>JAQPPZ010016964.1:2539891-3809837 GCA_028583015.1 Wollemia nobilis
TCAAATGGCTAAGGGCCATGCGTAAAATACAAGGTTGTATATGCCACTGCCAGTTCCTACAGGACCATGGACCGATTTGAGTATGGATTTCATGTTGGGGTTGCCCAAGACACAAAGGGGTAAGGATTCAGTTTTTGTTGTGGTAGACATATTTTCAAAAATGGTGCATTTCATTGCCTGCCAGAAAACTAATGATGCAACTAGGATTGCAGTCTTATTCTTTGATGAGATTGTGCGGTTGCATGGTGTTCCAAAGACTATTACTTCTAATCGGGATACTAAGTTCTTGAGTCACTTTTGGAGGACGTTGTGGAAGAAGTTGAACACCAGGCTATAGTTCAGTAGTGCTTACCACCCACAGACCGATGGGCAAACAGAGGTAGTGAACAGAAGCTTGGGAAACCTCTTACAGTGCATAGTTGGAGAAAAACCAAAACAATGGGATTTAGCCTTGTCACAAGCCGAATTTGCATACAACAGTTCAGTGAACAGGTCGACAGGTAAATCTCCTTTTCAAATTATTTATGGTCAAAATCCTAGAGGTGTATTAGATTTGGTTGAGTTACCAATTGGAGAACAAGTTAGTGATGATGCAGAAGCATTTGCTGAGCATATCCAGAAAGTGCAAGAGTTAGTGAGGGAAAAATTGCAAAGTAGTAATGCTCACTACAAAGAGTCTATTGATGCACACAGAAGGGTGAAAGTGTTTGAAGAGGGTGATATGGTCATGGTTCATCTTAGGAAGGAAATATTTCCTAAGGGGACATATAACAAACTGAAACTTAAGAAAATTGGGCCATGCAGGATTTTGAAGAAGATCAATGATAATGCCTATAAAGTGGAGCTACCCGATGAATTTGATATTTCACCCATTTTTAATGTTTCTGATTTATTTTAGTATCCTGGTATTACTGAGGATGGCGAATTATAGGAGACAATAAATTGGGCATGACAGATGCCTAAGAAGAAAAAATATAGAGTTGCACAAGTGCTCGATAAAAATGTGATCACCACCAGACATGGGAGCTACAACAGATACCTGGTTCAATGGGAAGGATTACCGCAGTCAGATAACACTTGGGTTTTGGAGTCAGAGCTAAAGAAATTTGATAACCAGCAGCTACAGGATTTCAATTCAGCTAAACTCGCAGGAGCTGAGTTCTTTTTCACCAGAGGAGAATGATGCACCTTGTCGGAGCCATAACTTGTGAACCGTACGCCCGTTGGCCTTGAAATTTAATAGGTGGTTCTGTGTGCATGTTCTGCATCAGGCAAATCTTTGATTGGCCTGACTCTCCAAAAAACATGTTTTTGGGACCTAACTCCTCCATCTAGTGTCCCAAAATTAGCTTTTAGAATAGGTTCTCGAGTTTTTTGGGTTTTTTTGCATGTTAGAAGTTTATTATATTTTGTTATACCTTAATTTGAGACCTAATATTTTAAATTAAGGTTTTTTATTGTAATAGGGATGTGTGCACCGAATTTGGGTGCAATCCGACTCATTTCTATTTTTAGCAATTTTTAGAAAAAGATGTTTTTAGGGTTTCTTTGGTTTTCGGTTGCTATATGATGGATTGTAATATTTTGGAGAAGGGGTGTGAATTCAGGAATGAGAAGAATATTGATTTGCAAGTTTCTTCCATTATATTGCATTTGTGTTATGTGATTGGAGTCCATTTCGTTGGTCTCTTGTAGCTGAGTTTACACCACTTCCTCCGTAGGAACCACCAATTCCATCGATGATGGTTTTGCATCCAATGACATATTCTCGTCGTCGCTAAGATACTCCAATACATTGTAGCTGTTGGATGAATTAGGAACATAATTTCCTAACTGAACACTGATCATATGAAGTCGCTTCTATGGAGTGACATCTTCTTCTACAGATCCCCTTCTTGGGCTACGAGATCGTCTTGCGTTAGCCAAGGAGAAATGTACTAGAGGACTGGTCGGTTGGGCAAACCATGAAGCAACTACTATTGCAACCCTTGGGGTATGAATCTGTTGAGACCGAGGAGCCTCATTGTTGGCAGTTTCAACTAGGGGACCAACTTTTTTCTTTTCATACCCTTTTTTTATTGGTTGTGAGACATGTGTCGACTTAGACTGTGTACCTTTAGAAGTAGCCAAATGTGGATTTTTACGCCCTCTCATAGTCGTCCAACCATCCTCTTGAGGTTGAGGAGTGGACACACTCGGTGTGGTGGGGCTCTGCTTGTCCCTATTACGTGGCATCAAGGGACAATCTTTGATCTTATGTGCTGAGGACTGACACCGAAAACATGTGTTGGGAAAATTAATGTAGAGGACCCGTTGGGATAGCATTGGGATAGCATAGTGTCACTAACTTGTATGTCAATGGACTCCTTGAGATCTCGAGAAATATCAATCTTGACACAACCATGTTTTTTAAGATGTGCATGGAAAAATTTGTCCGCCCCCACCAAAATGACATTTCATTAAAGGGGTTGTTTTAGGATTCATAAAGGGCCATAAAAGTAGAGGGAGTCTTGGGAATTCCACCCAGGGACTTTGATAGATCTTTCCTCAAAAATAAAAAAATCATGGGTCTAAGGAAAAGAAACAAGAAGATAACATCTTATGTACCAAGGGCCATGTTCATAAATCACCTTAACATGGGTTGTTTCTGCAAAGCAAGAGAAACACAAAAAAAACCTTTGTAAGATTTTGAACCATCGTTAACTTTGACTCGATGAGGAGTCCAAGTTGCATTAACCCAGGCCTTAAGGAAAGACTCATTAGGAATGCGACCACTGAAATACCTGACATGACTATGATAAGCAGAATCAACTTCAAGTATCGACTTCAAGCAATGGAAGAATTACATCAACAGAACAGAACGAGGGTTACCTTGTGGACCACATTCTCAACACAAATCTGCACAATCGATTGAAAGGAGCCATTATCACATACATTCCCTTATGTGGCACCAATACTATGCATTAGTCCACCAAGATTGAAGACTATAATGATACTCAAAACCCTAGTCCAATCTAAATCTTAGCTTCGGCAGCATCCACGCCAAATAATTATATTCTTTCGCTAATTCTATTTGGTCAACTATCCAAAATTTAGAAATATACCTTTCTTCAAAAGTAATTTTTAACGTTTTGATCACTCGTTGCCCTTCACTTTAAATGGGCCCTAATTTAAATCAAAGTTCTTTTTGTTATCGGTGGACGGTCCTCGTCAATCTCTGTCCGTCTAAACTAAAATGAACATCATCCCTCATGTTAACCCTAGGAGAACAGGGGTAATTTCCCTTTCTCTTCAATTTATTTTTATTTTTAATTTTTTTAAATATATAAGGAGTTGGTTAATTGTAATTGTCAAAAGTGGTTCAAATCATACGAGCTTTTCAACAAACTTATACTACCTCATTGTTGTTGATCAAACATAAGGGTTGGTTGACCAGGCATGAAGAGGACCATCGTTACTTGAAATTCATAAATAAACTACCTTTGCATGAACATAAATCTTTAATTAATAAACACCAAACTTACCAATCCACCTAACCCCTAAAAACTCTCCAACTCTTTTAAAGTCATACTTCTACCTACCTTAAAAAACAACTTTATGTATTTGTGGGTCTACCAACCATGGTTAGAGTCTCTTAAAAGTCTTGTTGGGATATAATGACACGAGGGTTACCGACGAACTTCATTATATGAGGTGCCATTCACGACAAGAATACGTGCAGTTTTAGGCAGGCTTGTTATGACATTTAGTATCTTTAGGTAACGTAAGGAGAAGCCTGGAAGGGCACGGACATGGGCAGTGGGCCAAACTTTAGTGTATTTGATGACTTCCACCTAGTTAGTTAGGTCATGGAATTCCCAACTACCATAACAAAATAACTTGCAAAACTCTTTCTCTCAACCCGCATATCGCTCAGCAATTTCGTCATTGACATACCTCACCATTGTGGGCAACTTTCAACGAAAGATTCAGATTGAGTAAATTCAAAGATCAACAAAGCGTGATGCGAAAAAATAGCAGCTTTTGCCAAGAAAGGGGGCCTCTGAATCGACTCTTTCCATTATAAAACATCTCGGAAGGAAGAGCCAAGCTGGATATGCCGTGGGAATCAACTGCGTAGAATTATATTCCGCCAGTCTCCAAACAGTTGTTGAAAGCGGGGATACAGAGGGACAGTTCGCACACCCTGAAAACACTGAATCCAGATTTCACACAGGAGGTCAACATTTAACTGAACAGAAGAATTGCGAGGAAAGCAATCAACGAACTAGGCGATAACTGTGAAGGAAAACACCTCACATTGTACCTTGAGTGTTTTCCTCAAGTTGAAAATTTATATTATTTACTGTAGAGGTCGAATTTGTTAGTGCTCATCGTCGGTGTGGAAGCTTTTGGAATTTTTAAGGCATGCTTACACTGCACGGTCGGGGATTTTCTTTTGCACCTCTTTCATTAGGGAAAAAATTACAAAAAAACATTAAAGCCAAAGGGAGTGGTTAGTGAGGCTTATTTTTTTTTGTGTGGAAAGGTCAAGGCCGGTGACCTTTGTTCTAAATGAGTGCCATGTGCGTGTGTAACATTACGAGACCATAAAGGAGCAGACCTAAAAAGCCTGTCAAGGTCGGTGGTGCTGACAACGCGGTTCCTTACCTACCACGCAAGCAGTCCATATATCTTTTCTTCTTTCATCATATAACAACGAGTTTTGGAGCAAATCATAATCATTTCGCAATTTCGAGCAATTCAAAATCTTTTCAAAAATTGTTCCCCGGCAGTAGGGCAGTAGTTGGTAGATCGTTGAAGACTTTTAGAGAGACGGTCGTCACTTTTGCGAAAATCAGGATGACAATGTAGTTTGTAGGTTTGAATCTTGTTAAATTATGTATACACGACACATAATTATTAAAGTATTTTTATATTTCAGTTTTATATGATCATGGTTGAGGTAAATTCCAATCCCATAATAAAAAATTTAAAAATAAAAATAAATAATATATTTAAAATAATAATATGACATTAGCTCAACCGGTTAGATTCCTCAACATTTGAAGAAGGACAGATACATGGATAATATCCAAGCTTTGTTACTATGTAGTGATGATGTAATATAGGTGAGCCCATTTCTAATATAGGTGTTACCTAGGTGGGACCCATTTCAATACTATGTAACTTATTGAAAAATAATAACAATTTAATATATTTTGTTTTTAATATTATATATAACATATAATAAGTTGAATAATGTAAGTCGTTAAGAATTTTTTTTTTATTTGGTTAGTGTGAAAAAACCCTACAACCAACGCATAGGGCTTAGTAGGTTCCCCAACCATGACCCCTCCTAAAGCCGAGAGCTATGTTTATCAATAAGGAATTTAACACACAACCACCACACACTCACTTCCTCACACTCGTCCACGCCACGGTTTGAACTTTAGACCTCTCGAAGAAAAGCCAAAGCCTAAATCGTTGCGCTAATTTTACAAACTTATTTGATTTAAAAATAAAAATAAAAACTATTTTTTAAATTTATTTATTTATTCAACAAAGTGGACAACATAAATGAAAACTATGGATAATTATGGCTACTTTTGCTTAGTTATATATAATTTATAGTTTATATGGTAGTTATTTTGTCCAATTTTGCTTTAAACATGGCTTTTATGGTAGTTCTTACTTTTGTATTTATATTTTTACTAAAAATTATAAATAATTATTAAAGATAAAGGTAAAGTAGTTTTTAACATCTGCAATACTATAAGTTATGTGAAACCATCCTTACATAGAATGTTATTTATTCAATATATATTTATCCAACTAAAATTCAATTATCAAAATATCATATGCAACTGTAGCAGCTCTATCCTTATTGGATTCAAACCTTGAATCTCCTATTCGAAGTTTCAAAGTCTTACTATTAGGCCGATCATGTTATAAAAAGAACTCTAATTTTAGAGTTTGAAAACTTAAAGCAACTTAATAATCAATAATGAGTACATTCGTAAGTGGAGAATGACTATGCAACATTGAGTATGTGAGTGATTGAAATCAAGTGCTTATAGTAATCTGATGTCTCAAATAAGATGATTGAAACATAAATCATTATTTGAGAAGGATGTTCCATAGAATAATATTATTAATTTCATTCATGGAGCATAACTTATTATAGCTTTTAAACATAAAATTTATGTAATTTTGTATACCATAAAAATGTAAGGAAATAAGATATAGACGTTGTTGTCATATGTGGATAAGAGGTCTAAGATTTGAGTCTTGAAGATGGTAGGGCATGCTGATCTTGTAGGTTGATAGCATAACAAGAATATATTTTCCCATGCTTAATTGATCCAGAAGAGTGTGTCTATGAACCTTAAAATTACGTAACTTAGTAAAAGGCATTTTCAAGAAGGAAAAAAAATGTTAAAATCATTACATATTACTTTTTAAAATGGAAAACAAGTCACTAGCTTGTTGCCATATTTATTAAAATAAAATTAAAACACAATTTTTTTATTCATTTAAAAAGAAAGAATACTAGAAGATATACATCCACATGATCTTCCTTTCAAATTTGTAAGGTTTGTTATTATAATTTTTTCATAGACAAGAATCTCCTCAACATAAAACTCATTAACCTTTAATTGAATTGATAATTCCCTTGAGCACTATGTGGTTATTTTCACTTTTAAAATAAGTTTCTTGAGAAGTTGTTGATCCCTTATGATTTAATTCACTTGGACCTAAAATTCTCGTATTTTCTACCTAATTTTCATATTTCAGACCACCTCCAACTAAATTTACTTGAGTAATAAAAATATTGTACAATATCATTAGTGTACAGTCCAACACCTCTAGCCTTCAATATAGTATTGAAATGAATTCAAGATTAGAGTTGCTAGATGATAATGAGCAAAGACTCTATTGTAAATATCTACCATTGAAATTAGGGAATCCTTCCTTTAAAATTTTACGTTTATTTTTTGCTATTATTTTTTTAGTTTGGCTTTTATTGATAATGGTTGAGTGAGTATGGGCAAACCATTTCACTTCTATTACCTACTTCAAGAAAATGTTGATAGCATCTCCAACTAAACTAGGCCATGTCAAAATTAGGGTAAGTGTCGTGGAAAATTTTATTTTAATATAAAGTCAAACATTCAGTACATTCAATTAATGAAATATTAACATCCTTTTGAAAATATTTAAAGACTTATCAATGGAAGTAAGCAACAATCTTGACAAAACACTTTCAATGAAATAAAACTAGGATGGTAGTAATAAGTTGTTTTTATTCTTCCATTATAACCTAGTTTTATTATTAAAAAATAACATGAAGTTTTGGTCACTACTTGCCATAAGGTGTGATTGCTCCATTTGATGAAGTTTGATAGAACACTTAATCTTTAAAATCTACTCCTTGGATCATTCATGGGTTCGAGTAGAGTTCATGCCCTATATATTGTATGTAACCAATTCATGCATTGAAGTTACCTACAAGGAAAATGTCTCCAATAGCTAAGAATTTGATATTTTAGGTTGCAAATCTATTAAAGGAGAGTTGCCAGCATCTTTTATGGTGTAAGGTAATGATACTAGAGGAAAATAACATACGCCAAAGAGAAGTTTCTTGGAAGGGGGCTTCCTTGCCAAAGATACCCATAAAAACCTGGCATGTAGGTTTGAACCTTTTGATTAGATAAAATAAACTAAGTAGTCTTTGTAGAGGCATGCAATTCCACTAGACCCTCTCAAGCCAAGGCAAAGTTTTGACTTATGTACTGATAGCCAAGAGAATCCAGAGAATATAGGGAGTGGCTTCTTATTAGCATCATGTGTTTGGATAAATAAAATCAAGTCATATTTGTGAAATAGGTCCTCCAAATATCTAGATGAGAAGAAGAATGAACCATCTCAATTCCACGTTATGATTAGAAGTGTGGGCCTAGAACTTGAAGTTTGGTGTCATGAGGAGGATGGGGGATTCCATGGTTTGGACCAATATGGAGGGGGGAATCCAAAATCTAATCTCTTTCACTATGCATGACAACTCATCTACCTTTGATGTAGGTACAATAGTATGAAGCTATATTATTCATCATAATGCAAGTATATATAGAATTACAATGGATGTTACGTAGGTTAAGTGGTTGCAACAATCTGCAAAACATGGTTAACCACTTAACTACTAGTTAACCAAATACTAACTATGGATGTCCACTAACTGCTAGAAGACAAACAAGATCTCTAACAGTTAACAACCATCTAACAACATGCTAACAACCTATTTCTAACATGGGCATACTATGCCTCACGTGAATACAAAGTGCAATGAAATAGGAATAGTAAATAATAATTAACTTAGGCTTAAGTGGATAAGCCTAAGTTATCCTCAACACTCCTCCCAACCATATAAGCATTGGACCCCAATGCTCTCAACAAATGTGGAAATTCATGGGCCATCTCATGGTGAGGAATCCAGCGAGCCATGTGTGGAAAGTGACCGCGACGAGAGACAAGGTAAGTAGTGGAAGAACCTTGTCTAGTGTGATGAGTCTTCATCTCGAAAACTCTATCTGAAATGAGCGGAAGCTGACGATCAGGTGCCACTGCTGCTGTAGGACTGAAAACAGGATCAGGTACCAAAAGAGGGTCCTGAAATGGTGTCTCTGGAAAGCGGCACTCATCCAAAGGAACCCAAACTCTGCCTCCAACCTATGGTGAGTGAGGATTGTGATGCTTTCGCATCACTCCCTACGGAGTCTCCTGCAAGTCCTGTGGTATCTTGCCTAGAAGGCTCTGCCAATGCTCAGTAAGAGAAGTAACCTTAGATTTCTCCTCCATGTGTGCAATGGTGGGAGTGGGCAAAGCCAAAGGTAACTTCTATGGAACAAGTGGTTTAGTAGTTGTAGGTGTACCCAAAATTATACCAATGGAATCAATGGTATCTTTCTCATGAGTGAGAATGGTGGGTTCCTTAACCACTTGCTCTTGTGACTGTTCATCATGTGGGAGTGAAACTTCTTCCTTTTCATGTTCCTTAGGTGGTGCTTTTTCTTCATTTTGTGTGGGACAAATGCTAGTAGGAGCTAAAATAAGTGCTTGACTCAATGGCTTCCTTACTTGCCTACAACTTAACATCAAATTGGAAGTAGGTGTAGTGCTTTGTATCAAGTAGTTTCTACCATGCAACTCCAATGTGTAGGTGTTCTTTTTAGCATGATAAATAGCATTCTTATCAAATTGATAGGGTTTACCTAGCAAGAGTCCACAACAATCCATATCTGTGACATCACACCTAACTTTATACACAAACTTGTCACCAAAAGCAAAATTCAAGGTGCAAGTATGGGTGATGTTGGATGTGGAGTCTACATCTTTCCACCCAAGTGCATAAGGTTGGTTATGTGGTTTGATGGGAAGTTTCAACTTCTCCACAACGGACTTTGCAATGAGGTTCTTTTGCAATCCGTTATCAATGATACAATCAACATAGAAATCATGTGTCAAGTGGGCTCTAGTGACAAACAAATGATCACGTCCCCCTTGAGCAAACACATTGGACATTAGGGTAACTTTGTTCAGTTTACCCTTTAAAGTAGGATATTCTTCTTCTCGTCCCTCGTAGCCAAAATGGGACCATCTTGTGGTTCCTCATGTGTAGGCTGTACAATTAGGGATCTATTCTTCTTATACTTCTCAAAAGTATAGCATTTGGATTTTACATGTCCATGCTTTTTACAAAAGTCACAATACAATGAAGAAGAAGAATCTTTAGCATTAAAGGAAGAAGAATGTGCTTTAGGAGAAGTGGGAGGAGAAGAAGAATGAGGGGAAGATTGAGAATTGTTCTTCACCTTCTGTTGATGTTGATTCCCGCCTTTGGAAGAGCCCTCCTGTGATGAACGAGACTTTTGATATGCACCAACTTTCTCCTCTGTAAGAATGGCATGATTGAATGCCACATCCAAAGTGAGGAAGACATTGAATTTGATCTCCCTGAGAATCTGATCTTGCAAGCCACGAGTGAATTTATTAATTAAATCATCTTCTGAATCTTTCACACCAAGCAATACCCTCAACCTATTAAATTGGAAAATGAAATCAAAAACTGACATTCCATAGGTTTGCCTCAATCTATACCACTTGGTAGTGAGGTCACTTTGGTAGTTTTGTGGAAAGAAGGTGTTTTTCATAATTTGAGTTAATTCTTTCCAAGTCATGGTGGCATTATGGCTCTGTATTTCTACAATGAGAACTTTTGTTAAACCTATGAGTTTTAGTGTAGCAAATGTGGCTTTTTCATCCTCCGAAATTTCAGCATAAGCAAACCAAGTTTGCATATCCAAAATCCATGCAGATAAGACATCGGGATCCCTAGATCCATCATACATTTTAACCTCACATTTAGCTTTGTTGGCATGATTATGGTGGATTTTGATTTCACCAGGATTGAATTGCACAACAATATCTCTTACCTTCTCTTGCTAAAATGTCTACTGCAGAAGTAAGGTTTTCCATGTTTGATCTGAGGTCTTGAGCCATATTTTTCCTAGTATATGCCAGACTAGGAGGATTACAAAATGGTCTTGTAAAAACTTAATCTAGGCTTAGAAACAATTTTAGGTTCCTACGCAACCAAATTGCCTAGATTTTACAAGTTTTGCTCTCAAAATTAGGGCTATTTTAGTGCTTTTACAAAATGGATTTCAATTTTGCAATTACAAAGTGCACTAATAAAATGCTGAAATTTAGCCCTTTTACAATGCCAAAAATTGGATTAGGAGGCAAAATTATCAATCTGCTAAAAATTTGCAACACAATGCAAAACATTTCACTGAAAACGGAGAAGTTATCACCTTTTGAAGTTGCTCTCCTTTTTGCTGGTTTAGGCGCCAAAAGGTAAAATTTGAATTTTTAAATTTGAAAATTATTTTTCCTCCTTGTTTTCTCGCCAAAAATCTGGTCGCTGGTGCCAAAAATTTTGTTTGAATTACAACCCAATCAACTGGGTCAGAGCGCGAAGTCAACTGCGCAAATCCGAGAAGGTCAACTGTGGTCAAACCTCCTCTACTTGCCGAACAATCTACGGGCAATGGTAAGCGGAGGTATCACGAAAACCAATAGGTCCAAATAGAACAGTCTGCGCCACATGGCACAACAAATAGCGCCTGTCGTGAGCCCTACCACTCCCGCATGCGAATCGCGGTCTATGTGAGCTTAATGCTCACGAAAGGCTTATGCCACCTTCGCGCCTTTAAACCTTCACTTGGGCATCACACGCCCAATGTGGGATTAAAGCACTCACCAAAATGCGCTACTTCTGTTCACCGACGGTCGGCCAGCGACTTCGAAAAATCTTAGTTTTTATGTGATTTTGCATGCCGAGAAATACTACAGTGTTGGAAAACGCAGTGTTGAGCCAAGATTTGTCGGAGATGAGGGGTGATCAGCATCGGTGCTTGTGGTGCTGACGTTCGAGCGTCGACCAGGGTCGAGGCGGTGCCCCTCTGTGCTACGGAGCTGGTGCAGCTGTGAGTCAGGTGGCTGTCGACTCCTGTGGCAGGTGCTACCGGGATGGTGTCGTCGACACTGCCAAGTGTCGATGCCTATCGACTGGTGGTGGTCACGGGTGCCAGTCCAATGGCCTGTTCGATGGCTGCTGCTGCTATGTGCTGCCAGCTGGCTGCCCTGCGGTGGCTAGTAGTGGCTGGTGTTGGCCGGCTGCTGGCCAGTGGGCCGGCGCTGGTCAATGCTTTTTTTTTTTTTAAATAGAACTAGCCCCAAAAAAATTTGCCGTCGCGAGCTTTCAAAAAAAAAAAAAAACTCTTTCATGCAAAAAAAAGAACTTCTATCAAGATACACTTAACTCCTTTTTTAATGCAAATTTGAAGCTCCAATTTGAACTCCACTTGAACTGTTGAGATTAACTCAACTTCTGCTTTTCAAAAAGATAATTGGTGCAGGGGTAATATCCTCCCTCTGCCCTCAGCTTCACTTGTGTTGTGGATTGCTTCAAGCTCCACTTAACACCTTCCTAGGATCTTGATGACTAGTTGAAAACTCCAACTAAACACCTAGCAAAAAGTGGATCAAACTTGCTCTCCTTTCTGCAACTTTTCTTTAGGCTAACTGATACCAATGATGTAGGTACAATAGTATGAAGCTATATTATTCATCATAATGCAAGTATATATAGAATTACAATGGATGTTACGTAGGTTAAGTGGTTGCAACAATCTGCCAAACATGGCCAACCACTTAACTACTAGTTAACCAAATGCTAACTATGGATGTCCACTAACTGCTAGAAGACAAACTAGATCTCTAATAGTTAACAACCATCTAACAACATGCTAACAACATGCTAACAACCTATTTCTAACATGGGCATACTATGCCTCACATGAATACAAAGTGCAATGAAATAGGAATAGTAAATAATAATAATAATTAACTTAGGCTTAAGTGGATAAGCCTAAGTTATCCTCAACAACCTTGCTTCCTTTCTTCAATAATTTTGATACCATTCTCCTTCGTGCCCTTGTATTAGATTTCCATTAGGTATTCGTCGCTATAATTTTTTTTTATGAAGATTTAAAAGAATTTCCTTGGA
This sequence comes from Wollemia nobilis, assembly GCA_028583015.1. Classification (NCBI taxonomy): domain Eukaryota; kingdom Viridiplantae; phylum Streptophyta; class Pinopsida; order Araucariales; family Araucariaceae; genus Wollemia; species Wollemia nobilis. The sequence goes on from JAQPPZ010016964.1 coordinate 2,552,502, forward strand.
CCATAAGATCTAGAGTTTATCTTGAATGTTCTTAAATATGATAATAAGAGAATTATCATGGGTAAACCATGTTTTCGCTAGTTGAATTTCATTTTGTACTAAGGTTTTGTGCAAAAATTCCCTTGTAGAATCAAGCGGGTTGTCTTGTTTCTTTAGGCCTTTAATCCTTATATCAAGGGGCTTCAATTACCTTCATCTCTCTTCTTTGAGGTTGGATTGGATCATTGCATTCATAATAGGGGATTATTTGAAGTTGTAATTACCTTTAACAATGAGACCATATGGTATCACCTAACTCACTTGGAGGTTAGCTCTTTCTAGTTCTCTTGACTAGCTAAGATGTTTGCTTTAAGAATTTTAATATCCCTAAAAATATTTTGTGTGGACTAGAGATCAACAATAACTAGTTCTAGATTTCCAATGTTAATTGTATGGGATTGACTAGTCTTCTGTTCGAGATTATTTTTGATAGGTCTACAATGTGTATTTCTTGGACCTTGATTGTTAGTTTTTTGCATGGACTATTTGGGATAGGTTTGAAAGGCTTCTTTTAGAGAACCAATTTGTTTGATGATTCTACAATTAGCTTCACTTGGATGAGATGATAGCTAACAAATCTTCCATACTCTTCATAATTTTTGATAGGATCATTGTGTTCCCTTGAGTTTCCTTCCTAACAACCCTAGAAAGGTGTGGACATGGCAAGGAAGGTCCACACAAATTGAGGGGGTTGGATTTAGGAAGTAGGAATGGGCAAGACATAACAGGTCAAAGGAGAAGGATTAGGGGATGGGAGGGTAAAAAAAAATGAATCATTGAGGTGAGTAAAACGTAAATGGGTGGGGTGCGATTAATTGTCAAGGTAGAGGGGGGTTTAGCAAATTGTCAAGTTGTAAGGGAGAGGGATTACAATGAAACACTAAGGAAATAGATCATGGGAGGGTTGCAAATTGCTTGGGTAGAGATGAGTGAGTCAAGACAGGTAGGGGAAGACAAGGTTGGGGTAAGGAGCATGAATCGGGCCTATGGGGTAAGGGAGGACAAAGGAAGGGAAGGAAAGGGGAATGTGGAGGTAGTGGTATAAAAAGGTAATGACAAAGGAGATGAAGGGTGAGCATCGATGGTTGACATAGTGGAGTTGGATGTGTTGTAAGAGGAAGCAAAGGTGTGGTGTAAGATCGAATGTAGGAAATGTAATACAAGCATGGGCATGAGTGACATAAGGTAAACACAAGCACGAGAGAGGCAATAAGGCCAAATATGGGGATGCAAGCAAACAAAATGGTATAAGGAGGAGCTCAAGAGCGACAAGCATAGATATTTTATCATCAATTTATATAAAGTTTATGTGGGGGATGTTTCATCAACAAATGTTATAAATTTTGTATAGAGGATGTTTCATCAACAATATTTATAAAGATTGTATGGGGTATTTTTCATAAACAAATTTTATTAAGTTTGTATAAAGGATGTAACATCAACAAAATTGATAGAATTAAGTTTGAATGGTTAGGAAAAATCGTAAAGACTTGTTTTGTTAAATATTAAAAGTCTAATCATAATGTGTATTGACTTTAAGTTAGTTGTCAAGATTCAAATTTAATGTATATGAATTGTAGGTGCTCAACCTCAAATGAGTTGTCTTGTTATTATTATAAAACAATATTTTTTTTAGGCACATGCACCCATGATTTTAGGTTTGCATAAAAAAATGTATACTTATATCAAATGTTTTGGTATGTATATCACAACCTAATAATACATCAAATATGCACTGGGTACACCAATGAAATACAAGTACATGTTAATAATGCATAGGTACTTTTAACATGCATACTATGTACCCTATATCCCCGCACCTTTGCACACCATACATCTCCCACTCTTGCACAATTTGTGTACCCTCAATTTAGAGGTCCACAATAGATACCACATACCTACACCCTATGTGCCCAAGTGCTTACACACCCATACAACCTTGCTTTAAAATTATAAAATTTAAACTAAAATCTATTATAACTTTATGTATTCTTGAGTCCAACCCAAGTACATGCATGGAACCACACCACCCCGATCCCTATATAGCCTCTGTGGTTGGATCTAAAAAATACTTTGAATGTCCATACTAAGTATACTCTCTTATAGTACAATTGTAGGCTAGAGTAAGATAGTCTTGACGAGGAAAGAAAAAAAAACTATCTATCTATATATCAATTATTAGTTTTTATTTTTTATATATAAAATTTAAATTATTATTTATCAATATAAATTAGAGTTCGCGAGGGCTTGACAAAGTGATGAGTGGATACTCATGATGATAAAGTTAAGGGTTCAAACCTTATGATCTTAAACTCACATATACATACCAAATAAATTAATAATAATAATAAATTAAAAAAACAAAATAAACATTTTTAAAAACTTAAAATTTTATATATTGCAATAATGATATTAGTATTTTCCATTAATAAATCTTAAATTTTACCATATGTCATACTTAAAATTAGTTCAATGGAGGTAAAGGATAATGTAGTTTTTAAAAATGCAAGGTTATGACATACTTAAAATTAGTTCATTGAAGGATAAAGAATAAAACAATTTTTAACATATGTAAGGTCTTTAAGTCATGAATTTTTTTTTGTGGTGCACAAGCTCTCACACACACCATGCCCCACCATGGTTTGAACCTAGAGCTCTCGAAGGAGAGCCCAAAATCCTAACCACTAGAGTGTTCCACGAGAACACATGAAGCAATCTTTGTAGAAGGTGTTTACTTAAGTCATGATTATTTAAACATACTTAAGTTATTTACAAGGCAAGTGTGTGAGGGGATGGTTATGTGTATGGTTGTGTATTTGGTATCTATTGATAAGCTCAACTCTCACGTTGGGATGGAGATGCCCAACCTTGACTGGTAATTGTAGGATTTCTCACACTAACCTCAATAACTTAAATTATCAAAATATAATGTACAACTTTTTTTTAAAATAAAATTTAAGCTTTAAATCTTCATTCAAAATTTTAGTGTCTACCATTGAGACCCTCAGATTAGACCATTGTTGAGACATTTCTTGCCATACTCTGACCGATATACATGTACCGACACCTCAAATATTATGGCAGCTTTACAAATACCATTTCAGTAGTAAATCCCATTAGATCCTTATAAATCATATACTTAATTACTTCGAACAATGAGATGGCCTTCACTTATAAAATTAAAAAAAAGTTCTAGGGAATAAACTCAACAATTTCGGTATTGGTTCATCTAAAGTTTTAAGGTTCAAATCTCATGAGCTAGTGTGAGAGGGTGGGTGTGTATTAAATTATCTATTAGTAAACATAACTCTCAGTTTTACAAAAGATGATGAAATACGTTGATGGTAAGAATTTATCATATTGAAAATATTTTGATTAAAAAAGGCTTTTAGAAATAATATTCTTCGCATACATTCATGATAAGAATTTGAAGCATTGATACACTTCAAACAAATTCGTTGCTCTTTCACCATATATAAAAATCTCAAGATTGTCTTACATTCCCTCTCGATTTGCATTCACTCCTTAAATTACACTTCAAACAAATCCGTTGCTCTTTCACCATATATGAAAATCTCAAGATTGTCTTACATTCCCTCTCGATTTGCATTCACTCCTTAAATTACACTTCCTCCTAACTCACACTCCATCCTAGCTTTCATGGGTAGCGTTTATTTATGGTTGTGACTATACGGATAAAATTCTTACACAACCTCATAAATTTGGAAGCACACATAAGTGTTAATTTGAATGGTTAGTTGTTTCTCTCCCTCCTGCAGAATGGATCCTTGGAGGTGACTTTAATATGATTGAGAATCCTAGTGACAAAATTTGGACTGGTAGTAGACCCCTTTCTAATGCTGAATTTGGTAGTTGGTTGTTTTATTGTAATCATTTAGGTGTGCATGACCCTCTCTTTGGTAAATATTCCTCTCATAGAGATAATTGGTTTACGTGGTCCAACTATCATCAAGGTTTTGCTAGGAATTTTGTTCGTCTAGAAAAATTTTATTTCAAAAATTATTTCCTGGATAAATTCTCTATCCATGAGCAAGTTCGCATCCTATATCACACTACTTTGTATGATCACCTTCCTATCTTGTCTTCTATCCAAACTTCCTCAATATCTCTTAATTCCATGACACTTCCTTTCAAATTAAATGTGCCCCACCTTGACAATCGTGTATGTTGTCGCCTTATAGAGCATGTCTAGAATAGATTTCCTAGACCAACTGGTAATACTAGTTGGATCAAATGGTTTGAAACCGTGATTTCCAATACGGTTTCATCCCTTAGATGGTATGGGTGCTCTATTTCCAGGAGGAAGAAGATTCAAGAGAGTCGCCTTCATAAGGAGATCTCTCATCTTCGCTCCATGCTTATGAAAGACCCTACTAACACTGTTATTCAATGCGATCTAGCTAATGTTGAAAATCAGGCTAGAGTTTACGAGTCTTACCGTGCTAGAGGGGCACATGTTAGATCTCGCCTCAATTGGATCTCCTAGGGAGACAAGAGAACTAAATATTTTTAACTACCTCAGACATAAGAATATTTTAGAAAGGATCACTGAGTAGGAGGACCCTTCAAGTCATTTTATTTCTGACTCTAAAAAGATCATTAATCATTTTGTAGTTCATTTCTCTCAACTATTTACAGCGGAGCCAAGGGATGAAATCCAATGTATCTTAATGGAATACGTGCAAGAACATGTCCCCACCTTATTTGATCCCATTATTCAAGATCAAATTGAATATCCTCTTTCTGTGAATGATCTACAAACTGCTCTTTTTTCTATGAAGAATGACAAAGCTCCTGGCTTGGATGGGCTTCCAATGGAGTTTTATAAAAAAAATTGGTATATTCTTTCCTCTAATCTTCATCACGTTTACCTAGAAGCTCTTCATAATAGTTCCCTTGGAGCTTATATCAATGCAAGGCTTATCAAGCTTATTTCTAAAGGTACGTCCTGTAACCAAATCTCTAATTGGAGACTTATTACCCTCATCAATGTTTCTTACAAGATCATAGCTAAAGCTATAGCTTTAAAAATCAAAATTGTTGCTCAAGCGATTGTTCGTCTTGAACAATCTATTTTTCTTAAAGGTTGTTATATTTTAGATAATCTTATGATGGCTTGGGAAAATTCACAATAGGCTATCGATTCTAATCAAGATGCCCTTTTGGTTAAGTTAGATTTTGACAAAGCTTATGATAGAATCAGATGGGATTCTGAGTATGCTTTCTTGGCTTGGTTTTGGTCCAAAATTCTGTAATCAAATTGGTATGTTTTTTGGTGATGCTTCAGCTTGTGTTCAGGTTAATGGAGCTCTTTCTCCCTCCTTCCCTCTTCAATGGTCTATCAAACAAGGTTGCCCCCTTGCTCATTTTTTGTATGTTTTGGTTGCCAATGCTCTTGGTTATCTTCTTCATAAGGCTCATTCTAATGGCCTCCTTCATGGTATTAAGCTTCTTGGGGCATGCTCTTAACTCTCATTTTGATGATGATTCCCTTATTTTTCTTCAAAATACCCAACAAGAGGTGGAACGGCTAAAGATATTGTTCATCTGTTTTATGATGTCTCTGGTTCTCGTATTAACGATTCTAAAACTGAAGTCTTCTATACGTCTTCCTCTCCTCGTGGATGCAACTCCTTAACTGAGTGGAAGATTATCCCTCATGGTAAGATTGTGCGTTATTTGGGAATTCCTTTTGGGATTAATATCTCTCCTAAGGATATGTGGAACTAGGTTATGGAAAGACTTCAAAAAAAAATTAATGTTTGGCCAGCTCGGTTTCTTTCCTTAGCAGGAAGAATTCAAGTTGCGAATAAAATAATGGTAGCCTCTCATGTTTATTACTCCTCTTGTTGGATGGCCCCCAAGGTAGCCTATAATAAATTAACTCAGGCCATTCGTAAATTTTATGGACTAAATGGGATGGAGAGGTTGGTATGACACTCATCTCTTGGAAACTTTGTACTCAACCTAAGGCTTTAGGAGGTCTAGGCATCATTGATCCTCTTACCCAGAGTAAAATTTTGGCTGCAAAATGGGTTGCGAGAGCCATTATTGGTGATGAAAATTGGAAACACCTATTTCGGTACAAAATCTCTCTAGCTACTCACAAAGGTAAATGGAAAGAAACTCGTTGGAAGGATAAGGTCCTTAATGCACCTTATTTTACAGTTAAAGGTTCTACTCCAGTTACCCAAAATTGGAAAGCTTGGCAATCAGTTTCTCATTTATTGGATTGGAAGTCTGACTCCTTAAGACATGGTCTGAGCATCAGTCTTAACAGTATTTGATGGAATAAACTTATTCTCCATAATGATAAACCTTTAGCTTTATGCAATGTTATTCATGGGCTAGTTTTTTTGAAGAAATGAATTAATAGAATTAGAGATATCTAGGATCCGGGTAGCTGCTCAATTCTTACTTGGAACCAGATCTACAATAATTGCTCCCTTCCCTCTAGGTTCAAATAGTCTTATGGTTTAATTGTGGCTTCCATCCCTTGTGAGGTCCTTATGAAGTTGGGAACAACTGCCCATAATATTTGGAAATGATTGGAGATGGCTTAATGGTCATATAATCTCTTCCATTACTTCTAGTTGGTTATACAAAAATGTGTCCAGCTTCTTTAGACTCTAAGCTCAATGTCAAGTGTCAAGTAAATTTTACCAATGCCCAATGGCAGTTTCTTGCTACTCAAATTTGGAAAGCTCCTATTGAATCAAAAACATAACTTCTTGGTTGGTGGATTTTGCATCAAAAATTTCCAACAGTTGAAATTTTGGTTGTGATTTTACACATTTTCCCTCAACGCAATTTTTGTAATGCTTTAGAAACTCTTATTCACTTGTTTTGGTTTTGTGGCATGGCTAAATAGTTTTGGGATATCTTCTACTCTTTTCTTTTTCCCTCTTTTGCTAGATCTTGGAAGCTTTCTCTGCTTGGTTTTTCTCAATTGGATCAATGCCCTAAACTTTGGGATGTTTGTAGACTCATCCTTCTCAAGCACATTTGGAAGTACAAATGCAAAAAGGTGTTTATTGGATCTGCTCCTCCATGGGATATAGTTTTGGCAGACTTGACCTTTGATCTTTTGCTACATGTGGGACACATTCATTCCTAAGTCTATGGTCCTTCCAACACGCCTCAAGATGTTATTGACAGACTTCATCAACTTTCTCATATGATTCAAGATCTTCATAAAGTCCAAAAGGAAGCTAAGCAGGTTCAAGGTTTGATTACTTATTTTTCTTCTCTTAAGGTTACAGAAGATAACACGGAAGACATGCCTAGATTTTTTTCATATAACAGACTCTCCCACGGATGAATGTTGATATATGGTGTATTGCAACAAGATATAGCTATAGGCTTTTTGTTGATATCAGCTTCTATTAGTATGTATATTCAATTATGGATGCTTTACTCTTGATCCACCTCATTTTGTTTTTTAGTTGGTGAACAATATTAACACCAAAATATTGTAATGTTTCGATTAATGATATAATATAATCTAACTTTTTTTCAAAAAAAATTGTTAATTTAAATTTACTATAAAATTTTCAATAAATGATATATTTAATATAAAAATTAATGATTTGAATTTTTTATATTAATTAATATAAAATTTATTTTATAATATTATTTTTATATTTTTATTAAACTATTTGATAATATATTATAAATTTTTAATTTACAAGTGATAATATACATTGTAAATAAGTCTTGACTCAATACCAATTAAAGAGAGTTGTATATATGGTCCCTCCTTTTCGAGGATAAAATACATCTCCAACTTTGTATTTGAAACATACTTTAAAGGCAAAGTTAAAGTAACTAATTAAAGAAGGTTGTATGCATGGTCCTTCTTGAAGTAACCAATTAAAGAGTATATATCTCTTATTTATATTTAAAATATATTTTAAAATTAAAAATAAAATAATTTTTAATTTAAAATTTTATAAGATTTTAATTGTTTATTTATTATATGTTTATTTAACGTAAAGTAATATGTTTCAAATGGAAACATAGATTGAAGGTAAAGACAAAGCAATTTTCAAAGGTTATATGAAATGATCTTCATAGAAAATGTGAAATGTGGTTGACTTGTTACATAATTATCCATAGAGTATTAGAGTTCCAAAGTCTCCGCCTACTTATAACAAGTGAAAAATGTGGTTGACTTGTTACATAATTATCCAACTATTCAATTACCAAAATATAGTGCATAAATTTATACATATAGTATTAGAGTTCCAAAGTCTCCCCCTACTTATAACAAGTGAAAAATTATGCCATAGTTTAATAAGATTCTTTAGGATTTTCTTAGTATATGGACTTTTGAAGTTAACATGTGTACCTATTACATGGATATCAATTATGTTCCCATTACCAAAATATTGTGTATAAGTCTACCCCTAGAGGGTTTGAACCTTCAACCTTTACTGAGAGTTCTAAAGTTCACCTACAAGAAATGAAATATTGTGACATAAATAAATATTACAAATTTCTTATGTTTTTTTCCTCTCTTGTAAACTTTTGAAGCTAATAATAAAATAAAAGTTTCTACCTTAAACTCTTTCAATAATTTTTTTTGTTTGGTTAGGTTAGTGTGAGAAATTCTTACTACCGACGCTCAAGGTTGAACATCTCCATGCCACCATGACCTCTTATAAGGGAAGAATTGAGCTTATCAATAAAAAGGGAGAGTTAAGTTTATTAATAAAAAAATTAATACATAACCACACACTCAAACGTCTTAACTTTGAACCTTTTCAAAAAAACCAAAACCCAAACTAGTACACTGTAAATAAAATATTATAAAATAAATATAATAAAGTTTTTTTCAAACTTTTAAAATTAATAATGAAGTAGAAGTATGGACGGTGCCCTAGCCATTTGCTTTATTATCAAGCCCTTAAAAATAAGACGTGGCTCTAATAAGGTTTTTCTATCAAACTAGCTTAGATATATAAAATATATATCTATAAACGCCGAGAGTTATCAATCTCGAGGCACCTATCTATCACACCCCTAAGAAATGAGATAGGTGCCTCGAGATTGATAACTCTCGATGTTTATAGATATATATTTTATATATCTAAGCTAGTAGCATCCGCGACCGCACAATTATTATATTAAAATATTTTTCGATGACATTTTTAAAAATATATTTATAAATGTATTGATAAATATAACATGCCAAAAATATTTAAAATAGCTTTGAGTGAGATGAAAATGCTCAAGTGATAACAAATCTGAATCTCAATAGGCGGTGTTGATAAACACCTTATTATTTCAAAGATTGATGTTGATAAACACCTTATTATTTCATAGATTGGCTAGAGCCAATCATTTAAGCTCCAAAGACTTTAGTCGCTCTTCTTCTTCCTTTCTCTTAGCAACTCCTTTTCCCGAATTTAGTTTTTCATATCGATCATATGAAAAGGGTGGTATTATTCTAAGTCCTTCCAATGCCTTAACTCTTGAGATGGCAACAAAAGTTAAACCTTGTCTTTTTGTTTGTCCTATGTCAATTGTTGCTTTATTCAGTGTCAAACCTTGTGACTTATGAATTGTCAATCCCCAAGCTAATTTTAATGGAAGTTGTCTTATCTTTCCCTTTTCTACTGGTGTAATTGGAACAATTTGAGGAGATGTATCATCAAATACCATCCCTATGTAGTTATCGAACTCCACCAAAACATATGTTGGTTGATCTGGTGGAGACCTTCCAAGTTTATAGACTATATTTTGAATATAGCCTAATGCACCGTTAACAAGTCCAACTTCAGTCCATAAGTTGGTTGTTAACATAACTCTTGCATTTTTTGCAATTAGTAACTCAACTTCAAGTTCTTCATTATCACCTCCTCCTGGATTAGTTCTTCCCCCTTTTGTTGCAATAATACGTGCCACAGGATATTTTGATTTTAACAATTGTCTCTTGTTATGATTATGCACATTCTCATTCGTGGCAAATAGATGGAAGTTATTATCAAATTCTTCTATTGTAGTTGCATCTAATGATGTATTGGTCCTTCTCATCAATAATTGCCAATCATCAATAGTTGGATTTGCATATTTGATATTTGTAAGAAGTTGACGAAATATTTTTTGTTCTTCACTATCTCCTTCCTGTCGGAATACCTTATCCAATATTATGACTGTTGAAAATTCTTGCCATAATAATTTTGCATACTTATCGTTGGCATATGGTGGCCTATCCATCACAGGTGGTAACTGTCCTAAATCATCGAACAAAATGATTGACCTTCCTCCAAAGCATATGTTAGAATACTGTGGAAATGCTTGACGAAGACGTGAATCTATTTGTTCCAATAATTTCTGGCCTATGAAGCTCATCTCATCAATCAATATATATTTTATATGCTGTAAATCTTCTTGAAAACTTGTTAATCTAGTTCCTTCCAATTTTTCAAAATCTGCAATAGGAATTCACAGAGTTCCATGTATAGTAGCTGCACCTATGTTAAATGCAGCGACTCCAGTTGGTGCAAGTAGTAATAGGGGACAACGTTCTAGAGATGATAAATTTTCAAGTAATTGACGAATTGCACCTATAAGATAAGATTTCCCTGTTCCTGTTGTTCCTTGTATTATCATGTGCAATGGAGGTACATTTTGACCTTCATTATAGTGTTCCTTGATTATATCAAAAGATTTTTTTTATTTGATGCTTAAGCTTTCATATGGATAATTCAAAGTGGTATCATCAAGAATGAGCAAGCCATTTTCCTTCATGAGGGTTATATGTTGTATTGCTTTTTTTGTGTAATCTTCTCCTTGATATTCTATATTCCATGGCGCAAGTTTATCAAAATCTCTTCTTCCAAGCATATCTATTTCACTTACGTCCATGAGTTACCCCGGTATAGTTTGGATATAATTTCCCATTCATGTTCAATCGTGTTTTGATGTACCACTCCAACATCATCATCTTCAGATTCACTATAATGTTCTTTTGTATTGTTTTGCCTACTTATCCTTTCAACATGCCATGGGTTGTAATTGAATGAGTCCCAATTTGAAATGATATTTCCATCATCAAGTCCGATATCTCTCTCTATATTTCTGAATGGTTTGTAAAGTAGCAGCTCTGACCAACAAAACTCAACAAATTGTTCTGAGTGTCGTTCAGGAATGGTGCTAAATCGTGGAAATACCCTCACAATAGCTGCTTCTTTTCTAGCTTTCCATTTGAAGTCATTTTTTCTCTTAGGATTATATATCCAAGATTTAGCTGCATTTATAAGTGAAACACTTCCCATGTTATAATGTCGCTGCATATATTCGTCAATTAAATATTTACCTTTTCTTTCGGTCTCATCTTCATCATTATGTTCCACCTCCTTGAATACTTTTCGTCCAACATTTAGAGGAACAAATAGTCGACTGCATTCAACCAATGGAAGCTCTAATAGCATATGACATGTTTCTTGTGCTCCTATATCTCTCTCTATAAGTGTTTCTTTTAGAAGACGTCTATATGCTCTTGTTGCTAGATCATCATTATTCTGCATATTTGCTATTCGCATCAACATTTGTTGATAAGTTTATGAGCTTTTTTTAGCTTTCGCAGCATACTTGGCAATATAGTTTATAACTTCATGCTTTGAAAGAAAAGGTTTCTAATCTACATTTGCTCTCCATAACTATAAAATGTAACAATTATGTGTGTTTACTCGCTCAACATTTCTTGTTGGTTCATACTTCTTATCTCCTGTTTCAGGATCTTCGTATAATTTTGAACCTTCTAGATTCAGAGGCCATGGTGCATTGTACCTAAATAAAAGAAATAAGATAAATGGTATTAGTTACAAATTTTTTATGTATATGTGGAATAGTTGAAATACTTTGAATTACCTCTACATACTTGCAAACCATCTTCCCTCTTTTTTTCATAAGCAAGCACCCTCTCTACATAGCGTGTGGCACTCTACACAGTTGAGAATCTCTTCATAATCTAGATTTGCATCAATTTGCATAAGTTGTCGTGTATTTCTCAAACATGGATGTTGACTGAAACTTTGTAATACCTACAATTCACAACTATATAAATACAAACCTAAATATAAACTCATATAAATATAAATCTAAACGGTTATTTATATTTACCTGTATATTCTGTTGGTGAGGGTCTCCTCGAGGATTCCATGCATGCACAATATTATCAAAATATCTTTGTGCATTTTTAACTTGATTTTCATTTTTCCAATCTAAATTGTCTATATTCGGAGCTCCCTCTAACCACAAGAAACCATGGACATGTGGAGAGCCTCTATGTTGTAATTCGTATCTACACCAAAATTCTTTTACTTTTATTTCTTTTTGCAACACCTCGTTTTGAAATGTGGTGTTTCAAATATGCATGTAATAAGCTACAATATGAGGATAGTCAATAATTTTTTTGATGCAGGAGCATCCAGCAGCACCTGCAGCAGAAGCATCTAGTGGCAGGAGGGCCACTTTTGAAGAGTCGGCTCGGGAAGAAGAAGAAGAAGGCAAGAAAAATTTTGCTAAGGCAAAATTTGAAAAGAGTAGCGAAATCGCGACGTCGAGGCAAAGCGAAGGCAGGAGCTGGCAAGAGTAGCGAAATCGCGACATCGCGAAATCGCGACGTCGCGAAATCACGACGTCAAGGCAAAGGGGAGGCAGGAGCTGGCAGGAGTAGCGAAATCACGACGTCAAAAGAAGGCCAAGGCGAAAGTAAAGGCGAAGGCTGGTGGCAAAATCGTGACGTCAGAGTGAAGACTCAGCAGAGCGATTGCAAAGGGAAGACAATGGAGAGGTCGCGACTGTCTCGAGATCGCGACAGCGAAACAACGACGAAGGGGAGGAAAAGGAAAGGTCGCGACTGTCACGAAATCACGACAAAAAGTTAGAGTGAAGGCAGGGAAGCGAGGAGGTCGTGATATCGCGACAAGAATTTGAAATTGAAGCACGAAGGCAGAAGTCGTCGCGACAGATATCGCGACAGAAAGAGGAGGAGGAGAGGAAAGAGAAAGAGATGTCGACAGAATGACACGTGGCACCCAGGGTGCTGTAAAGGCGAACGAAAACCAAGAAGCGCGGGAGACGAAAAGGATGGGCGCACAGAGTTCTCTGATGGAAGCGGCGATGACAGGGCCGTGCGGAGGTGGGTATTAAATCGAGTTAGTGTCCCATTTTTTGTGTTGAAGTTCCAGAGGGTCAGGGCTTCTATAAAAACCCAGTATTGTAATAAATTGGGTTGGTGTCCCGATTAATGCGTGACAGGTGTTTCAGAGGGTCGGGGCCTCTATAAAAACCCAGTTTAATGTATTAGTCGGGGAGGTGGATTTAGGAAGAATGCACGCAGAGTGCGAGTGGGAGAAAACCGAGCCGAGCACTGGTAATTGTAAGCCTGCGGGCGGTTGATGTATGCATTTTCAGATTTAATAGAAGAGAATTTTTGAATTTGCATGAGTGTTTGCGTGTGTTCTTTCTCGGTCCCCCGTCAGTGGTATCAGAGCCGAAAGTTCCTGAGTGTGTGACAGATCGTCGGACGGGAGGTAGTCACACCAGGATCTGTGGTAGGGTTCTGAGAGAGAGAGTGAGTTAGGGTCTTTTCAGTGCGTAAGCAGATTCGTCGAGCGTGAGGCAGTTTACGTCGGGACCCGGTTACAAAAAAAGTGCATCCTCGAAGAAGCCGGGACAGTAAGAGTGATACGATGACAATAGAAGAGTTTGAAGCTTTGCAGCGGCAATTTAAAGCCCTGCAAGAGGAGTGGCTCGAAATAAAGTTGCGGGAGCAAGAGGAGAAGCGCAAAAGGCGTGAAGAAAGACAGAGAAAGAAAGAATATGGAGTGCTTCAGAAGTTGAAGCTGAAGAAGGCTACATATGAGGAAGTATGTAGCAGTGGGAAGATCTGTCTGGAGGAAGACAGAAGTAGTGTGGACCAAGAGACGGGGTTGAAGCAGGCTGCTGAGGCAGAGAAAGGTCTGTAAGTGTTGCAGGAGGCAGCAAACTATACCATGCAGAAGTGAAGATCACTTCTCCACTTACCCTGGGTGTCTGATGCAGGAGCATCGAGCAGCACCTGCAGCAGAAGCATCTAGTGGCTGGAGGGCCACTTCTGAAGAGTCGGCTCGGGAAGAAGAAGAAGGCAAGAAAAATTTTGCCAAGGCAAAATTTGAAAAGAGTTGCGAAATCGCGACATCGAGGCAAAGCGGAGGCAGGAGCTGGCAAGAGTAGTGAAATCGCGATGTCAAGGCAAAGCGGAGGCAGGAGCTGGCAGGAGTAGCGAAATCGCGACGTCAAAAGGAGGCCAAGGCGGAAGTAAAGGCGGAGGCTGGTGGCGAAATCGCGACGTCGCGATTTCGCGACGTCGGAGCGAAGACTCAGCGGAGCGATTGCAAAGGGAAGACGATGGAGAGGTCGCGATTTCGCGACATGTTGTGAAATCGTGACTGTCGCAAGATTGCGACAGTGGAACAGCGGCGAAGGGGAGGAAAAGGAAAGGTCACGATTTGTCGCGAAATCGCGACTGTCGCAAAATCGCGAAAAAAAGTTAGAGTGAAGGCAGGGAAGCGAGGAGGTCGCGATATCGCGACAAGAATTTGAAATTGAAGCACAAAGGCAGAAGTCGTCGTGACAGATATCGCGACAAAAAGAGGAGGAGGCGAGGAAAGAGAAAGAGATGGCGGCAGAATGACACGTGGCACCTAGGGTGCAGTAAAGGCGGATGAAAACCAAGAAGCACGGGAGACGAAAAGGATGGGCGTGTAGAGTTCTCTTACGGAAACGGCGATGACAGGGCCGTGCGGAGGTGGGTATTAAATCGGGTTGATGTCCTGATTTTTGTGTTGAAGTTCCAGAGGGTCGGAGCCTTTATAAAAATCCAGTCTTGTAATAAATCGGGTTGGTGTCCCGATTAATGCATGACAGGTGTTTCAGAGGGTCGGGGCCTCTATAAAAACCCAGTTTAATGTATTAGTCGGGGAGGTGGATTTAGGAAGAATGCACGCAGAGTGCGAGTGAGAGAAAACCGAGCCGAGCACCGATAATTGTAAGCCTGCGGGCCGTTGATGTATGCATTTTCAGATTTAATAGAAGAGAATTTCTAAATTTGCGTGAGTGTTTGCGTGTGTTCTTTCTCGGTCCCCCGTCATTTTTTTTCTCCATTTTTGTGCTTCATGAGGATCAATTGGTTGAGTTCCTGGCATCAATGCATGTAGGTCGGGCCAATACAGATCAAATGCACTTGAGGTGAAGAAAATAGTGGGTGACCTAATTTGATGTAATAAGTCATTTAACTCAGCATGATACTTTGTCCAGTAAGATCTTGTGCCTCTTAACGATGTACCAAAATGAATTAAGCGATCTGCAAGATGGTATTGAGGGATATTTTCCATATGTTCACGTAGTTCATTGATTGTAATGGGTATATCTTGAAGACTCTTCTTTACAAATACTGTTGAAGAATTCTGTGCACGATGTCGCATAATCATGTTCATCATTAAATATCTAAATCTTGGATGTTTTCCAAAGTGATGATCTCTATATCGAATTAGATGTTTTACGAATTCATGTAGATGAAGTTTTTTCATTCTAGGCTGCAACCAATCACAATTTCCATCTGCAAATAATGTAAGGAAGGCCATATCCAGTAACCCTTTTGTAACATACTCATTTATAGGAGATGCTCCAATTCTAGGCCAATCAGTAAGTGTTCCAGGATCCGCATTAGGGTTGTTTACCCATGCATGAATGAGTTCCATATCCCTCAGAGCATTAGGCGGTTTGGAGGCCATTAATGTGGTGTGATCAATTATATTTCCTTCATCAGTCTCTAGAATTGGATCCATACATACATATTCATTCATATCAGAATCAAACTCCATATGGACAGAATTAAGTTTATGAAAGATATTTGTAGTGGTGTCTTTTGGGAGTTCACTTAAAACATTTTCATCAATTTGTACATCCTTATAAAACTTATCATGCTCAACCTTATACTTAAGAGCTTTGTATACTCTCTCTTTATTCACTGTAAAATTATAATTTGTACCACATTGATCTTTTCTCCTAACAATAATGATTGGCAAATCACTTATTGAATGAGGCAATACCTTAGCAATTTCTTTCACCTCTTGAGGAAAACTTATTGTGTGCCCTTTATACTTGTATTGGCCTCCCGTAGCACGTGTTACCTGTAATATGGGATTAACACGGGATATCAACATTTCTTCAATTTGTGTCAAATTCGCAAGTTCAGGTGGTTGTAGTGCAGGATCCATATTATTCTCTACAGAAAATCGATTAGGACCTTTTTCTTGTTGACACCTATTACATACTAGACCTTTGACTGTCAAACGCACGTTTATTCCAGGATAGTATTCATCACAAATATAACACATGGATGGTGATGCAAGATTGTCTAATTGATGTCAAAATTTAGTCTGCGATTCATTGCAATCCACACCATATGTTGGAATTTGTTGTATATTTATTGTTATACCTTCAATATTTCCTTCTCTTCGAGGTTGCAATGTCCTTTCTTGATGCATCTCCATGTTAATCTCATTGCATCCGCTTTGTGTCTGTTGAACGACAACTATATTTGAAGCATTTATTTTAAGAAAAGAAGATGCTTACGATGCATCCATCAGTTTTGTTTGTTTTTCTCTTTTTTCTTGTATCTTTTCAACTGTTGATTTTGCCTTGCGTTTTGCATGATTTTGTCTTTGTTTCTCATTTTCTCTTCCTCTTTGGCTAAATGTCATCTGTGCACGTCTTTGTCTTTGATATGTCAAACGTTGTTGCTTCTTTTATTCCTGTGATATATTTATTTTTGGTGTATTTTCCATTTGTTCCTGTAAAAAAATATTAAATATTATTAGTTTTCCATTTGTTGGAGAGATATGATCAGATCGGTCATAACCAATCAAGATCCCAAATATTAATATTGTTTGCTAACCGAAAAACAAATACAAGTATAATATTTTGATATTTTCATAAAATAAAATATCATCAAACCCACATATATTTATTAAAAAAAATTAAAAATTAAAATATTATCTTGTTTCCTCTATCAAAGCAATGCCGTAAAAAAGAATTAGTCATATTAGTCATAGTACATAAAAACCTAATCAGTAGCAATAGTCTTAGGGTCTAGTGGTAATGAAGGACAAATATGACCGATAAATTGATTACTAAATCAACGTTAGAAGGTTAACTTATTAATGTTTAAAAAAGAAATGACAATAATATTCATGATAGAAATAGTGAAATTAATGGGCATTCAAATAATTAGTTCGAGAATCTTATGAAATTGAAAAACATCTTAGTGAAATAGTGTATAAAAAGTAGCTTTAAAAACCTCTATATATTATACATCATTTAGGGCAATAATTGTTTCCACATAGAGTATCCATGTTGTCAATTAGCACATGTTAATAAATCATAATACTATAATATATATATTTGCATCCACCATAAGTTTATTATTGAATATTCCGTGGGTGCTTTCTAGCAGACTATTGAATTAAATAGTACAAATATATTACGTTGAATATAATAAGTCTAACGGTGTTATGTATGTTAAGCCTGTAGCTAGGCTAGCGTTGTTCGTTCTGAACCTGCCATGAGAAAACTCTACTGATATTTAGTAAAAAGTAAGAGAAGCCCAAGACTCTTCCCGTAGTTCTCAAAAGTCTGGTCCTCAATTAAATTAAATTAACTAAAAGGGTAATGGCTTGGCCATTTATAAAATAAAATTATGATGCTGAAACCACAAAATATTGAGTTGGTCAAGTTAAATTTTAATCGAATATTGAGTTGATTAAAAATTAAAAAAAAGTTATTATAAAAAACTTTTTAATCGCCTGAAGGTCAAGGATATGTCTGAGCTTGAAGAGAGAACTGCAAGCGTCGGCCCCAATAAGGTCTGACTTATTTTTCCACCTCCTTTGTCTTGCTTTAATATTTATTTTACATTTGTACAATCATGAATGCATAGTTTTAGTAGGTATTGGAGTTGTTGCGGGCTTCTTTGGTGTCAAAAATGTCGTTAAACGACGTTTTCTCTCCGACATTGTTTGGTCAATAGTAGTCCGCAAGTCTACAGTTCGCTTTTGGATTTTTTTCTTTAAATATTTTGTGCATGTTATAAAAACCTTGAAGTAACGTTGAGAATGGGTATGTTATGTTGTCGACCGTGTTTGCATTGCCTACTTTGGCGATTGCACAATATGACATGAAACACGACTTGAACTATTGGATGTTTTCGAAGATTAAATGTTTTGAATGAAATAAATTAAAAAGGTTCTTCGATCCAGAATCTTAATCGGTGAACTACGAAATTATTTAAATGTAATTAACAGAAACAGAATACAAAATACATAGCGCAAGAGAGATAGAAAATGTACCTGTGATGTTACTTTTTTTCGCAACGATAGAACCCTGTTCGCCTGGCGCTGTGTGCTGCTCCTGCAAAAACTTAGGGTTTCAGAGATGCGGAGAGAAGAGTTCGAGGAGAGAAGCAAATAATATTAAAAAGTTTGGGCACCATTTTAGTTTAAATAGTTTAAATATTTTAAATTCATCGTAACCCTTAATGTCGACGAATAATTTTCTTAATGTCGGTTTTTTTTAATAAAATATTAATATTGTTTACGGCGTGGTTGACCTTCCTAGCTGCCATTGTAGGACACCTATTGACGTAATAATGTCATTTTTTAAAATTTTATCCTTATTTATATAAAATTTTATACTTATTATTTTTATAATTATTAATTTATAATAAATATATAAAAAATAATAACTAGTTTTTTATTATTTAAAGGTTTTAATATTAAATAATATTATTTATATAAAATTTTGTTCTTATTATTTTTATTATTATTAAATCATGATAAATATATAAAATGAAAATAATTAAATTTTTTTCTATCTAATATTAAGAAGTGGGGGTTTTGTCCAAGAATCCCCCAAGCTATTAGACCAGGGAGTAATGTTGGGTTTTAATCCAACTGTATATCCCCTTTGCATCATCGAGGTTTGAACTGTGGACCTCTTGTTCAACAAGGCCAAGCTCGCCTTCTCCTCACCACTTGTTGTAACAGGTTGGCGGATTCCTAGTCAAAATCCCCACTTCTTAATATTAGATAAATTTATCCACCTTTGTAGAGAAGGCGAGCTTGGCCTTGTTGAACATGAGGTTCACGATTCGAACCTCAGCGATACAAAGGAGGATATACAGTTGGATTAAAAACCCAAAGAAAAACTCCATAGTAGAGTTGTTGTAACAGGTTGGGGGATTCCTGGTCAAAACTCCCACTTCTTAATATTAGATAAATTTTGTGGCGTGGGTGAGTATTTGTCTCCTGATGGGAGTTGTTGTAACAGGTTGAAGATTCATGATAAAAACCCCAATATCTTAATATTACTAAAAAAAAAAATTATTATAATTATTATAATAATTAATTTTTTTATACGATTTTTGTTAAAACACATAATAACAACCAAAACTTTCTTAGAAGGCCATATCGAGAACCACCCTATCTAGAGTCATGAATATAATCTTTTTACTGTTTTTGTTTAAATACCGTATTTTCATATTATATATAATTTAAATTTATTGTGTTTTTAAGGGTTAGGTGGATTGATAGTTATTTGTCTACATTCAAGTTTAAATTTTGAGGGCAGCTTGTTTGCAAAGTAAAGTTAGTAGTCTGGATCTTTTCTTAATATTTTGAGTGCGCATCAAACCAAGGACGATATCCCAAACAATTGGTGGTCCCTCTCATATCAAATCAACAAGAACTAGGTGGAAAAAGTTTGGTGGATCCAATTCTTGTAGTTTGAACAAAACAATTACTAAAAATAATGTGGTTGTAACCAACTCTCATATATATTAAAAAACAAAAAACGAAAAAAATTAAAATCATTGTTGATTTCTTCGTGGGTCACCATTCTCATTTTGTCAATGGAAAATATATATATATATATATATATATAAAGGAGTTGTTTACATCTACAATATTTTTAATAACTGTCATGCCAAGTGTAGGGTTCAAATCATACAGGTGTCTTTAATAAGTTTATATCATTTTGTTATTTAATAATCCGATGTGAAGAAAACCATCAATCATTTCGGATTCATATCATCATCATTGATCTACTAATAGATATGCCCTCAAGATTTGAATCTAGGTCTCGAACCTAAATGTCTTTTGTATAAATATTTGACCAAACAAACAAACATTTACCAATCCATTAACCTTTAAAAGCCATCAAAAATTTCTTAATCATCGTTTTTTTTTTCAAGTTATAGTGCGCTTGCACCATAACACTTACCCACAATTATGATTTTTCTTCCTGCAATTATGGTTTTTCTTCCCAATTTTTCTACAACGTGTGATTACTTGGTTATGCTGGTCTTCTCATATATCATCACAATGTAAAAGATAGTAGAAGATCAGATAAGACGAAACCTAGTATGCGTATTCCTCGCTTTATATTACAATGGGTGGACCAATTAAATGATTTCAAAATGTTTATCCTTAAAATAATTTTTGTTGGCTAATATATTTATATTTGTTAAAAATATTATTATAAAATATTTTAATTATTTATAATTAATATTAAAAGTAATAGATAAAATAATTTATAGCTAAAAAAATATTATGAGAGTAGAGAAAGATAAATTTGTATATAATATTAAAATATAGTAAAAAATTATTGTAAATAGAATTTAATAATTGTTGTATAATTTAAGTAGGTTTAATAGTATTTTTTTAAAAATGTAAATAAGACGTTTATAGTTTAAATTTTGTTGAAATAAAGTTGTACACTATGTTTTGATAATTAAGGTTTAGATAAACAATATCCTCCATGAGACTCATCCTATATTGCCTATGGTTTAGGTATTTACCTTTATTCTTGCTAAATTTAGAGCAAATCTTCAATAATTGAACTTAGATGTGTTGAAGACATACTTGTTAATCTATCTTTGCCTTTCAAACCTTTAAGTCTTTGAGCTTGTTGATCCTTTCTATGATGATGATGTAATTAGTGTATGTCATTGTTAAATGGGTATAAGTAGTAATGCTAATTTTCCTCTAATAATGCTATCACCTATAAAGAAAAGCCATGTTTTTTATTGGAAATGAATTGTGTTAATAGAAGACTAGTCCAAGGTTCAAACCACACTCAATATGAGGGGACCAAGACCCCTCATAAAAACTTGTGCAAACTCATTGAATAAAAATATTAATGTAAAGACTTACATAAATCCTCTCCTATAGGAGAATTTAATACTTATGTTGAATCAATATTGATGAGGAGGAGCAAAGCCAATAGATATCTTGAAATTTCTTATGAGAAATTCAAATTCAAACCTTAAGACATGTCAGTAGTTTTAATGTCCAATGTTGTTCTTGTATATTTAAGGTTAGTGGTGTTGAAGGTACTTTAGGTAGCATTTTCTTAATTTATGGTGTTAGAAACAACTTTGATGAACATCGATGAGGATGGTAGTCTTGATGTTAGCAGTGTCAAAGATGATTTGGAAGTGATGTTATAGTTAATAATGTTAGAGGCAATGTTAATGATGCCTAAAATAGCTCTAAAAGTGATCTTGTAGTTTGTCATTCTAAAAACAACTTTAATGATGGCCTCAAAGTCTATGATATAAAAACAATTGAAGGTAATTTTATAGTTCATGAGGCTAAAAAAAAATTGTTAATTGATTGTGCACCTAATACTTCACCAATGAAAAGATAATTGTATTCCATCAAAAATCTATTCATTATGTTTCTCCTACAAAAATCTTCACAAGATTTTCAATGCAAATACTAGATCAAAAAATTATAAGAATTTAAAACTTTCTTCTTATACCATGCCATGAAAATAACAATGTATAATATTTGACTAAAGATGATTATTTTAACTTGAAAATGTAAAAATAGTATAAATAAAATATAACCAAAATTGAGACCCAAATTCAAACCTTAGGGGAAGCCTTTTGCAAAGGTAGTAGTCTGATCTAAATCCTCTGAGTGCGATCCAAAATAACGATGACGATACAAATCTAGAACACCCGATAATCCATTTAACACCAGGCTATAAAACAACAAGGTGGAATAAGTTTGGAGGATACAACCCCTATGATTTAAACCCTACACTTTTTTTTGATATATAGAAGCAATGGTTACAATCACGATTTTTAGTAACTACCAGCACAGCTGGTAGGGTTCAAACTATCTACGAAGGCTCCCAGGACTTCCATCGTCTCGTGAAAGAGTAACCTGGCGTGAGATGGGGATCGCCGGACGCACAGGGATTGCACCGTGGTCATCAATCTGGTGCACCACTCAGAAGAATCGGATCTGGGCTACTGTCTGTGCATGGGCAAGCTCGTGGGATTGGAACCTAGGTCTCCTCTAGGTAAACGCCCCAACTTACCAATCCACCTAGACCCACGAACTTAAACCCTACACTTACTACCTACTAAAAATAATGCGGTTGTAACCAACTCTCCTATAAAAAATCACCAAAATTAAAAAAAAATTCTAAAATAATTAGATAATTGATATTAACACAATTCATTTCCAATATAAAACATGGCCTATAAAGTGATAGGATTGACCTAATAAATAGAGTCACTTATTTTACACATCTTTTGAACTCGCTTCAACACTAAAGACTTATCTAAATTTATTCTTTAAAAAACATATCGGTTTACATAAGTTTTTTATATTTTAAAAACTTCTAATAAAAGTTCTTTAAACATATATGTGTGGGTGCCTTTAATTAAAAATCTATTTTTTTGATTAGATAAAATTTCATTATTTTTGGATTTGGATAATGAAAAACCTCCACGATCAACGTTTAGTACTAAGCATTCTCATCCCAATCATGATCCTTTGTAATACTGAGAGTTAAACTTATCAAAAAAAATATTAACACATCCACATACCCAAGTTTGAACCTTAAACCTCTTTAGAAAACAAAACCCGATCCGTTCTCCCTTAAGACTAGATAAAACTTAATTTACCTTGATCTTAACATTCATTATTAATAAAAAAAATATATTTGAAAGGAAAACGTTTAATTGGATGTTATAGTCCAAGCTTACAATATTAAACCTTCAAAACTAAACAAGATTAAAATATTTGATTTTGAAAAAGTTAAAATAATTTTACAATACAATTTAGTGGTTAGGGTTTTAACTTTTCTTTGAGAATGTTTAAAGTTTAAATCACAACGTATCTAAATAATAGGTAAATAATAGGTTGGATGGTTATAACCAAATGTTTGTCTCTTGGTTGAATAAGAGGTTCTATTGACTTTTTCTAAACAAAATTTATAATCACAACATCCAATGATATTACCTATATCTTTAATATAAAATTAAAATAATGAGTGTAAAGGTTTCTAAAATAACATTGAAGTTTTTTTTATCTATGTTTGAATACAGCATTAGTATGTTTCTATGTTCTCATCCAAAAAAACTTAAAAGAATAAACTAATGAATAATGCTCAAATACTTATCCATGTTTGAATATGTTTCTATGTTCTCATCCAAAAAACTGAAAAGAATAAACTAATGAATAATGTTCAAATACTTACCTTAGTAACTTATTCTATTCTTTAAACAATTAAGTCATTTGTATTTACTGGACCACCCAAAATAGATAAATACAAATTGAAGTTCTTTGAACAACTAAACATAGAGAACTGAAAGGAAAAAAAAAAAAAAAACATTGAAGTTCGATGAACAACCAAACAAGGCAAACGGTTAATTAATCTTTGAACAACCAAACATAGAGAACTGGAAGGAAAAAAGAAAACATTGAAGTTCGATGAACAACCAAACAAGGCAAAC
Organism: Wollemia nobilis; assembly: GCA_028583015.1. Lineage (NCBI taxonomy): Eukaryota > Viridiplantae > Streptophyta > Pinopsida > Araucariales > Araucariaceae > Wollemia > Wollemia nobilis. Next base: position 2,576,425 of record JAQPPZ010016964.1, read on the forward strand.
GGTTAATTAAACTTTTCACAAAACATAGCAATTAAGAGTTAAGATATTTCCAAACTTTTCTAAGAGCCTTGCAGTTCCAAATTAAATTTTAGAGGTACAAAAATGCTTTAGAACAATAAAACAAAATATTTTAAAAAATTATTATTTATTAAAAATATAAGAGGTATAATTGAGATTTTTAAACAAAATATTTTAAAATTTTATTATTTATTAAAAATATAAGAGGTCTAATATATTAATTTTTATTTATAAAAATAATTTTTAAACTTATGATTTAAAAAAATGCCCACCTAAGTTGTAGAAGTTTATCACACCACCCACTGAGGGCAACTCAAAAGAATCCGAGAAACGTGAGGTCGGGTTCCTCGCAGTTTCGCATCAATCTGCGTTCTTTCCAACTCGTACTTTTTCGGGCCAATAACGATGTGACGGGTGCAAGTAAAGCGTCTACATTTATTCCAAAGATACGGCGACCGACGAACCTCAAATCAGTTTTCCCGTACAGCGCGAAGGCATGAATAATTCACCAAGATAAACAACAAATCGACGAAGTCATAGTCGGTCCGCCCCCTCTTTTCAGGATTCGAGGGTGCCTTCCATGCAATTTCCTTCTAAAGCTCGACTTTGGTGGCCCGCCCCCCACCTTTCACGATCCCAGGGTGCTTTCTATGCAATTTCCTTCTAAAAGCTTGACATTAGTTGCCCGTCCCCTCCTTTCAGGATCCCAGGGTGCCTTCCATGCAATTTTCTCCTAAAGCTTCACTTCAGTGGCCTGCCCCTCCTTTCACGATCCAGGGTACCTTCCATGCAATTTCCTTTGTCCTTTCACCTTTGCTTTGTCCACTCATGACGACGACAATGAACTCCAGGCTATCTTGGCCAAGTCGAACCCGAGGCATGGAATTGCATTCCCCAAGTCCCACCACGGTAGAAACTACAAAAATTCGCATCCGGCCTGGTAATTGTCATGTCTGGATTGACATAACAGGGCTGAGGGTATAATCTGTCTATAAAAGTTTAGATAATAGTATAAGAATTGAGATGATTTGGGAACAACATTGGATAATATTCATCTAATTCGAAGAAGCTCGTCTTTAGTCAGTGGATAGATGCTTTGCGGGGTCGGTCGAAGGCATTTTCAGTTTTTATCTCGTGGTTCGGTTTCTAATATCGGAAAGCTACAAGGCAGCGGAGAAAAGACTAAAGCAGTTTGGAATTACAAGCTCATAGGATGTCATCAGCGGACCAAAGATATTTGAGTGATTCTCAATTTTTTTTTAAGAATTTAGAAGAAGGTGGTACCAATATACTTCAACTTTACAAATATTAAAAAAATAATATACCCCATTTCTTCCACTTTTCAACTATTAAAAATTTAATATAACCCATTCCCTGCTTGCCAAGCAAAGTATGTTTACTTTTGGCCATTGCGGGCTTTAACTTTAGCTGTACATACCTCTGCTTCTTCCATACTGGAGTATAAGAATAAAGTTGTAAGTACTGTACAAAGTTTTGTCTCAAGCAGCGGTTCTGTAAATTGTTGAAGACACTTTTTAATGCAACCGGTGTCATCTCTCCTGCGTTTTATTTAAACATGTCGTAAGGCGGTGCCAAGACACCGTCGAGGATGTCCCCCGCGGAGAGCTACCAGAAAGGGATTCATAACAGCGACGACGACGAAGCAGAAAGAAAGAAGGATGTTTTCAATATTCGCCACAAGGAGCCTCTTCTAGAGAAGCTCAAGAAATGGAGGGTAAGAAAGTGGATTAAACTAAAATGTTGTTGAAACTTAAAACAAATTGCGAATAATCTATCATTTTTTCAAAATATTTACATAGCTTACGAATTTTGTTCCATTAAATAAGTTTCATGGATGTTTCTGTTGACTCATTTGTAGATTCAAGGTAGAATTGCAGATAAACTACAATGTTCTCAAAAAAAATTACTTTAATTGCAAATTTTGATTCTCTAAATTGGTATTGTTGGATGTTTCTGTTCAATTTTGCGAGGGTCATTGGCTTATTTTTTTTTTATTGATGTTGAATTGTAGATAAACTATCATGTTCTCAAAATACTTGCATAAATTGCGAATTAGTCACTCTAAATAAGTTTTGTGGATGCTTCTGCATAAATTGGAAAGAACCATTGCCTTATTTTAGATTCACGTCGATTTGGAATAGTTACGTGAGGGGCTTGAAATAATTTTTCTTCTAGTTATGTAAGCCGCTTCATATAATTTTGTATTACTTATGTGAGCTGTGAGTGGATTGATACTGCATCTGCATTAATTTACAAGCGTCGAGGCTACGTGTACGCTTACGCGTGATTTTATTTGAGTTACATCACTGGGTATACCTTCTCTAAGGGTTTTATCCTGGTGCAAGCACAAAAAAGGTTACTACAAGAATTGGAAATACGCGTCGAAGAAGACTTTTTTTTTTTTTTTTCTCTCTCACTCTCTTCTGAAAATGCCACTGGCATGTTTTTTGAAAAATTTGAAAAAACTGGGAAAGGAAATAGCAAAAGTAACAATTTAAACAATAATTGTTCTAAAGTGTTTGTTGGTAGGGTAGGTTATTTAAGGACCTTTTATTTAGTTTTTTTTTAAAGTTAGGTTTATATATAAATTGGGTTTTTTAAGAGGATTTCAAAATCTTATAATAGAAAGGGTCGTAGCAATGAGTTTTTAAGCATTGCGTTAGTACATGAAAATAAACATAAACATAAAGGGAAAAAACCCTTGATTTAGGAGAGAGACCATATTCTAGTACCAACTAGTGAGACCCACTTCACCAAAAAACATCATCCTCTAATTGTTGTCAGTCTGAGATCCACCCGGGGTGGATATAGTGCACCTTAGATCTTCAAAAAAACTCCCCATCAGACCACAGCAACACGTGAGCAAGCCATATGGAAGGTTGAGTCCCACTCAACCTGCAACGGGAAAAGTCAAAAAATTTGACTTTAGAAATTTGGAGAGGATCCCCGCCCAAGGACGGCTCGGGATCTAACCTAGGGTGTATTAGAGCAACAAATAGTCGCACGAGCTAAGCAGCCAGCTACAATGAGATACAGTCCAGGGTGTAGAAGTGAGATAGCCTGAGAAATGACATAAGAACTTTCGAAAAAACAAATGCGGGAAGCCTTCGTTTAAGCCTGAGAAATGGAACAACACTACTGGGGATTTCTACAGGCCAAGATATCCCCATGCAAACCAAGTTGAACTACAAGGAAGCCAAAAGGAGTTAGGGACAACAACAACAGGCGCAAAGAAAGGATCTTCAGAAGCCAAAACTGAAGGAGGAGTGACCACAACTGCAAACGCAACGGTCTTAAGCCCAAGACCAGAAAATCTAGAAGAAAACCCCAAGCATTTCAACAGAAAGGACCAGGAACCCACCATCCTTGCTCATAAACAGTTCCAGGGAATTGGAACTGGGACTAGGAACAACTCAGGAACAGGATGAGGCCCACCCCCAAGGCCAAAAACATGCTCTGAGAATCCACCGAGAATTAGGACCAGAAAGTAGAAGCCCCCAAATAGGAAACCAACACAAAAAACCTATAGATCCCAAGCGAAAAGCGAAAACAGGCACAAATATAGGATCCACGAAAGCCTAAACTGAGGAAGCCAGGGGTCTACATGCATTGATCACAGGTCCCTTCCCCAATATCGAGACATGCAACAGATAACCCTAAGCACCCCATTAGGACGGACCAGGAACCCCCCATCCGTGCTCATGAACAGCTTCAGGGAATTGTGAGTGGGACTGGGAACAACTCAAGCACAGGAAGAGGCCCCCCCTAAGGCCATGCAAATGCTTTGAGTGTCCATGAAGCAGTAGATCCAGCAAAAAGAAGCCTTTGAACAGGAAATCGAAAAGGGCCCCACCTAAAGGGACGGGACCGCTTACAACCAAAGGCATCCCAGAGAGGAGTCACTGGCACAGAGGAAACTAGTCCCTCCAAACCAACCCCGATGAAGTGAGGACCTCATAAGATGCACCAGGAAGTAGTAAAAAACCCAACCTGCAACCACCACCAACCGAGAAAGCCCTGGGAACCAGATCCAAGTAAAAAAACCTGCAAAAAACCCTAGGGGAAAGCCTGAGGGAGATCGGGGAAAGGATCTCGAAAACATGTAGGAAGTCCAAAAAAACCCTGGGAATCGGATCCAAGCAAAAAAAATCTGCAAAAAACCCTAGGAGAAAGCTTGAGGGAGATCGGGGAAAGCCTAAGGGAGATCGAGGAAAGGATCCCGAAAACATGCAAGAAACCCTAGAAGAACCCTGGGATGCACCAGGCCCCGAACTCAAGCAGGGAAACCCCAAAACTACTGGGAAAGGAGCAGAAAGAGGGCAAGGATCTCCCCCCACGGAGATCATCTGCTACAAAGTATTCTCAAAGTGGGATGACCCGAGATGAGGTAGGAACTGGGCAAGAACCAGGGGAGGGGGAGCAGGGAGAGGGAGCAGGTCCCTCCCCCTCTCCCCCTACAACCTCACCTTTTACTTAGTTTGTATTCAGAGATCCTTACTCAATTAAAAAAAACAATAAAAATTATAATATTATTTTTAACTTTATATTTATAACCATTCTTTTAACTTTCGATTATGATTAAGAAATGAAGAAGAATAATCAGGCGCGTCCAGCTTAGCATAGGCAGTAGTCTGCTCCGACTCCTCTGAGTGATGTGCCAGACCGACGACGAAGGTATGAACCCTGTGTAACTGGCGGTTCCCATATCACGTCGGGTTAACGTTAACAAGATAGTGGGGCTGTTGGAAGCAGTAATTGATGGTTTGAACCTTACGTTGGCAGTTACTAGAAATCGTGGTTGTAACAAATTCACCTATGTAATAAAAAAATAAAGGAAGAAGAATAATAAAAAAAACATTTAAAAAGTTGTAAATTTAATAAAAAATTATTAAAAATTTAAAAAAATAATATTTTTTTTGTTTATTAAGTTTTTTAAAATTTGGGTTAAATTTTAAGTTTTTTTTTTTTCTTTCATTTGGATATTAATGTTATTAATTTCCAATAGCTCGTTTTATTATTTTTCATTATAGGGTTCAAATGGTTGAGTTTTGATAGAAAAATCAATGGAGACCTTAAAGTCTAGCTGAAAAGCTATGGTTTGAGCTTTAAACCAATCCAATACTCCTTGACCAAGTTAAGGTCTAGAAAAAATAAGAGAAAAGAAACAAAAAGTAAAAATTGCAAAAGCATTTGGAAAATTATAAAAAATAAAAGAAATTCAAAAAAAGGGGAAGACAAGGAAATCAATATCATATTATTATAATCTAATTTCTCTTTATTTTGGTTTCCAATGACATGAAGTTTTAACCTACACTTTGGTGTTATTGATTTTCCATATGCTTCTTAAATCTACCATAGGGAAAATTATAAAAATAAAAGAAATTCAAAAAAAGGGAAGACAAGGAAATCAATATAATATCATTATAATCTAATTTCTCTTTATTTTGGTTTTCAATGTCATGAAGTTGTAACCTACACATTGGTGTTATCGATTTTCCATATGCTTCTTAAATCTACCTCAAACCTTGTATCTCTTATCTCCCATAGAAAACCAAATGCAATGCTATTTGAAAACATGTTTTCTACACTAGTAGCAAGCATCTTAGCTTGTACTTTAGTTAATTGATGGAATCAATGCACTTCACTTTCTAATATAATTCACTTTTCCCCTTTAAGTGGACATTCTTTTCTTGCTTGTTCATAGCATACTATGTAGTAGTCATTGGTCCATGTGATACCAATAGTGGTGCTTCTTCAATGCCCATGTATTATAAAGTTCAATTGATCCAACCTTTCTTGCTCCAACCTTCCTTTATTGCTTCATTTGCTTGCATTACTATACTTTTCCCATATACAAACAACACTTGACTTTCATGTTTTTGTTGTAATGCCCTTAATATGAAATTCAACAATCCTTCCCAATGGAGTGTGTTATTGGTTGAATTCCTTCTGTTGGTTGAACTAGGAACACCTTATGATGGTGCACATGGTTGAAAGCCTAAAAATAATCACTTTGTATTGCTTTGTTTGGTCATTCCTTTGATGATATTATTCTTCTCTACATGATGATGCTAATAATTGTATTTTTCCTTCTTGAAAGCATCTTTCCTCATATGCGGTTGTTTATACTTACATGAGAATGTTTATGTCTCATGTTTGTGGTTTTCTTTCCTCTTCCTTCATGCAATTAAATAATGGGTAGTCTTTCTAATTAATACAAAGCTAGTAAACATCCCCACAAAAATGCATTAGATGACCTATTTTTCTATAACAAGAAGAAACTTAAATAGGGTTTTGTTTGCATGTTCTTGGTCAAATGTAGAGCTGACATGCCTTGGATGCCATGTCATTTTTCTTGGACCTTATACAAGTATGGAGGAAGGTGAACATGTTGGATTCCTTACATCATCTTCAAAGACAATTCTTTGTTCTTTGCAGATGCTTCATAATAGATGAATGCTTTCAACACCTTCTTTTGTTTGAATGAAGAAAGAAAATTTTTATTTAGGTTCGTGGGTGACCAATATAAGTAAATGGGACTTGAATATTACACTGGTCATGATATGTAGGAGGAGCAAAAAATGATTTTCAAAGGAGATTATAAGTTTATTCCTAGAGAAAAAGGGGTTGTACTTGAATACCCCACCCTTGACAAATCACAACTTTCTTCTTTAAAACTGAGAATTTACAAACAAATTTTAATTTTATCTCAATTAAGTTGCTATAACTAAAAATCTATATATTTTTATAATAAATATATTTTTTTTTTTCCTAACAACTACAGTTCTGCAGCTGCTACTTCCTCCACCCTCATTTGCAGTTGTTACTTCCTCCACGTAGAGGTGAGGAAAGTAACAACTGCAACTACAGTTGTTACAGTAACAACTACAGTTTGAGGGTGGGGATGGGGGAAGTAATTACAGTTACTTCCCCAACCCCCACACTCGTAACAACTGCAATTGCAATTGTTACTTCCCTCACTCTCACCCTCACCCTCATTTGAGGGTGGGGGTGAGAAAAGTAACAACTGCAACTGCAATTGTTATTTTTACTTCCCAAACCCCACACTCACCCTCAAAGTTAAGTGCAAATATTCTAACATTCAATATTTTTTACATTTTCTTTAAAACCTTAACATTATATAACCTTAATAAAATAATAATAATTTTCAATATACAAAACTTTAAATTTGGTAATATATAATTGTTAATTAAATTAAAAAACAAATAACCACTATAACTTATAGTTACTTTAATTATATTTAACTTAATAAATTTAATTATAAAATAATTTTTTAATTACCTATAAATTTTTATGAGCTAAATTGGTTTAACAATGTTTAGTTCATTGATTATCACAGCCTTGCAGTATCTTATGACACGTAAAAATCCCCTTCATCTATGCAATTTTATTCTTTTATTTTGTTTTTGTTTATGAGCTAAATTGAAATCGTATGATCTTAATAGAGATATTGACTTCATTATGTGGGTTGATAGTATCCTTGGGTTGTTTCCAATTGGCTTGGTTTAATTTTTCAGAAGGTCAATTGTTCTTTGCCATCATTTTTTGGTGACAATATTTAATTTGAAGTCATATCTTAACAAATTAAGGATTTCCGTAATATTCTATAAGTTTCTTAAGGCTATTGTAAAATGTCAGGTTGTTAATAAAAATTAAATAAAAATCGTAGAATGGGTTAATATTCTATAAGTTTCTTAACGCTATTGTAAAATGTCAGGTTGTTAATAAAAATTAAATAAAAATCGTAGAATGGATGAGTGTAAGAAGGTAGATGTATTCTTCAAAAATTAAATAAAAACAAATAATCACCTTAAAAGCTTAAACTTATTTTCACTCTATTTTTATTTTATTTATATTTTAATTATAAAATTGGGAATGCATTTGATTGTCATAATTGGCGTACATTCGTAGTGCATTTGAAGCGTGCATGTATCGTATTACACTAATTTAAGCTATCTAAAATTCAGAAATATGTCTATCTGTCGAAATTCTGATGAACATCATCATCTTAACCCACGGACAACAGGGGTAATTTCCCTCTCTCCAACTCACTCTTAACGTTAGACTTCTACCTGCCCCTAAGGTAGATGTATTAAAAAGCAACTTTACGTGTTTGTCAGTCTAACCATGGTTAGAGTTTCTAAAAAGTCTTTTCATTGTTGGCTATTTTACGTCTGTAGAATGTATTCATCTGTGATGGATTATTAAAGAATAGACTGAAGGACATAATGACAGGACAATTACCGACCAATACCTCATTAATTGTGGTCCTACAATTTACTACAAGAATATGGCCTACATTTTTTTTAGGTAGGCTTAGTATGCCCTTTAGTCAGTGTTTTTCTCCGCAAGATAAGAAAACCTTTATTAGGTAGGGTAAGCAGACGCTTGAAAGGGCACGGACATGGACGCTGGGCCAACCTTTGGTGTATTTGATGACTTCCACCGAGTTAGGTCATGAAATCGCCAACTGCCTTACCATGATAACTTGCAAATCTCTCTCTCAACCAACATATCGTTCAGCAATTTCATCATTTACTTACCTCACCATTGTGGGCAACTTTCAACGAAAGATTCAGATTGCGTAATTTCAAAGATCACCGAAGTTTGATAGCACCTTTTACCTAGAAAGGGGACCGCTGAATCGACTCTTTCCGTTATAAAATATCTTGGAAGGAAGAGCGAAGCTGGACATGTCGTGCGAATCAATGCATGGAATTATTATTCCGCCAATTTACGAACAATTGTTGAAAGCGGCGATACAGAGAGAGAATTTGCACACCAGAATTGGGAACACTGAACCCAGATTTCACACAGGAGGTGAAAATTTAACAGAAGAACAGAAGAATTGCGAGGAAAACAATCAACGAACGAGGCGAGAACTGTGAAGGAAGACGCCTCACATCGTACCTTCGGGGTTTCCCTCAAGTTCAGAATTTTTTTTTTTTTTTACTTGTAGAGGTTATTTTTGGTACTGCTCATGGTCGGCGTGGAAGCATCTCTATAATCTCTTTTTCTCTCGTGATATAATTTCGAAGCAATTCAGAATCGTATGAAAAATTGATCTCAGCAGTAAAACGGCAGTCTGCAGATTGTTGAAGACCTTTAGAGGGACGGTCGTCACTTCAGCGAAAATAATCATGTCGTCGAGCAGTGCGAAAACAGAGTTGAGGTTCGATGATGAAACAGAGGGTGATAAAGATGTTTTTCATATTTCCAGCAAGGGAGCGTCGTTACAAAGACTCGAAAAATGGCGGGTAAGTCCTAATAAACTTAAAATTGACGACCACCTTTGATAGATATCCACAAATAGAAAAATATGTGATATGAGAATGCCTTTGTTAAATAAATAGAATATTTGTTTGCAGCAAACAACGTTAGTTTTATTTGGTAAAGTTGCAGTTTTGTTTGATTATCTAAGCAAGAAAAGTAAGTCAACTTTATAGGGTAAAATCTAACTGTATCGGATGCAACGTGGGGTCCACTGTGGTTTCACAATTTAATTAGTATTAATATTGGTCCGATATCATTAATGTTGATGTTAGTCAACTAGCTATATGTCCTTTTATGTCCCACGAGATTTGCATATGGATGCAAAAATTTGCCACGGAAGTAACCGCATATGTTTTCGCAAGTCAAATTACATTCCAGCAAACCTCTAGTTTTTAGAAGGATATAGCTTATACGAAGAATTGGTAATTTTTTTATTGGGTGAATTTAAATACTTAAGAGTTTTTTTTAATTTTTATTTCATTTTGTTATGGTGATTTCAGATTGGAATTATCGTTATGATGTTATTATGCACACCTTGTTATTAGTAATTTGGATCGTTATGATGTTATTATGCACACCTTGTTATTAGTAATTTGGTGTAAGGGAAACTATCGGTGACTCGGGACTGAAACTGGTGACTCAGAACTGAAACTATTGTGTCCTGAAACTGGTGACTCAGAATTGAAACTATTGACTCAGAACTGAAACTATTGTGTCCTGAAACTGGTGACTCAGAATTGAAACTATTGTCGTCGTGTTGTCATGCACTCAACAGAGTCAGAATAGTCTACTAACTTTCCAAGAAAGGCTTACCTTTAAAGTTTGAATGTAAGTCTCCTCTTGATAAATACCAAAACTTATCAATTTATCCAACCTTTAAGACTTAATTAATTTATTTTTATGCACCTTTAATATAACATATAATTTTAGTTTTTTAAAATTCAGACTAGGTTATTAAGTTTCCTCACTCAACCAAACAAAATAAAAAAATAAAACATGGTGGAAAAAAACAATAAAAATTATGATGTTATTTTCAACTTTATATTTATAATCATTCTTTTAACTTTGGGTTCATTCTTGGTATGATTTTTGTTGTTCACTTGAGATATGCGTTTTAAAAATTGTTAAGTTGTTATTTATTCAAATCTTCAATTTTTTGAAAAAGGTTCAAGAAAGAAGAGGAAATAAAACAAAAATAAAAATAAAAAAATAGTAAAAATAATAAAAAGTTAAAAAAAATAAAAATAAAAAAAATATTGATGTTATTTTTGTTTTTGTTTATTAAGTTCTTTTAATTATGAGTTAAATTTTAAGTATTTTATTTATTTATTTGGAGGTTAGTGTCATTAATTCTCCAATAAAAATTTTAACTCATTTTGATCTTCTAAGATTAGGTTATCGTAGAAACAATTGTTTTTTTATTGTAGGGTTCAAATAGTTGAGTTTTGATAGGAAAGTCAATGTAGACCTTGGGGTTTAACGAAGAAGCTATGATTTGAACTTTAAACCAATCCAACGTTGTATGTCCAAGTTATAGTCAAAAAGGTAAGTTTTCAAGCTTGAATTGTATTTTGTGCTTGAAGGATTATTAATAGACTTTTGAGTTCAAACCTATGTTGCATGAAATTCTAGGACATCCACAACAAGATGGATTTTTGGGATACCAAAATGCATTTTTTGGATGTTGGAATGCATTTTTGAGACGTCAAAACACTTCTTCAAGATGGTCCCCACATCCTTGGAGGAGTCCCCATGGAACATAGATGGAACTATATGAATATGTTGTCCTTTACATCAACAATCTCTCTTTCAAATTTTGTTGTATTTTCACATCATTCGAGGAAGTAATGACCAAAGTACACAAGTCCTCATTTGAATGATTTTTTGGATCTCATATTTACTTGGTTATTTGTTGGTTGCAGGTGGTGGTTGATGGGTCTTGCAACCCAATAGTTGTTTTGATCTTGTTGGTCAATCATTGGATTTCAAAAGACTCATAAGAACATATTTTGATCACAAATCCCCAATAGAAAGGTTTTAGTCTCAAAAAATCATTTATTTGAAGAAAGTTAGGTATTTCAATTGCTACCTCTTCTATGCCCCTTGCTTCTCCTTGGAAGTGATGCTTGTATATTTCAAACTTGTCATGTTCTTAAATGTGAATCCTTGTTAATTTGGTGAATTTTGAAAGATATTCCATCATAGAAGTTGGTTATTGGTCAAGCAAAGACTACCTTTATGCCAATATGGTTCCTTGTGCACTCCTTGCTGTCGTCACTCTTTTCCATGTTCATAGTTGTCTTATATTCGAGATTTCTCTTCTTGTGTTAAGCGAATCATATGAACTTTGGTTTACTCTTTTTTATGCCACAAGTTCCTTCCTAGTTAAGAAAAAAGTTACATACTCCCAACACAATGATACCATCCTTTATGTTTTTGAGTAAGTGCATGACTTCATGGGGTGCTTGTAGCACTTTTAGTAACCTGTATGACTTGCGAAACCAATATCATGTCATTATAATCTAATTTCTCTTAATGTCTATGTGGACTTGCTTATCTATTAGGCTCTCATTTCTTTTAGAATGATGATAAATGGCCCCATTATATCTTAAATACAAATTTCATATGATTAGAATGACTTCAACTCTACTACGTGGAATTAATAGTTTCAAGCTCTCTGAAACCTTGAGTTCTTTTTATTGAAGCTTTCCCAACACTAGCATCAATCTTATGGCTACTTGTTTTGTTTTGGCCTCCAATGGCATGAAGTTGTATGCTACATTTTGGTGTTATTGACTTTTCAAAGGGTTCCCAATTCTATTGCAAACCTTGTATCTCCCATACAAAAACAAGTGCAATACTATTTGAAAGTGTCTTATCTACACTAGTAGTAAGCATCTTAGCTTGTATTTTAGCTAAATGATGGAATCAATGCACTTCACTTTCTAACATAATTCACCTTTCCCCTTCAAGTGGACATTCTTTGCTTGCTTGTTCATAGTATACTATGTAGTAGTTCTTGGTCCATGTGATACCAATCGTGGTGCTTCTTCAATGCCCATGTATTGTAAAGTTCATTTGCTCTAATATTTTTAATTACTTCATTTGGTTGCATTGATGTAATTTGCCCACATGCGAACAACACTTGGCTTGCATGAATTGTGTTGTGAAATTCAACAATCCTTCCCAATGGAGTGTGTTATTGGTTGAATTTCTTCTCGATTATAGCTCCTCTTTGTTGGCTAAACTAGGTGTTGATGTTTGAAAATGTATGCCTACATCTGCACCCGTGCACAACAACATCATGTGAATCTCCCTCTCGTGTGGGACTACCCGAGAGGAAAATACCTTCGAAGAGAGTCGACTCTCTCAAAAAAAAATAAAAACTAACCTTACTGCGGGGAAAACTTCACGAACAACAAAAACAAAATTAAAAACATTTAAACTAAACTTGTCGAGGAGAAGGAAGAAGGGAAAATAAAAAGCAACAACAACAAAACAGTCAGAAAAACAGACTCGAAAATAAAAATAAAAAGAGGAGGTGATTGCGCAAAAAAAAATGGTTGACTAATTCGTTGTAGTTGCATGAGGAACAAGATGGGGAACGCAACACAAATGCCACAACAAACTGCAGGAGGTAAGGTTGGTCAAAATCCATGAAAATTCATGCCAAGCTAAATATACACAGACACTTGTCTCTATATTAAATTTGCCCACGTAGTGCAACACACAAAAACAACACAAATGCCACAACAATTGCAGGAGGTAAGGTTGGTTTGAACTCATGACATTTTTCCAAATTAAATATACACAGAAATAACCATTTCTTTATTGAATCAACAGTGTTACAATGCTTTCGAAAAATAACGGTGAATTAGCCCACCAAGACCAAAAGCCAAGAGAGTTTATGATGTGCACACAACACTATTAAATAGAGCACGTGACTTACAAATAAAATTTAAAATGTGGCAAATGGTAATAATTAAACTGCTTGCAGGTTCTAGCAGTCTTTGACCACGCATCCTTGCAAACAGAACATTTCTTCCTCACTACCAACAGTATTAAAATCTTCGAACAACCACGTACAACCAAAATTGCACCTTTCATTACATACCCCTTTAAGACAGTTGGCATCACACCAACTTGCTAAAACTGTCATGCTGGTCTTTAATTTTCCACGCGGATTTACTAACATGACAAGACTGCATACTACGCTACCTACTTGCGAAATTATATATTCTCTATTGTTTGGCTAGATTCGTAAGATTTTACATGTCATAATCTAGCCAACTCACAAAAAGAGAAGGCTTACATAATAATTTTAAATAAAAGTTGCGGGATACAAATATAATTTTAAAATAGTAATCGAAATTTGAGGTCTTCGATCAAAAAGTGTCTCCATGTGCTCTAATTGGGAAGTAGGCACCAACTGACTAGGAAGTAAGCACCTAAAAATGGGAGATAGGTGCCCCCGGCCACCTAAAACTAGGAGACAAGTGCTTGAAAATGGGAGATAGGCACCACCAAATGTATAGCAAACTCCCCGCCAGCTATCAGCATGCATTTGTCCACCACGTACCGCCAAATTTTTGCAATTGGTGTAACCGTTAATAAATTTGAGCAAGAGACTCAAAATTTATTCCCGCCCAAATTTATTAACACAAAGAACACCTTATGATGGTCCACATGGCTAAAAGCCTAAAAATAATCACTTTTCATTGCTTTTTTTGGTTATTCCTTGATGATATTATTCTTTTATGAATGATGATGGTAATAATTGCATTTTCCTTCTTAAAAACACCTTCCCTCATATGTGATCACTTGTGCTACATGATAATGTTTACGTCTATCATGTTTTTGGTTTTCTTTCCTCTTCCTTCATGTAGTTAAACAATGGGCAATCTTTCTATTTAATGGAAAACTAGTAATCATCCCCACAAAAAATGCATTGGATGATCATTTCTTCTTAAACAATAACAAACTTAAATAGGGTTTTGTTTGCATGCTCATGGTCAAATGTAGAGTTGCCATACCTTACATGAGTCTAAAGGAAGGTGAACATGTCGACTTCCTTGTGTCATCTTCAAAGACAATTCTCTCTTCTTTGAAGATGCTTTGTAATACATGAATACTTTTGACACCTCCTTTTGTTAGAATGAAGAAAGAAATTTTTTATTTACGTTCATGGGTGACTAATGTAGTAAATGGGGCTTGAATATTACATTGGTCATGATTTGTTTGGGAGGAGCCAAAAATGATTTTCTAAGAATATTGTAAGTTTTTTTAAAAGAAAGAGGGGTTGTACTCGAGTAGCCCATCCTTGACGAATCACAACTTTCTCCTTTAGAGCTTGAGAGTTTAGAAACAAAATTAATTCTCATCTCAATTGAGTTGCTATAGCTAAAAACCTATATTCTTTTTCATAAGAAGTTTTTTTTTTTTTTCATTTTTAGATGATCTTCATTTTTCTTTGTAAATACAAATATTCTAACATTCAATATCCTTCTTTTGGACATTTTCCATATTTTCTTGCGAAACGTTAACACCATATAACCTTAGTGAAAGTTTCAATGTTAAATGTTTAACTATAGATTGTTCTCCTCTCAAATGTTAATTAAAATAAAAACAAATAACCACCATAAAAATATAGATTGATTGTTAATTTGATTTTATTTTACTTAAAATATTTTAATTATAAAATAACTTTTTAATTACCTCGAAAGTGAGTTTATTGAACGAGTGCAATCACGAGACAAAAGGGAGTGCAACAGTGAGTGCAAGTGTAAGAGCGAGCACGAGCCGAGAGTGAGTGTAGCTAGAAGCGAGTGTGAGTGCGAGCGCGAGCCAAAAGTGAGTGTAGCCAAAAGTGAGTTCTAGCGCTAGCTGGGAGGGAGTGTAGCTAGAATCGAGTGTGAGCACAAGCCGAGAGTGAGTGTAGCCAAAAGTGAGTGTGAGTGCGAGCCAGAAGGAATGTAACCAGAAGCAAGTGCGAGCTCTAGCCGAGAGTGAGGAGGAAGTGTGAGGAGGAAGTAGAAAGCAAAGTGTGATCCAGTTGAAATCCAGTGTAAGTCGGGAGGAAGTGTGATCTAAGAGGGATTGCAAGCCAAGATTTAGTCATGGCAAAAGAGCAACGAGTTCATCCAAAGTCAATCAGTGTTTCAAACCCTTACCATGAATGTGTGGAACATTGTTTCAAAAAATTAGCTACGAAGGAACATTGAAAAAAAGAAGAGATAAGGGCTTGCAAGCTGAGAGGGAGTGCAAGACGAGAGGGAGTGCGAGGCAAGAGAGAGTGTGAGGCAAGAGGGAGTGCGAGGCTGGAGAGAGTACAAGTCGAGATGGAAGGTGAGCCAAAAGGGAGTGCAAACCAAGGGAAGGTGAGCCAAGAGGAAGTGCGAGTCGAGAGGGAAGGTGAGCCAAGAGGGAGTGCAAGTCAAGAATAAGTCCCATTAGCTAGTATGGAAGGAAATTCATATTTGAAAGCCTTGATGGGAAGTGAGGATGCCCTAGTTGGAAGTATGAAGGCCCAAGTTGGAGATAAGCAAAACAAAGAATAAATGGCAAGTTCGATCTAGGTAGCAGATTATGAAAATATTACATTTCATTGTCACAAGTAGATTATGAAAATATTGCATTTCATTATCACAATTTTTATGAGATTGGACACATGTCAAGATTTTGCAAAGCAAAAACTATGAAAAAAAGAGAAAAGTCTAGCCATGAGATAAACTTCAAGACAAAGTAAGGAAATCATACAATAATAGACGTAGATTAGATAAAAAATATTCCACTTTGTAAGAAGGGGGAAAGAAAGCCCATCTACAATATCATTTGGCAAGTTTAGAAGGAATTAAAGGTGCAAAAGAAGATGTGGAGAGAAATCCTAAAACAAAGACAATAAAATAGGTAAAGTTTAATCAAGTTAAGTCATCTTCATTTTCCTCAAGTAGTATAGAATCCTCTCCAAGTAATAAGAGTGAAAGAGATGAAGATATTATCTCTTCCACTTCAAGGTTTCAAGAGTATCACAATAAAGAAATAAGAATGTAGGAAACCCATAATAATTTAGGTTTTTTTGAATAAAATAAGAAGGTAACTGCTATGAGAAGAGCATCCTTGCACTTTAGGTTTTCTAAGGCAACATAGAGAAGATTTGCTTTTGAGGTTATTCCTTGCACTTCAGATCCTTCAAGAGCAAGGCAAACCTAAAGATGATAAATCTTACTATGAGTAATGTGAGAAGATTGAAGAGATTGATGAAGATGAAAGTATTGTTGAGAATGAAAAAAATAGAGGTAGACCCAAGAAGCAAAAACAAAGAGAAAAATATATCCAAAGAGATATTTATATGGGAAAACAAAAGCAAATATCACAAGTGCTAACAAGAAGTGGGACTAAACCCACAAATAATAAAAAAATAACAATGAAAATAATATCTTGGAATATTAAGGGAATGGATAAAAACCTTTAAAAAAACGTATTATGAAAATTTGAGGTTGTTATAGACAAGATATTTATAGATATAAAAGTTGGACAATAAATATTTTAGCCATTAGCGTAGTTGAATTTCATCTTAGTAAAATTAAAAATTCAAAAGGCATTCGATATAAAAAGGAGTTAATTGTGAAAACTTGGTAATTTGAAGAAGATTGAAATTGATAAAAAGGTAAATGAAGAATATCTCTGATCGAAAGACAAGTTAAATGCACTTTAATTAAATTGTTAAAAATGTAATGAAAGCAATATAATACATAACCCTTATTAGCCTATCCAATACATAAGACTTTGGGCTTTTGTAATATGCACGGTTGTTTTTTTTTTTATATAAGGGGAATCATTTTTTTAATATATAAGGGGAATCGATAACATCCTTTCATCTTTAACAACTAACTGGGCACAGGGTCGGACATTCTCCCCAAGGTTTTTGCCTCCAAACACATATTAAATCATTGAAGCTATCTTTATAACCCTCGCCTCTCCTTGGTAAACACGGTCTGAAGTGAGGGAGACCCCGGTGACTCAGGATTGGTACTGTTGTCAAGCTTGTGCGCACTCAGCGGTCTCAAATAAAACTACTACCTTTGCCCTATATTGAACATGCCCCAACATTTAAACCAAGGTCTCCTCTTGATAAATACCTAAAATACTATCAATCCAACTAACCCTTTAAAACTAATAACTTGTTAATTAAAATTTAAAAAAACAAGTAATCACCGTAGAATCATAGATTTATTGTTACTTAGTATTTTAATTATAAAATAATCTTTTACTTGATATTTGAAAAATGCTATACAAACATTATCAAAATTGGGAGTGCAATTTGATTCTCGTGATTGGCGTACACACGGAGCGCATTTGAAGCGCGTTCATAGCAGCAGGTTGCGCAGTTTATTCTCGTGATTGGCGTACACACGGAGCGCATTTGAAGCGTTGATTGGCGTACACTCGGAGTGCATTTGAAGCGCGTTCATAGCAGCAGGTTGTGCAGTTGATTCTCGTGATTGGCGTACACACGGAGCGCATTTGAAGCGTTGATTGGCGTACACTCGGAGTGTATTTGAAGCGTACAAGCAACCGAAAGACACCAACCTTGTTATCATATTACCCGTCTAATGAATGAATGAAAGATTTTAATTACGTCACGAGACTCAAATATGGTTTATGGGACCTTATGAAACCTCAAATATGAAAGTACAATTACTCAATTCATATCATATGATCTTTAATATCTTTAATGAACATGTATGAGATTATACTAATTTAACTATCCAAAATTGACAAACATATGTCTGTCTAAATTTAGATGACCATGATCATGTTAACAGACGGAGAACAGGGGTAATTTCCCTTTCTGCAACTCACACTCAACGTCAGACTTCTATCTGCCCCATAAGGTAGGTAGACAGAAAAGCGACTTTAAGTGTTTGTCAGACTAACCATGGTTAGAGTGTCTAAAAAGTATGTTGATTGTTAATCCATCTCACGTCTGTATAATGTATTCATCTGTGATGGATTATTAAAGAATAAACTGAAGGACATAATGACAGGACACTTAATTGTGGTCCTACAATTTACTACAAGAATACGGCAATTTTACGTAGACTGGACAGGACAATTACCGACGAACACCTCATTAATTGTGGTCCCACAATTTACTACCAGAATACGGCCATTGTTAGCTAGACTGGACATAAAAACAGGAGAATTACCGACGTACACCTCATCAATTGTGGTCCAACAATTTACTACCAGAATACGGCCAAATTTAGGTAGACTTATTATGCCCTTTAGTCAGTTAACTCTCCGCGCACGAAAATAAGACCTTTATAAGGTACGGTAAGCAGAAGCTTGAAGGGCACGGACATGGACGCTGGGCCAAACTTTGGTGGATTTGATGACTTCCACCGAGTTAAGTCATGAAATCACCAAGCACCTTACCAAAATAACTTGCAAAACTCTCTCTCTGTCGCTCGGCAATTTCATCAATCACATACCTCACAGTTGTGGGCAACTTTGAACGAAAGATTCAGATTGAGAAATTTCAAAGATCAACAAAGTTTGATGCGTAAAAAAAGTACCTTTTACTCTTTCCGTTACAAAACATCTTGGAAGGAAGAGCGAAGCTGGACATGTCGTACGAATCAATGCGTGGAATTATATTCCGCTAGTCTCGGAACAATTGTTGAAAAAGCGGGCGATACAGAGTGAGAATTCACACACTAGAATTGGAAACACTGAACCCAGATTTCACACAGGAGGAGGTGAAAATTTAACTGCAGAACATAAGAATTGCGAGGAAAACAATCAACGAACGAGGCGAGGACTCTGAAGGAAGACGCCTCACATTGTACCTTCGGGGTTTCCCTCAAGTTCAGAAAAAATATTTTTTACTTGTAGAGGTCGTATTTGGTACTTCTCATGGTAGGCGTGGAAGCTTGCTTTCGATTGTGGTTTGGAATATTTAAAGCCTGCCGACATTACACATTTCGATTGTAGTGCCCTTGCACGGTCCGAGATACTCTTTTGGGCTGAGTGGGGACTTCTCTGATGTCCTTCGAGATTTAGGACTTAAGTACTATGTGCGGGGGGAACATTACAAAACTGCCGGTGCAGACAAAGAAGGAAAAAAAAAAAAGAACAGGATTGTCGGTGCCCACAACGCGGTTCCTTACTTATCACGCAACCATCTATATAATCTCTTCTTCTCTCATGATATAATAACGAGTTTTGGAGCAATTCAGAATCTTTTGGCAAATTCAAGCAATTTAGAATCGTATGAAAAATTGATCTCAGCAGTAAAGCAGTAGTTTGCAGATTGTTGAAGACTTTTAGAAGGAAGGTCGTCACTTTAGCCAAAATCATCATGTCGTCCAGCAGTGTGAAAACATCGTCGAGGTTCGATGATGAAACAGAGGGTGATAAAGATGTTTTTCATATTTCCGGCAAGGGAGCGTCGTTACAAAGACTCGAAAAATGGCGGGTAAGTCGTAATAAACTTAAATTTCCCGACGTCCTTTGATAAATTTCAACAAAAAGAAAAATATGTGCTAGGAGAATGCCTTTGTTAAAAAAATAGAGTATTTGTTTCCCGCAAACGTTAGTTTTATTTTTTGATATATAGAAGCAATGGTTACAATCACGATTTTTAGCAACTACGAGCACAGCTGGTAAGGTTCAAACTATCTACGAAGGCTCCAAGGACTTCCACCGTCTCGGTATATGGTAATCCGGCGTGAGATGGGGACCGCTCAGAGGAATCAATCTGGCGTACCACTCAGAGGAATCAGATCTGGGCTACTATCTGTGCATGGGCAAGCCCGTGAGATTGGAACCTAGATCTCCTCTCGATAAACGCCCCAACTTACCAATCCACTAGACCACGGACCAAACGTTAGTTTTATGACATAGTTGCGGTTTTGTTTGATTTTCTAAGCAAGAAAAGTAAGTCAACTTCACAGGGTAAAATCTAATTGTATCGGATGCAACGTGGAGTCCGCTATGGTTTCATAGTTTCACAATTTAATTAGTGTTAATATTGGTCCAATATCATTAATGTTGTTGATGATGGTCTCTTCAATCCTTAGGACTTAATATATTTATTTTTATGCACCTTTAATATGGCATGTATTTTTTAAATTAAAAAAATAGGAAAAATATAGCATGTAATTTTACTCTTTCAAAATTCAGTCTTTATGAAAGTTCTTTACTTAAAATAAAACAAAATCGGTGAAAAAACAATAAAAATTATAATATTATTTTTAACTTTATATTTATAATCATTTTTTAACTTTGGATTTATTTTTGAAATGATTTTTGGTGTTCATTTGAAGATATGTGTTTTAAAAATTGGTAAGTTGTTATTTATTCAACCTCATACAACCTTTAATTTTTTGAAAAAGGTTTGAGAAACGAAGAATAGAAAAAACAAAACAAAAATATTAAAAAGATAAAAAAAAAGTTGGATGTTATTTTTTATTTTTTGTTTATTAAGTTCTTTTAATGAGGGTAAAATTTTGAGTTTTTTTTTTTTATTTACGTGGAAACTAGTGTCATTAATTTCCAATAAAAATTTCAATTCATTTGAATTTTCTAAAATTAAATTATTGTAAAAATAAATATTTGTTTTTTTATTGTAGGGTTCAAATAGTTGATTTTTGATAGGAAAGTCAATGAAGACTTTGGGGTTTAACTAAGAAGCTATGATTTGAGCTTTAAACCAATTCAATGTTGTATGTCGAAGTTATAGCCAAAAAGATAATTTTTCAAGCTTAGACTATCTTTTGTATTTGAAGGATCATTAATGGACTTTTGAGTTCAAACCCATGTTACATGGAATTCTAGGACATCCACAACAAGATGGATTTTTGGGATGTTGGGATGCTTCTTCAAGATGGTCCCCACATGCTTGGAGGAGTCCCCATAGAACAAGGTGGAACAATATGAAGATGTTGTCCTTTACATCAACAATCTCTCTTCCAAATTTTGTTGTATTTTCACACTATTAGAGGAAGTAATGACCAAAGGACACAAGTCCTCATCTGAGTGATTTTTTGGGTCTCATATTTACTTGTTCATTTGTTGGTTGTAAGTGGTGGTTGATGGGTCTTGCAATCCAATAGTTGTTTTGATCTTGTTGGTCAATCATTGGATTTCAAAAGACTCATAAGAACATATTTTGATCACAAATCCCCAATAGAAAGGTTTTAGTCCCGAAAAATCATTTATTTGAAGAAAGTTAGGTATTTCAATTGCTACCTCTTCTATGCCCCTTGCTTCTCCTTGGAAGTGATGCTTGTATATTTCAAACTTGTCATGTTCTTAAAATGTGAATCCTTGTTGATTTGGTGAATTTTGAAAGATATTCCATCATAGAAGTTGGTTATTGGCCAAGCAAAGACTACCTTTATGCCAACATGGTTCCTTGTGCACTCCTTGTTGTTGTCACTCTTTTCCATGTTCATAGTTACCTTATATTTGAGATTTCTCTTCTTGTGTTAATCCAATCATATGAACTTTGGTTTACTCTTTTTTATGCCACAATATCCTTCCTAGTTAAGAAAAAAGTTACATACTCCCAACACAAGGATACCATCCTTTATCTTTTTGAGTAAGTGCATGACTTCATGGGTTGCTTGTAGCACTTTTAGTAACCTATATGACTTGCCTGGAAACCAATATCATGTCATTATAATATTATTTCTCGTAATGTTTATGTGGACTTGCTTATCTAGTAGGCTCTCATTTCTTTTAAAATGATGATAAATGGCCCCATTATATCTTAAATACAAATTTCATATGATTAGAATAACTTCAACTCTACTACATGGGACTAATAGTTTCAAGCTCTCTGAAACCTTGAGTTCTTTTTATTGAAGCTTTCCCAACACTAGCATCAATATTATAGGTACTTTCTTTGTTTTGGCCTCCAATGGCATGAAGTTGTATGCTACACTTTGGTGTTATTCACTTTTAGAGGGTTCCCAATTTTGTTGCAAACCTTGTATCTCCCATACAAAAGCAAGTGGAATGTTATTCGAAAGTGTCTTATCTACACTAGTAGTAAGCATCTTAGCTTGTATTTTAGCTAAATGATGGAATCAATGCACTTCACTTTCTAACATAATTCACCTTTCCCCTTCAAGTGGACATTCTTTGCTTGCTTGTTCATAGCATACTATGTAGTAGTCCTTGGTCCATGTGATACCAATCGTGGTGCTTCTTCAATGCCCATGTATTGTAAAGTTTAGTTGCTCTAATCATTTTTCATTGCTTCATTTGGTTGCATTGATGTAATTTTCCCACATGTGAACAAAACTTGGCTTGCATGAATTGTGTTGTAATGCCCTTAATGTAAAATTCAACAATCCTTCCCAATGGAGTGTGTTATTGATTGAATTCCTTCTCGATTGTAGCTCATCTTTGTTGGCTAAACTAAGACCACCTTATGACGGTGCACATGGTTGAAAGCCTAAAAATAATCACTTGCTATTGCTTTGTTTGGTTATTCCTTGAATATATTATTCTTTTAGGAATGATGATGCTAATAATTACATTTTTCCTTTTTGAAAACACCTACCCACATATGTGGTTACTTATTCTACATGAGAATGTTTATGTCTATCATGTTTGTGGTTTTCTTTCCTCTTCCTTGATGTAGTTAAACAATAGATAGTCTTTATATTTATTGAAAAACTAGTAAACATCTCCACAAAAATGCATTGGACGACCTCTTCTTCTAAAACAACAACAAACTTAAATAGGGTTTTGTTTGCATGTTCTTCGTCAAATGTATAGTTGTTATACCTTACACAAGTCTAAGGAAGGTGAACATGTTGACTTCCTTACATCAATTTCAAATACAATTTTCTCTTCTTTAAAGATGCTTTGTAGTAGATGAATGCTTTCGACACCTTCTTTTGTTAGAACGAAGAATTTTTTTTTTTAATTATGTTCGTGGGTGACCAATGTGTAGGTAAATGGGGCTTGAATATTATACTCGTCATGGTTTATTTGAGAGGATTCAAAAATGATTTTCCAAGAAAATTATAATTGTTTTTCTTATAAAGAAGGTACTTGTACTCAAGTACATCACCCTTGACAAATCACAACTTTCTCCATTAGAGCTTGAGAGTTTACAAATAAATTTAATTATCATCTCAATTAAGTTGTTATAGGTAAAATCCTATATTCTAACATTATATATCCTTCTTTTAAAGATTTTCTACATTTTCTTGCATAAAGTTAATATCATATAATCTTAACAAAATTTTTAATTTTAAATATTTAACTATAAAATGTTTTCTTATTGAAGGAAATATATGAAACTTCAAACTTTTGTAATAAATAGTTGTCAATTAAATTTTTAAAAATAAATTACTACCATAAAGATATAGATTTATTGTTATTTCGATTATATTTTACTTAAACATTTTTAATTATAAAATAACTTTTCAATTACCTACAAATTTTTATGAGCTAAGTTGAAATCTTATGATCTTAATAATAGTGTTGATTTAATGCGAAAGAGTGAGGTTGATTGTTAGATCAAGTATTTATAGGTGGATTGTATTAAATTACATTGCTTCAATTTTTTGGATGACCTTAATTCAACTTTTTAGATGGTTAAGAGTTTGTATTCAATAAAATAAAGTTTATAAATTCTATTAAAAATCGTGCCTTTTCAAAAAAATGTTATCAAATCTGTATGAAAAAAGTTTGTTAATTTTTATTTTATTTATATTTTAAATTGAATATTTTAATTATAAAATAACTTTTTACTTCATATTTCAAAATGCCATACAAACAATTATAAAATTGGAAGTGTATTTGATTCTCACGATTGTCGTACACTCGTAGTGCATTTGAAGCGTTCCTAGTACAATCAACCTCATGACACTAACCTTGTTATCACATTACACGTGTAATAAACATGTATCGGATTAAATTAATTTAACCATCCAAAATTTAGAAATATATCAGTCTATCCAAAACAAGATGAACATCATCATGTTAATCATGTTACTGATGAATACCTCATTGATTCTGGTCCTACAATTTACTACAAGGATACGACCATTTTTAGGTAGGCTTATTTGGCCCTTTAGTCAGTATCAGGTAGGGTAAGAAGAAGATTGGAAGGGTATGGGCCAAACTTTGGTGGGTCATGAAATCGCCAACTACCTTAGCATGGTAACTTGCAAAACTCTCTCTCAACCAATGTATCGCTCAACAATTTCATCATTCACATACCTCACAATTGTGGGCAACTTTGAACGAAAGATTCAAATTGAGCAATTTCAAAGATCAACAAAGCTTGATGCGTAAAAAAAACATCTTTTACCAAGAAAGAGGACCTCTGAATCGACTCTTTCCGTTATAAAACATCTTGGAAGGAAGAGCGAAGCTGGACATGTTGTGCGAATCAATGCGTGGAACTATATTCCGCCAGTCTCCGAACAATTGTTGAAAGCAGCGATATAGAATGAGAATTTGCACACCAGAATTAGAAACACTGAACCAGATTTCGCATAGGGGGTGAAAATTTAAGTGAAGAACAAAAAAATTACGAGGAATACAATCAACGAACGAGGTGAGAAATGTGAAGGAAGACGCCTCACATTGTACCTTCGGGGTATTGTTTTTTACTTGTAGAGGTCGTATTTGGGACTGCTCATGGTCAGCGTGGAAGCTTGCTTTCAATTGTGGTTTGGAATATTTAAAGCTTGTCGACATTACGCATTTCGATTCTGGTGCCCTTGCACGGGTCGAGATACTTTTTTTGGGCAAAGTTTTTTCCTGTGTGTGAGTGGGGGCCTCATTGATGTCCTTTGCCCTTTATGATTTTAAGTACTATTGTATCACCCAAATTTGTTGCACCCTTACCTTCAGGCTAAAGGATTCGTACCCGAAAGGGGGGTGAGAAAAGGATGGAACAATACCTCGGACGGAGAGGCCCTTTGAAGGTCGCGCCTCTCGAGGGAGGGGTATAAAAGTGAATTTTTGATGGATGGTGGGGTTCACTAGGAAAATTTGAGTGGCAGTTTCCATGCCTAGGTTGAGAATGGGTTTGATTTGTTCGTTTTATGTTCAATCATTCAGATTTCTAGGTTGGCCAAAATGAAGCTAAGCTATTCTATATGAAGATTCTGATTTATATGAAGACAACAGACATAAATGAATTCTAATGTGATTGAATACGAGAGAATATATAAAATGGAGAAGAGTACACCTGATTTCTGATGTCTGATGAAGATTTTGAAGCTTGTAGGAGTCCAGATCGTCCTGGATATGATAGGATCGTCTGTAATTGTACAGAATCATCCAAAATCACAAGAGATCATCCGAGATCATCCAAGATCATCAACGACCTGACGAATTCATCAAAAACCTACAATCAAGAAAACAAACACCAAAAACCAAAAATACAATTGCAAAAATGATGTAAAATGATAGAAATAAGAGTATAGATGTTTGAATGATAAATCCATATATCAAATTAAATGAGATGCACTTTTTTGGAAACTTATTTTGAATTTTATCATGCAATTATGCTAAATGAGGTGAACTCCAAGATGCAAAACAAAAGTAAATTAATCTAATGCACCAATAAATAAGGAAAATGAGATAAAGAATGCAAACTCAGGGCTCTGATTGCTCCTAAGCTGAATTACAGACCAGATCGACTGTAATCGTACAAGATCGTCGTCGATCTTGACAGGATCGTCTAAAATTGTAGTTGAATCGCCTATGACGATTCGAGCTACCTCTGGCTGAAACACAGTGATAACCTGCAACAAAACTTGAAAACACAAGTGCAAATGATGGGAGATCACAACAAAAACTAAAATTGCAGGGAAATAATTAGCCAGGCAGCCAGGTAGGGGGTTAGGGGGATAAACTGGGATATAAGATTAGGGGGAGGTTAGGAGGTTGGGGATCATCCTAATCTGGGAGATCCCCAACGTGGGAATCTCCAACCGCGCAGACATGCTTCTGCCCAAGTTGGAGAGGTCGTTGGAACAGAAGCTAATTACGAAAATTCGATTTTGGGATGAAATCGTCTGGACGTTCTGTTCCAGACGAATTCGTCCGATTTGGGACGATATCGTTAGATCGACGATGATATCATCCAACGGTCACAACAACCTCTAAAAATGGCACAAAAAACGAGGCAAGCAGTTAACGGGTGGTTTCGAGGTTAAAATTCAATTTTTTACTTTTTACTTTTTACTGATGGTTTAACTACGCCAATTTTAGGGTGCTACAACTATGTACAGATGGAACATTACAAAACTAACGGCGCAGACCAAAAAAGAAAAAGGATCTTCGGTGCTGACAATGCGGTTCCTTACTTATCACCCAACCATCTATGTAATCTCTTCTTCTCGTAATATAATTTCTCAAAGCAATTCAAAATATTTTGGCAAATTCGAGCAAATTCAAAATCGTATGAAAATTTGATCTCAACAGTAAAGTGGTAGTTTGCAGATTGTTGAAGACTTTATTGAATGGTAGTTTGCAGATTGTTGAAGACTTCATTGAATGGTTAAGTGGATTGATAATTGTTTTTTTGGATAGATATTTATTAAGAAAAGATCTAAGTTCAAACTTTTGAGGGCATGTTTGTTCCAAAAATAGTAATTTGAAATTTTTTGGGATATATTTATTGCAAAGGTAAAAGTTTAATTCAAATCTTAGACCAACGACCAAAGTATGGTGCCTCTTATGTCGAATCATCAACAAAGAGATAAAAATAATATAACTTGTTACACCTAATCATCAACAACAATGTGGTATAAGCTTATTAAAAACATATCTAAAAATAATTTAGATATAACAAAGGGTGAAAACACCGGCGAGGTTCGATGAGAAAACAAAGGGTGCATCAAAGGGTGATAAAAATGTTTTTCAAAGCAAGGGAGCGTCCTTACAAAGACTCGAAAAATGGCGGGTAAGTCCTATTAAACTTAAAATTCCCGACGTCCTTTGATAAATTTAAACAAAATTAAAAATATGTGCCATGAGAATGCCTTTGCTAAATAAATAGACTATCTGTTTAGCAGCAAACGTTCGTTTTATTTGACATAGTTGCGGTTTTGTTTGATTTTCTAGGCAAGAAAAGTTAAGTCAACTTTAAAGAGTAAAATCTGATTGTATTGGATACAACGTGGGTCCACTATGGTTTCACAATTTAATTGCGAAGAAAACACTTGATTCGTGTTTATGTTGATATGATATCATTAATGTTGTTGATGTCACTCAACTAGACCTCTCCTATCTTGTCCTTTTATGTCCAGGGAACTGCATGGATGCAAAAATTTGCCTGAATTTGCCTGTTTTTTTAAAGATAAATCCAGTAAATATATAAAATTACTATAAATATATAAAATTTATTGATCAATATGATAAGTTAAAACTAATGTATATTATGAAACTAAAATTGTCAAACTATGGATAAAGTTTAATATTAACTATAGTTATGATAGAAACTTAAGTTATCATATTTAATTTTTAAGGAAGAGATTTGGGTTCAAATCTTATTAAATTATAGATATATATTATATAATTATTAAGTTGTTATTTTATGTTGTAGCACCATTATGTGACAATAATATAATATGGTTGAGGTTTGGAGATCCAAGGGTCTGGTCAATTGGTCAAAGCGCTTCTTTGGAAGGCTGAAGACTACAGATCGAATCCCTTAGGCCTCTTAGAACCTGAGGGTGTGTCACGCCAACACCACTGGTTATGTTAAAATGTTTATGTGGTATAACTAGAGGTTACAGTAACAAAGAACAAGATTCAAACCCACAAAGAAGATGTAATAAGAAGATGTAATGAGAGTTACTAATTTCTTTAGT
Source organism: Wollemia nobilis (assembly GCA_028583015.1). Lineage (NCBI taxonomy): Eukaryota > Viridiplantae > Streptophyta > Pinopsida > Araucariales > Araucariaceae > Wollemia > Wollemia nobilis. Next base: position 2,604,618 of record JAQPPZ010016964.1, read on the forward strand.
ATATGCCCAAAAAAAATATGGTTAAGGTTTGTTGCAATCCTATAATAAAAATTTAAAAAATAAAAATAAATAATATATTAAAAATAATAAGATGTATTTAATTTTTTGTATATAATAAGTTAAATATAGTAGAATACTTTTGGCACCTTTGTCTAATGCAAGTCATTAAGATTTATGTCACCCAACTTCAAAAGGTAAATTAAATCAAATTCTACAACTCGAAAAAGTTTATTTTTAAACTTTTTTAATTTATTAAATAAATGGGACAACTTAAATAGAAACTATTGATAATTATGGTCTCTTGAAGGTAATATCTTTCTAGTTCTCTAGACAGATTGAGGGGGTTGGATTTGGTGATGATAGCTAACAAATCATCCATACTCTTCCAAATATTTGAAGGGATCATTTTGTCTCCTTGAGTTTCCTTCTTAACAAACCTAAGAGAGTGTGGATATGGCAAGGGTTAGGCAGATTGAGGGGGTTAGATCTGGCGAGTGAAGATGCGCAAGACATAACAGGTCAAAGGGGAAGGTTAGGGAATTAGAGGGTAGAACAAAATGAATCACCGAGGTGAGTATATCATAAATGGATGGGGTGCGATGAATCGTCAAACTAGCGGGGGTTTAGTAAATTATCAAGTTGTGAGGGAAAGGGGGTGCAATGAAACATTGAAGTGATGGATCGTGGGAAGGTAGAAAATTGCATGGGCAAAGACGAGGAGGGAGCGAGGTGGGGTAGGTAAGGGAAGACAAGTTTAGACTAGGGAGCATGAATCAAGATTATAGGGGAAAGAGAGGGTAGGGGAAGGGAATGGAAAGGGGAATGTGGAAGTATTAGTACAAAAAGTAGTGACAAAGGTGATGAAGGGTAAGCATTGATGGTTGACATTATGGAGTTGGATATGGTGCAAGAGGAAGCAATGGTGTGGTGCAAGCACAAATGCAGGCAATGTAAGACAAGCATGGGTATGCATGACATATAAGGCATTCACAAGTATGAGAGAGGCATAAAGGCTAAATATGGGGATGCAAGCAAACAAGATGGCATAAGGAGAAGCACATGAGCAACAAACATAGTTGTTTCATCAATAATTTATATAGAGTTTGTGCAGAGGTTGTATAGAGGAAGTTTCATCAACAAATTTTATAGTGAATGTATGGGGAATTTTTCATCAACAAATTTTATAAATTTTGTATAAAATATATTTCATTAAAAATTTGATAAAATTAAATTTGAATAATTAAAACAAACCATAAGAACTTCTATTTTTGTTAAATATTAAGAGTCTAATGTATATTAACTTTAAGTATGTTGCCAATATTCAAAATTTAAAAAACTACTTAAATAAAACTTTATTCAATTATAATTACCTAACTATTAATTAATCTTAAGATAGAAAATATTTAATTAAATGTTAAACTAAATGTAAAATATTAAACCCTCCTCAAAGTAAAAAAGCTTAAAATCTTTGATTCTAAAATAATTCAAAATAACAAATATCAAGGTTTCTAAAATAACATCAATAATTCAAAATAACAAATGTCAAGGTTTCTAAAATAACATCGAAGGTCGTTTAACCCCAAACAAGGCAAACGGTGAATTAAACTTTTCAACAAGCATGGCGTAAGGTTAATATATTTTCAAACTTTTCTAACTAAAATATTTTATGATTAATTTTTTTTTTTAATTTGTATAAAATCTAAAGGTCTTATATGTAAGAGACAATTTAATTTAGTTGTAACCCATCCTTAGGGCTAACAGGTGGACAATTGAATTAGATCTAGTCTTCTAAAATTTACAGTCACTGATATATGCTTCGGGACAATAAAACAAGATATTTTTGAAGTTATTATTTATTAAAATTTTATAAGAGGCCAAGTCAAAAGAATCCGAGAAACGTTCGGTCGGGTTCCTCGAAGTTTCGCATCAGTCTGCGTCCCTCCTTTTTCAAAAAGGCTTTTTTGGGCCAATAACGATGTGACGGTTGCAAGTAAAGCGTCTACATTTATTCCAAAGCAACTGGGACCGACGAACCTCAAATCAGTCAATTAAACCTTTCCCCGTACAGCGCGAATACATGTTGGTCTCTTGCTTGGTAATCGGTTTAAACAAATTTTATTTCCAATAACATAATTTTGTTATCTCGTCTACTAAAAAAACAAAAATCATAGCCAGCAACAACGAGGGGTTGACTAAAGCTTGACGTTAGTGGGCCCGCCCCCTCCTTTCAGGATCCCAGGGATCCAGCTTGACGTTAGTGGGCCCGCCCCCTCCTTTCAGGATCCCAGATTCCCAGGGATCCCAAGTGCCTTCCATGCAATTTCCTCCTAAAGTTTCACTTTTGTGGCCCGCCCCTCCTTTCACGAGCCAGGGTGCCTTCCATGCAATTTCCTTTGTCCTTTCACCTCTGCTTTTTTTTCTTTGCTTTGTCCACTCATGACGACGACAATGAACTCCAGGCTATCTTGGCCAAGTGGAAACCGAGGAATGGAATTGTATTCCCCAAGTCCCACCACGGTATAGACTACAAAGATTCGCATCCGGCCTGGGAATTCTCATGCCTGGATTCACATAGCTGGGCTGAGGGCATAATCTATCGATAAAAGTTCACATACTAGTCGAAGAATTGCGAGGATTTGGGAACAAGATTGTGGATAAATATTCTTCTAATTCCAAGAAGTTGGGCTTTAGTTGGTGGATGGATGCTTTGCTGAATCGGTCGAAGGCATTTGGGAATAATTTGGATATAACCAACTTTTTTTCCCTTATAGTCGACCAGTGTGAAAACACCGGCGAGGTTCGATGAGAAAACAAAGGGTGCATCAAAGGGTGATCAATATGTTTTTCAAAGCAAGGGAGTGTCGTTACAAAGACTCGAACAATGGCGGGTAAGTCCTATTAAACTTAAAATTTACGACGTCCTTTGATAAATTTAAACAAAAAGAAAAATATGTGCTATGAGAATGCCTTTGCTAGATAAATAGACTATTTGTTTAGCAGCAAACGTTCGTTTTATTTGTTTGATTTTCTAAGCAAGAAAAGTTAAGTCAACTTTAAAGAGTAAAATCTGAATGTATTGGATACAACGTGGGTCCACTATGGTTTCACAATTTAATTGCGAAGAAAACACTTGATTCGTGTTTATGTTGATCCGATATCCTTAATGTTGTTGATGTCACTCAACTAGACCTGTCCTATCTTGTCCTCTTATGTCCAGGGAATTGCATGGATGCAAAAATTTGCCTGTTTTTTAAAGATAAATCCAGTAAATATATAAAATTACTATAAATATATAAAATTTATTGATCAATACGATAAGTTAAAACTAATGTATATTATGAAACTAAAATTGTCAAACTATGGATAAAGTTTAATATTAACTATAGTTTGTTTTTGGAAAGTCTAAGGGTACATATGAGGAAAGAAATTACGAAAATATTTCTGACAAGGTATGTACTGATCAGAAGCGAATTGCTTGATCCCTTGGTAATTTGGGAGCGAATTGGTTTATCCCTTGGGAATAACAGAGTGCCACTATAATGATTTCTTCTTTGTGCTTCACATGTGCAGACAGATATCAGCAAAATATTATCGACAACGCATGAATTGATTAGAAATGAATTTCCAATACCCTCGGAATTGAAGACCGCAATAGACCCTTGAAGTGTCATTAGTTTAAAAATAGACCCTTTTCATAACCCCTTTTAAAAGTAGACCCTCTTGTTTTCTTTTTGGTTTAAAAATAAGTTTGTTAATTGTTTTGGTCAACTAAATTGTCAAATTATTGTTTGCAAAAATCGTTAAAACTGCGGTTTATTCGGCCTCAATTGGAAATTTGAAGTTTTGGTCAACCAAATTGTCAATTATTGTTGCAAAAATCGTTAAAACTGCGGTTTATTCGGCCTCAAGCAGGGAAATTTGAAAGAACGGAAAAAAATAGGAAAAGTAAAAAGTTAAAGAAGAATAAGTAGGGAGAAAAAAAAACAAAAAAAACCATATAAATTTTGATTTTATTTTAAATTTCATATTTAAAATCATTCTTTCAACTTTGGGTTTATTTTTTAAAATGATTTTTGGTGTTTATTTAGAGATAGGTGTTTTAAAAATTGTTAAGTTGTTATTTATTTAGCCTTGTAATTACGGTAAGTAAATCTGAAAATTTTGGAAATAAAATTGAAAAGGAAGAAGAAAAAAGAAATACATTATAAGTTTTATTGGACTTAAGGCATATGAATAGTTTGTATATTCAATGTTGTTCTTGTATATTGATATGGAGAGCCTTTACTATGTTCTTTGCCCTCTTCATCGACTCTTCATTTATTGGAATCAATTCTGTACGAAATGGTTATTGATACTATTTTGTAACGGTTCTATTCTTGAATAGGGGATTATGGTTTAGGCATAGTTATTATCTATCTGATGCAAACTCTCTATTATCTCAAACAACCTGCAACCTTGTTCACCTCAAGCAAGAACAACCAAAACGAAGAAATACAACATAACGAAAGAAAATGACAAAAAGCACTTAGAGTATAAAGACAGAATAATTCATTCAAATAGAAACTTACAACATAGACATATAATCATTCCACCTTATATAGAACCCCCTTCCAGAAAATCCTCGTCCCATAATATAAAAATCCCCTAAAAAACTCAAACCCTAATTGACTCATATTTTTACTACCACTAAAACCAAAAATAGTTGATAGATAATAACTATGCCTAAACCATAATCCCCTATTCAAGAACAGAGTCGTTACAAAATAGTGTCAATAACCAATTCCTACAAAATCGGACCCAATAAATGAAGAGTGGGTGGAGAGGGCAGAGAATGTAGTAAAGGCTCTCCACATCATCCTTCCCAACTTTTAGAATTTTGAACCTCGTGGTTCAAAGCCCTGATACAAAGTTATTCTTGGTGTATTTAAGCAAATCAACCTCTAAAATCCATGAATTGTAGGAGTCTGGTAGCCCTTCCCATTTGACAAAATATAACTTGTATGACCTAGACCATGTAGCCACCAATTTGGTATCCAACACTCGTTCAATTTGTCCTCTTTTCTTCTTCAGTAGGTTCTTGATCGAGCTATTATCTTCTTCAAGTTGTTCAGCCCCCCTTAATTCATCATATCTCTATGCAGTGGGGATATAGGTTAGCCATATTAAAAATAGGATTGATTTCAAATTCTTCTAGGAGGTCTATCACATAAGCATTGTCATTAATCCTCTTTAAAATTAGGCAAGGTTGAAATTTATTTGGTCTTAATTTGTGATAAGTCCCTTGAGGGTACCTGTCCTTGCGTAATTTTGTTAATTGTTTTGGTCAACCAAATTGTCAAATTATTGTTGTAAAAATTGTTAAAATTGTGGTTTATCCGGCCTCAATCAGGGAAATTTGAAAGAAGGGAAAAAATAAGGAAAGTAAAAATTTAAAGAAGAATAAGTAAGGAGGAAAAAAAACAACAAAAACCATATAAATTTTGATTTTATTTTAAATTTCATATTTAAAACCATTATTTCAACTTTGGGTTTATTTTTTAAGATGATTTTTGGTGTTTATTTAGAGATAGGTATTTTAAAAATTGTTAAGTTGTTATTTATTTAGCCTTGTAATTACGATAAGTAAATCTGAAAATTTTGGAAAAAAATTTGGAAACGAAGAAGAAAAGAAGAAGAAAAAATAAATACATTATAAGTTTTACTGGACTTAAGGCATATGAATAGTTTGTATATTCAATTTTGTTCTTGTATATTGATATGGAGAGCCTTTACTATGTTCTTTGCCCTCTCCACCGATGCCCTCTCCACTGAATCTTCATTTATTGGAATCGATTATGTAGGAATTGGTTATTGACACTATTTTGTAACGATTCTATTCTTGAATAGGGGATTATGGTTTATCTGATGCAAAATCTCTATTATCTCAAACAACCTGCAACCTTGTTCACCTCAAGCAAGAACAACCAAAACAAAGAAATACAACAAAATGAAAGAAAATGGCAAAAAGCACTTAGAGTATAGAGACAGAATAATTCATTCAAATAGAAACTTACAACATAGACATACAATCATTCCACCTTTTTTAGAACCCTCTTCCAGAAAATCCTCGTCCCACAATATAAAAATCCCCTAAAAAATTCAAACCCTAATTGACTCCTAGTTTTACTACCACTAAAACCAAAAATAGCTGATAGATAATAACTATGCCTAAACCATAATCCCCTATTCAAGAATAGAGTTGTTACAAAATAGTTTTAATAACCAATTCCTACAAAATCGGATCAAAAAATGAAGAGTGGGTGGAGAGGGCAGAGAATATAGTAAAGGCTCTCCACATCATCCTTCCCAACTTTTAGAATTTTGAACCTCGTGGTTCAAAGCCCTGATACAAAGTTATTCTTGGTGTATTTAAGCAAATCAACCTCTAAAATCCATGAATTGTAGGAGTCTGACAATCCTTCCCATTTGAAAAAACATAACTTGTATGACCTAGACCATGTAGCCACCAATTTGGTATCCACCACTCATTCAATTTGTCCTCTTTTCTTCTTCAGTAGGTGCTTGATCGAGCTATTATCTTCTTCAAGTTGTTCAGCCCCCCTCAATTCATCATATCTCTATGGAGTGGGGATATAGGTTAGCCATATTAAAAATAGGATTGATTTTAAATTCTTCTAGGAGGTCTATCACATAAGCATTGGCATTAATCCTTTTTAAAATTCGATAAGGTCAAAATTCCTTTGGTCTTTATTTGTGATAAGTCCCTTGAGGGTATCTCTCTCTTTTTTTTTTTAAGCGAAAAACCCCTTGCAGGGCCGCCTTGGTCTGAGAGACCACGAACAGGGGGTTCTATACCGTCACCCGGGAGTCGCACCTGACCTTGCCCGCACCAACATTATCAATTGGATTTTGGGTACCCAATTTAGCTTTTTGGTAGGGTGGAGATTCGAACTTGGGACCTCCCTTGGAGGATTGCCCTCTCCTCTCCAACTCACCTACAACACCTGGGTAAAACTAATTTATAGTGGAAAACACCCCTTTCAAGGTGCCACTTTCAACAGGTAGGGCATAGGAGGAATGGAGCCTTGTCGGCCTCTACCAGCACATAGGACATTCCTAACTATACCATATATCTGTAGGATGGATACAAGGGGAATGGAACATGGGTCGGCCTCTACCAGCACCCAGGACATTTACCACTACACCACAAGCAGATAGGGTATCTCTCATTGCTTAAGTTTGTTAATTATTTTGGTCAAACAAATTGTCAAATTATTGTTGCAAAAATCGTTAAAACGACAGTTTATTCGACCTCAATCAAGGAAATTCGAAATAAGGGAAAAAATAGGGAAAGTAAAAATTTAAAGAAGAATAAGTAGGGAGAAAAAAAAACAACAAAAACCATATAAATTTTGATTTTATTTTAAATTTCATATTTAAAACCATTCTTTCAACTTTGTGTTTATTTTTTAAGATGATTTTTGGTGTTTATTTAGAGTTAGGTGTTTTAAAAAATTTTAAGTTGTTATTTATTTAGCCTTGTAATTACGGTAAGTAAATCTAAAAATTTTGGAAAAAAAATTGGAAAGGAAGAAGAAAAGAAGAAGAAGAAAAAAAAATACATTATAAGTTTTACTGAACTTAAGGCATATGAATAGTTTGTATATTCAATGTTGTTCGTGTATATTGATATGGAGAGCCTTTACTACGTTCTTTGCCCTCTCCACCAACTCTTCATTTATTGGAATCGATTCTATAGGAATTGGTTATTGACAATATTTTGTAACGACTTTATTCTTGAATAGGGGATTATGGTTTAGGCATAGTTATTATCTATATGACGCAAACTCTTTATTATCTCAAACAACCTACAACCTTGTTCACCTCAAGCAAGAACAACCAAAACAAAGAAATACAACAAAACGGAAGAAAATGGCAAAAAGAACTTAGAGTATAAAGACAAAATATTTCATTCAAATAGAAACTTAAAATATAGACATATAATCATTCCATTTTTTTTATAATCCCCTTCTAGAAAATCCTCATCCCACAATATAAAAATCCCCCAAAAAACTCAAATCCTAACTGACTCCTATTTTTACTACCACTAAAACCAAAAATAGTTGATAGATAATAACTATGCCTAAACCACAATCCCCTATTCAAGAATAGAGTCGTTACAAAATAGTGTTAATAATCAATTCCTACAAAATCGAATCCAAAAATGAAGAGTGTGTGGAGAGGGCAGAGAACATAGTAAAGGCTCTCCACATCATCCTTCCTAAATTTTAGAATTTTGAACCTCGTGGTTCAAAGCCTTGATACAAAGTTATTCTTGGTGTATTTATGTTAGGAAAAACTCCAGATTTATCACCTGCAAGAGGAAGAAAATAACAAAAATAGAAACACGAAAACAATAACACAAGTGACACATATTTACGTGGAAACCTGTAATGTGTAAAAAAAACCACGAGGCAATGACAACTTCTCTTTTATTATTTTCAGTAAAATTTACAGCCACGTCTTTCAAAGTTTTCAACAACTTATATATAACATATGCAAGGGATCACATCCCTTTTATAGAGCTGAAGGAAGACTCCAATTGTTCGTTTTCTCTCCTGACAGAAGCCTCCAAAAAATTATTTGTTTCCACTCCCAAGAAAAGCCTAAACATGTTCGTCTTTCGCGTTTGTCGTCTACTTGGATGTCTGCTTGGTATGACGTCTACTTGGCTTGACGTCTACTTGGTATGACATCTAGCTTAGACGCCTACTTGGTTAAACGTCAGGTCTAGATGTCTACCAGCCTAGACGTCTGGCAGCCTAGATGTCTGGCCTAGACATCTGCCAACCTAGACATTTGGCAGTGCAAACGTCTGGCCTAGACGTCTAGCAGGTCAGCTGCCTAAATATCTAGCCTAGATGTCTAGTAGCCCTGCTGCCTAGACGTCTAGCAAATCTGTTGGCTAGATGTCTGGTCTAGATGTCTAACAGGCCAGATGTCTGGCATGTTGCCTAGCAAATCTATTGGCTAGATGTCTGGTCTAGACGTCTAACAGGCCAGACGTTTGACATGTTGCCTAGGCGTCTGACCCAGACATCTAACATGTAAGACGTCTAGCTGACCTGATTCCTGTACGTTGTCTTCATACTTAACAATTTACGCAAATCAACATCTATAATCTATGAATTATAGGAGTTTGACAGCTCTTCCCATTTGACAAAATATAACTTGTATTCTAGACCATGTAGCCACCAATTTGGTATCCACCACTCGTTCAGTTTGTCTTATTTTCTTCTTCAATAGGTGCTTGATCGAGCTATTATTTTCTTCAAGTTGTTCACCCCCCTCAGTTCATCATATCTCTATGGAGTGGGGATATAGGTTAGCCATATTAAAAATAGGATTGATTTCAAATTCTTCTGGGAGGTCTATCACATAAGCATTGTCATTAATCCTTTTTAAAATTCGGTAAGGTCGAAATTTATTTGGTCTTAATTTGTGATAAGTCCCTTAAGGGTACCTCTCCTTGCGTAAGTTTGTTAATAGTTTTGGTCATCCAAATTATCAAATTATTGTTGTGAAAATTGTTAAAACTATGGTTTATTCGACCTCAATCAGGGAAATTTGAAAGAAGGAAAAAATAGGGAAAGTAAAAATTTAAGGAAGAATAAGTAGGGAGAAAAAAACAACAAAAACCATATAAATTTTGATTTTAATTTAAATTTCATATTTAAAACCATTCTTTCAACTTTGGGTTTATTTTTTAAAATGATTTTTGGTGTTTATTTAGAGATAGGTGTTTTAAAAATTGTTAAGTTGTTATTTATTTAGCCTTGTAATTACGGTAAGTAAATCTAAATTTTTTGGAAAAAAAATTGGAAATGAAGAAGAAAAGAAGAAAAAATAAATGCATTATAAGTTTTACTGGACTTAAGGCATATGAATAGTTTGTATATTCAATGTTGTTCTTGTATATTGATATGGAGAGCCTTTACTACGTTATTTGCCCTCTCCACTGACTCTTCATTTATTGGAATCGATTCTATAGGAATTGGTTATTGACACTATTTTGTAACGACTCTATTATTGAATAAGGGATTATGGTTTAGGCATAGTTATTATCTATATGATGCAAACTCTCTATTATCTCAAACAACCTGCATCCTTGTTCACCTCAAGCATGAACAACCAAAACAAAAAAATACAACGAAACGAAAGAAAATGGCAAAAAGAACTTAGAGTATAGAGACAAAATAGTTCATTCAAAGAGAAACTTAGAACATAGACATACAATCATTCCACTTTTTTTAGAACCCCTTCTCGAGAATCCTCATCCCACAATATAAAAATCTCCCAAAAAACTCAAATCCTAATTGACTCCTATTTTTACTACCACTAAAACCAAAAATAGTTGATAGATAATAACTATACCTAAACATTAATCCCCTATTCAAGAATAGAGTCGTTACAAAATAGTGTTAATAATCAATTCCTACAAAATCGGATCCAAAAATGAAGAGTGGGTGGAGAGGGCAAAGAACATAGTAAAGGCTCTCCACATCATCCTTCCTAACTTTTAGAATTTTGAACCTCATGGTTCAAAGCCCTAATACAAAGTTATTCTTGGTGTATTTATGTTAGGAAAAACTCCAGATTTATCACCTGCAAGAGGAAGAACAATAACAAAAATAGAAACACGAAAACAATAACACAAGTGACACATATTTACGTGGAAACCTGTAATGTGCAGAAAAAACCACGGGGTAATGGCAACTTCTCTTTTATTATTTTCAGCAAAATGTACAGCCATGTCTTTCAAAGTTTTCAACAACTTCTATATATCATATGCAAGGGATCATATCCCTTTTATAGAGCTGAAGGAAGACTCCAACTGTTCGTTTCCTATCCTGACGGAAGCCTCCAAAAAACTATTCATTTCCACTCCCAAGGAAAGCTTGAACCTGTTTGTCTTTTGTGTTTGTCGTCTATCTAGACGTCTACTTGGTATGACGTCTACTTGGCTTGATGTCTACTTGGTATGACGTCTAGCTTAGACGTCTACTTGGTTAGACGTCAAGCCTAGACGTCTACCAACCTAGACGTCTGGAATCCCATACGTCTAGCCTAGACGTCTACCAGCCTAGACGTCTGGCCTAGACGTCTAGTAGGTCCACTGCCTAGACGTCTGGTCTAGATGTCTAGTAGGTCAGACATCTGACCTGTTGCCTAGACGTCTGACTTAGACGTCTAGCCGATCAGATGTCTAGCTGACCTACTTCCTGTACGTTGTCTTCATACCTAACAATTTAAGCAAATCAACCTCTAAAATCCATGAATTATAGGAGTCTGACAACCCTTCCCATTTGACAAAATACAACTTGTATGACCTGGACCATGTAGCCACCAATTTGGTATCCAACACTCGTTCAATTTGTCCTCTTTTCTTCTTCGATAGGTGCTTGATCGAGCTATTATCTTCTCCTTCAAGTTGTTCAGCCTCCCTCAGTTCATCATTTATCTCTATGGAGTGGGGATATAGGTCAGCCACATTAAAAATAGGACTGATTTCAAATTCTTCTGGGAGGTCTATCACATAAGCATTGTCATTAATCCTTTTTAAAATTTGGCAAGGTCCAAATTTCTTTGGTCTTAATTTGTGATAAGTCCCTTGAGGGTACCTCTCCTTGCGTAAATGCACCATGACCATTTCCCCTTCCTGGAAAATTCTCTCCCTTCTATGCAAATCTGCTTGTTTCTTATATTGTTCATTCATTTCCTGCAATTTGTGCCTAACTTGTTCTTGTATCTCTCGAATATTCTCCACAAAATCTGTAGCATCTTGACTGACATGTGGGTTTATTGGAAGATCAATTAAGTCCACAATTCCCTTAGGATTTGAACCATAGACAATTTGAAAAGGAGACTTACCTATAGACCTGTTAATACTAGAATTATAAGCAAATTCAGCTTGAGATATCACTAAATCCCATTGTTTAGGATGGTCACCAACTAAGCACCTCAGGAGATTTCCCAAACTCCTATTCACCACCTCGGTTTGGCCATCAGTTTGGGGGTGGTATGCCGAACTATATTGTAGACTGTTGTCTAACTTCTTCCATAATGACCTCCAAAAGTGGCTTAAGAATTTGGTATCTCTGTCACTGGTTATGGTTTTTGGAATACCATGTAACCGCACTATATCTCTAAAAAACAAATGGGCTACTTGGCTAGCATCATTGGTCTTCTTACAAGGTATAAAGTGTGTCATTTTTTAGAAGTGGTCTACCACAACAAACACTGAATCATTGCTCCTTTGAGTTCTAGGTAGGCCCAACACAAAGTCCATGGAAATATCAGTCCACGGTTCTTTGGGCACAAGTAGTGGCATATATAGACCTATATTTTGTTGTCCCCCTTTTGCAATTTGACACACCCTACAAGTAGTAATAAACCTATTCACATCTCATCTCATACTAGGCCAAAAGAATTTTTCATTCACCAACCCAAAGGTCTTGTCCCTTCCAAAGTGTCCACTCAATCCACTAGAGTGCAATTCTCTCACTAACTTTTCTCTCCTAGATCCAAGGGGTATGCAAAGTTGAGTCCCCTTAAACAAGAATCCATCAACTAACAAATAATCTTCAAAGGAGTGCATACTTGTATGGTCAGATTTACTTAGAGCTGCATAAATTTTGCCAAAGTGTGAATCATCTGCATATTCACTCTTCATTTCTTCAAAGCCCTCCAACCTATTGCTCATTGCAATCAGCAAATGATACCTCCTGCTTAATGCATCAGCCACCACATTGGTTTTACCACTCCTATGTTGTACCACAAAAGTATAGGTCTGCAAGAATGAAGCCCATTTGGCATGTTTGTGGGACAACCTAGCTTGGGAATTTATGTACTTCAAAGCTTGATTGTCAGTCAACAAAATAAATTCCCTATGTAAAAGATAATGCCTCCAATATCTTAATGCTTGTACAACAACATAGAATTATTTATCATATGTGGTATATTTTCTTTTTGCATCATTCAATTTCTCACTAAAAAAGGCTATAGGTTTACCTTCTTGACTTAACACTCCTCCGATAGCTACTCCCGAAGCATCACACTCAACTGTAAAAAGCTTATCAAAATCTGGTACAACCAGAATTGGAGCTTCTGTTACCCTTCTTTTGAGTTGTTCAAAGCTCATGTTCACTGCCTTTGTCCAAGTAAAGACCTTCCCTCTTGTGCAATCAGTCAAGGGTGCACTTATCCCACTAAAATTTCTAATGAACCTTTTGTAAAAGTTTACCAACCCATGGAAGCTCTTCACCTCTGTGATATTTTGAGGGGTAGGCCATTCAAGAATCACCTTAACTTTTTTTGGATCCATGCTCAATCCATCAGCTGAGACAACATTACCCAAGAATACCAATCTATCTTTGCAAAACTCACTCTTCTCAAGGTTGATGAACAACCTTTCAACTCTAAGTGTGTCAAGCACCACTCTCAAATGCTCTACATGCTCTCCCATAGTTCTACTAAAAATTAGAATATCATCAAAATAGACTATAACAAATTTTCCAATATATGGTCTAAATACCTGATTCATGGTTCGCATGAAGGTAGTTGGAGCATTGGACAATCCGAACGACATCACCATCCACTCGAATAGGCCATCCTTGGTTTTAAAAGTAGTCTTCCACTCATCTCCTTCTTGAATTTGTATCTGATGATATCCACTTCGAAGGTCAATCTTGGAGAAGATTTTGGCACCTGACAAACAATCTAATATATCATCCATTTTGGGTAAGGGATATCGATATTTCATAGTGATTTTGTTAATGGCTCTAGAATCCATACATAATCTCCATTTGCCTCCTTTCTTGGGGGAGAGTAAAGCAGGTGTGGCACATGGACTCATGCTTTCCCTTATAAACCCCTTTTCCAATAATTCAGTAATTTGCCTCTTCATTTCCTCATTCTCTAGAGGTGTCAACCTGTACGTAGCCTGATTTGGGAGTTTGGCACCGAGAATCAGATCAATTTGATGGGTAATGCCTCTAGATGGAGGTAAACCAACAGGTAGCTCAGATGGGGTCAATTCTGAATATTGACTTAGCAATTTTTGCACCTCTAATGGGACTGTTTGCTTCTGCTGATTGGATTTCTCTACCCCTCTAGGATATAAAAGATAGCAGGTTTCTCCCTTTGACTCTTTGAGAAACTTTTTCCAGCCCATTGTAAACAAAGATAGGGCTGCTATTTTACTTGAGTCTTCACCTTTAAGAGGCTTCAAAATATGGCATCTATTCCCATGTTGAATTTCATATGTATTTTCTCTGCCATGGTGAATTACATTCCTATCATACTGCCAAGGCCTACCTAATAACAAATGATATGCATCCATAGGTACTACATCACAAAGCACTTTGTCTTCATAAGGACCAATTTTGAAAGCAACAAGACAAGACATATTCACCAACACACTATGATCTTTTTTTAACCAAGAGATCTTGTAAGGATTAGATTTTGGAATACAAGTAAGTTGTAGTTTGTCTACCATTTCTTTACTTACTAGATTGTCGGTAGACCCACCATCTACAATCACCTTGCACACTTTCTCTCTACACTTGCATTTTGTTCAAAAAATGCTCTTTCTTTTCCAATCAGCTTTTGGGGCCTCTTTATCCCCCGATATTAGAGTTCTTCGCAGCATCAAGTTCTCTCATATTTTTGCTTCCACTTCTTTAGTTGGAGGTTCTTCTCCTTCTTCTTCTTGGGCTACCATAGCCCTCTTGGGATTGTGTGGGCAGTCCATGGCCTTGTGGGTTTCATCACATATGAAACATCTTAAGGGTTTCCATTCTCCAAAATATTGTCGTCCCCTTCCCCTACCTCTGAAACCTCCTCTTCCTCTAAAGTCAGGCTTCATACTCCCCTCAAGCTCTTCTTCTTTGGTAGGTTTGGAGGAACTCCCTCTTTCTCTATTCTAGCTAACATCACCCTTTTTACTCATTTTGCTCTTTCGATTCAATTTCTCTTCCACCTTTAAAGCATATTCATATGCCTCATCCACTGTAGGTAACTTAACTAAGGCAAGCTCATCTTGGAGTTGAAACCTTAACCCATTAACATATCTAGTTGTTGCTTGTTCTTCTGCTTCTTGTAGATCAATTCAAATTTGGAGCCTCATGAACTGCTCGGTATATGATTGTATGGATTGATCCCTTTGCCTTAGGTTTTGAAATTCCCTAAACAATTTTTGTTGATAATCAGATGGTAAAAATCGATTTCATAGATGTTTCAACATCTTGGGCCACAATATGATTTTTTCCTTTCCTTACCTTCTCCTGGAACTCTGCAAGTTCTCCCACCATAGGCCAACATGAGACTTCAACTTGGAGGCTACAATCTTCACCATTTTTGGATCATCTTCATCCATATCTTCCATTTCAAAATACCTTTCCAACTCCTGAATCCAATCCAGGAATAAGTCTGGATTAAGTTCACCTTTAAAATCTGAAATATCAACCTTCACTTTGGAGCTTTGCTTGGACACAACTTCAATAAGCCTCTCCATAGGGTCTACTACCCTGGCTACATTCCCCTGGTCTTCATGTTCATCTTTAGAATCATCCAAATGCAATCTTGCCTCAATGGCTTCTAACCTCCTAAGCCATTCATCTGCATTGTTCCTCCTTGGACCTGCATTCCTCCTGCCTCTTCCTCCCCAGTTCAGATGGATTCCCCTCTGGGCCATCTTGAGATGCTCTGATACCAAACTGATGCAGACTCTCTATTATCTCAAACAACCTGCAACCCTGTTCACCTCAAGCAAGAACAACCAAAACAAACAAATACAACAAAACGAAAGAAAATGGTAGAAGGTTGATCTTAAGGCATGTGAATAGTTTGTATGTTCAATGTTGTTCTTGTATATGCAAACTCAACTCTCTATGGGAAACGTTGTGGCCCCCACATCATCTTGGTGACATTATATGTGGATGATCTTATTATAGGTGATGACACAAATGGAATATGGTTACTCGAAGAAGACTTATGTAGATTTTTTGAAATGATTGACTTGGGACCTACTTCACTATTGTTTAGGCATGGAAGTATGGCAACAACATGGTAAAATCTTCTTCTCCCAAGCTAAATATATTTTCTCTATCTTGGATAGGTTTCACATGATTATGGTTCCAAGCACTTAAGCTTCAGGAGCAACCATAATTGCAACTTTCATTTTCTCCATCTGTAGGAATCTTTTATGTTAACCAAGATCAATATAAAACCGCAAGGTTAGAGCATAGTGGGATTCAAGCTATAAAGAAGGAAGGAGAGGGAGTTTTCACCACCACCAATGGGGAGGGGTGAAAAATGAAATAACACATTAACCGAGTGCAATGATCCATTTTATCCTTGTGGACAACCAAATTGCTCTTATCTGTGAGCATGCAAATATGAAAGACGTCATTCTCAACAATGTTTTATAAGACTATCCTAGGACTACAAGTGAATATAATGACTAGAGGAGAAGCAACATGTGGAGTATAGATATGCTTTCTACCTCTTTGAGATGTGTATAATCGAATCCATTAGAGAAGGTTGAGAGAATCGAGCAGAAGCCATTGCGTGTTCTCTTACATGGACTCCTTGATGGGTTAATCCATAGGTGTTTTCCTTCGAACAATGGATACCCCAAGGTTGTGAATTTGAAGCTCATTGTTGCCAATTAAGCTTCATTGCAAGAGCCATCATGCTTATTGGAGAAGAAGAGCTAAGAGTGGAGCCAAAGTGCTCTCTACCCTCATTATAGATGCATCACCATTGCTGCTACTGCTACTAGTGGTTGAATCGACATAGTGAACCTATCGCCCTGCATAGTCACCCTTGCACAACAAGCGGGTTATCCATTAAACAGGATCGCTCATTCTCTAGATCCAATTGAGCACTTAAAAACTATGTAGGACCACTTGCAAAGACCATTGTTATGAGCCCGTCGTCTTTTAATCTAAGAATTTCTTCTTCCTATGTCTTAATACCCTATAAGTCAATTATTTGTATTACAAGCTGCTAAATTACAACAAACATGGCTATTGTAGCCACCCGATGACCCTATCACCCAAACTACTGATGTGATACTATTTCCTACGATGAGGTCTCACAAAAGTTTTCAACAAGGTCTCTATTTCAAGTTTACAGTTTTTCTAACTTGTTGATGCTGGGGTTTCTTAGATTATCCCTTGATTGCTCACCAGTTCAAACAATGACTCAACTCTGACGACCGTCAACCATGCAAACATTATGTAGGGGAGGACTCTAAGGCTTGATGTAACCGCTCGCATTGTATATGACTGCATGACAAATACATATGCTACACTTTAAAAACACCAAGGTGGGTGCAAATGCATGGTTGATCATGACAAAGTGACGATAGATGGGAGCTACTAATGATGTGGGGGAGATCTATGCGGGCACGCTAGGAATGACAAAGAAGTGAGGTCCATAAAACGAGCAACCTCTTTGCCACGTACAATGACCCCTCGCATATTTTCTCCAGATAGGTTAGGTTTTGGCCCTTTCGATTTTTGTTGCCAACTATTGGTACAAAACGGTCAACATGTGCTTTCTCCCCTACCTTGTTGTTGCTTTCTCCTAGCTTAGGGAAGGCCCTATACATCTTCGTTGGCTTTTCCAAGAAACTTCAAATCAGTGTGAAAATTTAAATCTCCCAGTTCACATTGTTGTCGCATCTCCACTCCCTTCACTACATGGACCAAACCAGATGCGACGTTGAAATTTGCTTGTGGTCATGCAACCTTCGTTTGTCTAGTACCTAGTGGCATTCATCTTTGTCGATGCTCTCAAATTTTTTGTTGACGAATTTTTCTACGTAGCCCATTGTCGAAGCTCTTGGAGCACATGAAGGATCAACATACAATTAGATTGATTCCTACGAAGATCCACCCTTTTCATGAACATAAATATTGGTTTGGATGGCGTGTGGCTATCTTGATTTGTCCTTGATTGTGTCTGTGTTTGAAGTCATGTAGAAAGCAATAATTGCCCCTACAAAATCACCAAGAACAAGCTTGACTTTCATTTTCACATGGTGGATGAATCGAAGGGCCATGTCGCCATATTTTAAGGCTCCAAACCAAAATATGCACTTATTATAGTTGCATCCAGTAAAGTGTCCCATTGGGATGACATTGTAGAATAGTTCATCTTCACCTTCGACAACAAGGAGTTCACCATTCCATCGGAATCCATTGCGGTGTGGACCCCACCATCGGGAGTGGACCAATGATAGTAATAACAAGGGCAATGTTCAAGGAAATTGGGAGGTGCTAGAAAGAGCACGTGGACCCCTTACACTAGTTGTTTGCAATTTTGATCAAGAGAATCACGTGAAGAACCTTCATATGCAAGTGGCGAACAACATGACCTCTAATTACATTTTTGAAATGTTTTTTTTTTTTTTAAACCCTACTTGATCCCACATGGAGAGTGGGAAGGCTAAAATAACTTCTTTTTTTATTTGTTGTCTTTCTTAAATGCATGTAAGACAAAAACAAGGTGACCATGTAATTTTTTTTTAAACATGTAAATATTCCAAAAATTATTCTTGAAATATTTTCTTGATGGGGAAATTGACATGTTGCAGAATATTCAAATTAATTTCACTGGAGGAAAAATAACCTTCTATTATTTCATTACGAGCGAGATATTTTTTTCTCGTAAATCGAGGTAGATTATACTTCTTGAGTATCACCTTGTTTATACTCGTTGGAAAGCATTTTTCAAACACTATCTACTAGAAGCAAAATTTTCCAATTTTGTGAATGTTTCTCACAATTTTTTGGTGCTCCAAAGTTTCCTAGATGGAGGAGACAAATACATCGTGAGCTGAACCACGTAAACCAACAAAAGCATTTTGAGTTCAACCACATAAACCAACAAAGCATCACTTGTGCCTTCATTGATCAGAGACTACAAAACTTTGACACTAGATCAAGAAATTATTCTAGGTACTACATAGAACTCGACACCCTAAAATTCATCTAAAGAATCCAAAGACTTTGACACTTCGAACATCACCAACTTCTGAAGACTATAGAGATAGACACTTCAGAAGATATTCCTTTCCAAGCCTCCAATTTGGGTTGTTTGAGGCTCATTAATTCTAAAAAAATAGTATAATATGGAGTGCGTTCTCGAGTGTACCCGACACTCCTCAACACAATACAAGGAAACCTCATAAGGACACTTGTAATGGCTAAAAAAATCTTGCAAAAGGTGTATTTTTGACATAGACCGACACCTCGTACACAAGATGAGTTTTACCCTGAGGGAGGAATATACTCATGACAACAGTGATATACTCTAGTACACCTAGTTGTTGCAATGACTGGTTTTCCATGCAATTTGGTAGGATGAGAAGATTACAATACAGACACTCATAATTAAAGCAAAGTGAGGACGATCCCACTTTTGCTCAAGTACTCTAAGAGCACTTAATTTGCTTAGACTTAAAAGCTGACCTAAAGGCAAACCCAAAGGCAACAGACCCAAAGATAAAATAACCCAAAGACAAACTCATAGGCGATAGACCCAGAGACAGACCTAGAGGCAAACCTAGAGGTATTTACCTAAGGAAGAGCAGTTAGTGCCATAACAGCTAGAACCAAAAGCTAAAGGAACTCAACTAAGAACCAAGAACCAAAGAGCATGAACCTATACATTTATTCCAAATAATATAATAAAAAAAGATATTAGGATATTATTACATTATTTATGATAAACAAATCACCTACCATAATACACATACCAAGAAAATAAGAAAGGTGATAAGTGTTTGTTTCTATTATAAGCACATATATATACCTATAGGTATGTACTCCTTATAATATGTCATATATCAAATATATAGTGCATTTTCCTACAATTTTTTTGGCATTCAATATCCTTTTTTTTGACATTTTCTTATGAGATGTTAACACCATACAACCTTAATAAAAAAAAATTAATTTTAAATATTTAATTATGAACCTCTCTTTCGTGTAAATATATAAACTTCAAACTTTTTAATATAATTATTGATTAAAATTAAATAAATAAATAACCACAATAAAAATATAGATTTATTATTACTTTACTGTAATTATATTTTAATTTTTTAATTTCCTCTAAATTAACATCTTATGATATTTATAAAACTATCTATTTCAAATGTTCAACTATAGGCGTGAGTCGTCAAGCTTTTGCTTTATTTATATTTTAATTATAAAATAACTTTTTACTTGATATTTGAAAATACTATACAAACATTTTCAAAATAGGGAGTGCATTTGATTCTCCTGGTTGGCGTCCTCTCCTAGTACGTTTGAAGCATTCATAATACAAGCAACTTAATGACACCAACCTTCTATCGCATTACACGTGTAATAAACAATTTAGGAATATATTTCTGTATGAACATGATCAATGATGTGAACCCACTGAGAACAGGGGCAATTTCCCGCTCTCTCCAACTCATTATTCACGTTAGACTTCTACCTGCCCCATAATGTTGATAGATTGAAAAGCAACTTTAAAAGTGTCTGTCAGTTTAACCATGGTTGGAGTTTTTAAAAAGTCTTTTCATTGTTAGTCCATCTTACGTCTGTATAATGTATTCATCTGTGATGGATTATTAAAACAGTAACAAAATCAAAGAATAGACTGCAGGATATAATGACGGGATATTTACCTAGGAATAGCACATTAATTGAGGCCCTACAATTAGCTACAAGAATACGGCCATTTATATAGGGAGGCTTATTATGCCCTTGAGTCAGTCAACTTTCCCCTCACAATAAGAATACCTATATTTTTAGGTAGGGTAAGAAGAAGCTTGGAAGGGGCAAGGACATGGACGCTGGGCCAAACTTTGGTGTATTTGATGACTTCCCACATACCGCTCAACAGTTTCATCATTCACATACCTCACCATTGTGGGCAACTTTGAATGAAAGTTTAGATTGAGTAATTTCAAAGATTAACAAAGTTTGATGCGGAAAATAGCACTTTTTACCAGCAAAGGGGACCTCTGAATCGACTCTTTCCATTACAAAACATCTTGAAAGGAAGAGTGAAGGTGGACATGCCTTGAAAATCAATGCGTGGAATTATATTCCGCCAGTCTCCAAACAAATGTTGAAAGCGGCCATACAGAGTGAAAATTCGCACACGAGAATTGAAAACACTGAATCCAGATTTCACATAGGAGGTCAAAATATGACTGAAGAACAGAAGAATTGCGAGGAAAACAATGAACGAATGAGGCGAGAACTGTAAAGTAGGCTCCTCACATTTTACCTTCGGGGTTTCCCTCAATTTGAGAAAAAATATTTACTGCTCATGGTCGGCATGATGCTTGCGTTTCATTGGGGTTTCGAATTTTTAAATTTTTAAGGCCTGCCGACATTACACATTTCGATTCTGGGGACTGTGCATTGTCAGGGATATTTTTTGGGCAAAGCTTATCGGTTATCCCTTTCCTCCTTTCTTTAGTGGAGAAATATAATAAAAAAAAATCAAAGTTGTACGGTGAATTAGATGAAAAGGTCAAAAAATTCAATTGGTGCCGACAAGTTTCGGGTGAAAGCTGTCCTTTATCCTTTGCCGACAAGTGTTTCCGTACTTATGACGCAGCCAGTCTATATATCACCTCTTCTTTCGTGATATAATAACGAGTTTTGGAGCAAATTCAGAATCTTTTGAAAATTTGTTCTCAGCAATAGAGCAGTAGTTTGCAGATTGTTGAAGACTGTTAGAGCGACGGTCGTCACTTTTGCGAAAATCATCATGTCGTCGAACAGTGCAAGAAAATCATCGTCGAGCAGTGGGAAAAAATCATCGAGGTTTCATCAGAGCGATGATGAAACAGAGGTTGATAAAGATGTTTTTCATATTCCCAGCAAGGGAGCGTCGTTACGGAAACTCGAAAAATGGCGGGTGAGTCCTAATAAACTTAAATTTCCCGACGTTCTTCGATAAAAATTTCAACAAAAAGAAAAATCGTTCATTTGTTTGAGTTTCATGTGATATGAGAATGCCCTTGTTAAATAAATAGCGTATTTGTTTGCAGCAATAGTTAGTTTTATTTGACATCATTACGGTTTTGTTTGATTTTCTATGCAAGAATATTTAAGTCAGCTTTATAGAGTAAAATCTGATTGTACCCGATACAACTTTGGGTCCACTATGGTTTCACAATTTAATTGCATAGAAAACATTTGATTCGGTTAATACTGTTTCCAGTATTCGTTGATGTTACTTAAAGATATTATAAATAATTATATAATATAATTATTTTTTATTATTATAATAAGTCAAATATATTTTAGACACTTTTGTTTTAGTGTAAGTTATTAAAGATTATGAAACTCAAATTTAAAAAGATAAATTATATTAAATCTAACGAATTTATTTGATTTTAAAAAACAAGTTTATTTTAAGACATTAATTTATTCAATGGCGAAAAATTATAGCCACTTTAATTTAGTTATCCAATCGTGCCCTGGTTCAGATTGGTTTCCGGTATTGTTTATCCAAACATATAATATCCAATTACATTATATAAAAATTCATAGCACCTTAAGTTTTAAAAAATCCAAAATTCTTATAACTAAACCACTCAAATGTTTTCGGGTTCCTCTCAGTTTCGCATCAGTCTGCTTTCGGACTCACTACTTATGCGAAGAGGTTATTGCGGGACAATAATGATGTTAGGGGTGCAAGTAAAGCGTCTACATTTATTCCAAAGAAATGGGAACGGATGAACCTGAATTCACTCAACTAAAGCTTTCCCGGAGGGTGCGCATGCATGAATATAGTGTGTAGAGGGGTCGACTAAAGCTTGACAATAGTGGCTCGTCCCCACTTTCACGATGCCAGGGTGCCGTCCATGTTGCAATCCACGGTCCCTTTTTAAAAAGAAATAAAAGAAGATATTTAAAAATAAAAATAAATAAAATAGTTTTTAAAGTTTATGGATCATGGATTATATGACAGTTTTTATAAAAAATATTGTTTATTTATTACGCTATAGTTAAAATGATAATATAAATTAAGTTTAAAATAAAATAGTTTTAAATACAAATAAGACAGGGCAGAATTGGCCTTAGAAAAGCCAAATTACCTTTTAAAAGTCGCTGGACGAAGAGGTCTATATCAGAGAAGTTATTTTTTTTCCTTGTACAAACCATTATTTCTTATAGGACGTCACTGTTATACAATTTCGTCCGCATCTCTACACCATACACGTAACTTAAGGTCATGATTGATTTGCTCCTCAATATCGTGCGCATCTCGACACCATATATGTAACTTAAGGTCATGACTGATTTGCTTCCCTTGTACAAACTATTATAATTTCTTATAAGACGTCACTGTTATACAACTTCGTCCGCATCTCCACACCATGTACGTAACTTAAGGTCATGATTGATTTGCTCCTCAAATTCGTTCGCATCTCTACACCATATACTTAACTTAAGGTCATGATTGATTTGCTTCCTCAAATTCGTCCGCATCTCTACACCATATACTGAACTTAAGGTCATGATTGATTTGCTTCCTCAAATTCGTTCGCATCTCTACACCATATACTTAACTTAAGGTCATGATTGATTTGCTTCCTCAAATTCGTCCGCATCTCTACACCATATACTTGACCTTCTGAACTTAAGGTCATGATTGATTTGCTTCCTCAAATTCGTCCGCATCTCTACACCATATACTTAACTTAAGGTCATGATGGATTTGCTTCCTCAATTTCGTCCGCATCTACCTACCACATACGTAACTTAAGGTCATGGTTGATTTTCTCCTCAATTTCTTCCGCATTTGGACACCACACACTTGACTTATGATCATGGTTGATTTTTTCTTCAACTAGGGTCATCATTTTCATTTCACTAAAGCATCAATCAATGCACCATACTTCAATAAGGATATGCGAGATGAGATTTATTCAGTATATATAAAAATTACATGGATTGATCCAAAGAAACTTTTTTTTTGACCATAACTGTTTCATTATTCTCACTTTTATCTTCAACTAGAGAATAAATTGATCACTACTCCAAAATATAACTTGATACAAATATCACACAACCTCAGGTTTCTTCTGGCTTAGCTACAAGTTTGCTTGCACCAGTTGCGTATTGAGACAGATCATCATTTTCTTAGAGATCAGCGTATTTGCAAATTGTACAGTCTTGATATGGAATCTGAGGAGCATTTCATTTTCACTTGTCTTGTCTACTATGAGATACGAGGTAGATATTATTGCTTATTCAGAGACACCATACACTAAAATATTGGATTAATTATGAAGATCAGAGATGCATTGCCCTTTTCATCCGAGAATTATTCAATCTCAGGAAAAAACTATAGTTTGCAGAAGGTAACAGGACCCTAACTTATAACTTCATTCTTCCAGCCTCCAAAGGCCACGATCAAGAAGTCCCAGAATGATCACAGAGATATAACAAGATCGTCGACAAAGAACATCTACGACGATATCTAACTCTTACATCACTCACTTCTCTTCAGCCTTGAATGTTGGGAGTAATCCTTGATCCACATATCTTGTATATCATATGTCATCATGTTTATTGTTTTAGTACTTTATTTTCTATGGAACTGCATTGGACACTCCCATTACTTTATATATGTTTAACTTTACATTCCTATTAACCTCTTTTGATTACCGATAAACATTAATACATCATTCAACCTTTTACAAAGTTGAAACGACTTAATCATCGTTCATCATTTTTATTCTACCAACTGCAAGAATGGTTTTTTTAAACTTACCAAGTTTTTCTACAACCTTTGATTGCTTACTTATGCTCGTCTTCTCAAATTGGATGGCAGTGGATGTCATAACCATCACAAGGTAAAAAACAACTTTGATGATAATCGTAGATCAGATAAGACAAAACCTAGTATGAGCATTCTTGGCTTTATATTACACCGGGTGGACTGATTAAATGATCTCAAAATATGTATAAATTTTAGTTAGGTGATATTTATGTTTGCTAAAAACATTATTATAAAATATATTAATTATTTAATTAATATAAAAAAAAAAAACTTATAAATTTAGAAGTTGTTATTAGATAGTAAAAAAATAAATTCTTATATAGTAATTATTATTTTTTAATTTGTAAATAAAATTTAATTATTATTGTAATATATTAGTATCATCTCGTTTATATTTGTTGAAAAGTATTTTTCAAACACTATTTACTAGAAGTAAAAATTTTCAGTTTTGTGAATGTTTCTTATAATTTTTTTGGTGCTCCAAAGTTTCTTAAATGGAGGAGACAAAAACATCGTGAACTGAACCACGTAAACCAGCAAACGCATCTTGAGTTGAACCATGTAAATCAAAAAAGCATCACTTATGCCTTTATTGATTAGAGACGACAAAACTTTGACACTCGATCAAGAAATTATTTTAGGGACTACATAGAACTCAACGCCCGAAAATTTATCCAAAGACTACAAAGACTTTGATACTTCGGACATCACCAACTTCTGAAGACTATAGAGATAAACACTTCAGAAGATATTGCTTTCCAATCCTCCAATTTAAGTTGTTTGAGGATCATTATTTCTAAAACAATGTTGTAATATGGAATGTGTTATTGAGTGTACCTGACACTCCTCAACACAATACAAGTGAACCTCATAAGGACACTTGTAATGGCTCAAAAATTCTTGTATAAAGGTGCATTTTTGACATAGATCAACACCTCGTACACAAGACGAGTTTCATCCTAAGGGGGGAATATACTCATGACAATAGTGATCTACTCTAGTACACGTTGCAACTGGTTTTCCATACAATTTGGTAGGATGAGAAGATTACAATATAGACACTCGTAGTTAAAGCAAATTAAGGACAATCTCACTTTTGCTCAAGTATTCTTAGAGTACTTAATTTGCTTAGACTTAAAAATTGACCTAGAGGTAAACCCAAAAGCAACAAACCCAAAGGTAAAATGAACCAAAGACAAACCTAGAGGTGATAGACCCAAAGACAAACCTAGAGGCAAACATAAAGGTATTTACCTAAGCAAGAGCCGTTAGTACCATAACAACTAAAGCCAAGAGCTAAAGAAACTCAATTAAGAATCAAGAACCAAAGAGCAAGAACTTATACATTATCCCAAATAATGTAATAAGGAAGGATACTAGAATATTATTACATTATTTATGACAAACAAATCGCCTAAAAATTTAAAAGGTGACAATTGTTTGTATCTATTATAAACACATATACCTATAAATATGTACTTCTTATAATATATCAAAAATAGTATATTTTCCTAATTTTTTAGGGTTCAATATCCTTATTTTTGACATTTTATTATGAAACATTAACACCATACAACCTTAATAAAAGTTTTATTTTTAAATATTTAATTATAAACTCTTCCGCGAAATTATATAAACTTCAAATTTCTTAATATATAATTATTAATTAAAATTAAAAACAAATAATGACAATAAAAAATATAAAATTATTATTATTTAATTAAAATATTTTGAATTATAAAATAATTTTTTTAATATTTTTAAACTAAATCAACATTTTACGATATTAATAAAACTATCTAATTTAAATGTTCAACTATAGACCTCTCCCATGGAATACATGAGACTTCATGCTTTTTGTAATACGTAGGGTTGTTAATTAAAAATAAAAAAACAAGTAACCAATGTAGAAGCTTGAACTTATGGTTACTTTTACTTTATTTGTATTTAAATTATAAAAAAACTTTTTACTTGATATTTGAAAATGCTAATCAAACATTTTCAAAAACAAAAAAAAAAGGGAGTGCATTTGATTCTCCTGGTTGGCGTCCT
This sequence comes from Wollemia nobilis, assembly GCA_028583015.1. Taxonomy (NCBI): domain Eukaryota; kingdom Viridiplantae; phylum Streptophyta; class Pinopsida; order Araucariales; family Araucariaceae; genus Wollemia; species Wollemia nobilis. The sequence goes on from JAQPPZ010016964.1 coordinate 2,631,543, forward strand.
CTCGTAGTACGTTCTAGCGTTCATAGTACAAGATGAACATCATCAATGATGAAAATCATCAATGATGTGAACCGACTGAGAAGAGGGGCAATTTCCCTGTCTCCAGCCCATTATTTACGTTAGACTTCTACCTGCCCCGTTATGTTTGTGATTGAAAAACAACCTGTAAGTGTTTGTCAGTTTAACCATGGTTAGAGTTTTTAAAAAGTCTTTTCATTGGTAGTCCATCTTACGTCTGTATAATGTATTCATCTGTGATGGATTATTAAAACAGTAACAAAATCAAAGAATAGACTGCAGGATATAATGAAAGGATTTTTATCGAGGAATAGCACATTAATTGAGGTCCTACAATTTGCTACAAGAATACGGCCATTTATATAGGGAGGCTTATTATGCCCTTGAGTCAGTCAACTTTCCCCGCACTATAAGAATACCTGTATTTTTAGGTAGGGTAAGCAGAAGCTTGGAAGGGGCACAGACATGGAGCCTGGGCCAAACTTTGGTGTATTTGAAGACTTCCCACATATCGCTCAGCAATTTCATCATTCACATGCCTCATCATTGTGGGCAACTTTGAACGAAAGATCAGATCGAGTAATTTCAAAGATCGACAAAGCTTGATGCGGAAAAATGGCACCTTTTACCAAGAAAGGGAACCTCTGAATCGACTCTTTGCATTATAAAACATCTTGAAAGGAAGAGTGAAGGTGGACATGCCTTGAAAATCAATGCGTGGAATTATATTCCACCAGTCTCCAGACAAGTGTTGAAAGCGGCTATACAGAGTGGGAATTCGCACACGAGAGTTGAAAACACTGAATCCAGATTTCACAGGAGGTGTAAATTTAACTGAAGAACAGAGCGAGGAATACAATCGATGAATTAGGCCAGAAGTGTGAGGGAAAACGCATCACACTGTACCTTCGCGGTTTCCTTCAAGTTGAGAAAAAATATTTATTTGGTACTGCTTATTGTCGGCGAGGAATCTTGCTTTCAATTGTCGTTTCGAATTTTTACGCCTGCCGACATACATGTTTCTGTTATGATGCCCCTGTAGTTTCATTTCGATTCTCGTGCCCCTGCAGTAGTCGGAGATATTTTTTTCCTTTGAGGGGAATAAATAATAAAAAAATCCAAGCTGCGCTTTAGGGTGGAATGAGACAATCAAGAACTCAATTTGCTGCCGACAATTGTGAAAAATGTGTCCTTGACAATTGTAAGGATATGTACCTTATCCTTGCCGACAATGCAATTACGTACTCATCACGCAACCAGTCTATATCTCACTTCTTCTTTTATCATAATTAACGAGTCTTGAGCAATTCAAAATCTTTTATAAAATTGTTCTCAGCAGTAGAGCGTTAGTTTGCAGCAGTAGAGCGTTAGTTTGCAGATTGTTGAATATTTTTAGAGAGACGGTCGTCACTTTTGCGAAAGGCATCATGTCGTCTAACAGTGCGAGAAAATCATCGACGAGCAGTGTGAAAAAATCATCGAGCTTTTCACCCCGCGAGAGAGAGATCGATCACAGCGATGATGAAACAGAGGTTGATAAAGATGTTTTTCATATTCCCAGCAAGGGAGCGTCGTTACGGAAACTCGAAAAATGGCGGGTGAGTTCGATAAAAATTTCAACAAAAAGAAAATTTGTTCATTTGTTTGAGTTTCATGTGCTATGATAGAAAAATAGCGTATTTGTTTGCAGCAATCGTTAGTTTTATTTGACATCGTTGCGGTTTTGTTTGATATTCTAAGCAAAAAAAAGTTAAAACAACTTTATACGGTAAAATCTGATTGTATTGGATACAACCTAGGGGGTACACTATGGTTTCACAATTTAATTACATAGAAAACATTTGATTCGGATTAATCCTGTTCCGATTTGATGTTATTCAAAGATATTTTTTTTTTATTGGTAAGGTTGAAGGGTCTGACCTTTTACATAGAGTTCAAAAGATGTATAAAAAAATAGGAGAAGATTGTAGAAATGCAAGATAGCTAGCTCAAACAAAGAAATTTGAGCTCAATTTGTTGATGGAGAAGCTGAAATAATATTGATGTCCGCCACTCCACATCATAATTAGGATCATGATGATGGGCAGATTGAGAAAAAAATGAATCAATTAATTGTATATGTGATACGTATATTCTGAGACGAAATAAAAAAAAAGAATACGCGTATGAAAAGAAAACAACCAATGACAGAAAGGTGATGGAGAGGATTCAAATTCCACATTTCACAAAGGATCTAAACACACACAGAGTGAAATATTTCTAGTTATGGACAAACCAAGGGCTTCCTCATAATCCTTATGAGTCTACTTCATATTCTAAATATTCCTTTGGCTATCCTTCTATTTAATCTGAGCACTAACATGGTTGATGCAGTACTCAATGCTTTTTAAGATCATTGCAAGATTTTTTTTCATATTTAAGATGTTTTTTTTTTTTCTCTAAAGAGGATCATTGCAAGGCCAACATTGTTTTTAACACAATCCTTTAATAGGGTTGTTTTTATTTTGGCATAAACTCCAATTATTCCTCTGGTTTTATTTTTGAACGCTCGTCTGTTTTTTTTCAACCAAATCTCCCAACAAATATATAGAATGCATTTTTGCCAAAAAATACTACTTCCTAAGTGCTGGTGTTCCCAAATCCTGATTATATAATTTGGAATGACCCAAGCAACATTAACTTCTCTCAATAACATATTTAGGATATCACGAAAATCACAAATTCCAAACAGGTGGTCCACACACTCATCTGCTTTGTTACACAAGACACAGACAGTTGGAACCACAATCCCTCTTTTGAACATATTGTCTTTTGTAAGGATCTTATTGAGAATGATAGTCCAAAAAAACATATCAACCTCAGAGATGATGTTTAGGTTCCAAATTCTTTTAAGCTCGGGTTTCTTTGAGGTTACTTTGCCCAAGACTCTATATCCATCCTTTACTAAGTATTGGCCTTGCTGGTTTCTTCCCCAAATTATCTGATCCTCCTCTAAAACTTTACCCAAATAATAGCTCCTTAGGAGGTTTTGCAGATCTTTACCCCCTGGGCCTTGCATATCTTCTTGCACGATTTTCCACTCTTGAAAATCACCCACCCTATGAATGTAACCATTATTTTTCTTACCATAGGTTCTGGTTAAATGTTCTTTAAAGGCTCCTCTTGAATCCAAGGGTCTTTCCAAAAGTCAATTTTGTCTCTTTTGCCTACTCTCCATTTTAGACCTTGCCATAGAAATTTCTTACTATTGATTATATTTTGCCAAAAAATAAACCCACATGGAGGATTAGAACAACTGATAAAGTGGTTTCTGCCCTCCAAGTATTTGTTTTGGATAATGCTAGCCCATTTCCCTGATGCTCCAAGTGCAAAGCCTCCAACCATGTTTAGCTAGTTAGATCTCTCAACTTCCTCAAACCAAGACCCCCATTCTGTAAAGGCTGGCAACAGGTATCCTAGGCTACCAGATGTATACGTTTTCTGCATTCAATGCCATCCCATAAGAAAAAAAATTGTAGTCTTTCTAAAGTCTCTTCGACTTTCCTTGCCATTCTTAGGAAAAACATGAAATAAATAGGGAGGCTTTGAAGTGTGTGTTTTATGAGTTGTACTTTCCATGAAGGAGAGGATAAGAGAGATCCCTTCCAACCTTGAAATTTTCTATTAAATTTATCAATAATTGGATTCCAAAGTTCATCTTTCATTTTGCCTATAAACAAAGGCAAACCAAGATAGATGATAGGAAACTTTTCCTCTTACAACCAACACTTTAAAAATACTCAAAAATATTAAAAATAATCATAAAATATATTTATAATATATTTATTTTTTTATTATTATATATAATATATAATAAGTTAAATATATTCTAGACACACTTTTGTTTTAGTGTAAGTCATGAAACATTGTGAAACTCAAATTTAAAAAGATAAATTACATTAAATTTAATGAATTTATTTGATTGTGAAAAACAAGTTTATTTCAAGACATATTAATTTATTCCAATGGCGAAAAATTATAGCCACTTTAATTTAGTTATCCAATCGTGCCTTGGTCCCCTATTTTATCACGCAATCTCCGGGGACGAATGGTTTCGTAAATACTTTTAAACTTAAAAGATGTTTTATTTAAACATATAATATTTAATTATATTATATACAAGCAATCTCCGGGGACGAATGGTTTCGTAAATACTTTTAAACTTAAAAGATGTTTTATTTAAACATATAATATTTAATTATATTATATACAAATTTATAATGTACAACTGTATAAAACTCACACTTTGATTTTTAAAAATCCTAAAATCTTGTAGTTAAACCACTCAAATGTTTTCGGGTTCCTCTCAGTTTCGCATCAGTCTGTTCGGACTCAGTACTAATGCGAAGAGGTTATTGCGGGACAATAATGATGTTAGGGGTGCAACTAAAGCGTCTACATTTATTCCAAAGAAACGGGGACGGATGAACCTGAATTCACTCAACTTAAGCGTTCCCGTGGGGCGCGCATGCATGAATATAGGGTGTAGAGGAGTCGACTAAAGCTTGACATTAGTGGCTTGTCCCCACTTTCACGATGCGAGGGTGCCTTCCATTGTTGGTATCCAGGGTCCCTTCTTAAAAGGAAATAAAAGGAACATACATCTAGTTTATATTTAAAATAAAAAAATAAAATAATTTTTAAAGTTTCTAATATCATAAGTTATATTAAACAACTTTTATTAAGAATTGTTATTTTTGTTTAGTATATAGTTATATAACTTTCGTTAATATATTTAAAATGGTAATATAAGCTAATTAAAGGTAAAATATTTTTTAATATTTATTTTAATTAAAATTTATGTAAAGATATCATAATGGTAAGTTCTTTTAAAAGAGAAGCAAATTCAATTCATGGGTAAGTTCTTTTAAAAGAGAAGATATTCCCCCTTGAATGTGCTCCATATTTTTCAACCTATTAAAAAATGGGTAGTTAAAACTCTCCAGTTATTGAGAGGCCCAGGTTCAAATCTCTCCGCTCACATGATGCGGATATGTTGTATATAAAAGGTTCCTCATCAAAAAAAAAAAAAAAATTAATTGAATCAAAGATTATATAAAATAATCTTTATAAAAAATGTTGTTTACTCTACATGATTATCCCAGTAGACTTTGCTTACCAAAATATGGTCTTGGATTTTTTTTTGGGTCAAAATCTTTTCTGTAGGGGTATGATCCTTCTGCTTAAAGTGATTAGGCCTTAGTTTAGGGTGGATTATGAGTGATTAGAATTACCTTCCAATGGGAGTGCTTAGTAGGAGAAGCGCTCCCTCCAATAGAGTGCTTATGAGTGATTCCTCTCCAGCATAGAGTAGCTTATAAGTCTAGTGCTTATATAGAGAGTAATCCCTTTCCGGCAAAGAGTAATTCCTTTCCGGTCTGTAGGCGTAGATTCCCCGACCTTATTTAAAGGTCGGCGTACAGTTCTGTAGGCGCTAGTTCCGGAAAATCCTTTCTGGCATAGAATCCTTTCTGGCATAGATAACACTAGTTCTAAAGAGCCTTCTCCCTTGCTTTTAAGACTACAGCGAAAAAAAGCGCCTACCTGCATTCTGGCAGATTCGATGTGGATTTCAGTCCTTTCTTTATCTCCCTCCCGCCAGCCATTTTAGAGACGAGACAGGTCGGCTTTTTTGGAGAGGGCGTATACTTATATAAGAGAGAGGGGACTCGGTGAAGAACCATTATATTATTAAGGCGTCTCCCACTCGCACCTAGAAGATTCATATTATGTATGTAATGATTGACTAGCATAGCCCTGTAGATTGGATGCCCCCAGTTTCGGAGTTGCATGATGGCAGGCTCCTTCTCATTTCAAGGCCAGTAGCGTTCCTTAAAGGACCGGGGTTGAAATTATAAGGTGACACACACCTTAAATGGAATACTATTCGTTCGTTCTGGGATACTGGATCTTTAAAAGGGGTGCTACTACCTATTCTCTCCAATCGACTATACGAATAGATCTCGTCCACTTCCTACTATACCACTAGTTTTTCTCCCTATTCACCATTCATTTTAGTCCACTTCTCCCCTGAACCTCGCTTTTAAAATAAAGGGGACCCGAGTCCTTATAGATAGAGAGGACGGGCTCCTAGGTGCAGAACTTTCAATCCGATAAGTTCTAACCAGGATGAATGAATGGATAGGTCAATGGGTGGGATACTTGATTGATCGGAGGTGAGTTCTATTTTAAAACATGGAGTGCTGGTGGGTCACACCATTTAAGGTAGAATTTGGATCTACATTCAAAGGGTTTATGACTAGAAAAACTCCATTAAATCTAATTATACTATTGATTACCAAAATATGGTATATAACTCTATTTTTATAAAATTCAAGCCTTAAATCTTAATTTATTTAAAATTATAAAGTCTTTATCTTAAACTTCTATTCAAGATACTAAATCTTTCTTCGTCTACTCATTATCTTAAACCTCCTAACTATTTAGAATTACAAAATCTCTATCTTAAATTTATATTCAAAATTCTAAGTCCATCTACTCACTATAGTCTTCACCAATGTCTTGTGCCTTTTCTTGGTGTGTGAACTTTTGAAGTTAACAATGAAGTAGAAATGTTTACTAATTAATAATGAAGTAGGAGAAAGCATGGACGATGCCCCTAGCCATAAATCACATGTGACTCTAATAATGATCCTCTAGACACAATTCACATGTGACTCTAATAATGATCTTATATCAAAAGGGCTCTTGATAAAATCCAGTCGTCCTCTGAGGCTGTCTGATAAAATCCGTTCAATATATTGGGGACTAGGACACGATTGGCCTTAGAAAAGCCAATTACCTTTTAAAAGTCTCTGGACAAGACGTATATATAGGCCGATCGGAGTTTTAAGAATTTTATCATTATTAATAGAGAATCTCATCCCTAGTTATCTTTTTTCCTTTTACAAACTATTATTTCTTGTAGGACGTCATTGTTATACAATTTCGTCCGCATCTACCATATACTTAACTTAAGGTCATGGTTGATTTCCTCATCAATTTTGTCGGCATCTACCACATACGTAATTTTTAAGGTCATGGTTGATTTCCTCTTCAGTTTCGTCTGCATCTCAACACCACATAATTTTTAAGGTCATGGCTGATTTCCTCAGCGGGGGGTCATCATTTTCATTCCACCAACTAGAAACATCATAATTATCGTTCATGTTTTTCCAAAGTTGAAACGACTTAATCATCGTTCATAATTTTCATTCCACCAACTGGAAATGTCATAAATATTGGCCTCTTTATATTGAAGCTCTCCCAACACTAGCACCAATCTTTTGGTTGATTGTTTTGTTTTGGCCTCTTTGTAAAATACCCTTTCTTTTCCAATCAGCTTCTTGGGCCTCTTTATCCCCCAATTTTAGAGTCATTTGCAACATCAAGTTTTCTCCTATCTTTGCTTCCACTTCTTTAGTTGTAGGTTCTTATCCCTCTTCTTCTTGAGCTACTAAAGCTCATTTGGGATTATGTGGGAAATCCATGGCCTTGTGGGTCTTATCACATATGAAACATGTGAAGGGTTTCCATTCTCCAGAACATTGTCATCCCCTTCCCCTACCTCTGAAACCTCCTCTTCCTCTAAAGTCAAGCTTCATACTCCCCTCAAGCTCTTCTTCTTTGGTAGGTTTGGAGGAACCCCCCTTCCTCTATTCTAGCTAACATCACCCTTTTTACTCATTTTTCTCTTTCAATTCAATTTCTCTTTTGCCTTTAAAGCATATTCATATACCTCATCCACTATAGGTAACTTAACTAAGGCAAGCTCATCTTGGAGTTGAAACCTTAACCCATTAACATATCTAGTTATTGCTTGTTCTTTTGCTTCTTGTAGATCAATTCAAATTTGGAGTCTCACAAACTTCTTGGTATATGATTGTATGGATTGATCTCTTTGCCTTAGGTTTTGAAATTCCTTAAACAAATTTTATTGATAATTAGATGGAAAAAAATCAATTATATGGATGTTTCAACATCTTGGGCCGCCACAACCTATTTTTTTTCTTTTCTTGCCTTCTCTTGGAACTCTGCAAGTTCTCCCACCATAGGCCAACATGAGACTTCAACTCGGAGGTTGCAATCTTCACCCTTTTTAGATCATCTTCATCTATATCTTCTATTTCAAAATACCTTTCCAACTCTTAAATCCAATCCATAAACAAGTTTGGATTGAGTTCACCTTTAAAATCTGAAATATCAACCTTCACTTTGAAACTTTGCTTAGATATAACTTCAATAATCCTCTCCATAGGGTCTACTACCCTGGCTACATTCCCTTGGTCTTCATGTTCATCTTCAAAATCATCCAAATACAATATTACGTTAATGGCTTTTAACCTCCTAAGCCATTCATCTGCATTGTTCCTCCTTGAACCTACATTCCTCCTGCCTTTTCCTCCCTGGTTCAGACGGATTTCCCTCTGGGCCATATTGAGATGCTCTAATACCAAATTGATGCAGACTCTCTATTATCTCAAACAATTTGTAACCTTGTTCACCTCAAGCAAGAACAACGAAACCAAAAAAATACAAGAAAACAAAAGAAAATGGTAGAAGGTTGATCTTAAGGCATGTGAATAGTTTGTATATTCAATGTTGTTCTTGTATATGCAAAATTAACTCTCTATGTGAAACGTTGTGGCCCCCACATCATCTTGGTGACATTATATGTGGATGATCTTATCACAAGTGATGACACAAATGGAATATGGTTAGTCGAAGAGGACTTATGTAAATGTTTTGAAATGATTAGCTTGGGACCTACTTCACTATTGCTTAGACATGGGAGTATGACAACCTGATAAGATCTTCATCTCCTAGGCTAAATATATTCACTCTATCTTGGATAGGATTCACATGATTATGGTTCCAAGCACTTAAGCTTCAGGGACAACCATAATTGCACCTCTCATTATCTCTATCAGTAGGAATCTTTTATGTTAACCAAGATCAATATAAAATTGTAAGGTTAGAGCATAGTGGATTCAAGCTATAAAGAAGGAATGAGGAGTTTTCACCACCACCAATGGAGGGGTGAAAATGAAATAACACATTAATCGAGTGCAATGATCCATTTTATCCATGTGAATGACCAAATTGCTCTTGTCTGTGAGCATGCAAAGATGAAAGACGTCCTTCTCGACATTTTTTTGAAAGACTATCTTAGGACTACAAGCAAATATAACGGCTAGAGGAGAAGCAACACATGGAGCATAAATATGCTTTCTACCTCATTGAGATGTCTATAATCAAATCCATTGGATAATGTTGAGAGGATTGAGAAAAAGCCATTGCATGTTCTCTTGCGTGGACTCCTTGATGGGGTGATCCATAGGTGTTTTCCTTTGAACAATGACTACCCCAAGGTTGCAGGTTTGAACCTCGTTGTTGCCAATTAAGCTTCATTGCGAAAACCATCATGCTCATTGGAGAAGAAGAGCTAAGAGTGGAGCCAAAGTGCTCTCTACCATTATTATAGATGCATCGCCATCGCTTCTACTGCTACTATTGGTTGAATCGACATAGTGAACCTATCGCCTTACACATTCACCCTTGCACAACAAGCAGGTTATCCATCAAACAAAACTTCTCATTCTCTAGATCCAATTGAACACTCAAAAACTATGTAGGACCACTTGCAAAGACCATCGTTATGAGCCCTTCATCTTTTAATATAGGAATGTCTTCTTCCTATGCCTCAGTACCCTATAAGTTAGTCATCTACAAGCTGCTAAATTACAACAAGACTCAACGACCCTATCACCTAAACTACTAATGTGATACTACTTCCTACGATGAGGCCTCGCAAAATTTTTCAACAAGGCCTCTATTTCAAGTTTACAGTTCTCCTAACTTTTTGATGCTAAGGTTTCTTGGATTATCCCTTGTTTGCTCACCAATTCAAATAATGACTCAACTATGATGACCGTCAACCATGCAAACATTGTGTAGGGAAGGACTCCGAGGCTAGAGGCAACTGCTCCCATTGTATATGACAACATGAAAAATACACATGCTACACTTTAAAAACACCAAAGTGGATGCTAATGCATGGTCGATGATGACAAAGTGACGATAGATATTATATTCAAATCGTGAAGGGATAGGGATGTATATTATATTCTATTAATATAAATTTCATAAAAAACATCTTTCATGAGGCCCATCCTATATGGTCTATGACTTACTTTTATTCTTAATAATTTTAACTCAATTCTTCAACAATTGAGCTTAGAAGGTATAATTAATAATATGTTTTTGTCTTTCAAGACTTTAAGCATCATTAAAGTTTGTTAATCTTTTCTATGATGATGATGTAATTAGTGTATGCATCATTAAATGGTATAAGTATGATATTTTCTTCATTAATTAGTTCTACTTTGTTTTTATTAAAATTTTTATATTATGAATAATGATCTAAAAAAATGTTAAAAATTTCCAAAATCTAATGACAAATTTTACACGTTAAATGAAGAAGAACAATGTCAAAATTAATTATTTTAAATTATATGATGTTGATAATAACACTAATATAAAGATTCACATAAATCCTTTTCCATGAATGAATTCAATACTTTTGTTGAACCAAATATTCATTAGTAAAGTAAAATCAATGGGTTGCTTGGAATTTCAATAATATAAAGGCATTCAAATTCAATTCTTAATACATGTAAATAGTTTTTATGTTCAATGTTATTCTTGCACATTTAACATTAATATTGTTGAAAGCATTTTAAATGATAGTATTATAATTTACGGTGTTGGAAACAACTTTGATGAACATCGATGAGGATGGTGGTCTTGATGCTAGTAGTTAATAATGATAGAGGCAATGCTAGTGATGCCTAAAATAGCTCTAAAGGTGATATTTTAATTTATCATACTAAAAACAACTTTAATAATGACTTGTGAAAAAAATTGATAATAAATTTGTAGTTCATGACACTAAAAACAATTTTGTTAATGATATAATATGAAAAAGATGACCTCAATTGTACACCTAATACTTCATCTATGAAATGATAATTGTATTCCACTAAAAAATTGATTTATTATGTTTCTCTTCTAAAAATATTTATGAGATTTTCAATGCAATACTCCAGGTAAAAAAAATGTATAAGGATTTGTGATTTTTTTTTATACCATACGGTAAAAATGTCAATGTATAATACTTGACTAAAAATAATTACTCTAAATTTATACTCCGGTTAATAAAAAAAAATCTTTGATCTTGAATTGAAGATGCATATCTTCAAAAACAGTTGTTGTTACCTTTAACTTAAAAATTTACTCTTAATAAAACTATTAGTTGATTTTAAAATTTCTTATTACCTTTAAAAAAATATTTATAAAGAAGACATTTAATTTTTTTTTTTAAAGTATACAATATTTAATCTTGAAAAAAACAAAGTTAGAATAAAAACCAATTCAAAATAACAAATGCGAAGGTTTCGAAAATAACATTGAAATTCTTTGAACAACCAAGGAAGGCCAAAGTGAATTAATCTTCTCAACAAACAAAGCAGGTAAGAGTTAATAGATTTCCAAACTTTCCTAGCAACCTTGCAGTTCCAAATTAAATGCTTTGAGGTTTCATGTGTTACATAATACACAATTTGGTGTAGTCAAACCCAACCTCACTAAGTAGGAGCCTAGAAGGCAGAATTCTTAGGGCTAAGAGGTGGACAATTGAATTAGATCTGGTCTTCCAAAATTGAGAGGTACCAATAAAACAAGATATTTTTTAAGTTACTAAAAATATATAAGAGGCTAAGTAAATGGAATCCGAGAGAAACGCGATGTCGGGTTCCTCGCAGTTTCGCATCAGTCTGAATGCTTTCCGATTCGGTTCTTATGCGAAGAGATTATTACGGAACAATAATGATGTCAAGAGTGCAAGTAAAGCGTCCATATTTATTCCAAAGAAAGGGGGACGGACAAACCTGAGATCAGTCAATTTACAAACAACAACAAATCGATAAAGTCATAGGCAGCAACAAGGGGATGCCTAATGTTTGATATTTGTGGCCAGCCCCGCCTTTCACGATGCCAGGTGCCTTCCATGCAATTTCTTTTGCCCTCTGATGTATTTTTTCTTTTCTTTGGCCACACATGACAACGGCAATGAAGTCCAATTGTTCAGGCTATCTTGCCCAACTCGAACCCGTGGCATGCAGGGAATTGTATTCCCCAAAGTCCCACCACGGTAGAGAGCCTGCAAATTCTCATGCCTGGATTCACATGGCAGGGCTGAGGCATAAGCTATCGATAAAAGTGCACATACTAGTCGAAAAATTGCGAGGAATTGCTAACAAGATTGATGATAATATTCATCTAACGCGAAGAAGCCCGTCTTTAATCGGTGGTGGATGGATGCTTTGCGAGGTCAGTCGAGGGCATTTTCAGTCTTTATCTTCTGGTTCAGTTTCTAATATCCGAAAGCCACTAGGCAATATACGAAAGCCACTAGGCAATATACGAAAGCCACTAAAGCAGTTTGGAATTATGAGCTCATGGGGCTTCATCAGTGCCGGACGAAACATATTTCATTGATTCTGAAGCACTTCTTCGTTTAAGCGGTTAAAGCGCTTTCAAGTTTCAAAAGTAATATACCTCCCATACCCTGCTTGCCAAGCAAAAGTATGTTTACCTTTGGCCATAGCGGGATTTACCTTGAGGTGAACATACCTCTGCTTCTACCTTATGGGAGTATAAGAATAAAGCTGTAAGTACTGTACAAAGTTTGCTCAAGCAGCGGTTCTGTAAATTGTTGAAGCCACTATTGATGCAACCGGTGTCATTTCTCCTGCGCTTAATTTAAACATGTCGTCAAGCGGTGCCAAGACCCCGTGGAGGATGTCCCCTGCTGAGAGCTACCACAAAGGGATTCATAACAGCGATGACGAAGGAAAAATAAAGAACGATGTTTTCAATATTCAGCACAAGAAGCCTCCACTAGAGAGGCTCAAGAAATGGAGAGTAAGAACGTGGAATAAACTAAAATTTTGTTGAAACTTAAAACAGATTGCGAATAATCTAATAATGTTTTCAAAATGTTTATATAGCTTTTGAATTTTGTTCCACTAAATAAGTTTTATGGATGTTTCTGTTGACTTATTTTTAGATTCATGTCGAATTGCAGATAAACTACAATATTCTAAAAAAAATTACGTAAATGGCTAATTTTGTTCCTCTAAATAGGTATTGTGGATGTTTCTGTTCAAATTTGCCGGGGTTCATTGACTTATCTTTTGTTTCATGTTGAATTGTAGATAAACTATCATGTTCTCAAAATACATGCATAAATTACGAATTAGTCCCTCTAAATAAGTTTTGTGGATGCTTCTGTTTAAATGTGCAAGAACCATTGACGTATTTTAGATTCATGTCGATTTGGACTAGTTATGTGACGGCTTGAAATAAATTTTGTTTTAGTTATGTAAGCGGCTGGAAATAAATTTTGTATTAGTTATGTGAGCGGATTGATATTGCATCTCTTCAATTTATAAGAGTCGAGGCTGCGTGTACGCTTACTGGTGATTTTATTTAAGTCACTGAGTATACCTTATCTGAGGGTTTTATCCTGGTGGATGCACAAAAAAGGCTACTGGAAGTAGAAGAAATGGAAGTACGCGTGGAAGAAGACTCTTTTTTTCTGAAAAGGCTGCTGGTTTGTTTTTGGAAAGCCTAAGGGTACATCTGAGAAATTACGAAAATATTTCTGAGAAAGTATGTACTGAGCAGGAGCGAATTGCTTGATCCCTTGGAAATTTGGGACCATTACAGACTGTCACAGAGTGCCATTATAATGATTTCTTCTGTGTGTTTTACATGTGCAGACAGATATCAGTAAAATATTCTCGAGAAAGCGTGAATTGATTAGGAAGGAATTTTTCTAATACCCCGAGGAATTGAAGACTACAATAGACTCGTGAAGTGTGTCATTATAATGATTTATTCATTGCGTTTTACTTCTATATTGCCAGGCCTGACTTTTTCTTTTTTGGTTTAAAAATAAGTTTGTTAATTGTTTTCGTCAACCAAATGGTCGAATTATTGTTGCAATTTTTTTTAAAATTGTGGTTTATTCGGCTTCACAATCAGGAAAATGTGAAAAAAAGAAAAAAATAGAGAAAAAAAAAAAATCAGTTGGGAAAAAAAAATCCAAAAAGAATTAAACAAAAAATGAGTGGAAGAAAAAAAATCCAAAAAGAAGAAATCAGAAAAGTTTGATTTTATTTTCAACTTAATATATATAACCATTCTTTCAACTTTGTGTCCATTCTTGAGATGGTTTTTGGTATTCATTTTGAGATAAGTTTTTTTCAAAATTGTTATATTGCTATTTATTCAGCCTCACAACAGCAAAACCTGAAAATTTTGGGAAAATTTTGAGAAAGGAGGAAAGAGAGAAAAAAGGGCAAAAAATTGCTAAAGCAACAAGAAAAATTACAGAAAAAGAGAAATCCAAGAAAGGGGGAAAACCATGAAAATTTTGATATTATTTCCGACTTTCCCTTTATCAAGATTCTTTCTATTTTGGGTCAAATTTTGAGTTGTTTCTTGGTATTCACTTGAAGACTAGTGTTCTGAATCTCCAGTAAAAATTTCAGCTCATTTTGATCTTGGAAGATTTGAGTTATTGTAGAAATATAACAGATTGTGTTATATATTCTTTTTCATGGTAGGGTTCAAATAATTGAGTTTTGATAGGAAAGTCAATGGAGACCTTGGGGGCCTAGCTGGGAAGTTATGATTTGAGCTTTAAACCAAATCCAACACTGAATGACCAAGTTATAGCCAAAAAGGCAGTTATTCAAAGCCTGGATTGTTCTTTTTGTGTTTGAAGGATCAGTAACGGACTTTTGAGTTGAAACCCATTTTGCAAGAAATTCCGGGACAAGGACAGCAGGATGTTTTTTTGGGACGTTGGAACCCATTTTTGGGATGCATTTTGAGATGTCAGAATGCTTCTTGGAGATGGTCCCCAAATCCCCGGAGGAGTCTCCATGGAACATAGGTTGAACTATATGAAGATGTTGTCCTTTGCATCAACTATCTCTTTTCTAAATTTTGTTGTATTTATGCAACATAGGAGGAAGCAATGAAATGACCAAAATACACGGGTCCTCGCTTGAGTGATTTTTTTTGGTGTCATCTTTACTTGGTCATTTGTTGGCTGCAGGTGATGGTTGGTGGATCTTGCAACCCAATAGTTGTTTTGATCTTGTTGGTCAATCATTGGGCTTCAAAAGACTCATAAGAACCTAATTTGATCACAAATTCCAGAAAGCGTTTATTTGAAGAAAGTTAGGGAATTTCAAGTACTACATCTTCCACGTCCCTTGCTTCTCAATGGAAGTGATGCTTGTTTATTTCAAACCTGTTATGTTCTTGCATGTGAATATGAAAGATTTTCCATTTTAGAAGCTGGTTCTTTGTGCACTCCTTTTTGTCTTCACTCTTTTCCATGCTGTTTATAGTTGCCTCATACTCTAGATTTCTCTTGGTGTGTCAAGCCAATCCTCTCAGCTTTGGTTTACTCTTCTTTCTGCTATAAGTTCCTTCCTAGTCAAGAAAGCTTTTCCATACTGCCAATGCAAGGATACCTTCCTTTGCACTTTTTGTGTAAGTGCATGACTTCATGGGCTGCTTGTAGCACTTTTAATAACCTATATGGCTTGCCTCGAAACCAATATTATGTCATTATAATCTAATTTCTCTTAATGTCTGTGGACCTGCTTATCTATTGGGCTCTCCTCTCTTTTGGAATGATGATAAATAGTCCCACTAAATCTTAAATACAAAATCCATATGCTTAGAATGACTTCAACTCTACTATGTGGGACTAATTATTTTAAGTTCTCTCCAAAACCTTGGTCTCTTTACATTGAAGCTCTCCCAACACTAGCACCAATCTTTTGGCTGCTTGCTTTGTTTTGGCCTCCAATGGCATTAAGTTGTATGCTACACTTCAGTGTTATTCACTTTACACAGTACATACATTTGCCAAATCTGCCTCAAATCTTGTATTTCCCATACAAAACCAAGTGCAACGCTATTCGATGGAATCAATGCACTTCACTTTCTAACATAATTCACCTTTCCCCTTCAAGTGGACATACCTTGCTTGTTCATGGCAGACTATGTATTAGTCCTTGGCCCATGTGATACCAATAGTGGTGCTTCTTCAATGCCCATGTAGTGTAAGGTTTAGCTGCTCCAATCTTCCTTCATTGCTTCATTTGATTGCAGGACTGTACTTTGCCCACATGTGAACAACACTTGGCTTGCATAAAATGTGTTGTAATGCGCTTGATGTGAAATTCAACAATCCTTTCCAATGGAGTGTGTTATTAGCTGAATTCCTTCTCGATTGTAGCTCCTCTTTGCTGGATGAACTTGGAACACCTTATGATGGTGCACATGGCTGAAAGCCTGAAAATAATCACTTTCCATTGCTTTATTTGGTTATTCCTTGATGATGTTGTTCCTATATGAATGATGATGCTAATAACTGCTTTTTTCCTTCCTGAAAACACCTTCCCTCATATGTGGCTGCTTATACTACATGAGAATGTTTATGTCTGTCATGTTTGTGGCTGCTAAAAATACATGCTGAATTTGCAATGGGAAAAGAAAAATATCCAATGGACCTTGGTTTGTTTGCATCTCTTTAAATTCAAGGAGGATTGGGTCTAATGCAATTTTCATCATTTCCAAGACCCAAGTGAGAAACAACTCTCCTATCCTTCAACAATGTGATTGCTTTGTTTATGATCAAATTCCTAGTTTGTGTTCTATTGCCAACTTATTGGTTTGTGTACTACCTCTAGCACCATAGTGATATGAATGAAGCAAGAGTTGCTCGTCCTCGTTACCATTGGTGCTAAGGTCCAACAGATGTTAGTGCAAAGACAAACCTTTGCACTTGGTTCCACATTGCAAATCAATGCAAAAATCTTGGTGTTTAGTGCTTAGTGCCAGCATATCTTTTCAGCCATTGGCAACACCACACTTGTGCTAGGCGCTAGCTCCAATACTCAGGCACCAAGTACCAACACCTAGTTCCAACTTCAAACACCAACATTCCAATAGAAGCCTCTCCATGTGTCCATTGCTAGAAGACATGCACCAACAATTAGCAAACATTGTCATCTTGCTCTTCCACTTGGCTACATAAGAAGAGATACAAATTGTAGCATAATTAATGATAACTGCCTTATTGTAACTCCTAGAATTTGAATTTTGTCCACTTTTGCAGGGATCTTGTTATTGTATTCTACATACCTATATAGAACTTGGTATTTAGTATGGATGGCTCTCTCATGGAATTCCTTGAGCAGTCTTCTTCTTTATCAACGAAGAAGTAGCACTAGGATTTTGTGGTCAAGATTAGGACTGCTAAGTAGCAATCAATGCTTCAATACACTAAACATCATAGAACGACCATTGCGTCCCAAAAAATGCAACCTATACCCTAAGTTTTAGTATTTTTGTCACCTTGACTACTTGCACGGATTGTATTCTACTCTTCATTTACATTTGCATTATCTAGAAATAAAGGTTCTCATTTATTTACACATTATTATTTTTCTGCAATTACGAGCAACATCTTTCCTTTGTTATTTTTTGTTTTTCCTAACACCATGATGTATGAGGAAGTACTTGTGCCTTATTTTATTTGCATGACTCTAAAGTATAACTCATCTAGTATCATTGATTGAGTTAGGCAGTTGTCCTATATGCCATGGCTCCAAGCCACCAAAACACAAATCAAGTAGTGTAAAGGATTCATATATATTTGACAATAGAGGTTTCATGCAAATATTTTTTTATGATTAGATTGATGGTTGTTTGCATACTACCTCTTGTTCCATAGTATGAATAATTCCCATACTTCTAGCAATAAAATATTGGTGCGCATATAAACCCATTTGGTTAGTGGAAATTACGCTCCATATAATGGAAGAGGCCCAACTACAGTTCATTCTCATTGTTTTTGGTAGGTCCTTATAGGTGTCTCCTCCACTTTGGCTCTTTTTGGAGAGTTTCCGTGGGAAACTAAGTTTTCCAACACATGCTTGCATTATGGATTTATTCCCACAATGCCTATGTGGATGCCAGTGACCCCCAAAAAATGAGAGACATGACCTTTTCAGCAATAGTTAGAAGTAGATCACGAATTGGAAGGATTGTGCTTATAGCTATTGTTGTGGCCTATGTAATAGAGTTTTTCAATTCTTATGCTTCAAGTTCAAAATTTGATGAATCTTCATGATGGGCCTAATAAGTTTTTTATCTTCATCTATAAGATTCATCCTGAATTTGTCCAAGGCATCATGGAGCAATGGTAAAAATGGGATGCAATCTTACGAGTGCGACTCAAGTTCAAAACCCTTGCATTATGATGGACACTCTCTTGATAAGATAGCTTGTGAAGATATGATAAGATAGCTTGTGAAGATATGGTTTGTTGTAATACCATGATAATGTAGTCATGATGTAATACAGGTGGGGCCCGTTTAACCCTATTTAACCAATAATAAACTTTTCTTCTTGAATTTGATGTGTTTCAAAATTCAAGCAAAATACATTTAAATTTAGCTAGGATTGGTTGAATAGCATTGAAAATCTTTGTGAAGCAGAGCTGCATTAAAACAAAACACATCAATCCACCAAAACAGAGAGAATACAAAAGTTTCTGGTATTCTTGCTGAGGAGAATGGAGCTTATAGAGACCAACTGATTACAAATTTGAAATTTCCCCCTTTTGACCCTGTTTTCCCTTTTCCCGCCTAAAACCATCAATTTCAAATTTGAAATTCAGGGGCAAACTTGCCGAGGTCATAACTCCTCGCTCGTTGCTCAAAATGGCTATTATTGCACCTTTTCGGAAAGCTCTCGAAGGGTTAGGAAGCCCGGTACTATGTTTATACAGAGTACCGCCATATTTCAGCCCTTAAAAAGGCCTCTAAGGCCTTCAAAATTGGCCTCCAAGTTTTACTAGTTTTACTAGCAGGAATTTTACTAGTTTTGACAAGGTAGAAGACATTAAAATTTACATATCTCCCAAACCGCTCAGGATATTGGGACGATTCTTTCGGCGTTGGGTCTATTTCTCCATCCTCTAAACAACTAAACAAACACTAGAACAAAATGAAACAAATACAATTTGGGTGATGCAAGATCACTCTTACACCGCTGGATGCTCCTGCATCAGACACCCAGGGTAAATTTAGAAGTGACCTTCACTTCTTTGTTGTTGGAGGAAAACCCAGGCGGTCAACCTCTATCTTCGACAACCAAGATGAATCTTCAACAGGCCTGCCCTTCCACTTAACCAAATATTCTTCATACTGCCTGTTTCTAGTACTTTTGCCGATGCGGGTATCCAGGATTTCTTCTATCTCTTCCTTCTCTGGAGTAGATGCCAGAATATTCCACAATTCTGCTATTGGTCCATCACCATTGTCTCCATGGTATTCTGCCAAATCTGAAATGTTGATAATAGGTGATATGTTAAGCCCACTCGGCAATTACACTTCATATGCATTGCCTGAATCTCGTTTCTCTATGATTTTGCATGGTCCAAACTTCTTCATTTTCATCTTGTTATAGGTTCAGGTGGACCATAACTTCATCTCCCACTTCGAATTCCTTAAACCGTCGCTTCTGGTCTGCCCTTGTCTTGTATTGAGTGTTCATCTTAGTAATATGCTTCTTCACTTCTTCATGCAAGCTCTTCAAGTGCTCTGCAAAGTCCTCAACCACAGCACTGCTCTTTTCCCCTCTGTCCATCTTTCTCAACTCAGAAGCATTCCTTGGGCTGTTCCCATACACAATCTAGAATGGTGATTTATTAGTACTCCTGTTGACAGAATTGTTATAAGCAAATTCTTCCTGTGGTAAATTCAAGTCCCACCCCTTGGGCTTATCTCCTCCTAAGCATCTCAGTAGACTACCCAAACTTCTATTCACCACTTATGTTTGTCCATCAGTCTGCGCGTGGTATGCAGAACTGAACCTGTCTTCAATTTCTTCCACAAAGTCCTCCAGAAATACCCAACAAACTTGGTATCCCTGTCTGAAACGATACTCTTTGGTAGACCATGTAGTCGTACCACCTCTTTGAAAAACAACCCTGCAACATGAACTGCATCATTAGTTTTTTGGCAAGGAATGAAATGTGCCATCTTTGAAAACCTGTCAACCACCACAAATATGGAGTCATTCCCCCTCTGTGTCCTTGGTAGGCCAAGAACAAAATCCATGCTGATGTCTTCCCATGGTTTCTCTGGTACAGGTAATGGCTGGTATAATCCAGTGTTTTGCCTCACACCCTTAGCCCTCTGGCATACTTTGCAACTTTGTACAAATCTCTTCACATCTTGCTGTAATTGTGGCCAATAGTAGTTCTCACTCACGAGGGCAATGGTCTTATCTCGACCAACGTGTCCAGCCAACCCTCCACTATGCTTCTCCTTGACTAGATTCTCTCTCATCGAACTCCTTGGAATGCACAATTGGTTCCCTCTGAATAACATTCCATCTTGGATTAGGAAATCCAACCACTTAGTTCTGTCCAAAGTAACAGGTGCCAAGCAAGCTCTCCAAGCCTCTGCAAAATCTGGGTCTTCAGGGTATAAACTCTTAAGTTCATCAAACCCTATAACCTCCACCTTCATTTTTGTCAACAAGTTCTGCCTTCTACTTAAGGCATTTGCAACTCTGTTTGACTTCCCACTCCTATGCTTCAACACAAAGGTATAACTCTGTAAAAACTCAACCCACTTCAGGTGCCTCTGATTTAGCTTCCCTTGGCTATTGATATACTGTAAGGCCTAATGATCAATATATAGAACAAATTATTTTGGCAACAAATAGTGCCCCCACTTCTTCAAAGCCTGAACTATAGCATAAAAATCTTGATCATAAACAAAATACTTTTTCCTAGCCTCATTAAGCTTCTCACTAAAGTAGGCAACAGGCTTACCTTCTTGACTCAATACAGCTCCTATGGCACTACCACTAGCATCACAATCTACTTGAAATACCTTATTAAAATCTGGAAGTGCCAAAACAAGTTGCTCTGTGACTTTCTTCTTCAACAGATCAAAACTTCTATCTGCTCCTGAATTCTACTTAAACTCCTTATCCCCTTTCATTGTCTCGGTTAGGGGTGCACAAATACTGCTAAAATTCCTAATGAATTTTCTGTTAAAACTGGCTAGACCATGGAATGATCTTACCTCTGTAATGCTCCTTGGGGTAGGCCTTTCAACGATAGCCCTCACCTTTTCTTGGTCCATTTTAAGACCTTCAGATGAGATGACAAATCCCAGATACACCAACTCCTTCACAAAACTGCACTTCTTCAAATTAATCAGCAACTGCTCCTCCCTCAACTTCTCAAAAACTCGTCGAATATGCAGCAGGTGCTCCTCCAAAGTCTTACTAAAAATTAAAATGTCATCTAAATATACAATGACAAATTTTCCTAAAAACTCCTTCAATACCTCATTCATCAGTCGCATGAATGTGCTTGGTGCATTGGTTAGCCCAAATGGCATGACCAACCACTCATACAAACCCTCTCTGGTCTTGAAGGTTGTCTTCCACTCATCTCCTTCTTTGATACAAATCTGATGATACCCACGATACCCACTTTTTTGGTCAATCTTGGTGAAGTACTTGGCTCCACTCAAACAGTCCATAATGTCATCCATCCTTGGCAATGGAAATATGTATTTGATGGTGATCTTGTTAATAGTTCGGGAGTCTGTACACATTCTCCACACCCCATCTTTCTTTGGTGCTATTACTGCAGGTATTGCACATGGACTTAAGCTCTCCCGAATCAGTCCTTTTTCAGTAGCTCTTGGACTTGTCTGTTTAGCTCCTCACTTTCTACAGGAGTCATTCTATGGGCTGCCTTGTTGGGTAAACTAACTCCGGTACTAAATCTATGTGGTGACTGATCTTCCTCACTGGTGGCAAACCCTCAGGTACATTATCTGATATAATATCTGGGAATTCTTCTAATAGACCTGAGACCTCTACTGGGATATCTTTGCATTGCTCATCTTTAACTCTAGGAATTAATGCATAACACATATGCTCGTGCTTCAGGCCATCCAAAAATTTTCTACCATCTACTAAACAGCTTCTGGCTTTGCTACATACCTTTTCGTCTATCTCCTTTTGGGGATTCAGCTTGTGGCGCACTCCATCCTTTGTCAGGGAGTAAGTGTTGGCATGCCCATCATGTATTGCACGACGATCAAACTGCCATGGCCTTCCCTACAGCAAATGGCAAGATCCATAGGCAGGATGTCACAATGGACCTCATCATGGTAATTCCCAATATGGAACTTTACCAAACATTGATCACTAACCAAAGCCCTATGGTCCTTCTGCAACCAAGCAATCCGATATGGATGCGGGTGCCTCCTTCTCTCTAACTGTAACTTGGTAACCATTCCTTCTGAAACTAGGTTATCAGTGCTACCATTATCAATGATAACATTACACACCTTACCTGCACATTTACACCTTGTGCGAAATAGGCTCTTCCTCTGATCTGGATCCTTCTCCTCATTCAGCAAGGCTCTCCTTGTGACCAGAACTTCTCCCCTTTCTGCTTCTTCAGAGTGCTTAGATTCAGCACCTTCATCTACAACAGCAGCTCGGGCATTACCTTCAGGTCTCTTATTTGTTCCCCCTTGGTGCTGTGGGCACTCATATGCCTGATGTCCTTCTCCACATTGGAAGCAGGTTCCACAAAATCCTCCTCTTCCAGGCCCTCGTCCAGACCTTCCTCTTCCTCTTTGGTAGCTATTATTCTGCTCACGGGGGCGGTAAGCATTCTCCCCCTTCTGGTCCTGACTGTTGCTTGTTTCCCCAGTCTTCTTTTGATCCTCATTCCATCCTCCATTTGCTCTTCCACCAGTTCTGCCACCACGACCTCTTTGCTTGCTCTCAAATCTTCTGTTCAGCTTCTCTTCTACCTTCAAGGCAAACTGGTAAGCATCTTCTATGGTGGTCATCCTAACCAGGCTCAACTCCTTTTGAATACTTGCTCTCAACCCATTTATGTAATGGGCTACCTTCTCCTTGTTGGCCTCAGAATGGCCTGTTCTGATTAAAATTTTATAGAACTCCTCTATGTATTTTTTGACAGAATTGCTTAACTGCCTCAAACCTTGCATTTTATTTAGCAGATCCAACTCGTAGTTAGCTGGAATGAACTGCCTCTTCAACTTCTCCACCATCTGCTCCCACCTTGTTATCCTTTCCTTCCCTCTTCTGTTTCTGTCCAACTGCACTCCCTTCCACCAAATACTAGCATGACCCTTCAACTTGGTCTTAGCAAACTTGACCCTCTCAGGATCTTCAACCTCCTCATACTCAAAGTATTCTTCCATGTCATTGATCCAGTCGATCAACTCTTTTGGATTAAGATTTTCAGAATACGTAGAAACCTCCATCTTCGGTCTCTTCCTAATCTATGATATAGCTCTATATAACCTGGCTTGCGCAGGATCTACCGCCTCTTCTTCTTCCTCGAATTGGGCCCCTCTTCTTCTTCAGCTTCATCTTCACTCCCATCTTCTCTTCTTGGCTCAAACCCTCTACGCAGCTCCTCTTGCAGAGCTTGAACTTGCCTCTGCAAAGCTCTGAAATATTCTTCTGGCACCACAGCTTGTCTCCCACCACCACGGTTTCTTTGTGAAGGCATTATGCTCACGTCTCTCACAAACCCTAACCACAAATCCTGGTGTAAACTGCCTCACGTCCGACGATCTGTTTACACACTCAGGAACTCTTGCTCTAATACCACTTGAAGCAGAGTTGCATTAAAACAAAACACATCAATCCACCAAAAACAGAGAAAATACAAAAGTTTACTGGTATTCTTTGCTGAGGAGAATGGAGCTTACAGATACCAACTGATTACAAATTTGAAATTTCCCCCTTTTGACCCTGTTTTCCCTTTTCCCGCCTAAAACCATCTATTTCAAATTTGAAATTTTGAGGCAAACTTGCCGAGGTCATAACTTCTCGCTTGTTGCTCGAAACGACTATTATTGCACCTTTTCGGAATGCTCTTGAAGGGTTAGGAAGCTCGGTATTGTGTTTACACATAGTATCGCCATATTTCAGCCCTTAGGCCTTCAAAATTGGCCTCCAAGTTTTACTAGTTTTACTAGCAGGAATTTTTACTAGTTTTGACAGGGTAGAAGACATTAAAATTTACATATCTCCCAAACTGCTCAGGATATTGGGACGGTTCTTTCGGCGTTGGGTCTATTTCTCCATCCTCTAAACAACTAAACAAACGCTAGAACAAAATGAGACAAATACAATTTGGGTGATGCAAGATCACTCTTACACCGTTGGATGCTCTTGCATCACTTTGAATGTAGCAAAAAATATGGAAATACCTTACACGATAGCCAATTAAGGAAAAAAGGTTTTGTCCTTTTAACTAGTCTTAGGCTCGACTGAAAGTTTTCTGCATCGTGTTTGATGGGTTTTATCAAGATCATTAAGGTGAGCCAATAATAGGCTTGTAAAGAACTAGATCTTTATGCCGAATTTCATTCAAGATTTGTCATAAGCAAAATTTTTTCCAAACTTCAACCTTGAGAAGTTTAAACTTGGACTTGAACCTTGTGACATTGGTTATGGATGCATATATGCTTGAGCTTGTTTTTCTGGACCTCACTTCAGGCTGATCTAATGTTCGTCTATGAAAGTCTCTCTTTGGAAAGTCTTTTGTTTCTTGCTGATGCGTGGTAGATTTGTTTGGGCTCTTGCTTGGTTTTGGTGCCACTACCTCTTTTATGCATTGATAGTTTGTTCTCCTCCTCTTTGGAAGGCACAGATTCTTCTTATTGCTTATACATTTCCCCTTCATTAAATTATTTAATGACTAGATATAAATGTCTTGCAATTGCTTTAATAGGGTCTTTTACACCTTTCCCGTTTTCACCAAGCCCTTGGTCCTCAGCCCATTTTATTATTAATTTAGAGTTTATAGCTCTAGTATACAGTTCAAAACTTGCAAATGTGTCATCTTACTCTCCAATGGATATTACATCAAAAATATGCATGCAAGCCATTCTTGTATCCGTCATGGTTTTAGCCTCCTGGGTTATGCATTGCTCTTTCCCTTGCACTCTTCACATTTGTCATGGAGTTGAATAAATAATTCCTACTAGATGCCAATTCTTGATTCAATTTCTCCAAGTCTTGCATTCATTTTCCTTTGAACTCTGCTATTCTGTCACAAGCAAGGCTACTTCTGGGCCTCAATCTCAGTGTCTACAAATTTCCGCCCTACTGTTGCAAGGAATAATTCATGATATTGAAGCTTCAATTACAACTCTTTGTTTTGCTCTTTAGACTAGCAATCTCGTCTCACAAGTTTCGTGGACCCCTAGAAGCATTCCTCAACCTTCTTCAGTTGATGGATGGTCATAAAGTAAGCTTTTCCTATTTCCAATAGTTGTGTTGACTTTGTTGGTTAGCCTTTAGGCTTCCACAGACCTTGCAAGGATCCATTCTGATCAACTTAAGACTTACTTCTCTTGGTTTACTCAAAGGTTTTGAAAGACAAGCTTACATTTATACATATTTTTTCATGAAGCCATATATAATGAAATCCCAGTAATATTCAATTTGCCAAAAGCATTTGCCATAAGCAAAGTAGTTAAGGCAATTTTTGAGACCTGAATAGCTATCATATGTAATGAAGATTGAAATTAAAAATTAAAAATATCCCCAAACTAGATCAATTCAAATGCTTCATTTCTTCTCTATTCACTTTACTACTGTTCAGCTCTAGGTAAGCTGCCATTGGTGTTAATAACCAGAGGATAGTAAAGTCACTGCAGTTATTGGTTTAACTTGCCACAAAATATGGCAGATTCATATTGTATCTTTCCTTGTTCTTTTGCCAGCTAAGCATTTGGGCATAGGCCTGTGGTCTGAAATGAGATGACAGACAGTCTCAAAGCAACTAGGTATCATAATACATTGCAGCATAGAAATACACTTCAAACTGAAATAAAGTTGAAGGTATTCAAAGAGCAGCTGTAGCGTTGCATGGAATTCCTTTCTATCATAATTGCCTTTTGTCTTAGACTGATTAAGCAGCATAAAGGGATTAAGTTTTGTATTTTCTCACTTATATTTATACCAGCACCTTTATGGATATAAGAAACGATATACACTTGGCCGTGTCTTTCTCATTCCTTTAGTGTTTCTAACAAATGCTTCATATTGTGCATATGCAGCAAGCAACATTGGCTCTGAATGCGACTCGTCGCTTCAGGTATACATTGAATCTTAGGGAACAAGCACGAAAGGAAGAGCTAAAAGGCAAAATCAGAACCCAGGCTCAAGTTGTAAGGGTAAGTTTATGGCTCATTCCTACAAAGGCCACAAGTTTCCAAGCATACATCATTCTTAACTTTTCCATTTCCATTCTTCCAGGCAGCCCATCGCTTCAAGGAAATGAAGAACAATGAACTCAGTGGCAAGGGTATGGAAGTTTTCCTTTTTTCTATTTTGACCTGGGTTCAATCCTTTATTTATAGGTTACAATAAAGTTCCATTTTTTTGTACTAGTCAGTGAGAGAAAATATGTAAGCAGTTACAAGATGCTTGGGATAATTGCTGATCTATTTTAAGTTGCCTACGCATGTTTCAAGGGAATTCCTTATCTATCTCTGTTGAGTTTTTTTCCAAATACTCAAATAGAGAATGTGTGTTGTCAAAAGAAGAAATCATAGCTCATTCTAAGTGTGTGTGTGTTTTTTTGGTTTTTATTGCGCAATAGCTTTTTAAAAATCTTAATGTTACAAAGAATTTCCTGGGGAGTGTTTGAGACATGAAGTGGCTTGGGGCTATTATATCTAGACTGTTCATATTCAGTTTAGTTTATATGCCATAATGGACACTATAAATAATATACTTTATATTAATTTTTAGCAAATTGATGGCACTTGATCATTGTTTCACTACTTTTCCCGTGTGGTAGGGTACTAACGAGTTTAACTGTAATGTCTGTGTACATAAGCAAAGGCAACTCTTTGGCATGTTTTCCACCAACTGCCAAATCTACATTTACTCTTTCTGTTGTGAAGTTCTTCAGTCTCAATCGCATGAATGTACTTCAAAGATATTGCAATTAACCTTTGTAACATGTATTCGAATAGGCTAATACATTCATATAAACGATTTGCAATTCTGTTACAATGATATTTTTCTATACATTTTTAATGTACATTTTGATGTTTATTGAGTGGTTTGTTATGTAGAGTTTTAATTTGATGAGTATTTCCCATGTACAAGTCAAAGTCATATTCTTCAACTTGGTTGAGTCCTTATTGAAAACAAGTCATGTGACGTTGCGCCGAATATAAGGCTATAGGATAAAATTCCAATGAAGAATTAATATATTGGAACAATCTTTTTGTTTTCTACCCTACACCTTGCTTTTGATGTTATTTCTGATGGCTTTTGTTTAATTAACCCACAATCTTGTGATTTTATCTAAAAAATGAACATGATATTATTTTTGCGTATAGTCTATTAACCATGTCCATGGTAAAATACATTACTGTTTTTCTATTGGCAGATGTTCCTCCGGAGGGCTTTGATATTGGGGCAGAAAAGCTTGCTCACTTGGTGAGAGAAAAGGACTATGATAGTCTACAGCAGATGGGAGGGGTAATTAAGAAATTGATCTTTATCTTGATCTTGTTTTTCAACATGATATTGTGGGTCATAATTTAAAAAAGAAAAAGAAAAAAAGGAAAGTGCTTGTTAATGTAGTTATGGTAGTAATAGTCTGCAGTGCTAACAGGTAAATGTGGTAGCCAAGCAGTTAGACACAGATCTTGACAAGGGCATCAAGGAAGGACCTCAAGAAATACAACGCCGTAAAAGCGCATACGGAGAGAACACCTATCCACGAAAGGCTGCACGCAGTTTCTTTGTAATTTTTACTATACTTGTTATGAGTACCTTTGTTGTCAATTATGTGTTTATGGAATTGAAATTACAGTTGTTAATGTGTTAACTATTGTTATTTAGGTTTTTGCTTGGGAAGCTTGTCACGACACAACACTAATAATTTTAATGATTTCTGCGGCATTGTCACTCGCTTTGCAAATGAAAACGGAAGTAAGCTATACCATCTTTTTATATGTCTTTTTGCCTAAATGGCCACAGCCTGGGCCTTACCTGTTGCTACTTGCATGTGATGTGACTTTGTGAAATCTTAATTCGTTTTAAACCTGAATTTCCTATAACTTTATGAATTCTTATAGAATTTTTTTCTGATCCAACTTAAGTATGTTGCTTCTGCTGTTCTGAAAGATGCATATTGATTTTTCTATGTGAAACCTGTAGGGCGTCAAGGAAGGGTGGTATGATGGTGGAAGTATAGCATTTGCAGTGATCCTTGTAATTCTTGTTACAGGTAGGATTCTGTATTTGCATGATTTATATTTTGCTAGATAGAATGTGACAGTTCTTTGAAGAGGAGCATACTTATGTTTGTATTCTACTTTTCACATTTAAAAGGTAAAATTTCTTGAATTTGAATTTAAAACATTTCTGAAGTATTTTGGTTTTCTATATGGCCCAAACAATTCTCGTTACTTAAATGGTCAAAGTAGTCTGCCAATGAAGCATATACAGTTACACTTTAACATAGAAGTATTCATTTTCTCTGGTGTTTCTAATATTATTGATGTGATACTCACCATATTTTCAAGAACTACTTTTCATGCAAAATTTTTAATTCATTGGACTTTATTTCAGAAATAAGTTCATGCCTGATCTTCCTGTTTTGCAGCAATAAGCGATTATAAACAGTCTCTTCAGTTCCAAAATCTGAATGAAGAAAAGAGAAACATTCAATTGGAGGTTCATATCCTGTTGCCATCTGCCTCTCTGTTAGAAATCTCTCTCTCTCTCTCTCTCTCTCACACACACACACACACAGCGCGCGTGCACACGCGCATGCAGGGGAAATTCATCAAGTTGACATTTTTAGTCTTGGATTTGATGCTCTATTGCATTGTTTATTCAGGTTATCCGTGGGGGAAGAAGATTAAAAGTTTCCATATTTGATCTTGTTGTTGGTGATATAGTACCTCTAAATATTGGTGCTCAGGTATATGTGAAAACTTTCTGCTATTATTATGCTATGGATGTTAGAGATGTCGTCTTTGGAAATCGGACAATTATTTTCTAAAACATTCATCTTTTGTTTTCAGGTCCCTGCAGATGGTATTTTAATTACAGGTCACTCCTTGTCAATTGATGAGTCTAGCATGACTGGGGAAAGCGAGTTTGTATGTTCCTTTTTCTTATATTATCCTCTTGACATTTTATTCAAATTTATGAACATTTTGTAAGTTTTTGATGCCATTGATCATGAGATTTTTCATCAGCGATAACTACTCTATTTTGTCCATAGGTTCATAAAGATCAGAAAAATCCTTTTTTGATGTCTGGATGTAAGGTGGCAGATGGCTATGGTACCATGCTGGTAAGTTGTTGTCTGGGTCTTCATATGGAAAATTTATTTTAATTCATTCTGATTGTGATTTATTAACCGGAAATGTCTATTTCCATATTTTTAGGTGACTAGTGTTGGATTAAATACTGAATGGGGTGTACTAATGGCGAGCATATCAGAGGATAATGAAGAAGAAACTCCACTACAGGTTTGTCCTGAACTCTACTGTCTCTGTAGTGTCCACTATGCCCATATTTTTACTGTTAGTATTGAATTCATATTTCAAACACACATGAATGGTTCCTCTTTATACAGGTACGTCTCAATGGCGTTGCCACATTTATTGGCAAGGTGGGACTTTCAGTAGCCGTTGTAGTACTAATTGTCCTTTTGATAAGGTAATTCGGAGTAAGTTTGATTGTTCTGTTGCATATGACTTGTCTTTTGATCTTCCATGCGTTTTTTATATTGTTTGTGTTATATTTTCCTTCAGATTCTTTACCGGCCAAACAGAAGATGCAAATGGAAATCCCCAGTTTAAAGCAGGCAAGACAAAAGTTGGAGATGCAATTAATGGGATTGTTAAAATCTTTGCAATTGCGGTGAGCCAACATTTTGTAATTTCAACTAATTTTGTGGCTAAATTTTTTATTAATTTGTCAGTGTAGAATGGATGATCTCAAAAGAAAAAAAGAAAAAAAAAGAAAAACAAAACTAAATTTTGTAGGTGAACTTTTTGGATAAACACGTTATATATCCACATGTTTTGTCTATAAAGATTATAATCTGCAGAAGGTTGAATCTTGAAAAACATTCCCCTTCTTTCTTTGGTTTATAAATTGTAATACTAATTAAATTTATGTGGTCAGGTCACAATTGTGGTTGTTGCTGTTCCAGAAGGGCTTCCTTTGGCTGTCACCTTAACGTATGATTGATTGCAAAACTTTATCTTACTTATTTTTATATTTGGTAACAATTATGTTTTTATCATAGTTGAGAAAATTGGAATTGGCTTGGAACTGGCGAAGGCAAAATAGTTGGAAAATTTGGGAATCGGCCAAAAAAAAACCCGAAGAAAATGCAATTTTCATTGAAAAAAAGTTTTTTTCATACATGTCACAATGAATTAACACTATGCAAATCAATTATTAATACTTTGATACAAGCTTAAACTACATATGGAAGTGGCAAGTGATACAAATAATGAGAAAAAGAAGAATGGGCCCAAGATATTGTGGAGCAACAACAGATGGAACTCAATCATACAAGCAAAACCTGGTTCAAATCCCCACATAGTGATTGACACTTCTGCAATAAGGCCTCCCATGATAACACAGTTTGTTGTAATATCATATAATGTGGTTTATTGAAATAATGCTGTAATAGGAGTGGAGCCTTTTTCAACCCCATAGAACCATATGAAAATAAATAATGCAAATACTACTAGGAATCCTTGATAAGAATAGATCACACAAGACCTCAAACTGATTCAAAACCAAAAAGTTTCACGTGCTTACATAGTGAACACGTTCTCCAACACAAAAAGCATTAATAACTTGCAGATGTTAAATTGTCATGCTGTTTAAAACTTGTGTGAAAAGGAGGATTAGCTGAAATACTTTATGGACAAAATGCTCATAAACCAGAATTTACAGTAAAATTTTGAGAAAGTATGATAAACAGATTTTGCTTTCTACAAGACTTTCTTTAGACCACTATGTAATCTATCAGAGTTGGTTATTGGTTTTGAGACACTTAGTTGCTTGACAACTTCTGCTTTTAGGACAATATGTTGTTTTCTCACAAAAGATATAAGAGACAACTAATAGCAATTGCCAATGATCAACCATGCAGTTTTATCTTTTTCCTGGACATTCAACTAGCATTTGGAATGTTTTCAATTTCAGCATATGATAAGTAAAGGTTGAAAAACAGGTTTGGTTTCAGATAGTGTGATACTGATCATACACAGTGCAAAGTGTAAGTCGTAACATGAACACTTGAAACACTTCCAATGTAGCTTGAATTTACAGTTAATAACTTAATACCAAACAACCTTAGCTCTCAGACTCATTTGAAGGGAATATCATGGGTCCATTCTTCTTTTTCTTCAGTTTGGAACAAGCAAAATGAGGCAGAATGAAAAAAAAAAGCATTTTATTGATTCTCAAATTTTTGGCATTTTTTTGAAAAAATCCGATTCCCGATCCCAATTGACTTGGTGAAGCCGAATCAGAATAAAAAAGAGTAGGCGATTTTTTCTGATTTTCTCTACTATGGTTCATATTATGGAGCACTCTTCCTTGTTTGATTTGACATGTTTGTTCTTATGCTACCTACAGTTTGGCTTACTCAATGAGAAAGATGATGGCAGACAAAGCTTTGGTGAGTAATCTAATTTGAAGAGTTTTCTGCTATTTTTGTGTAGCTATTGGGATCTAAATATCATGAAAATTTGTCATTATAGGTGCGAAGATTGTCAGCTTGTGAGACCATGGGCTCTGCTACAACAATTTGTAGTGATAAAACTGGGACACTGACATTGAATGTGGTTGGTCATAGTAACTAATTGGTCCATATCAATGAACTTAATTCCTTATAATCTCTATAAGGATTCCTATCAGATGAAAATAGTTCTGTCTATTAGCTACATTTGAACCTTAATGATGGCATCTTACAAAGCATGATTGATTTGCAGATGACAGTTGTTAAGGCATGTGTTGCTGGGGAAATGAAGGAGCCACCAGAGAGTGAATCCGTTGCACACTCTCTTCTTATTGAGGGCATTTCACAGAATACCACAGGAAGTGTCTTCAATTCTGAGGTAAAATATGGGATCTATTATCCAAATATGAATATAACTAGAACTGCCAATAGCTTTTGGACTTGTTTCTGCTCTCCACTACCCCACTTTTGGTGGTGACAGGGGAACAAGGGAAGATGATAAGAGAACAACTAGAAGACAGCCCCTAATTTTATCCAAAAGGGGACAGTGTAGGGGATGACTGTATAAAAATATTAAAATTAAAGAAGATTAAAAAAGTAAAAATTGCAAAGAGATTCCACAGGGATGCATCGTCGTAGATGCATCCTTGTGGCAATGTGGCCCTCACCTGCATACCTATGGCAATGTGGTCCACAAGAGGAGGGATGTAGGGGGATGCCCCCTTGATATCCCCTT
The DNA here is from genome assembly GCA_028583015.1 of Wollemia nobilis. Lineage (NCBI taxonomy): Eukaryota > Viridiplantae > Streptophyta > Pinopsida > Araucariales > Araucariaceae > Wollemia > Wollemia nobilis. Next base: position 2,664,329 of record JAQPPZ010016964.1, read on the forward strand.
TGAGAGGGGACAATTAGGGCAAAGGGAATGTTGGGAGAGTTCCTATTTTGTGCAAAAACTGGATTGTTGACCCAACACATATTTTAGGTTCTGCTTCCTTTCTGTGACAGTTAGGATGATATAAACCTATATAAGCTCATGATTTTCTACTGAACCCAGGAAGGTCTGAAGTGGAAAGAGGTTAGATGAGTTCTGAATAACTGTCATGTTCCATGTGGTGTTATATGTTTGAGGAGATCTAATAAGATAAATGCTAGGAAAAATGGAAAGATTTAGACTGCATGCATTAATTTTATTTTTAAATATACCTGATTTTAATATGACATCATTCACATATGTAACAAACATGGTTGTGTGTTGTAGGGAATTAAATAGACGTGCCAATTTCCTTTCAATGATAACCTTTTAATATCTAACCAATAAATCCCAAGTTTGCAGCACTTTGAGGGAGAGAAGGCTGCTAACACCAGATTTTTATTTACTCATTTTTATTTTATTTTAATTTATTGTAAATTATATTTTTGATACATATATATCTTAGTAGTAAGCATTTAATTTTATGCTTTGTAATGTCTTTTTTTGTTCCTCTTTTTTAGTAGGGTGAAGGGGGCAAGGAGTGCAAAAGAATACATCCTATATGATACAAAAGAACATGAGAATTACATAAGCTGAGTAGAGTGACAAGGAAAGCCTCATTTTATGGAAGTTAAACACTAGACGGGCTAACATCTGAGATCTTGTCATAAGGGGCAAAGAGTCTGCATTCTTCCGAAAACATTCAACTGTTGCTTTCATTTGCAAAGCTAGATTCCCTTAAACAATTCAATTCTGCTAAGCAGCACGAGCAGTTACCCTTGTGAAAATCTGCCTTACATTTTATCTTCTAAAAAAAATCAATAGCAAAACAGCTTTACTGAATTCTCTCTCTGGAATTTTCTCTAGTCATGTGTGCCCTAAGAGAGGGCTATGCTAATGTGGTTGAATTCTGCATGCAGCCATGGCCAAAATATCGTGTCAAATTCATCTCTTACAAACAAGACATTGGATATGTTAGCCTTATTGATTCTTGTTTTGACCATGATGCCATTAGTGAAACACTAACCATGCTAAAACTTTGTGTTTGGAAAAGGTTAATTTTCAAAATGTCTACCATCATTGTTGCTGTCCTTTAGCAGCACTGCATCCCATCTTTAGTATGAATATGAATCAATAGAGGATGTTTGTCTTAATCAAATGTACAAGTCTTTTGTGTCATAGTTAGAAGAGGACTTCCTATTGATACGCTTCTAGTCTCTCCAATAAGATCCAAAATCTTCAATTGGCAGCTTGTGAGGACAGCTATCAAGAAATAATCTTACTAAGTGTAAGTTGCTTGCATTGTGCATTCTTTGAACATTGTGTAATTCCTTCAATGTGTGCCATGATTGTAGCTTCTGATTTCAAAGATCCCTGAAGTAAAAAAGGCTGGCCCTTGTGAAAAATTCCCAACATAATAGATAAGATTCTAAGCTGGCTGTGTGAGGAAGAGAACGCCCAAATAGGCCATAATGCTAAGTCCAATGCATCAAGTGTTGCCTCATATCTTCAGTGAAGATAAATATATAATAGATTGATAAGTGATCCAAAATTCTCTTAAGCCGTGATGACCTTGAGATTTTAAAAATGTTAAAAACCTTTATGTTTCCAATTATATTGCTTGGTTTGAATGGACCCACAATTGTTTAAGTGTATTGAGTGGGTAAAACTTAGAATCCTGAAATTCTTTATATTTCCTATTGTATCACATTGTTTGAATGGGCCCCTGATTCTTTGGATGTTTTTAGAAGTTAAAATCTGGTTCTGGATGAGAACTTGCCTTGCACATCGCTAACCACTTCCCTTGCTATTAATTTTTCTTCAGGACCACCTTTGTACCTAGGGAAAGTAAATATGTCCCAAGCTACTAGAAATCCTTTCACCTCCCCTCGCTTGCCTTGTAGAGAGCTTTACAGTATAATCTCTAATCTTTTCCAACATGTGTAAGGAGAGGAGACACAAGAAATAGTAACTGCTCTGTTGCTATGGTTTTGTAGATAATTGTGGTTTTACCAACTAATGGGGGGTCTGCTTATCCCAATCTTGTGCTCTTTTTTGTTTTTTTAAAGTTCAGCTATTGCACACCCAAGTATGTGATGATTTCACTGGGATTTTCTAGTCCCTGGCTTTTGTCATTCTTGGGAACAAGGCAGTTGAAACTAGATGCTCCTTTTGAGTCTTTTTCCATGGCCTCTAATTGCGCAAGAAATTCCAGATACTTATAGATTGCTGGTAGTTCTTCCTATCACAGAACCAAACAATTCAAGATATTGCACATTTGGAATCTAACTTTACCTATGGAAGGATTTAGAGAAGCATATTTTGCCCTATTTGTTGAAGCTGTTGGTGCCATTTGAACCATGCTATGAAATGCTTTCAGCAGGTGATTAGAATTATAAAAAGCAAACTGAATATCCTGCCTGGACTGAATATTGTAGTCTTGAGTCCCACTAACCTACTTTAGTCAATTGTATGGATAGTAATTTTTTAGCATCTGATTCTTGATGTTTCTTTTGTTAGTGATTTCCATCCATGATTTAATGATCAAGTTTTGAACGTAAAATGATAGTAGAGTCCCTCAAAAAGAAACACAGACTCTTGAAATTTTAATGTTTTTAAAATTACCTTGCTATAATATGTTTGCTTATTATGATTTTTGGATCTATATTAGGGTGGTGATGAGATAGAAGTGACAGGTTCTCCAACTGAGAAGGCTATTCTTTCTTGGGCATTGAAGGTTTGCTGTTTGGTTATATCTTTTGTTTAAAAAACATTGTTGATTAATTTGATTCAATATTCCTGGGTTCTTAAATTTTTGTAACATGCTAGAGTTACTATGTGCTCATTGTGGTTTTTTATTAGTTTGGAATGAATTTCAATGATGAAAGAGCAAAATCCTCCATCTTGCAAGTGTTCACTTTCAACTCAGAAAAGAAACGTGGAGGCGTTGCTTTGAAAAAGGTACTAATTGATTTCATCTCTCTCATTGTGTTTAAATTTAAATTTCTTTCTTAGTCATGAAGCCAGCCATAGATATAATGTGACTATGTAACATCTTTTAAATTAAATATGAATACATAGTTGCAGTCTCCATTTGATGTGCACATTCACTGGAAAGGAGCTGCAGAAATAGTATTGGATCTGTGCAGTACCTGGTTGGACAGGAATGGTTCAGTGCAAGAAATGAATCCTGCGGAGGTTTTGTGTTGCTTATTTTACATGTGTTTTTTGTAATGAAATATGAAATATCAATGTGTTTGTTTAATTACTGTCATTTTCCTTGTGCGACATGGGCATATAGCTTAATCCTCCCCTTTGTTGCAGAAAGATGAGTTTAAAAAAAAGATTGAAGGATTGGCTGCTGCTTCGTTGCGTTGCATTGCGTTTGCTTATAGGAAATGCGATATCCAAAGCGTACCTAGTGATGAAGAACAATGCCAGTCATGGCAAATTCCTGAAGACAATCTTACACTTCTGGCTATAGTTGGTATAAAGGTAATTGAAAGCATTGATGAATCAATTTATATAGAATCCATTGTCGTGGAATGGTCTTAGTGTTCCCTGTCAGATTATGATTTGAGCGGACAACATCCTAAACTGAATTTCGGGAAAATATGCACAGCATTTATGGTAAATTTTTGTCTAGATACCTAGTTTATTACATGTCAAAACTGAATTGCGAGAAATTATATAGCAATCTGAACTTGAAAACTTATAAAGCAGTGCCATTTTCATGTTAGAGATACTCCATGCTATTGTTTTATCATCAACTGCTTAAAATAACATTTGTCTTAACTGTTGAATTGGTATACCAGTGAATGTTGGTTATTCTTGTGCTTTGCTAACGGCATATTTCATTGTGCAGGATCCATGTAGACCAAATGTAAAAGAAGCTGTGAATTTATGTCAAAATGCCGGTGTAAAGGTAGGAGCCAAAGATCCTTTCGATCATGCATGCTTGAGGAATCAACATTCTAAGGATTACTGCTTTCTAAGAAATTATAGAGTGCTTGATTTGTGTTTGAGATTGTAAATTGCTAAGCCAATAATTTATTGCTAGAGTTGCCATTTACGTGCCCATTAGCAAACTTTCTGTATACATAGTTACAGGATTTGTGTTTTTATCTCTCTAAATTACCAAATTGCCCAAATTTTGTTGAGCAGTTGTACGTTTTATTTGGTAGGCAAAAAGGAAAATATTTATATTATAAAAATAAATGATAGTCTGAGGATGTGTAGTGGGGATTTGGTGAGTTTCAGTTATCCTGTTTGTGGCAAGAGGGACGAGGAAGCCTGGAAGTCTTGGGTGGATTTTTGCATAATAGAAATCTCTCAGACTTGGCCATTAGCCAGATAGAATGAATATAATTCCATACATGTGGTGCAGTCTGTGTGTGACAATGATTCAAGTATCATTTGCAGCAAACTTATTTGTTTAAAATATGTGTGTGCTTTGTACACATGTAGTTAGGTCACAGGCATGGGCAAAATAACAATGAGGGGGTCCTCATGACAAGCTATTAACCCTGATGACAATCCCCAGGGCATACATGCATTGTTGAGCATTTAAATCCAGGACTAATAAAGCCTCACCCCATCAAGCTACAAAGCAGTGAAGTGAAGGCCAAAGAAACAGGCCATGGTGGCAGGTTTCTGGTCACATCCCCAGCTTACTTTTATTTGAAGCAGCAATTATACAAGGCTGAGGGGCAAAAGCCATGAAAGTTCCCAAAGGCATGAGAGTCACAGAGAAGCAACATTCAGCTAGGTGTATTACTTTTCTAAGGGTTGTCAGTTCCATCAATGTCGTCAGGTTTGGCAGCTTCTGCTGCTTCACAGCTACTGATAGCTTTGATATAAAGTAAAGCTGATATTTAACATTCCTGAGGCCATACAGTCATATAAGACCATGTTTTTAAGCAGTATGTATTAAGCCAACCAGACTCTGGCACCAGAACCTGGTGCAGAAACCCTACCCTCTCCTGGATTTGAATGTTGGACCTCCTATTTGGAGTATCCAAGCCTTCATGGTCAGGCCACTCAAGCTGTTCATTTTTACAGATGTCAATCAGTCTTTGCTTTAACTAACTCTCTCTGTCACCTGTGAAGCCTAATGATCACCATGGTCTTGATGCACATAAATTCATGAACATTGTCCATCTGATGTATTCTGTATTCTGTATTTGGACTCTTGTAGATTTCAATAGTTGTTGGATGAGTTTAGTACACCTCAATGCCAATGATACTAGTTTCTTTAAAAATGGTAAAGCATGGGGTCAAAAGTATATTTTATGTTTCATTTTATTGTGTATGTCATGATCCCTTTATTATAAACCTATTTTTATTATTGATTTATGTAAGGCTTATGATCCCTTAATGATGCTTGGTTTTTGTTTTTCCTTTTGCTTCTTTTAAGCTTGTAATGTAATTGTAGTTTTGCTCATGGCTTCAATCTTCCCCACGATTATTTGGAATTTTTACTGTCAATGATGTAAGTTTTATGGATTGACAATTGAAATTTGTCTCCAAGTTATTATGCGATTTGCTTGTTTCATTCTGCTTAATGACTTCAAAGGCATATGCTTGGAATTTGTACAAATACATTGATTGGTTGTTTGACTTTTTACTCATCTTGTGCTCTTGCTAATTTTACAGGTTTGCATGGTTACTGGCGATAACATCTATACGGCTAAAGCCATAGCTCTTGAGTGTGGCATACTTAAGGAAACTGATGGTACAGAAAATGTTATTGAGGGGAGGGATTTTCGTAATTATACAGAAGAAGAGAGGATTAATATTGTGGACAATATAAGTGTAAGTATGCATGTAGCAGTGGTTCTTTTTCCCATCGGTAATATACTGGTTCATCTTTTCACATTGCATTAAAGTGATGCATTTGTGTTGGCCTCTTTTATGGCAGGTAATGGGAAGATCATCCCCTACAGATAAACTATTGTTCGTACAAGCCCTTAGGAAAAAAGGTCACGTTGTAGCTGTTACTGGTGATGGAACAAATGATGCGCCTGCACTTCATGAGGTATGGATATTTATTGGATGGTTCATCTGCTGGTATCCAAATCCCATAAGAGAATGTTACCAGTGCTCTAAACTTCACTTTATGGAAGCAGTTATGTGATTTTTTTTTTTGTTTCGGGTGTTTAGGCAGATATAGGTCTCGCAATGGGTATTCAAGGAACAGAAGTTGCGAAAGAAAGCTCAGATATCATTATCCTAGACGATAATTTTGCAACTGTTGTAAAGGTTTGCTTACAAACATGGATATTGTTTAATTTGTAAAGATTTAATGGTTTATTTCAGAAGTGACAAGCTACTTCCACTTCTATTTCCATGTTTTGCAGGTAGTTCGTTGGGGGCGTTCAGTTTATGCAAACATTCAGAAATTCATTCAGTTTCAACTTACTGTAAATATTGCAGCACTAGCAATAAATTTTGTTGCTGCTGTTTCATCTGGAAATGTTCCTCTGAATGCTGTGGAGGTTAGTTTTAACTTTCAAGATTCAGTTTTCTGGATTTTACCATATATATGTCCTGTTACCTTTTGTTCATATTTCTGGATGCTTCTGTGCACCTCTACAGCTTCTTTGGGTCAATCTCATCATGGACACACTTGGAGCTCTTGCATTGGCAACCGAACCTCCAACAGATCACCTCATGCACCGACATCCAGTAGGGCGTTGGTAAGAATCTGTTACAAACACAAACCTTGCCTGTGAAATATGGCAATTTAAAACTTGTACCCATTGCACATACTTTTGCAATAGAAAGAATAATCAAAGGTTAATGTTACTTAAAAAGTGGATCAGGTGGCAATATATCCTTAGATAGAAGTGCTGGAGAGAATTTCAACCACCAAAATGACTTATCTATAACTAAAATTAGGAAGCAATAAAACCACAAAGGGGGTGGGTGAACCCAAAGGAATAAACCCTAGACAAGTCACAAACTAGATAAACGATCTTGCAAAAGATGCCTTGTGCATGGTTCTTCCTCATTACATATAGAAAATATTCTCTATTTTTTTTGGTGGGTTGATTGTCTATTCTTTTACCAGAAATAGAGTTTTGGAGTTTGTGGACACTTTGCATCCTTTTGGCTTACTATTCAATGTCTTCTTCAGGGAGTCGCTTATTACAAATATAATGTGGAGGAATCTTATTTTTCAAGTATGTAATTCTCTTCTTTTTCTGCAGTAAATGGCAACTGCAATATTAATTTGAATCATGAATTCACTGATTGCTCCTGAATCTTTGGCAGGCTTTGTATCAAATTGTTGTCCTCCTCACACTTACTTTCAAGGGCAAGGACATTTTAAAACTGAAAGATAACAATGCAAGTGATGCAGACACACTTAACAACACAATAATTTTTAATGCCTTTGTGTTGTGCCAGGTAAGTCTGAGAATTCCTCTTGGTTTGTGTTGTCAGCGTCTACTCTTTCCTTCATCCATGTTTGGAGAATTGCTTGAATTGTCTTTGTTCATAGAGTTCTTGCATTTTTGTGTTCTTTTTACATTGACATTGTTTTGACTTTTCTGAAATGATCACATGAACAGATATTCAATGAATTCAATGCAAGGAAGCCGGATCAAATTAACATCTTTCAAGGACTACTTAAAAACCATTTGTTCATTGCCATCATAGGCGGTACCCTTGTCCTTCAGGTAAGGAGGTATTCAATATGGTGGTTTGGAGTTCCACTAATTGTTCTTATTTGATTTTCTTATTTGTATTGGTGTGCATTGATCCATTAGCAGAGGTAGCCATTTGAACAGAAATCCAGTATATTCCAATCAAAATCAGGAATATTTAAATACATGTTCAGCGAGTGTTATATCTGGCGCTTATCATTGGAGTCATGAATTCTCCCCTCCAACCAAAATTCTATGTTTTGTGCAGGTTATGATTGTTGAGTTTCTTAAGAAATTTGCAAAGACCACACGTCTTAACCCAATACAATGGGTCATTTGTATTGTGATTGGTTTTATAAGGTTTGGAAGATTATTCTTATTTATTGTGGCAAGGTCGGTAATGTTAATTTCTATTTCTTGGAGGATGATCATTTGGCATTGGTTTTGATTGATTTCCTATTTTTTTATTGTGCAACAGTTGGCCACTTGCAGCTATAGTCAAAACCATTCCTGTACCTGAAAAACCATTCAGTGAATATATTTTAAAAAATAAATGCTGCCAAAGGCATCATTTAGGTAATTTATTCCTTCTTTCACAGGTCAATGAAGCCAAATTTCATGGTTTAATAATGAAAAGATCACAGTGAAAGCATTCTTTGATATATTTCATAAAATCCAATACCTAAATTGCAGAATTTGAAAATGATTCTTCAATTGCTTTTTTTTTTTTGGCAGAACGAGGCCAAAGAAATGGAGAAGCAGATCAGAAGAATGGACCGGAAGAGCCATAGATGCAAAATCTGTAACAAAGTTTATAGATAACATTGATTTGATCAAATGGTCAATAGCACATAAGGAGGCTGGACTAGTGATATATGAGAAAGATGACCTAGGAACTGTAAGCACCCAAGACAACGGATGGGCTGGGAGGTTAAAGGGATAGAATTAGGCAAACATATCATTATACTATCCCTAATGATTTTTTGCAGGTGAAGTAAAACATCCATCGATATCACGAGAGACTCATAATTGAGATATAAGAACTTCAAGAGGTGGTTTGAAGAATAGAAAAAGATGATTCCTAATGGTATACAATGAAGATTCCTAATTGATACTTTTGCAGGTTGGTGGATTGTTTACACATCATAGAATGAAGACGAGTTTAATGAGGGCCAAATCAGTGGGCAATGATGAGTATAAGGGCAGCTTTGGGGAGGATCGCACAGTAGATGATAAGGTGATTCATAGAGGATGATGGTAGTGGTGGTGACATCAAGCTTATGTACGAAACTAGCTAGATAATGAGGACACACTTACATAGAACAATCGACATTTTTTTTTAATGTGTGATGAGACTTTGGCCATCTTCACTGTAAAGTGATTTATGTAATTAAGTAACAAACCAATAAGGTGTTAGCTTGTAGTGTTTTTGGGTGGGAGTAAAAATGACTTTAATTACAAGTCATTGCAAATTGTATTATTCTTTTTTGATATGAGTGAAATAATATTGTATATGAACACCATCCATGAGTTGATTTTGTTCTATTCTCTTGGGTGGGAGTAAAAATGACTTGTAATTGCAAAGTGTATTATTCTTTTTTGATATGAGTGAAATAATATTGTTTCTAAACACCATCCATTGAGTTGATTTTGTTCTATTCTCTTGTGAATTTTTTCATGGTATTTAAGCTAAAACTCTTTTGGTTAGCAAACTGGATTCATAAATGCAGTTTTAGGAATTTGAAAAGAACTTAACTCTTTTGTTTAGCAAACTGGATTCATAAATGCAGTTTTAGGAATATATAAGAACTTCCTTCCTAATTGTAAAAGGAATAATAATTTCAATAATTTTTTTGGTTATTTTTTTTTAAGACCTTAAACATAAAAGGTTCAACCAAAAACCTAAAATAGCATGGACAAAAATAAGTTTAGGATATAGGGACCACAATAGATAACCTAAAGTTGGGAATCAAAGAAAATAACTTATATATAAGATAATTTTAAGGATAGTTTGGAGTTTTTTATAAAATGGAGAACAAAAAGATTAAAACTTAAATTTCTAGTAACTACTATGGATGAAAATTTAGAAGAAAATTTAAAAGAAGAATAAAGAAATTTTCAGAAAATTTAATCAGAGGTTCATTTGGTTTGGAGGTTTGATTTTTTAATTAAATTTTGGTTCGGTTTAAAAAGTTTGGATGGTATATATACACCCCTTACAAATATGTATTTTTAAAATTAATATATACAAATTTTCTTTGAATATATAAAAACTTTGTAAATAAAAAAAAAATACTTAGTTTCATATTCTTATTGTGAATAGTTTCTTATTGTGAAAGTTTCTTATTGTGCAAATGAGATTGTGATCTTGGAGAAATTTACATATGAGATTTTTAGGCATATTTGTCAACAGTGATATTAGAGCTATATTGGTTTAGAGCTATGTTGGTAAGGGATTATTGGACTATCAAAGCTATATTGGTTTAGAGCTACGTTGGTAAGGGATTATTGGACGCATAGATTTGGAGATTTGAGGAAGGATTGCTGGAGAGGAAAAATTGGAGGTAGAGGATAGGAGATTTTTGGACGAAGATATTGTTGGAGATTTTTGTTGGAAGACATGGACGACTATGGCAAAGATTTATTGGACATTTGAAGTTTTTTGAAGATGACAATTTGGGAGGAGACACAAAAGAGATATATTGACATTTTTGAAGGAGATGATCTGGTGGAGAAGTTGCATTGAGATGTGTTGAAGGTAAAGCTATAGACTACTGGAAAAAGCATTGATAGTCTGAAAGCAAATGAACGTTGGAATGTTGGAAGATTGAGATTGTACGAAAGTTGAGTTAGATAGCAAACTGATGAGAAGAAGAATTTGGTGAGAGCAGTTGAAAGTTGAAGAAAGCGCACAAAATTTAGTGTGGAAGAACATGAATACGAAGAAGTAGCTGAATATTGATGAAAGAACGTGGAATTTTGTGCAAAGGAACATGAAGGCGGAGTGGTTGGTGTTTGAAGGAGTGTAGAAGCAACAAAGGAGTTGTTGAAGACTAGCTTTAGAAGAACTGTATTGTTGAAGACTAACGTTGGAAGAACCTGGAGAAGTATGCGCCACCATTGAAGGACTTGCAAGTAGAGAAAGCTTAAAACGTAGATGTGAATGAAGGTGAATGTGAAACATTCGTGAAGCATTAATGTGGACAAGTGTTTGACTAAAGGCGAACAAACATTGATTGACAAAGACGATCACAAAGCGTTACACAATCAAAGAATGCCACGACTCAAAAGAGTCACGAGATTAATCTACCTTGACATTTGGTATTATTAGAGATTCGTGTTTCAATAATTAGGGCACATTTGAATTTGTGAGCATATATTTGTTTTTTTTGGGAGTTATAAGTTGCTTTTTATTGATAATTAAAGATTTTGGAGAGATAAGGTAATTAAAAGGAATACAAAAAGAGATTAATGGAGGCATAAGGAAATTGAATCATTGATTTGAAGATTGTTTGATTACTAATTGGAGAAATAAGGAATTAATTATTTGAATATTGAAATTGACTTAAAATTTGAAGAAATTAATTGAAAGTGAAATTGATCAGGGAGACATAAGAAGATTACAATTAAAAAAATTGTTTAGAAAAAATATCAAGAAATTCATTAAAAGATCATTGGTATATCGACTTAGGGGCAAGCAGATATGTTTGGAAATAAACAATGGTTTGATACTTTTCAAGAAAGATGTGAGGAACTAGTTATAACAGATGATAAGAAATATGAAGTCAAAGGGGTACGAAATGTGTTAACTAAATTATTTGATGAAGAATGCATGATCAAAAATGCATTATATATGTCATGTCTAGTCAATAATCTACTCTCAGTATCTCAGATGTAGATCAAAATCTAGTGGTTGAACTCAAAATTATTGGAAACAAAAAGAAATGCATCATTACTAAACAAGGAAAGCTCATCACCATTTGATCCTACATAAATGGCTTATTTGCTTTTGATACTCTATTAAATATTTTCCTATCAACAAGAACACTAGACACGATATCTTTGGCATAAAAGGCTAGGGCATATAAGTGCATCTTCTTTAAATGAAATAAGTAGATATCAAGTGGTAACGAGATTACCTAATGTAGACACCTAAAACACGTCATGTCGAAGGCGACTATTCATATGGGACATGCTACAAGACCATATGGAAGATCTTGGACAAACTCCAAGATAGAGCAGTGGTTCTAACCACTCAATTTGGGCTCCTTGGCGTAATTAGTCTAAATCGCAGCTGAGACCTACGGTCTGTAGTTTGAACTACTTTTGACACCTGCGGTTCACAGCCTAGGCCGCAGCTGTGACCTGCGGTCTAAAATGAAGTTCAGTTGGCCTTCATCCAAACCAAATCGGTTGGAACGACCATTTGTTCTAGAAGAAGGCGGTTAAAGGACGGAAGCTTCCAATCCAACTGTCCTAACCATCTCTTCTTGATCTTGGCTTCTCCATGAAGCCACCCCTAGCCCTTGGGTAGTCCTATAAGTACCCCTTCGAATTAGGGCAAATATATAGTGCATTTTGATAGCGAAGCGCTGTCAAAATAGGAGAGAGAGATTACATTTGAGCAGCAAAGCCTTGTCGAATTGTGGACTCACTTGAGTGCATTGAGAGGGAGTTTGATTGCTATCCACTTGTCAACTAATCAAGCATCATGACAATTCATGCCATGGATGCCCTAAGGATCTAGAACGCCAAGAAATGCGAATTCGAGCAAACGGAGGCCCAACCGCACAAGTCAACTGCCAACTAGTCAAAGGACACCAAGGTGACCCTTGATCATCAATTTGACAAGGAGGATCAAGCCCACAACCCTTAATTTGGAGGGCAAAACCACTTGATTGCTCGTTGGGGCTAAAAACCACTGTGTACAGTGCAGACCGCTCATTAGAGCTGCGGTTTGCAACCGATGACAACTCTCCTTACTATTTCATTTGCATTGTGCTTTATTAGACTAGATTAAGCATTTTAGTAGTTTAGTTAGCATTTGTAGAGATTCTGACCGACAGAATTAGGGTTTTTATTAGGCTTACTTCATTATGGTAGGTAGGACATAATTAGCTTAATTTCATGCTCTAATGCTTCATTTCATGCAATTGATCCATTAGATTGATAGCTATACTCATTGTTTCTATGTTCCAAGCAATCTTTATGAGTATTGAATATGTCTAACACGTTTTATTAACTTTCTTGATTTCATTAGTATTATGGCATTTTCATGTTTAAATCCTTTAAAGGGCCTCATCATGAGAGGCTGCCTATGCTTTTAATACTTTTGTGTTGTTTCTTGATCGCAGGAAAGCATATTCAAAGGAGATTCAACCATCCAATTCCTTCCTCAATGCGAAGAAGAGGGTCAACTCCACCCTAGAGCAGTTCGTGTCACCCCAAATGGCTTGAAACTCATATTTACCCTTGAGAGGGATTTCATATGCTTTTCCTACTGTAATAAGAGTATCAAATCGGTATCCCTAAGAGGGATGTATTTGTAATTGGAATTGGCTTCATAAATGGAAATAAAGTGTTCTCATTCTTTATCATTTGTTATCAATTTTGCAATGCATGCTTTTGTATCTTTTATTTCAATTACGCAGTAGGAAGCATAGGTGTGAGGTCGTTTTGGTGGTCACACCTAAATTAACATAGCAATCTACAATTATTCCATAATGCCTAGTAGACAAACATCATAAAATATCTTTTGAGTTAAGTTTACACAGAGTTTAAGAACCACTAGAAATAGTGTACATAGATTTATGTGGATCAAAGGATGCTAGTCTTGGAGGAAAAATACTTTCAACTATTGGTTGATGACTATTCCTAGAAAATGTGGGTATACTTCTTGAAAGTGAAACCTGAAGCTTTTTCATATATCAAACAATTTAAGCAATTAGTAGAAAAAAACTGAAAGGTCAATCAAGAATCTTCGCTCAGATAAGGGTGGTAAATTTCTATCAAAATAATTCGAATAATTTCCAAGACTAAATGGTATAGAGGTAACTCACTATAGCTTATTCACCTCAATAAAATGGTATAGCAGAAAGAAGGAATCGTTCCATTATAGAAATGGTACGTTGTATGCTAAAAAAAGTAAATCTTGGTCATCAATATTAGGCAAAAGTTGTTCAAACTGCAATATATATACAAAATAGATCACCTATAAGAATACTAAGAAATGTTACTCTTGAAGAAACCTGGTCAGAATGAAAACCTTCAGTGGAACATCTATGAGTTTTTTAATGTAAACCATACATGCACATTCCAAAGCAAAAGAGAACAAAAATAGATGAAAGAACCATGTGTGGCATATTTCTCAGATATGATGATGATTTAAAAGGATATAGAATAATAGATTTAATCACTAAGAAAATCTATGTGAGCAGAGTTGCGGTCTTTGATGAAGAAAAAAAAACTCTTAAATTTCCAAAAGTCAATACAAGTACTATTCTAAATATTTCATAAGATAAAGAAGAATCTTCAAGTGAAGAATCAAAATAAGAAATATTTAATGAACCGGTTGAAGACTCCAAATTCATAATGTCACCACAAAGAAAAGAGATAAAATGGTATATAAATACACTTGAGGACATAAAGCTATAATAATTGCCAGTCTTACCACTACGAGACCCCAAACACGTAGTATGACAAGAACAAATATGGGGTTAATGAGTTTAGTAATAGAACCTACAGCTACATAAAATGCCATAATACGACTAGAATGGAAGACAACCATGGAATCAGAATATGCATCATTTATGAAGAACAAAACACAAAATTTGGTTGATCTACCAATATAAAAAAAAATAGTAAGATGTAAATGGGTCTACAAGTTAAATTATAAGGCTGACGGTTCTCTTGACAAATACAAAGCATGACTAGTTGCAAAAGGTTATACTCAAACAAAAGGAATTGGCTATGAAGAAACATTTTCACCTACAACAAAAATGACTACAATTTGTGCCTTGGCAACACAACTTGGTTGGAAACTACATCAGATGAATGTTAAGAGTGCGTTTCTTAAAGGTGATCTTAAAGAAGTATACATGATTCAATCAAAAGGATTTGTTGTCAAGGGAAAAAAAAGATTTCAAATTAAAAAAATCATTACATGGATTAAAACAAACCCCTAAAGCATGGTGCATTAAAATTAATGATCGTCTACTATGACATAATTTCAAAATAAGTGCATGAGATTCAAATATTTATACAAAAAAGGTTGGATCAGAGAAGATAACTCTTGTAGTATATGTTGATATAGTAATCACAAGAAGCTCAATCATTAATAGATGATGTTAAATATGATGTATAAAATGATTTTGAAATGAAGCTCAAAAACATTGATAGATGATGTCAAACATGATCTAGAAAAGGATTTTGAAATGATAAATTGAGACTTCTTCAATATTGTCTTGGTCTAGAAATTTGTCAAAAAGAAAATAATATCACATTAACTTGGATCGAGTATGCAAAATCACTACTTGAAAAGTACAAAATGACAAAATATAAACCTAAAGATACTCCAACGGAAAAAGAGCTACAATTATCAAGATACAATGGGTCACCACAGTTTCTACCACTATGTATTGACAACTAATTGGAAGCCTTCTATATTTAACAAATACTAGACCTAATATTATTTTTCTAGATTTATGCAAAAGCCTAGGGAAAGTCATTAGAAAGATACAAAGAGAATATTGCAATATGTCACTAGAACCATAGAATATGGTTTAGAATACAAGAGAAATAATAATTTCTACTTATAGGGATATTCAAAATCTGATTATGATGGATCTATAGATAACAAGAAATCAAGCATTAGGCTATGTATTCCATCTTGGATCAAGACCTATTTCATGGTATGGTAAGAAATAACATGTGGTTGCCCTCTTGCCAATAAAAGTAGAGTATCATGCAACAAGGGATGCCATATGTGAAGCACTTTGGTTACAAAATATTTTATCAAATACGAGAATCAAAACAACTCCCACAATACTAAACTATGATAATCGAGGGATCCAAAAATTAATAAAAAATCAATGTCACTTCATCAGAGATCATGTGATCCATGAAAGAACAAAACACATTGAAGCTCTATGTCACTCCATAAGAGATCATGTTTTGGACAATCATATTCAAATAAGATATGTTCCTACTGAAGATCAACTTGTAGACATTTTTACAAAAGCACTCGAATGAAACAAATATAAAATATTTTAGAGTCAAATTTGTATGACAAAAGATCCTCACACAAAATAATGTAATGGGGGGTTTTGGAGGTATTATATTATTTGATATCTTGAGTACCATGAAGTACTATTGTAAATATTTTAGATTATGAGAGTGTTTATGTATCAATTAAGTGTGAATTATGAGTGCAAGGTTTAAAATGTGCAAGTGTGAGTTGTCAAGTATGCAAGTGAAGAGTCATAAGATGTGTCAAGATGTGAAGTAAGAGGTTATGTAATCATGACAATCTTTGTCATAATAAGAGGCATGTGAAATTTTGCATCTCTCGTGAGTTTGAGGAGAGCAATAGTCAGGAGCATTTAAGAGTTTTAATGTAAAGTTATATATTAAAGACAAAGCTCCATGGTATGTAATTGAATGAGTTTTGTAATGTGAGAAATTCTAATTTATGAATGTAATAGAAAGTTTCTTATTGTGCAATACTTGTGTTACATGTGAATGTGATTTTATGAATGTGAGATTTTGATCCTAGAGAAATTTAGGCATATTTGCCATTAGGACAAACCTGATAACTATGTATTGAGTTTCTACTCGTTTATTAAAAAACATTCAAACATGAACTAAAACTATGTAAGAATGATATCTTCAACAAAAAATTATATGAAGAATAACTACAACACATTCATATACTATTTGCCAATTGCTTATTTGTATTTCATGGAATAAATTTGACTACAAGTTTAAAATTCTCTTTCTATAAGCTTTACTATAATTATCTTTATGCATATATCAAAGTGAGTAACCTTTTTTATATTAAGTTCTCATAATATATAGATAAGGGTGGTAGTTATACATTTCTAATTAACATCCACAATTATATTCTAAATAAAGGCAATAACTTAATAAACAAAATGTGAGTTATATTTTTAAAGTAACTTTGGCTTCAAAATTACCAAAGATATTACAAACTCTTCAATAGTATGTTTTTTATCTATAGACATTTTTTGTATTTGAGATCTATAATACTATAGAAGAAATTGATGATTGATGCCTCATGTTGAATTCATAATTCATTTTATTTACAAATGATGATGGTTGGTCCTTGAGCATTCAAATGTGGAATATTGTTGATTGGGTTAGAGAAGTTTAGGGCATTTCACATATTTTGTTTTTGTAAAAAAAAAATGCATATAATATTTTTAAAGATAGAATGCCTTAGAAAATTATGAGAGTTGTGAATTATGGTTTGTCGAAGCATTTGGACAATGGTAGGAAAAAAAATTTCATTGAAAAATTCACATTCCATAAATTCAATTGTTGCATATATAGGTACATGTTTACATGAATTATTGATTGAATGAATAAATGTATGTTTGAGCGTAAGAATGTATACGTGTAAACATGTACACACAAAGTGTTTGTCACTATGTCATCATATTTTGTGTTAAATGGCATAGGATTACCATATTGTTTTAAATAGTGGATGATTACCATGTGGCAAGTGTTTGTAATAATGTATATGTGCAAAGTGTGTATAATAATGTAAAGTAATTGAGTATTTTCACTGTTTTATGTAAATTGATAGTTCAAAGGCAGTTGGGTAGTTGTTAACCACCAAACAATCTTGTTATGTCTATAAGTATACATCTACGTCAAATATGCAAGACGAAGGGGTGTGTGTATGTTGCTATTGTCCAAAATATATTGTTGGTAGATTATTTTTCAGAATGATGCATTATAGATAATTGTTGTGTAGGATACATGCTATGTGCATAATGTATCCATTTGTATTTGTATATATTCTCATTGTATATTTTATTTATCTAAATAGTAATGAAATTATACTGCAGTGTGTGGTATTTCATTTCTTCATTCTAATATCATTGCTTGTTCTAATTTGGGTCAAGTTTGGTGACATGGGGTTATGACAAGCAAATCACTTGGGAAGTTTTGCAATGACAACAATGGGATGATTACAATGCAACTATTATGAACCTCTATTCTCATAAATAGAAATCATTCACCAATATGTAGAAATATACAATAAATCCACACAAGAAAATATATGAAAATACCTTTCAAGTAGGAAAACACACATAATACTTATTAAGAAAGGAATTAGTCCAATCCACTCCACGAGCCAAGATTGTTACAAGAATACTTGATATGAGTTACCTTTATAATTAGGGGTGCATCTCTCTTTATACAATAATTGGTGGGTTGGAAGTTGGAAGGCCACCCATATGAAATTGTGGTGGTTCACCTTCCATGAGTTACAAAGTGCATAATATTATAACCCTTGGGTTATGTGTGACCTAACCCATATACAATATAATATTATATCCCCACATTCCTATCTATAGGTACCTAATATTCCACCCCCCTTACAAAATGTTTTGTCCTCAAAATATATGAAGAAACTAAATAATATGATCTTCTAAGAAATGCTAACAATTGGTACCAATCTTGAGCATCCTTTCATCCAAGTGAAATCTTGATTGGTGATAGTTTATGATGATACCAAGTCAGCCTTGTGTCACTTGAATATCCACAATTAATCCTTTGGTCCCCTGTATGTCCAACATAGCTCCTTTGTTACTCTATGCCCTATCACCATGATTGTTGCCTCTCATGGTGATGTGGATGACAAATGATCCAAACCTAGCTCAATGTTATACTTTCTTTGACTCTTTAATATTTTGCTCTTCTAATTTAGCTTCTTTTACATGTTATCCCAAAGATTCCATGGAATTTGTTGTTGCTTATTCCTTAGAATCTGCTATAGTCTCTACTATAACTTCAACTTTTGATTCCTTTATTGGTTCTTGCTTCTCCTTGGGTCTTTCCTCCTTAACCTGAGAATGTCCTATAGTGTTTTTTTTTTCTTTTTTTCAATACCATAACTTGATGAACTTATTTTGTACATTAATGTTAATAGTACCCAAAGAATCCAACCAAGGATAACCAATAACAATATCCACATCATCCATCTCAATAGCATGAAAATTAGCATACAATATATACTTATCCATAGAAAGTTTCAAGTCTTCAAAAATTTGAAATCTCTCTCCTTAAAACTATCCATCTTTGATATTCTTTGCTAGAACTTATAAACTGTTAGCCAAGTCCTTATTGATGAAGTTATGCTTTTCACAAGGGTTTATGGAGACAATAACTTTTTTCTTTTGAATGCAACCATAAACTTGCAAAATTAAATATTTATATTCAAATAAATCTTCTTGAACATTGTTTTATCTATCTAACACCAAAGCTATGGTTTTCTTAGCCTGCATACTATCACTCTTATCTTTTCTTTTTGTTAATTTCTTGAAATTTTTCATCTCTCTTTTTAATTCCTTTTGTTTATCCTAGAGTCTAGCTATCTTTTAATATTTTTTCTCCAATCCCCATTTACTTAAAAATGCAACTTCAAATTTTCCTATGTGCATGTAAAATGATACGCACACCCAAAATTCATAAACCAAGATAAAGCTCCCCTCCGAAAAAAAAGCATAGTTGTCTAGAAAAATTTAACAAATTAATGATTTTAAAAATTTCCATCGTTCCCAAGCACCAATATCATTCTTTCCAGTGAATGTTGGCAACTCCATGACCTCAACCATTTTTTTTTTTTTAAAGCATCTAGGATTTTAATAAACCAGGTTTAAAAAATAATTTTGCTTAAATCTCATAAACAATTATATTTACAATTTTTTCAAAATAAAATGATTGGCAACTAATTTGCTTACTTGGACTGAGAGATGATTTTTTCTTTTTTGAAGAATTTTTGTGTAGCCAAAAAACAACATCAATAACTCAACTTCAAACAACCATATCTCTCTCAATACCGATCATAATTCAACAAATGATTAGTCATTTTTGTAGCAATCAAAATTATCTATATGATGGTGCAAGAATCTTCTAAAAATGATTGCTAAAAAAAGATGAATTTTTCTCTTTTGATGAATTTTCACATAGCCAAAAAACCATGTCAATAATCCAACTTCAAATAGCCATAACTCCCTCAATACTGATAAGAATTTAAAAAATGATGAGTTGTTTTTTACAATTGAAATGATCTACACGATGGCACAAGAATATTTTAATAATGTTTGCTTAAAAAAATATTATAGCTCCTGCAAGATGAGACGTTTTCTAAAAAAATCCCTAATTTTGTGAAACACAATCCTGACTTTGCCAAAATCATTGCTCTAATACCATTTGTTATAAACCTCTATTCTCATTAACAAAAATCATTCACCAATATGCAAAAATATACAATAAATCAACCATATTAATAAATCCACACAAGACAAGATATGAAAATACCCTTCAAGTAGGGCAACACCAAGAATACTCCTTAAGGAATCACTCCACAATATCTCTAAGCTCCATGAGCCAAGACTAATACCAGAATACTTGATATGAATTGCTTACAATGAAAATATCCCTTCTTTATATGCCCATCCTCCTAATCCCTTCATCTTCCTCATTATTATAATATAACCAAATATTGGATTATGTGTGGGTCTATGCTAACTACACAATACAATATTATATTTCCATATTCCTGTCCCTAGGTATCTAAGAGCAGTTAACGACATAGTTTCCCTTAGGGAAAGAGAAGGTTGGAGGTTGCAATAGAAGAATACATAATCTTGTTTATTGACGCTAACAAAGGGTCAAATCATGAAGCAATCATGTAAGTTGATGTACAACTAGATGTGCAAGCAGACATGCATGGAGGTATGCAAGGATTCGTGCATGCATTCACATGATGATAAAATTTGTGACAACAAATTATGTGATGATGAAATATGAGGCGATAAAATTCTTAACCATGAACCACATGATGACAAAATACAAGATGACAAAATCCATGATGGCAAAATATGTGATAATGAAATCCATGATGACAAAATTTGTGATGATAAAATTGGCAACATATAAGTGTTACTACATGAGGGAGAAGCGCAAGTGCTCGCACATGACAATGACATGCAATTTTTTAAGCATGAAGTAGATGTGCATGTCAAGAAAGAAATTTGTGCATGTGAAGATGTATGTCAACATGGAAGTGCGAGTTCATGAAGGTGTGCATGCAGAAAAAAATATTTGTACATGTGAAGATGTGCATACCAACTTGAAAGTACACATTGACAGAGACAAACATGTGTACCAAAACATATTTAGAGATAATGAAGATACATTCATAGACATACAAGTTGATGCAAGTAGAGAGATGCATGTAGATAGACAAGATCATGTAGGTGAAGGCATGTACGTAAATATTCATGTTGATAAAATTGGGCTTGTTGAATTTCACAAGTTTTATGGAGAAATAAACTTAGTTTGGTAAGAAAGGCTAGGAGTGATTGGAGTAAGTTGTATGGTAGAAAGAATGCATGATAAATGTTTGGTATTAGAGCAATTGCAAGTTGGTATATCCTATGGTGAGCAATAGGAGTCTAACATCAAAGAAAACATAAGATAGCATGCCTGACTGTGTGTGATATGGGAGTGTGACATTAGAGCAACTATAAGTTGGTGTGCTTGATGGTGACCAGTATAGGAGTTTGATATCAAAGCAACTATAGTTTGGTACATTTTATGCGACATTGAATGCGAGTCTAACAAGACAATGATTATAGTGGGGTACACTTGGCAATGTGTGTGAAGAGGGCAAGAGGTATGGACAAACACTACAAATATTGAATCATCCTATCACGTCAACAACCAATTTTCGTAGATTGCGTAAGTGTCCCATGTTTCATGGTGGTGAAACAAAGGACCTAGTCAAGTATTGGAAAATTTGTCTTATGATATGAAAAGCAATGGGCAGAAGAATGATGCAAATTGGAGAAGGTTATTCCTTATGAAATTTTATGGAATCACAATAGACTAGTACATGGGATTGCTAGAGGGCAAGTACCAGACTTGGAAAGGGTTACATAAAGCAGTTTTGAAGGAATTTTGGTTGTTCTACAATGACGATGAGGTATTTTTGAAATTTATAAAATGGAATGTAGGCACTAGTTCTAGACAAAAGTATAAGTAAAAGTGTTTGTAGTAATGTCTAAGCAATTATGCACTTAGCTAGTAAATGAAATGTAATAATAAGTAAATGTAATATAATAAAAATATTATGCCAAGTTGTTATAAGTTAGGAAATGTGTATATATTATAAAGTTGATGCATATATATTTTGTACGTAAGCCGCTATTGCCAATGGCTAGGACTGTGTTATAAATAGGATATGCTTTTCATTATAAACATATATAGGGAGAGAATATAGAGGATATATGAGGGAGAGAAGTGAGATTATAGAGGTAGAGGTATTGTTGTTTGAGTAACAGAGATAGACAAATCTCTAATTGTATACCATTGTGGTAGAACTATTAATGCAATAAATATAGTATCTAATATCACTATGAGTGGTTGTGTATTGTTGCTTAACTTGTGATTAGATTGTTAGATTAGTATTGTAAGATGCTTGATTGTAGGATGGAGGAATCAAATAGTTGCAATGCTGGTATAGTAAAGGAGTGTATACATTGACAGATGAAGCCAACCGTTGAAAGGAACCGATATTGTGAAGAGTGAAATTTATCATTTGAATGATCACCATCTAGATCATGTTGTTAGTTCCATCATGTCGTCATGACTGATGTTGTGTAAGACTAGATGTTGGAGTATGTCGTATAGACTTTGTCATCTAGAGCATGACATATAGGGGATGTCGATTGGATTGTGTTGTCTGAGCTAGAGAAAAATCTATTGTCTAGAGATTGCATTAACTAAGCACATTGTATTTGATGGACATTACCGTCTGGGATGAGTTACCCTACTTTCATTGATTGTAGTTTTGTTGACCTTTAACTTGTTATTCCATGGTCATTGGAAATTCTCACCATGTAACTTATGATACATGGAGTTGGGTGAGAAAGAGTGTTCAATACTACAATCAAAGGTTGAGCTAGTTGTTTACGCATCTGGAGGAAGATACCATCAGATGTATTGAATAAGAGGTGATTTATGGAAGGACTTTATCCTACGTATAGGAAGAATATCACGGTGGTCCCTCCAACATCATATCAAGAGGCCTTTGAGTGGGATTTGAATTTTAAAAGTGATGCAAACATGCTATTAAAATATTAGGGTCATGTTGATGAGGATGAATGACCCTGAATGTGGAACTTATTTTTATGTTAAAAATTACTCTTATAATGATAGCGACTCTTGCAACAAAAGTGATGATTCTAAAAACAAAAGTAGTTTGGATAATGAGAGTACTACATAATCCAAGTGTTGGTTTGAGAAGTCATTAAAGGAAGCGATTCTCAAGAGAAGAGCAATGATGTTGAAGATGAATGTGACACAAAGAACATGTGTAAAGACATGAAATAATTAATAAAAGTATGTGAAACATAAATGGAGATTGTACCAAGGGAGGATGCCATTAGTGATGTGTTCTTTGACAACCATTAAATAATTAGAAGATTTTAAGTATGATATAAAGGACATCCATTGTACAATATTGGCAATATAATTTGTGGGGGAACTTTATACATGAATGTCAAAGTGTTGTAAGTTGAGATGAATCAGTATTATGTAGAGGGTTCAAGAAATCTGAGAGGAGTCATAGCCCTAATCGAGAAGTAGAGGTGACCTTTATAAACCTAATTGCAACTAAGGAGATGAACTTGGTTACAATAGAGGAGACAAAAATCAAACAAATAGTTGAAGCTATGAACAAATAGGAGGTTGTACAAGTGGCAGATACAAACAACAAAGTGATTGATGTAGCCAAAGAAGTAAATGATGTATATGAAAAAAAATAATGTTCATATTTGATCACCTATTAGGGTCATTTGGTCATTTGGACTTGGGTCATCTAGACCCAATCCTTGATCATCAATACTTAGGCCAATTGATCCTAGCCCATTTAAGTCGAGACCTAGGCCATTTGGGATGACCCAACAAAGGGGAGCGGTTGTCAAGGTCTCTCCCAATTATTTGGGGGAGAGGACTTAACATTAGATGGACCATGGATTGTCTAGCCAATGGGAAGGTTGTGAGGGTCATCCCATTACTATATAAAAGGGAAAAGAGGCCCATATATGACCCTTGGGCCATCAGGCTTGAGGGGGGTCATTTGGGCCCCACCTAGGCCACCTAGGAAGGTCATCTCAACTTGAAAGAAGGTCATAAAGATGACCAAGGAGGTTTTTTAGATCCCTATGCTATTTGAGGCCAAGGGATGTCTATCAAGTACCAAGATAGGATTTTATAAAGCTAAAAAATGTTTGTCAAAGTTAAAGATAGGTTGTCTAAGGCTAAGGGATGTCTATTAAAGACTAAGACAAGGTTTTTTGTGTTAGAGAGAACATATTACATCATTTGGGTCATGTAAATATACCACCTTAGGTACATAGTTAGGATAAGAGATTAATTTAGAGAGAATTTATCTAGTTACTTCATGCATTGTAATAAATGGACAACTGGCAATGTACAAGTTGTAATGTGCAAGGTGTCCCCTTGTACAAATAGGTAGAGTGTTGGCCAAGGAATATTTCTTACTATATAAAGAGCCTCATAGTGGTAGATTATATGTGAAGCAGATACCAAGCATATCTCTAGTTCATGTTAGCTCTTTGTAGCAATACTCTTGTATGGAGTACAATGTAGCTCTTCAGCTCATATTAATGGAGTGACCATTTCCTCCATATTGCATTGTATTTTTATCATTTCTATTTATAGCATATTTCAATCATATTTATGTTTCACTTTCTTTCATATTTTTTGTATTTCATTAGGACCTATGTTAAATATCTCCACAATATACATCCTCAAAAGCTAACAGTGGTATCAGAGCCATGGTGCTTCAATATAGGAGGACCTACATACATCATAAGGCAAATCCAATAGGTCAAGAGGAATAAGGAGAGTCACCATTACTACTGTTGTCCTGCATATTTGCAAACCAGATCTACCATTGAGTGTCATCGCATGCAAAAGCTACCATTAGGATTATTTGATAAAAATAGCCATAAGATTAGAAAAGTGAAGATTGAAATAAATCTCAATTGTAGAAAACCTAAGATTATATTTGGTTAGATTCTTTCCATAGGGTTGCAAAAAAACTTGTGAAGACTAGGATTCGGTATTCATTCCACTAGTTTGATGGATCAACTAGTGAATACCTTCTAAGAGATCTATAATTTGTTAACTATTACCGAAAGTTTTTTTTGTTGCAGAAAATTAATTCTGAGATGATTGGGACACCTCCTACAATAGAAAGTTAGGATATTTTAACTTTTTTGCCTGAAATTTGGTGTTATTTCCTCATGCAGAGATTAGTTCCTTGTGTAAGAAAAGAACACTGCAAAAGAAAACTCTTGAAGAAGAGTCATGGTGAAGTTAGGAGACTGGAGATCTCCATTGCTAGATTGAGAGCTTCATAGAAGAAAAGGCCATCGATGCCTTAATTCAAAATAAAAAATACCACAATAGCCTTAATCTAGTAGAAGATTTCAGATTAGGGTTTGTGAACCAGAAAGAAGACTCCAAAAGTTGAGTCATAGGAGGAGATAAGAAATTGGTGATCTCCATTCAAGATCAATACCTATAGAGTGCAGAAGAAGAAAAGTCCAAAGAAGCATAGAAGAAGAATAGGCCAAAGAAGCCTAGAAGGAGAATATGCTAGAGAATCCTTGAAGTAGAAAAGGCCATAGAAGACTTAATTCTAAAGAAAACTTCAAAAAAAGAATTCCTGACTTAGAAGATAAATTCCTGATTTAGAAGTAAACTCCAAAGAAGAGTTCCTGAAGAAAACTTCTATTTTAGAAGGAAAATTTCTAATTCAGAAGTAAACTCCAAAGAATATTTTCTAAAAAAAACTTTAGAGAAGAATTCCTAATTCATAAGAAGAATACCTAACTCAGAAGAAAGACTCCAATGAAGAGTTCAAGAAATAGGAGATTGGTGATCTCCATCAAATCCTACAAATTATAGAAGAAAGATAATGGACCAATGAAGTCCTATTCCAGAATCCAGAAGCATTAAAAACAGAGATCTAGGAGGAAGATCTCATCACAAACACTTATAGAAGCAGGAGGTTGAATAAAATGTCTCAATCAGAAGACCAGAGAAGTTGTAAGATAGAAAACCTTCGAGAGGTCTCAAGGATAAGAAAAATAAGGTTTGGAGAGTCTTTTTGTAGAGATTGCAAAAGCATCATCAAGAGAGTTACTAGGAGAACTCATTGAAGAATTCCACTACCAAGGAGAAGTTCCTAATAGTGAAGGAATTGGGACAATTATTGCCATCCAAAAATAAGCCCAAGAGAAGAAGAATCTGGCAAGGAGTACCAAATCCTAGAAGAAGAATTTGGCAATGAGTGCCAAATATGAGAAAAAGAATTTGACAAAAAGTACCAAATCCTAGAAGAAGAATCCAATGAAGACCTCAAGAAAATTAGAATATTGAGAAGAAGAAGATCCTGTTTGAAGTTAGAATTCGACAAGAAGCTTGAAGGAATATTCAAATAGAAGAAGCCTACCAAATCCAGGAGATTTGGAGATTATCTCTCACAACAAAAAAGTACAGTTCAGAAAGAGGAGTTCTCTAAATCTACAACAAAAAGTAGAAGATCATTGGAAGGATTAAGCCACCAAATCAAAGGCTCAAGACAAAAATTTTGAGGCTAGATATTGGTGAAGGAGAAAGCTATTCGGGACAACCATCAAAGAAGCTACGTATCCATCCACTACAAAGTAGCAACTTGGTGAATCAAAAACACCAAGATCTACATCATCTACAGAAGCGATTAAAGGTAAGCTACTAGAGTGCAATTAGTTGAACTTAAAATTAGGGTTCATTATCAAATTATATTAAGCACCATATCTGGATTAAAAGTTGCAAAAGAATAGATTGCATTATAATCTTCAAGTGCAAAAAGAAAGAATTCCTTTTAAGGTTTATTTGCACAATTAATAGGAGGTGGATATTTTCGAGAGAAAGAAAATTATCATCTACCTATCTAGAAAGCAAGAAGAATATATCCTAAAATATTTATTTTAGTGAAAATTTGTAGAATACTTATTAAGGGTTCATTACAAATTACTCTTGAAACTTGCAGAGATCATTAAGTGCATCTAAAATTATTTTGAGAGCTTATTGGAATGATAAGGTGATATTGTTAGTGCATTAAATTGGTAGCATTATTAAGATCATTTGCACTACACTAATTACTCTCAAAAAAGTTAGTTTGTGTTTGTTGGTTAAAGCATCAAGAGCACAAAAATCAGCAGATTATCAAAGTGTCTAGAGACACTATTGGTGCACATAACATGCAGCATCGTGTGGCCCAAAGAAGCCACCAAAACAAATAAGATTCCTCCAAGGAGTGGAGAATAAAAGCCACTATCAAAATCAACAATCAAAGCTTCAAATAGAGACTTGGTGAGTTTCGAATTCAAAGAGCACTAAAGGCTATTTACAAAAAGGTGCAAAAAATTACTTCTACAAATAAAAAGGAAGCTTCTATATAAGTGGTTATTAACTTGGATTTATTACCAAAGTCACCAAACAACGAAGAGAATTATCTAGAAAAAGAGACAACATCAAATCTGCCATTGCCTATCTCAAAAAGCTACCATAAGACCAAAAAAATTAGATTGCAAAAGGAGGTGCAAAAAGGTATTTTATATACAAAGTATTTACATTTGTTTTGCACTACTCTAATTTGTTCTACATAGAAAAATGATAGGTCTTATGTGGCACACTCTTTACAAGGAGAAGAATAATCCAAGACAACCATGCAAAAGCATTCTCCTCACAAGGGAATAAAGCCGCTCAAAAGGCTCACATCTTCTATGGGATGGACATTCAAACCTGCAAGAAAATAAAGCAAGGAGAAGCACTACATTAGAAGGTAATATCATCTACAAAAAATAAGGGATAACAGGTTGAAGGATGTACATCCAAGGAGCACCATTGGAGTAGCCCAAAAACTCCACTCAAGCATTGGAAAAGTGTTACTCCAAGATCCCAAGGCGTTTCTAGAACCATTCCATATCAAGCGCCATAGAACAAAGGAAGAATTGACCGCATTGCATGGTTAAGAAGGTGATTACAAGATACGTTGGAGGAGCATTACATAGAAAAGCCCATGCATGAAGGAAAGGTGATACTTATCACCTAGAAGGAAACAAAAATTTTTCCCACATAAATGCCCATACATTACAAAGCTTGACCAAGAAAATGCTCAAGAAGAAGGTTGGAAATAAAGTTTGCTCGTCCAAGATTGTAACGTTCATCCACCTGGCAAAGTTTCACAAATGACAATAAGCATCTCAAGCGCTCAAGGGTAACCACTATGACACTTGTCACAAAGTTCAAGATCCTCCATCTATTAAAAGGTATCAAAGACCATGGAGGATGATATTCATAGCACTCACAATAGTCATGCACTTACAACAAATGCAGTAGCCTGAATCACAGTTTGGAAGAGAAATAAAGAGCATTAAAAGCTCTGGTCAAGGTATTCAAGGAAGGTCAAATATCCAAAGTTGAATCTCCAACATCCAAACTTAAATTCAAAGGTGAATCGACGTACACCATAGCAAGGAAAACGTATTAAGAGGATTGTCACATACGTCCAAAACCTGTGCCAAATACATAGGGAGTACAACACTAAAGGTAAGGTCTATACTTCATCAAGATTGCTTTCATTAATAGGGAGTTATAAGGTATAATATAAGGTTGAAATATTAATAAAAATCAACCATATTTGAAAGCAATATCTAAGGGGAAAGTATCTATTAAAATAGACTAATATTTGCAATATTAAAACATATGAGAAATAAGGACTTCTACTTGAATTTTTATTATTGTAAATAATTGTTTTCTAATATTCCATATTAGGGAGTTATAAGGAATACTACATCAAAGTAGGAAATTGGAAACTAGAAACAATAAATATCAAATTATTAAAGGCTATAAAAGAGGTTTATTAAAGAATATTTAGAGTTGTAAATTAATTGGTATACTTGTCTCAAAATACATTAAAGGGACAAAGGAAATCCAACTTGTAACCACCAAAAAGGCTCACACCCAATAGGGTCTATTGCAATTAAAGAAAGATAACAACAAAACATGCACCAATTGATCAAAAAAAGGGAATGACAATCATAAAATCCTTTATTAATTCCAAATTGAGTCAAGTTACATATTCATCCCTCTTAGGGATACCCATTTTGATACTTTGATTACAATAGATCTAATTCCCTTTTAGGGTAGATGTGAATCAAATGCCTTCTAGGGTGACACGAACTGCTCTAGGGTGTCGATGACCCTCTTCTCCATGATTAGAGGTATTTTTAGCCTTGCATCCCAAAACCCTGTTAGTCTTGCGTGCAAGAAACAACAAGAACACATTAAAAGCAAAGGGAGCCTCTCTTGATGAGGCATTTTGAGGAGATTTCACAAAAAGATGCCATAACAAGCATGTAATCAAGAAAATGAATAAAACATGGTAAACCTATGTTAATCATGAAATGTTGCCATCAAACATGTGCAAGAAAGCAAGTACTATCTATCTATTGGGTTAGTTTATCAAATGGAAAGCATAAACACATGAAATAACCACAATTGCACTAATTACCAAATTGAAAACATGAAGGTAAATCTACCTTAAATACCTAATTCAACAGGTTATAAATCTCTAAAATGCAAATTAAACCTACACTAAGCATAATATGATCTAACCGATTAATCTAAAGAAAAAAGCACAAGGGGATCTATAATCATTTGCTCACCGCGGGTCTGATGTGTGACTAGCACTATTCACCATGGCTGACAATCGCGATGGGCCTCTGAATAGGTTTACCCTCCAAATTTGGGCTTAATATTTGATCCACCTTGCCAAATTGATGGTCAAGGGTCGCCTTTGTGTCCTTTGACATATTTGGCAGTTGAATTGATCATATGGTGCATGGATTGAACAAATTGGCATTTCTTGGCTCTCCTAGGCTCCTAAGACCTCCATGGCAATGTGATATCCAATTGGGTAGCAAAAGTATTCCTCTCAATGCACCTAGGTGAGTATGCAATTCGATAGGGCTTCACTGCTCAATTGATTACACTTCTCTCTCTTCTTTCCCAATTCGAAGGGGGATTATATAGCAATTGCCAAGGGGCTAGGAGTAGATTCATGAGGAATCTAAGATCAAGATTGGGCAGTTGAGTTTGTTGGATGGAAGGATTCAAAACCTTCCTCACTCAAACCACTCCAATCCGCAACCAATTGGCCATTGCAACCGATTTTGTGTTGAATGAAGACCAATTGATTCTGAGTGCTGATCGCGGATAACATACGCGGTGAGCACTAGTAACCACAGGTTTCAAAAGAAACTAGCACTGACTAGGCAAAGATACCCAAATGAGTGGTAAAAACCACTGCTATACCTTGGATCTGTCCAAAGGTCTTCCATATGGTCTTCTAGCATGTCCCATATGAGTAGTCGCCTCTACATGATGCGTTTTAGGTGTCTACAAATACCCCTTTTGAGATGCGTTGTGAGATTGAATAACATTGAGCAAAAATAGACCTCCTAAAATGATGTTGTAGGTTGCATGATGATCATTAGTCGGATCAACATTAGATGCCCCAAGTCCAGCAAAAGGACACACATCCTAGAATCATTGCTTCTAACTCGGTGAAAGGCTTAAATTTGAAAGGGTTTGCACTCGTCATCAGACATTTAGATAACATCAATGTCAAGTAGGCTTTTGCACCTATCAATCCGAAAGGAAGAGAGTTACAAACAAACTGTCATATATGTTATTTTCCCTAGCAAAAGGGTAAGCTTATGATAGTCTTTGGCAATTATTTGTAAGACGAACACAATTTTGACAAGATCAAGGGATCTTCTATTGACTTTGATTATGATTTGATATTATGACTACCCCCTCAAGCGACGAGTCGATGAGGGTAATGATAATAAATGAAGCAACAAGGTCGCTTGACCACTATGAATAATCTTGAACAAATTAATATTTAGCATTTAAATACTTGGCAATTCCTAATCAGCTATGATTACAACTATTAATAGTAATTACCTATTTCTATCCCATGGAGCGGTCCAGCCACGAAGGCCTTCTTAGGGAATCAAAATGAAAGAAATCCCGATTAGGCATGTGTTGAATCATATTGTCGATGATATGCTAAAAATATCATAGGAGAATTACGATGAATATCTCGTTCCCATAGAGTAGTCCGACTGTGTAGGCATTTTTAGGGATTGAAATGAAGCATAACAATTCCACGATGATGAATTTGCCCCAAATATCCTTATGGTGATTTAATCATCTTGTCGGATTGCATGGATCGCAAGTCGCTGCAACCGCAAAGTGTATAGGATAAATAACTAAATACGAGGTAAATTTGACTTTTAATTTATTTGATTTTTTTGTTAATTTTTGAATTGAATTAGTTTTATTAGCTGGGAGGTACGGTGCTCCATGAAAGGATTGTCATAGTGACAACTTGTTTGAATGTACTTTATAATCTCAGCCAGTTATTTTTGTTTTTACCTTATGATGATATTTTCCAATGTCGTTATGCATTGTTTGGCTTATTTTATTTATTTTATATTTTTTGATGCACTAATGGTTTGGTGAATAATTTTATTTTGACCTTTTAAGGATCTCCATAGTGGGAATTGGGAGCATTTAATGTGGCTTGTTGACCGCACCTATCAACTACGGGAAAATTTCTTGACCGCGACCCAAAGTCACGATCGTAAAACCCTAATTCGGGGACCATGGGTGTCAACCGTGGGTCGACCCAAATTCAAAAAGTATATAAAAGGGTTTATGCTTTTAAAAATTCATTATTTACCTGAGAATAATAGTAAATCTGAGAGCTCTGAGAGGTAAATAACAAAATTTGACCCGAAATGCTACCTGAAACTCATTCTACACATTCCACACCGATGGCCGATCATCCGGAGGCTTCTACCAACGGAGGAGCCGGTTCCTCCAAGGTAACTTGAAAATCGAGACCTCACTTGTAAATTATCGAATTAAAATTAACCACATTAATAAAATGGTAAATTAACCTCATTAAACTATCGATAACGAACCTCACCCTAGCTAGGTTTAGCATAGGTTAGATTAGGGGGTGGGTTACTTTATTTTTTTAGGGGTTTATTTGGGAAGGACGAGGTCCCAAAATGGGTCTCGCTCCTTAGCCATGGGTGGCAGCCGTGACTCCCAATTGGTAGATTGGGGGCCGCGGTGGGATTTAAATCCCAATGGTCAAATTTTTGACCGTTGGGCCGACCGTGGTTCCAACCCGTGAGTGCCCAAATGTTTCCAAAGTTTTCAAGTTTTTCCATTTTCTTGATTGATTTTTGGGCAATTAATGCCATTTATTATTGTTTTTAAGTGCTCCTTTGATATTTTTTTGAAATTTTTGATCATATTTTTGCATGTTTTTGCATTTTTATGAGATTTTTGTGATTTGTTTATCATTTTTTAGTGATTTTAATTGTTTTTTTTTGTTTTTACTTGAATTGCTTTTATTCAGTCCCTGACGATCAGAGCGAGGGAGACTGATCTCCTTTGCAACCTATGTCTTACACTAACTGCCGCAAAGCAGGCTTGGTTTACTGCTGTGGGGTTCAACTTCATCTTAAGCCTCCCCACTATCCGAGTGGACTAGACATATCTTACTACATTGGCCCATCGCTGGGATGCGAGGACCAATACATTTCACCTACCTACGGGTGAAATGACTATCACCCTGGAGGATGTATACCTCATCTTATAGCTACCCATCGATGGCGAGGCCATCACTTCTTCTCCTATCGGGGTGAAGAAGGCAGTATTTGATGCTATCTTCGGTGATTGGAGCGTGGAGGCACAGGGCCACATTGACCACAGAGGCGTCCACATTTAGGAGTGGTACGAGGCTAGGTTTTTCTCTTAGAGGGAGGTATTTTTCATGCACCTCATCATTCAGATCGCCCTCCCAGATTCTTCAGGTGTGAGGTTCCCTTGGAACCTCCTGGATCAGACTAGAGATGTCATGGCTAGCTCGATCGTGCAATCGCTTATCTTATCCTGGGAGAGCTCTCTCTTAGCGTAACTTTATCATGAGTTGTTCAAGATTACCCATCGCAACAGAGTGGGAATCAGATGCAACTTCCTTTTGTAGATCTGGGACTAACAACATATCTAGATAGAGTGCCCCGTCAACTTGCCCCTGCAGATCACTACCATTGTAGATGATCGACAGTGCTATGCCACCTGTTGGCCGTG
Organism: Wollemia nobilis; assembly: GCA_028583015.1. Taxonomy (NCBI): domain Eukaryota; kingdom Viridiplantae; phylum Streptophyta; class Pinopsida; order Araucariales; family Araucariaceae; genus Wollemia; species Wollemia nobilis. Next base: position 2,697,622 of record JAQPPZ010016964.1, read on the forward strand.
GTAGCAAGAGGGCTTCAGGAGTAGGTCTCGTGCAGGAGACCTAGATCATTACATTGGTCGCTTTGCACAGTTGCACCCCAAGGATATATAATGGTAACCTTACATGGACTGTCCAGCCTAGACTGAGGTAGACAAATACCTACATCGTGTGTGCAGAGATAGATGGATCATTGGTCGTAAGGCCTACTAGTGCGAGTATCACTACTTCTCTCATGTATTATGGTAGTTTGGTATTCGATAGGATATTACAGATATGCCGACCATTTACAGACGCCTGGCCCTGGAGAGGAACCTGGACTGGCCCTAGGTCACTCCACTAGGGGAGGATGACAATGACTTCAAGAAGTCAGGGTTAGCAGATGTCGGGACTACTCCAGATTATGATGGCTAGTGGGTCGACTTCTAGTGGCACGATGAGGGTCCTCTAGGTCGACCAATTAAGGGATTTACAACCGAGGATGTAGAGGACACATAGGTGGATCCTCATGGACATAAAACTCGTAAGTGAACAAATGGAGCATGGGGCATAGCAGAGGAGGGCTCGTAGGTAGAGGCAAAGGAGGAGTACTTAAAGGAGGGTGAGGTAGCTCCAAACAACAAGGTTAGGTAGCTAAGGGCATAGATCACCGACCTATAGAGCCAGGTAGGGAGAATCCACACCCAATTACTACATAGAGATACCTCTATCGTCACTCTGGATGTAAAGCTATCCCATGAGTAGAGGCAGTGACACGACTAAGAGGAGGAGAGGATAGCTCTCCAGGCATAGGTTACCACTACAGACAACAAATCAGGGATCTCACTAGCAAGCGAAATCTGGCACAATCATAGCTTAGTGTGGTGACTACTAAGAGGGACTTACTTAGGGTGATGAGGGGAGACCCCTCATCCTCGTAGGTTATCATGCCACCTATGGTAGTACCGTCTACTCTATTTCCAGGAGGTCATGACCCTATGTCAAAGATCAGGCAGCTACATGCCCTCGTGGATGAGGGTAATGCTTGACATTCAACGCGTGTAGCCTACATCAACTAGTTGGAGGGTCACATCAGGTTGCTAGATGGGGAGGTTTCAGAGGATACCCACACTATAGGGACCCACAAGAGTAGGTCTAGGACCAGAGAGACAGGGCAATCATATGCTAGCTACAACCATAAGATGCACATGACTGAGAGTACTCACAGGTCTTTGAGTACTCAAGGTGCCAGTTCACAGAGGACTCATAGGGATGGTGGAGGCGATGGAGGTGCCTCACAGGCTGGGGGTGCAGGTCCTATTTAGTACAAATATTTTAGAGATGTTTATTGTACTATTTTTGAGTGTAAGGTCGAGGACCTACATGTATGTAGCCTACGGGTATTTTGATGTACCCCACTGTACTTATTGACAAACACACAACACACACACACACACACACACACACACACACACACACATATATATATGATATGACATTTCATCTCATTACATGTGTACTTTTAATTTTGGTATTTTATGATTTATGTTATGCATATGGATGCAATGCGTTATTGATTTGATTCTACATTATATGATGTATGGATGACATGCACTAGATAGCTATGCGATAGATGATTAGATGTTATGAGTTATGTATGTAGATGTACTACTTATGATGGATGCATATGGATGCGATGTTTATGTTAAATGCATGTATACTTTGCTTTACTTGTATGCATTTAATTTATGTTGCTATGACATAATTTGATCCATGTATGTACTGCATGTATTTATTAGTTTTGTAATGTGTTATGTAAAATGGAAATTTATGCTTTGATCACTTTAAAACATAATGTATGCAATGTGAGTTTTAATCAATCTAATGGATGACACCACAGAATGTATAACAATCATGGATTGTAGTTGCTTTATATTTTTGAATGTTTGATAAATTGTACACCCTTTTGTGAGATGCAATGATATATTGTTTTTTGTTCATAAGCTTTTGTAAATTAAAAGGATATGTATAATATAATCAGTGGCCATCTAAAGATCATTTCTGACATCCATCCGATATCTAATTATATAGTACAAATAGTTCCAATAAACAAACTCTCATAAAAGAAATTGATGTTTTGATGATTGCAATTTGAATGATTGGTTGCTATTTGGGAATTTTTGAGGTTTACCATGAGACTCAAACACCCTAGTTGACTTATCAAAAGTTGTATACTAACCACACTAGACTTCTAAAATATAAGGTTTTCGCTAGGATAGGCCCTAACTATTCATTATACCTATGTGTGCAAATGAGTATATTAAGATAAGGCATAAGCATACCTTGATGTCAGGCGGGATTATTTCAGCCCATTGCTAAGATCGGGGGTCCACAAATGTCTTACCCAATCCTAGGTTTAGATTTTAGTTGGACTAGACCACTAGGCGATACATGACACCTGAAGCTAGCTCTTCCACATTCAAATATTGGTCTACACATAAGCGAAATGCTAATGCATTAGACATATCGTCATGCGTAAGGTACAGTAGTGGTGACAATTCTAGGGATTCAAGTTCACCCCCTTATTTTCTTCATTTTTTGGGATACTTGCTCATATAAAGTGACAAAAATCACTGTTATTTTTGTACTATAGTGATAAAAATCACTGTTTATTTTGTACTTTATTTTTGAGCAAGGGATTTGATATTGATTTTACTTTCTTTGTACAATTTGATCTTCATTTGATCTGACTTTCTAGGATTTATATTTGATAATTTGCTTTAGAAACTTCCTTTGGGGATTTTACTTTGGGAAACTATTTTTGGGATATCGATCTTATGATATCAATATGGGATATCAATCTGGGATGTCGATCTATGATATCGATCTAGGGTATCAATATGGAGGATTGATCTAGGATATCACTCTGGGATATTGCTCATTTTAATGTAAGCAAGGGATTTTGGGTAGGGAATAAACTTGTCCTTTTGCCAATTGCCAACATTTCCCATACCGTCCGCACAAGGGGATAAGCAAGAATAAATATTTTCACCTTAGGATACCTGGTCCTGCTTCATGGCTTTCATCTTCCCCTAGTCCTTATTAGGATTATTTAATTTATTGATTAGTTATAGGATTCTGATATGCTAAGGGCTATACTAACTAGACCTCAACTACAAAAGCAAAGCAAGCTTTCTATCAACTCTTGAGAAGACCTCTAGGTATGGTTGAATGACCGAAAAACCCTAGTATATTCTTCATATCAACAAGATGGGTTGTGTTGAAAAACACAATTACTCACAAGGGTGATAAATAGATGAAAAAGATAGTGCATAGATGTATGATTGAGACACAAACGTGGTGTCGTTTGTAAGATTGTAAACACAATTTATTCTAATGTAAGCATGATGGGTGAATATGCCTAATGCAAAGCAATGGTGAAATGCAAAATGAAATGCAATGCAATGATGCAAATGAAATGCACATGTTTTTTATTTTTGATATATTTTCCAAATTTTTTATGGATTTTAACATTTTTGGAAAACCTTTGAGCCTTTTGGGATTGACCAAGTAGTTTTGAGAAACCCTTGGAGCATTTTGGGATTGACCAAGCGGTTTTGAGAAACCCTTGGAGCATTTTGGGATTGACCAAGCAGTTTTGAGAAACCCTTGGAGCCTTTTCTAAATGACCAAAGGGCTTACAGATGCCTTTGGAGCCTTTTTTGAATGACCAAAGGGCTTACAGATGCCTTTGGAGCTTTTTTGGATGACCAAAGGGCTTATAGATGCCTTTGGAGCCTTTTCTAGTTCTTAGGCATAGAACACTTTAAGATGAAGGATATTGAGAGGTTTAGGCTCTTCAAATCCTCTAAGCGATGTCAAGCGATATGTCCCAGGTCCAATCTTCTCCGAGATCATATAAGGACCCAACCAGTTAGCTATGAATTTATCTCACATTTTTGATAGTAAATTTGATTTCTGTTGGTTCTCTTTCAGCATAATATCACCAACCTCAAAGTCTCTCAAATGGACTTTGCTATTTTAAGCTTGTTTTAAGTGCTCTTGATAAACATAGAGGTGCTCGAGGGTATTCACGCGACGTTCATCAAGTAGCATCAATTGATCTAGGCGAGCTTGCCACGTAGTGTCATCATTAATGAACTCTTTTAATGCGATGTGCAATGTTGGAATATCCAACTCTAAGGGCATAATGGCCTCAACGCCATATACTAATGAAAATGGATTTGCCCCAATGGGCATCCGAATACTAGTCCTATAAGCCCATAATGCAAGGGGTAGTTGGATGTCCCAATATTTGTGGTGCTCTTGTACCATATTTTTCAAGATGGAGATCACTATCTTATTTGAAGCTTCAGAATACCCATTTGCTTACGGATAATATGGAGTCACAAAACTATGTTTGATTCTATACTTAGACGTTAAAGCTCTCACAGTTTTGTTCTTAAATGACGTTCCATTATTCAAAATTATCTTGGATGGTATCCCAAAATGACTAATGATATTGGTGAGTATAAAATCAACAATACGCACTCTAGTTGTCATTGTTAAGGGAATAGCCTCCACCCACTTAGTGAAATACTCAGTAGCCATGATAATAAAAGTATGTCGACCCGATGATGGAGGAGAGATATTGCCTATGAGATCAAGTCCCCACTGAGAAAATGGCCAAGCCGCTTGAATGGGCTATAAGGCCTATGATGGCATGTGCATAAGATTAGCATGATGTTGGCATTTAACGTATTTCCTAACATACACATTGTAATCCTTATCCATAGTGGGCTAATAATAACCCATACGAAGGATGCTCTTGATGATAGCCATGCCGCTGAAATGGCCACCATACATACCATCGTGAGCTTGCAAAATTGCCCAAGATGACTCTTGGGGCTCAAGAAAATGAAGGAGAACTCCATCATAGCTTCTATGGTACAGGATTTCTGCTAACAAGACATACTTTGTCACTTTCTATTTGAATGTGTATTTTGCGACATGCGAAAATCCCTGAGGGATTACACCAAGTTTAAGGAAGTCATATATTTGTGACGTCCAGTTATGATAAGCTTTGGCCTCGATCAAAAAGACATCATGCTCCCCCTACGGTTCTACATTTGCAAATGCAGACTAGGAAACAACCCTGTGGTGAATGGTAGTACCACTCCCCATTGGATCCTACGAGATCAAAGACCCCTAGGATGCTCTCTTGAGAAAGTCTCTAGATTTGTAGAACCACTCATGGTTTGGTTCTACATGAATCATGTTGATTGACTCTTTGTTATCCAATGCTTCGCGTTGCACAATAGAATGTGACAATATTTTTACATGGATGGTAGTGAAATCGACAGATAGATTTTGAGGGATTAAATATCCCAAAGATGCCATTGTGTCTGCAAATCTATTGGACAAATGAGGGATTGCCTCGATGTCATACCATTCCAATTGAGCTAGATAAATGTCAACAAGATCCTTGTAAGCTTTCAATACTGGACATCGATATTGAAATAATCCCTTAACTTGGTTCACAATGAGAAGGGAATCACCAAAGATATTTAACATTTTTATCTTCATGGAGACAGTTATTTGGAGACCCAAAATTAGGGCTTCGTATTCAACATTGTTGTTAGTGCAAGGAAAGTCCAACTTGAATGACAAGGGTATTGGAGCTCCTTGTGGCATGAACAACACTATTCCTGCACCACCTCCTTGCTCACACTTTGAACCATTGAAGAACAAGGTCATATCAGCTTTTTTATTTGGTTCTTTGGGTTTGGGTGCTTCTGATAAGGCAAAGACTACATCATTAGGAAGCTCTATGGTGAGGGGCCTACTATTTTTGAGAGGCACCTCAACCAGTTGATATGCTATGACTTGTCCCTTAATGGAATTTTGGCTTATGAATTCCAGATCGAATTCTATCAGTAGCATGATCCACTTCATAGCACGTGTATTATGATATGTCTTGCTCATCATATACTGCAAAGGATTTTGTTTGGATATGACGTATGTCATATGAATCAACATATAGTGTCACAATTTATTTGTAGCGAACACTACTGCTAAACACAACTTTTCAATGTATGCATATCCAAGCTCATAACTCACCAAGGCTTGGCTAATATAATATATGGTCTGTTATTTATCTTGCACATTCTTTTGGGCTAACATGGTTTCCAGTGCAGAGTCAATTTATGATATATATAGCAAAAATGACACATCTAGCCTTGGTGGAGCTAGCACTGGCGGCGTCACTAGGTATTGCTTGATTTCAGCAAAGGCTGCTTGACAGTCCTCATCCCGGTTGAATGGGACCCCCTTGTGTAGAAATTGATTCATGGGTCAAAATTTATCCGATAATTGGGTGATAAATCGCTTTATGGATGCTACTTTGCCCTAAAGGCTTCTTAATTATTTGATGTTCATGGGGGGATGCATTTCTAAAATAGCCTTGAACTTTGTTGGGTCAACTTTGATGCCTCATTTTGAAATGATGAATCCTAAGAGCTTTCTCAAAGTTACGCCAAACATGCACTTCTTAGGATTCAACCTGACATTATGCTCTATTAGGCGATCGAAGACCTTCCTCAGGACCTCTGCATGCTTAGAACACAATAATGACTTTGCCAACAAGTCATCAATATAATCTTCTAAGATTTTATGCATATAGTCATGAAAGATGTATGTCATAGCCTGCTGATATGTGGCACCAACATTTTTAAGACCAAATGGCATAAATTTATAGCAAAATATTCCCCATGGTGTTATAAATGCAATTTTATGTTGGTCTTCGGGCTTAATCCAAATTTGATTGTAACCAAAAAAATCATCCATTAAGGAGAGCATCTCATGACCTGCAGTTGCGTCTACAAGAGCATCGATATTCGAAAATGGAAATGAATCCTTTGGTGTTGCCTTATTTAGGTCTTTGAAATCCGTATAGATACGGATCCTTCCATTAGGTTTTCCTACATGCACCATATTGGATACCCATTCTGGATAGTCGATGGAGATTACAAACTCTACATCCAACAAATTTTGTAATTCATCCTTAACCATTAAGGCTATTGTTGGATGCATCTTCCTGAGTTTATTCTTGATTGGCTTCTTTGAAAGATCTAGTGAAAGGTTATGAGTAACCAATTTTGGATCTAGACCCGACATATCCTTATAAGTCCAAGAAAAGAGAGTAGGTCTCTATCTCAGTAGAGGGATGAGGTTGGCACGCTCATTAGGAGTCAAAATTTCTCCAAATTTAACCTTCCTTGGATTGGTGGGATCATTACTGATATCCACTTTGAAGGTTTCCTCTACTAACATATGGGATCCCTCCTCAAGCTGATGAGGTGTAGGGATAAAGTGGATGTCATCTTATGGGTTTATAGGTTCCTCATTGGAAGCATCCTCAACATGATAGACATCATGTGCACAACCTAACATAAAATGGAAAGGTTGCAGCATTTCTTTGTTAGGGAAGAAATCTTCAGGCTCTAGTGGTGAATCATCACGATCCCAATCGATAGAATCTACATTTAGATGCAATGGTTTGGATGGATCGGCTGGATTGTGGAGTGGAGTGGTCAAATCAATGGAGATCATGTTGACAGAATGGATTATATCTCCAGGACCACATGCAAGTGACTCAACATTAACAAAACTACCATCCCCGAGATGTGGTTCTGGGGTATGGGGATATCCGGATCCGATCTATGAATAGATGGTTGAATGGGATCACTGGGCTCCAGGAGCTCCATGTACATTGGTAGATCGAGAAACACCATATGATAAATCACATTAAGATTCGGTGGTCTCCCTCTAAGAAGAGGATGGAGATTGATCTCTCTGTGCAAATCCTTCGTAGTGTAAGGTGCATTACAATAGTGTAAGTATGGAGGTCCTAAATAGGCTCTCTCCATCTCATCCTCATCTTCACTATCATAATAGAGACCCTCACCACTACCAATTGGAATTGGGAGATTAGGAAGATGGGGTCCCATGTACGCCCACACCCGATAACTATTATCGCTCATGAAGGATTGATCATCTTCGATGACTGTTTCCTCCAGTAATAGATGATGTAAATTATGAGGGCTTAGATAGGTTGCCTCAGTCTCATCCTCATATAGCTCACCATTTGAGGACTCATTATCATCATCGCTCTCATATATGCAACTTGGTCCACCTATATCGTAGATGGATTCTGTTGTATCCTCGTCAGAATGATCTTCTAACTCGGAATTTATCACTAAATTATCATTATGAACCTGCATTCCTATATTGTCGATTGCCTCATAGATTTTTTGGCCCAAGTTTTCTCTTGGCATATGATCTGGACCGGCCCCCACCAAGATATCCTCGTGATATCTCGTGTGGTTCTATAGTGACATAGGTCACTATCCGATTATCCCTCTAGAATGTAGAAGGATTAGGGTGATAAGGATTGAAGTCAAATTCACCCTCCAGACTGAGGTACAGGTGGTCTAGAGATACCATGAGGGGTTCATCCTATCCTTCGATGTAAAATCCCAACATGAACCTATCAGTAGGTAACTGATACTGTGGTTCTATAGGCCTCTTACACCCTTGCTCAAATAGTCTGAGACCATAACCATGCCAATTGTAATGCTCAAAGTATCACATGGCTTAGTCTAGGTTAGAAAGATAATGAACATTCATAGTGAACGGTTCATTATCATCCTCATCCATGGGTATGGGAGATGCAATCTGGTCTAAACCTCCATAGATGAAGTTGGTTTGGTTAGGTGGTACCCCCAAATGGTTCCATCATTCCTATGGGAAGGTGATGGGCTTATGGTCAGCCCATGTCGTGTGTAGTCTTGATAATAGGCATGAACATCACGTTCTACACAATATATTCCCCTAATCCAGGATTAACCAAATGGACGGTCACCTACGATGCAGATGACCCCGCTGAAGACACAGGTGAAGCATGCTGAGGTGCCTCTTCGACTCCTCCTTGAACTTCCTCTACTTCCATGGGAGTAGGGGCTTCAACGATAATTGGCTTGGGTATTTGCTTTATCTTATTTTCACCCACCTTTTCTTTCAACTTCCTATCATCTTGCTATATCATGGATGTAGTCGGTCTAATAGAAGTAGTTATTGTGTGCTCCGATCATTGAGATATGGACATTGCAGGTCTAGCACACACTTGTTTGAATTTATCTCTTGGATCTTTGATTGGTGATGCTGGTTGCACATCCAGGTGCATTGAGGGGAGCACATATTCCCCCAAAAAATCTGCTAGATTCACGTATTTAAAGGGTTCTTCATCCGAAGGCACCACATGAACTTATCCCTCATGAATGTATTTGATACACTAGTGTAAAATAGAAGGGACAAAATGCATTTCTCTGATCTAAGGCCTCCCTAGATTATGTGGAACATCATCGAGATGGTCTTCAGTACCACTTGGATAGGTAAAATTATAGTGCCGACCGTCGAGCATAATGCATCATTGAACGCTCTCAATGTGAAGGTGGAAGGGATGATATGCATCTTGGGTAACTTCAAGTGAGTTAACCCCTTGGTAGTTATGATATTGATCGATGACCAAGTGTCGATCAAAACCCTCTTGAACAGTTTGTGATTCACATAAGCAATAATATGCAACGATAGGTCTGCTATAACGGACATCGTATTGACTTTGTGATCATGAAATTGAATGATCGGTTCTTGAAACTGTTGCATGTACCCCACGAAGTGTGTAAACGCTTCAAGATCCTGAGGCTACACTTCTATGGATATTAAAATGTCCATGAGTGTCTCCCTGTGCTTGGAAGACTACTGAATTAACTCATAAATCGACAACTTTGCTAGAGTTATCTATAGGTTTTGAATCAACCTACTTCTGATGGTCACCACCGGTTTAGTTGGTGGGTCGAGCACATACTAGGCTGGCCTTGGAGGAGGCACAACTTAGACCCTAATAGGCATTGGAGGTTGATTCGGTCGTTCATACCTTTCATTTCTTGTGACAACCTTGACCATATCGAAGAACCCTTGGGTTGGTGGTTCGATGCGTACTTGGTTGACCTGACCAACATTATTCTTGGGCACCTCATGATTCAATAGAGAATTTTTGTAAATCCTCATATTTTGGTTGTCGTGTGCTTGTAGGTTGTCGACAAGAAGCGTACCTCTCTCGATCATATTTTGCACAGATGTTTGAAAGACCAATATACCTTGATATCATGGCCTTTCGATCGATGAAAGATGCAATAATGATCATCTTTATAGCCTTTAGGCTTAGGTTGATTATGATCCATCATTTTGACTTCAAATAAGTTTATAGCCTTAGCTTCGCATAACTGATGAAAAATCAAAGTCAATGACTCCGATAACTGAGTGAATACACGAGGTGGGCATTGTTCCTTATTTTTACCCTTATAATTGTTATTGCGCTACTCATACTACGTAGGCGGAGGTTGGGCCTGATAATTTTGCTTTTGCTGCCATTTTCTCCCTTTTGAAGGTTCAAAACTACTTGATTAACATGGGTCGGCTTGGCCTGATGTCTCTCAATGCTTTTCTTGTGCCCCTCCTTATTCCTCAGCTTCAAATTACCCTCCTGTAACTTGATGTCCTCAATCACCTTGGCTTGTGTCAAAGCCTCTTTGAATGTCTAGTATTGTTGCAACTGTAGCAACAACAAAATGTGCTTGACACAATTCTTTGTGAACATTCGTGTTAATTCAGAGGACGGGATGGAGAATGGCAGCTTTGCCATCATCTTCTTCCATCGTTTTCCATAATACATCACTAGCTCATCATCATGTTGTATTAGAGCGGCTCGGTCAGATAAGTTTACCTTCTTGACGTCAAAGGAGAAGCGTTCAAGAAATGCATCAACTATTTGTTTGAAACTACTAATATTGTGCCTCTTGTTGAGTGTTAATTTTACCCAATTATGAAATTACACTCTCCCTTAGGGTTTGGATCCCAAAACCCTCTCTTGCAAAGAAGTTAAACAAACAACTTCTCCAAGGTCTCCGCTATATTAGCATTTGCATATGTGTATTAGTAATCTCAAATAAATATGTATCAATTTAATGCTTGGAACACCTTAGTGATTGCAAGTAACTGTAAACAAGGGGCAATGTTGATTTATTTTACCATGCTACTTTAATGATTGTTCATGAAACCAAAATAAAGCAAATGTGAGTTGGCCCTCATATGACCACGATGTAGTGCCTTAATTCCTTTTATATTAAGGATTTTAAGGTAGATTTTATCTTCCCTTATTAAGTAGATTTTAATCAAGTTTTATCTTGCATTAAAGCCTACTTTAAATGTGAAATTAAAGATCAAATCTATCTATAAATGTAAATCCGAAATGATGAATAGGCTCCTTGAATATAGCTTCTTATCATGAAGATAAAGATAGCTTTTGATGTGAATAATAAACTATCCCTCTTTGGTGAAATTGAAATTTTCACAAAGAGACAATAATTTATAGCCTTAAAATAAGGGCTTTAAAATGTCATTTAATTATCTCTCTTTTATGAAATAATTTTCATAAAAAAAAATAATTTAATGCTTTAAAATAACAACCTTTTAATATAACATGTAAAATTACCCCCTTCAATGAAATCAGAATTTTCATGAAGAAAGGGCACATTTATGCTCCAAAATTGGTAATTTATGAAATGCCATAAAACATAACTCCTTCAATGAAATTGAAATTTTCATGAAGGCAATGTCATCATAGGCTTACGCATGAACATGCAAAATTTTAAAATCTGATTTGCCTCCAAAAATGAAAAAAATAAATTTCCGAAATTATAAAACCCTTGAAAAACAATAATTTTCAAAAATTAATATAAAATCAAAATGACATCGGAATGAGCCGAATCTATTGCGTATTGAATATTGATGATCATTCTAGGCAGCCATGCAATTATTTTTAAATTTTGAAAATTTTTAAATGTTTATTTTAATGCCTAAATATTTAAAAAAATTGTATTTTAAAAGTTGAAAACTAGGTCCGAGGTGTAGACAAATTGGTTCATCCAAACCCCATAAGGGGGTGGAGGTCCAAGGTTCAAATCTCGGGCCTCGTCGGACTGAACGCTTGTCCCTTTCCTGGTGCTTTCAGCGGCATAAGAGGTTTAAAATGATTGTGGCATGGTGGTTATAGGGGCGGACTACGTGGAGATCTGTGTGGCGGCTTCTGGGACGGAAAACGTAGAATACTGTAGCGGCCATAAAAATCTGGACAGCCTGCCCGGATTCGTGGCGGCTATCGATTCCACTATGTAAATTCAAAAAAAAAAAAAAAAAGTTAAAAACTAAATAAAATAAAAAATCTGCATAAAATCAAATGCTGAAAACGCAGAAATGCAAAGCTTCATCAGTTTGATAGCACCCCGTCCTGCAAAACCGAAGATGTGAGAAACTCATACATGCAACCTAACCTATTAGACCTGCAAAATAAGCACAATCAAAACAAGTTAGGTGCTAGCTCCTAGGGTACGAAAATGAGTTTCAGATTTCAAACATTCGCATGAAGTAACCAAAAAAATGCATAACACTCCATCTATAAATCTGAAATCCGAAAAGGGAAAATAGACAGTTAAATTTTTACATGCAAAAAAATCCCCTCCTTTCTTGCTAACAAAGCCTAAATTTCTGAAAAGAAACTCCTTGCATTAAAATGTGTTTCCAGTTTTTTTACATTTAAAATCCGGTTGAAAACTCCTGAAAACTCTTAATTTCCTCCATTTGGTCTTTCCGTTTTTCCTTTTCCATCGTTTCGTTTGTTTTGTTTGGGTTTCTAAAACATTTTCCTTCCTTTCATTTTCAGCTTCCAAACGCAGGCTCATCTGTAAAAAGTCTTTGTTCTCCTTTTGTTTCAATGAAACGCCTCCTTTTTATCTCCTATAACCGGTAGGCTCCATTTGTTACGAAACCTTATGTACCGCTTTTGTTCCAAGGCTAAAAGACAAAAAATTTGTTTGTTTTTTTTTTCTTAAATAACACCATGGACCATACCGTGGCCTTATCTCCTTTTTAATATTATTGCTACCTGAATCGCAGGGCCTTTAAAAAAAAAATAAACCAAACCATGGGTGTGATAAATCACTCCTTCGGTAGGGGAAGACGCGTGCCTCATACAATATGACAAGCCCTGTATCTGCCATTCAAAACGGTCATTACTAGACATCATCCTTGGACTGTGTTCACATGTTTGGGGCCATTTCATAACGTCCCTATGTTGTATCATCTATAGTCTGCTGGTTTCTCATTTACATACTGAGAAATGCATCCACGTGGGGATCTTCGTCTTGCGAGCACTGATGTACAATGACTCCTAGTGAACACAATATCTTCACTCCATATTATCGAAGTGCTCCCACAGGAGCCAAGCTATCCGCTTTACCATCGTGTATGGCCGTTGGTTGACCGCTCCACGATGTCGTATACCTCCATTTATGCCACCGCTGTCAAACTCCCACAAAATGACCCATCGCTTATAGTCATCACATCAAAGTCCAGCGTGTTGGATTACATCTCACTGCCAATTCGGGCTCTCGAACCTGCTGTGTTCGTCTACGTTATGGAGGCCACCATATCATTTAAATTTCATTTGTGTGACTTCCTATTTTTCACGACGTTAACACCTACCCACTGTGAAGTATCGCTGGCGACAGACCACACTGGGTTACTTGGCATCTAAAAATGCATTCTCACCTATGCTAGGCTTTCGGTATGATATCGTTGTCTATGCATTAAACAAACATCACCGTCGATTTGCTCGTTGTTTTGTGTATTGGACCCCACTATGCTGTGCTGTCTCCAATCTCAACCTGTGCCTCCATGGCGTATATGGATGCCGTGTCCTTTGGTAGGGTCCACTTACCATGTTAGTTTTCTCACACCTCGAAGGATCTCATCTTGTTGCGTTCGACGATAGTGAATGCCCTTCGATTCCCATGTGACTGCTTTCATCTGTCTAGGAGGACACCTTCAAGCTGCGTCAGTTGCTAGGTGAAGCCATTAGGCGATCTGTCCTTGTCGTGCATGTATACGTGGCCAACTCGTCCGAGTCGTCTGCCATTGCTCATTCGCTTACCCATTCGACGCCGCTGGTTGACCTCATCCTTTCGACGCCCTGCACTTGTCTTATTTTGGCAACCTCATGAAACTCCTTTTATTTCCTGGCCCGTCTCTGTCATATGCAGCACTGCGCCCTCGGTCTTGTTGGCGTCGAAAACCATGTTGCCTCCGCGTCGTAGATCGAAACCACATACACCTTGGTCGCAAGCGTATCCACTCCTACGCTGCCATGCAATTGGCCCCGATATCACTGTCGACGAGATCATGACCCTCGCATGCCGGAAAATCCCATTTCACCATGTTGCGTTTTCATTCACTAACTGTTTCACGTGGGTGTGCGCACGCTGGATCCCATTTCACGGCACCCGTCTTGTGGCATAGGTAGTCGACGTATTATTTTTTTTGGTATATTATTATTATTATAATATATAAAATATATTATAATAATAATACTATTATTACAAAAAAAATTATACATACTATTATATATATCAAATATATAATAATATATGTTTTTATATTTTTATTTTTATTATTTTTTTCTAAAAAATAATATATATTTATATGTTATATATATAGATAACTAATTTTCTTTTGCGAATAGTTTTGGGGCTCATTGTGGAGTAGCCACAACACATCTTTAGTTGGTTGAACCACTCTTAAGCTGGGCCTGAGAGGGTCGTGATGAAGGTGCGCAGGAGCAAAGCATCGTTGCTTTCAATTTGAAAACACATATCTAGGAAACTAGTCACGTGCTCCTGTACGTCTTCCTCGCCTTGAAACTTTTCTAGTCTGGGCATCTTGAAATGCTCAGGATATGCTAGAATAGGCACTGATGTGCATAGAGGTTCATTGTGAATTTTGTTCAAGGCAGGCTTTTGATAAGTCGTTCCTTGCTTCTATATGGCTTGGACCTTCTCTACTAAGGTCTTGCAGGCTTGCAAGGAAAGAAACTCTTCCTCTCAAGATTGTCTTGGAGGTGGCTTCAGAGGTAGGTTCTTTCTCGGTCGAGGCGGGGGACTAGGCTCGCCGTCCTCCTCGAATTGGGATATTTCAACATATTCTTGTTCCAATTCCTCTCCCACTTCGTTCTTATACTACCTATGCTCATGTTGTTCGGATGTTGGATGCCGATCTCTATGTTGAGTTGCATGGTGAGTATGTGTGTCTATGTGCTCAGGGTGTAACTCGGGATGTGAAGCCACTCGTCTATTGACACGCTCCCTGATCTCACAGTGAGGATGTAAATCAGTGCTAGCCAATCGATCCTCTCTCTCTACACACTTTTTCTGATCGAGGATGCGTTGTTCATGCATGCGCTATTCATACAATTTTTGTCTTATGAACCTCTGCCTCTGAGTATTCTAATTTTTGAGGCACTCTTTCTCTACCTCCAATTGATCTTGGAGAATCTACCATCTCTGCTTTGACATCAGTCTATGAGCCCTATCAAGATGATCGGTTGTCTGAGGCCTCGGGGGAGTGCACTTTGTTCGAGCGACTTTATGAGTATGTCCTCCAATGGATTGATTTACCACACTCTTGCCTCGGTCTGTAAAGACAACATTCGTGTGAGGCTGTCTCCTATACTTAGTGTCTGCATGAGATGCAGAAGCATGCATGTCTTGAGAATGCTTGGAGCACTCTCCAGGTTCTCAGGGGTCCTAATGGTGCTTCTGCTACACATGCTCATAGGACGAGAGGGTGCAGGCGTAGGCTTATATCCTAAATACCCTAAGACTCTGTCTAGATCGTCTAATTATTTGCTACGCCATGGCTCATGAGGCGGTGTTCCATTTACTCCCACTTGGAAAATGTCTATGGTGAAATTAGTAGGTTCACCCCTATGGGGAGTCTGTGCAGGCCTATGCTCGAAAGCAACCCTCTCTATTTACCCCTAAATGGGTGGATCTTGAGATTGTATGTACTCAGATGGTGGAGGTCGTGAGCCTCCCTTAGATACAGGTCGAAGGGGTACCAATCTGGATCCCTCAATGACATATTATTTGGCAGAACCCATGGATCCACGTGGAATGTGATCACAGTATATGTTGCGGTATGCGAAACCCCCATGCTGGGAAGTCCCATGCTCTGATATGTGCGTAGAGGGATGTCTAGTACTTCCTCTAATCGGGGTGTTCTCAATGAAATCCCCTTGTGTAGAATATCCCCTCTAATGCTCATTGAACGATGTCCAGGAGGATTAAGTGATTGAAGGCGTTCCACATCATGTTGTGCACTAGGTGGAGCTTGGGATTCGATTTCGGGTCTATGCCCGGATTGACCTCTCTGTGTTTGCACCATTGTGTATCCGATGTCTAGATTTAACTTTTATTAACACACAAATAATACAATGATGATTATCTCTTTTTACAATTTTTAAAATAGGTCCTAGACTGTTTGATGTGTTTTCAATTTGTAGTATCAATAAATTAACTCTTATCGTGTTTTGCAAAGCATTGATGATTTTATCAAATTTTTAATGGCTTTCACATGTATGCTCGTAGCTCAACAACCTAGCTATGAACTCTAGGTCGCGTAATCCCCCCAAAGTGCAGCAATGAAAGTCCACACCCAGGTAGGGAGCATAGGTCCTCTCAGATTCTCACCTGTTTTCACCTAATCAGTGTCATACCCTCCGAAGAGAAGTACATGCAATTTTTTTGGGCTACAAAAGGTTCTTGGATCCGATATTGGTCTAGAACATAGGGTACATGGGAGTTGGGCCAACGGATAGAAATCACCTCCGTTGTTATTGAAACCCTACTAGTGGTTGGATGTGACTTCCAACTCACTAGCGTTTAAGTGTGTCGTGGTGTGTGTGTTATTTTTAATGTGCATAAAGGAAAGATGCATAATACAACACTCACATGATCATTTCCTACATGATATGCAAAAAAAAAACATTTGATGTTCAGAAATCTATGCGTGCTACATCCTACATGACCTTTCGACAATGCAACTTTACGATGAAAATGGTCTTTTATTTGACCTCAAGCATGCAAAATCAACACACAAATTATTCTAGCATGCTGGAGTCTAGGGTAGACTACAATCAGAGGTCCACTATTCCTAGCAACACCTAGCAAAAATTAAGAAACAATAACCCTAAGGACCTTAGTTCGTTTTATCCTTCTTTCATGGTTATCCTACTTAACTTTCATTTTTTAGTCTCTAAAAAAACATAGACAAAGAAATAATGCACAAAGAGTGGAAATGAGGCCTACCTCAGGTCCTCATTTGATTAAGATTTAACTCCTTGCTATGTGATTTATCTGTTGCTGATCACGGCTCTAATGTGCAGCTACGACTGTTTCTCACATCTGTCAACTGCAGGCCAACTTTTTTCCTGCGACTTTCAACCGTGATGATTACCTGCCATAAAAACGTAGACCATAGTCAATAAATTATGGCAAAAAATGCGAAGTTTCACCATGATCACCTTTTGTAACCACCAAAAAAAGCTCACACCTAATAGGGTCTATTGCAATTAAAGAAAGATAACAACAAAACATGCACCAATTGACCACAAAAAGGGAATGACAATAAGAGAATCCTTTATTAACTCCAAATTGAGTCAAGTTACATATTTGTCCCTCTTGGGGATGCCCATTTTTATACTTCAATTACAATAGATCTAATTCCCTTTTAGGGTAGATGTGAATCAAATGCCTTCTAGGGTGACACGAACTGCTCTAGGGTGTCGATGACCCTCTTCTCCATAATTAGAGGCATTTTTTGCCTTGCATCCCAAAACCATGTTAGTCTTGCATGCAATAAACAATAGGAAGTGCATTAAAAGCAAAGGTAGCCTCTCTTGATGAGGCCTTTTGAGGATATTTCACAAAAAAATATGCCATAACAAGCATGTAATCAAGAAAATGCGTAAAACATGGTAAACCTATGTTAATCATGAAATGTTGCCATTAAACATGTGCAAGAAAGCAAGTAATATCTATCTATTGGGTTAGTTTATCAAATGGAAAGTATAAACACATGAACTAACCACAATTGCACTAATAACCAAATTGACAACATGAAGGTAAATCTACCTTAAATGCCTAATTCAACAGGTTATAAATCTCTAAAATACAAATTGAAACTATACTAAACATAATATGATCTAACTAATTAATCTACATAAAATAGCACAAGGGGATCTGTATTCATTTTCTCACCATGGGTTTGATGTGCGGTTGGCACTGTTCACCGTGGCTGACAGTTGTGGCGGTCCTTTGAATAGGTTTACCCTCCAAATCCAGGCTTAATCTCTGATCCACCTTGTCAAATTGATTGTCAATGGTCACCTCTATGTCCTTTGATAGATTTGGCAGTTGAATTGATCATATGGTGTACGAATTTCATGAATTGGAATTTATTGTCTCTCTTAGGCTTCTAAGACCTCCATGGCAATGCGATATCCAATTGGGTAGAAAAAGTATTCCTCTCAATGCACCTAGGTGAGTATACAATTTGACAGGGCTTCACTGCTCAATTGTTTATGCTTCTCTCTCTTCTTCCCCAATTTAGAGGGGGATTATATAGCAATTTCCAAGATGCTAGGATTAGTTTCATGAGGAAGCTAAGATCAAGATTGGGCAGTTGATTTTGTTGTATGGAAGGATTCAAAACCTTCCTTTCTCAAACTGCTCCAATCCGTAACCAATTGGCCGTTGCAACCGATTTTGGATCAGATGAAGGCCAAGTGATTCTCAGTGTTGACCGCGAATGACATGTGTGGTGAGAACTGCTAACCGCGGGTGTCAACAACAGCTAGCACTAACTAGGCAAAGATACCCAAATGAGTGGTAAAAACCACTGCTATACCTTGGATTTGTCTAAAGGTCTTCCATATGGTCTTCTAGCATGTCCCATATGAGTAGTCGCCTCGACATGACATATTTTAGATGTCCAAAACTATTAAACCTCATTAAAAATATAAATTGCTCTAGTTAAATAGGAGTAATAAGGTGCAAAAGGAGTTGATTTTTGCTATTTAGAAAACTTTACCAAATCAACTCAAAATTGAACTATTATTCACAAATGCACTTTATCTATCATCTAGCATTTCCAAAAATTACTAGGGAGACATAAGGGATTCTACAAAACTTGATAATAGCATTCTTCAAATATTATTTAGTGCTCAATCCATTTGGAAAGCATAATGTCTCTACAAAATCTTCAAGGACTCTACTAATTCACATATCTTAACTAGGGAGATATAAGGAAGCCTACAAAACCAAAGCTCACATTCGAAAGAAAGAATAAAAGATAGATCAAGAGGACATCATAAAAAGGAGTAAAAATGAAATATCTTCAATCGTGCACATATGGTTTAAGAATCTAGTCAAGGACATAGAAAAACATGATATTCCTAAGATAGACTACAAAACAACCATAACATATTTATTGTGCACCTATTGTAATCAATACGATCATGAAAAGATCAATTGTTGGAATTTCCATCCATGCAAATACTGTGAAGGGAATTTTTCACTCATCTTTCTTCTGCTACTATAAATACAAGTACTATAAAAGCCATGAAGAAATATTACTACACAAAATAGATTGCTATTTTTAGAATTTTACTCCAAAAGCATCTATTGATAATGAGCTCAAGTTTGATGCTTATGAAGGTCAAAGAAACAGGTCATACAAGAATCCAAAGGAGAAAATATGGAGTAATTTTGATCCACTTTAGACATGCCAAATCATGAGATCACTAGTTCATCAAAGATATCTGATGCCAAAGAATAGAGGATTGGAAAGAACAAGAAGCTATAACATGAAGACTAAAGCAGCTAAAGAACAACCACATCAAGCTAAAGACAATTCTCAAGAAGAAGATCCATATTGAAGATTGAAATCTTAAATACCTAAATAATGTAATACAGGCGGGTGTTAGAGTTAGAATATATTACATCATTTGGATCATGTAAATGTACCACCTTAGGTACATAGTTAGGATAGGAGATTACTTTAGGGAAAGTTATCTAGTTACTTCATGCAATGTAATAAATGCACAAGTGGCAATGTGCAAGTTGTAATGTGCAAGTTGTCCCCTTGTACAACTAGGTAGAGTGTTGGGAAAGGAATCTATCTTCCTATATAAAAGGCCTCATAGTGGTAGATTAGATATGAAGCAAATATCAAGAATATCTCTAGTTCCTGTTAGCTCTTTGTACTAGTACTCCTATATGGAGTACAATTTAGCTCTTTAGCTCATATTAATGGAGTGACCATTTCCTCCATATTGCATTGTATTTTTGTCATTTCTATTTATAGTATATTTCAATCATATTGTTGTTTCACTTTCTTTCATATTTCTTGTATTTCATTAGGACCTATGTTAAATCTCTCCACAACATACATACTCAAAATCTAACATTTTGAGGGCAAGAAGAGGTCATTTGGAGACAAGGATAGGTTGTCTAGAGTGAAGGGAGAGGTTGTTTGGAGCAAAAGGAATATTTTTTTTGGAACAAGGGAGAGGTTACTGGAGCTAAGGAGTTGTTTGAGTGGATCGAGTGAAGGCCACCAAAATGCAGATGAGGAAGAAAATTTAATTCAAACAATGAGGGTTTCAACAAGAAAGAAAAATGGTATAGTAGTACTTAGAATTGATAGATTTCAACTTCTAATTCACTAGATCACATTGCATACAGGTGAAGAGCATTCTATAATAACAAATGTATGAACATTCACAAGATACACAAAATTAAAAGTATATACATTAAAAATGAGTTAGAAATAGAAAGGAAAACATTAGGGCACAATTTTCACTCCTTAAAGAAGAGAAAAATACAACACTTGAACTTCAAATACGTTTTGACCTTAGGGTCTCATCAACCCCTTCAATAAATAAGAAGTACAACTCCTTCAATAAATAGATCTAACTCAAGAGATGGGAGCCAAAAAAACATTGGGGTTACACAAGATACAAGAACAATTAATTACAAAAATATTTGTTGGGATATTAAATTCCCAAAAAGGTTATTACAAAAACATCATTGGTAAATGACTAGGATGATTACATTAACTACCAAGGCTCAACCCCCATGAATAACCCACCCAGAAAATCAATGAAGAATAAAAAAAGTTTTTGTTTTAAGCAAGGCTTTCCAGATTTTGATATGTTTCAAAAGAGAGAGAAAAGGTGAAAATTTAGCAGGGCAACATAAAACTAGCACTCTTTTCTAAACAAAAAAATATTTTGACTTGTACAATAAATAATTGAAGCAAGACAACTCTGAATTGTAGAATTTTGTAGAATTTTCTAGTTGGTGTACAAGTTAATGTTTTTAGCTGCTACTGTTTATTTCAGGTTCAAAGTTCACCAAGCAAAGGACAGATTCTTAAACTTTCAGTTTTCACCTACAGATTCTAAATTAGAATGACAACAAGTGCAAGCTTTGTGGGCAAATACCGATTTAGAATTGATCCAAAAGCCCCACTATGGAAATATGTTAGTATGTTAGAGCAAATACAGGGGATGGGGGCTACGTATGGGTTTGCAATACTTGCAATGTTCGATATAGCAGCTCATACAGCCGAGTAAAAGCTCATTTGTGTGCACTACATGGCCAAGGCATTAGAGCTTACCCAGTGTCAAAAGATGCACCAGTGCCAACATCTGTGATTATGGAATACATAAAAGAACAAGAAGACACAGATGCTTTAGCTGCATTACAATTAGGTCATCCTTTGGCAAAGAAAGGATCTCGATCAAAGAAGCCACCTACTGTCCCACCTCCTGCTGGTAGTCCATTTGTGGTTACACCCCATCCATTTTCAACCACACCTTCCACACATGAAGAGGATTCTGTTCTTTCATGGAAAAGAACAAAAGGACAGTTGGAAAAGGCATTCCAAAATGAGTCTAGGGACATTGCAGATCATACAATTGCACGTTGTGTGTATGCCAATGACTTGTCTTTCAATGTGGTTAGATCACCATATTAAAATGGAAAAACAAGAAAACATGTTTAAAAACACACTTTTACAAAAGTTTCACTTTAAAATGTCATAACTCCTCAAATACAACTATGAATCATGTAATCTTATAGTTGTTATAAAGCTTACAAAAAACTATTTATTTATCAAAAAGGTTCTATAAAACATGCACTAAAATTGCATTAAAAATTTTAGATCCTAATCTGAAATGATTGTAGCTGAAAAACATTAGAAAAAATGTAGTGGACATGGAATGTCATTTAAAAACAGCCAAAACTACCTTAATATTGCTCAAAATTACAAAATCAAACAACTATTGGAAAGCTCCTGAAATTCCGCATCAAATTAAAAGCTCATAATTGTAAAAGAATTACTTAGGGAAATTGGAAATCCATCTTGAATGCAAAAATTTAAAAATTCTAAAAAATTTAGGAGATTTTATTTTTGCACATATGATCTCATAGGCTTCTTGTTTCTCCAACATAGAATACCTCTATAAATGTGCTTGAGTTCCCTATCTTTTTCTATGCTTCAAACTTTAGGGAGATGATGTTTGAACCAATATGAAAATTACAAACATAGTTATAATTAACTAGTTTGAGGATAAGGGGAACCTCTTTGACCTTAACACCTTTTTTACAAGTAGTTTGATGAAGAAATTTAAGAAACAATGAAGGTCTTTCATCAAATTTGACTCTCTAAAACAAACGAAAAAGAAAGATACACTATCCTTTAGCTTTGAGTCTATTAAAAAGATTATTTTTGTTGGTAATAAAGCCATATTTGGAGATTTCTCTGACAAGGATCTAATTAAGCTCACTAGTAATGAAATTTTTTTCTAATAAACCGAATTATGAGAAGATGCATAGATATACTGATAAGCATTCATTGGATTCTAAAACAATCTAGTGTTCAAAGTACTAGTCTAAGCAAAATCTAGTTCCTTGAAAAAACTATGTCTAAAAGAGTATCTTCTAAATAAAAATAGAAGACATAATTTTTATGTTATCATAAATGAAACCATAAGAGAAAAGAAAAATAATTAAGCTTGTAACCATGCCATATTTAAATGGCATAATTAATGAAGTGTTTATAAAAAAATAAAATTGTCCACATTGACAATACTAAAAAACTACAACTCCAAATGATAGAAATACACAAACATAAACAACAATAAAATTACTTCTCATTATAGTTCCACTTTTTTTTTTGTAAAAAATTTCATTAAATTATTAAAAATGTTGGATCAACACCATCTCTCAACTAGTTTAATAGCAAAACCTTTCTTAATATCATCAAATTCACATTTTAGAAAATGATAGAGAGCAATCAAACCACGATCAATGGAATTCTAGAATAAAGACTCTTAACATCAAAAGCAAAAAGGATAACATCATGAGGAAAAACAAGATCATAATTTTTTTGGATTAGAGATGAAATCCATAAGGTGATTCTTTTGCTTGAAAAGAAGTGGCAAAAAGAGATGATGAAGTCACTTGGAAGTAGGTTCAAGCATAAAACCATAGTAAGACTTGGTTTATGATTTTTTGACATCAAGTAATAAACACTAATCCTAGAAGAAAAGGGCTTAGCTTGAAGCATAAATTTCATGTGATTTTTTTGCAAAAGCTTTCTCTAAACAACATTGAAAAGCAAACCCTTAAGTTGGAGAAAAATGTTGTGCTAGGAAAAGTCAATCACCTCATCATAAACCTTTGTATATATAATCCATATTAAACCTTATGAAATATATGAGTCCTTGGAAAGAAAAAAAAGCCCTAAATTTTAATTTCTAAGTCTAATTACAATGGAATGATCATTAGTAAGAGAATAAACAATAGATAATACATGAGGAGGACAGGTATATTTACGAGCAGGTTTAGAGTTGGATAATTTATGTTTTAAAAGACTTTTACGTACTGAAATACTACACTCTAAATAACAATAGGCTTGAGGAGGCTGAAAATTGGGATTGGAAAATCTAAAATGATTAATTGGTTTGGGAGGTTTTAGACGGCTCCCTCTAGGTCCAAAATTTCACTCTAAACAAAGAGGTTTGCAAAAAGCTTCAAATTTATCTTTTATTTCATATTTCAACATGGGTGGAGAAACTAGAAGAAATTTAAGACCAAGGTTGGGAGCCTCAATATCATTTGATGAAAGCACTCAAGAAGAAAAAATATGAACATTAAGATTTCTAATCTCATCACCAACAGACCATACCTGAATTTTGTATAAAAAGTGACGACCAAAGTCATAAGGGCTGAAAAATATTATCCAAACATTTATCTTGGGTTTCTATTTCCACTTTGGTGCCAAGATAACCCCTACCCTTTCTTATTAGAAGTAGATCGGGAATTTTTTTGACTTTGTTGCCTTGAATTAGAGTTGTGGAAATTCCCTCCAATATTTTGTTGTGATGGTTGCATGCAGAGAAGTTGTGGTTCTAATTCGTTATGGATTGAGATTGATGTACCCTCCTTTGTTAATGAGGAGGGTCTTGGTAGTTAAAATACCTATTATGATATTGTTGTTGATTCTATCATGGAGACTATTGAGATTATTGATGTTTTATCTACTACAGAGGTATTTGTTGCCTATGGTATTGATTCCCATTAGGAACTGCCTAAGGTCGTTGGTTTGACCTTTGACTTCTACTACATTGATGAGTAGAATAATCCCCTCACATGTCCATGATAAATTTTCCAGATAGTTCATTTACTTGTTGAGGGGGTCCATCTTCTTGATAAGATCAGAGACACTATTACCAAAATATATCATATTGTTGTTTGGAATCTCTATGCTACCCCTTGATTTTACAAGGAGGATTTTTCCCCCTTAGCCTCCAACATATGCAATGATAGGCATTGCTTGTCATGTTGATGATGCGGACGATTTTAGTATGTGGAGTGAGCAATTGGAGAATAATTTGTTGTTGGCACTAGATTTAATTAAAGCTAGTTATAGAATATGTTTAGAATAGTTAAAAATAAAAGAGCATGAGAAGAGATTCCAATTTAGTGTTCAATATTTCTATCTTAGTGTTCAACTAATATGTTGTCGAGGATGCCAACAAGTCTAGAGGAGGGGAAATATATAGGCAGATGACATTTCAACATGAATTATTAATGAACGAATGAACAATTGTATGTATGCCTGAGCATAGGAATGTATATGTGCGAATATGTGACACAAAGTGTTTGCCACTATGTCACCATAAATGATTTAAGATTGTCATATTGTGCTAAGTGACGAGTGTTTGTAATCATGTGCATGTTATAAGGTTCTTGTAATAATGTAAAGTAATTATCTATTTAGTAATTTATGTAAATAGGTAGTTACAGAGTTAATGGGATAGTTGTCAAACACCTATAATCATGTTATATGTGGAAGATGCAAGAGGAAGGTGTGTGCGTGCATGTTGCTTATTGCTTATTGTTGTTTAAAATATATTTTTGGTAGATTGTTTATCGAAATATAATGTATTGAAGATAGGATACATGTTGTGTATGCAATGTATCTATTTATATTTGTAAGTATTCTTATTATATATTTTGTTTATCAGTGATAATGGAATTGTATTGCATTTTGTTATATTATTTTTCTATAACAGAAGAAATTCTATAAAGAGATTGCATTATAAAATTTTACATATGCATATAAATAATTCTACACATTCAATTTCCACATCTAGAATCCGCATATTCAATTTTTGTTAAGAGAAAACCTTATAAATTTGCAAGTATATAAGTTGCAAAAGTTTTTGGATAAAGGGTGAACAAAAACATTTCACTGACAATCCACATTCTGCACATTCAATTTCAACAAAGAAAATACCTTAGAAAATTTTATCAATTCCCATGGGGAATAGAATGCCTTAGAAAATTTTAAGTATATGCAAAGAGAATTCCAAACATTCAATTTTCGCAGAGAGAATTCTGCACATTTAATTTCCACAGAGAGGATTTTGCACACACAATTTCTGCAAAGAGAGTTCCATACATTCAATTTATGCAGAGAGAATTCTGCACATCCAATATTTGTAGAGATGTCTTACAAAATTCTAAGTATGTGGGTTGCGAAGGTAAAGGAATAGACTAACTTAGATTTTCTTTCATCTGTAAAGAGTTGGTAGAAAAATAAGTGAAGAAAAATGAATAACTGGGAACAGAACTAATGTATGCACTAAAAATAAATTAACAAAATAGAACAAATATCATGAACATGCATGAACAAAGGAATTAACGCTAAGATTGCAAGCCTCAAAGAAAAATTGTATCATTCCTCAATACAATTATTACATGCATAAAACCCCAATATTGCATGCCCTTCTTTGTATGAATTACAATCATAGCAAAGTTGGTTATATTGGTTGCTCCGTCTACTATAGTCCGGATCATCACTCATCCCTTGTGTATGCCCATTCCAATACGTTTGAACTACGTACATGTAATTGCACCACAATGGGGGTTTGCAACCTGACTAAATAGGAGAAATATTTCATTGATCGAAGTCTACTTCCATCTCTTCTTATTTATAAGCATGAGAATGACGGTTGAACTATTACTTTCTAACTATACATGACAATTTGAACTTCTAGTTAGCATTATACATTCTCATGCAATATTTCATATGGAAATTTCTAGCTAGTATCACTTATTCTAAATACAACTGATTAACTTGCAATGTTGTAGTAGTTTTCAATCTCAATAATCTCCCACTTGGTGACTACTATGACCAAGTGCTTATTCCATTCTAGTCTCGACACCAATTGAATTTATGAGTACTCATTACCTTTGTCAAAGCATCAATTATGTTCTTATCAATATTTGCCTTCTTCAATAATTTATTTGATGAAGTGAAACCTTACCCTAATGTGCTTGGTCTTGCTATGGAATTTTGGATTGACAAAAAGTTCTATAGTATTCTTGTTGTTATAACACAATGGAATTGGGCCCTAATGCACACCAACATCTGCACATAGCAATTTCAGCCATATCGCTTTCTTGCAAGACTCTATTGCTGCAATATATTCTGCTTTTATTGTTGATTGTGCAACAAACTCCTACTTCTTGCTTCTCCAGCTAATGGATCACCCATATAATTCAAATACATATGTACTTGTGGATTATCCTCTATCCACATAACCTATAAAATAACATCTACATATACCTTCAACTAGCTATCTTCTGCAACCTAATAACAAATCACATCATTTGTATGCTATTGATACTTAAATATCCTCTTCATGGCTATCTAGTGTTGCCTACTTGGATTTGACATAAATCTGCTCACAACCCCCACTATGTGAGCTAAGTCAGATCTTATACATACTATTGTATACATAATCTTTCTAACTACACTTGCATGTGGCACCTTTGTCATTTCATTTTTTTGCTTCAGTCTTTGGATTATGCTCATTGGATAATGTAGCACCATTCGGAATGGAGTGCTTACTGGTTTGCATGCCTCCATCCCAAAATTTTTCAATAAATCAACCACATACTTCCTTTGGTTGATCCACAACTTCTTCATCAAGTGGTTCCTCTTGATATTGATTCCCAAAAAGTAATGAAGGGCTCCCAAATCCTTCATGTCAAATGCCTTTGAAAACTTTACATTTACTATCTAAACCACATGTTGTTAACTACTTAGCAATAGTATGTCATCAATATACAATGCAAGTATAATAAATTTACTTGAATCCTTCAAGTAGTAAATGTAGTGATCTGCATTTCTCCTTACAAATCTATGTTTAATCACATAATGGTCAAATCGTTTATACAATTCTCTCAATGATTGCTTTAGGCCATACAATAATTTTTTCAATCTACAAACTAGATTTCTCCCACTATTTTCAAACCCCTCAAGCTGATACATGTAGATTTCCTCCTTTAATTCTTCGTGAAGAAACATTGTCTTTATGTCCATCTGCTCAATATTCCAATAATTTGCTACTGTCATTGCCAACATCAATTGAACTAAATATATCTTGGCTACTGATGAGAATGTCTCAGTGTAATCAATACCTTCAACCTAAGTATAACCCTTCAAAACTAGCCTTATCTTATACCGCTCCATCAAGCCATTTGGGTTATATTTCTTCTTGAAGATCCATTTGTAGCCAACCGATTTTCTCCCTTTTGGCATTTGTTGTAAATCTAAATTCTGATTATCATTAAAAGACTTCATCTCTTCCTCCATTGTCATTCTCCACTACCTATCTTAAATGCAATTTATAGCCTCCACATTCTTGGTATCTTCACAAAGTGTAGTTAGTGCATAATAACTAAAATCACTAGGATCATAACCATACATTTTCGATGCTCTCTTTTGGCATTGACTCCTTCGAAGTGATTGGTTGCACTCCTCAACCTTTGCAATATTTCTAGTCTGCACTTCATTTTTTGGTTGGGTCTCCTCTCCAATTTCATCATTAGTAGATGTCTCACCATTATTGTTGCCAATTTGACTATCGATAACTTGTTGTTGATCATTAGGGACTGTTGTGGTAGGTTGATTTTGGTTGCTGCTACCACCTATGGAAGGTTGATGACCAACTACAAAATTCCACTATGAATTGGAAGGCTCTTGCTAACTGCTACGACCAACTAAAAAAGGTTTATGATGATCTACAAGAGGTTCTTGATCATCCTTTTTCACCTAAACTTCATTTTTTTGACCTTCCTTCCTTCCACCAACCATAATTTCCTTAAATATCACATCACAACTCGTAGTATGACACCTCACTTATTGTATTAATAATCTGTAGCCTTTCACACCATCAAGATAACCTACAAAAATACATTTTACAGACTTATTACCCAACTTGCTACTTTTCTCCTTCGAAACATGCATGTAAGATTTACATCCAAACACCCTCAAATGCTCTATAGTGGGTTTCTTTCCACTCCACTTCTCCTATGGAGTAATTCCTCCCAATATTGAACTTGAGGATAAATTGTTAACATGATTGGTAGTGTGAACTACCTCAACCTAGAACCTCTTGTCTAGACCTGCATCTTCTCTCATGCTTTGTGCCTTCTTCATGAGAGTGTTATTCATCCTGCTTGCCACATGATTCTGCTATGGAGTGTAAGGTGTAGATTTCTATCTTGCAATCCCATGAAATTTGTAAAATACATCAAAATATTTAGAGCAATCCTCACCTCCATTATATGTCCTCAACACTTTGACCTTCTTGTCGATCTGCCTCCCTGCTTCGACAATAAAGTTTTTTTTCTCCAGTGCTTAACTCTTTTGCTTCATGAAGAACACCCAAGATTTTCCAGAGAAATCATCAATGAAGGTGATAAAATATTTGGACCCTATCATGGATTGCTCCTCCATAGGTCCATAGATGTCTGAGTGCACTAACTCCAAAATATCATCACTCTTATACTCACTAGAATAGAATGAAATTCTCTTTTGCTTCCCCATGACACAAGCTTTACAAAAATTAAAGGAATCAAACTTCTTAACCTCCAAGCCGTGTACCAGTTGTTTGCTACACATCTCTTGCAAAATCTTTTCACTGATGCGTGACATCTGCTTGTGCCACAACATAATTTTTGATGGACTATTTCTTGTTGTGCACTTAGGTATGAACCGGTAATATTTATAGGTTCTACATTCAACTTGTACAAATATCCATGCCTTACTCCTATTATCATTACCATGGATCCCTTTACCAATTTGCAACCATTTTTGTCAAAGATAGTCTCCAAATCAACATCAAAAAATTGGCTCACTAAGAGCAAATTTTTTGATAGTCTAGGAACATGACTCACATTTTTTATGTACTTCTCCCTTCCATTTCTAATATTTAATCTCACTCTACCTTTCCCTATCACATCATAGTCATAGCTATCCCCAATAAATACTCTCCCATAATGGCCCTTGTGGTACTCCTCAAACCACTCTCTGTGGGGCATCATATGAAATAACACATCAGAATAAATCAACCATGATTCCTCCTAAGAATTGATTGCCAAGCATACGACAAGATCTATGACCCCTTTTATGACATATTTTGTTGTAGATTCTACCTTCTCTTCTTGAGAATCATCCTTGTACTCACTTTTGATGTACCCTTTCTTATTGCACTTTCAACACACCAAATCTTGCTTCCTACCTTTGCTTGAAAATCACTTTCTCATTTTTAATCTATACCCTTTTTCTCTTGCCTTCTCATTATTTATTATTTATCTATTCCTACCTCTCACAATCAAGACCTCAACACTCTTTATGGGTTCTACAGTCTTTCTCCTCATCTTCTCTTGTAGGATTTGTCCCACAATGACATCCATCTTTATATTAGTCACCATTGTGCTCCCACTGATCACAATGATAAGATTATATTAGGAATCTGGGAGATTGCACAACAAGAAGATACACTACTCTTCATATTTGACTTGATCCTTGACTAACCTCAACTGATTGATTAGTATATTGAAGGTATTCAGGTGCTCTACCATGCTTTTGCCATCCACCATCCATATCCCATACAACTTCTTCCTCAACAAGATCAATTCCATCATAAATTTAAACTTCTAAAATTGTCCCAATTTGTCCCACATATCCTTAGCTTTTGTGGCTTCGATGACATTTGAGATAACTAGATCAACCAGATTCAACCCTATAAATGCAACAACTTTTGTATTTTTCTTGTCCTAATCCTCTTGGGACAATGCACCCGACTTTGTACTGTGCATGATTGCTTCCTCCAAGTCTCTCTCCACCAGAAGATACTCCATCTTTCATTTCCACATATTGAAGTTCAACCCACTAAAATTCTCAATGGTTGACTTCTCCATTTCTTCTACGGTACTCCTATTACTATTGTAGCGGCTTCTAATTCTACCCTAGACTCCATAGGCCAGAAAAATGCTTGAGTTTCCTCATCAAAGAACAACCATTGTCTTTCACATTCTGATACCACTTTTAGAGTTGTCATTACACCAAAAACTCGAGGTATTAGTGCTTGATATAATCTTTGTATTTGAACACCTCACAAGAAGGTTATTCCTAGGGCCTAGGGTGGTGGTTAGCCCATTAAGTTAAATCTTTGAGAATTTTGCACATTCAATATTTGCAGAGAGGATTTTGCACACACAACTTCTACCAAGAGAGTTCCATAAATTCAATTTCCACAAAGAGAATTCCCTACATCCAATCTCTCTAGATATGCCTTACAAAATTCTAAGTATGTGGTTTGTGAAGGTAAAGGAATAGACTCAAATTAAATTTTCCTGCGTCTATAAAGTACTTAGAAAAATTACAAAGGATTGTGGAATGTTGACTGTGGAAAGCAAAAACTTAAAAATCAAAGCTGATGATATAACAATACTAGGAATTTTGGCCTCTCCTTTAAAAAAGAAACCATTATTTAACCATTTTTAAAGAACTTTGGCCAACAAAATATCAAATCTTGACAACTCAAAATATGTTGTTC
The DNA here is from genome assembly GCA_028583015.1 of Wollemia nobilis. Taxonomy (NCBI): domain Eukaryota; kingdom Viridiplantae; phylum Streptophyta; class Pinopsida; order Araucariales; family Araucariaceae; genus Wollemia; species Wollemia nobilis. The sequence continues at coordinate 2,729,076 of JAQPPZ010016964.1, forward strand.
TTGAATTGAGAGTGTCAACTTTTATAGAGATTTAGAAATAAATGGATTGGAGACATTGTGAATTATTAGACTGCAGGGCCTGTGGGGCCCTATTTAATAGATGTTACATACCGAAATCCATTTTCTCAAAGAGAACAACACTTAGAGAAATTTTAATATGAGAAGACCGGGGTCTACAGAAACCACGAAACCTTAAAAACAAAGACATACCTCTTTTGTAGTGGAAGTCTCTGCTCCTATAAGAACAACAAAACTTGGATTTTTTTTTTTTGTTGTTGTTTGGAATTGCAAACTAGTGATTTTATTACTAGTTAAGTTATTATATTATATTGTTATTATGTGATATGATTGGATTTGTCTTAATTTGTACAACTAATTGGAAAAAAATCATATGTAGTTAATAAAAATAATTAGTTAAAAAGATTATATATATATATATATATATAAAGTTTTAAAAGGGTTGTACTTTAGCTATTTGTCCCAACTGTTGAACTAAATATTCGTTGGCTAAAAATAATTAAAATATAAGTTATAAGTAAAAAATAAACAAAAATAGTCTAATAAGGATAATGCAGTGGTTAGGGATTTGGCCTTTCTTTGGTAAGGTCCAAGGTTCAAACCATGGCATACCTAGATAGGAGCAGGTTAGATGGTTGCCTCAGTTTGATACCCTCTAGGGTTGATGTTCCCATTGACTTCGTCTAACCCAACGGGTTAGAGTTTATAGCAGCAGCACCCAATGATGTTACACATTTTTTAATCTATTTTAAAAAACAATATATATAAACTAAATTTAAAATTTTTAATAAACATTATCATAACACAGTTGGTTTTCGAAACATGGCCTGGAAACTAATAAATGGGAGATCCAATATTCATACCACCTCCTCTGCATCTTTAAATTGTAGTTAGTTTTCAAGACATGGCCATGAAAGTCATAAATGGGAGGTCCAGTGTTCGAACCACCCTTGTACTATCTTTGCAGACATAAAAATCTCTTGTGGCTTCCCTCTAGATAGTGGTATACCCAAATAAAATGATATTGTCCCTCTCTAAATAGTGGTATATCTAAATAGGATGACATTGTCCTTGTACTAACTTTGCAGACAAATAAAAAAATTTATTGTGACCCTCTAGATGGTGGTATACCTGGATGGGATGGGATTGTCAACCATATAAGAGAGGCTTTGGAGGTTTTCTCTCTACCCAAAAGTTTATCCCAAAATGACAGAACAATGGTTTGGGTTTGGCTCTTTTTTGAAAGGTCAAAGGTTTAAACTACAGTGTGTGTGGTTGTGTATTAATTCTCTATTGATAAGTTTAGCTCTCAATCTTATGAGGGATCATGACTAAGATGGAAATGCTCAACCCTAAGCATCAGTTGTAAGTGTTTTCATACTAACTATATGTATATATATATATTAAATAAATAACTTTTTTTTTTTTTAATATTTAATAGTCTATTACAACTTTATAGGTGATTGGTAATCCACAAATGCATTTTTATAATGTATTAATACCTTATATTTTACATAACAATTTGCAAAAAACATTCTCCTATTTAAAAGATAAATGATTTTGAAAAGTAAGCTTAAAAAGATGATGGTTGTTTCTTACGTGGTCTTGCGTTCAAACCCCTTGAGGGTGGTTGTTGATGTAATTTGTAAACATTCTCCTGAAGAAAGAAGAAAAAAATAAGTAAGCTTAAAAATAGAATGGTCTTTAATTGTAAGATATAACATAAAGTACAAGTAAAGGAAGATAAGATGAAATGTTTTTTTGTTAAGTTTTTGTGTTTAGATTGGTAATAAATTTTTAAGTTTTCATTGTTACAATTATTTAATGACTTGAATTAAATAAGCTTTTTGTAATTTTTTTTTAAAATTATTTCTTGTAGTTTTACATTTTTATGGATTTAAATATTTGATTTAAAAAATCAAAGCTAAATTACATTTGAATGTGTTAAAATATAAGTACAAAATACTAATCAAATCAAACCATGGGAGATCCGCCCATGTAGAGGAGTTGGAGAGCAAGTGGGTAGTTAAACCTCTCTAGTTGCTGAGAGGCCCAGGTTCAAATCTCTCGCCTCACATGTTGCGGATATGTTATGTAATGGTTCCCTCGTGGTCACAGTCTGTTTACCCCTTGTGGCCACTACCAAAAAAAAAAAAAAAATCAAACCATGGGAGGATGGTGCACTTGAATGTGTTAATATATAAATACAAAATGCTAATCAAATAAAATTATGAGAGGGTGTCGAATGGCATTTGGTGTAATGGCAGTTGCCTAGTTATTATCATCCATGTGGTTGTGAGGTCGATTCCTCTTGTGTTTGCTCAAACAAGCGCTGATATTTGTAAATATTTGTAAATGATATTCAATATAAAAAAATTATGGGAGGGTGACCAAAAGATAATCCAATTATACATTGCATTACTTAAAAAATATTAGTCAAATTAATATGTTCCTATAATAATACTTTTCATATTTAATGAGAAGATATTTTCATAACAATTTTGAAGTCATTTGAACAACTATATTATTGCAAATATGAATTTTATGTTTATTTCTCTGTTTTAGGTTGATTATATAATATTTGAAAACACTCACTTTAGGTTACGCTAATAAATGTGTTTTTTTTTAGATTCGGTTTTTGTCACTTCACATGCAAGAAAAAACTAGTGTTTAATTTAGTGAAAGATTCCCTTTTTATTAGAATTTTTTTTTTTTTTTTTTAATGTATTGTATATGTAATTGAATTGATAGTGTTCTTTAATATAAAATAATGTTTTCATGTTCAAATATTTTGGAAAGAGACATGTATTGGAAAAGAAAGGAAAGATACGAATTTTTTTAGGTGTAGGTACAAAACGTAAGCCATACACATCAATCAAAGGGTTTATAAAGTTCTTTAGCTAAGGGTTTTTAGAGACGTTTGACTAAGATTTTATAGATATCGGTGGATAATGAAATGGTATAGCCTTGGATGGTGGAAGGAGGAGGATTCCATGGGAACAGGACCAATATGCAAAATAAGCCAAAGGATGTGGATTTCAAGAAGGGCAACAATAATAATGAGCAGATGCAGGTGGAACAAATAATACAAATTAGTGATCAAATACTATTCCAAAAAGAGAAATCTAAATATTTATTCAATTTCACAACAACCAATCTTAAACAATAGAAAAATTGAGGGTACAAACTCACAAGAGGTAGAGGATTGACTTTAAAACAAGCTAGAGTTATATTGTAACAAGAGAAAATGTCTCAAAAGGGGAATAACGTTAGATCATAGGAAAGTAATAAAGTAGGGGCCAATGTTGCTTATTATAATAAGGAAAATGAATTGATCCCTAGTATGGGAAGAGATTCTGGTGAAAAATTATCAAATATGACCTTTCAAGATGCCTTGATCGGAGGACAACCACAAATAGCTACAATTAATAACATTAGGACTTCTCGTGGACCTTTGAGAATGCCAAAAATGTATCCTTGGAAAACAACCTCATGGTGCATAAAATCGATGGATGACTCTCCCATAATCCAACTTTACATGTCAAATATACATACTAGGATCAATGTTATGGAATATAGAGGATTAATTTTCCAATTTTTGGGTCTTCGTCCAGGCCTCCCTGCTTTCAAGATGTGGGCTACTAGAAAATAAAGAACTAGAGGTGAATAAAATATTTTGTTTTAATCCAATGGTTATTTCTTAGTTCTTTTTTCTAATGAGAATGATAGAGAACAAGTTTTTTAGGGGGTCCTTGGTTTTTAGGTAGGGCAGGGCTTTTCATGAAGCCATGGCATACCAAGTTCAAGTTAGAAGAGGAAATGCCCTCAGTAGCCCCAGTCTAAGTGAGACTTTTTTTATTGCCAACGAAGTTTTAAAATCAAGTTGTCATCATGGTAATAGGTAATACTCTAGGATCTTATATGATGATAGCAGATAGTACAAGTCAATTTGAACAAACTATCTATACCAAAATTTGTGTTCTCATCGACCTTGACGAGTCCTTGCCAAAAAATATTACTTTGTATTTTGGATAGGATACTTGGTAACAATATGTGGACTATGAGAACACACCCTTAAGGTGTAGGAGTTGTCAGGAATATGGTCATCTAGCTAGGGATTGTAAATTTTGAATCCTAGTGTAGGCACAAGAGGAAATAACCCCTAGAGGTTTTGAACTACCTAAACAAAAGAAACTAGAAAGAAAACAAACATCTAAAGAGTAAGTAATCATCTCCACCAATAACTTTATTAACCTCCTAATGGATGATGAGGAGAACATAATGGAGATAAAGATCCTAGAAACTTCTCTTTAATCCCTAATAAAAGAACCAATAGTTGAAGAAATAAATCACAACACCGAGCCAATTCTAGATCTACCAAGTAGCCCACAAGAGAACCCACCCCAAAATTTGAAGAGATCCCAAAGGAAAAATAGAAGCCAAGAGAAAGACAATGACTCTAACCAATCAAATAGAGGAACTCATAAAGGATTAGATAGTGGAGGTGACACCCAAGAATATTTTAACAAGGCCATGGTGATATTCTCACCTACATTAGGTCTGGAGTCCATCCCATAACCAACAAGAGTGAGTCAAGAGTATACTAAAAATATGAAGCTAGATACATACCAAAGAGAAATCAAGAAGACTACTCAACATAAAATAGGAAAAGAATGTGCAAAACTAATATTAATGGGTAAGGTCAAGGATCTTACCCATATTTTTAGTCCCCATGCTTTATGAAGTGAATCACCTGGATTAAGGGCTTAAGGGTACCCTAATAAAGCATAATGAAGTAAAATGAATGATTTAGCAACATCACCATAGATGGTTTTCATCCAAGAAACAAAAGTGTCAAAAGAAGAGATGCAAATTTTTACCAAAAATATTTGGCCTATATGTAGGGTGGAATCCCTAAGCTCCTAAGGAGTTTATAGAGGAGTGGCTTGCCTTTGGGATTTGAAAGAGTTTGTGATACACCAAACAATAGGAAGTTGGGAAATTATGGCTTTACTGGCCTAGATTAAACATTCTCCTTATTGGAGTTTATTACATTATTTGGTACATGCTAATGTACCCCTGTAGTACCTTCATGGTACACCTTGTAAATATTATACTAGGGTCGAGTCTTATATTAGAGTGTGAGTAAATATTTTATGTAATGTAATAATGTGCATAAAATGCACAAGTATCATGTGATCAAGTGTGCAAGTGTTATGTGTGTATATGTGCACAAGTGTCTTATATGTAAGTGTGCACATTAGGAAGTGTTATGTGAAGAGTCATGTCCAAGTGTGCATACAAGATAGATTCATTTGTATGCAAGTGTCAAATAGAGAAGCCAAGAGTCATGAGACTTGGCATAAGGAAAAGAAAGAGTCAAGTAACCAAAAATTCATCCTACAATGGCTATATATTACTCCATAGCCTATGTTGTCTATATCGTCTACATAGCCTACATTGTCTACATTGTCTACATAGTGAGCATAGAAAGCATTGTTATTGTATGAGAGTTTTATGATACATTTATAAGAGAAATGGGAGAAATAAATATTGCATACATTTGATCAACTAATATTGTAAGTTCTGCTACATTATTTGTACATGTATGATTCAAGATATTACATTCATATTTTTGTTTATTAATGAACGTTAGTTGATATATTATAAAACCTTGATTTACATACTATTTGTCTCATATTATTATTAGTTATATTATTTTCTTGATCTTATATTATTACGACTATCATATATTTGATCTTGTGAGTTTACAATAATATTAAGGCTTCAAAAGCCATAATTGGTATTAGAGTTAGAACAAGAAGTTTCTTGCACAGGTTAAGTTTGTTTAATTGCATAATTGATTTTATCTATATTGATTTAGAAAGTGAGACAAAATTGTATTATATTGTAATATCAAAGGAAGAAGGAAAGTCTAAAGTCTTTAAACTAGGTTGAAGGATAACCAATGAAGACTAGGACTCAGCTATAGAGTCTTTCCACTAGGCTGAAGGATAACCAGTGAAGACTAGGACTCATATTTGGGCAAATAAACTTGAAGACAATTGATTATTCAAGGAAATAGCCAACCCTAATATTAATAGAGGTTTTCAGGGATAAAATATTCTTGACAACTATTTTCTATCAACACTTAGAAGAAAGTTGAAGGATTTGGTACAATTATGCTTTCTTGATTGGAGCATCAGGGAAATTTATGTCAAAGAAAGGATTAAGTTCTTAGGTACAACTTAAGATTCTTGCAACATAGATTGATCATCAGAAATGTGAGAAGCTAACTACAAAAGATAAAGAATAATTCCATCTTTAAGTGCAAGAAGACAAAAAGCTTTTATCTAACAAGGATTGGTTTAAGTTGTAGACTATTATTGATTCAGGTTTTTGAGAGAGAACTTGACACAAAGAAAGTTTTAGGTCACAAAGTTATTGAACTTGACATAGTGGATCCAGGTCTTGAAGGTAAACCTTGACAAATAATATTATGGGTCTTGAATACAGACCTTGACACAGTGAATTCATGTCTTGAAGGCAAACCTTGATAATGAAGATTACAGGTCTTGAAGGCAGACCTTGACATACTGAATCCAGGTCTTTAAGGTGAACCTTGACAAAGAAGGATACAGGTCTTGAAGGTAGAACTTGACAAAGAAGGATACATGTCTTGAAGGTAGACCTTAACAAATAAATTTTTGGTCTTGAAGAAAAATAACTTGACATATAAAAGAAGAAATATTTAGGTCTATATTGACCTTGACAAGTTGGCTTGAAAAGTGCAGCCATATCAAGAATAAAAAGTAAGAAGGTAGCAAAAAAAATAAGGAGATCCTTAGTGAAGATTTGTGAGACTCTTATTAGTGAAAGAGAAAGAGGCTTGAGAAAATAAGAGTCAAATAAATTAGTTCGAGAATAGTAGAGAAGGATCAAGGTATAAATAGCCCAAGCAACATTGAAGCCATGTAAATGTATATTGCAAAAAATTAGAGAATATTTTAAAGGCAAGGGCATAATTCCAGTGAAGAAATTCATCTAAAGGCAAAGGTAAAAGAAAGCATCGAAGGGCATAATTCAAGAATAAATTTATTTAAAGGTAAATATGTGATAAAGCATAAAAAAGAAGCATGCAAGACAATGACCACCTGAAAGCAAGAGTGTTATAATGCAATCAAAGCATTAAATATTGGAAGGTAGAAGAATATATAATAAATATCAAAGAATATATAAGTGCAAAGGAGTAACTGCAACAAAAGAAACTTGTAAAGAGAAGTGCAAAAGTTATTTAAGATTGAGTTTGTTTTTAAATCCTTTCAACTTGTTAAGTGCAATTAGATCTAGAAGATAACAAAGTTGTTTAACGTAGGTTTTAATATCTTCAAGCTAGTTATTGTTGAAGCTGAATGTAGAGATCTGAAAAGATAAGAGAAAAAATGTTAGTCTAAAGCAACAATATTGAACAAAAAAAATTCTTTAGAAGCACCAAGTACAGAGAAACTCACAATCATTGAGCACACTAGAATCATGCAACATCCAAGGGTCATTGCAAGCAGTTGAAGAGGAACATGCACTCTCTCCAAGTGCCAACGTACAAAAGAGAAGCTCAAACACAAACATTCAAAAGAGAAGGTCCAAGCACCAACATCTAAAATGGAAGCTCCAATCACCAACATTCGAAAGAGAAGCTCCAAGCACCAACTTTCGAAGGAATCTCAACTATCAAGTGCCAACGTACGAAGGAGAAGTTCTACAAACATATACCAAGTGCAAGGAACCCAAAAAAATGAGCACAACAACCGATGTCAAGTGTAATAAACTCTCACTAAGTGCAAATGCAATCATTGCAGAAAGAATCATAACGTCTAAGTTAATCATTTTCAAAGTTCAATGATGCGATGTAGAGTTTGGTAAGGGAAGACATCTCATTGGCAAGAGTAATGTCTATTCACATGGTAAAGAGAAGACATATCATTGGCAAGAGTAACATTTGTTCATGTAGTAAGAGAAGACATCTCATTTGCAAGGGTAACGTTCGTGCCAAGTGTAATACCATCCAAAAGTATAACGTGTATTGTTGGAAACCCTAACATTTTTCCTACCTAAACCATAACATTTTCCTACAACATCCAAGTAGGGCAATTTAATAAATGGCACATGAATTGCAAGTGATAATTCAAAACTGGTCTTCACAATCAATCAAGTCGTGAAGTGTGCAAGAAAAAGTTGGTGGAGGTATTTTCATTTGCTAAGGTTATTTTATATGCTTTAATCAAATTTGGAGATATATAGTTTTTATAAGTTTTTATTAAAAGGAGAAATAAGGAATTATAAAATAAAGAAGTTATTTATTAAAGCCTTGTTATTAAAGTTAAGATAGGAGTGATAAGTAGTAGATTGAAATTATTCTCTTTGGAGTTATAAGTTTTTGAGTTGAAGTTTATTTTTAATAATAGTTTTTTAAAATTTAAAGTTTATAGAATATTTGCAAATTAATTTAATTTGGGAGTCAAAAGGAGTTCTACTTCAAAATTAGAAAAATAATTTTGCAAAATTCTTAGTTTCTACAAATCGGGAGTTATAAGTAATTCTACCTCATAGGTTTTATATTTTAGAAACTTTAAATTTTTTTAAATCTAGGAGATTCTAATGATGTCAACTTCAAAAGAATCAAAATCTATAAAATATATGGAGTTTATGATACGAAAAGAAAAAGTAGATGTCATAAAATTTGGAATAAAAAAATTGCTTGCAAAATTTGAAGGAAAGTTAGACTTAGTCTAAAAATGATCTATAGTGAAGCAATATATGAAAACTTTGAAACATTTGAATACTATTTACATGCAAGAATTATTGAAGTGATTGATGATGGAAAATATAGTATTATGATACCTTTAGATATTGGAAGCATCATGTATATGGAATTGCTTACACTTAGGTTCCATAAAGAAGAGAATATGAAACAAACGAAATTGATTGAATCCCTAAAAAAGAAATCAAAAGTAGATGAATATTTTTTGGAAAAGATATTTCATTATTCATGCAATATTGATATTCCAAGTTCATCTAACTTAGGATCCTATTATGATGCTTTAAGTGAATGTTCAAAAGTCTTTATATAGGAAAAGAAAGAGTCATATGATTCTAAGGACAAAGGCAAAGGAAAAATTCTTATGCAAGAATCTAAAGACAATGAGGAAGTACAAGAAATTTGTAATCTTGAAGCTACAAAGACTGAAGAACATGAAGCTGAATCCAAAGACAAGACCAAGCAAGGAGAAGAAGAACCTAATCAAGATGAAGGTCACATACATTGTAAATTCAATTGAAGGATGAAGATCATGATTGAATACTGAAGTCTTCAATAACCAAATAATGTAATATAGGGGGTGTTGGAGTATATTGCATTATTTGGTACATGTTAATGTGCCCCTATGGTACCTTCATGGTACACCTTGTAAATATTAGACTAGGTTTGAGTCTTAGATTAGAGTGTGAGTAAATACTTTATTTATGTAATAATGTTTTGGAAATGCACAAGTGTCATGTGAGCAAGTGTGCAAGTGTTTTATGTGTATATGTGCACAAGTATCCTATATGTAAGTGTACACACATGCTCTTAGATTAGGAAGTGTTATGTGAAGAGTCATGTCCAAGTGTGCATATAAGATAGAATCATGTGTATACAAGTTTCAAACAAAGAACCCAAGAGTCATGAGACTTAGCATAAGGAAAGGGAGAGTCAAGTAACCAAAGAGTCATCCTACAATGGCTATATATTACTCCATAGCCTATGTTGTCTATATTGTCTACATAGCCTACATAGTCTACATAGTGAGCATAGAAAATATTGTTATTGTATGATGCTTTGCACATGTATGATTCAAGATATTACATTCATATATCTACTTATAATAAATATTAGTTGATATATTATAAAGCCCTGATTTACATCTTAATTGTCTCATATTATTCATAGTTATATTATTATCTTGATCTTACAATATTGTAACTATCATATATTTCATCCAATGAGTTTACATTAATATTAAGGCTTCAAAATCCATCACTCCCCAAGACTAGTTGTTTCAATATTTACTCTCCTATCATATTGGATTAAAAATAACAATAATGGAGGAATGAAACTTATATTATCAATCATTTCCCTAGACCTTGGTCACTTGTAGGTGGAGATTTCAACACCATCCTATCATTGCAAGAGAATATAGGGGGAAATCACACTCTAGAAAATAGTACTAACCTCATGACATATCAAATTAGATATTTTCATCTAGTGGATATCAAACTATACAATGGTATGATGACATGGTCTAATAAAAGGTAGGGCCCTACATGAATTCTAGAAAGACTAGATAGGCTTCTATTATCAAAGGATTTTTTGAGCAATGGATATATTCCAAAAACATAAAAATTGAATTATGCAAGATCATATTATTGGTCAATTTTATTGGAAGTGTGGAAGACTAGACCCAATCGTGCTCCTTTTAGCTTCCAGCTAATGTGGTTTCAAGATAGTTCTTTATGATATAAGGTTTAGCAATGGTGGTGGAAGGGTAAACCTTGATATGGTATGAAGATGTATAGTTTTTTAGGAGGCTTCAGTACCTCAAGTCTAAATTGGGAACATGAAACTAGGAGGAGGTTGGTGACATAAATAAAAATAAATGACACATCTTAATCAAAATTGAGGACCTAAATAAGAAAATATGAATGAATGACACTACTAAAATTTGAAGCAAGGAGGAGGCTAGGCTTATTGATCAGTTGGATGAATGGGACAAAAGGGAAGATATCGTATGGAAATAAAAATATAGGATCTAATGGCTAAGTATGCAGAAGCTAAGTATACAAATGGATGGCACTACTAAGTATCCTCCTCTTGAGACCACAAGAGTGATCTTGTTTGGATGGTCTTATAGATTTCTTTTCTCTGATCCTCCAGGATTTAGATTGACCACTCCTCTACTGAGATACATTTCCTTCCTTCTAGCTATTGCTTTAAGGCTTACAGTATTTGGCTATCTTAACCTCTAAGATCCAATAGCTCTGGATACTTAGCCCTCTTCCAGAGTAACCCAAGCCTGTTAAGTGATATATTCACATACTTGTGGGCATAAAACCTTTGGCCCAAAGTAATATTCTTCATTTGGATTTGACTTCATAGAAGGGTGTTTACATGGGAACAATTGATGATAATAGGGATGCATGGGCTTTGCAAATGTGATATGTGTTGGGAGAACAAGGAAATAATCTCTCACCTTTTTATAGAATGTCCCATCATAATCGAACTATGGAAATAGATGGAAACTTTGCTAGGCATTTATTGGTTTGAGATACCTTCTATAGAAAATTTTTGGAGGGAGTGGCCTAGATGGGAGGAAATGGACCAACCCACTCATCAAATGTTTGGGTGGGGATGACTCTCCTTCTATGGAATTTATAAAAGGAGATAAATAAGTGTATCTTCAACCAAGAGTACAAAGATAGCCACTTTGTCTAGAAAAGGATCACAACCAATATGAGGAATTTAATCCAATACCTATTAAAAGAGCCTCATAATCCTAACCAAAAGTGGAATCCAATAATATGTAGATTACATATTGATTTCACCTTTAGCAGATATGAGAAGTGGTGGAGGAAGCGGAGGAAGCGAAGGAGGAGTAAAAATGGTAGGCAAGAATTTTGAACCAACGGAAGGAGAAGATCCAGAGGCAGGGCATAATGTTGTAGCTAGAAAGGAAAAGGATTCCCTGTCAACTCAATTTGAAAAGGCTAAAGGTACAGATCCTCCAGATAAACCCTCAGACAAAGGGTCCAACTGGGGTTCAGGAGCTAGCAACAAGGGCCCAACCTTTTTGGAAATGTTGAAAGGGAAAAAGGAGCCAGTTAGTGAACTACCACCCCTAATACTAAACAATAACAGGTTGACTGCGCCAGTGGAGATTATGGAAATATTATTGGATATGGAGGCATCATCCTTAGTTGGAAAGTTTTTGGGAGGAAGGTTGGACATTGAGACTATTCGCTCATGGGCCATGGCAAAGTGGAAAACTTCAGGAAGCTTAGAAATCGTAGCCATGTCAAGAGGTTTTTTTATCATAAAACTCAACAACAAAGATGATGCAGAGTGCATATTGACAGGAGGACCCTGGTTTCTAGGAAGACGTAGCCTCTTTATAAGGAAGTGGGGGGAGGATTTCAACCCTAAGAAGTAGAAAATTAATATAGCACCCATTTGGGTCCGCTTACCAAACCTTCTAGCCCATTTTTTAATGATTACTGGCTTAGTGGCATATCAAAGATGATAGGAGAGATTGTGGAAATAGACCATTCAACCCGAGAAAGGACTAGACTGACGCATGCCAGGATCTGTGTAAATGTAAACTTGGATTTTGATCTACCTTCTTAGGTAGAACTAGCATATGGAGAGTTTCTAAGGATTCAACCTATGGAGTATGAGAACAAGCCGACATTTTGCAGCGTGTGCAAAACCCAGGGCCACATTCAATCCCAATGTTTGACAATAATTGCAAACAAGGAAGGCACAAGCGAAGGTTTTCTAGGGAAAGCTAATGGGAGAGGGATCCCAAAGTCTTAACTTGGAAGGATACAGACAAGTTAAGAATAACTAGGCTAACCAAGCCAACACAGAACTGGAAAAAATCCGAGAGAAAGAAAAGCAACATAATGAGGGAGACAAAAATCATAAGGTATGTAATAAAGGTCCCATCTTGAACATGTTTGATATCCTAGAAAATCTAGAAGTTGAAAAAGAAAACAGTAAGGATGATACCATCAGTGTCAAGTTTCCTGAAACCCTAGACTCCCCATCCAAATTGGGACCATCCAAAGTTATGACAAAAATCCCCAAAATCTATGCTCAAAATGAAGAAAAATTTCTAGGTCATTTCAGTTTAAACATGGAAAAAATAGAGTCAAGAGTCGAAGTTGTGGAAACAAGAGGTAGGAATGTAGCTCCTAATATGGTAGTGGAGCAAATTATCCCTTATCAGACGAGCCCAACGGTAAAAGGTTCCTTGAAGGAAATGTTTAGGAACCAGATAGGAGAGGTGAACCAAAACAAGGCTGAGGATGAAGAGGGAATTGAAAACCCCCAAAATGAGGAAGAAGGTTCAAGCCATAGACTATCATAGTATATGCCCCCTCATTTTAGTCCAAAACAGACTAGAAGCACCACCAAGCCTCTGATATATTATGGAAGTGAAAAAAATAAAGGGAGAATATCTATAGCAGAGCACTATAGAGTGAGAATCAATGAAGAAATTGTTACATTGATACTACAAGCTATTCCTGGCCAGGATAATAGCAAAATTGATAAACCCCATTTGGCTCAGGGAAGGGGGCGGGGAAAAAATATCAAATAGTCTAAATGAAGGTTCTCTCATGGAATGTGAGAGGCCTAAACGGCCCACCAAAACAAAGGATGGTGAAGTCTATAAGGAAGGATTGGAATCCTACTATCATTTTTCTTCAAGAAACCAAAACAGATGCGGCACAATCAACACTTATAGCTAGAAGGATTTGGAATCAAGGGGAAGTGGCCTTTCAACAGGTGAGAGGAGCATCTGGGGGCCTCATGATCTTATGGGATCCTATTAAAATAGAAGGAAGTATTATTTAGGAAAATTAAAGAGTATTAAGTGTATTATTTCATGATTTTGATACTAATAAGAATTGGATTATGGCAAATGTTTATGCCCCCACATCTGTCCAAGGGTGGTCTAAAATTTGGGAGTTTTGGGGGCATTTGAGCCAATATTTTAAAGACATTCCTTGGGTGATTGGGGGAGATTTCAATACCCCCATTTACCCATCTGATAAGAAGGGAGGATCTGGGTTACCCTCAAGGAGCATGGAGGAATTCAATGAATTCATTAACACAAATGCATTGATGTTTGTAAGACTAAAAGGAGCCAAATTTACATGGAGTAACAAGAGGATAGGAAGTCAGATGATTCAAGAAAGGTTGGACAAGTTTTTTTATCCAAGGAAGCTACAACAATGTTTGGTGATTCAATGTTACAAGCCCTTCCTAAATGTGCTTCAGACCATAATCTTATCTAAGGGAGGAATTTCAGACTAAATCCTTTAAAAATCCATTCATATTTCTATCAATGTGGGTTAAACATCCGGACTTCAAGAAACGAATAAAGGAATGGTGGTAGTAGCCTATCCAGGGAAGTGCTTCCTTCAAACTATCTCAAAAACTTAAGATGATGAAAAACAACCTTAGAATATGGAATAAAGAAGTCTTTGGAAATATTTTTGATAATAAGAGAGTGGTGGGGGAAAAACTGAGAATAATAGAAAGCAAAATCCAAAATGGAACCTATGATGAGGCGACAAGGACTAAAGAGAAGGAAACCCTTTGTGAGTTTTATAATATTTTAGCTTGTGAGGAGATGTATTGGAGGCAGAAATCAAGGGCATTATGGCTAAAGGAAGGGGACTCTAATTCAAATTTTTTCCATGTTACCACATTGATCAATAGAAGCAACAATAATATTAGAAATTTAACTAAGTTGGATGGATCCTCAACTCAAAACATTCAAGAGATCAGGGATGAGGCTGTTAATTTTTTTAGTTCATTATTGGGTGAAGAACGAGCCTGTAATTCCCAAGCAAATGACTCTCTCCTTCAATTCATTCCATAACTCATTGATGAAATTATTAACGAGTCTCTTACAGCAGCTTTTTTAGACGAAGAGATCAAGGAGGCTTTGTTTAACATGGATCCTGACAAAGCTCCTAGGTCGGATGAGTTTTCATCGCGGTTTTTCCAAGTTTGTTGGGATATTGTTGGAGTAGAAGTTATTGCTGCAATCAAGGAGTTCCAAAGTTCAAATCATATTCCAAGGGTTTTTAATTCAAATTTCATTACTTTGATCCCTAAAGGCCCCAACACCAAGACTATGGTTGACTTTAGGCCGGTTATCCTGTGTAATATATCCTATAAAATTCTGTCCAAAGTTTTAGCCAACCGTTTGAAGAAAGTTCTACCGGTTATCATTGATCCAAGTCAAGGAAGTTTTGTACAAGGAAGATCAATCTTAGATGGAGTTATTACTATTCATGAGGCTCTTCATACAGCCACTCAGACCAAAAAAGTAGTCATGGCTTTAAAGTTAGACATGAACAAAGCTTATGACAGGATAAATTGGGAATTCCTAGAGGAAGTTTTATTAAAATTTGGCTTCAACATGAAATGGGTCAAGTTAATAAGAGAGTGTATTTCTAAGCCTTGTTTTTCCATTTTTGTTAATGGGTCTACTACAGGTTTTTTTCAAAGCAAATTTGGTCTAATACAAGGAGATCCCATAAGTCCTATGTTGTTCATCATCGTAGCTGAGGCCTTGGGAAGAACCATTAAGGCAGCAGCGGTAGCTGGACTCATATCAAGTATCAAGGCCATGTCGCTAACTACCCCAATGACACATCAACAATTTTTTGATGATACATTGCTACTGACTTTGGCTTCTGTGGTTGAGGCAAGAAGGATTAAAAATATTCTCATAATGTATGAAGAAGCGGCTGGACAGAAAGTGAATTTTTATAAGAGCAAACTTTATTTCATCAATACCCCATTCTTAGGCAAAACAACATAGCAAGGATCATGGAATGACAGATTGCATCCCTTCCCACCTCCTATTTAGGTCTTCCCCTATTTACATGGAAACTTGATGGATCAATGTGGAACATAGTTCTGGAGAGGATCCAAAAAAAGCTAGCAAGCTGGAAATGACATCTGTTATCTCAAGCAGGAAAAGCAGTTTTAATTATGGCTTTACTTCAAAGTATACCATTTACTTCCTATCAGTGTTCAGAGCTCCCAGCAAGGTGTATCACAAAATTGAGTAGCTTCAAAAAAAATTTCTCTGGTCAGGGACTAAGGATAAGAAAAGGATCCATTTAGTAGGTTGGAACAAGGTTTGCAAACCTAAAGTTGATGGGGGGTTAGGATTGAGGAGAGTTGCTCATCTTAATACAACTTTGTTAGCCAAACAAGCGTGGCGGTTATTGACTAAGGTCGATAATGAATGGACTGCCATAGTTAGGAGGAAATACCTCCAAGGTGTGAACTTTCTTAATGACAACTTAGCAAGCAGGGGGTCTACTTTTTGGAAGGCAATCATCACGAGCAGGGATCTTGTCAAGAAATGTCTTAGATGGATTCTAGGAAATGGGTAAACAATAGAGTTTTAGAAGGATCAGTGGGTGAGAGCTGAGGAGTTATCCCAGAATCCTTGTTTGGCTAGGATTCAAGAGCATATGGAGCAACATATTGGGAAGAAGGTTGCAAATTATATGTGGTAGGATATAAATATCAACAAGTGGAAACACATCAGAGTACAGGGTTTTGAAGCAGAGTCTGAAGAGCTTTATAACATTTTAACTTAGCAAATTATTCCCTCTGGAGAGGATGAAGATCACATTGTTTGGGCTAAGACTGAAAGTGGTGACTTCATAGTTAAGTTTGCCTATAATTTGCTTCTCAATGTGGAAGGTCAACAATTTCAACCGAGTTTGGTTTGGATCAAAGGCTTAATTCCTAAAATATCCTTTTTTTCATGGCTGGTGATTCAAGGAAAAATCCTCACTATGGACAATATGTTATCCAAAGGTATGGTTATTGCTAATCATTGCTACATGTGCAGGGCAGGATGGGAGACAACCCAACACTTGTTTCTGGAGTTTTCGATAGTGGAGTCCATCCTGGATAAACTTTTCCAAGCCTTTAGGATCTCGTGGGTTAAGCCTGCTCTTATATCCGAAGTGTTCCATCAATGGACTCAACCCTTTGTTAGCCTAAAACTTAAGTACCTATGGAAAATTTGTTGGCATCATTTTCTCTGGAAGATTTGGCTAGAAAGGAACCATAGAGACTTTAAGGATACCATTCACAACCCAAAAACCATCCTCAATAGGATTATTGTCTTTGCAAAAGAAAACCTTAGAACCTTAGTGGATGAGAACCACTCAATTCCTCCCTAAGAAAAACAATTAGCTCAGGCCTTAGGTATTGAGGACAAACCTTCCATTCCTTTGCCCAATCCTAAAAATGGTATTTCTTGGGAGCCACCCCCCAGGGTTGGTTTAAACTAAATATTGATGGTGCAGCCAAGGAGAACCCGGGAAGAGCTGGAGCTGGAGGAATAATCAAGGATCATCAAGGAAATATGGTCAGGCCTTTGCGAAACCATTGGTAATCAAAACTAATAACGAAGCAGAAGCTAGAGCCCTTTGGAGAGGGTTGCAAGTAGCCCAAGCAACTCAAGGTAACTTGATGATTGAAGGTGATTCAATGAACATCATCAACCTGTTAACTAATGGCAAAAAACCTCCATGGAGAATTGATGGAGTCATCCATGAAGTGAGGATCCTTTTTGCAATAAGATAGAACATAAGGGCTCGTCACGTGTACCATGAGGCCAACAAGTCAGTTGACAAATTAGCCAACATAGGTGTTGATGTTGGTAGTTTAGTGACATGGACACAAGGTGTGACACATAAAGTGGAAAACATTATTAGTCATGAAAAGAAACCTACCCGTTAAGGAGAAAGATGAATGGGTGTTCTTTCCCCATGGAGCTGGTAATAACTATGGGGTTTCCATATAAATCATACCAAATTGGAAATGAAGGTAACAGGGTGTAAGCCTTGGAGGATTCCGACAGAGAATAGGAAATGGGCAAGCAACAGGTTTCACAAGTGCAAAGTTCCAAACTTCAATTTCTTGTCAATGTAAGTAATGTTTACAGTTATGTTTAGGTATGGGTGTGCCTTGTTAGTAAGGTGTTGTAGGGGATTCAACACAAGTTCTGGTAAGAAATTTTCAAGGATGACTAGGATCTACAATCTCAGCAGAAGGCTGGATATTGTAATAGGTTTTGGGTTAACCTGCAAAACCCGATAATTAATGAAGACTTTTATTTACCAAAGAAAAATAATGGTCACATCAAAAAGTGTATCCCTAAATAATGCATAAGTAATAAAAACTAGGAATTGAAAATATCCTATAGAGGGATCAGTTAATATTAATATGAATGGAGCCTCAAGGGGAAATCTAGGAAAAGTGGGCATGGGGAGAATAGGTTATCTCTCGAATGACACCTCTACTTTTACCTTCACAAAAAACCTAGATATATTATCCAATAACCTGGCAAAGGGATATGCCATATTAAGGGGATTACAAAAGGCTATAAATGTGGGATGGAGGAAAATTTAGGTGGAATTAGACTCCCAAATCATGATTAACCACTTAAAAAGACCATACAAGCAAAATAATAGAAATTGGAGGATATAGATAATACTTGAGCAAATACAAATGACCCAACAATGCTTTGAGACAATGGAGTTTATAGATATATTTAGAGATCAAAAAAGGGTCACAAATATGATGGCTAATTAGGCCCTTAATCGATGATACTTCACTTGCTATGGATATCCTCCTAGATGGTGGCCTCAACAAACCAAGAAAGCACTTTTTTTCATTCTTACCATTGATGATGGTATTGCTTGTTGTATTTGGATTTATATATCCTTTCTTTACATGGCTGCTATTGTTTTGCATAGATAGTTGTAGTAGATTAGATGTGAGGGAGAATAGTCCCACATCCTCTGTTAAAACTTGGATTAAAAGCCTTCAATCCTAGAAAGGCAGGAGATATAATATGATTTTCAACTATTTTAATTTATTAATCCTTTTTATCAAAAAAAAAAATAGTGTTCTTTTATTTTTTATTTATATAGATAGATAGATATGATTTTCAACTATCTTAGTTTATTAGTTTTAATTATTTCCTAGAGCCTAAATTCTAAGAAATAATTTTCAAAAAGGCTATTCAATATTGTAATGTTGAGATATTTGGACAACAAGAAGATTCTTAGCAATTTGTATTTGATTATATTAGTCATAGATTATTTGTTAGCATCTTAGCTTAAGTCTAGCTTATGGTTAAGTATCTTCTAGATTTTAAATATTATGGTTGTACAAATTCTTTTTTAAGTATATTTCTTAATGCAAAATGTCAACTTTTTTTTTTATCCACATCAATGGTATTAGAGCAAAAGATAAAATGTGGGTTGGATTAGGTCTGCCTCATTTTAGATTTGCTCATTTGATTGTATTGTCATATGCATATTTTGGAAGAATCTCTTTGTTGCTAAGTTTGGTTTACATTAAGGTTAGCAAAACAGTTTTTATTCCAATTATAGGTTGATAATTGGCCTCAAACAAAAGTTGGCTGAGATTGAAGCAATAGTTAAATACAATAATGCATGATTATATTGATCTTTAGTTGCTTCTTTGAGTTTTTTTACTCTTAGCTTTTAGCCGAGATAAAATTATTTTCTATTTTGAAAGATTATTCCAAATTTTTGTTGTCATAAAGTCAACATTTAATTATGATATTTAAGTTTTCAAAGTTGACATTTAAATATAATTGGAAGTTTTTTGAAGGCCTTCAAAAAGCAACAGAAGGTCGTTTATTGGTCTTTTTATCATAATTGACGGCCTATGAAGGCCTCCGATGAGCAACAAAAGGTCAGTTTTTGACCTTTTGATTATAGGTGTCAGCCTCAAATTCATAATAGAAGGTCATTTATCGATATTTATATCATAGGTGATGACCTTGAATTCTCATCAACCACCACCCTCCTCTCAATGACTAACCCAACCAACATCACCCTCAAATTTTTAACAAATCCCTTTCTACATCGATCTTCCTACTTCCTGACATTGACCCTCAATGTTGGCCACCTACTTCCCGATGTTGATGATAGATCATTTGTTGGCCTTATAAATTGATGGTCTTGGTGTTGACCATCGACCCCCAATGGACTAGCTTACACTCTCCTTTATGACCAAAAATATTCCTTTATGCCATATGAATATTTCGATGCCCTTCCCAATTTTTTTGATAAATCCTTGCTTTGAAAAAGAATAATCCATGTGGTAGACTTTCAAATTGTAACAAAATCCTCTTGGTTACTTCACCTTGTTTTTGGAATATATTGCATTATTTGGTACATGCTAATGTACCACCTTGGGTACATCTTTAGATTAAGAAAGAGAGTCCTAGATTAGAGTTTGAGTATTTACTTTATGCAATGTAATAAATGCACAAGTGTACAAATTATTTTGGTATTGAAAATGTGCATAATAGTCTATGTGCACATGAGTCCATAGAATAAAAAGTAGAGAGTCTCTAGAAGAGTGAAGGTCAAAATTTCTCCATATGAAGAGTCACATTCCATTATATATGTGTGTATATTTGTGATATAGTGAGTGAAATATACAATTGTAATGGATAGGATGGAAGTATGGTGTATTTGAGATCTCTATTCAATTGAGATCCAATTTTCATGACCATTGGTTAATAGAATTTATATGAGTTATTTCTAAAGTTGTTTATGAGTTTTATATGCTTTGTAGTTTTCCATTATCATATATTTTATATTGAAATTTTATTTTAGATCTTGTGGTTATTTTATCTTGAGTATTTAGCTTCAAAAGATAATACTTATACCACATATCATTCTGTGTAGGGGTGTGATGGGGAAACCCAGATTCACCACCGAAAATACAGATCCAATATTCTCCTTTGATCACAGAAGACCAATTACAACACTAGCCCGCAGGCGTAGTTTTTTTTCTTTTCTTGTTTTCCCTCTTTCCTTCTCCCTAGATGACCACCAGCTTCTATTACAATATCTAGGTTTCTTTTGAGGTTTTGACCCTCTAGGCCATTAATGACCCACTTGGAAGAATACATTCTCAAAATCTAAAAAGTCAACTCTTCCCCGCCTTCGTGATTGAACCTTCACATCTTTTACCCTAACTAGCAACTGCCACCAGGTCAGCCATAGAAACACACATTAATGAGTCGTCTACATGTCTCTGACCTCTAGACACAGCATTCAAGTGGCCGCCATGCTCAGCAAGCTTACTGGGCAAGAAATCATGCATTAATGAGGCCTTTGACCACATCGGGAAACACCATCTGGGAACACGTGCCTTTTCGAATTGTGAACTAGCAGTATGTCGCGATATCGTGACATGTCACGATATCATGACATTTTTCTTCCTCGTTGCCTTTCTCTTCTTTGGGTCATGATATCGTGACATATTTCCTTTTCAGCTCTTCTTTCTCCTTTTCGATCATGAAATCGTGACATGTCACGATATCGTGACATCTTTCCTTTCTACATCCTCCTCACCTCTTGGGTCACGAAATTGTGACATGTCGTGATATCATGACCTTCTTCCTTTCTACTTCCTTCTTGCCTCTTTGGGTCACGAAATTGTGACATGTCATGATATCGTGACATTCTTCCTTTCTGATTCCTTCTTGCCTCTTTGGGTCGTGAAATCGTGACAGCTTTTCTCTCTGCTTTCTCTGTTTTGGGTCACAAAATCGTGACATGTCACGATATCACGATAGCTTTGCCTTTCACTTTCGCTCTCTACTTTGGGTCACAAAATCGTGACATGTCACGATATCATGATAGTTTCCTTCCTTGCTTTCTTTCTACTCCTTCGGTTGCAATTTCGTGACATGTCACGAAATCGTGACATTTTCTTCTCTGGCCTTTCCTGTCTTCTTTCAATCGTGATTTTGTGACATGTCGTGAAATCATGACATTTTTGCTCTACGCCTTCTCTCTCCTTCCTGAGTCACGAAAATGCAACATGTCATGATATCGTGACACTTTTCTCCCTTGCGCCTTCTCTCGTCCTTTGGTCACGAAAATATGACATGTCACGATATCACGACACTTTTTCTCCCTTGTGCCTTATCTAGTCCTTTGGTCGCGAAAATGCGACATGTCACGATATCGCATCACTTTTTCTCCTTTACGCCTTCTCTCATCCTTTGGTCATGAAAATGTGACATGTCATGATATCACGACACTTTTCTCTCTTGCGCCTTCTCTCATCTTCTGGTCACAAAAATCCGACATGTCGCGATATCGTGACACTTTTTCTTCTTTGCCGAAATGTGATATTATGACATTTTTTCTACTTTGCGGTATTTTGCCTTTCATTGGATGCTCCTGCATTAGAAAATCAGGGTGGATTGAGAAGTGACCTTCACTTCTATACTGTTCTGTCACCTTCTTTAGCAACTATTGGACTTGCTTGTTTAGCTCTTCAGTTTTTGTAGGAGTCATTCTATGTGCTGCCTTATTGGGTAAACTAGATCCTAGTACCAAATCAATATGGTGACTGATATTCCTCACTGGTGGTAAACCCTCAGGCACATTATCAGATATAATGTCTTTAAATTCTTCTAACAATCCTAAGACTTCTACAGGGGTATCCTTGCATTCTTCCTTCCTAACTCTAGGAATTAATGCATAGCACATATGCTCATGCTTTAAACTATCCAAAAATCTTCCCCCTTCAACTAAACAGATTCTAGTGCTGCTACATACCCTTTCGCCCTTCTCCTTCAAGGGCTTTAGCTTATGGCACACTCCATTCTTCATCACTAAGTAAGTGTTGGCATGGCCATCATGCACTGCATACCGATCAAACTACCATGGCCTTCCTAACAACAAATGGCAAGCATCCATAAGCATGATGTCACATAGGACCTCATCACAATAATTTCCAATATTAAATTTCATCAAGCATTGCTCACTGACCAAAGCCCTATGGTCTTTTTGTAACCACGCAATCTGATGTGGATGCGGGTGTCTCCTCCTCTTTAACTATAACTTAGTAACCATTTATTCTGAGACCAAGTTATCAGTACTACCATTATCTATAATAATATTACAGACCTTACACGAAATTCTACACCTTGTGCAGAACAGGCTCATCCTCTGGTTTGATCCTCTCTCCTCATTCAATAGGGTCCTCCTTGTGACATAAATTCTCCTCTCTTTTCCTCTTTAGAATGTTTTGATTCAGCACCTTCATTTGCTATAGCAGATCTGGTAGGACCCTTAGGTCTCTTATTCATCCATTCTCGGTGTTGTGAACACTCGTATGATCGATGTCCTTCTTCGCCATAGTGGAAAAAGGTTCCAAGAAATCCTCCCCTTCCAAATCCACATCCAGATCTACCTATCCCTCTTGGGTAACCATGGTTCTGATTATAGGGTTGGTAGGTGTTCCCCTCTTTTTGATCCTGGGTATTATTGGTTTCACCAGCCTTCTTTCGATCCTTATATTTTTCTCCACTGGTCCTTCCACCAGTTCTTTCACCATGACCTCTTCCTCTTTGCTTACCCTCAAACTGTTTGTTCAGCTTCTCTTCGACTTTGAGGGTAAACTGGTAAGCATCCCCAATGGTGCTCACCCTAACCAGACTCAACTCTTATTGAATACTGGTTCTCAACCTATTGATGTAACGAGCCACCTTATCCTTGTTAGCATCTGAATGGCCAGTTCTGATGGAGATCTTATAAAACTCCTCTGTGTATTCTTTAATATTTTTGCTTGACTACCTCAAACTTTGTATTTTCCTTAGCAGATCCAATTCATAATCTGCAGGAATAAACTATCTTTTCAACTTATCTATCATTCTATCCCATCTTGTTATTCTCTCCTTTCCTCTTCTATTTTTTTCTAGCTGTACTCCCTTCCACCATATGCTAGCATGGCCTTTCAACTTTGTTTTTGCAAACTTGATCCGATCTGGATCTACAACCTCCTCATACTCAAAATATTCCTCCATATCATTGATCCAATCAATCAACTCCTCTGGATCTAGATTTCTAGAGTACGCAAAAACCTCCATCTTTGGTTTCTTTCCAATCTAGGATATGGCTCTGTATAACCTGGCTTGTGCAGGATCTACAACCTCTTCTTCTTCCTCAAACTGGTCCTCTTCTTCATCAACTTCATCTTCATTTCCTTCTTCTCCTCTGGGTTCAAGCCCTCTGCGTAGCTCCTCTTGCAGGGCTTGAACTTATCTCTACAAAGCTCTAAAATCTTCTGTTGGCACCATATTTCTTCCACCACCATAGTTTCTTTATGGAGGCATTCTGCTTGTTTCTCTTACAACCCTTCCACAAATATTGGTGCAAGCTTCCTCACTTTCAGTGATCTGCTCACACACTCAAGAACTCTACGCTCTTCCACAGATCTTGGTGCAAATTGCCCCACTTTCGACGATTTGCTCACACACTCAGGAACTCTCACTCTGATACCACTTTATGGGGAAATCCAGATTCACCATCAAAAATCCAGATCCAATATTCTCCTTTGATCACAGAAGACCAATTACAACACTAGCCCGCAGGCGTAGTTTTCTTCTTTTTTTCTTGTTTCCCCCCTTTCATTCAACCTAGCTCACCACCAGCTTCTATTACAATCTCTAGGTTTCTTTCGAGGTCCCGACCCTCTAGGCCATTAATGACCCACCTAGAAGAATACATCCTCAGAATCTAAAAAGTTGGCTCTTCCCCACCTTCATGACTGAACCTTCACATATTTTACCCTAACTGGCAACTGCCACCGGGTCAGCCATGAAAACATGCATTGATGAGCCGTTTGAATGTCTCTGACCTCTGGACGCAACATTCGAGTGGCCGCCATGCTCAACAAGCTTACCGGGCAAGAAATCATGCATTAATGAGGCCTTTGACCGCCTCGGGAAACACCATCTGGGAACGCGTGCCTTTTCGAATTGTGAACCAAAAGTATGCCATGATATCATGACATGTCGCAATATCGTGACATTTTTCTTCCTCGTTGCCTTTCTCTTCTTCGGGTCACGATATCACGACATATTTCCTTTTCGGCTCTTCTTTCTTCTTTTTGGTCGCAAAATCGCGACATGTCGCGATATCGCAACATCTTTCCTTTCTGCCTCCTCCTCACATCTCGAGTCGTGAAATCGTGACATGTCGTGATATCGTGACATTCTTCCTTTCTGCTTCCTTCTCGCCTCTTTGGGTCACGAAATCGTGACATGTCGTGATATCGTGACATTCTTTCTTTCTGCTTCCTTCTCGCCTCTTTGGGTCATGAAATCGTGACATGTTGCAATATCATGACAGCTTTGCTCTCTGCTTTCTCTCTGTTTTAGGTCATGAAATCGTGACATTTCATGATATCACGATAGCTTTGCCTTTCGCTTTTGCTCTCTGCTTCGGGTCATGAAATTATGACATGTCACGATATTGTGACAGTTTCCTTCCTTGCTTTCTTTTTGCTCCTTCGATCACGATTTCACGACATGTCGTGAAATCGTGACATTTTCTTCTCTGGCGTTTCCTGTCTTCTTTTGGTTGTAATTTTGTGACATGTCACGAAATCATGACATTTTTGCTCCGTGCATTCTCCTTCCTGAGTCACGAAAACATGACATGTCACGATATCGCAACACTTTTCTCCCTTGCGCCTTCTCTCGTCCTTTGGTCGCGAAAATCCGACATGTCGCGATATCACGACACTTTTTCTCCCTTGCGCCTTCTCTCGTCCTTTGGTCGCAAAAATGTGACATGTCGCGATATCGTGACACTTTTTCTCCTTTGTGCCTTCTCTCGTCCTTTGGTCGCAAAAATGTGACATGTCGCGATATCGCGACACTTTTCTCACTTGCGCCTTCTCTCGTCTTCTGGTCGCAAAAATGCGACATGTCGTGATATCGCAACACTTTTTCTTCTTTTCCGACATGTCACGATATCAAGACATTTTTTCTACTTTGCGGTATTTTGCCTTTCGTTGGATGCTCCTACATCAGGGTGTCGTTTGTCAACCAAGAAAAGCCCTTGTATTGTTGAAATTTCTTGTGGGATTTATCCCACATGCATGGGGTGATGGTTTAAAAAGGACTTTAAAATTATCTTTTAAAAAGAGGACAAAAATCCAGCCAAGTCAACTACATATTTGAACCCTTTTGTGGCTTTAGACACTACCTTTGATCGATTGATTTCGTAGATCGGTTGACTTGTCGATTGGTTGACCTTTGTGATCAACGTTGACTCTGCATCATTAATTCTTGAAAGGGAGTACAATTTTTTTTAAATAACTAATTAATTATTTGTTTTGGTGTCTAATTATTATTTTTATTTACCCGTTCTAATTTTTGTAAAAATTGGTAAAATTCCCAAGCTTATGTAATTTATAGAAGAGGAATTATTTTTGTAAATTGCTTGGGTGTAGCCACAAAATTTTGAGAAGATTATCTTTTTGTAACTTGAACAAAAAATAAATTTTGTAATCCCTCATTGTAAAGACCTTTTGGTATTTAGGAGTCCACTAGTAAGTTTTGGCTTATCCCTAATCACAAATGGCTTGTAAGTTAATGGAGCAAGTGACCGCTTTAGCTACTATAGTTAGTCTTTTGGTTGACAAGGTTAATAATATGGAAATTCTAAGTGAATCTAGTGATGTCAAAATCAATGATATTTGTGCAAGCACAAAATGTGAAGTCAATATTTATGATGGATCATGTGATCCTGTAGTCTTAAATAGTTGGATCTTAGACTTAGACACTTGGTTTGCTTACAAAAAATTAATGAATATGATAGAGTCTCCTTTGCCAAATTGAAGCTTTCAGGTGTAGCCAAGGTTTTGATAACTGATTGTCAACGCAATCAAAATCCCATCACAAATTGGGATGGACTTGTAAAATATTTGAAGGATACATTTTATCCTTCAAATTATGGTGAAGACCTCATCTACAAATGGCTTCACTTAAAGCAAGGATACAACATGAGTTTCCAAGACTACAATTTCTAGTTTAATAAGTTGAGGATCTTAATTGGTGTAGAGGATTCTTCTAATGGACTCATCATTAAGTTTAAAAGTGGTTTGCAAGACTCAATATTTAGGGAGTTAAAATATACCCCTATCACCACTTTGGATACATTGTTCAATCAAGATTTATTGGCAAAGGAGAAATTTTATAGCCAATCGAGAGGAGCTCGATCTATAGGCACTACCAAAGTGCCAAATCAGCAACAACAAGTGAAAAAAATATCTTCTTCCTCTTCTTCTCCTTCTTATACTTTTACTTCGTCCTCCTCTAAAAGGCATTCTAATTCTTCTTATTATAATTTTTTCTACAGTTTTTATAAAAATAAATGATATCTTAGGCTTCAATGTTTTCAATTACAAAATATGAAGAAGAAATATTTAGTTGTAAAGTCTACAAATGATGACCCAAAATATGGTCCCATTGAGACTATTAGGGAGGATAGAACATATCAAGATTTAAGTTGAATAATTTAACTCTTATTCATCAAAAATATTCTTAAAGTGACCATGATAGATTTTTCATCACAAGGGCTCACTTAACCCATGAACATTCTATTGAGTGTATAATCGATAATAGCTTACAAAAAAATCTAATTGTGAGTTATGTTGTTGACAAGTTGAAGCTTCCTTTGTGTCGTTATCCTCATACCTATTCTTGGGATGGAAGGATAGTGGAAGAAATTCTAAAATCACACACACTTGCACTATCTCATTTGTATTTGGTCCTAAATTTGTGGAAAAGGTAACGTGATTTCACTCTAATGAATTGATGTAGATTGTTGCTTGGAAAACCCTATCAATATGAAAGGAAATCCACTTATGATGCATTCAATAACATTTATACTTTACATTTAGATAATAAATCATATCTAATTTAGTGCACTAAAAAAAAAAACAACTTGGTTATAAGTTGTAGGCAAGCACACAAAGCTATTAATCAAGCACAAGATTTGGAATTCATATTCATAAGGCCACAAAATGAAGATATACAAACACAACTTCATAGATATCCAAGGCATGCCTCCCTTAACATGATTTTGTAATAATATTCATATGTGTTCAAGGAACCTTCTAATTTTATTCCTATTAGAGAAATCAATCATAACATATAACTTATTTTTGGTGTTTCTCTTCCTAATGCACCCATGTATAGACAACCAGTTCTTCAAATACAACAAGTCAAAAAGCAAATTCATGAACTATTATCTAAGTGATTTATTAAACCAAGTACCTCTCGTGCTTCACCAATATTGCTTGTACTCTTGGTGTTTGTGCATTGATTTTAGGGCCTTGTATAAAATCACCATTAAGAATAGGTATCCACTTCCCAAAATCGATGATTTGTTGGATCAACTACAAGGGGTTAAATTCTTTTCAAAGATAGATCTAAAAAGTGGGTATCATCAAGTTCGAGTACATGTAGAAGACACATGGAAAACAATATTTAAGATAAAGTTGGGCTTATTTGAGTGGGTTGATAACAAATGCATCGACTACATTCATGAGGCTAATGAATGAGGTGTTTTGTATATAAACCTTCCAAAACATTCATTTTCTCAATCCTCCATCTTCTACCTTGGTTTTATCATTAATGATGAAAGCATACATGTGGATCCTGCCAAAGTTGAAATCCTTCTCCATTTACCAACTCCCTCTAACATCATAGAGTTAAGGAGTTTCCTTGGACTTGCAAATTTCTATTGCAAGTTCATCCATAGTTTTTGCACTTTTGTAGCCCCATATATCACTTAACCAAATCTATAGTTTTATTTCAACGGATACAAGATCATGCTTGTTCCTTTGATACATTGAAACACAAATTGTATACAACTCTTGTCCTTCTCCTTCCTGACCTTTCTGATCCCTTTGATCTAGAGAGAGATGCCTCATAGTTTTCCATTGGAATAGTATTGAAGCAAAATGGCCATCTAGTGGCCTACCATTCCAAGACATTCTCGGCTACCAAAAATAACAATCCACCTATGAAAAAGAGTTGTATGCCTTGGTGCAAGCCATCAAGTATTAGAGGCATTATCTTCTTAGAAAGGATACTATTATACATACATACCATATGTCACTTAAGTTTATCCAATTACAAAACAAGATTGAAGAAACATGTCACATGAAGTGGATAGCTTATTTGCAATAGTTTCATTTAGTTATCAAGTACAGGAAAGGAACTAGTAACACTATAGCATATTTTTTGAGTCACCCTCTAGAAGCTTTCACATTGGTAGTTGTGACTACTTTCCATATGGGTTTCTAGAATTTGCTTGTACAACATGTTCTTGATACAATTTTTGGCAAAGTTTACCAAAATCTTGTTCTTCCAATCTAAGTCCTTTTTAGGATTTTCATATATATAAATGATGGGTTATATTTTATAAATTGGACAAAATTTGTGTACCACAAAATTTATGATTACCTCTTCTTAAAGAGGCCCACTCTGCACTCTATGGTGGACACTTGGGAAAATATAACTATTTACCACTTATAGTAGTTTTTCTATTGGCCTCACATGTAGTGTGATGTTTTGTGATTTTTGAGATAGTATGTTGTTTGTTTTCATGTGTTGTTTGTTGCCACTCTAAGCCAAGCAACGGGAAATTGGGTCTTAGTGTTCCTTTACCCATTTCTTATCATCCTTAAGAAAGCATTTCCATAGACTTATTGAGTGGTTTTCCAATAATAGTTTGGTAGCATGATTGTGTGTTTGTGGTTGTAGATTGATTTAGTAAAATCACTTCTACACCTAACTTAGCACAAATTTTATTTGAGATAGTATGGTGTTCCTTTGGTCTACCTACCAAAATTTTATTTGATAGGAATTCACATTTTATAGGTTATTTTTGGAGATCGTTGTGGAATATTTTAGAAGTTTATCTTAACTTCTCCATGGTCTTTCATCCACAATTAGATGGAAAAATTGAAGTGTTTAATCATAATCTTATGCAGATTTTGAGGATTTATCATCATGCTTCTCCAACTAAGTGGGATTTGAGCCTCACTCACATAGAGCATACCTACAATAGAGTAGTTCACACATCCACGGGATACTCTCCTTTTGAGGTTTGTCTTGGTTTTTAGCCTTTGGTACTCTATGAGTTACCTTTATCATTTTCCTCTTCAACTACTAAGCATATTCAAAAACAAAAAGATAAGGAAACTTTATTCATCCAATACTTGTAAAGTCTTCAATTGAAGGTGGTTCATATTCTATAAAAGACTCAATAGCAATAGAAACAAGTTATGGATAAACACCATGTTCCTCATCCTTTTTAGGTTGGAGATAGAGTTGGTATTTACTTAGATAGATGCACATAGTAAGATTAAACCACTTTACTATGTGCCTTACACCATTTTCAAAAAGTGTCCAAGAATATCTTTTACCTTGATATTTCGACTCATCTTGGTATTTATGACATTGTCAATATGGATCTTTTGAAGCCATATCATGATTTCGCCTTGGAAATTGATCATGTCATTAGCCATCTTGTAGATGTGGTACCTGATTTTCAGCTTTCCCTTGCTACAAATTGAGTGTTTGATAGGAAGACTCATCAAACTCAACAAGGTTCTTCTACTTTATACCTTGTTGTTCATTGAGGTCAGCTTCCACACTAGGCTCATTGGATATCGTACCATCAGATATCTCATGATTTTCCATCCCTTTTACAAATATTGGAGTCCAATGTTTCTATGGTGGGGAGGGATGATGAGGACCACTTTTGAAAGTTGTAATAGACTAGGTTTTTCTTAGTTTATTAGTTTTAATTATTTTCTTGTTAGTTTTCTTAATAGATTAACTCATAGAAAGATTTATCCAAGATCAAATATAAATCAAATGAATACCATTAATAAAACTAACAATAAATATCAATATTGGAATAACAACAATATCTCACAAATATAACTCAAATATACACAATATCAAAATATTACAAGAGTGATACATATTAATTACATTGCATGAAGAGATATCTCTACTATTTAATTTTACATGGAGTTTTAGTACTTTTACTGTTTCTCTCCTCTAACAGCTGGGAGATGCATCCTTTTATATTCATCATATTGAGACAAAACTCTCATTTTGCCACATATCAATGTGACTCTTCATTCCCTCTTGAAACCTTACACTTTATCTCATATTAACACATACATTATATAAAATATAAATCATCTACCAAAATATTATTTACAACAAGGTTAAATAATGTAATACTTCCAACACCCCCTCTATTACATTATTTGGTAGGAAGACTATTTGCCTTCATTCTTTGATTCTTCTTTCTCTTCATTCTTCAGCTCTGACTTTGGCATGGCTAGATATATACAACCTTCATTAGGTATTCCTTTGTAAATTATTTATTTTTACCTCTAGATAAATGTATCTAAGTCACTTCTGGATCTCTACCTCTAGGTCATTGCCTTTGGGTCACTGTCATCGGATCTACCTCTGGGTCACTACCTCTAGGTCGCTACCATTAGATCACTGTATCTGGATCATTATATTTAGAACTCTGCCTTTAAATCAACTCTAGATTATCATTATCTCTAGGTCATCCACTAGAACATTCATAAGACTATCATATTTATAGGATCATCACTATAGGTGCTTTCACTATAGGCTATCTTCCAAGCTATGCTTGGGTCATAATAATTTATTTCTTTATGATAAGATTGACAATATTCTTAGCAATATTTGATCATACTTGGTTTCCTTCTATAGAAACCATACAACATTCCTTTTATATTATCCCTTTCATTCATGTTTATCCATCCACAATCAATTTTTAATTTGTACTCTTTCTTTTATTTTTGTAGATAAAATATTTGTGAATGATTATGTCCACAAATTTCACAACTATGGATATTCCAACATTTCTCTATATTGTGTCCATATCTACCATAATTATTATATCTATTCTTTGTTATAAAATTTATTTTTTCATTCTATCCTTCATTATTATTGATTCTATCAATCCCTATCATAGATTTGATGTTATTATTTCCTATCACAAATTTAGTTTCTAATTCCTTGTTTTTCATCTATCTTGTATATCCAAGACCTTCACATTTTGGTCTTATTTCTGGTACAATTGGCTCTTTCATTCCTTGTCCATATTTTCCTAAACCTGTGTCTCTGTATCCCATTTTATTTAACTATTTTGAATGAATTCCTTTAGTATGTCTTTCAAATTAACTAAAAATATCACCAAATTGATCCCTATCAACATCAACATAACTCTAAGCATAATTATCTCTATCATCATTTGAATCCATGTCATCATCAATTTTAATAGCATAAGCTTTTTCTGGACAATCACAAATTGTATTCAAATCCTTTGTGTCACATGAAACATCTATTTTTGTAACATGTTATTTTATCTTTGTCATGAATTCTAAGTCACAAGTATCATTGCTTGCATCATAATTTTTCTTTTCATTTTAATGAGGATCACAACATGCATCTTTTTCTTTTTGATGAAGATCACTAGTATCACAACATGGATCTATCATCATGGGTCTTAAATCATTTGTATCACAGAAAACATCTTTCATAATTGTTTTGTTCCCTAATTATTCAACCTTTCCTTGCTTTCTTGTCTTGGAAACATTTAGAGTGATTATTCCCTTGTAGATTATTTTCCATAGACTAACAGGTACAATAACAAAATTTTCATAACTATTAGCATCATTAAGTATACTTTGCATGCATTATTGAAGCATTAAAAATTCTCCCTATTTTGCTTCACTGGTAATATCAACAAGCTTATTTTTCAAATCTTTAGTCATTTCCTCTTGTTTTATATTTTTACCTTTACGAACTTCATTAAAAAGTAATGACATATACATTATCTTTCCTATATCACTAGGTAATGTGAAAACATCTTTAGAGTCTTCAACTCCTTAATTAAGCTTTGAACTTAGATAATTTCCTAGAATTGTAAATTTTTCGTCTTTGGCTTCTCTCATGATTGATTGTAAGATTCTCTTTTGATGTATCTTTTTGTCCTTCAATTTTTTTTTATCATGTATTGAGTACAAGATTTTAAATTTTGCAACATTTCCTTAGTCTCTTCTAGTGGCTCATCTTGAATGTATATTTGTTTTTCTTGAAAACATAAGTTTTCTACTTCAAATTTTTTTGATAACTCATGTTTCTGTATTTCTATTTTTTTGATCATTTATTTTTCTTATCACTTATTTTTTGTTTTCCATGTTCCTTTGAAATTGACAACCTTATAACTCCCTAGTTTTAAATAAATCAAGGTTTCTAAATTACAAAACCTATGAAGTATAATCCCTTATATCTCCTTGATACTTTAGAAACTAAGAATAAATTTTGCAAGTTTAATTTTCCATATTTTAAAGTATATCTCTTTTTGACTCCCAAATTAAATTTTTTTGCAAATATTCTATAGATTTTAAATTTCAAGAAACTATTTAAAAATTGACTTCAAATTAAAAACTTATAACTCCAAAAAGAAATGACTTCAAACTATTAATCAAACCTATCTACTTATCACTCCTATATTAACTTTAATAATAAGGCTTTAAATTATGATTTCCTTATTAATAAATCTTATTTCTCCATTTAATATAAAAACTTTTAAAATTTTATAATCTTCAAATATTAGACGTTATATCTCCAACTTAAACCTTAATCAAAAAATTTGAATTCAAAATTTAAAAACCTAAAACACTTTTAATTTACCTCCTTTCAAATTTGCACTAGCATTTGTGTTCTTTCTTTGTCCTCTGCACCTTGTTGGACTGTTGCAACCACAGATTACTGATAAGCATCTATCGCAAGTTCATTTTTAACCTACATGATATTCAACTATTTTACTTCCTTCTTGAGGTATGACCTTTCATATGGTGGATATCCTAGTATGTGTTACAAAGTGTAATGTTCCAAGATGTTCGAACAATTTCCTTGATTGATTTTCTAATGCTTATCCTGGCTTCAAATACATTCAACTGTTTCATTTCTCTAACTTCTATCAGCTTGTTAGGTTTCAAATTGTTTGCATTCCAAAAATGTATTTTGTTTCTACTATGTTTTAGACAATATTTGTTGGTGTTTTGAGTGCTACTGAGTTTTGCACCTACTTGGAAGACTTGGATATTCGATGCTCCTGGTCATAAGCTATGGCAGGTGTAACTTGGAAGCTTCTCTGAGTTGAATTATATGTTTTAAGTGTTGGTTCATCATTATTCTAGCTGAGCTCTAGTTTGGTTTGAATACTCTCATGATTGAGCATTGACTTGGCTTGGGAGATTATTTCTTGAGCAATGATTAGACACTTATTTGGTTGAGCACTAGTTCAATATTGGCTTGATTTGGGAGTCTCTATATTGAGCATTGGTTAATCACTTCTCAAACCGAGTTTTGGTTCGACATTGGCTTTGCATGGGCGCTTCTTTACTAAGCGCTATTATGTTTACCTTGATGTTTCTTAAAAAAACTCACTTAGTTCTCCTTTTCTTAATTCTTATACTTTGAATAACTCTCATTCACATTCCAAACTGTACTACACATTATTTCACACTCATTAGATTGATATTTTAGCCTTGACATCTCTCCAAAATACACATCCTTCTAAATTCATGTTCTATCCATCTTGAATGGCTTAACTAAACCGGTTCTGATACCATTTTTAGCTTTCTTAATAGATTAACTCATAGAGATATTTATCCAAGATTAAATATCCATCAAATGAATACCATTAATAAAACCAACACCCACAGAGTTGACCCCTATCCACTCTCCTCCTTTGGCCATCGAGTCTGTAGACCACAACGAAGGGATTCGATCCACTGTGTCCTTGGGTTATCTAGATGAGGTAAGGATTAAAGGAAATTTCTCTCAAAACTTAGGACTATGGTCCCATAGCCCTCTACAAGGTGATCGACTTACTCATTTGGACAAGCAGCGGTAAACTTCTTCCTCCTTCGCCACCATGGATACCTTTAGTAATATCCTCTATCACATGTTGATGAATAATGCGACTGAGGCTAGTGAGGATATGCAAATTGACTCTTTTTAATTTTATTTCTCTCTTGGAATGTGCATGGGTTGACAGACCCTGTTCTTCATTACATGGTTTAGGATAAAATTTCTACCTATTCCAGTCTCTATGGTTGTCTAGATTTTATGTGTTCACAAGAAGTCAATGTGGTAGGTTTCAATTTGTAATCTATTTGTTCTATGTTATGTACTGGAAGTTAGATGTATACTACCAACCATAATAATGACAATGAAGGTGTTATCATTTTTCTTAATAATAGGTGCACAAGCAATTTTGTCACTTGGGGTTCTCACCACACAGTTTGGATTCTCTCGAAGTTGGTAGTCTTTCCTTTGGGATTATTAATATTTACACCTCTAATGAGGTCCAAGATAGATGTGCCCTATGGAGATGGTGTGCTTTGTCCTTACCTACCATGGTCTGGCTGATGTGTGGTGATTTCAATATGGTCAAGAAGCCTTATGATAAAATGTTCTAGATCCCCAATAGGTGGGCCTCGGGAGAGCGACATGCATGGTATTTTATGAAAAATAATCTGGGGGTCTTTGATCCCAATGTTTTTTTCTCTGTGGGTCAGTTGCCTAAGCATTTGTGGTTCACGTGGTCTAATTTTTAGTCAGACCCTGCAATATTTTTAAAAATATTGGACAGGGCTATGTTGTCAGACCAACACAAGTTCTCTTTTTCTCATCGGCTCCCTTCAGTCCTTTTTGTTGAAACCATTCATGGTATGGTCTCATTCGATCATTCTCCAATAATGTTCTCTATTCATATTTCCTCCACTCATCAATGGCCCACTCATGCTCAATTTTTTCTTAACACTTATTTCTTGCAACATGATACCATTGTTTATCACATCCAAAGGATCTGGAACATTTTACCTAGACCCAATGGAGATTCAAGTTGGATTGAGTGGTGGAATAATGCCATTTTTTATACCATTGCTCTGCTCAGAAGCCTAGGGAAGAAGGTGGCACAATTACATCGTCTCTCTAATACTGCTCTATGTAATGAGCTTTTGTAGGCGTCCTTTCGACTTGAGGTCTTCCAATTTGACTTCGCTATTCAAACCCATGTCGCTTAGTTTTGGCACGAGCTCAAAGTGGCTGAAGTGTATGAGGCCAGAGGGGCTAAGATTAAAACTAGGCTACATTAGCTCAAAGTGGGTGACCATATTTTTAAAGAGTTTTTCTAGAGTCTTTGGCATCTGTGTCACTCCACTTAATTCAAAGCTTTATTGGTTAATGGGGTTTGCACCACCTCTTTTCCTAAAATAGTAGCTAAATTTACATGGTATTATTCTCATATTTTTGCTACTTTATCGTACACCCCTGAAATATAATTAGCCATTGAATGTTGCAAAGAGGTTATCCCAATTTGCCTATCCCCAGTGCAACAAAATGATTGTGAATGACCCTTATAAAAGAAGGATCTTGCGGATGCCCTATTTCAAATGGAAGACGTTAAGGCCCCAGGGCTTGATGGCTTCCCCTATGAATTTTACAAAACTTGATGGGAGTTTGTTGGTTTTGAATTTCATATAGTATATTTCGAAGCCCTACAGACTGGCTTCTTAGGTGCTATTATCAATAAGGGTAATATCAAGTTTATCCCAAAGTCTAGGGATCCATAAATTATCACAAATTGGAGGCCAATAACGTTGTTTAATGTCAGCTACAAGATCATTGCCAAAGAACTTGCTTTGAGGATTAGTCCCTTGCTTCCCTCTATTATGAGGTCTGGGCAATCTGGATTTATCTAGCATCATTATATTTTGGACAATGTTCTCGTTGTTTGGGAAGGGATGGAGTGGGATCACAGGGTCAGTCAATAGGCCCTCTTCCTCAAGCTTGACTTTGAAAAGGCTTATGATCGAATTGAGTGGGTTTTCATTCTTTCCATGTTGGAATCTCTTGGATTTGGTCCTCAGTTTATTTCCTTTTTTAAAATACTTTTTTAGGATGCGTTAGTTGTGTTTTATCTCAACAAGTTTCAAACTGACACTATTGGCTTGCATAGGTCAGTAATGCAAGGATGTCCTTTGGCCCCCTCACTATTCATTTTAGCAGCAAAATCCTTTGGTTATATGTTGGCTCATCAAGCTTCTCTTGGGATGCTTCAGGGTATTTCCCTTCCTAGGAATGTTGATCAACTCATTAATGATCACTTTGTTGATGATTCCTTCCTTACTCTGAATGAGGATGAGCAATCCCTTTCTGAAGCTCTATCTTGTCTTGATATTTTTTACAAAGCCTTCGGGTCTAATATCCAATGGAGGAAAACCTCCTATTACAGGCAATCCCTGTCGCCTCTTCCCTATTGGATTTAGCATGTGCAGTGGAGTTGGATTTAGCCTAGAGAAGTCTTCAAATTCTTGGGCATTCCTTTTACTTTTCAAGGATCTCCATCCCAAATATGATCTTATGTCATCTAAAAAGTGAAAATCAAGCTAGAATATTGGAATGCTAAGAAGTTGTCTCTTGTTGGAAAATTTCAAATTTGCTCGAAAGTGTTGGATTCCACGTATGTTTATTACTCTTCTTGTTCGTTCCCTTCCAAGGATTGTTACAAATGGCTTAAAACATTAATGTGGAATTTTCTATAGTCTAGTGGTTCTGAGCCAAAGAGCTTTCATAGAGTGGCTTGGGATATTTGTTGTCTCCCACGACAAGCAGGGGGTATGGGTTTGTTGGGCTATAAGAATCAAGGAGTAGCCCTATGTGCTAAATGGATTGTGCGGGCTCTCAAAGAACCTAAAGCATAGAAAGTTCTTATCGGACATTGCATCTCGATTGGGCTTCCCCTCAATCGTCGCACCTAGGCAGGAATGGATTTTCCATCTCTGGTGTTGGTCCCAATTTTCATTAAAATCCTTGGCTCCTTTGTCATAAAAAGCATATGGAAGTCTAGGCAATAAACCCTTGGATAATTTGAAAGGGGGTTTGTTCACATAAAGGCATTTCCATTAATCTTCTTAATTTTTGGTGATCCCCTGTCTTCAAGCTTCAGGGTAAGCCATTGGACCAAGTTCCTTGGGTCCATGCCTAATTTTTTTTTAAGTGGGGTATTACCACCATTGCAAATTTCTACTCCAGGGAAAATAGAGACTTGATTCATTGGAATGATTTTAAAAGGATGTTCCACTTGTCCAATGCTGATAATGCTATGTATGATGTTGTTCTGGACCATTTAGGTGCCAGATCCTAGAAATCCTAGTGGAAATATTGGGCTTGGTATAAGAGAACTTCCTTGCTTAGCTACAAATCTAGGCAGGGATATGACTGGCTTACGCCAACTACCCCCATGATGCCCAAAATCAATGTCAAATGAGACCTCTCACCAACCTCTAGGTGGAAAACAAGATTTCATTCAGCTTGGGCATCTTATCTGGAGCCAAAGAATTTTTTTTTTCCTGGAGCTTATTGTGTCAGTGTTTACCCCTTGGTCATAGACTTTCTTATATGGGGGTTCCTGAGCTTTAATGCCCATTTTATCGAGAGCTAGAGTCTTGTATGCATCTTTTTTGGGCCTGTACATGAGCCAGTATCACTTGGAGTTGGGTGGGTTATTTCTTTGCTCCATTTATATCCCTACAACTTTCATAGAATCATGTCCTTTTGGGTGATCCCATTTAGTTTTCTCTCCCATTGAGGGAAGTGTGGCAAATCTTCAGATTTAGCCTCCTGTTTCACATTTTAAAATATAGAAATAAAATTATTTTCAAGCAGGTTGATCTATTTCAAGATTTTTTGTTTGCTGACAAGCTTGAAGTTTTTCATGATGTGTGGTTTCAGATTTGTAACCAGGCTAAAAATGTGGCTATGGACCTCAACCATTTGTAGGCTTTGCTAAAATATTGGAGTGATGTCCCTTGTGTTGTCAGTAGGGAGGCCCATGATCATTCACCTCCTCACCTAGCTAGATTCCATTTACATCGATGCCCTGATCGTGCATGATGTCAGCCTCCTCAGAGCAGATCCTATGACTATGGAGGGCTACTGCAGCATACAGATCTGTATACCTCCTAGAATTATGTGCATGTGATCACACCATAATATACACCTATGCCTAATGATGGTTGGGGGCTTCAAGCAACTATGGGTATATTTTTGGTTGGTCCCATCCTTCTTCTCCAATTACTCATGCTTCAAGTTGGGGAGAGTAGAGATGCGATGGTTGGGGGAAACCACCTACTTCAAATGGATAAGGCTCTATATTTTTGGCTATGGAGTTGGACCATTTGGAGCACTATTGATTGTATTTTTTAAACTTCCTTAAGGCCTTTCTGGCTGTAAAATGTTTCTAGTTTGATGTTGATGGTCGTGGT
Source organism: Wollemia nobilis (assembly GCA_028583015.1). Lineage (NCBI taxonomy): Eukaryota > Viridiplantae > Streptophyta > Pinopsida > Araucariales > Araucariaceae > Wollemia > Wollemia nobilis. The sequence continues at coordinate 2,768,224 of JAQPPZ010016964.1, forward strand.
GTTCTGTGGTGTTCTTTATCTACTATTAGTATAAGTTAGTGGCTTATGGGGTGTGATTTTTTCTCCACCCACACATTTTTTGGTTGTAAAGGACTTTTATTTTTATAATTAAAATGACCTTTCATCAAAAATTAATCAAACTAACAATAAATATCAATATTGGAATAACAATATCTCACAAATATAACTCAAATATACATAATATCAAAATATTACAAGAATGATACAGATTAATTACATTGCATGGAGAAATATATCCAATATAATTTTACATGACTTTTTAGTACTCTAACTATTTCTCTCCTCTAATAGCTCATAGATGCATCCTTTCATATTCCTCATATTGAGACAAAACTCTCATATTACCACATATCATGTGACTCTTCATTCTCTCTTGACACCTTACACTTTCTCTCATATTGAAACATACATTATATAAAATATAAATCATCTACCAAACTATTATTTACAAGGAGGCCAAATAATGTAATACTTCCAACATTCCTAAAGTCTAAAGTCTAAGTTAGAAATAATTTCCAAAAAGGCTATTCAAGATTGTAATGTCAACATATTTGGACGGCAAGAAGATTGTTAGCAATTTGGATTTGATTAGCTTAGTCATAGATTATTTGTTAGCATCTTAGCTTAAGTATAGCTTATGGTTAAGCATCTTCCAAATTTGGAAGATTATGGTTGTACAAATGCTTATTTAAGCATATTTCTCAATGCAAAACTCTATATTCTTTTTTATCCACATATATATAGATAGTCAAGGAAATTTATATACATACATGAGGTGCTTGACCCTAGGTAGAATAGACATCACACAATACAATATAAAGATAATATTATTTAATAATTAGTACTTAAAAGAGGTTAAGTGGTTGAGATAGATCATATTTCATGAAGACACATTCTTACCAAGGCATTAAAAATAAACACACTATTAAAATAATAAAATTAGTCATAAAGTTATTCTGTAAGATGCAATAAAGAAACTAAATAGTATCCATATGTATGAGACTGTATGTACATGTAAGGTTTTCTACACTAGGTTGAATAGATTTTTGGAGAATATTACAGTATTTTGTATATTCTAAATACTTTATCAATATTTAATTTCAAGTAATCATTAGGGTTTGTCATTATTAGAATATTAATAAAATATTTATCCTATGAGAAATGTGAAGAGTCATATCTCCCATGAGTATAGGAGGAAATGAAGAGTAGAAGAAGGTGAAATATCAAGAGACTCCATGAAAAAGGTTATTTATAAGAATGACATGTGAGATTGTAATGTAAATTTTATGAATTATAGTATGTTATTTTGTATTATAGAGTATTGTGACCTTGTCATATACTTAATTAAAGTGTGTTTATTTATTGATTCATGGCTTTGAATATATGTGTGATGCATTATGATATATTATGAGACATCCTTAAACCTTGTATCCATTATTGGTTATTGAATTTGACTAATTTTCTAACAATTGTATCATAGCCATAGGAAAAAATATGTAGTTATTGAGTTTCCATAGTTAATGAATTGCTATGATTAGTGAGTTTCCAAAGTTATTGAGCCTCCATAGGTTGAGATTTTTTATAGGTCTCACAATTTCAAAGTGCAAGATATAGAAGAGTCTCTACCAAATGTAAAACAGGTCATAGGTAATTCCGCTCAAAGGTTTGTTCTGTCCAAAGTGAAACATTGTTTGTGTTATGTGAGTGACCAAGTAGTTGATAGACATATTTAGATGAAGTTATATCCATAGATAATAGATGTTCATAACATAAGTATCATACTAATTATTTTCTTAAACGCCCAAGGTTGGTGAAAGGTAATAGTTTGAAATATTAGCACTTTATCTAGACTGAGAGGAGAGTCTATTGATAAATGAAATCACTAGAAGAAAATTTATAGGAAGACCCTAATAAGGGAGGGGACCCTGAGAAGTTTGAGGAGCTTGTAGAAGAAACATTGGAAGAGATGAACACAAGAGAGACTAGACCAAAAAGTGCAAACCAACAAACATTATACTGGAAGGAACACACAAAAAGAAGGTAAAATAAAACACTTAGTGTAGGAGGTTAGCTGAGAGGTAGTAGACAAAACAAAGCACATGTCTAAAGAGGACGTTAATAGTGCACAGGTTGGCAAAAATTTGTAACATTAGGTGAAGATGTTTCAACATATATAATTTAGAAAATTTAACATCTTTGGAGATTGGAAGGAAACACAAAGACTCAAGACCTATGTCTATGTCGAGTCAGACTTGAGATCTTCCCTCTACTATCATATGGACCAACCATTGTGTCATATAGTGCATCGTATTTGAAATCCCTCCTTTATCCTTAAGGCACATGCACCACCCAATGTAGTGAAAAAGTAGCTCAAAAAATTCTTTATGGGGAATTGAAAGGTTGACCAGGGCATTGCAAGGAAGTAGTCTGATTGTTGTGCTATCGATGGGGATGAGACCAAAAAAAGAGAGCTTGTTAAAATGCATAAATCAAAGCTTGTGCACCAAAAGGATCATTGTTGAGTTTTGAATAGGTGACCTTGTAGCCATATCCAAGAGGGCCTATCATTTTACCACTCCCTTCTAACATAAACTATAGGCCAAGCAAATCTATTAAAATTCTAGAAGCAATAATAAAGAGAAAAAAATACAATGGGTTTTGAACTTAATACCTCCTAGATACAAATACATGGACACATCATATCATACATCATACCAATATAGTCACACATTTGGCACTAAGTTAGGTGGATTGTCATAGGGGGCATGAACAAAGACCCTAAGTTTGATGAACTAGTCCATTGAGCAAGAAAATAAATGGAAAGAAAAAGATTTAAAATTTAAAATTTTGAAGATTCAAAAAACACTTGAATATGATGTCAAAACAGCTAGTAAAAATATTTTATGTAGAATTTTCTTTGATACCCTATTTGAATTTGTAATATTTTTTAAAAACCTTCCAAAATATGCAATCACCACAATTGTATGTAAAAAAAAAAGAAAAAGGCGATATAAAAGATAACAATAATAAACAACATAAAGAAATTAAGGGAGACAACGAGAAGAAGTATAAGGTGGGTGCTTGTGGGCACCCTAATATATTACATTTTATTCACGCTTATGATAAAAATGGATCCTCAATGAGGGGTATTTATATTAATACCAAATCTTCAATATGAAGTTAACTTTAGGCCAAAATAAATTAACCTTATAATAAAATAATAATAAATTACCCTTTCAATCAATGTTATCAATAAAGGTGGATTATCCAATATTACTAAGGTTAAAATATGAAAGGGACCTATAGGCTTATATGAACATGTTTGTAGGCTTACATAATTACATGCCTATAGGCTACATAAATGGTTCTTATAAGCACTTCTTGACGCTTTTTGCCTTGGCCTAAACAAGATCATATTACAAAAATATTAACAATCCCACGCATGAACATTAATATTTTATCAAATGACATGAGATAAACTAGTTAAATACCTTGACTTCAAGGAGGAGAACCAAGTTCAAATATTGCTAAGCAATACATGCATAATTGCCAAATTATTGCAATATCATTATGTGGTCACGATATAATATGGTTTGGGCCTATTTTAATCACATATAAACAATTTAAAAAAATAAAAAATCTAGAATGTTTTCAATTTACTTTCCATAATATTTGAGATTGTCTTATAAATCAGGTTTAGAAAGGCTTATCAAGAAAAAATTATTAAAATATTTATCTCATATTTATTGAAAACCACTAACATAAAGGTGGAATTGGTATCACTTATTATAGCCTTCTTTTTACAAGCCTCTTCAACCACAATAGAAATACCACTTTTAAACATATCTTAACAATTTTGAAAGAAAATTATAGGAAATTCACAAGGGCTAGTGCATTATCGAGGTCAAAAGAGAAAATTATTATTGTACTTTTTCTATCGAGATCTTCCTCATAAATATTTTATTCTATATTTTTATGATTATTAAAGGAGTAATTTTCTAGATCTCACCCTAAGATTTCTTATCTTGCCCAACTTTTGATGGAATGTATTTGAAATAACTAAGTATTTCCTTCATTGTTTCTTCTTATTCCTTAATACCTCCTCCATTTGGGTTGAAATGTTTTTGATATGTTGAAAAGAAAAATATATCTCTAGGAGCATAAAAATATCTGGTCTTTCTATCCCCTTTCTCAAGATGTCTCTCCTTGTATTTTGGGTCCAATATGACTCCTTTGTAATACATATGATAATCAAGTTGTAATTATTTTTCTTGCATATAAGTATCTTGTTTAATTAAGTTAATTTCTACTATATTTTATAAATTTTTGAGCTTAAAAAAAATTCCCTTCATGGTATGAGCAAGAATTGATGTGCACATTCACAGAATAAAAGAACTGAGAGATTTTTCTACAGACAAAAACACCCCACCTCAATATTTTTATCTCTAGTCTTATAAAGGAATACAAAGATGTTTTTGAGAAGAATAAAACTTCAAGAAGAGACATGGAAGTTTCCTAAAATAAAACAACTACAAAAATCATAATAATAATATACTATAATAACTAATCAAATATTATCTCGCATGAAGATACTAAACCTTATCAATTATGTCCTATTTAGTGAAAAGTGTTTGCACTTTCTCTTAAAGATGAGGAAAAATTGTTAAAAAGATGATCCAAAGACCCCCTTTTCTTGGGTTGATAGTGTACATGTATTACTAACCAAGTATATAGTGGTATTCCTCTTGGTAGCAATAAGGGATGATGTTGATAAAGGAGTATTGGTAATAGGAGAAATATTGACCGGTGTTTGAGATTGGGTAGATGGTTGCATTATATGTATCATAAGCTACTACTACTGTAAATAAGAATAAGATTGTGGTTGTGGATTCTTTTGTATTTGTTGTTTAGCTTGTAGATTTTTAATGTTACTAAAGATCAACTAGGGATAACTTTTCTTGTTTTTACAAATAAGAAGAAACTTGTTGCAGGTCTGGGGTGATATGTTGTTGCACTTGAGGCTATAAAATTGGCATTTGATCATATAAAGGTATGATAGTTGTGATTATAATTTACCAAGAGAAGAATATTGTTGCACCTTGCCCTATTTCGTTTGAAGATGATATCCAAACTATTGTAGAGGGTGTTGGGATTGTTGCACCTAAGAGAACAACTATTTATATGGATGATGTTGTTGACAAAATTGTTGTTGAAACATAGTTGGTAATTATTTTTGTACTCCTTTTTTAATAATAATTCCTATAATATAGTTGGAGGTATCTATCTCAATATTACCTTCTTCCATAAGTGGTAGGATTGGCTTTTCTATTGCTATGTTTCCACATCTGAGTAACTCTCAACCAAATTTTGCATACTAGAGGGTGTCAACTACCCTTTATTATTCTCCTTAGGTGGTGGATGATATGGAGTGTTAAATATCTTGACAAGTTTACCTACTTTACGACAAGCTTGCATGACATGAAATGTAACTTAGCATTGGAAGTAGAAGTAAGCTAATACACCTTACCATATTTTTAAATCTTGTATGTGTTTAGCCATCATCATAATTACATGAAAATCATACTAGAATGGGCATTCCAAAAGGATATCTAAGTACTCCAAGAGTGTTACATCACATTCAATTGTATCCTAGAAAGACCCAATAGCAAATGTAACTGCACAAATCTTATTAATTAGTGTGAGAGGTCCATGGTTTTGTACCCAACACAAAAGGTATGGGTGAGGATGATTGTATGTGGGGATTTGAAGAGTGGTGATCAATATTTAATTAACTAGGTTCTTTTCACTTCCATTGTCAATTATTAGGAGAGCCATATTATTCTTGATTTGGTAATCATGTGTAAATATATACTTTTGAGATGCTTGCGAGTAGTTCTTACTTATGAGAATAAGGGTAGGGTCAGGATCTATAGGATTTTTTATTTCTATCATAGGCAAGTCCTCTACCTCATATGTTTTTTATTATTTTTCTTCTACAAGGGATTTTTCCCTTCTTACTTTGGAATACCCTGCACTCCTCAGTTGAATAACCCCAATAATTGTGATAGCTATAAAACTTGTTCTTACTACTAGTAGCAATGGAAGATGATTGATTGGAAAATTTTGATTGACCACTATTATTTATGGAGGGCTTAGAGATTCCCTATTAAATTCTTATTTTAAAGCATAACTTATTTTCTATAGTCATTGCAAGCTTAAAAGCCTTATCTAGGGATTCAACTTCAAACATAGTGTAGACACTAAAATCATGTCAATCCAATTAGGTGACCGAAAGCATTGGCTAATTGACATCATATGACCCCCTTGGGCAACCCTCAAAGGTTTAAAAGTGGTCCTAACCACTCTAGGAAGGGTCTACCCCATTTTTGGGAGGTTTTGGGCCACATAGGCATGACCATCCCATCCTAGGATGATCACAGTTCATGGCCATCCCACCCAAGGACAGTGGCATAGCGACCATCCTTAGGTGGGATGGCCACAAGCTTTGACTCCCAAAAAGTCAAATTTGGAAAAATGACACCCAAAATCTACCATTTATCTCACCTGTTCAAGAATGCAAACCTAAGGGCATAGAATCCTGATGACATGCTACAGAATGGAGGTCAAAATGAGATATTCTCTTTCCTCTCCAATACATGCTCAATTTGAGACAAGTGGCACCTCTTGCCATGCATACCCTTGCATGCCCATTTTCCCAAAGGCTCCCTTTTGCTATAAAGTGGATTCATTTTCCACCTAAATTATAGAGAGAAATTTTGAGATATAGCAATGAAGTGCTACCAATATTTCCCCTCACCCTTTTGTACCTTTTTCCCTCGAAATATCTACCTAGCGAAGGAGGTTTGCGAGTGATCCAAGAGGCACAATTTTTTTTGCAAAATTGAATCATATGAGTCAATTTCGACACCAAATTTTATGACAACACTATTGATAGAGTTTCTAACCAATTCACAGAGTAATTAGTGGTAAATTAGAAGCAAAAGTGATGGTCGTCCCACCCCAAGACGGTCCCCATTTGGTTATAGTCACCACCATCCCTACATAATATGGTGACATATCCATACATATTTTTTCTATTGTTTTTAGTTAGTCATATTCTAGGTTATATTATTAACATGTCCAAATTTCATGCAATTTTGAGTTATATTGAAGGATATATTACAATTTTAAGGTTTTGCAGGCTTCTGGGGACCATATGAATATGCACATGAAATTGTTATCGATATTGCTAATCCAATGACATGAGTCTTCTTAAAATATTATTTTATGCATATTTTCCAATTTTGGTTTGATTTGGAGGTGTTTTGGTCCAAAAATTGCTTGTTTTGGGTTTTGTAGGCTTCATAGGTGCACTGCGAATGCGACACTAATTTCAGAGGCAATTTTTATTCTATTTTTTATTAGATCTTCCCAAAATAATCTATTATGCATATCCCTACAATTTCAAATTATTTAGAGTTATTTTAGATAGGCACATTGCATATTTAAACTTTCTATCTTATAGTTGCATGTATGGCTTTTGCATGTTTTACATTCTACGCACTTGCTATTTAACAAATTTGGTTTCTTTGTGTGTAGGTGTAGGTTTTACAGTGCATGAGGAAGGGATACAAGATAATAACAAAGAACAAAGTGGTGACATCATAGGTTTACCCACCTCAATTATGGGTACATGGAAGAACATTGGAAGTGCACACGAGCGTGTTTGAAAGGAATTGATCCTTGGGCACCCATTTTTGTAAACAAGTGTATCAAACTAAGATACCTCAAGGAGACATCTATGTAACCATGATTCTGATTTATGAAATTAAATAAAGAGAAACACTCCTTTTTCTTGCACCTATTTGGATTCCATGGTTGCTTGAATTCATACTTTTGCAATGCTTGCTTCATACCAGATATAGATGCATCTTGTTTAGCATTCTTAGGTGCACTATTTTTCCCCTAATTCAATGGTTATCATGATGGGACCTTGTACCTATTGATTTGGTTAAACATTTAACCCTATTTTTTTTTGCATTATGTTGTAGTAATTGGTCGTTCTGGCCTGAAATGACCTCTGGATTGTTGATCGTCCCATCCTGGGACAGCCACACAACCATCCCACCCTGGGATGGCCATAAAACTAGCCACCATCCCACCTTGGTATGGTCACAAAACAAGAGATTTTATGCTCAAAATTCTAAAAATTGTAGGCTTATAGGCCATTGATGTAGGTACAAAAACCCTCTATTTTCATTTCTACTGTTCAAAACTGTTGAAATCTAGTTTTTCTTGCCTCTTTTGATCGCTTGAAAGGTAGAAGATATGTTTTGATTTTATATAATTAAAAAAACAACAAAAATAAGAAAAAAAAATTGAAAATACACTAGGTAGAAATGCACCTCTATGGTTTGATTTCTTGTAGCCTACCTAATGGCTAGGTTATCATTTAGGGTTTGCATCTTGTAGGTTGATTTTTATCTAGCTTTTCTGAAAATAAAACATCATTTCTTTGCATTTAGTGAGAGATAATTGAGTGCTTAATTGTTTACTTTATTTGGTCTTAAAAATAACCACACACACCACATTCCACTTCAATGCTAGTGAGTTGGATTTCATCACCAACCACTAGTAGAGGTCAGCGACGGTGGCTTTCATCTCCACCCATTGCCTCAAATCCCACGAACCCTTGTTCTTTGCCAAGGTCGACTCCAAGATCCGATGTAGCTTGGAAAATTTGCATGTACTTCTCTTTGAAGGGTGTAACGCTAACCAAGTGAGTATTGGGTGAGGACTAGCAAGACTTGTGATTCCTGACCAGGTATGGGTTTCATCTCCATACTTTGGTGGGTTTACATGACGAAAATTTCATTATCGATTGTCGAGCTATGATCATACAGGTGAAAACCAATTAAACACAAGATTATCATCCAACGCAATTCAAACATGTGACATGAGGTCTTCTTTACAAACAACACATCTAAAACACACGAAACAACTTAAGAAACACATATTAATCCTTAAAAGAAATAATCACTTGTTTTATTGAGTGTTTCCTTTCTTGTGTGTTGTTTTATTAAGAATTTGTAAAGGAGATAATCATCTAGGGTTTGGTAGAGAGTAACAATGGTGTGCACCCATAGCCAAGCCCAATCATAGGTGGAAGCTACAGAGGGTGGACTAGGAGATATGAGTCATATCCATTTTAGCCCCAGGGATTTGGTCATACCTCCTTGGCATTCCTCTATTCACCCAAGTCCCAAAAAAATAGGATGTGAACAACACCTACAAGGGATCCCTATGCGGGACACCTCGCTATATTGTGGACCTTACCTAGGAGAGTGTTCTTGGTATGTAGACACATCACATACCTTCTTTAACAATAGACAACAATGCACTGAGGCACAAGCAAACAAAGCGATGCCATGCATCCATGTGCCTGATAGGTCAAATACGCCTTCTTATGGGCCATAGCACAACTTCACACTTTGGGAAGGTTTGATTGATCATAATTCACCCTTAAACCACCCTGATATGTTCCAACATCCTAGACAACAGGATGAGTATGATACTTGTCACTCAAGGCGAGCAAACTTAGTCCTTCCCTTCCTCATCCATGAAGGAAGGCATGAGGAAATCCTCGATTATCCTCAAGAGTAGTATACCATGCAAGAATGATGTGCCTCTGTGCCCATTGAGTATTATGAGCATATGCCTAGGCTTGAACCTCAAGTAAATGTGGTTACCTTCGATCGAGGTAAACACAGGATGAATATCATAGATTGTGAAACAGATCAATCAAGCAATTGCAAGTTATGCAAAATGCCAAGTGCAATTCAAGCAAATTTTACAAGACAAAGAGAAACTAGACTGCTTGCATCAACTTGAGAAAGAAATAATCGAATGGTAGACCAATGAGTTGTTCTAGAAAACTTTATATAAGACGGTCCCTACCCCTAGAACATACAGATAGGAAGTCCATATGAGGAAATCCACTCTCATTCAAGATAGGTCTCCTAGGCCTTATCCAATGTTACCTCTATGACCTCCTAGACCAAATTGGAACTTACCTCCCAGGCCAAACATAGGACGCCCCCATAGGCAGCTACTCCTCTCCATAGGTCATCTTAAGAGATGCACTATGGGGCTTACATCGAGCATGAACCAGATGTGGAATATTTGGAAACACCTTATCAAGTTAGGGGTTTACATTCCACCACCCTGAAATAGTCCTGATGATCCTCACCCTCCATCGTAGGGTAAGAGCAAAGAAGAGGATATCAAATCCTCTTATGCATATAGGGTACTACTAGAGCGCTTAGAGTTAGTAGAGAACAAGACCTTTGGGTTTGGATCTCAAAATTCCACTTTGCACTAGCTACACAGTTAGTCCCTTCATCCTTCGATGCCTACCCCTTCCTATCTAGAGCATTTTAAGATGCCTCAGTTGGCTACCTTTAAGGGATAAGAAGATGTGCAGGAGCATGTTACCAAGTTCCTGAACCAATGCTTTGGAATCCAAGATAATGATGCTTTGCTTTTGTGGATATTCATGACTACCATCTCTAGCCCAACCATAGAGTGGTTTACCCAACTCCCGAAGCATAGCATCCAAAATTTGTATCAACTCGTAGATGCATTCCTAGAATTTTTCACCTTCACTACCAAGTAGAAGGTAATATTGGCTAATATCGCTAGGTTGAAACAATATGATAATGAATCAATAGCAAATTATGACAACAGGTGGTGAGAATTGATCGCCAAGCTGCCATATCTACTCCCCATATCAGATTTGACTCAGATATTTGTCAAGAGCTGCCTAAATCCGATCTCCTTGATGTTGCAACTACAACAATATCTGACTCTTGAAGATGCCCTAGTGCAAGCTAGAACAATTGAAGATATCAAGATTCAAGAGGGAGAAATTTTGAAGCCTCGCAAGGAGTGGAACAAGAATGCTAAGAATAGCCCATCATAACCTAAGCCAACATTAGTCAACCAGGTTGACAATAGTGTCCTAGGTCTAGCGCAACCTGTGCCACCTCAAAAGCCTAATTATCAGGCCACACCTGGGAACTATAACAAGGAAAACTAGAATAATCAAGGGCAAAATCAAAAATGTTGCCCAAAGCGATAGTTCACACCCATTACAGAGTCTACAAAATCTTTGTTTGAGTGCCTCCTGGTGGCTAATGTGATTAATCTGCCTGAGAGTCGACCTATTGACCCAAATACATCGAAGTCTAAAGGGTATTGAGAAGACCTATATTGTAAATTTCATAGGCAAAAGGAGCATGATATGCATATGTGCTATAATTTCAAACATCTGATACAATATATGATCGATAGGAATGACCATCAGGTCGATAACCATATCATGCCAAACAACCAAAATATGGGTGTTTTTTAAGACCTTTTTCCTACCCATGCAGAGCAGGCCAAGCTAGTTCCCCAGGTAAATGAGGTTCATCATGCACCCCCTAATCAAGGGTACATTTGTATGATCAACATTGTAACAAGGAACAAGTGGTACCCAAGTCCACTCGCACCACCTACGGCTCAAAGCGATGTTCCTTCAATGTCATAGCCTCTACTACCTCTAGTGTCAAACCTCCTACCTCGAAATGTGGTCACAATTAAGAGCAAGCTCTCTTAGAGCCTAAGAATGACATATGCCTAGCTCTCCATCTATGAGCTCATTCAAAAATCTCCACCTCATAGAGAAGCTTTAATGAAGATCCTTAAGGAAATCGAGCTACAACCCCAGGAGTCTAACTCCTTCAATAATTTCATGGGACATGTTAGGCAATGTATGGAATCGGTGATTACCCCTTCAAGAAGATGAGCTTAAATTGGTCCCAAATGATATGGTGGATCCTCCCTTGCACATCATCGCATGTGTAAATGGAACACCCTATAAGAGAGTGTTGATAGACACTGGCTATTTCAACAACATAATAACCATGACAAATCTCAGCATTTGGGGCTCCTGACATCCCATATTTTTGCGTCTACTTATACCCTTTGAGCATTTAATGATACCATATGCTCAATAGTTGGTATGATAGTCTTACCTATCCAAGTAGGACAAAAGACCATACCGACATTGTGCCACATCTTGAAGGGTGAGATGGCGTACAATATCTTGCTGGGTAGGTCATAGATCAAGGACATGAAGTGTGTCCCTTCCATCACTTACTAGTGCCTAAAATACACCTATGAAGGACAACTTCATATCATCTCTACGGACTTAGAATCCTTCAAGTACTACAAAATGGTGCAGTAGATCCCTAAGTCAACCTTGTCATCCACCCATCTAGATTTTCAATCGAATATATCCAGCCAAGGTCTGATTTTGTCACCATCATCTTCATTCAATCCTTCATCATATCATGTTATACCATCTTCATCTTCAATACCCCCAAACATGCCTTCATCATTGGTGAATCCTCCATCGAGGGACATGGGGAAGAGTCCTGTTAATGAGTCCCATCCAACCATATCCACCATCTCCATTGGTGAGGTCCCTAGTCATGAACATGAGGAGCTACCTCATGAGGCAAATATTGAATCAATTCAAGCCTCGCTCCTGTCTCCTCCTTCTCCACATCCCAAGTTACAGTACACCTAGATTCCACTGCTTTAGAAGAGTACATGGTTAGGAATGTCACAGCCACACCTCCTATCAAGTCAGTGCAAGATATGGGTCGACCTCAACTTCCCAAAGGCACTATTGTGCCTATTGGCATTCCCAATAATTAGATAAATTTCATCTATCGGGGTCCCAAATATGGCATCGAGCCTTATCAATAGTAGGAATAGGATGAAAATCCCTTTTCTAAGGACATCAACTACATGTCTAACCTTGACTTTGCCATGAGGTACCTTCACCTCTGTAATTGGAACGGGTATGGGTTGGGCTTGTATGATCAAGGCACCCACATTCCTTACCAATTGCAATATCAAATGCCTTATGACAAGTATGGCCTAGGACACAACAAGCCCGTGCCCCTCGATGTCCTCACAAATAGTCTAGAGCACATGACTCTAGATTTTAGGGATGAGCTTGCATGCGATCCCTACAAAAAACCTAGCCAATTATATTCACTGGGAGACTATTTTCCCACACCCATGGTTAATTGAGAGATACCTTGATGAAATTTCACATACCCTTCCACACGACAATGAGGAAGAATATCAAGGGTCTCCCTATGATTGGACACCTGACGATGAGTCATATTATGAAGTAGCATCCACTGACTCTTCCAGTCTGTATGTCGAGTTCACGTAGATTGTCCTGTTGAATGATGAGTATGAGGGTTATCTACATATGTTCCCCTTGAATGACCCTCTCTGGTGCTAGTTCCTCCCTGTAGAAGGGAAAGTCCACCCATAACCACATTGATCACCTCTGATCATTCTGCCTCCACTACAACCACCTCCATAGGTCTTGTAACATCTTGATGTCGATAGACACCACCAACCACCTATGGGAAATCATCTATCCATAAACATTATTTCCATAGACCTTTTTGAGTCCATGTGATATTCGAATAACCCATCGAATCCACTGCACCTTTACTTGGGGGTAATTGACTTCGATCGATAATATTCCCCCCATTACCTTCTAAGTACTGGGCTTGCGATGAGATGCTACAGTAAGTTTATTTCTCTCCAATGCCTACTAATAATGTCTTCCATGCTGAGGAGGAACTTGAGGTCCCAATTGAAGATCTAAACCCAACAGATGACATTCAACTCCCTACTCCCCACCAGTTAGAAGAGGGGTCGCATATGTCAATAGATTCAATGATTAACAAATATATCAACTCAGATCCTAAGAATCCTTAATGTATCAAGTTAGGGGAAATCTTATCCCCCATCGAGTTGGCTAATTACATAGCCCTTATCACAAAGAAGAAGGAAGCATTTGCATGAACCTGCAAAGAGATGTTGGGACTGGATCGAAATCTAGTCATGAATAATATGATGCTTGACCCCAAGGCCAAGCCAATTAAGAAAAAGCTGAGAAAAATGCATTTGAAAGTAGCCTTCTGGTTAAATATGAGCTACAAAATTTATGGGATGCCAAATTCATCATATCGATGGACTATCTACTATGGTTGTCTAACATGGTTCCCATCAAGAAGCCAAACAAGAGGATTCACATTTGCACCAAATTTCAATACCTAAACAAAGTGAGTTCTACGGATGATTTTCTTTTGCATATCATCAATGCACCGGTAGATGCCACAACGGGCCATGAAATGTTATCCCTAATGGACGGTTTCTATGGATACAACCATATTTGTATCAATCTAGAAGACCAACTCAAAATGGCATTCACAATACCTTGGGAAATATTTTGCTATAAGGTCATGCCTTTTGGTCTTAAAAATGTTGGTGCTACCTACCAGCGTGCCATGACATACATATTCTATGATTACATGCATAAGATTTTGGAATATTACATGGATGACTTATTGGCCAAATCATTATTATGCCATGAGCATCTTGATGTCTTGCGCAAAGTCCTCGATCACCTTATTGAGCATAACGTGAGACTGAACCCCAAGAAGTGCATCTTCGGCATCACATCTAGAAAGCTCTTGGTATTTATATTCTCTAAAATAGGCATTGAAGTGGACCCCAACAAGATCAAGGTAATCCTCGAGATGCCTCCCCCAACTACCATAAAGTAGCTACAAAGCTTGTAGGGTAAGGTCATGTCCATCAAGCACTTCATAGCTCAATTTTCGGATAAATATCAACCCATGAACAAGCTACTACATAAGTGGATCGCATTCCATTGGGATGATGAATGTTAGGCTGCCTTTGATGCAATCAAAATTTTTTTGGCTTCATCGCCATTATTGGCTCCACCTAGACTAGGAGTGTCGTTTCACTTATACATCTCAGCCACTGAGATTGCATTGGGTGTCATGTTGATCCAAAACAACGAATTACATAAGGAACAAGCTACTTACTACCTTAGCCGCACCTTGAACAACTACAAAATCAAGTACACATACATTGAAAAGCTATGCCTAGAGATGGTTTTTGCCACCAAGAAGCTATGCCATTACATGCTTATTGATACCACATATGTTGTATCAAAAGAGAATCCATTGCAATACATGATGAGTCATAATTATCACAATAGTTGCATGATAAAATGGATCATATTGTTGATGGAGTTTGACCTAGAATTTATTTGAAAAAAATCAATTAAGGGTCAGGTCATCGTCGATCAACTCGTAGAGGCTCCCCTTTAGGATGAGCATCCTCTTAGTATAGAGCTTCTCGATGATGGAGTCTTCCAAATATTAGAATCACTTGATTCTGACGAGCTTGATTCAAAGGCCGATATGACTCTATTCTTCGATGGCTCCAAATGCAAGCAAGGGGGTGCACAGGGATCATGTTTTTCACGCCTTAAGGGGCTCCTATACCCCTATATTCAAACTTGATTTCTCGTGCACTAACAAAAATGTCGAGTACGAAATCTTGCTCATAGGTCTTCAAATAGTTGTCGCTATGAAAATCACCAAGCTCAAAAATTTTTGTGACTCCTTGATCATCATAAACCAGGTCAAAGGGATTTAACAATGCAAGTGTCCAGTTTTGCAATCCTATAAAGCCCTTGTGGATGAAATTCTAGCAAAGTTTGAATGGTATGATATCGAGGCACTCCCTCGATCATCTAATCATTTTTTGGATACAATGGTCTCCCTAGCGTCCTTGATTTCATAGAACCCTATGGATGATATGACAACCATTCAGGTCAAAACACTGATGCAATCTATGGTTGAGTGTGAGAACACTCAGTCCACACCAGAAGTCCACTTGATTCATATTGAACCTCCTCAAGACAGGTTCTCACAAATTCATGAGTGCCTAAATCATGCTGCTTGGGGGACTTTGTTCCATCAAACCCCTTTTGATAGCAGCACAATGCTATTCTTACAAGTTCTACCCTAATCAACATTTACTCGAGATGAAATTCACAAGAGATAGGTAATTCATGCAATTGAGGCTTCCTCACTACAGGACTATTCTACCCAAATCAAGGATTATGTAAAGCTTGGTAATCTCCCTTCTAAGATGTTGCATATCGTCAAAAGGATATTTAACTTAAAAGCGGTAAAGTATGTCTTGTTCAGAGATATTTTGTATCATCGGATCTATGAAGGTATCCTCCTTTGTTGCTTAGAGCATCAAGAGTTAGTTTGGGCAATCGGCCAAGCACACAACGGTACTTTTGGTGGCCATTTCAACGACATGGCCATCACAAAGCATATTATTTGGATTGGTTATTATTGGTCAACTTTAGAACAAGATTTTTGCGCTTATATTAAGAAGTGCATAAAATTTCAGCGCCATGCTATCTTGACACACATACCTTCTCAGGACTTATAATCGATTCAATCGACTTGGTCATTCTCACAATGGGGGTTCAATTTAATCATGAAAATATCACCTACCTCCTCGAGCTGTCACACGTTCATCATTATGACTATTGAGTATTTCATAAAATGGGTGGAAGCAATTCCCCTTACCACTATAACAGGACCCTGCATCATGGAGTTCATATTGCACAATATAATTTTTCATTTTGGTATTCCATCCAAGATCATTTTTGATAATGGGACATCGTTCAAGAACAAATATGTGCATGCTTTGAAAACAAAGTATAATATCTAGCATAGCTTTTTGACACCCTATTATCCACAAGCAAATGGGCAAGTAGATACATCGAACAAAATATTGATTACAATTTTGAAGAAAATAGTTAAAGAAAATACACCGATTGGCACACGCAAATACCCCTTGCTCTATGGACCTACCGCACTAGTATTCGGACACCCATTGGAACCACTCTAGTTTCTCTAGTGAATGGTGTTGAGGTAGTCATGCCTCTAGAGCTGGAAATCCCACCACTGTGCATATCCATGTAAGAGTTCATCAATGATGACACTGTGTGGCAGGCTTGCTTAGACCAACTTACATTTCTTGATGAACGACACATAAATGCCCTCAAGCACTTGCATGTTTATCAAGAGTGACTTAAGAGAGCTTATAACATGAAATTCCATCATAAAGACTTTCAAGTTGGTTACCTCATTCTGAAAGAGAACCAAAAAATTTCTAATTTGCTGCTTGTTGGTCACGAATCTGCCACAGGAAAGGATTTTTATAGAAAATGCACCCTAGACCTGGCCAACATTGAAATGCTGGGAGAAAGAAATGTCTCCCAGACCAATCTCCAGAGTGGGCTGGTTACCTTACTATTCTAGATTTGTTTTTAGATCAAAGTTACAAGAAAGGAATTGAAAAATAATGCAGAAAGAAACAAGAAATATGGCTGTGAGCCGAATTTATCTGATCGAGAAAGAACAACAGCAAATAACTCTAAGTACAGCAACAACAAATAATAGGAGACAATGATGTGATCCACTCGCAACCTTGTGTAGATGACCTCCAAAATAACATTCCAGAACTCACTCCCTTACTAGCAATTGTTAAAACTCAATACAAAATTAAAACTTGCAGCAAATAAGAAATGCGAGCACAAATTAGGAATGCAGAATGCAAAAGGGACAATACACAGAAAATCGCTTGCAAAACCAGAGAGCCGAATGTCTTATATTCATGCAAAGTACTTGAAAATCTTTCAGCAAAAGTATCTCTCACTCCCGATACTTGTTCTTGAGATTTACATTGGTTTTTTATAGAGGTTTTGCCTCTTTGCAGCATTTAAAACTTACAACGGACCTCCTCGAGATCTACAAATTGTGCAACGGAAACAAGGAAATAATAGCCTTAAACAGCCTCAGAAAAACCAGAAATTAGAGGAGTCGGTCGCCTTCATTAAATTGTTGTTCTTGGAAATGTGCATGAAATCGTTAGAAAAATCACAAACAGCAGCTTCGAATCCTAGAAATCTTCAATTCTGGTAGCTTGGGCGCGTTCTTCTACCTTGACTGCATCGAAAATTAGCAACACATTAAATTTTGGGATGCTTTGAATCATCAAAAATCACAAAATAGCATCGGGCTGTTTGAACTGCTTCCTGGCGCGAAACTGCAACAGGGCGCGAAAACGCGACAGGTCACGAAATCATGACGTCTTTTTGCTCCGTACGCTTATGCCGCTTCAAACCTGCAAAAAACAAACATGTCACAAAATCGCTACACATTCAGCTTCATTTCTCCTTCGCTACCTTTACACCGCGAAAACATGACGCTGCGCGATTTTGCTACAATTTTTGTCTTTGGCTCTATCTTCCCTTCGGCGTCGCGAAAATCTAAAATGTCACGATTTCGCTACAAGGTCTCCGCACTTAGTCTCTTTTCAATAATGTGTCAGGAAATCGCTACCATTTCTTGCCTTCTGTACGGTTCTCACTTTCTGTCATGATTTCACGACGTCTTTGTCTTGCTCGAACTCTTTCTCAAAAGTTGTGCGATATCGCTATGCATTTGTGCCTTAGACTCTTTTTCTTCACCTGAACGTCACGATTTCGTGACGATTCTGCCCCCTGCTGCCATTGACTGCGCTGACCACGATTTTGCAACACATCGTGAAATCACGCCAATTTTGCATTGATTTTCTCTCTCCTCGTCTGACCCGCGATTCTGCGACATGTCACGATATCGCGACGGTTTTCCGACTTGGCTCTCTATGCTGTTTTTTGTCGCGATTTCGTGACAACTTTCGGACTTAGTCATTTTTTGCATCAAAACCTGTAGAAGAGTTAGAATTTCAACAGCTTAAGCATGAATAATCAGCAATCAAATCAATGTGGCAAAAATGCCAACACTACCCCATCTATAGGACAATTTTATGGTAAACTGGTCTTCCGTCATCACCAATCAGATCAAACCTGAAACTTACCGCCTAGCCTTCCTTGAAGGAATCGAGGATCCTGAACCCTTGAACATCCTTCATCTATGGCATTTCATTCCTAGAGTGTTGTGGCCCACCCCAAAGTGCTCCAAGGGTATCTATACACCGCTTGGTCAACCCAAAATGCTCCTAGGCAGTTTACGAAAATCTAGGTCACCCCAAAATGCTCCAAGGGTATCTACACACCGCTTGGTCTACCCAAAATGCTCCTAGGTGGTCGACAACCATCTAGATCACCCCAAAATGCTCCAAGGGTATCTACACACTGCTTGGTCAACCCAAAATTCTCCTAGGTGGTCTACGACCGTATAGGTCACCCCAAAATTCTCTAAGGGTATCTACAAACTGCTTGGTCAAATCAAAATGCTCCTAGGTGGTCTATGACCATCTATGTCACCCCAAAATGCTCCAAGGGTATCTACAAACTACTTAGTCAACCCAAAACACTCCTAGGCAGTCTACGAGTGTCTAGGTCACCCCAAAATGCTCCAAGGGTATCTACAAACCGCTTGGTCAACCCAAAATGCTCCTAGGCGGTCTATGACCATCTAGGTCACCCCAAAATGCTCTAAGGGTATCTACAAATTACTTGGTCGATCCAAAATGCTCCTAGAAGGTCTACGACTGTCTAGGTCATCCCAAAATACTCCAATGGTATCTATAGACCGCTTGGTCAACCCAAAATGCCCCGAAGGTATCTATAATCCCTTTGGTAACACAAAAAGCCCCAATGGTATTTCCTAAGCCCATTGGTCACATGTAGATACATATATATCAAACAAAATCCAAAAACATCATCAAAACATCAAAAATACAAAAACATTGTATTACATTGCATTTCACACCACTACATTATACAATAGATTGCATTAGGCATACTCATCATTTCACTTTATATTTTAGAGTTGCTCATATGTGTCTAGCACTAAGACTGTACACTAGTCATCATTCAACATCTTTGTTGTTCAAGTCATCATTCACATCACTTCATATTTCACTTATCATTTCCACCTATATTTCCCACTTTTCATATTTGTGTCCATTCCCTTCACCTAGCCATTTTTTCTAGAATGTCATTAGGGTTTTCAATCACTCAACCATCTCTAGTTTTCTTTTCAGATTTTGTAGAAAGTTATCATAATTTTTAGGAGGTAGAGTCTTGCCTAGATTGTACCTTGTATACATCAAAATCCCAACACGTTTGCATACTAATAAATCCAAGTTTTGCACAAGGAAATATGAAACCTATGAAGTGGTCTAGGTTACTGTTGGTCACGAATCTGCCACAGGAAAGGATTTTTACAATTGCGCCCTAGACCCGGCCAACATTGAAATGCTGGAAGCAAGAAATGGCTCCCAGACCAATCTCCAGAGTGGGCTGGTTCCCTCTACTATTCTAAAATTGGGTTTAAGATAAGGGTTGCTGGAAAGAGATTTAAAAGGTTGCAGAAAGAAATGGGAAATATGGCCACAGGCCAAAGTGATGGGATCGGAAAAACAACAGCAGGAAACTTCAAACGCAACAACAAGCAAGTAACATAAGAAATCAGCTTCATCTTCGCACAATCACATGCCGCAAATCCCTCCAAACCCACATTCCAGGAATTGTACCCTGACCACAGTATTTAAATCCAGTATGCAGAATTTAAATGTAATAGTAATGCAGGCATACGAATGCTATTAGAAATGCATAAAACAGAAAAGAAATTCATCCATGCAACGCTTGAAAAATTAGAAATTGATCCTTTTATTCCCGCAGATACAATTCCAGTTTCTAGCAGCAAGTTTTTCCAACCTTTGTAAATGAGAATTACATTGGTTTTTATAGAGGTCCGTCCTCTTTGCAGCATTAAAAACTTAAAACCAACTTCCTCGTGATCTACAATTATGCGAAGGAAACGAGGAACATGATCCCCTTAATCGCAATCTCGAAGAAATCAAAATTAAATGCCATGAAACGTTCGCGGTCCTTTATTAAATACGATTCTTCGAACATGTGCATGAAAACCGTTGAATTAATCCACGAACCGCAGCTTTGAACCAATAAATCCTTTAATTTTGGTGGCCTGGGCACTCTTTGACCTTAACCGCATTGGAAATCCGCAAATTATTAAATTCGGGTCAGCATTAAATTGTCGAAACCCAAAAATATCTCCTCGGCCGTTCATACTGCACTTGGCGGGAAAACTGCGCAGGTCGCGAAAATGCGAAGGGTCGCGAAATCGCGACGGGTCACGAAATCGCGACGTCTTATAATGCCGTATGCTTTGACCACCGTTGACCCACGAAAATGGCACATGTAGTGATTTCGCTACATGTTTCCGTCGTTGCTCCTCCCTACGCTCTGCCCCACGAAAACAGAACATGTAGCGATTTCGCTACATGTTCCTTCTCTCCGCATCAACCGCTATTTTCCGTCATGATTCGCTGACATGTCAGCGACGCGCTGCAAGATTTTAACTTTGTTCCTCTGAAGCCGCCAGTGTCGCGATTCGCTGACATGTCAGCGAATCGCTGCAAGTTTTCGACTCAATGCTTTTGACGCCGACCGACCCGTGATTCCGGAACACGTCGCGATATCGCGACGGGTCGCGCCCAACCTGCCTGCGTTGACTGCATTTACCGTGATTCTGCAACATGTCAGCGCGTCGCTACAGTTTTCAGACTTAGTCATTTTTTGCTCATTTTTTCTCATTTTTTTGCCCAAGCTGCATCAATCAAAGGTCAGATCCCCAACAATACACTAATGCATTAATCAACGAGAATCAATGTGGCAAAAATTCCAACAGTTACCTTAAGCAAAAAGCTTATCTTGCTCATCCCCCTATGCAAATGGTTCAAAAATGCTGAGAATTGACAAAAGGACAAGCTCCTCCTTACCAAATTCTCAAAAGTAAACAGTGGTTTTCACCACTATCAATAAGAAAAATCCCAAAAGCAAAAATCAAAATATAAAATAAAAAATTATTTTCATCACTACACAAATCCCTTGCTCAAAGAAAATAAAATATAAAATAAATAGTGGTTTTCAGCACTAAGTATGAGCAAGTATCACAAATCAAATGAAATAAATTGAGTCTTGAACTTGAATCCCTGTAATTCTCAGCATTTGACAAACCATAAGGTGATCCTCATTACAGGTTGGCATCAAGCTTGTCTGGAAATAGTGGTATCCTAACGCATGATGAGATATCTATCACATTAGCATCTTGCGTGTGTATAGACCAATTTTTATACGCAAATGAGCTAGCTTTTGGTAGCCTATACTACATAGTGGTCTAATCCAACTACATATAAAACCTAGGATCGTGATACTCATAGGGTGATCTTCATTACAGATGGACTGCATCAATCCTGTTTGGCACTGGGATAATCTTATGTGTATTACCGATGAACTCACTTTCACACATAGGGATATTGAGTATCTAGGTCATCCTAGCTGATTCATACCTTGTCAAAAATTCTTGCATGGTTAGTATATAATTTTTGACCAGTCGACTGGAGTGTTTGAGTCTCATGAAAACCTCAAATACATCCTATAGCATCCTATTATTCATTCCCTTTTATCACATGTATGTCATTTTACATTTTCACAAATCCATTACATAGTCTCATAACAACATTACAAATGAATTGGTGAATTCTATACAGTCCATGGTGCTAACATAGTATGTCATATAGTATACACATTTCATCATCTAGATCAATAAATCTTGTTCATTATGCATCCATGCATATACATATCATCAAATCAAATCACATTACAACATATGCATACATGATAAACATCCATCATCATATTATAAAGCAAATAAATACATTGCATACATCTCATAAAGCAGTACAAAACTAAATGATGACAAACATAGAAAAGCTCATAGATATATATCTATATATGTATGGGGTAAAAAGATACATCATAATCTTCAAGCTTACCGTAGGCTACAATCAAGTGGGTCCTTCGACCTCACACTACCAAAAATTCAAAATACAAAAATAGCCATTATAGTCTCAATAACCATGGTCACGTAGGATTGATACTATGACTCTCACCCCTACCCTCAGGTCGAGTTTACCAAGAACTCTCTAACCTGCCACCACCTACCCTATCTACCCTCTGTGTAGATCCAGGTACCCCCATCCTAGCAAATGACTATCCTGTTCCACTCTATTGACTTTGGTGTGACCCAATAGCAGATGGATAGGCTGGTAAGTGCCCCCTAAGGCACACTATCTCATCCTCTAACTCATCAGTATAGGTCTGCTCCTATCAGTATTGCACCTGGTAGGTATCCACTAAGACCTAAAGTTGTACCACATCCTCCCTTAGCCTAGTTATCTCTCCATTGCTAGGTCCCTCTTGACTAGGGCTCTGGGATCTTAGTTGTGCCTGTAGAACTGCTATCTCTACATGGGCATCCTATACCTATGTCCGAAGGAGATCTCTCTCTTGTCTGACCCTGATCAGCTCATCCTGTAGCTCTATATTTGTGTCACCCCGTGTGACCTATTATACCTATATCCCTTGATCCCTAGTGTTATCATCCCAAAAGTCACCCTAATATCCTAAGTCCAAGAGGTCTACCTACTCATCTACCATGTGACGAAGCCCATATCACTCACTTACCTCTCCTTGGCCCTCCTCAGGATCATTTTGCTGAGCCTTTGTTGCTTCCCCTATCGCATATCCCCCTAGTGGTCCCTCCCCCACCAATAGTACATCATCCACAAGGAGTCATACTCCTCTGTAGTCCTAGTATCATCCAAGTCTAGAATATCTACTATAGGATCTACCTCCCCTCCTAATGCCTCCACTATCATCCACCTCAGTATCCTCTCATCCCCACGATGTTGATAGATAACTAGATCATTAGGAAACCCCTGTTGTAGCCCAAACTACCACATAACCCAAGCATTAGGGAAGAAATCTCGCTCCATCCCATGTTGGCCAACCAACCATCTCCCTCACCTCACCCGATGAAGCTGCACCTCAGCATCAAACCATGTTGGGCAATCCCTGTAAGGTCTCTAGAGTACATCTGCTACTTTGATTCCTATAAAACACTAGTTATAATGGCCCACATCACCCACCTAGCATCGAATCTGCCCTACCTCTCGGACTCGTTGCAATAGGATCCCATAGCCAATCTCTGTCTGCTAGTTATGCCCATGACATCCAAGGCAATCCCTATGGTTGATCCATATCTAGGTGCTACCACCCCCACACCTATAGTAGAAAGCTACATCCCAAGCCCTTTTGCCCTCAGGAGCAGATCTCGTATAGCTATACCAATAGTTTTGTCCCCCATGTCATCACTAGTGGTTGCTCCATAGTGAACCCTACCAGATTAAACGCTAACTCCAAAATATTCCTAGGAAACTTGGTACCTAATGAATCTAGTAATATCATATTAGAGATCAGTGTCATCAAAAAAATATGCCTAACACCCAATACCCCTGCCTCATACCAATACCCCACTAGTATACCTCCATTGAGAGAGTCCCCTATCACCTCCTTCATGGCCTTGCCAAAGTACCTCTCCATCACTGCCTCTCTCTGATCATGGTGAGTAGACACAATCAACCGTACCTCTATTAGAATGTGTAATATTTGATAGACATCCTCGAGTATCACCAACATCTCCCCTATCAGTAGGTGGAAGGTGTTGGGGCACAAATCCCACAAGTCAATAAGTGCAATCAAATAAGCACAATCGCCCACCACAGGATCTAACCGTGTCACATGCTTGAGGCCAATGGCATCAATCCATTCCCAGTATATGTCCTTTAATAATTCTCTCATGCTCTCAAAGATATTTATAACTCGATACCAACTCTTAACCACCTGGCAAAGATAGGTCAGTCAATAATAAACACCAAACAGACTTCAAAATGAACCAAAAATACCCAAAAAGGTCTCCTTTTCAGGCTAGTTTGTGATCATCCCACCCAAGTATGGTCCCTAAATATATGACCATACCACCAAGTGATGGCCACCAAATAGCCCCATATGGCCGTCCCACTCAGGGACAACCCCAAAATTGGGCCAAAATGGGCCTTTCAAACCACCAAAAACAATAAAAATTAAGCAATCAAAAGTAATAACATTGCCCAAAAATACAAAAACAAGAATAAAATATTACTGGGAATCCCTAATTAGGTTCAATTACTGAGGATTTAGTGTGCTCTACCAAAAATCAAAAATAAGCAATAATTCCACTTTTAACACTAGTAGTGCAGTAAGAAATTCGACTCTTACCCGTCTCGCACTGGCTTTGTCATTGGATAAGTCTAAATGCTGGCTCATGGTTACTGTAGGATGATTTTAGTAGAACTCTGCTACATAGAATCCTTCTCCTCCTCCTCACCTCTCAAACTGCAAAGTTGGAAATGCACATATGAGCCCAAATGACCCCTTTTTGGCTTAAATACCCCTCCCAAGGCCATGACCATCCCTGGGTCATAAAATCAAATATTTGGCTTAAAATCCCATCCTAGTATGGTCATAAAGTCAGCCACAATCCCACCCAGAGATGGCCACCAAAAATCAACTCAAAACAGCTCAAAAATGCACCAAAAAGGGTCTAAAACCCACCAAAAATAGCTCAAACTTGGTCAAAATTCAATAGGCATCCAGATGAACCTAAATTACTCATGGATAAATGGAAAATTCCTTACTTTAATCCATAATAAGGACATTTTGTTCGGACCACCCCAAGGGAACGAATTTTTTGACTCCTTTCTGCCATGAAACATCAATAAAGTCACCAAAATCCTCTTGAAAATGCTCCATTTTTCAATGGTTCAAACTGAAGGAAACCCTAACAAAGTCATATGGGTCAAGCGATTAATAAATTTTCTCATTGTTCATTCCCTCATCGACTCATCACTTGAGGGGGTAGTCATACTTAATGCTTTCATAATCAAAATCAACAATCAAACACTCAATCATGCAAATTGTGTTTGTTCAATGAATCATTGACAAAGACAATCATGTCCCTGCTTGGGGTAGCAAACAAGCACAAATTTCAATTAAAAAAATGCTTGGCATTATAGAATCATGAAGGAACTCAGGCTTTGTTGCTTCATGAATGAATAATGTCTAAGTTCAATTCAACCTGATATGCAAGGTTGCACTTGAACCAAGTTCCTTAGCTCGTCGGAAGCAAGGATTCAAGAATGCATGCTCTTTCCATGATTAGGGCATAAAATTTTGGTTAGGTTATTGAATAACCCTAATATTCAACATTTTAGTCATCTATTTTTCCTCAATGTTGTGTTGCACACAACGCATCTCAAAAAGGGGCATCTGTAGACACTAAAATCATGTAAATCTGATTAGACGATCAAAAGCATTGGCTAATTGACATCATATGGTCCCTTGGGCAACCCTTAGAGGTTTAACAATGGTCCTAACCACTATAGAAAGACTCTACCCCACTTTTGGGAGGTTTTGGGCCACATAGGCATGATTGTCCCATCCTGGGACGATCACAATTCATGGTCTTCCCACCCAAGGACGATAGCATAGCAGCCATCCCTAGGTGGGACAACCACAATATTTGACTCCCAAAAAGTCAAATTTGGAAAAATGGCACCCAAAAACTATCATTTATCCCACCTATTCAAACATGTAGACCCAAGGGCGCAGAATCCTTATAACATGCTACAGAATGGAGGCCAAAATAGGAGATTATCTTCCCCCTCCAATGCATGCTCAGTTTGAGACAAGTGGCACCTCTTACCATGCATGCCATTGCATGCCCATTTTCCCAAAGGCTCCCTTTGGCTATAAATTGGATTCATTTTCCACCCAAATGATAGAGAGGATTTTTGAGACATAGCAACGAAGTGCTGCCAAGATTTCCCCTCACCCTTTTGTGCCTTTTTCCCTTGAAATCTCTAGCTAGCAAAGGAGGTTTGTGAGTGATCCAAGAGGAGTAATTTATTTGCAAAATCAAATCATCTGAGTGAATTTCGACACCAAATTTAATGAAAACACTATTGATAGGGTTTCTAACCAATTCATAGAGGAATTGGTGGTAAATTAGGAGTAGAAGTGGTGGTCGTCCCACCCCAAGATGGTCCCCATTCTATGATAGTCACCACTGTCCCTACAAGGGACGGTAATAGATCCATGCACAAATTTTCTACTATTTTTAATTAGGCATATTCTAGGTTAGATTATGAACATGTTGTCCAAATTTCATGTAATTTGGAGTTATATTGAAGGAGATTGTAAATTTAAGGTTTTACAGGCTTTTGAGGTGTTTTGATCCAGAAATTGCTTATTTTGGGTTTTGAAGGCTTTGTAGGTGCACTGCGAATGCGACACCAATTCAGAGGTAATTTATGTTCTATTTTTTATTAGATATTCCTAAAATAATCTATTATGCATAACATTGCAATTTCATATTATTTGGATTTATTTTATATAGGCACATTGCATATTGACAACTTCTAGCTTATAGTTGCATGTATGGCTTTTGCATGTTTTACATTCTACGCACTTGCTATTTAACAAATTTGGTTTCTTTGTGTGTAGGTGCAGTTTTTACAGCACATAAGGAAGGAATACAATATCATAATAGCAAATAACAAAGTATCTGAATCATAGGTTCACCCACCTCAATTGTGGGTACGAGGAAGAACATTGGAAGTGCACACGAGCTTGTTTGAAAGGACTTGATCCTTGGGCACCCATTTTTGTAAACAAGTGTATCAAACTAAGAGCCCTCAAGGGGACATCTATGTAACCATGATTCTGATTTATGAAATAAAATAAAGATAAACACCCCTTTTTCTTGCACTTATTTGGATTCCATGGTTGCTTGAATTCATCCTTTTGCAATGCTTGCTTCATACCAGATATAGATGCATCGTGCTTAGCATTATTAGGTGCACCATTTTTTCCCTTCACATAGCCAAATATTTATGAAGGACAAAGTAAATCCCTAAAATAAATTTAACAAGTACCTCTTTTGCATCTACAACATTGAGCTTGACCTGAAGCTTGTTAAAAGTATCGGTATACTACTAAACTAATTGACCTTGAGCTTACCTAAGTTGCAACCAATAAGCTAACATGTTCCATAGATATCTAGGGGATAAAATATTTTCTTAAGCACTACTTGTATTTCATCCCACTGATTGATCTCCTATGTTTTGTTGTAAGCATTGTTTGATGATTTTTCCACTAGTATAGGGCTAAATTTAGCATATGGACTTTAGCCAATTGGATCTTTTGATGGTTAGTCAGATTGGGCCTAGTTTTAAAATATGCCTTAAGGCTTTGTAGCCAAGAGTCTATCTTCCCATTATCAAAGGTTCCATAACATTTTAGAATGGAAACCTTTTTTTCTAGTTGGAAGCCCTAGGCCTGAACCATATGCATATCGATTGGAGGTTGTTGGAGCACCATTTGAAATGCTACAACTAGATCCTGCATGACACAATTTTGGCTCTTGCTTGCCTTTGCAAAATTTTTTGGAGCATACTCATATTCATTTATCCTTTATAATTCTCCTTGTGTTGGGCATCCCTCTTAGAATCCATTGCAAAAGGGATGACCAATATTATCTTGGTTTTTGAAGGAACCTTCCATAGAGTGTAACTTTTGATCCAAAACTTTGATTTTAGATTTTTTTCAAATTCAAGACCTCGATGAATCAGACACATAAATTTATCAAAGACCATTTAGTGCTTGTTAAAACCCTCAAAAGACCTTTAAAGTGAGCTCCAAAGTTTTTGTAGTGTGATACCTGATAAAAAAGCGAATAAAGATCTAGCAAGGGTAATATGCAGAAATCTTTAAGGAGGCTAGATATTTTCTAGACTAAGATGAGGGATTTGGAAAATATTAATAAAAATATTTTGAGAAGACCAAATCCAAAGTTGTGATCACACATGCTTTGATACCACTTTATATGAACAAGAATTGATATGCACATGCATGAATAAAAAACTAAGATATTTTTCTATAGATAAAAACACTCCCACCTTAATATTATCCATATTCATTCTTATAAAGTAATATAAAGATACCTTTTAGGAGAAGAAAACTTCAAGAAGAGACATGGAAGTTTCCTAAAATAACACAAGTACAAAAAATATAATAATATTCTACTATAATAACTAATCAAATATTATCTTGATACTAAGTCTTATCACTTCTTTTTCAATATGCTTTTTAAAATATTTTATATTTCAAATCTTTGTCAAGGATATATATAACTATGTTGAAGTCCCCATAAGAATCTAGAGATAGTAGTTATGAATACTTATTAAATTCAACATAAATAAACTAATATTATTTCAAAATATATCACAAAGAACAATTGTAGTTGGAACATCTATACTTGTAAATCTAGTTTTGATAATTTTGTCTTTCCTACACAAAATACCAATAACCCAATTACTATTCTCTTCTAGCAATTTTCCATTCCATTTGTAGTTGTCACATGTAGTCATTTCATGGTGTAATCACCCAATTTGAGCTTAATATTATGGTATTTCTCCTTACAAGCGATCCTTCCCCCATCACCAATTATGAATTCAAAATGATTGCAAGGATGGATAAAGTAGTCAACTTGTTTTGCCATATGTGGGTTGATAAAATTATGGATATTGCTAGAGTCAATAAGCACAATAAGGTTTTATTGTTTGAAGGATTTGAGAACTTTCATAGTTTGGGGAAAATAATTACTGGCGAGGGCATTGAAGAAAATTTCTAGTGGATCTTGAGTGCTATCATCGGGTGTATCCATCACGACTTCTACCTCGATCTCCTCTTCATCATTGGTTGATTGATAAGGAATATCTACATCCAAAATATATAATTTGGGTGTAATGCATTTATGATTGGGTATAAATTTCTCATCACAATGAAAACAAAGACCTTTTTCTCTTCTTTATTTCATTTCCTTGAGGTTGATGCGTTTAATTGGTAGGATTCGATTAAGTTTTGGGGGGTAAGTATTTTGTGATTCTGTTTTAGATGGGTTTCCTAGTCGATGATGGCTATTGAAATTTTCTTCCACTATTTGGGCTAGCACGATAGTCTATATCATGTTAGTGGGGTTGAGAATTTGTACTTCTAATCGAATGTCTTCCTTTAAGCCACGGATGAAACAACTTTAGGAGAATGAGGTATTTAGCCTTGATGTAAGATTTGCCAATTTTTCAAATTGAGTTTGGTATTCTCGCACTGTAGTGGTTTGACGGAGTTTGGTAAGGGTTCCTATGAAATCTTCAAATTTAGTAGGGTTGAATCGTACAATTAGGTTTTATATAAATTCTATCCATGTAGGGGTGCCATTCTATTTTTCGTACCACTAGTACCATTGGGTGGTGGTACTTTCAAGGTGTAAAGATGCAATGCGAACCTTTTGTACCTCAAGGATTTTATAAAGGGATAAGTATTGGTCAGCCAGATAGATCCAATTTATGGGGTCACCTCCTTCAAATTTTAGAAAATCCAATTTAGTAGTTCAAGGTAGGATTGATGTTTGTGGTCCCCCGAGTAATGCTTGGTGTGTTGGTGCTTCGGTAAATTTTTCGATTTGGATTAATGCCAAGTTTTGTTGTACCATACCGATGGAGTAGTTGGTGGTGCCAATTTTTAAGTCTAGGTCCACTATCTTGTTTTCATTGTTGTCCTTCCATAGGCAAAAATCCTCCTTTGTCATGATTTTCTTTTCAATCTTATCTTTTCATCGATTCATTTCTTGTATGAATTCTTTGATAGAGTCTTGTGATCTCCTACCATTGGCTATTGTAGGGTTGGTTTGTGAATTTTAAGTCTTTAATATTTATTTTTTTGTTAGTGGAGAATCAAAATTTGTCAATTTGTTGAAAAAATTTGAAAAAAAATTGCAACTTTTTTGTCAATAAATGGTAATAAAAATTTGTCAATTTATTTGACAAAATTTGAAAAAAATAATTGCAAAAAATTGGGTTTTCTGCTTCTTTTTTTAATTTGAACATAATGGTCAAATTTTTTGAGTTTAAAATTTTGAATTTTTTGTGAGAGTGAGTGTTGGGCTAACAAGTGGCGGGTTAACAACGGTCAATTATTTAAATGGGCGGTGAATTTACAACTATGGAAGGAGAACATGTGCCAACCACCGGTACTAAGGAAGCTTGCATATGTGGGAGATGTATAGCTAAGCTAGACACTCAATTGAATGTGTGTGGTTTCCTTTATATGCCCCTTTGGTTCCTTGCAGAACCAATGTGGGATAAAGGAAGCGTATGACTTATGTGGCCCTTTTCCATCCCATGCTGCTGGCGATAGATTTCAACACTGGTGGTTTCTATGGCAGCTGAAAAGATTTAAATTTTTATTTTAAAACTTTAGATTTATTAAAATTTGCATCAAAATGAGTTTTCTATATGCCAAAAAATTTGAATATGTCTGAAAACGTGCAGGGTGCCTTTTGTGAAGTGCTATCGTTATCGTCGAGAGAGTATTGTGGTGTTTTAGATAGTATTAATTTTTGGTGTCACCCAAGATAGTTTAAATTTTATTCTTTACCATGCATGAGGTACATTTTAGTGACCTACGCTATACTGGAATCTTCTATGTTTTTAGTTCTCTAGATGTTGGATTTGGTGACCTACATTGTACTGGGTCTTTCTACGTTGTAACTAGTTAGCACCCTTGGTGACCTGTGTTGAATTTGGTAGGATATATGAACAATGGTGGTATATATAAATTTTGATATGGATCCGTAGAAGTGTGATGATAATGACAGGTTTTAACAATTGTGCAGTGGGTTAAATGATAATGATGAGCGGAGGAAAGAAACAAATGGATAAAAATAGCTATGAATGGATCTTTGGATCATGGCTTTGATACCAGATGGTAGGTACCTCATTCCGAGCAATGAAGAAAGGTGGAATAATAATGGAAATGGGTTCCAAACAAGTAAATTGTATTAAATCACCTTGGAATGTATCGATGTTTCAATGGATGTAACCCTACCAATGCTCTCAAATGAGATATATTTTCTTATTCCATGGATGCCTAGTTACACCCTTGTGAATGAATATATATTTATCCTAGAGCTATGAAGTGAAAGGACACAATGGTCCATTAATAAATGAAGTGAATTAATAATAGTATTAAGGGTTAGGATTAGGATCCTAACATTAGACTATATATAAACTGACTTATCATCAATAAGATTATGTTATTTGTAAAATCTAAAGTGCAAGAGATAACCTCGAATATACTTTCTTCTTTATGTCATCTTATAAACCCTAAGGTTTAACAACTATACTCTATAATACTTACTTTCTTATGCTTCCATAAATCCCTAAATTTTAATGGATATCCTCCATACTGCTTTGTTTATGGTTTTTCCCTTGAAACCTTAAAAGTGCAAGGCATAAATCTATACTAATTTCATTTTATTGTAAGAAGATTTTCAGTTTTTTTAGGAACATATAGATGATTTACCTAGATTAGACTTGACCCCTTTCACCTTATTAATTTTAAAATTTTACCTCCAAACATTTTTTCACATTTATAATTGTTTCTAAATTTGAACTTAAACATTGTAATTCCTCACCTCTTGCATCCTTTTTATTTCTTCTAATGGTTGTTACAAATGAATTGTAAAGGCCTTTGCTATCTAGAGATAAAAATATGATTTCTTTATTCCTTTTTTAGGGTTGGAAATTCCTTGATTAATACCACATTCTACCATAATGTGGTCTCATTACTTCATCTTTGAGTTTATATTATGACCAAAATGTTTCATTTTTTCTCAAAATTATTTTTACTTTACATTCTCTTGCCATGTATATTGTATCATAATATTTATACCATTTTAAGCTACTATTTTCATAGTCCATTTGTTGTTCTAATTCTCTTGATTCAGATTTAATCTTCATATATTTTTTAAAGGTTTTGAAATACAATGGCAACATATATTTGAGTCTACTTAGATTTTTTTGCTTCTCAATATTTGGCTCCTCTTGGATGATTTTCTCTCAAGTAAATTATATATATATATATATATAGCAAAATATATTTACTAATAAGTTGATATGGAAGAATTTGCAAGCGTACTATAGTGGTAAGGGATTTAGCCTCTATTTAAGAGGTCCAAGTTTCAAACCCCACTTAGTATAAGGGGACTAGGACCCCTCATAAAAATTTGTGTAAACTCATTGAAAAAATAAGTTGATATGGAAGTATTAAATGTCAGTAACTCAACTAGTTATATTCCTCAACATTTAAGGAGACTTAAGTTTAAATTTTAATACTACTATGTGGTCATGGTGTAATATAGGCAGGTCCCATTTAAATATTATATAACTAACTAAAAAACAGTTGATATAGAAGTACAAAAATGCTAGCACACAAGTTAAAAAATATAAGGGTTTTTATATCCACCAAAAATATTCTTACTCCATGGTTTTAAAGTACTATCCATATTTCCCCTAGCATGATCTACCACTCATTACTTGATCCTTGACTCTCAAAATACATAAGATAATGACCAAATACCCCTTTAAAATAAAAGTAATTGGATACTTTAAATCCAACCCCTACTTTATTTAATTAACTATTGAACCTTTAAAAAACATGGTTAGGATTCATTGAATTCTCATGTTAACCCTCTGCTTTCTTTATATAATTTTTGTTGGATAATAAGGGTTTGTACTCGGGTACCCCACCCTTGATAAATTACATATCTCTTCTTTAGATCTTGATATTTTACAAATAGATACACTTCTCATCTCAATTGAGATGCTATAGCTAGAAACCTACATCATTTTACATAAAATATCTGAATTCTTGATTTTAATTTTCTAGATATTTTCAAATTTTTGTATGAATACAATTACTCCATAATTTAGCATCTTTCTTGACATTTTTCTATAGCATCCTTCACAATACCAAAACTTCACCTCTACTATCTATGCCTTGCATCTTATTGGAGTAATATTTCCAAAACATCGCACTATCAGAGTTCACTTTACCAAATCTGAATTGCTAGTTTTCTTCCTCGCTGAAGTCATAGTCCTTCATTGCTCTTTCCATCGTTCAAACCCTAGTTGGAAAATATTTACAATTTAATTTTTTGTGACTTGAAAAATCATCACTGCCCTTTTTTCGAATGGTTGACTTCACAGAGTTGTATCTCCCTCAATATTGCTTAGATTTTTGCATATGACCACTCATTTTAAAGATATTCAAATTCTGCACAAGTTGTTTAAAGAATCAGTTGAATTTAATAATTCTTCACAAATATATGGCTCTTAAAATATGAGATGTTTTTCAAGAAAAAACCCTAATCCTTCACACTTTGCAATTTTGTTTTTGCAAATTGAAAAATTGTCACTACCCTTGTTTCGAATGGTTGACTTCATAGGGTTGTATCTCCCTCAATATTGCTTATATTTTTACATATGACCACTCATTTTAAAGCTATTCAAATTCTACACAAGTTGGTCCAAGAATCAACTGAATCGGATAAATCTTCACAAATATATGGCTCCTAAAATATGAGATGTTTTTAAGGAAAAAACCCTAATCCTTCACACTTTGTATTTTTTTCTTATTGTAAGCAGCCTTCCACACTCCTTCAACCTTCTTAGCATTCCACTCAGCATCCCAACCTTCTGTTGTAGCTCCTTCAATCGACCCATCCTTCCATGCTCCTTCAGCCTTATTAGCCTTCCACGTTCCTTCAGCCATCCCAACCTTCCATCCAACATCTTAGCCTTTTATTATAGCTCCTTCAGCCAACCCAGCCTTCCACACTCCTTCAGCCAACCCAGCCTTCCATGCTCCTTTAGCCAACCTAGCCTTCCACACTCCTTTAGCCTTGACACTCTAATGATCAACTCATAATTCAACCTTCCATGCTCCTTCATCCTCTAGCCTTCCATGCTCCTTCAACCTCTAGCCTCCCATGTTCCTTCAGCCTCCAGTCTTCCACGCTCCTTCAGCCTCCAGCCTTCCACGCTTCTTCAAACTTCATATTTGTTGATCGTTAAAGCACCAGATCATTTTTCAAACCCCTTAGGAGGCAACCCCCTAGGGTTTGTCTCTCATCGGTCTAAATTTGATTTTTACCTCTGCTTTTTTTATTATGATTGATCACCTTATTTTATATATTCACTTATGTTGAAACATTATGTCAATAGGTGTAAATATATCAAAGTATATAACTTTTAGCGTTGGTCCATTACTATCTACTACACCTATATAAATACAACAAATATACCTTATATGGTAACTTATCTAGTTCAAAGTGCTTCAAATATTATTGATTTTCAACCATAATTGCCAATATTTCCTACATCACCATTATTGTCTAATGAAACCATTGCTCCCATACACTAAAATCAAATTTTTAGGGTAGAAAAGTAAAGAAATGAGATGATTAAAACAATAATAATTGAGAGGAGATAAAATAGTGGATGATACCAACTAGAAAATTAAGAACAAATATAGACTCCTTAACTTACAAAAGATCAAGTCCTACATTAATTTGGTAAGCAGGCCACCATTTAGGTATAAAATAACATGGTGAATATAAATTCAAAACTAAACATTTGTTTTATTCACCTAAGGATAGACATAATCCATTAAAATATTTTATGGTAATTTAAACTATATAAAATATGATATAAAACTAGTAGTGTTAAGCACAACAAACAATAATGGCATATCAATCTATAATAATTTAGATGCCTACAATGTACAAACCTATAAACCAACAACCTAAGATTGAATATAGGCCTAGGCTAGTAGAGCAATTAGTATTTTTCATACATAATGCAAATAATATAGTCTTTGTCAACTTTGGGATGCTTGAAAAAAGTCTTTTTAAGAATCAAATGGTATTGGCTAACAAACAACAAGAGGTTGTCACAAGGATTAAAAAATGCAATAGATAAACAACCTCAACTATCAACACACCAAGTAGTCCCACAAAAAAAAACTAATTTAGGAACATGTAATAGTATTTTTAGAAGGAGATGATCATTGTTGTAATTTAAGGATAAAGGATCAACAATTTTAAATCAAACTACTCTATAGAGCAATGTTTAAGAAACTACACAAGTTTAGGTCTAGAAAATTAACACTTCTAGAGCAAATGGGCTTGTGGTTGAGAGAACT
Organism: Wollemia nobilis; assembly: GCA_028583015.1. Taxonomy (NCBI): domain Eukaryota; kingdom Viridiplantae; phylum Streptophyta; class Pinopsida; order Araucariales; family Araucariaceae; genus Wollemia; species Wollemia nobilis. The sequence continues at coordinate 2,804,300 of JAQPPZ010016964.1, forward strand.
ATAGTAGGAGAATAAATAAATCAAGATAAATAAGATAAATTATGGAAGGAATATGAAAGCAACCCAAAATATCCATCTCTAAGTAATGAGGTCCAAGTCATTACTATAAGAAAGTTCAAGAAATTTACTCTTTACACTGAAAGTAATACTACTAAGTCAAAATTTAACATCGTTGATGAGTTAAGAAAAATGTTATCCAAAGTAAACATGCTAGAGATTTTGCCTTTACCTAGGTAGAGATACCTACTACAAGAATCTATAAATAAACAAGAGATCTATATTAAAGCAAAGTCAACTATGTAGAATTGGGTACAACCAAACCTAGTCGAACAACAAGATATAATTGATGAAGAACCATCTGATATTATGATGAATGCAATGGATTTCCTAAATGCTCCAAAGCCTAAAATAATATCTCCCTTCTACATCACCCTAAAAATTGAAAACTACATATTGTGTATTTTTATAGTTGACTCAGAAGCTATTGTTACTATTATACCCAAGGTTGTGTGTGGAGAAATGGATTTAACTTACATAAAAATGTTAGCTTTTGATGCTATATATTTAAGGAAATGCAACCAAAATAACTTAAAATGAGCATGCAATATTAACTATATGATAATGGCAATATACTAAGCAAAAAAAACTTATAATAAACTTTTGCAATAACTCATAAAACTGTCATTAATGAAATCTCACGAAAATAGGATGTTCATACAAAATATGGAGATCTTAAATGCTCCATGCTTCATACAAGTTCTACATTGTGTCTAACTTGTATTCTACTCTTATCTATTCTCCACTATCCTTTATGCTCACTCTCTCTTTTATCACTCTATCAAAGGCCTATATATAAAGAGATATATCTTGGCCTTTTACCTACCTATGACTCTTCATCTTCCTATTCTATGACTCATGTACATGTGGACTACATGTACATTTACATCATCAAGTACTTTGCACATTCTAATGTAATATCCCTTTCTTGGCTTGTTGTCAGTATGGGAGCATTCAGAGGAGGTTGGAGGATTACCAGGTTGATGTATGCTTTTGGATGCCTATTTTTTTGAGTTATACTGAGCTCAGATGATGGACTTACTATTTATAGTAAGTCAGTTATGAGGGTTTCTGGCCGAGCAGATAGCAGGATGTTACTCTACGCCATATTGGGTATCCAGATATATATTCTGTTGATAGACTTCGGTCCGTTTGGTCACTGGTGTAGAAGACTTACTATTTTTAGTAAGTCAGTTAGGGTTGGCATTTTGGGAAACGAAAAAGGTACGTTTGTCATCTACGGCGAAAAGGGTATCCGTTTCTATCTTTTGTTTGGTGATTGGATGTTGGGAGCCTGATTATTTTAATGCCCGAAGTTAATTAATATTATAATTAAATGTAATGTTTAAATATATTACAGTTGGGCTTATATTTTTGATTAAAAGGGGCCTTGTGAGTACTCGTTTTAAAGGGGATGAAATAAAGATTTGATTGGGAAGATTATTTTATCATTTTTAATTACTTTTGTCACCTTGGGAAGTGGGACGCCCCTTTTTGGCTCTTAAGTTATGAAATTAATGTATTTCTTTATCCCACATTCATCAAACATGAGGAACGTCCAACTTGAAGAAAGAATAAAAGGGCGTTGAGGAGGCATAAGGAGACATCTTTGGTTATTATATTTTTCTCTTGGAGAACTTGGTGAAGTTCTTGCACATTGCAGGAGTTACCTTTCAGCTTTGTTGTGACGAAAACCACAGCAAGGGACGCCATTGCCGGGAGTGAAAAATCTCCTCACTTTGGCAGTTGCATTCTCAATCCTTGGGAATGACTTTGAGCTAATTGGAGAAATTATTGCAGGTTCTTTGCGGCAGATTGGAAGGGTTTAAAAAGAGTTATCTGAGCATTCTTATCAGCCAACAAGATTATTGGGTTTGAGGACAGGTTGCATCGATTGAAGATCATATTGGAAGATTCCCTTCATGGTATTTGAGCAGGTCCAGCAGTTGGAGATTGGCAATTTGCAACAATAAGAGCATCTATTTCGGTCATTGTGGAAGAGCTTCTTGGAGGAAGATTATAGGAAGAACACATAATTTCTACAGCAGGTTTATATCTCATCCAACTCGCCCATTGCCGCCCAATCGTGGCATTGCTGAAGCATAACACTTTAAACTCTAAGGACAGTGATCAGATTTGAGGGAATTCGAGGGTTGGGAAGAGCAGAAAACAAAGTACATTGCAGACCTACCAAGCCCTGCACCTGGCCGTACAAGCTGGGTAGGACGTGATTCCCTTAGGGTTCTAAACGCCCCTCCTTGTGAAGGATTATCAATTGCTGAGTCTTCCTCTCAGTAAAGGGTATCTGAAAGTGCTTTGAGTTTCATGAAGAAGCATGTATTTGATGACATATGAATGAAAATGATGATTTTTCTGAGTCTGATTTGCAACTTCAGAATTATATCAGGACCTTCTAATCACGGGTACATCTCCTTATTTCATGATATGTTTTAGAGGGTTTCCTTTACTATGTTGGTAGAATATTGTGCTCAATTTTCATTGCAATTGGAGAAGTGTTTTAGAAGTTAGAGAGAGATTACTTCTTGGTTGTAGCTTCTTTCATTGAATGCATAACAAGTGTTTGTAAAAATGTCTTGCTTGAATATCATAAGTTTTTAAGATCATTCAAAGGATGGGGTTAGCATATTGAAACAACATATGATATTTCTACACCAAAAAACGAATTCATATTATCCAAATCAGCAAAACAAAGTTGCAATTTCAAACAATTACACAAGAGGAGCAGTATTTTGGTAGTCTCAGTTGGGGTGGGACATTACAGTGGTATCAGAGCTCAGCTCATCCTGCCAGCCTGAGGGTTACAAAGTTGCAGTAGTGTGTTGGTAATGGCTACTATCCAAGAACTCATGATAGAGCTGATGCAAAAATTTCAAGAACAAAATGAGTTTTTTACAACAATAATAGAACATCATCCTAAGTGGTTGAAGCCTCCATTAGCGGTTGGAATAAAAATAGGGACAAAGAGAAACGACTCATTGCAGCCAAGCACAGTTGTGGACAGCGAAGAGGACAACAAGGAGGTTGAAAATTTAGAGAATGTTTCATGCATAACCGAGGTTCAAGTTGATTCTTGTATTGATGGGGAAAACAAAGCAGCAGTAGTAATTGATGAGGATGAGGTCACTTCATCTTGTGTGTTGGATATTGGAGAGGTGTGTATTGATGAGCACGCTGATCTTGTGGTTGAGGATTCAGTTGTTGATGTAGTTGGTGATTCAGAGGATGAGCATAGTTTTGTCATCACTTTAGAGTATGAGGTTGGTGAGTGCAGTGAAGTGAAAGGGCCTAAGATTAATCATTGTGCATTGGAGGATACACCTGAGAGTTTATTTTGTGTTGATGATTCCAGTTCATTGTAGGATCACATACAGGTTATAGATGAGCAGGTTGTCCACACATTGACACATTTGAATAGCACACATGAGTTTGTTGAATGCCTTTATCAGACAGCCCAACTTGGAGAGAGACGACACCAGTTGATAGTTGGAGCTACTGCTACAGATTTGCAGGCCATCAAGCGAGCATTAGAGGTAATCAAATCAGATTACTTGAGGCTATTATCTGATAGGGATCGGGTTATGCGGTTTGCAGAGCAGACTTCCCGAGAGCTCACTCGGAAAGATGAGGAGATTGATGAGCTTTGTCTTGAGTTGAGTTTAGCTCATCACTCCCTTTTCACAGCGAAAAGTCAGTCATCTGTTGCATCCACTTCACATGATTCAGAGACTAATTCGGATACTATGGTGGTTAAGCAGTTGATTGAGGGGATACATGAGATTGGACGTGAGGAAGGATTGATTAGTAATAATGATTCCGCATTCACTCAAGTCGATCAATATGTGCATAAGCGAAGTGATGATATGCTTTCTTTAATGGATGCTACTTCCTCATTTGGTGCAGTAGATGATGGTACATTACCTGATTTCGATCCTGAGGATGATGATGCGAGCCATACTTCTGGGGATTCTTTGGAGCTTCACAGGGGTTCAGTTGGTGAGGTTCATATGGATTGTATAGTGAGGTATGCTAGTCATTTTGATTTCAGCCCACATGTAGATGAGTGGACCTTTTTTGGATGACACATAGTGGTGGGTTGAAAGATGGTTATAGCGGGTTGTATACTTCACTGGGGTATGAGATGCCTTCTTCATTAGAGGGTAAGGTGATTCATTTTTGGGATGATTGTTTGGTTCAACATGATGGATGTAGTGTAGAGACAAAGTTATGGCTGAACAACTCTTCGCTTGTATGCAATTATGATATTTTGGTGTTGGATCTTGGATTTTTCCTTGGTTCGGGCGATATGGCAGGGGACCACATATGGATTTGGGATCCAGGTAGTTGTCAGTGGTTTAGTTGTTGTTTCATCGAGTTGGTAGTTGACATGACTGCTAGGATATTCTTTGGCCCATGGGATCCGGGAGGTGTGTGCCCATGGAGGTCAGTGATCTGTGGAGATCGTGCCTTGATGTCACTTCCGTTGGCTATTTGGTGGCGGGAGTTAGTTCAGACTCCCAGATGGGTCATTATTGTTCGGTTGTGGATTAGCAACCGATTAACTCCAATCTTATGTCAACAAAAAGATTGGAGAGATTTTTTGGTCAAGGATCGGTTACTTTGGTTGTTGGGAGTTGTTGGGGGGTTGATTCCAGCATCTTCTCAACTTACCATCCTTGATTTACTTGTCCTCTCACACCATTTTTTTAGTCTAGTTTGGGGTGTTGTCATTCTAGGAATACAGATGAGGTGTGTGCGACTGTGTTACTATGAGCTTCTGGTTCTGATCAGAGTGGCACAACGTCAGCATGTTAATTCTAATAGGATGTTGATTTGATATATTACAGTGGTATCAGAGTCAAAGGTTCTTCTAGCCTATCTGGGTTCTTTATCTAGTGTGTTTCCTCATAATAGTTGTAGCTGAGAGTTGGTTAGTTCAATGTGAATATGGAGCCACTCAGTGATTGGGATAGGTTTCAACGTGAGTTTTGGCAAGATCAGAGAGAGTTGTAGAAAACTCTCAAGCAGTTGACAAATGCTATGTCACCTAAGTCAGCACCTATGATTTCCTCTAAGGCTAAGCTTGATCCCACCATATCAGAGTTATAGGATCAGTTTTTTCAGGAATGTACCAATGCTAGTGAGAAATTCAAAGAAATGATGTCTCTTCATTATTGGGTGGACATGAGGATGAGGCGACAACCTAATAGGAGAGGTAAACATCATCAAAATAATTTGCACAAGAAGGAGAGAAAATATGAACCAATGTCTCCCACCTCAATTCCTATCCAAAGAAACGTTTGGTCTAAGAAGGTCGATATGATAGAAGAACTTGTTCTAGAAAACTTTAAAAGGTGGTTGGTAGAAAAAGAAATGGTTTCTAGTGGTTTACAAGTCGCAGTACTACCACAGATGAGCAAGAACCAAATTATATGTGAGCACAGGTGTTTCACATGTCATGAAGCTTGGACACTTGGCCACACATGTGAAATTAACAAAGAGAATGACTTATTGCATCCAAGTAAAATTATGGACAACAAGGAGGTTGAGACCTTAGAGCTAGAAACATATACTTCTCCTCATGTGGTAAGCTTGGGAGAGACCCAAGATGACTTTAATAATGATGGAAATGATAGGACAATAGTTGTGGAATTGCTTCTAGAGAAATCCAGTGGGATCTATGAGACCTTAGACATAAGGTATTATGAGCCTTGCACTTTTTTGAGCGGTAGTTCATTGGTGCATGATGGTGTGTCTACTTGTGGAGAAGTGTATGATGGTCATCATGATATTATTGAGATCATGGGATATACTAATTTGGAGGATGTTAAAATAGCAGTTGATGAGGTTGTTTCCTCATGTCCTTCTACAAGCAAACAAGAGAACACAAGTCTTCCTAATAGTACGATGATTAAGGGGTATGTTGATTTGGAATTTGCCAAATCAGCAACTACTGAAACATCATATGAAGATGAGGAAGGAAAGAAATTAATCATTCTTCAAACAAGCACAAAAGATGTAATGAGGAACCAGAAAATGTGTGATGAGTGGCTAAGGAGAGCCAAGGAAGCTAAGATGATAGCTTCTCAAACAAAACAACACTTACAAAAAATCAAGGAGAAGGTTGCTCGCATTGACTATTCTTATGACAACTTGGAACATGAAAAGAATATTTTAAATCTAGGAGTGGGTTTTATGGGAACACTCATTAGTTTCAGAGGTACTATTGGTGACAGTATTAGGATATGGGACCCAAGAGCAGTTCCAAATTCTGAGTGGGAGCAGAATCACCAAATGATCAAGAAGGTATGTATATGGATTGGTGAAACTCTTGGTATCCTTCTTGACTTGGTAGAAACACATGGGTTAATAGATTTCACTTATGGCCATAAAAATAATGATAGTATGATTGTTGTACTTCCATTTCTCAGTCCATGTTTCGTGGATGCACTCACCACTATTATTGGTTTGGCCACATTTATGCATGATATGACTAATAGAGATGATGAGGGAAAAAGTTTAGATGTCTTTCTCACTATTGTATTGAAGAAATCAGACCTGTTGAACTCACTTTTCAGTCACTCATCCATCATCATTGTTGGTTTATTAATACTCATACATGGTACAACTGTAAGGAATGATAGAGCACTTAGTTTGGATGCATTTTGGGAATATGAACACATACCTACCTTTTTGCTTAATCAGAAAATCAGAGTTGTTACATATTCGGAATTGTTGGGCAGCAAAGAATTAGTTGGGTTTTCACTTGGCTTGGATATACGTGTACATTTGAGACAATTTCTATACAGCCTTGGTGAAGTATTATTTGGGCAGCATACAAGTTTTGCATTCTTATTTGGTAAGAAACCAATTTTGGGAGAGTTTGGGAAAATAATTTTTATGTTGTCCTTTGCATTCACCCTTGGATCAACACTGTGGTAGTATGGTAAGATTTTTTTGAAGTTAATTTGGGACTTAGAGGATTTGCTCAGTTTCAGTGTGGTGATAGAGCTTGAAAGGGATTGTGGAGAGCAGTTTACTTGTGAGCTGGTTGAACTATTTTAGAGACTGATTGCACTTCTAGATAGAGGACTACACAATATGACACTTGCATAGGTTCAGCAGTGCAGGATTTATCTCAGTTGGAGATATGAAGCTCATCGGTTCATCTGGGATCCAGGGATTGCATGGCAATTATTTTTGAGATTGTCATGTTCTGAGATTGGATTGCTTGAGGACAAGCAATCTCGAGGAGGGAGGATTGTAATGTCCCTTTCTTGGCTTGTTGTTAGTATGGGAGCATTCAAAGGAGGTTGGAGGATTACCAGGTTGATGTATGCTTCTGGATGCCTATTTTTCGAGTTATATTGAGCTCAGATGATGGACTTACTATTTATAGTAAGTTAGTTATGAGGGTTTCTGGATGAGCAGACAGTAGGATGTTACTCTACGCCATATTGGGTATCCAAATATATATTATGTTGATAGACTTCGGTCCGTTTGGTCACTGGTGTAGAAGACTTTCTATTTTTAGTAAGTCAGTTAGGGTTGCCATTTTGGAAAATGGAAAAGGTACGTTTATCATCTACGAAAAAAAGGGTATTCATTTGTATATTTTTTTTGGTAATTGGATGTTGAGAGCCTGATTATTTTAATGCCCAAAGTTAATTAATATTATAATTAAATGTAATGTTTAAATATATTACAAATGGGCGTATATTTTGATTAAAAGGGGCCTTATGAGTACTCGTTTTAAAGGGGATGAAATAAGGATTTGATTGGGAAGATTATTTTATCATTTTTAATTACTTTTGTCACCTTGGGAAGTGGTACGCACATTTTTGGCTCTTAAGTTATGAAATTAATGTATTTTTTATCCCACATTCATCAAACATGAGGAACGTCCAACTTGAAGAAGGAATAAAAGGGTGTTGAGGAGGCATAAGGAGACATCTTTGGTTATTATATTTTTCTCTTGGATAACTTGGTGAAGTTCTTGCACATTGCAGGATTTACCTTTCAACTTTGTTGTGACGAAAACTACAGCAAGGGACGCCATTGCCAGGAGTGAAAAATCTCCTCACTTTGGCAATTGCATTCTCAATTCTTGGGAATGACTTTGAGCTAATTGGAGAAATTATTGCAGGTTCTTTGCGGCAGATTGGAAGGGTTTAAAAATATTCGTCTGAGCATTCTTATCAACCAACAAGATTATTGGGTTTGAGGTCAGGTTGCATCGATTGAAGATCATATTGGAAGATTCTCTTCATGGTATTTGAGCAGGTCCAACAGTTGGAGATTGGCAATTTGCAATAATAAGAGCATCAATTTTGGTCATTATGGAAGAGCTTTTTAGAGGAAGATTATACGAAGAACACAGAATTTCTACAACAGGTTTACATCTCATCCAACTCGCCCATTGCCGCCCAATCGTGGCATTGCTGAAGCATAATACTTTAAACTCTAAGGACAATGATAAGATTTGAGGAAATTCAAGGGTTGTGAAGAGCAGAAAACAAAGTACATTGCAGACGTACCAAGCCCTACACCTGGATGTACAAGCTGGGTAGGACGTGATTCCCTTAGGGTTCTAAATGCCCCTCCTTGTGAAGGATTATCAATTTTTGAGTCTTCCTATCAGTAAAGGGTATCTGAAAGTTCTTTGAGTTTCATGAAAAAACATGTATTTGATGACATATGAATGAAAATGATGATTTTTCTGAGTCTAATTTACAACTTCAGAATTATATCAGGACCTTCTAATCATGGGTACATCTCCTTATTTCATGATATGTTTTAGAGGGTTTCCTTTACTATGTTGGTAGAATATTGTGCTCAATTTTCATTGCAATTGGAGAAGTGTTTTAGAAGTTAGAGAGAGATTACTTCTTGGTTGTAGCTTCTTTCATTGAATGCATAACAAGTGTTTGTAAAAATTTCTTTCTTGAATATCATAAGTTTTTAATATCATTCAAAGTATGTGTTTAGCATATTGAAACAACATATGATATTTCTACACCAAAAAATGAATTCATATTATCCAAATCAGCAAAACAAAGTTGCAATTTCAAACAATTACACAAGAGAAGTAGTATTCTGGTAGTCTCAATTGGGGTGGGACATTACATCTAACACTTGTGCATTTATTACATTGCATAAAGTAAATACTCAAATACTAATCTAAGATAAACTTCCTAATCTAAAGATGTACCCAAGGTGGTACATTAGCATGTACCAAATAATGTAATATATTCCAACACCCCCCTATATTACTATTGAAGACTTTAGTCTTCAATATGGATCTTCATCTTTCAAATGTTCTTCAACTTGATCTGGTTCATATCCTTCTACTAGTTTAGTCTTCATTTTATTCTTGGAGCTCATGCTATCTTTTCTTGTCTTCTTCATTTCATCGTTTCTCTGTATTTTAAAGTGGCTTATAAGATATTTGTTATTGAATTTATTCAAGTATATTTGATGAACAAGACATCTCATTATCTTGCAAGTCCTAAGTGGATCAGAATTGATCCATTTTCGTTCCTTTTTCTGGTTGAATGACCTTTATTCTTGTTCTTTAGAAACTTCAAACTTGAACTCATTATTAGTAGATGCTTCAAAAATTAGAACTTGAAAAAGATAATATAATCTGAATATCAATATCTCTTCAAATCTTCTATAGTACTTATCTTTATAGTAACAAAAAAATATGAGTGAGATTTTCCTCCATAATATTTACATGGATGGAAAGTCCAACAATTTGCTTTCTCATGACCTGTCTTGTTGCAATAAGTGCATTGTGAAGATATTCCTATTCCTTTGTTACTTGTCTTTGGAAATTCAAGTTCATCCATTTCCTTAATAAAATGGTAAAACCATTTGTGTACAACTGAAGCTACTCTACCTTTACTTCTTTCATATATTTGTAGGATGTCTTTCTGATCAATATTATCTTCTACATTTTGAGTATGATTTTTTATTTTATTCCCAATATCTCCATTAATATAGTTGTCATAAATTCCTTTCATCATATCATTGGAAGATGTTTCTATAGAATCTACTTTTGCCAAACTATTAGCTTGTGAGTTCTCAAAAATATTTCTATGTCATATTGGTTCTTCTCTTCTAATTGCATCTTTCCTATTATCATTTCTAGAATCAAGTATGTCTCTGAACCATTTTGATTCCTTGAATCTTGTATACTTAATAAGTTTTTCCATAGTTATTTTTGAAGTAATCTTTCTTGTAAATTTTTGGTTTAAAAAGAATAATTTTGGTAGAATTTTAAAATCTCTAAACCTTTGATGTTGACTACCTTATGACTCCCTAGTTTTGAGATTTTTTTTGTCCAACTTGGAATTTGAGTATAGAATCAAATTTGATATACTCTTTTCAATTTTCCAAGTTTTGTAGAATACTTTGTATCTCTCAAATGTTTTGAATATAGTATGGTCTTGATAAAGTGCTTAGCTTTCATAGTTTTTCCTTTGAGTTGAATCCCTTTTATCTCCCTAATGTTCAACCATTATTCTTCAAATTATTTCTTCCTATTTGTAAATAGAAAGCTAAAAATAATTTTAATGCACTTTCAATTGATGAAATTTTCTATCTTCAATACTTTAGAGTTGGATTCCTTATGTCTCATTAATTTGAGCAAGAGACTAATTTCAATGTAGTTTTCCAACTTTTCAATAAATTATTGTAGTGCTAAAAATTTTAATAGCAAGGTTTCTAAATTTTAAAATATTTAGTTTAGTGTTGAACTCCTTATATCTCCCTAATTATAAATTTATAAAATAAAAGATATTTGCAAATTTAATGTTTTAATTTCAATGTAGAAAACATTATTCCTCCTAGTTAATTATTTGCAAATATTTCAATACTTGAACTTCAAATAATGCAATTTTCAAAAGGCTCTCAAATTATATTCTCCTTACTTCAATAGATTTTCTAATAAATCAATAAATCATCTAAGGTTGAAATTTACCAATTTATTTCCTTATATCTCCATGCTTTAATTAACTAAAATTAAACTTAGAATTGATAAACCTTATGCCTCCTTAACCTAATTAATATACAAATAATATACCTCATTTGATATGAGGTACTATATATCGGTCTGCTGTTCCTTTGACTACAACCTACGTGCTAATTTGGGCCCTATTCTCATCTTAGTCTTCAATGCTTGGCAAAGTCCTTTCACTGCATTTATTGCTCTTCCTTTTTATGGTGCTCTTTTCAAATTTTGACTATCCTCCTCTTGCCTCTTCAAAAAAATTGACCTTAAATGCTTAGTATGTGCACTCTATTAATGGTTTGAGCTATTCATACTTGACTATATTCCTTTCCTTATGTGTCGCATGGCACTCAATATAATATTTGGACGTTAATCCTTGTTGCTTTTCTCTGTTAGGTGGCATAGGTGTTACTTTAGATGTTACTCAAATCTTTGGACAGTGTAGGCATTACTTTATAACATGTGGTCTCCTTTCTTAGTGAGCACTGGTTTGGAATGTTGGAACTCCCTTTTATTCTATGCCAAGTGGCCTATGAAGTCTTTAACCGACGTGAAAAGTGGTGGTGCCACTTCTCTCCTACATGTAACATTTTTTTTGGTGCTCAATATTCCTTTCTTTTACTTAGAATTCTTTGTCAACTCTTCTCTCTTTTAATGCATGTTGTTTGGTCTTCCTTTTGCAACTATTGAGTGCTTCTTGATTTCCAAAATTTGGTGGTGGTTCTTCTCCTTCAATGGATACTCCTCTTCAATGGTGGTGGCTCCTCCTTTGGTGGTGCTTCAACACTTCTTCTTTGGTTGGTTGTGGAGCCTGATTAATTAAGAGGTCTTGTTTTCAATCACGCTTGGACCCACTCCACGAAGGGGGGTTTAGGGGGGTAATACCCCCTACTAGTGTCATCGTCCCCTTGGCGAGGGTTTCGGGACCAACATCCCCGAAGACAAAAATAAATATGTTTTTATCTATGTAAATCTAGACCATTTATTATTAGGTCACAGATCAGATAGTGGATTTTAGGTGCACTTTTTATCCTAAAATTGTAACACATTTTTTATAAGAGGATGATGTATGGCAATTGTATGTATGGTAATGCATGGTGTGCATAATTATAATTAATGACGATAGGGCAAAGAGGAAGTTACAACAAATCTACTTTAGATTGTATCCCTTCACTTTTTTGGATGAAATAAAAGGCCTAGTTATTTTCTTTGTGGACGTAGCCCATAATTGGTGAACCATGTAAATATGTGTCTTGTGTATTGCTTTATTCTTTTATGTTTTATTTCCACATTTAATTATTGCTCACATTTTATTATTTAATCCTAATATTTCATCAATGTTTTACCAGATATACAAGCCTTCTTATGTGGGTAAAAACTTTGTTACTTGCTTTATTTTCCTTCCTTAAGACTTGCACATTTGTCCTTTCTTTGGCTCTATCCTTATATTATTTTTGTCTTCTTTCTTTTTTCTGTAGGTTTTGATCCAATGAGGGCATTACCTTCATGGAGTTTTATTGCCCTATTTGGTGTCTTTAGACACCTTGAATAGATCAACTTTGAGCACTTATTTGACTCTTTCTTTTTCACTTCGTAGCTTCTCCTTTTCCACTTGGTGATTCTACCACTAATGGCTGCAACTTTTTGTGCCCCTTTGGTATCTTTAGACACTTCAACTCTTGCCTTTCTTTTGCTACTTAAAAAAAATATATATATGGTGATTTTATAAATAAGAAATGAATTTGTTTTAAACTTAGATAAAATACCTTTATTGCACCAAAATTTTGAGAGCTTTTAAGTCTCCTTTTGTAGCTTACATTATTGACTTTATCAAATGACCCTTCTTTATTTTAATATGGTGGTGCCTCCTCTTTCTCTTTGTGGTTTTACTAATCCTCGGTGGCTCCTCTTAACTAAGACTTTATGCAAATTTTACCTCTAATTTATGGTGTCTTTAGACACTCTAACTCAGCCTCATTCTTTTGCACTATACGTTCTCCCCTTGCTTAGTAATATTTCTCTTTGATAGATTTCAAAAATAACATGCAGTAAGCACTATCTACTTCTTATTTCTCCTTTCAAGCAACTTTTAACTCAATCTTGTATTGATGTATTTTGCAATTTTAAATATGATAATGGTACCTCCTTTCTTGACTTGAAAACCTTTAACTTAAAATCGTTTTGCTACCTCTAATATTTCTAATACGATGTTTTCAAGAAGCTTAAATAATACTTCGATAAAAAACTTTAATAACACCAATTTTCAAACCTTATTTTTGCCTCCTTTGTAGCAAGCTTTCTTGGTTATTTGGTTCACCTATTTTCTGTCCTAAATCTATAAACTTTGTAAATATCCTTTCTACTCAATTTCTGCCTCAACCTTATTAGTTTTGCAACTTCAATTCCTTGTGCTTTGCTTCCCTAAACTTTTCAATCTTGCAACTTCCAATTTTACCCTTATTTTTCAATTTTGGTAGCTTGCATTGCTACCTATTTCTTCTTCAATTGTGTTGTGCAAGGGCTCTTCGAAATCTAACCAAATATTCTTCAAATTTTATCTATACGTTACCTTCAATTATTTGTCCTGTAACTCTTTAATTTCTGCTGCAAAATCAGCAATCTTCTCTTTTGTAAATAAGCCTTCAAACTTCTAATGGTAATCTTCAAATTTCTCTAATATCATGGCCTCTTCTAGCTTTGTTGTCTTCCAATATTCTTGTCAAATTTTGACTTAAAACTTGACCTATTTACTGGCCTCCTTCTCAAGAATCTAAATGTCTTGAGGTCTTCTAGAATCCTTTCCAAAATTTGGCAAACTTCTTGCCAAATCCTTTTTCCTTTTGGGCTTGTTGTTAGATGGCGATAATTATCATAAATTCTTCTTTTTCAGGAGTGTCTCCTTTCTTTCTTATTATTTTCTTGATCTTTCTTCGCATCTTCTCTAATGGACACTTCTTCAACTTTCAGTAGGGCCTTGTCTAGCCTTCTTCTTTCTCCTTCCAAGTTTGCTTGAGACCTCTTCTCTCGGGTCTTCAAATTTTTAATATGCTCTAATATTCAATAGAACTTTCTTAGTCCTCCTCAATATTAAATATTCTATCTTCAATATTAAATATTCTATCTTCTAAATCTATAAGTTCTTCAATGGGACCTCTTTCTTGGATCTCCTCCTTCTAGAGTTGCTTTCTATTTTCTTCAATCTGCATTTTACAGTCTTCTATCTTCTATGGGGACTTCTTTCTTGATTCTCCTCTATTTTCAATCTCCAATGGGCCTTCTTTCTTGGACCTCCTTAATATTAAATGTCTACGTTTTCTTCAACAAATAACTAATCCCTACACGAGGAAAACACAGAATTTCAGGTAATCGTAGATAAAAATCTTCTCTATCTGTTGTAAGAAGCTTGTCAACTTCTGAGAACTAATTTTTAGAAATAAAAACTTAGATAGTAGCTATTAAATCCATTCAAATATCTAGATCTCTATAAGTCAATAAACATCACTAGTTATCCTTCAATCTAGTGGAAAGAGATCTATGTTGAGTCCTAGTATTCATAAGTTTTTCTACAACTTTGTGGAAAGACTCTAGCCAAATAGCAATTCTAAAATTTCTAAAACTTTTGGAAATGAAATCTCTCTATCTCCTCTATTTCCTATCAATATACCTTGTTCTCTAATACCACTGCTAGCTTTTGATGTTATATATTAAAGGAAATGCAACCACAAGGACTAAAATGAGCATGCAATATTAACTATATGATAATGTCAATATACTAAGCATGCAAAACTAATGAGAAAATTCTAAAATAACTCATAAAACTGACATTAATGAAAGCTCATGAAAATAGGATGTTCATACAAAATGTGGAGATCTCCAATGATCCATACTTCATACAAGTTCTACATTGTGTCTAACTTGTATTCTACTATCCTATCTATTCTCTATCCTTATGCTCATCCCTCTCTATCACTCTATCAAAGGCTTGTATATAAAGAGATATGTCTCTTGGTATTTCACCTACCTATGACTTTTCATCTTACTATTATATGACTCATGTACATGTGGACTACATGCACATTTACATTATCAAGTACTTTGCATATTCTAACACTTGTGCATTTATTAAATTGCATAAAGTAAATACTCAAATACTAATATAAGACAAACTTCCTAATCTAAAGATGTACCCAAGGTGGTACATGCCAATGTAATGTATTCCAACACCCCTATATATTACATTATTTGGTTATTGAATACCTTAGTTTTCAATATGGATCTTCATCTTTCAGATGTTCTTCAACTTTATTGGTTCATATCCTTCTATTGGTTTAGTCTTCATTTTATTCTTGGAGTTCATGTTGTATTTTCTTATCTTCTTCATTTCATTGCTTCTCTGTATTTCAAAGTGGTTGATAAGATCTTCATTCTTGAATTTATTCAAGTATCTTTGATGAACAAGAGATCTCATTATCTTGCAAGTCTTAAGTAGATCATAACTGATCTATTTTCATTCCTTTTGTTAGTTTAATGACCTCTCTTCTTGTTCTTCAAAAAATTCAAACTTGAACTCATAATTAGTAGATGCTTAAAAAATTAGAACTTGAAAAAAAAATCTAATATGAATACCATTATCTCTTAAAATATCCTATAGTACTTATTTTTATAGTAATAGAGAAAAGATGAGTGAGATTTTCCTCCACAATATTTACATGGATGGAAAATCCAATAGTTTACTTTCATCATGACCTATCTTGTTGCAATAAGTACATTGTGAAGATATTCCTATTCTTTGTTACTTGTCTTTGGAAATTCAAGTTCATCCATTTCCTTGATAAAATGGTAAAACCATTTATGTACAACTAAAGCTACTCTACCTTTACTTCTTTCATAGATTTTTAGGATGTCTTTATGATCAATATTCTCTTCTACCATTTGAGTATGGTTTTTTTATTTTATTCCCAATATCTCCATTAGTATAGTTATCATCAATTTCTTTCATCATGTCATTGGAAGATGTTTCTATAGAATCTGCCTTTGCCAAACTATTAGCTTGTGAGTTCTCAAAAATATTTCTATGCCATATTGGTTCTTATCTTCTAATTGCATCTTTCCTATTATCATTTCTAGAATCAATTATATCTCTGAATCATTTTTATTCCTTGAATCTTGTATACTTAATAAGCTTTTCCATAGTTATTTTTAAAGTAACGTTCCTTGTAAATTTTTGGTTTAAAAAGAATAATTTTTGGTATAATTTTAAAATCTCCAAACATTTGAGGCTAACTACCTTATGACTCCCTAGTTTTGAGACTTGATTTTTTTGTCCAACTTGGAATTTGAGTATAGGATCAAATTTGATATATTCTATTCAATTCTAAATTTGTAGGATACCTTTTATCTCCAAGTATTTTGAATATACTATGGTCTTGATTAAGTGCTTAGCTTTCTTATTTTTCTATTGAGTTGAATCCATTTTATTTCCCTAATGTTCAACTACTATTCTTCATATTATTTCTCACTATTTGTGAATAGAAAGCTCAAAATAATTTTAATTCACTTTCAATTGATGAAATTTTCTATCTTCAAGACATTAGAGTTTATGACTTTAGCACCATTCCATCATGAGGAAAGAGAGAGAGAGAGAGAGAGAGAGAGAGAGAGACATATATTATTGAGGATGAAAAATTGATACATTCGAGTAAGGGTATGAGACCCTTTATGTAGGAAGATAGGTTCCTTGGCTAACACTCTACCTAACTGTGCAAGGGACAACTTGCACATATACAACTTGCACATTGACACTTGTGCATTTACTATGTTGCATGAAGTAACTAGATAACTTCCCCCTAAAGTAATCTAACATAACCAAATGATGTAATATATTCTAACACCCCTTGTATTACATTATTTGGTATGAAGTTCTCTTGAATCACATAGATGATCTCTGAATGTTTGAAACTTGATTTTTCCAAGTGCCTTTGTAAAGATGTCTGCCAGATGATCTTCTGTAGGAACATACTTGAGGATGATGTGCTTGTTCTGAAAGTGTTCTTTGATGAAATGACATTGAGCTTCAATATGCTTTGTTCTTTCATGTATGATTGGATTCTTGATCAGATTCAGTACTCCTTGATTATCATAGAATATCATAGTCGAAGTTCATTTGATTCCCATGTCAGATAGTATGTATTGCAACCATAGGGCTTCACAGGTTGTATCTCTTGCTGCTCTATATTCTGCTTCAATTGATGATTGTGCTATTGTATGTTGTTTCTTGTTGTGCCAAGATATGGGTCCTGATCCGAGATAGAAGACATAACTTGAGGTAGATTTCCTATCATCAATAGACCCAACATAATCTGAATCTGAGTATCCTTGTAGACAAAAGTCTTTGACATTCTTCATATAAGTTAGTCCATAGTCTGTAGTCTTCTTGATATATTGTAATATTCTTTTCGTAGCTTTCCAATGACTTTCTCTTGGTTCTTGCATGAACCGTGAAAGATAATTTACTACAAATGCTATGTCTAGTCGGTTGTTTGTTAAGTATAGAAGACTTCCAATCAATTGATGATACATTGTTGCTGAAACCAATGGTGTTTTATCATTTTTGGATAGTTGAATTCCTTGTTCCATTGGTGTATCTTTGGGCTTGCACTCTATCATCCTGTATTTTTCAAGAAGAGCTTTTGCATATTTTGATTGAGTGATAACTATTTTATCTTCTCCTTGATAAATCTCTAAACCAAGGCAGTAGTTCATTAGGCCCAGATCTATCATTTCAAAAGCCTTTTCTAGATCCTTTTTGATATCACTTATTAACTTTTCTGAACTTCCAGTAATCACTATGTCATCAACATATACTATGAGGATCAAGATATCATTTCCAATATTCTTGATATATAGACTAGGATCTATTGTACTTCTATTGAAATTATGATGTAGTAGATGATTATTGATCTTGATGTTCCATGCTCTAGGAGCTTGTTTCAAGCCATATAGAGATTTATTCAATTTGCATACCTTACTTTCTTATCCTTGAATGACAAAGCCTTCAGGTTGTGTCATATAGACTTCTTCCTCTAAGTCACCATTAAGGAATGCACTTTTTACATCCATCTGATGAAGTTTCCACCCCTGATGTGCTGCTAGAGTGCAAACTATTTGGATAGTAGTCATTCGAGTTGTTGGTGCGAATGTTTCTTCATAGTCAATTCCCTCTGTTTGAGTATACCCTTTGGCCACTAGTCGAGCTTTGTATTTATCAAGTGTTCCATCTGCTTTGTATTTGATTTTGTACACCCACTTGCATCCCACTATTTTTTTCTTAGAGGTAGGTTTACTAGATCCCATGTCTTATTCTTCTTGAGTGATGCATATTCAGATTCCATGGTTGCTTTCCAATGTGAGTTTTTTAGTGCTTGAGAAGTTGATATTGGTTCCACTATGTTACTTAGCATTCCTCTATTCATTCTGGTCATGCTATGAGTTTGAGGTCCTATGGTGGTAAGATCTAGCATCCTTTCTAGATTTGATTCTCTGAGAGTATCTTTGAGCCATATTGGTTCTTTTCTCTATAGTATAGTTGATGCTTCTATATCCTGTTCTTCTGATTCTAGATCTATGCTCATTGTATCTTCTTTAGGTAGATTTAGGAGAAATTTTGTGTCACCACTGGATTCATCTGTGTTGATTTTGACTTTCTCATCAAATATCACATCTCTGCTAATGTAAACTTTCTTTGTAGATGGATCTAATATTCTGTATCCTGTAGATTCATTATCATAGCCAACAAATATCCCTATCATAGTTTTGTCATCTAACTTGGTCCTCTTTTGCTTTGGAATATGCATGTAGGCTTTGCATCCAAAGATTTTTAGTCTTTCTATGTTGGGCTTTTGTCCTGACCATGCTTCTTCTAGTGTAATATGCTTGAGTACTCTTGTTGGTAGTCTATTTTGTATGTAGACTACTGTTTGTACTACTTCAGCTCAATATTTGTGATCAAGTTGTGCTTCTTTTAACATACATCTTACCATTTCCATTATTGATCTATTTCTTATTTCTGCAATTCCATTTTGTTGAGGTGAGTATGTTGTAGTAAGTTATCTTTTGATTCCATTATCTTCAAGAAAGGAGTCAAATTCTTTAGAAATAAATTCTCCTCCTCTATCTGAATGAAGTGCTTTTATGGTATTTCCTGATTCTTTTTCAACTTGAAGTTTGAATTGTTTGAAGTAGCTAAATGCTTTTGATTTGTACTTCATGAAATATACCCACATTTTTCTAGTATGATCATCAACAAATATCTGAAAGTATTTATGTCCTCCAACACTATCAACTTTCATTGGTCCACACAAATCTGTATATATTATTTCTAGAGGATGTTGAGCTCTATGTTGACGAAGTTCGAAAGGAATTCTATGTTGTTTTCCTGCTAAACATTTTGCACATACAATAGTTTCTGGAGATAATTTGGGTAGTCCTTCCACCATTTGATATCTGAATAATTCCTTCATTGATGTCTCACTGGTATGTCCTAGTCATTTGTGCCATAGTTCTGAAGCATTGACTGAAAGAGTTGAGTGAATAGTAGTGTCTAGGACAAATAGGCCATTTTTATATGATCCTGATGCTATCATTCTTCCCTATCTAGAGATGTGACATTGCTTTCTGCCAATGAGAACCTTGAACTCAATAGTTAAGTCTTGATCCATGAGTTGAGAAACAAAAATAAGATTGGTGGTTAATCCTGGAACATACAATACATTTTTTATTATACCTCTTCCATCCTTAAGATTTACTAGAATATTTTTGATTCCTTTCACTTCATATGTTTTTCTATCTGCTACTACAACTAGCTTTTCATTTATCTTCTTCAAAAAGTTGAACCAATGTATGTTTCCTATCATATGCTTACTTGCACCTGAATCTATATACCAACACTCCATGATGTTGTTTAGTACTTTATGTCTTCCTAGAGATTTTTGGATTATGATATAGTGCTTTTGTAAAATATAGTTCAATTTTGGTTGATTTTGTACAAATTTTGTAAAGATCAAAAATCAACTTCTTAACACCTTATTACTCCTATTGAACTAAGCACTTTTCAATTTTGAAGAGGTTTTAATGTTGGATTTCTTTTGTCCCTTTTGAGAAATTTTGAGACAAGAAAATTATAATTTTCCAACCTTAGTAAAAAATCTTAATAACCTCTTTTTATATCCCTTGGATTGTTTCTAATTTCCAATAAATTAATTTGATGTAGTAACCCTTATGGCTCCCAAATTTGGAAAATTAGAAAATTAATAATATTTGCAAAATATTAAAGAATTTAATCCAAGTAGAATTCCTTATTTCTCCTAGGTTAAATTGCAAATATTATTTCAATTTGATAAGTTATCCCTTATAGCTTTTGCTTTCAAAATCTAAGATTTAACCTTAGCTTATAACCCTTATATCTCCAAAAATGAAAGCAATAATAAAATGGGATTAAACCTTACCTTTGGATGCTAAATATCCTCACTGTTTGACACTTTTTTTGGCTGGATATAACAACAATATTAAGGTTACCTTTGGTGCTAGAATCAATGGATATGCTTTGGAATTCATTGTCTTCAATTGGAATGTAGGCACTGCAAAAATAGGAAGGTTTGACCTTCAATACAAAGAGCCTTTAATGCTCCTTCTTCCTTCCTTCCATGCTACACTTGGATGGCTTTGACTATGCTTTTTTGTATCTTTTAACTTTGGACTTTGAGCATCTTTTATGGAGGAATAATCTTGAGATTTGTGACAAGTGTCACACCCATTACATATGAGCGCTCCTCTTCTTTAACGTACCAATTTCTTGTTCAATGCTTCTTGGTCATTCTATAACGTATGGGCACTCATGTGGGCACTTGTGTGAAGCTTGTGGAGGATAACAAGTGTCACCACTTCCTTGATATTCCTTGTAACTCCTGCGTGAGGTTTCTTGAGCGTTGAGAGATGAAATGGTGCCTTAGAAAGTTTATGCCAAGTGGCATTCAAGCTCTCTGCATGAAGTCCTTTCCTATAACATCTTCCAAGGAGAATATTATAACTCCTTAAGTCCTTTCGTATGCCATTCCTTTGCTTTGCTATATTTCTTGGGCAGCAAGCAATCTTTTCTTTTGCAGGTGGATTGATGAGGCGCTATGGAGCTTTGAATGGCGATTTTGGTGCTTCCTTTGGTGGATGATCTTCTCCAAGTTTAAGACCTTGAATGTAGCACCTTTGCTCCTTGTCTTCTATACCTCCAACGTGTTGATTCCTGTGTAGATTTTGATGCCTTCTCTTTGTAGATGTGCACTCTTTTTATCTACGTAAATGCAGCTTGATGATAGCCTTATGTGGGCTTTGATTTTGTAGGTTCGTCCATCCAAGATGAGCCCTTTGAGTGGCTCCTTTTTCTTGGGAAGAAGAGTGCTGACATTTGGCCTTCCTTGGATGATTTACCCTATAGTTATTGTGCCTTTTGAGGCACTTTCAAATCTTCTCTTTTGCTGTAAAAACTATATTAGAGTAGTGCAATAAAATGTACCATAAATTGTATATAAAACTCCTTTAATGTACCTTCTTTTGCACTCTTTTTCTAGATCTGAAATTCTGGTTTTGTGGTAGATTTTTTATAATATAAGGGTTTTGAGGTTGTCTTTTATGAGTAGACACCTTACCCTTTTTTCTTGGACACTTTGATAATAAATCCAAGCTTAGATAATAGTAGATAGAAGCTCTTTAATTGATGCAATTTTCTGCACTTTCTTTTCTTGCATCTAACCTTGTAATGCTTTGGATTTGAGACTCACCAAGTCTCAATATTTGAAGCTTCTATTTCTATTTTTGGTTAGTTGTGTTCTTCTCCAAATTTTGGAGGATTCTAACCTATTTTGGTGGCTTCACTTGGCCACTATGTGTTGCAGATTTTTGTGCACTAATAGTGTCTTTAGACACTTTGATACAAATCATAATTTTGTGCCCTTCTCAAGAACACAAAACTAATTTATTTTGAGAGTAATATAATAGTGCAAATAAATATAATAATATTTCACTTTTAATGCACTAACAATTTCACCTTATCACTCCAATCAACTCTCAAGATAATGCACTTAATCAAATTTACTGCAACTAATCAAGAATAATTTGAAATGAACCTTCAATAATTATTTATAATTTCACTACAATTAAGTATTGTAGGACTTAGTCTTCTTTTTATTTTTCCAAAGTAGATGATAGGTAGTTGATAGAAGCAATTATGAAATCTAATCAACTCCTAATTAATGTGCAAATGAACCTTAAAAAGAACCTTTTTTTTTTGCACTTTTGAAGATTGTAATCCAATTTTCTTCTTGCAACTTTAATCCAAATTAAGGTGCTCTAACAAATCTGATAAGTAATCCAATTAATGAATCTACTTGCACCAAAAGTTGCTTACCTTTTGAAAGTTTTTGTAGCTCTTTTGTCACTTCTGTAGAGGATGTAGATCTTGGTGTCTAGGATCACCAAGTTGCTGCTTCGAGTAGGATCTTGCAGCTCTTTGTAGACTATCCTGAACAACTCCTTCTTCACCAAATGATGGTCTCGAACTTTCTTTCATGAGCCTAGGATTTGGTGGCTTGTTCTCCTCTTGTGGTTCTCCTTCTGTTGTAGATTTGGAGAAGTCTTTATCTCTAAAGTGGTGCCTTCTTGCTGTGAGAGGTAATCTTCAAATCTCCAAGATTTGGTGAGCTTCTTCTATCTTCAAGTCTTCTTGTCGAATTCTGACTTCAAGCAGGATCTTCTTCTAGGATTTGGCACTCCTTGCCAAATTCTTCTTCACAGATTTGGCACTCCTTGCCAAATTATTCTTCTCATATTTGGCACTCCTTGCTAAATTCTTCTTCTCTTGGGCTTGTTTTCGGATGGTGACAATTGTCCCAAGTCCTTCACTATCAGGGGCTTCTCCTTGGTAGTGGATTTCTCCAATGAGTTCTCCTTTGAGAATTTCTTTAGTAAGGCTCTCCTAGCCTTTTTTGGATGCTCGATGAGACCTTCCCAAGGTATTTGATCTTGCAACTTATGTGCTTGCAGTGTTTGCATGCAACGGTGCACAATGGCAGATCCAGTTTGCAAAGATGCAGGAAAATAGAAATAATGATAGCTTTCCCTATTTCTCTCTTGATTCACCATGTGCTCTGATACCACTGATGACTTTAGCACCATTCCATCATGAGGAAAAGAGAGAGAGAGAGAGAAAGAAACATATATTATTGAGGATGAAAAATTGATACATTCGAGTAAGGGTATGAGACCCTTTATGTAGGAAGATAGGTTCCTTGGCTAACACTCTACCTAACTATGCAAGGGACAACTTGCACATATACAACTTGCACATTGACACTTGTGCATTTACTATGTTGCATGAAGTAACTAGATAAAACTAGATAACTTCCCCCTAAAGTAATCTAACATAACCAAATGATGTAATATATTCTAACAAGATTTGTATTCCTTATATCCCATTAATTTGAGCAAGAGACTAATTTCAATGTAGTTTTCCAACTTTTCAATAACTTAATGTAGTGCTTCAATTTTTAATAGTAAGGTTTCTAAATTTCAAAATATTTAGTTTGGTGTTGAACTCCTTATATCTCCCTAATTAGAAATTTAGAAAATAAAGGATATTTGCAAATTTAATGTTTCAATTTCAATGTAGAAAACCTTATTCCTCCTAGTTAAATTATTTGCAAATATTTCAATACTTGAACTTCAAATAATTCAATTTTCAAAAGGCTCTCAAGTTATATTCTCCTTACTTCAATAGATTTTCTAATCAATAAATAAATCATCTACGGTTGCAATTTATCAATTTATTTCCTCATATCTCCATGTTTTAATTAACTAAACTTAACCTTAGAATTGATAAATCTTATGCCTCCTTAACCTTAATGAATATGCAAATAATATACCTCCTTCGAGATAAGGTGCTACATATCGGTCTGCTGCTCCTTTGATTGCAACCTGCACACTAATTTGGGCCCTATTCTCCTCTCAGTATTCAATGCTTGGCAAAGTCCTTTCGTTGCATTTATTGCTCTTCCTTTTTATGGTCCTCTTTTCAACTTTTGACTATCCTCCTCTTGCCTCTTCAATGTTCTTTGACCTTGAATGCTTAGTATGCGTACTTTGTTAATGGTTTAGGCTCTTCATACTTAAATATATTCCTTTCCTTACGTTCCACATGGCACTCACATAATATTTGGATGTTACTCCTTGTTGCTCTTCTCTGTTAGGTGGTGTAGGTGTTACTTTATATGTTACTCAAATCTTTGGACATTGTAGGCATTACTTTATGACGTATGGCCTCCTTTCTTAATGAGCATTGGTTTGGAATGTTGACGCTACCTTTTATTCTACGTCATGTGGCCTATAAAGTCTTTAACTAACGTGATAAGTAGTGTCTCCACTCCTATCTTGCATGTAACCTTTCTTTTAGTGCTCAATATTCCTTTCTTTTCCTTAACGTTCTTTGTAAACTCTTCTCTCTTTTAACATACGTTGTTTGGTATTCATTTTGCAACTATTGAGTGCTTATTGATTTCCAATGTTTGGTGGTGGTTCTTCTCCTTCAATGGATGCTCCTCTTAAATTATGGTGGCTCCTCCTTTGGTGGTGCTTCAACACTTATTCTTTGGTGGTTGTTTCACCGATGTTCTACTAGATATACAAAGCTCTTTACCTGGGTAAAAACTTTGTTACTTGTCGTTGTCCTTGCTTTGGATTTATCCTTATATTATTTTTTCTTCTTTATTTTTCTACTAGTTTTGATCCAATGTGGGTGTTACCTTCTTGGAGTTTTAACGCCCTATTTGGTGTCTTTAGACACCTTGAATATGCCAAATTTGAGCACTTATTCGGCTCTTTCTTCTTCACTCTCTGGTTTCTCCTCTTCCACTTGGTGATTTTACCACTAATGGCTGCAACTTTTTGTGCCTCTTTGGTATATTTAGACACTTCAACTCTTGCCTTTATTTTACTACTTTAAAAAAATATATATGATGCTTTTAAAAACTATAAATGAATTTGTTTTAAACATAGATAAAATACCTTTATTGCACCAAAAATTTAAGAGCTTTTAATTCTTCTTTTGTAGCTTGCCTTCTTGAATTTATCAAATGACCCTTATTTGTTTTAATTTGGTGGTGCCTCCTCTTTCTCTTGGTGGTTTTACTACTCCTATGGTGGCTACTCTTCATTAAGACTTGCTACAATGTTTACCTATGCTTTATGGTGTCTTTCGACACTCTAACTCAGCCTTGTTCTTGTGCACTATACGTTCTCCCCTTGATTAATAATATTGCACTTTGATATATTTCAAAAATAACATGCATTAAGCACTATCTAATTCTTATTTCTCCTTTGAAGCAATTTTTAACTCAATCTTGTGTTGATGTATTTTACAGGTTTCAAGATGATAATGCTACCTCCTTTCTTGAATTGAAGACCTTTAACTTAAACTCTTTTTGCTACCTTTAATAACTCTAATATGGTATTTTCAAGAAACTTAAATAATACTTGGATAAAAAACTTTAATAACACCAATTTTCAAACCTTATTTTGGCCTCCTTTGTAGAAAATATTTTTGGTGATTTGGTTCACCTATTTGCTTCCCTGAATCTATAAACTTTGCAATTTTAATTCCTTGTGCTTTGCTGCCCTAAACTTGTCAATCTTAAAATTTATAATGATGCCCTTTTTTTTCAATTTGCTAGCTTATATTGTTCTCTATTTCTTCTTCAACTGTGTTGTCCAAGGGATCTTCGAAATCTGCCCAAATCTTCTTCAAATTGTAGCTATATGTCACCTTCAATTTTTTGGCCTGTGACTATTTAATTTCTATTGTAAAATTAGCAATATTCTCTTTCACAAATTAGCCTTCAAATTTCTAATGATAGTCTTCAAATTTCTATAATCTGGTGGCTTCTTCTAGCTCCTTTGTCCTCCAATATTCTTGTTGAATTCTAACTTCAAACTTGTCCTATTTACTGGCCTCTTTCTCAAGAATCTAAATGTCTTGAGGTCTTTTAGAATACTTTCCAAAATTTGGTAAACTTCTTGTCAAATCCTTTTTCCTTTTGGGCTTGTTGTCGGATGGTTACAATTGTACCAAATTCTTCTTTATAAAAAGTGTCTCCTTGATTTCTTCTTATTTTATTGAGATTTCTTCAAATCTCCTCCAATGGCCACTTCTTCAACTTTTTAGTAGGGCTTTTTCTAGCCTTCTTCTTTCTCCTTCCAAGTTTTCTTGAGATCTCTTCTCTTGGGTCTTTAAATTTTGCAGCTTGTCAAATCTTCAATAGGACTTTCCTAGTCCTCCTCTATCTTCAATATTCAATCTTCTATATTCTATCTTCCAAATCTGGAAGTTCTTCAATGGTACCTCTTTCTTGGATCTCCTCCTTCTAGATTTACTTTCTACTTTTTTCAATTTGCAATCTGTAGTCTTCTATCTTCTATGGGGACTTCTTTCTTGAGTATCCTCTCTTTTCAATATCCAAGGGGTCTTCTTTCTTGGACCTCCTTAATATTCAATGTCTACTTTTTCTTCAACAAATAACTAATCCCTACATGAGGAAAGCACATAGACTTTCAGGCAATCGAAGATAAAATTCTTCTCTATACGTTGTAAGAAGCTTCTCAACTTCTGAGAACTAATTTTTGGCAAAAAAACTTAGACAATATCAAGTAAATCCATGCAAATATCTAGATCTCTATAATTCAATAAACATCACTAGTTATCCTTCAATCTAGTGGAAAGAGATCTATGTTGAGTCCTAGTCTTCACAATTTTTTATGAAAATCTATGGAAAGACTCTAGCCAAATAGCAATTCCAAAAATTTTAAAACTTTTGGAAATTAAATCTCCCTATCTCCTCTCAATTTCTCTTATGGCTCTCTCTATTTCCTATAAATCTACCTTGTGCTCTGATACCATTGTTAGCTTTTTATGCTATATATTTAAGGAAATGCACAAGGACTTAAAATGAGCATGCAATATTAACTATATAATAATGGAAATACACTAAGTAGGAAACACTTATAATAAACTTCTGCAATAACTCATAAAACTGCCATTAATGAAATCTCATAAAAATAGGATGTTCATACAAAATGTGGAGATCTTAAATGCTCCATTATTCATACAAGTTCTACATTGTGTCTAACTTGTATTCTACTCTCCTATCTATTCTCCACTATCCTTTATGCTCACTCTCTCTCTTATCACTCTATCAAATGCCTATAT
Organism: Wollemia nobilis; assembly: GCA_028583015.1. NCBI lineage: Eukaryota > Viridiplantae > Streptophyta > Pinopsida > Araucariales > Araucariaceae > Wollemia > Wollemia nobilis. Next base: position 2,831,692 of record JAQPPZ010016964.1, read on the forward strand.
ATAAAGAGATATGTCTCTTGGCCTTTCACCTACCTATGACTCTTCATATTCCTATTCTATGACTCATGTACATGTGGACTACATGCACATTTACATCATCAAGTACTTTGCACATTATAACACTTGTGCATTTATTACATTGCATAAAGTAAATACTCAAATCCTAATCTAAGATAAACTACCTAATCTATAGATGTACCCAAGGCGGTACATTGACATGTACCAAATAATATAGTATATTCCAACACAAAATAGATATAGATCTAATTCAAATGGATGAAACAAGGGTGAATGGTATTAGAGTTATAAAATTCTTGATAATGACTATATCCAATCATCCAAAAATTATATTCATTTAAGAGGTGATTATGATGGACCTTTCCCCTTACTTTGGAATATTTCTATCAAGGGAATGTATAAGAAAAATATTAGGATATGGGTATCTAGCAATGTATTATACTCACGTGAAAACCTTTAAGGATGAAATATCATTAGAATAAAAAATGAACCTCCTTGTAACTATCTCTTACATAAGTTGGATGATGATGGAAGGACCAATGGGAATGAGCTACATTAATTTGTAGATGAAGGGAAGCTTATCTTTGATTGAGACACAAATATTGGGATCCTATAGGAGGATTATGGTGATGACCAAGGGAATGTATTTGCGGGAATTGAGATAGAAAATTACCTATTGTTAATAATAGAGTAAACTTTTAGCTCTAACAAGTAAATAGACTCAAATTTCTAAATGTTTATGAAAAATACATCTTGATGAGACTAGAACTAGAAATGTATTTATTGTAGGCATACAAGTCCTGTATCCATAGGGTGTACAATTGAATCATGCTTGTGGAACGTTATTCAACTACACTAATAATATAACAAAGTATGAAGTATCGTGCATTAGGATGAGAAAGAAAAAATACTTAGGATCAATAATAAAAAATATTTGGTGATTAAAAGCTTGTAATTAATCAATTCAATTTAGTATGTAAAATAAAAATAGGCATTTGAAAGTATATAAACATCAAGTATAGGATTTCATTGAAAATTTCAACACATGAAATTTTAATAGTTCATTAGGAATAAAACATGAGAGTTGATAAGCTACAAGATTTGACTTAGCCATAGAAATATGGAATGAGCCAAAATAACTAGAATTTGTTTAGACTCATTATTCCTAACAACCCTAATCATTGGTAGGTATTTCATAATGATGAACAAATAATTAAATTCTTGATAAGAGAAATCAAATATGTTGAGGGATAAAACAAATGCATATTTAAGGAAAAAACCATTATAGTTAACCTCATGAATAATTAAAATATTGTTGGAGTATATTACATTATTTGGTACATGCTAATGTACCCCCATGGTACCTTCATGGTACATCTTGTAAATATTATATTAGGGTTGTGTCCTAGATTAGAGTGTGAGTAATATTTTATGTAATGTAATAATGTACATGAAATGCACAAGTGTTATGTAAGTGTGTATGTGTAGTAAATACACAAGTGTAATGTGAGTATATGTGCACAAGTGTCTTATATGTAAGAGTGCACAAGTGTCTTTAGATTAGAGTGTGCTAAGTGAAGATTCATGTGTATGCAAGTGTCAAGTAGAGAAGCCAAGAGTCATGAGACTTGGCATAAGGAAAGGAATAGTCAAGTATCCAAAGAGTCATTCTACAATGGCTATATATTATTCCATAGAGAACATAGCAAACAGAGTTATCATTATTGTAATAGAGTTTTGTGATACATTTGAAAGAGAAAGAGGAGTAATAAAGATTGCATACATTTGAGCAATTAATATTGTAAGTCTTGCTACATATTTTTACATGTATGATTTAGGCTATTTACATTCATATTTTTGCATATTAATGAATGTTATTTGATATCTTATAAGCCTAGATTTACATATTAATTTGCTCATATTATTCTACTTACATTATCATTTTGATCTTACTGTATTATGGCTATATTATATTTGATCCTGTGAAATTTATCCTATGAGTTTCATATTAATATTAAGGCTTCAAAATCCATTAGTGGTATTAGAGCTACTGCAAGTAGTTTCTTGCATAGGTTGAATTTATTTAGTCACATACAAAAATTAGTTTTATCTAGCTTGATAGAATTGGTATAGAGTTTGTCTACTTTAAAGGCAATTAAATATGGAATCTATTGTAATATCAGAGAAAGTATAAAGGCTAGAGTATTTCCACGGTTGAAGAAACAACTAGTGAAGACTAGGACTCACCTATAAAGTCTTTCCACGATTGCAGAATAATTAGTGAAGACTAGGACTCATCTATAGTGTCTTTCCACGGTTATAATAAGTGAAGACAAGGGTTCAACTATTGGGGCTAATAAACTTTAAGATAGTTGATCATTATAGGAAAATATCTAACCCTTGATATCAAAATGATTGAGTTCTTAGGTGTGACATAAGATAGTTGCATCAAATATTAATTATCAGAAGATTGAGAAGCTTCCTACAACATATAGAGAAGAATTTCATCTTCTAAAGGTAAGAGAAAGTAGAATAGGAGAAGGATATATCAAGAAGATATATCTATCTTGAAGAAAGTTTTCATCAAGTTGATATTAATTAAAGTTGCAATATATTTTTTAGGTTTGAATGTAGACCTTGACATAGTGGATTTAGGTCTTGAAGGTAGACCTTGACATAGTGGATTCAAGTCTTGAAGGTAGACCTTGACATAGTGAATTCAGGTCTTAAAGGTAGACCTTGACATAGTGGATTTATTTCTTGAAGATAGAACTTGACATAATGGATTTAGGTCTTGAAGACATACCTTGCCATAGTAAATTTATGTCTTGAAGATAAACCTTGACATACTGGATTTCAGGTCTTGAAGACGGACATTGACAAAGCAAAGGACTACAAAAAGTTTTAGGTCATTCGAACTTTGACATAGGCAGTAAAAATATTAAATATATAGAAAGCAATGATAAATATTCAAGAATATTTTAGAGAAGATATTCTATTAGGGTTTAGGTAAAACAACATTCAGCCCTAGTAGATAGAGTTGTTCAAAGGTAACATCATCCAACTTTGAAGTACAATGTTGAAGACAAAAGCTTTTGGAACTTGAAGGCAACTTCCTTCGTCTATAGAAAAGTGACACATTTGTTATTATGTTCAACACAAGAAGAAATGATAAGCAATAATATTGAAAGGAGGTTAGCATTCAAAGCATAATAATGCCCAACATATAGAACTCGAACAACAACGAAATGCTCAAGATAATGGACAACAATGTAGCACTCGACATAAGGAACAACAACATCCTTAACAAAGTGCCCGAAGATTAGAGAATATTAGCGCTTAAACATTATTGGTTTTGGATAGCATTCAAATGTCTAAAGTGGTTTTAGATAGCACTCAGGCTCAAACAACTAATAACAATCTATGACAACATCAAGTTTCACTTCATTTCAAGCAGCATTCTATGCAGACATTAGGTTGGGCAATGCAAAAGGTATCGTAAGTTGTAGATAAAAAGTTAGACAATGCTCAAGGCATCCTAAGTTATAGACAACAAGTTGAGCTACACATAATAAAGAAGGTGAAACACTAAGCAGATGACAAGTTGGGCAGTATATAGTGAGGAAAGTGAAACTCTAAGGAAAGCACATCAAATGTTGGTGTGACGATAGTGAAACAGTTTTAGGCGTTAGTTTTTTTACTTGAGTACTAAGCAATATGTAATGCCCTTGGTAACATTCAAAGCATGGCAAAACGACATATGATTCAAATTAATCAATGTCACCTTTCCATGCATGGATATGAAACTTTCTAGTTGTTTGCTCAAAGACACATGTCAATGATTCTAGCTCATTAAAGGGTCTTCACACGAGTTCGTCAGGATGCAATATCCACAAAGAAAAGTTGTGGAAGATAAGCACCAAAATAGGAAGAATTCTTGAGGTAATTACATTTTAGGGTTTCATATATTCTAAGGTTTTATTTTCTTACTAGAAGCAATAGGGTTTCACAATTTTTTAATGGAATGGAGTGATAAGAAATATTAATAAGTATTATTTTTTTATTTAATTTCACTTTGGAGTGATAAGGTTTTATTATTTAATTATTTGATTTATTTTGGAGTAATAAGTTGTTAAATATTTATTTATTGAAACATTTTAATAAGAGTGGAGTGATAAGATATAGAAATTAGTTTTTTGAAATTTTTTGAAGTTTATATAATTTGGTTTTATTTTTTGAAAAGTTTGAAAAAACTTAAATTTGCAAATTTTATTTTCTTAGTTTCTAAACATTAGGGAGACAAGGATTTTTTTTTTTTTTTAAGCAACAAAACCCTTGTGGGGCCGCCTTGGTCTAAGAGACCACGAACAGGGGGTCTACACCGTCAAAGTCACCCGGGAGTCACACCCGACCCCTGCTCGCACCAACATTATCAATTGGATTTTGGATACCCAATTCAGCTTTTTGGTAGGGTGGAGATTTGAACCTGGGACCTCCCTTGGAGGATTACCCTCTCCTCTCCAACTCACCTACAACACCTGGGTTACATAAGGATTTCTACTTCATAGGATTTAAATTTAGAAACTTTTATTTATTTAAACATAAGGATTTATAAGGTTGTTTACTTCAAAAGGATCATGGCAAATAAAAAGCAAGTAAAAAGAAAATTAAATAGTCAAAAACCAAAAATATATGAGTTGTTAAAAACAAATGAAGAAGAAAACTTGTGTAGATAGAATATCTCATTAGAAGAAGCTAAGGAAATATTACAAGATTTAAAAATTTTGTACTGAATATATGATAGATAAAATTGAGGATCAAAATGATACTTCAGTAAAAGTAAATAGATTATTACAATTAGTAATAAGAGAAGCCAAAAATGAGAATTTTCAACTCTTAGCAATTATCTAAGTTCAAAACTTGATGAACCAGTTGAAAGATCTAAAGATGTTTTCATATTGCCTAATAATATAAGTAAGATACTGTATACAACATTACTCTGTAATGAAGTTCTCAAGGATAAAAATAGAAGACAAGAAGAACTGATCAAAGATTTGGAAAACAAGCTTAGTGATATTACCAATAAAGCAAATAATCTAAAAATTATGACAACAAATATATTAAAGCCCATGATGAAATATGTTTGTTGTGATACAATTGACCTAAGAACTATGATAACAAATACATGTTGTAATACTAATGATCTTCAACAAAAGTATGATGCAGGCCATGGTACTTCTGACTTGAAATTCATAATGAAGACAAAAGAACTTAATTTATAAATAGATGTTGCATATGATTCTAACATAATTCATGATGACAACGTGTGAATACAATGTATGTAACAAAGAATATTGTAATATGGACTTCAAATATTTATAAACTGTGATCATTGTGGTAGGCATGGACACAAGATAGAAATATGTTGGAATCTTCATTGTTGTGAAATTTATGGAGGTACCAACCATTCTCAAAAACATTGTTGGTACAAAGAGAATCACATTTTTGAATGGATATACACAGTGGAAATAAAATCCCTTAAGGGATTTCCTCATAAATACTTCTCAAAATTTAGAGATGGGCATAAGATAGGTATGAACTTCTTCAATAAAATATTTAGAAGAAAAATCAATCAAGAAGGAGAACCTAACAGAACTCAAGTAGAAGTTTCTAAACATTGCAAAGTCACTTGAAGAACGAAGACCATGATTGAAGACTAAAGTATTCAATAACCAAATAATGTAATAAAATGGGATTTTGGAGTATATTACATTATTTGGTACGTGCTAATGTACCCCCATGGTACCTTCATGGCACATCTTGTACATATTAGATTAGGGTTGTGTCCTAGATTAGAGTGTGAGTAATATTTTATGTAATGTAATAATGTGCAGAAAATGCACAAGTGTTATGTAAATGTGTATGTGTAGGAAATGCACAAGTATAATGTGAGTATATGTGCACAAGTGTCTTATATGTAAGAGTGCACAAGTGTCTTTAGATTAGAGTATGCTAAGTGAAGAGTCATGTCTAGGTGTGCATACAAGATAGAGTCATGTGTATGCAAGTGTCAAGTAGAAAAGTCAAGAGTCACGAGACTTGACATAAGGAAAGGAATAATCAAGTATCCAAAGAATCGTTCTACAATGGCTATATATTATTCCATGGAGAACATAGTGAAAATAGTTATCATTATTGTAATAGAGTTTGGTGATACATTTGAAAGAGAAAGAGGAGTAATAAATATTACATACATTTGAGCAATTAATATTTTAAGTCTTGTTAAATGCTTGTTACCTGTATGATTTAGGCTATTTACATTCATATTTTTACATATTAATGAATTTTATTTGATATCTTATAAGCCTAGATTTATATATTAATTTGCTCATATTATTCTACTTACACCATCATTTTGATCTTATTGTATTACGACTATATTATATTTGATTATGTGAGTTTCATATTAATAATAAGGCTTTAAAAGCCATCAGTGGTATTAGAGCTAGTGCAAGTATTTTCTTGCACACGTTGAATTTATTTAGCCACATACAAAAATTAGTTTTATCTAGCTTGATAGAATTGGTATAGAGTCTATCTACTTTAAAGGTAGTTAGACCTAGGTTCTATTGTAAGATCAAAGTAAGTAGAAATGCTAGAGTCTTTCCATGGTTGAAGAAACAACTAGTGAAGACTAGGAATAAGTTATAGATTATTTCCATAGTTGCAAAATAATTAGTGAATACTAGGACGCATCTATAGGTTCTTTCCACAACTATAAACAGTGAAGACAAGGACTCAACTATTGGGGCTAATCAAGTTTGAGATTAATGATCATTACAGGGAAATAACCAACCCTTGACATCAAAAGGATTGAGTTCTTAGCTGCAACCTAAGATATTTACAGTGAAGATTGATTGTTAAAAGAGTGAGAATCTTCCTACAACAGATAGATAAGAATTTCATCTTCTAAAGGCAAGAGAAAGCAAAACAAGAGAAGGATATATCAAGAAGATATATCTATCTTGAAGAAAGTTTTCATCAAGTTGAGATTAATTAAAGTTGTAATATATTTTTTAGGTCTTGAAGGTAGACCTTGACATAGTATATTCAGGTCTTGAAGGTAGACCTTGACATAATGAATTTATATCTTGAAGACATACCTTGACATAGTGAATCCAGGTCTCGAAGACAACCTTGACATACTGGATTTTAGGTCTTGAAGACAGAACTTGACAAAGCAGAAGACTATAGAAAATTTTAGATCATTCAAAATTTGACATAGGCAACAAAAATATTCAAGAGTAAAGATAGAGAAAGCAACAATAAATATTCAAGAATATTTTAGAGAAGAGATGCTATTAGGGTTAAAGTAAAATAACATTTGACCATAGTAGACAGATTTGTTCAAAGGTAACATCATCCAGCTCTGAAATACAATGTTGAAGATAAGCTTTTAGCACTTTAAGGCAACTTCCTTTGTCTATAGCAAAGCAACACATTTGTTATTATGTTTAACACAAGAAGAAACAATGTGAATACAAGCAACAATAATGAAATGAGGTTACCATTCAAAGCTTAATAATTCCCAACATATAGAACTCAAAAAATAGTGAAATTCTCAAGATAACAGACAACAACATAGCACTCAGGATAAGGAACAATGACATCCTTAGCAAAGTGCACTCAGGAATAAAATTCAAATGTCTATAGCGGTTTTAGATAGCACTCAGACTCAAACAATGAATAACAATCTATGAGAACATCGAGTTTCAATTTGTTTCAAGCAAAATTCTATGCAGACATCTGGTTGGCAACACATAAGGTATCCTAAGTTGTAGACAACAGGTTAGGCAATGCTTAAGGTATCCTAAGTTGTGTACAACAAGTTGAGCTATGCATAGTGAGGAAGGTGAAATGCTAAGCAAATAGCAAGCTGGGAAACATACGGTGAGGAAAGTGAAACCCTACGGAAAGTACATCAAACGTTGTTGTAATGATAATGAAATGAATTTAGGTGTTAGTTTTTCACTTGATTACCAAGCAATATGTAACGCCCTTGGTAACGTTCAAAGCATGGCAGAACGATGCAATATCAAGTATCCAAAGAGTCATTCTACAATGGCTATATATTATTCCATAAAGAACATAGTGAACATAGCAAACATAGAAAACATAGAGAGCATATTTATCATTATTGTAATAGAGTTTTGTGATACATCTGAAAGAGAAAGAATAGTAATAAAGATCGCATACATTTAAGCAATTAATATTGTAAGTCTTTCTACATGCTTTTTACATGTATGATTTAGGATATTTATATTCATATTTATGCATAGTAATGAATGTTATTTGATATCTTATAGACCTAGATCTACATATTAATTTGCTCATATTATTCTACTTTAATAATCATTTTGATCTTACTATATTGTGGCTATATTATATTTGATCCTGTGAAATTTATCTTGTCAGTTTCATATCAATATTAAGGCTTCAAAAACCATCAAATATTAGGACAATGCTTACAAATTTCATTGAGTTTATATTTTCTTGTAGCAAAGGAAAGGCCATTCCAAGACAAAATTTTAAATACATAAAAAATATCATTAAGATAGCCCCACCAAGGGTCTCATATTTGTTTATTGAGTTGACCAAGTTGGCCTTCTTTAGAATTCTATTTGTGGTAAAGCTTAGTCATCTCTTGGTTGGTTCTAGACTAGTCTCATCAATTGTATCATCATCACTACCACGTAGCAAAAGAGATTGACTATGGATGCTCACCTCCTTTTGATAGCAAGGAGAAACTTGTTCCAAACCCTTGCACTTATTTACTTGCCTCTGGTCACTATTAGGGTAAAACCAATAACCTAAGAGATCTCCAAATTTAAATTGTGGAGGGATGTGCACTCCCCTTCCTAATCTAGAAGAGGGAATTTTAGAGAGAGTTATTAGGATTACATTTTATATTAAATATTGACTGTTAACCATACTAAGTACCATATTTGACTGCTTATCCTCTTCTCTAAAGAATATTTTTTTTATTAATGGCGCCAATTCTATTTTTTGACCAATAGCAATAAGAACACCTTGTAGAGATTACACCTCCCTTACTACGGGCAATGTTGAATTTCTAGAAGCGAACATTCACTCTATAAGAGGGGACAAATCCCTAAAAGAATTCAAGATGAACTAGTTGGAGGGTCTAACTAGATAGGGGTGCTAAGTACATGAGAATGAAAGGGTAGAGTAATCCAACCATTAGACAAGACCCTAGGTTGCTTTGCAATAGGATCCATATGAAAAGTACCATACTATTCAATAGGAGCAACACATATTGTGTTTCTTTGTAATTTGGCTACTCATTGTTGGAATTTCAATGTATCCCTAATAAGGTGCCCTTCCTCTTGGCAATAGCAACAAGTGTTTGGCTTGTTCAAGTACATAATTTTCTACAAATACTAAAACTTGGAACCCATGAGTAGAATGGACTTTGGCAAGAGTTGGGTCAAATCCATTAGCATGCAAGCCCTAGGATGTACCCAAAAAATCCCAAAATTTTCACACTCATAGTTGCACTAGGTTACTCTCCCTAAATAACTTGTTATTTCTTTAAAATATGGATAGAATATCAAATTAAGAAAGGGAAATTCAAGCCACATATAGTATTTGGACTTGGAGAGACATTTGGGATGGAATTCAAATGTCTGTTCTTGTAAATAATAAAATTTCCCATAGATTATCTACATGTTATATTGCAACATAGCTTGCACAATATATCACAAGAGATATACCCCTTCCTAACCCTTTAACTAACTCCACAATCTAACCCTTTTTTTTTCTAATTAACCCCAATCTAATGAAAAACTCATGCTCAATAAATATTCCTTAAAAATATAAAACTTCCTTAATGATGCTTACTATAGAATCTAGAAGTAGGATATTAAAAACCCTTTAAAATTTAGAGTCTCCCTTAATGGCTCTTTTGTTGATGGCCACCTTGGTGCTTGTGTTCCTGTTGGTCCTTCGTCACAAATCCCCAACTCCTTGTTTTGTTCTCCTCCAAGGTCCAAGGCCAAATTCATGGGTGCAACAACCAACATAGTAGATGGTTTAGGGTTTTACAAAACTTGCATGGGCATATAAGGGAAGGCATTAAATCCCATCGACACCATGACCATGTAATATAGAGGAGTAACTAATGGATGAGGAGTAAAAACAAGTGGGCCAGGAGCAAAGGGCTAATTTTTCTTAAGAGAAGCCTCAAAACATATTAATTTAATACCAAGGTTTCTATGGTCTAATATGAATGGACCATCTTATACATGTTAAACAACCCAAAGGGTCAAGATGGGGCTTAACCAAGGAAAGAATGATTATGAATTGGGAATCATCATGGTGAGTCTAATGCAAACCCTTAGAATTAGGATAAACATGGAAGAGCAACCATCCATGCCATATGTTTGATCTTCATGGTAACACATAAATTGTTTTCTTAGTGCATACTTGTTAAGCCTCCATTATGATCACATTTACCTTGAATCTTATGATCACTACTTATTTGAATTTTAGATACCCTTTCATATCAAATTTACATGACATTTATTTGTGTCATTTCTCACACCACAATATACTTGGATTGACTTGAAGCAATAGTTCCCTAAGGCATACTACTCAAATGCTGGACTTTTCCTCAATGTTATCTTGCCTAGTTGAGAACCATGGAGCCTCTTAGAGTCCATGCAGATCAACTTACCATCAATGTTTTATCTTATAAAATATTAAACTATAGAAAATACAAAGATATTTTCTATAAATCTTTTAATAAATTGTATGAGTGATGGTCTCCACTAAGAATCTTATTGTAATAAAGATCATCTTATAATGGATGAAGTTGTCAGGTGTGACCTATATTGAAGCTAGTAATCGATAGTTGTGATAGCAAGTAAATCCTACTTCTTGAACACTCTTTAGTGTTTGATTTAACAAAAACATATATCAATAAATTAAAATATAATTTTATTAATCATAAATGTTTGGTATTGTAAGAAAAAATAATTTATAATAAAAAAGATGAAAAATAAGTATAATATCTTTAGGTCTATATTACATATTAATAACCCTTAATTTTGGGATTTAACATTGAACTAGCATAGTGCTTATATATATATATATATATATATATATATATATATATATATATATATATATATATATAGATGAATGTGTATACAAACATGTTACTTATAAATTATTTTTATGAATTACGTCAACATCATATGACTTTAGTAAAAATTTCAAATGCAAATGTTTAACCTCTTCATGTGGAAATATATGAAACTTCGAATTTTTTTTTTTCCAATAATGAGATTGAAATGGCCTCCACGTGTGTTACATCATCACCACTTAGTGGTATTACAACTTGGATAATATGCAAGTATAGTTTGTTAAGATTGGAATTTAAGTTTCCTCTTTAGGAATCTAAGTAGTTGAGCTAATGACATTTGATAAAATTTTAAACTTTTGCAATATATGATCGTCACCATCAAAGTATAAACTTATTGTTACTTTTACTTCAACTATATTTTAGTTAAAATATTTAATTATCTATAAATTTTTAGAAGTTAAGTTAACATCTTATAATCTTAATAAAAGTTTTGATTTCAAATGCTCAATTTTTTTAAAAATGTATAGTAGTTAATTAAAATTAAAAAAACAAATGTTTGCCTTTGTTGAGCAAGTGGATAAGGCGAGCATGGCCTTGTTGAACATGACCTCTGCAAGGGGGACACAAGGTTGTGTGTTAAATATTTATATTGATAAGCATAGCTCTCAACTTTACAGGGGTCATGGGATCATGGTTCGGAGGAGACTGCTCAGCCCTATGCATTGGCCGTAAGGGTTTCTCACACTAACCAAATAAAAAACCAAGGTTCAAACCATAGCGTGGGCGAGTGTGTGAGGGGGTGAGTGTGTGGTGGTTGTGTGTTAAATTCCATTATTGATAAGCATAGCTACAAGGGATCATGGTTGGGAAGAGACTGCTCAACTCTATGCGTTGGTAGAGATTTATCACATTAACCAAATTAAAAAAATTAAAAATTAAAAACAAATAACCACCATAAACTTATTACTTTTATCCTATTTATATTTTGTTTTAAATATTTAAACTTATTATTACTTTTATTTTTATTTTTATTTTTTATTATTTTGGTTACATAGGAGAGTTGGTAACTGCCACTATTTTTAGTGAAAGGCTAGTGCAATGTTCAAACCACAAAGACTGCAACCACCAAACCTATATGTCTTGTTAATTGTTGACCCGACGTGAGATGGGGATTACCGATCGCTCGGGATTCGTACCGTCATCGTAGGTCTAACGCGCACTCAGAGGATTCACAATGTTATACTTACTGCTCACCCCCACCCTCAAATTGAAGTGTTGTACTTACTGTGCACCCCCACCCTCAAAAGGGTGGCACCTCAATTTGAGGATGGGCGTGGTCAGTAAGTACAGCACAATGTTGTACTTACTGTACTTACTGCCCACCCTCACCCTCAAATTGCAGTGCTATACTTACTACCCACCCCCACCCTTTGGGCAGTAAGTACAACATAATGTTGTACTTACTACCCACCCCCACAATGATGTACTTACTGCCCACGTCCACCCTTTGGGTAGTAAGTACAACACAATGTTGTACTTATTGCCCACCCTCACCCTCAATTAGGGTGGAAATTGAGGGTGGGATGGGCAGTAAGTACAACACTTCCTTTTATTTTATTTTAACAAAGGCATTCTCATAGGCACGTGAGATTGAGGGTGGGGGTGGACAGTAAGTACAACACGATCAATTTGAGGGTGGGGGTGGGCAGTAAGTACAACACTTACTTTTATTTTATTTTAACAAAGGCATTCTCATAGGCACGTGAGATTGAGGGTGGAGGTGGGCAGTAAGTACAGCACCCTCACCCTTAAATTGAGGTGATGTACTTACTGCCCATCCCCACCCTCACCCTCAAATTGACAAATTGAGGGAGGGGGAGTGGCCGATAAGTACAACATTGTGTTGTACTTACTGCCCACGTGGGGGTGGGTAGGGGGTGGACATGAAGTACGGCATTTGAGGGTGGGGGTGAGCAGTAAGATGGGCAATAAGTACAACATTTGAGGGTGGGGGTGGGCAATAAGTACAACACAATGTTGGCTCAAATGGGGGTGGGCAGTACGACATTTGAAGCCAACATTTGAAGGTGGGGGTGGGTAGTAAGTACAACATTTGAAGGTGGCTCAAATGGGGGTGGGCGATAAGTGCAACACAATGTGGGTAAGTACTGACATTTGAGGGTGGGGGTGGGTAGTAAGTACAACATTTGAAGGTGGGGGTGGGTAGTAAGTACAACATTTGAGGGTCGGGGAACATTTGCGAGTCGGGGTGGGCGGTAAGTACAACACAATGTGGGTAAGTACAACATTTGAGGGTGGGGTGGGCGGTAAATACGACATTTGAGGGTGGGGGTGGGCGGTAAGTACGACATTTGAGGGTGGGGGTGGGCGGTAAGTACGACATTTGAGAGTGGGGGTGGGGGTGGGCGGTGAGTACAGACATTTGAGGGTGGGGGGTGGGGGTGAGTACAGACACAATCGTGCGGCATTTGAGGGTGGGGATGGGCGATAAGTACAACATTTGAGGGTGAGGGTGGGGGTGGATAGTGAGTACGACATTTGAGGGTGGGGGTTGGCGGTGAGTACAACACAATGCGTGCGAGCATTTGAGGGTGGGGATGGGCGATAAGTACAACATTTGAGGGTGAGGGTGGGGGTGGACAGTAAGTACGAGCATTTGAGGGTGGGGGTGGGCGGTGAGTACGGCTCAATGTGTGTACAGACATTTGAGGGTGGGGGTGGGCGATGAGTACGAGCACAATGTGTGTACGACATTTGAGGGTGAGGGTGGGGGTGGGCAGTGAGTACAGCACAATGTGCACACACATTGTGCTGTATTCACTACCCACCCCACCCTCAAATGCTTGTACTTACATTGTGCTGTATTCACTACCCACCCCACCCTGTATTCACTACCCACCCCACCCTCAAATGCTGTACTTACATTGTGCTGTATTCACTACCCACCCCACCCTCAAATGCTGTACTTACATTGTGCTGTATTCACTACCCACCCCACCCTGTATTCACTACCCACCCCACCCTCAAATGCTGTACTTACATTGTGCTGTATTCACTACCCACCCAACCCTCAAATGCTGTACTTATGCCCACCCCTAGTCTCAAATGTTGTACTTACTAGCCACCCCCACCTACCTTTGAGGGTGGGGCTGAGCAGTAAGTACAGCACTTACTTTTATTTTATTTTAACAAAGCCATTCTTATAGGCATGTGAGACAACAATGATGAGAGAGAGGTTGACAACGATGTTTTCCATATTCCCAGCAAGGGACCGCTGTTACCGAGACTCCGAAAAATGGCGGGTAAGTCCTAAAAAAACTTAAATTACCCTAGTGTCCTCAGATAAATTTCAAAAAAAAAATTGTTTGTTTGTTTGAGTTTCATGTGCTATGAGAATGCCTTTGTTAAATAAATAAACAGCGCATTTGTTTGCAGCAATCGTTAGTTTTGTTTGACATCGTTGCGGTTTTATTCAAATTTAACAAGATAAATTAGAACTGATGTGCATTGGTAAACTAAAATTAACATCATCTAGATATATTATAAAAACTATTCTATGAATAATCTTTGACATAGACAAAGCTTTAACTTTGGCTATAACTATTATAGAAATTTAAGTTGCTATAATAGTAAAAGAAAATTATTAAAAAATAAAGAATATATTAAAATAATATTTAAAATAATAATTAAATAATATTAATTTAATTAATTATATTTTTTAATTTTTAAGAGATAATTTAGATTTAGATTTTGTCTTGAAGTTCGTTAGTTTTGGATTTTGGGTTACTGGGATTTTTTAGTTTAGTTTCTCTTACTGAACCTTCCTTGTTTTGTCGGATATATTATTGCTTTTTTTTGTTGTCGAAAAAGGTTATTGGAATCGTTTATTTTGTTTTTTTGTGTTCTCGTGAAACTAGCACAACTCTTCCTTATATCTATGGGGGTTGTTATGTTTTGTTTCTTCGATACTAGATAATAGTCTTATGCAAATAAGAATTGGGACCTTTCAATCCAACGATATTAATAAATTTTATTACCTACCAAAATATATATAATTGTCAAGTTATTATTATACTACCATGTAAATGTGATATTATGTAGTTAAACCTATTACAATTTTATAATAATTTAAAAAATATTTATAATAAAAATAAATAAAAATAATATAATATATTTATATATTATTATTACACATAACCTATAATTTTACACCTTAATGTAAATGATTAAAAATTAAATCAAATTCAACAAACTTATTGAAAAAATAATAATTTATTCAACAAATGATACACCTTCTTTATGTAAATAATTAAAAATTATGAATTTAAATTTGTATTAATGGCCATCGATGACCAAAAGAGGTCAATAGGACTGTAAAGTAAGGCATATACAAAGCAACGAGAGTGCCTAATACAGCTCCAGAGAAAATAAAGTAAGAAAAAAATAGGATGACATATGATATACAATATATGTGAATCAAGGATTACTCCCAACATTCAAGGCTAAAGAGAAGTGAGTGATGTAAGAGTTGGATGTCGCCGTAGATGTTCTTTGTTGGAGTTGACGACGAGTTGATCTTGTTGTATCTCTGTGATCACCTGGCACTTCCTGGTCATGGCCTCTGGAGGCTAGAAGAATGAAGTGATAAGTCGAGATCCTGTTATCTTTTGCAAACTGTTACTAAGTAGTTATTTCTTGAGATTGAATAATTCCTGGATGAAAAGGGCAATGCATCTCTGATCTTCATAATTAATCCAAGATTTTAGTGTATGGGTGTCTCTGAATAAGCAATAATATCTACCTCGTATCTTGTAGTAGATAGGACAAGTGAAAATGAAATGCTCCTCGGATTCCACATCAAGATTGCACAATCTGCAAATACGTTAATCTCTGGGGAGGTGATGATCTGCCTCGATACACAACTGGTGGGAGCAAACTCGTAGCTGAAAATATTTTAAAAAATAAATTAAATCAAACTTAACAAACTTATTGAAAATATTTTTTAATTTATTCAACAAATGATATAGAAATTATGGATAATTAGAGCCACTTTAGTTTAATTATCCATAGTTTATATACAAGTTGTTTTGGCAGCGTATCTATCTTTGTTATTTGTTATTTATTATTTATATTTAAAAATATATATTTATATTTATTGAGTTGAAAATAATAAATATTTATTAAAAGTAAAGTAGTTTTTAATATTTGATTATTTTTTAATGTATTTAAAAGTTAAAACTTGCTTATTTTTTCATATACTTAATCATGCTACTATGTCCTTGTTGGGATAGTGTAGTGATAGGTCTTTCGGTTCTCATCTAGGAAATCCAAGTTCAAATCCAAATATAGGGATAGGACCCTTTCAATGCTTTATCATAAAATATTAGTATCACGAGGGATATCATTTTAAAAACTTATGTTTTGCCTTAAAATTTTAGTGTAGTGGTATGTCTAGGGGTTTTCATTTAGAGACCAAAGTTCAAATTCGGTATGAGGGAACCAAAAACTCGTATTTTTAACTTAACATTTTATACTTTTACCTTAAAATTTAATCCTTTGAGGAATACCGCAACATTTTATGTTTTACCTTTAAATTTTATTTTGTGAGAGGTATCATAATGGTATGTCTTTGGCTTTTCAACCAGGAGACCCAAGATCAAACCCTGGTAGAAAGCGACCGAGACCCCTTTCAAAAACCCATTTTTTACCCTAACATTTTGTCATTTTATACTTTAGCTTAAAATTTTATCCCGTAATGGTATGTCTTTGGATTTTCATTTAAGACCCAAGTTCAAACCCTGCTATATATTTGGTTTTAATTGTATGTCATTGCGTTTTCATCCAAGAGATCCAAGTTCAAACCATGTTATGTCTTTGGTTTTCATTGAGGAAACCCAAATTCAAACCTTGGTAGAAAGGGATTGAGACCGCTTTCAAAATACTACTTTGTCTTCGGGTTTTCATCCAAGAGACCCAAGTTCAAACCTCGATAGAAAAAAAATAAGACCCCTTTCAAAAACTCGTTTTTACCCTAACATATCATCTGTGAAAGATGTTTTAGTGGTATATCTTTGAGTTTTCATGCATGGACCCCTTTAAAAACCCGGGATTTATCCTAAAACATAAAAAAATCTTCGAGAGGGAAAGTGAAGATATCCTAAGCTACTAGACATCATTTCCTCTCCCCTTGCTTACCTTTTAGAAAGTTTGGCAGAATAATCTCTGGTATTTTTCAAAATGTATAAGGGGAGGAGACACAAGAAATAGTAATTGCTTTATTGTTAATTATGGTTTTACCAACTAATGGAGAACCTAATTATTCCAAAGTTGGTGCTTTTTTCTTTTTAAGTTCAACTATTACACACCCACACACCCAAATATGTGATGATTTCACTGGGTTTTTCTAGTCCCTGCCTTTTGTAATTTTTGGAAATAAGGTAGTTGAAACTTGGTGCTCCTTTGAGTCATTTTCCATGACCTCTAATTGTTTGAAAAATTGCAAATACTTATAAATTGTTGGTAGATCTTCCTATCACATAATCAAACAATTCAAGATCTAGCACATTTGAAATCTAACTTTTCCTATGGAAGGATTTAGAGAAGCAAATTTTATTCAGTCAGTGGCCACTACATCGTCCAATTGGTGGCCTATGTAGCTATGCAGTGGTAGAGGTCAGATTCCACCTTTTCAAGTTGTAGTGACAGAGGCCAGAGCCCACCTTTTTAGGTTGCAATGGTAGAGATCAGAGCCCACATTTTCTGTTTATAGTTTGTAAAATATTTAGGCAGGTTGGTCCATGTTTCTCAGGTATGCTTAGTTGTTCCATGAAACAGAGGGTATAAACATATTTTGTTGAGATTGTTTTGTTATGTCATTTGGGAAAGCAGAGAGAGCTGCTACTCTATTGAATATCTAGTTGAAAGCCCAGGTTTGGGCACTGTGTTGAAACATCCACTGTATGATAACAGTCATTGGCTGGGTATTGTATTGTAACAACCATTGTTGGCTAGGTATTGCATTGTAACAACTCTGTTGTTCTAAAATAGAGCATTACATATTAATAAATACATACCTGAGTATCCCTATTTCTTGGTGTTCATTATTTTCAGTTGTTTGTCTGCCTCTGTTTATTCCTTTTGCTCAATTGTTGCTGTTTCTTCTTTCACAATTGGTATCAGAGCTTGGGGCAACATTGGAAGTGTTGCTCTATTGAGGAAACTCTGGAAGTGTGAGGAACCTTGCTTGGGTATTCTATGGTAACCAGTTGGAGCAGAGAATGGATCATAGCAAGTCTGCCATTGAAAAGTTCAATGGGCAGAATTTCAACTTGTGGAAGCTGAAGATGGAATATCTCCTTGTAGAAAGAGATCTGAAGGAGACTATCATCAAGGATCCAAAGCCAGCAACAATTAGTCAAGATGACTGGGACAAGATGAATGACAAAGCTATTGCCTTGATTGGTTTGAACCTTGCAGATTCAGTCTTAATGAATGTTATTGGAGCCAAGTCAACAAAGGAGCTTTGGGATAATCTTGGTAAGCTCTATGAATCAAAGTCACTCATGAATTTAATATTTCTTAGAAAGAAATTGTATGCATTAAAAATGGTTGATGGAGGAAATGTGGCTGAATATTTAAACACCTTCAACACCCTAGTAAATCAATTGAAATCAGCTGGTGATGAGATCAAAGAAGAGGAACAATGTATTTGTTTGCTTTGTAGCTTACCAGACTCATGGGACAATCTGATTGTAGCAATCAGTGGGAGCACAAAAGTGGAAAATCTCAAGAAGGATGAGATCATTAGTCAGTTGCTCCAAGAAGAAACTAGAAGGAGGACCTCTGAACCTACTAAGAACTCAGAAGCCTTGGTTGTTAGGGATAGAGGAAGAAGTAGAGAAAGAAAGGGTGATAGATTCTATGACAATGGCTATAGGTCCAAATCAAGAAGAAGATTCCCAAGCAAAGGAAAGAAGCAAGAGATTGTTTGTTGGAAATGCAAGCAAAAGGGGCACAAGAAAAGTGAGTGCAAGGTTGATCTTTCCAAGGAAAAAGAAGGATCTTTAGCAGCTCCATCAACCAGTGAAAGGGGGTTGTATATTGCTACATGCTTGACAATGAATGTCCAAGATGAAGCATGGTTAATAGACTTTGGAGCATCCTTTCACATGACACCACATAGAGAGTGGTTCAAGGACTATGAAGCAAGTCACTATGGCAAAGTATTCCTTGGTGATAATTATCACTATGAAATTGTTGGCAAAGGTAGTGTAAGAGTTAAGCTTAGTGATGGAAGGATCAAAACCATACCAGATGTAAGACATGTTCCAGGCTTGACACGAAACTTACTCTCAGTAAGTCAACTTGCAGAGGCTAATGTTGAGACTCTCTTTGCCAAAGATGGGTGTAAGTTAGTTCATGGAGCCATGGTCTTGGCTAGAGGTATAAGACATGGAACCTTGTACAAGTTAGATGCAATCCCTGTTGATGTTGGTAGTGCAAATACAAGCTCAACAGAGAGTGAAAAATCCCATACAACAACAAAGATGTCAGAAATGATGTTGTGGCATAGGAGGATGGCACATCTTGGAGAGAAGAGCCTACGTGAGATGTGCAACAAGCAAATTGTTTGAGGTTTGGAAGGTATGAAGTTTGGTTCATTTGATTTTTGTGAAGCATGTGTGATGGGAAAACAAAAAAGAGTTTCATTTAATTCAAGTGAATATAGGAGCAAAGAAATTCTTGAATTAATACATTCTGATATATGTGGACCAATGGAAGTGGCTTCCATGGGAGGGTCCAAATATTTCATCACTTTCATTGATGACTTCTCAAGGAAGTCATGGGTATACTTCATGAAACATAAGAGTAGTGCTTTGGATATGTTCAAAGTCTTTGTGGCTGAAGTTGAAAGACAAACAGGGAAGAAGGTAAAAGCACTAAGGACTGATAATGGAGGTGAGTATTGCTCCAAGGAGTTTGATGCATTTTGTAGGTTGCATGGCATTGCAAGGCAGAAAACTACACCATACTCCCCACAACAAAATGGTGTTGCAGAAAGGTTAAATAGAACCTTAGTGGAGAAGGCAAGGAGCATGAGAGAGGATGCACACTTAAGCAAAATTTTTTGGGCTGAAGCTTTACATACAATAAATTATGTGAACAATTTGTCTTCTAGCTCTATTTTGGGTGGAAAGACACCAGAGGAGGCTTGGAGTGGCAAGAAGCCCACAATAGCACATCTAAGAGTCTTTGGATGTGAAGCCTACATGCATGTTCCCAAGGAGAATAGAAGAAAACTTGATAACAAGTCAGTGAAATGCATTTTCATTGGGTATGGTGAAGGAATCAAAGGATACAAGCTATGGATCCCATCAGAACATCACCATGCATATAGCCGAGATGTCATCTTCAAGGAAGAGTTTACTAGTGAAAAGCAAGCAAATCTGGATACTCAAGGAAATGAGGAACAACAAGGAATACATTCTGAAAATAAAAATCAGCAAGCTGGAAATTATCAGCAGGTGTTGCCAAATACAAGTGTCACTCCTATTTCAACTCCATTACGTGAGGTGCAACCACTTGTAAGTGGGTCTAATGATGAAAGTCAAGTACAACAACAAGAAGAGACTACTATGGAGAGTAATCAACCTATTCATGATGAAGTACAACCAGGAAATGAGATAGAACTCAAAGGATCAAAAGTTGAACAAAGTGATCAAGTGACAAGGAGGAGTCTTCGGCAAAGAAGAGCACCTGATAGGTTTGGCTATGAACCAAGTGATTTTAGTTATTTTGCATTGTCTTCCATGTGTGATGAGCCAAGAAGTGTGAAAGAGGCTCTTAATAGTGATGAAGCTATTCATTGGAAAAAGGCTATGGAAGAAGAAATGAGGTCACTTGAACAAAATCAGACTTGGGATTTGCAACCATTGCCTAAGGATAGGAAAGTAGTTGGTTGTAAATGGATTTTTAAGAGGAAGTACAAAGTTGATGGTTCAATAGAAAGATATAAGGCAAGGTTGGTGGCAAAAGGATATACTCAAGTAGAGGGTATAGACTTTAATGAAACCTTCTCTCCTATGGCAAAACTTGCTTCAATTAGATTATTATTGTCAATGGCAGCAACTTATGATTGGGAAATTGAGCAAATGGATGTGAAGACAACCTTTCTTCATGGAGAGCTCAATGAGGACATTTATATGCAACAACCAGAAGGGTTTGTAGCAAGTGGGAGTAGCAATTTGGTGTGCAAATTGAAGAAAGCACTCTATGGCTTGAAGCAATCCCCAAGACAATGGTACCACAAGTTTGACAAGCATGTGATTGAGCATGGTTTCACAAGAAGTGATGGAGATCATTGCATCTACTTCATGCAAAAGGTAAATCACTTCATTATTTTGGTCTTGTATGTTGATGATATTCTTTTGCTTAGTGACTCAAAGGAGTTGGTAAAAAGGACAAAATCTGAATTGTCAAGGAAATTTGACATGAAAGACTTGGGTCCATTGCATTATTTTTTGGGTATTGAAGTCAAGAGAGACCGCATGACAAGAAGGCTTTGGATCAGCCAAAGAAAGTACATAGCGGATCTCCTTGAACTCTTTAGAATGGATAAGAGCACTCCTATGAACACTCCATCTCAAGTGGGAGTGGCATTGTCAAATGAAATGAGTCCAAAGAACAAGCAAGAAGAGGATGAAATGACACATGTACCATATGCAAGTGCAGTTGGAAAGCTCATGTATGCAATGGTGTGTACAAGACCTGATTTAGCCCATGCAGTGGGTGTTGTAAGTAGATTCATGTCCAATCCAGGTAAGCAACATTGGGTTGTTGTTAAGAGGATAATGAGGTATCTACAAGGGACAAAAGACTATGCAATATGTTATGGTGCAGCCAGAAACAAACAATTACAGGGTTTTGTTGATTCAGATTTTGGAGGAGATGTGGATAAGGGCAAGTCCACAAGTGCATATATCTTCATATTGTTTGGTGGTGCAGTTAGTTGGAGAAGTAAGAAGCAAGAAGTGGTTGCCCAATCTACAACAGAAGCTGAGTACATTGTTGCTGCAGAGGCATCCAAAGAAGCTATATGGCTGCATTTATTATGTGAGGATGTGGGATTTGAGCAAGGACCAATACCTCTTTGGTGTGACAACCAAAGTGCAATTGATCTTGCAGTGAATCCCAAGTTTCACTCTAGGACTAAACACATTAGAGTGAGGTTTCACTTCATTAGAGAAGTGGTAGAAACTGGAGAGGTGGAGCTACTCAAGGTGAGGACAGAAAGAAATGTTGCAGATGCATTGACCAAGTCTTTGGCTGCACAAAAATTCACTTGGTGTCAAGGTAAGGTAGGCTTACAACCTTGGCCGGAGTAGTTGCCAAGTGGGAGATTGTTCGGTCAGTGGCCACTACACCATCCAATTGGTGGCCTATGCAGGTCTGCAGTGGCAGAGGTCAGAGCCCACCTTTTCAGGCTGTAGTGGCAAAGGTCAGAGCCCTTTCAGGCTGTAGTGGTAGAGGTCAAAGCCCACCTTTTCTATTTGCAATTTGTAAAATATTTGGGCAAGTTGATCCATGTTTCCTAGGTGTGCTCAATTGTTCCATGAAACAGATGGTATAAACACATTTTGTTAAGGTTGTTTTGTTATGTCATTTGGGAATGCAGAGAAAGTTGCTACTTTGTTGAATGTCTGGTTGAAAACCTAGGTTCGGGCACTGTGTTGAAGCAACCACTTTATTGTAACAACCATTGGCTGGGTATTGGATTGTAACAACCATTGGCTGGGTATTGGATTGTAACAACCATTGTTGGCTAGGTATTGCATTGTAACAACTCTGTTGTTCTAAAACTGAGCATGAAGACAAACTCGAGTATCACTATTTTGCTTGGTGTTCATTAATTTCAATTTTTTGTCTACCTCTGTTGATTTCTTTTGCTCAACTATTGTTGTCTCTTCTTCTTTTACAACTTTTGTCCTATTTGTTGAAGTTCTTGGTGGCATTTGAATCATGCTATGAAATGCTTTCAACAGGTGAATAATATTATTATAAAAATCAAACTTGCATGGACTGAATATTGTAGTCTTGAGTCGCAATAACCTACTTTGGTCACTTGTATGGATAGAAGTGTTTTTAGCATCGGATTCTTGATGTTTCTTTTATTAGTAATTTCCATCTATGATTTAATGATTAAGTTTTGAGTAAAATGATAGTAGAGGCTCTCCAAAAGAAACACTGTTTCTAGAAATTTTTAATGTCTTTCACCTTGCTATAAAATGTTTCCTTATTATGATTTTTCGATCTATATTAGGGTAGAGATGAGACAGAAGTCACATGTTCTCCAACTAAGAAGCCCATTCTTTCTTGGACATTAAGGTTTGCTCTTGGGATATTTCTTTTATTTTAAAAACATTGTTGATTAATTTGATTCAATAATCTTGGGTTCATTCATTTTTGTTACATGCTAGAGTTACAATGTGCTCTATATGTTTGGAATGAAATTCGATGATGAAAGATCAAAATCCTCCATTCTTGCACCTTCAACTCAGGAAAGAAACGTGGAGGCGTTGCTTTGAAGAAGGTATTAATTGGTTTCATTTCTCTCAATGTGTTTGTGCTTAAATTTATTTCCTAGTCATGAAACCAGCCGTAGGTTTAATGTAACTATGTAACATCTTTTTAATTCAATAAGAATACATAGTTGCAGTCTCCATTTGAAGTGCACATTCACTGGAAAGGAGCTGCAGAACTAGTATTGGATCTGTGCAGTACATGGTTGGACATGAATGGTTGAGTGCAAGAAATGAATCCTGCTAAGGTTTTTTGTTTCTCTTTTTTTTTTTTATATATATATATATATATTTTTGTGAAATATCAAAGTGTTTGTAACTTTGTTTAATTATTGTCATGCTCAAACATGGGTATATGTTAATCCACTCCTTTGTTGTAGAAAGATGAGTTTGAGAAAATCATTGAAGGATTGGCTGCTGCTTCTTTGCGTTGCGTTTGCTTATAGGAAATGTGATATCCAAAGTGTGCCTACTGATGAAGACCAACGCCAGACATGGCAAATTCTTGAAGACGATCCTACACTTCTGGCTATAATTGGTATAAAGGTAATTAAAGGCATTGATGAATCAATTTACATAGAATCCATTACTGTGGAATGGTCTTAGTGTTCCCTGTCAGATTTTTATTTGAGCGCACAACATCCTAAACTGAACTTCAGGGAAATATGCAGCATTTATAGTAAATTTTTGTGTAGATGCCAAGTTTATTACATGCCAAAACTGAATTTTGAGAAAATATGTAGCAATCTGAACTTGGAAGCTTATAAAGCAGTGCTATTTTCATGTTAGAGATAGTCCATGCTATTGTTTCATCATCAACTGCTTATAATTACATTTATTCTTAGCTGTTGAATTGTTATACCAGTGTATGTTGGTTATTCTTGTGCTTTGTTGTTGACATATTTCGTTGTGCAGGATCCTCGTAGACCAAATGTAAAAGAAGCTGTGAATTTATGTCAAAATGCCGGTGTAAAGGTAGCAGCCAAAGATCCTTTCTATCATTCATGCCTGAGGAATCAACATTCTAAGGATTACTGCTTGCTAAGAAAGTATAGAGTACCTGATTTGTGTTTGAGATTGTATTTGATAAGCCAACAATTTATTGATAGAATTGCCGTTTACGTGCCCATTAGCAAACTTTCTGTATATATTGTTACAGGACTGTCATTTCCATCAATGTCATCAGGTTCGGCAGCTTCTGCTGCTTCACAGCTACTGATAGCTTTGATATAAAGTAAAGCCGATATTTAACATATTCTTCAGGCCATACAGCCATATGGGACCATGTTCTTAAGCAGTATGTGTTAAGCCAACCGGACTCTGGCACCAGAACCTGGTGCACAAACCCTACTCTCTGCTGGATTTGAATAGTGAACTTCCTATTTGAAGAATCCAAGCCTTCATGGTCAGACCACTTTACAGATGTCAATCAGTCTTTGCTTTAACTAACTCTTTATGTCTCCTGTGAAGCCTAATCATCACCATGGTCTTGATGCAAATAAATTCATAGCATAGTCCATCTGATGTATTCTGTATCAGACTCGTAGATTTCAATAGTTGTTGGATGAGTTGGGTACACCTCTATGCCAATGATACTAGTTTTTTTAAGAATGTCAAAAGCATAGTTGAGAAAATCCAAATTGGATTGGAATCAACGTGAAAAAGAATCGAGAAAAATTGGGGATTAGAAAAAAGAAAAATCGGTCGAACAGAAGAAAATGAAAATTTTCATTGGAAAAATTTTTATTTTTATTTTTTACAAGTACATATTTTATATTTTTTTATACAACATGGAAAAAGTTTTGTTTTTATTTGTATTTATAAAGTATAAATATATATTTTTTTAAAACAGGAAAAATCGCCGATTTGAATTGGCAACCCCTGTTGAATTCGAAAAAAATCAAATGGGATTGAAATTAAATTAAAATTTTTGTAACTATGATCAAAATTACGTTTTACCTTTCATTTTATTGTGCATGTCATGATCCGTTTATTATATAACTATTTTTATTATTGATTTATTTAAAACTTATGATCCCTTAATGATGCTTGGTTTTTCTTTTTCCTTTTGCTTCTTTGAGGCTTGTAATGTAAGTTGGAATTTTTACGCCGAATGATGTAAGTTTTGTGGATTGACAATTGACATTCGTCTCCAAGTTATTATGCTATTGCGTGTTTCATACTGCTTAATGACTCCTAAGGCTTATGCTTCTAATTTGTACAAATTCATTGATTGGTTGTGTGACTATTTCCGTCTATCTTGTGCTCTTGCTAATTTGATGCAGCGGTGAGGGTCAATTCTTTATACAAAGAAATACTTGGGAATAAGTTTACGACAGATTTATTTAAAGACAGTAAAATAAAAAATGTTGAGGAATTGCTAACACAAATCAGCAGAGAAGGAACAACCTTCTCAAAGATATTAAAGATCATATGATATGATTTGAGTAATTGTACTTCATATTTGAGGTCCCATAGACCATATTTGGGTCTATTTGGGTCTAGAGACGTAATTAAAATCTTTCATTTCATTTCATTATAAATCTTCATATCACCACATAAAAAATTAGTAAATAATTTTTTTTATTTTAATCATCTTCATATTAGCACCCAAAAAAATTTAATAAATAAACAATTTTATTTTAAGGAGTAAATAAATAAACTGGTACATAACAATATAACTTATAAAATAAAAAAACATAAAATATTGTTTTTATTATATTTCATCAAATATAATATAATTGTCTTCCATAGGAAAACACACATTCACAAGCACTTTTTAAGGTACCATCTCTTTTTTTTAAGGTTTTTTATCTCAAACATTACACAAAATACTGTTTTACAAACCTCTTGCAAATACTATAAAGTATCAATTATTTGACATCAACTTCTTATTTATAAAGATAAAAACAATAACTGCACTACACAAAGTATAGTTTTACAAACTTTTTACAGTACCAATTGTTTGACATTACTTTCTTATTTATAAACATAAAAACAATAACTTGCTAGCATTGTGAATAACAACTAAACATATTATTTTACTACATTAATATTTTTTTTAAAACACAAATCATCTATTGCCAACTACACTGTGAATAACAACGACATTTTTTTTAACTATACATTAATAATTTTTTTTTAAAACACAAATCATCTATTGCTAACTACACTGTGAATAACAACTGAGCATTCTTATTTTTTTTTAACTTTACATTAATATATATTTTTTTTAAAAACACAAATCATCTATTATCTTGTGGAACTGCTAGTTGCATGCTTATCACTTCGTCTAAAAAAAGCTTTACTTGTTTTTTTTTTAAAGTCTGTCGAAAAAAAGCTTTACTTGTTTTTTTTAAGTTGGTTGTTGCCAGTTTGATGCTCCAGCATCATAGACACGGCTAGAACCATAGCTCTTGAATGTGACATACTTAAGGTAGCCGATGGTACAGATGCATTTTTTTTTTAATTATACAGAAGAAGAGAAGATTAATATTGTAGACAATAAAAGTGTAAGTATGCCTGTAGCAGGTTTTCCCATCAGTAATATACTGGTTCATCTTGTCACATTGCTCTGAAGTGATGCATTTGTGTTGGCCTCTTTTATGGCAGGTAATGGGAAGATCATCCCCTGCAGATAAACTACTTTTGGTACAAACCCTGAGGAAAAAAGTTCACATTGTGGCTGTCACTGGTGATGGAACAAATGACGGTCCTGCACTTCATGAGGTGTAGATATTTATTGGATGGTTCATCTGCTGGTATTCATAACCCATAAGAGAGTGTTGCCGGTGCTATAAAGTTTACGTGATGGAAGCAGTCATGTGATTTCTTTTTTGTTCCGGCTGTCTAGGCAGATATAGGTCTCGCAATAGGTATTCAAGGAACAGAAGTTGTGAAAGGAAACTCAGATATCGTTATCCTAGACAATAACTTTGCATTTGTTGTAAAGTTTGCTTATAGACATGGATATTGTTTAATTTTTAAAGGTTTCATGGTTTATTTCAGAAGCGGCAAGCTACTTCCACTTCTCTTTCCATGTTTTCCAGGTAGTTCGTTGGGCGCGTTCAGTTTATGCAAACATTTAGAAATTTATTCTGTTTCAACTTACTGTAAATGTTACAGCACTAGCAATTTAATTTGTTGCTGCTGTCTCATCTGGAAATGTTCCTCTGAATGCTGTGCAGGTTAGTTTTAAGATTCAGTTGTTGTCTAGATTTTACCATATACATGCCCTGTTACCTTCTGTTCATAATTCTGGATGCTTCTGTGCACCTCTACAGCTTCTTTGGGTCAATCTCATCATGGACGCCCTTGGAGCTCTTGCATTGGCAACCAAACCTCCAACGGATCACCTGATGCACCGACTTCCAGTAGGCGTAGGTAGGAATTTGTTACAATCACAAACCTTGCCTGTAAAATATGGCAATTTAAAACTGGTACCCATTGCACATACTTTTGCAAAGGTCAATGTTACTTAAAAAGTGGATCAGGTGGCATTATATCCTCAGGAGTGCCGGAAAGAAATTCAACCACCAAAAATGAGTTCTCTATAACTAAAATTAGGAAGCAATAAAACCACAAAGGGAGTGGGTGAATCCAAAGGAATAAACCCTGGACAAGTCACAAGCTATCTTGCAAAAGGTGCCTTGTGCATGGTTCTTCCTCATTACACATAGAAAATATGTATTCCCTATTTTTTTTTGGGTTGATTGTCTATTCTTTTACGAGAAATAGACTTTTGGAGTTTGTGGACACTTGCATCCTTTTGGCTTACTATTAAATGTCTTCTTCAGGGAGCCGCTTAGTAAAAAAATATAATCTGGAGGAATCTTATTTTTCAAGTATGTATTCTCTTCTTTTGCTTTTGCTGCGGTAAATGGCAACAACAATTTTAATTTGAATCATGAATGCACTGATTACTCTGAATATTTGGCAGGCTTTGTCTCAAATTGCTAGGGCAAGGACATTTTTTAAAACTAAAGGATGACAATAACAATGCAAGCCATGCAGACACACTTAAAAACACGTTATTTTTTAATGCCTTTGCGCAGTGCCAAGTAAGTCGGAGAATTCCTCTTAGTTTGTGTTGTCAGCTTCTACTCTTCCTTCATCCATGCTTGGAAAATTGCTTGAATTGTTTTTGTTCATAGAGTTTTTGCATTTTGATGTTTTTCTTACATTGACATTATTTTGACTTATCCGAAATGCTCACATGAACAGATATTCAATGAATTCCATACAAGGAAGCCAGATCAAATTAACATCTTTTCAAGGACTACGTAAAAATCATTTATTCATTGGCGTCATAGGTGCTACCCTTTGCTCACATGAACAGATATTCAATGAATTCCATGCGAGGCAGCCAGATCAAATTAACATCTTTCAAGGACTACATAAAAATCATATTCATTGGCATCATAGGCGCTACCCTTGTCCTTCAGGTAAGGAGTTGTTTTATATGGTGGTTTGGAGTTCCACTAATTGTTCTCATTTGTTCTGCTATTTGTATTAGTGTGCATTGATCCATTAGCAGAGGTAGGCATTTGAACACAAATCTAGTATATTCAAATCAAAATCAGGGATATTTAAATACATGTTTAGCAACCTTAAAACTACACATGAAAGTGACAAAACACACATCGAAGAACTGCTGGGTGGCTGTTAGATTCAGTCTTGGAGCATCTACAAGTCCTTTAGTTGTCATTCAACGTGCTCTTTATTTGTAATTATTTCCTCCTGATGAATATCTCGTGTTTGCTAATATTTCGTATTGAGTCAGAGTCCAGAGAGAGTAGATAAAGCTGTACATATTCCTTCTAATTTCCATGGTTTTCAAATTGTGGCTGTACTAGGGGATGCCTCCCATAAGCAAATTGTTATATATGGGCTAGTGGCTATTGTTAGAAAATCCTTCAAGTCGTGTTATCTCCCATTCTGGTTTTGTGGCCATACACAGGTGCAATGCTCAAACCAACACTGAATATGGTTGATGCTATTCTCTGGCAGCATATGGACAGTATATTATCCTTTAAAGGGTATAACTACATATCACAATTATTAGTCAACTTGTCTTCCTTAGAAAGAAACCTCAAGGACATTTTGTGCTTCTTCAAATGGCCACTTTCTCTTTTATGTGCGTCTTATAAATCTCATTGGAATTGTGAGAGGGCCCAAGCACTGTATGGTTCCAATCTTTTGTGTCTAATTCTTGACGCTTTTGAGTTGCCTTAAACATGGTGAATGTTTCCAATTTTGGTTAGGATTTCAAAAGAATTTGTTTGTTCCTAGGCCAAATGGTTAGATGAATGTTCTAGAGAAGTGCAAAGAAATGTTGCTTTTGATTATAGAAGTTGTTACAAGATTGCATGGGGTGGGACAAATTGCCATGGAACTCAATACAAGATTGGTTTAGATTCCTATTAATGTTGTGTGATCTTCTTTGACCTTATCCTTGTACTCTATTGACTACTTTTTCTTTTCCTTTCGTCTTTGGTCCTTTGTACTCAAGTGAGCCTTATGGCATTGGCCTTCCTTTTGGTGTTTGTTTTCTACCTCAAATGTAATTGTTGGGTGGCTGTTAGATACTTAGATTCTTGAAAACTAGGAAAATTTTGGGTTTAGGATGCAAATGAGTGTTTTTTGGGTTTGATTTCACCTTCTCTCTACTCCCTCTGCAAGTGGAAACAACAAAAATGAGGCCAATATAGAAAAAAAAAATTGATGTCATTTTTCACTGTTTTTGCCACTGCAGCCTAGCTTTTTTCTTGGACTCACGAGTTTAAAAAAACTCGCGAATCCAAAAAAAATTTGTGAGTAAAGAAAAAAAAACTTGGCAAGTCTAGAAAAACTCGTTGAGTTGAGTAAAAGAAAAATTTGGGGGCCAACTTGGGCATGGAGTCGACAAGTTTTTCAAAAACTTACTGAGTTTTGTAACTATAGTTTCACTACTTTTCCCATGTGGTAGGGTACTAACGAGTTTAACTCTAATCTATGTCTACATAGGCAAAGGCAACTCTTTGGCATGTTTTTCACCAAGCGCCAAATCTACTTTTACTCTTTCTGTTGTCAAGTTCTTGAGTCTTAGTGCATGAATGTGCTCCAAAGATATTGCAATTAACCTTTGTAACATGTATTCGAATAGGCTTATACATTCATATAAATGGTTTATAATCCTCTTACGATGATATTTTTCTATACTTTTAATGTACATTTTGATGTTTATTGAGTGGTTTGTTATGTAGATTTTTAATTTGATGAGTATTTCCTGAGTACAAGTCAAAGTCATATTCTCCAGCTTAGTTGAGTCCTTGCTGAATACAAGTCATGTGACATTGTGCATAATATAAGGCTCCAGGATAAAGTTCCAATGAAGAATGAATATGTTGGGACAATCTTTTTGTTTTCTACACCAACCTTGCTTTTGATGTCATTTCTGATAGCTTTTGTTTAATTAACCCACAATCTTGTGATTTTTATATAAAAATATGAACATGATATAATTATTGCGTATAGTCTATTAATTGGCAGATGTTCCTCTGGAGGGCTTTGGAATTGGGGCAGAAAGGCTTGCTCACTTGGTTAGAGAAAAGGACTATAATGGTCTACAGCAGATGGGAGGGGTAATTAAGAAATTGATTTTGATCTTGTTTTTCAACATGATAATGTGGGTCATAATTTAAAAAATAAAAAGAAAGTGCTTGTTAAGGTAGTTATGGTAGTAATAGTATGCAGTGCTAACAGGTAAATGAGGTAGCCAAGCAGTTAATTCCTGATCTAGACAAGGGTATCAAGGAAGGACCTCAAGAAACACAATTCCGTGAAAACACATACGGGGAGAACACCTATCCACAAAAGGCTGCACGCAGTTTCTTTGTAATCTTTACTCATTATAAGTACATTCGTTGTCAGTTATGTGTTTATGGAATTGAAATTACAGTTAGTAATGTGTTAACTATCGTTGTTTAGGTTTTTGATTGGGAAGCTTGTCAGGACACAACACTAGTAATTTTAATGATTTGTGTGGCATTATCACTTGCTTTGCAAATCAAAACTGAAGTAAGCTATACCATCTTTTTATATGTCTTTTTGCCTAAATGGCCTCTGCCTGGGCCTTATCTGTTGCTCCTTGCATGCGATATGACTCTTTGAAATATTTTCTTTTTCCTATAACTTTATGAATTCTTATAGACTTTTTTTGTCCGATCCAATTTAAGTATGTTGCTTCCATTGTTCTGAAAGATGTATATTGATTATTGTTCCTTTTCAATGTGAAATCCGCAGGGCATCAAGGAAGGGTGGTATGATGGTGGAAGTATAGCATTTGCAGTGATCTTTGTAATTCTTGTTACAGGTAGGACTGTGTATTGCATGATTTAATTTTAATATCTTTTACTAGATAGTATTTGACAGTTTTTTTGAAGGATGTGACAGTTTTTTTGAAGAGGAGCATACTTATGTTTGTATTATACTTTTTCACATTGAAAAGGAAAAATTTCTTGAATTTGGATTTAAAACATTTCTGATGACTTTCGGTTTTATATAGGGCACAACAATTCTTTTTACCTAAATGGTCATATACTGGCTCATCTTGTCATATTGCTTTGAAGTGATGCATTTGTGTTGGCCTCTTCTATGGCAGGTAATGGGAAGATCATCCCCTACAGATAAACTATTGTTCGTACAAGCCCTGAGGAAAAAATGTCACATTGTGGCTGTCACTGGTGATGGAACAAATGACATGCCTGCACTTCATGAGGCATGGATATTTGTTGGATGGTTCATCTACTAGTATCAATATCCCATAAGAGAGCGTTAGCAGTGCTATAAAGTTCACTTGATGAAAGCAGTTATGTGATTTCTTTTTTGTTCCGGGTGTTTAGGCAGATAGGTCTCACATGGGTATTCAAGGAATAGAAGTTAAAGAAAGCTCAGATATCATTATCCTAGACAATAACTTTGCATCTGTTGTAAAGGTTTGCTTACAGACATGGACATTGTTTAATTTGTAAAGGTTTCATGGTTTATTTCAGAAACGACAAGCTGTTTCCACTTCTATTTCCATGTTATTTAGGTAATTCATTGGGGGCGTTCAGTTATGCAAACATTCAAAAAATTATTCAGTTTCAACTTACTGTAAATGTTGCAGCACTAGCAATTAATTTTGTTGCTGCTGTTTCATCTGGAAATGTTCCTCTGAATGCTGTGCAGGCTAGTTTTAAGATTCAGTTGTTGTCTGGATTTTATCGTATACATGTCCTGTTACCTTCTGTTCATATTTCTGGATGCTTCTGTGCACCTCTACAGCTTCTTTGGGTCAATCTCATCATGGACGCCCTTGGAGCTCTTGCATTGGCAACCAAACCTCCAACGGATCACTTATGCAACGACTTCCAGTAGGCGTAGGTAGGAGTTTGTTACAAACACAAACCTTGCCTGTAAGATTTTGCAATAGAAAGAATGATTAAAGGTCAATGTTACTTAAAAAGTGGATCAGGTGGCAATTTGTCCTTAGGAGTGCTGGAAAGAATTTAAACCACCAAAAATGAGTTATCTATAACTAAAATTAGGAAGCAATAAAACCACAAAGGGGGTGGGTGAACCCAAAGGAATAAACCCTAGACAAGTCACAATCTAGATAAACGATCTTGCTAAAGGTGCCTTGTCAATGGTTCTTCCTCATTACATATAGAAAATATGTATTCCCTATTTTTTTTTGTTGGGTTGATTGTCTACTCTTTTACGAGAAATAGACTTTTGCAATTTGTGGACACTTGCATCCTTTTGGCTTACTATTAAATGTCTTCTTCAGGGAGCCACCTATTACATATGTGGAGGAATCTTATTTTTCAGGTATATATTCTCTTCTTTTGCTGCAGTAAATGGCAAGTCACAAGCTAGATAAACGATCTTGCAAAAGGTGCTTTGTGCATGGCTCTTCCTCATTGCATATAGAAAATATGTATATAGTTTTTTTGTTGGGTTGATTGTCTATTCTTTTACTAGAAATAGACTTTTGGAGTTTGTGGACACTTGCATCCTTTTGGCTTACTATTAAATGTCTTCTTCAGGGAGCCGCTTATTACAAGTATAACGTGGAGGAATCTTATTTTTTCAAGTATGTAGTGTTTTCTTTTGCTGCTGTAAATGGCAACTGCAATGTTAATTTGAATCATGAATTGATTACTCCTGAATATTTGGCAGGCTTTGTATCAAATTGCTTTCCTCCTTACACTTACTTTCAAGGGCAAGGACATTTTAAAACTGGAGGATGACAATAACAATTTAAGTAATGTATCCGCACTAGGTACCTTACTGGCAAGTTCCTTCAATCCTCGGAAGGAGGTCCGGGGTTCAAGCCTGGTGGCCTATGCCGGATACACAAAACCCCCCGGCTAGCCTGGGGAACGGTTTTCCTTAATAGAAAGGTTCTATCCGCATTAGGTACCTTATTGGCAAGTTCCCTCAATCTTCGGAAGGAGGTCTGTTAGGTTGTGGAGTCCGATCTCGGCTAAATATGGATAAAATAGTTATTTGTTCCTTAACTGGACTGTAGATGACCAATCCCGAACTAGAGGTGGAAAAGGAAAAGTTAATTTTAGGATTGGCTAAAATTAACCTTTTTCTAATTGTAAACTTTCTAAGTTTGAAGTAGGCCTTAAGTGGGGATTGGGTTAATTATAGGATGATTGTTTTAGCATGCATGTAATTGGTTTCCTTATTTATGTAATACCTCCGGTAGAGAGGATTGTAAGTTTGAACTAGGCCTTAAGTGGGGATTGGGTTAATTATAGGATGCTTGTTTTAGCATGCATGTAATTGGGTTTCCCTATTTATGTAATACCTTCGGTAGAGAGGATTGTATCTTGTTTATGGGAAGTGCATAGGATTGTGCATTCTTGTAGAGAGATCAGGAAGCTTGGTGTAGAGCTTGATGCAAGGGTGTTTGCATGTTGAATTACTGTTAGAGTAATTGTGTGGAGATGTTGGTGTTTTGAAGAGGAATTTGCAACTGGTTGTGTTGCAGGATTACTCCCTTCAGAGATTGTATTGGTGTTAATGCAAAAGACTGGTGTTTCTTGGTGGATGTAACCCACACTGGGTGAACCACATTATATGCCATGTTTTCTCTTGTCTTGCTTGTTTATTATTGCTCTTTTGTATTTTATATTTTATGTAGTGAATCCTAACAATTGGTATGAGAGCAAGTTTGGGATTCAAGATTGAGTGGGAGCTTGACTTGAGTGGGAGCTATGGCAGAAGAAGGGAAGTTCAAGGTGTTTGTTCCATTTGGCAGAAAGTAACTGCGGAGCTCTTTCACGAAGGACTGTGATGGAGTTGTTCGGTGTGACGCCGAAGATGGTAAAGAATTTCCAGGTGTTATGCAACGAGAGTGGAAGGGCCCTGGTTTCTCACCATTGTGGCAAGAAGGGGCACCTGAAAAAGGATTGTTGGTCTCGGGATAGAGATGGAGGAGAAAGGTCAGATGTGAATCTAATGAGTGAAATTCTGACACTTTTTGATACGGATGGTCTTGACATTGACGTTGGAGGACCAGAGAGTTCTCAAGCAGTGGGAACTGGGAGACATGTCCAAGAAGATGGACATGGCTCATGATTTAATGTATGATTTTTCAGGATGGAACACATAATATGGTTATAGCTTTGGATCATTGCGACCCCAAGTCCCTAAGTTGGAAGGTAATTCCACACTCGAGGAGTGTGCTTTCAAAGCTAGTGGTAAAGCCATATTTTGTGTGTGCATGCTATGGGTCATCCATAGTATGTAGATCTTGCCATGGTGGTGATGTTTGATTCACCATGATACAAAGTAATTCTGAGGATGTTGTTATTATCACTGATTTTATTTGTGGTAGAGATATTGTGTGTTGCTTGTTGATCACTAGATAAAAGTGCGTGGATGACACTAGTCTAGTGTGATGGTTCAGAGCATGGTTACAACAATCTGGAGGAGTTGACATTCCTTGTTTGGCTTGAAGATATTCTTTGGCGGATGCAGCAGCGGTAGAGTTGTTGTGGATCAGTCTCCAAGTGGGAGATTGTTAGGTTGTGGAGTCCGATCTCGGCTAAATATGGATAAAACAATTATCTATTCCTTAACTGGACTGTAGATGACCAATCCCGAACTAGAGGTGGAAAATGAAAAGTTAATTTTAGGATTGGCTAAAATTAACCTTTTTTCTAATTGTAAACTTTCTAAGTTTGAAGTAGGCCTTAAGTGGGGATTGGGTTAATTATAGGATGTTTGTTTTAGCATGCATGTAACTGGTTTCCTTATTTATGTAATACCTCCGGTAGAGAGGATTGTAAGTTTGAACTAGGCCTTAAGTGGGGATTGGGTTAATTATAGGATGCTTGTTTTAGCATGCATGTAACTGGGTTTCCCTATTTATGTAATACCTCCGGTAGAGAGGATTGTATCTTGTTTATGGGAAGTGCATAGGATTGTGCATTCTTGTAGAGAGATTAGGAAGCTTGGTGTAGAGCTTGATGCAAGGGTGTTTGCATGTTGAATTATTGTTAGAGTAATTGTGTGGAGATATTGATGTTTTGAAGAGGAATTTGCAACTGGTTGTGTTGCAGGATTACTCCCTTCAGAGATTGTATTGGTGTTAATGCAAAATATTGGTGTTTCTTGGTGGATGTAACCCACATTGGGTGAACCACATTATATGTCGTGTTTTCTCTTGTCTTGCTTGTTTATTATTGCTCTTCTGTATTTTATATTTATGCAGTGAATCCTAACAAGGTCCTGGGTTCAAGCCTGGCAGCCTACGTTGGATACAAAAAACCCCCCGGCTAGCTTGGGGAACGGTTTTCCTTAATATAAAGGTTTTAATCCGCACTAGGTACCTTATTGGCAAGTTCCCTCAATCCTCGGAAGGAGGTTTGGGGTTCAAGCCTGGCGGCCTACGCCGAATACAAACCCCCCTCCCCCCCGGCTAGCCTGGCGAACGGTTTTCCTTAATATAGAGGTTTTTTGCACCTGGGGGTGCAACGCAACGGTTTGGGCTTTGGCTCTTCTTCGGGAGGTTCAAGGTTCAAACCGGGGCGTGGGTGAGTGTGTGAGGGGGTGGGTGTGTCTCCCTGGTGGAGTTATAACAGGTTTGGGGATTCCTGGTCAAAACCCCCATATCTTAATAACACCAAAAAAAAAAAACAATGTAAGTAATGCAGATACACTTAAAAACATGACAATTTTTTTAGCCTTTGTGTTGTGCCAAGGAAGTCTGGGAACTCTAAGTTTGTGTTGTTAGCTTCTACTCTTCCTTCATCGATGTTTGGAGAATTGCTTGAATTGTCTTTTTTCATAGTGTTTTTGTATTTTTGTGTTTTTTTACATTGACATTTTTTGACTTTACGGAGAAGCTCACATGAATATATATTTAATGAATTCCATGCAAGGAAGCCAGATCAAATTAACATCTTTCAAGGACTACATAAAAACCATTTGTTCATTAGCATCATAGGCGCTACCCTTGTCCTTCAGGTAAGGAGTTATTTTATATGGTGGTTTGGAGTTCCGCTAATTGCTCTCATTTGTTTTGTTATTTATATTGGTGTGGATTAATCCATTAGCAGAGGTAGGCGTTTGAACACAAATCTAGTATATTCAAATCAAAATCAGGGATATTATCAAATACATGTTTAGCGAGTGTCATATTTGGTGCTCATCATTGTTATTAAGAATTCTCTACTCTGACCGAAATTCTATCTTTTGCGCAAGTTATGATTGTTGAGTTTCTCAAGAATTTGCAAAGACCACACAACTTAAATCCAATACAATGGACCATTTGTATTGTCATTGGTTTTATAAGGTTTGGAAGATTATTCTTATTCATTGTGGCAACGATGGTAATGCTTTTTCCATTTCTATGAGGATGATCACTTGACATTGATTTTGATTGATTTCCTATTTTTTATTGTGAAATAGTTGGCCACTTGCGGCAATAGTCAAAACCATTCCTGTGCCTGAAAAACCATTCAGTGAAATATATTCAGGCAAAGGCATCATTTAGGTAACTTATTCCTTGTTTAACAAGTCAATGAAGCCAAATTTCATGGCTTAATAACGAAAATATCATAGTGAAAGCATTCTTTGAAATATTTCATAAGATCCAAGTCGTAAAATTGCAGGAGTTAAAAATGATTCTTCAATTTACTTTTTTTTTGTAGAACTAGGCCCAAGAAATGATGGAGAAGCCAGAGCAGATCAGACGACTCTAGATAATGAATTGCAAGAGCAAGAGATACAAATTGTGTAACAAAAGTTTATGGAGAACATTGATTTGGTCAACATCTATCAAGCTCAGAAAAATGGTACCACAAGAGCAAATAGCACATAAGGAGGTTGGACTTGTGATATATGAGAAAAATGTGACCAAGTAAAAGCAACAGGAACTGTAAACAGCCAAGACAACATATGGGCTGGGAGGTTAAAGGTAAAGATTCGTTTATTGTCTTAGTAGAGGGACGCTTAAAAAGCCATTGTTAAGTATAATGATATGTTTGCATCAATTTCCTCCAAAATGATTGTAGTATGTTATATTTATTAGTTTTACTTCCTAATGATTATTTGTAGGTGAAGTAAAACATCCCAGTTAATGATCGATATAATGAGAGAGACGTATAACTGAGATGTAAGAACTTCATAAAGTGGTTTGAAGAATAAAAAAAATCCCTAATGGTATACAACTGATACTTTCGGCAGGTGAGATATTTTTTTACAAGTTGTAGAACTTTTTTTTTTTGAACTTAAAATTATTGTTTTAACCCCTTTTTCTTGTTTTGTTTATTATTTTACAAATTTTAAATGGTTCATAGGTTGTTGGATTATTCACATATTAATGAAGATAAGTTTAATGAGGGGCAAATTACTAGGCAGTGAAGACTATAAAGGCAGCTTTGGGGAGGATTGAGTAGTAGATGACAAACTCATCTTCATTGTATAATGTGTGAACAATCCAACAACCTATGAACAATTTAAGGGCAAATTAATGGGCAATGAGGACTATAAGGACAACTTTGGGGAGGATTGTGCAGTAGATGACAAGGATGTATGAGATGATAAAGGTTATTCATAGAGGATGATGGTATTGGTGGATGACAAGGATGTATGAGATGATAAAGGTTATTCATAGAAGATGATGGTATTGGTGGCCACCTCAAGCTAATTTATTAAATGAGTTAAAAGATAACAAGGACACACTAAAGAAGAACAATTGATCATTTCTTGTAAAAATGTGTAACCATTCACTTTGGCCATTTTCACTTTGTGAAGTGATTCATGTAATTAACAAACCAATAAGGTGTAAGTTTATAATGAATGATTTTCCTTACAAGTCATTGCAAGTCTATTATTCTTTTTTGATGTTAGTGAGATAATGGTGTATATGGACACCACCCATGTGTTGATTTTTTTCTATTCTTTTGTGAATTTTCATGGTAGTTGAGCTAAAATTCTCTTGGTTATTAGTTTCATAAATGTAGTTTTACAAATTTCAAAAGAACTTATTTTTGATAGTTTTTAAAAGAGACGATTCTCAATAATTATTTTTTCATTATTTTCTGGAAGACCTAAACATAAAGGGTTCATCCAAAAATCTAAAATAGCACTTGAATAAAAATGAGTTGAAGGTTAGGGATCACAATAGACAGCCTAAATTTGGGATTCAAGAAAATAACTTGTATAGAAATAGTTATATGGATTTTTTGGAGTGTTTTTTTTTATAAAATGGAGAATAAAAGACCAAAATTTGAATATAAAGAAACTAGCTAGTAAGAATTAAACTTTAGATAGTAATATGCTACACAAAGCTTATATGCATCTATCATCCATGACCAATTCCATAGACATTTTCCAATACACAATATGCAAGTGGAAAAAAAAGACTCACGAGGAGAATAAAGAAAATTTTAGAAAATTTAATTTAGGTTAGACTTCCAATGGACTTTCTACCATAGTTACAATGTACGGTTTGGTTTGGAAGTTCAAAAGGCTAAAAACATTTCGTGGAGGTTTGGTTCGGTTTGGATAATATATATACACCCCATACAAGAACATTTGCTTTATGCTAAAACAATTACACGCCACCGTCGTGTGCGAACACTTGCATTTTTTCCTCATGAACTAATAGTTGCATGTTGCCATCTTTGTTGTCACAAATTTTGTCATGATGGATTTCATTGTCATATTTTTCCATCATGGATTTCATCATCTTGTGTTTTGTAGTCATAAATTTCATCATCGCGAATATTTTTGTCTTATATTGTGTCGTCATATAATGTCATCACAAATTTTGTCATGTGAATGCATACACGAATCCTTGTGTGCCTTCATGCATGTTTGCTCCATGCATCAATCCTTCGTCAGTGTCACTAAACAAGTTTAGTCTTCTTCTATTGCAACCTCCAATCTTCTCTTCTCCCAAGGGAAACCATGTTGTTCATCAACTACGTTTAGTCTTCTTCTATTGCAACCTCCAATCTTCTCTTCTCCCAAGGGAAACCATGTTGTTCGCCAAGTACATTGTAATCATCCCATTATTGTCGTTGTATACCTTTCCAAGTGATTCACTTGTCACAATCTTAGGTCACCAAACTTGACCCAACTTCGAACGAACAATCACACCAGAATGTAGAAATGGAATACAACACATTGCAATATAATTTCATTACCACTTAGATAAACAAAATATACAATGCGAATACATACAAATATAAAAGGATACATTGTGCACATAGCATGTATCCTACACAATAATTATCTGCAAATCATTCCAACAAATAACTACCAACAATATATTTTGGAAATAGTAATATGCACACACACCTTCCTCTTGCGTCTCTCACATAGATGTGTACTTATAAACATAACATGATTGTTAGGTGGTTGACAACTACCCAACTACCTTTGAACTATCAGTTTACATAAAACATTAAAATACTCAATTACTTTAAATTATTACAAACATTTTGCACATACACATTATTACAGACACTCGACACTTACCACATTGTAATCATCCACTATTTCACACAATATGACAATCCTTTACCATTTAACACAATCTGGTGATGTAATGACAAACACTTTGTGTGCACATGTTTGCACAAAGACATTCCTATGCTCAAACATACATTTATTCAATCAATCACTCATTCATGTGAACATGTCATTTTGTCTACCTATATTTGCAACAATTGAATATGTGGAATGCAAAATTACCAATGAAATATTTTTTCTACCTTCATCCAAATACTTCAACAACCCACAATTCACAACTCTCTGAGTTGTCTAAGGTATTCTTTCTATAGAAATATTATATGTAGAAATTTTGTTACAAAAATATGTGAAATGGCTTGGACTTCTCCAACCTAGTCTACAATATTCCACATTTGAATGCTCAAGGACCAACTATCATCTCCATCGTCATGAGGTATCAATCACCAATTTTTTCTATAGTATTATAGATATTAAATACAAAAGTGGTTATAAATAAAGAACTTACTGTTGACGAGTTTGTCATATCAAATTTATTTTAAATAGAGCCTTAGTAATAACTCACATTTATCCGCACCAAGTACCCTACTGGCAAGTTCCCTCAATCCTCGAAAGGAGGTCCAGGGTTCAAGCCTGACAGCTTGTGTCGGATACAGGAAAAAACCCTCGGTTAGCCTGAGGGGTATACCCGGATGATACAGGCCCCATGGAACGAAAATAACTAGCCCCAGGGGATACGGGGAACGATTTTCCTTAACATAAGGTTTTAACCCTACACTTGTCAGTTACTAAAAATAGTGTGGTTGTGACCAACTCTCCTATGTAACCGGAAAACAAATAACTCACATTTTGTTTGTTAAGTTATTTCCTTTTATTTAAAATATAGTTGTGGATGTTAAATTGAAATGTATATATGCCACCCTTATCTGTAAATTAAAAAAATGTAAAAAAGTTGCTCACTTCGATATTTTCATAAAGATAAATATACTAAAGCTTGTGGAAGGAGAATTTTGAACTTGTGTGAAATTTATTAAATACAAATATGTAGTTGGCAACTTTTGTCATTATAATTTGTATATGAATGTGTTGTAGTTATTCTTGCATATATTTTTGTTGAAGATATCATCCTTACATACTTCTACTTCATGTTTGAATGCTCTTGTAATAACCTAATAGAAACTCAAAATAGTTGTCACGCTTGTCCAAATCTGGACCAAGAATTCAAACCAGGTTTGTTTAATTCAATCCTCATTTTTTATTTTAATTTGCAAAGTTTTTATATATTCAAACATAAAATATGACTCATAAAGTATTAAGTATAAAATAAGCTTAAATATAGAAAATATGGAAGAATTTGGATTTTTCTATGTTTTATTTATATATATTTATATTTTTTTATAAATAGGATGTCAACAAAGAAGTTTGTGCACGTGAAGATGTATTTGTTGACATGGAAGTGCAAGTCGATGGTGTGCATGTAGAAGAAAGAGGTTGCACATGTGGAGATGTGCATGCCAACATGAAAGTGCACATTGATGATAAGTGTGCAACAAATATGTGGAGGCACTGAAGATGCATGCGCAAACAAGCGTAAATGGAGACATGCATGTAGATAAACAAGGTCATGCAGGTGAATGCATCTACGCAGATGTTCATACCAATGAAGTTGGGCATGTTAATTTTGACGAGTTTGATGGAGGAGAAAACCTAGTTTGGCAAGAAAGGCTAGGAGTGGTTAGAGCAAGTTGTACAATGGAAAGAATACATGACAAATGTTTGGTGTTGGAGCAATTGCAATTTGGTGTGTCCAAAGGTGAGTTAAACAAGAGTTTGACATCAAAGCAAATGCAATATGGTATGTCTGACAATGTGTGATATGGAAGTGCAACACTAGAGCAACTATAGGTTGGTGTGGTGAGTAGGATAGGAGTCTGACATCAAAGCAATTGTAATTTGGCACTTTTCATGAAGCATAGGATGAGTCTGACACGACAACGATGCAGTGGGGTGCATTTGATAATGTGTGTGACAAGGGCAAGACGTATGAACAACCACTACCAATGTTGAATCATCCTATCACGTCAACAACCAATTTTGGCATATCACATAAATGTCACATGTTTCATGGTGGTGAAATAGAAGACCTAGTTAGGAAATGAAAAAATATCTCATGATGTGGAAAGTAAATAGGTAGAAAAATGATGCAAAGTGGAGAAGGTTATTCTCTACGACATTTCATGGAATCACAATAGACTGGCACATGGGATTGCTAAAGGGTAAATACCAAACTTGG
Source organism: Wollemia nobilis (assembly GCA_028583015.1). Taxonomy (NCBI): domain Eukaryota; kingdom Viridiplantae; phylum Streptophyta; class Pinopsida; order Araucariales; family Araucariaceae; genus Wollemia; species Wollemia nobilis. The sequence goes on from JAQPPZ010016964.1 coordinate 2,874,791, forward strand.
GAAGGGTTACATAAAGCAATTGTGAAGGAATTTTGGTTGTTCCACAATAATGATAAGGTCATTGCTAAAATTTATAAAATGAAACAAGGTGAGAAAGAGTCTGTTCGATTCTACAACAGGAGGTTGAGTGGGTTGTTTACCCATCTAGAGGAAGATACCATCATATGTATTGAAGAAGAGGTAATTCATGGAGGGACTTTATTCTACGTATAGGAAGAATATTAGGATGATCCCTCCAAAATCATATTAAGAGACCTTTGAGCGGGCTTTGAATTTGGAAAGTGATGCCAAAATGTCATTAAAATATTGGGTTCATGTTGATGGGGATGAGGGTAGCCCTAAAAATGAAAGTGATTATGGCATTGAAAGTAATTTTTACAAAGAGAATGACTCTTGCTACGAAAGTGATGATTCAAAAAACAAAAGTAGTTTGGAGAATGAGAGTAGTGCAACACCCAAGTGTCGGGGTTGAGAAGTCAATGAAGGAAGTAACACTAAAGAGGAGTGATGATGTTGAAGATGATAGAGATGCAAATAATGCATATAAAGACGTGAAATAATTACTAAAAGTATGTTCAACATAGAGGGAGATTATACCAAGGGGTGAACCATTGGTGATGTGGTCTTTGACAACCACTAGAGAGCTAGAAGATGTTAAGGATGATATAAAATGCAAACCCATTAAGCAATATTGTCTATGATATTTGTGGGAAAACTTTACACATTAATGCTAAAGTACTACAAGTTGAGATGAACCAATAATATGTAGAGGGTTTGAAAAGTCAAGAGAAGAGTCAAAGCCCTATCTGAGAAGTAGAGGTGACCTTTATAAACCTAATTGCAATTGAGGAGGTGAACATGGTTATAATCGAGGAGGCAATCAAGCAAATTGTTGAAGATGTGCATAAAGAGGAGGTTGTACAAGTGGTTGATGTAGACAACAAAGTGAGTGATGCAGGAAAAAAGTAAATGATGTAGATGACAAAAAGGAAGGTTGTTCACATCCAACCATCTACTGGGTCTATTTGACCATTTGAACTTGGTTCATCTAGACCCAAGCCTTGTAGTTTGGGCCTAGCCATCTAAGTTGGGACCTAGGCCATTTGGGATGACTCAAACAAGGGGAACAATTGTCAAGGCTTCTTCCAATTGTTTGGGGGAGAGAGCTTAATCCTAGATGACCCATGGGATGTCTAGCTAAGGGGAAGGCCATCAAAGCCACCCTTTTATTGCTTGAAATGGAAAATAACCCCCTAGATGGTCCTTGGGCCTTCAGGCCTAAGGGGGTCATTTGGGCCCCACCTTGACCACCTAGGAAGGTTGTTTGTATTTCACAGAAGGTCGTCAAGAAGACCAAGGAGGTTGTTTAGACCCCTGGGCTATCTAACGCCAAGGGATGTCTATCAAAGACCAATACATGGTCATCTAAGGCTAAAAGATGTTTGTCAAAGACAAAGATAGGCTATATAAGGCCAAGGAATGTTCAAACCAAGACTAGGCCATTTGAGGACAATAAAATATCATTTGGAGATAAGGAATGTTGGCTAGAGTAAAGGGAGAGGTTATCTCTCCTCTCAGAGAGGTTGAAAGAGTTGAGTAGAAGTTGTTTGAGTGGGTTGAGTGAAGGCCACCAAAATGCAAATGAGGAAAATTCAATTCAAACAATGAGGGTTCCAACAAGAAAGAAACATGTCATTGTAGTACTCTGAGTTGATAGAATTTGGTTTCTAATTCACTATAACACATTGCATGTAGGTGAAGAGCATACTACCATAACAAATGTATGAACATTCACAAGATAACAAAACAAAAAAGACATACATTAGAAATGAGTTAGGAATGGAAAGAAAAAATCAAGGCAAAATCAATACAACACTCGAACTCTAAACACATTTCAACCTCAAGGTCTCGTTAATGGAATGAGTTTGAATGAAGTACAACTCCTATAAATAGATCTAACTCAAGAGAGGGGAACCAAAAAAATATTGGGCTTTACACAAGACACAAGATCATAAAATTACAAAATAAAATTGTTGGGGTATTAAATGTACAAAAAGGTTATTACAAAAACATTGTTGGTAAAGGACCACGATGGTTGCATTAACTACCAAGGCTCAACCCCCAAGAATAACCCACCCAAAAATGACATTAAAATGTAAAATTAAGAAAAAAACGTTTAGAAACACCCTTTTACAAAAGGTTGAATTTGAAGTTTCATGACTCCTCAAATACACCTCTTAATCGTGCAATCTTATAGCTATTAGAAAGTTTACAAAAAACTATTTATTTGTCAAAAATAGTTTACAAAACTTGCACTAAATTTTTTAGAACTTAATCTAAAATTATTATAGCTGAAAAACATTAGAAAAAATGCAGTGGCCATGGAAGGTCATCTAAAGACAACCAAAACTTCCTCAATATTGCTTAGAATTGCATAGTCCAACAACTATTGGAAAGCTCTTGGAATTCTACATGAAATTAAAAACCCAAAACTGTAAAAGAATTACTTAGAGAGCTTGGAAATCCGTCTTGAATGAAAAATTATATTCTAAAAATTTTCAAGAGATTTTGGTTTTACGCATGTGATCTCGTAGGCTTCTTATTTCTCTAACATAGAGTATTTTTATAGATGTGCTTGAGTTCTCTATCTTTTTGCTATGCTTCAAACATTGGGGTGATGATATCTGAACCAATATAAAGATTACAAGCATAGTTACAATTATCTTATTTGAGGATAAGGGGAACCTCTTTGAACTTAACATCTTTTCTACGAGTAGTCTAACGAAGAACTTCAATAAACATCAAGTTTGAATTTCTAAAATAAACGAAAAAGAAATATGAGATATACTCTAGCTTTGAGTCCATTAAAAAATATATTTTTATTGGTAATAAACTATCTTTGGAGCTTTCTCTCTCACTAACAATGCAAGCTTTTTGTAATTGAATTGAATGATGAAAAGATGCACAAATATACCGATAAGCATTCATTGGCTTCTAAAACAATCTAGTGCTCAAAGTACTAGTCTAAGCAAAATTTGGTTTCTTGAAAAACTGTCCAAAAGAGTTACTTCCAAATAAAAAACAAAAGATGTAATTTTGATGCTATCATAAATGGAACCATAAGAGAAAAAAAACCCTTGGAGCTATACCACATTCCAATGACATCATCAATGAAGCATTTACAAAAAAAAATAATGTCCACATTGACAACACTAAACAACTACAATTTCAAATGACAAGGAAACCAGTAATCATAAAAAAACAACAAAATTGCTACCCATTGTAATTCCCCTTTTTTGTTTGTAAAATTTTGCACTAAATTCTAGAAAATGTTGGGTCAACACAATCTCAACTAGTTTGATAGAAAAACCATCAAATTCACCCCTTAGAAAATGATAGAGAGCACTCAAACCATGATCAATGAAATGCTAGGATAAATACTTTTAACATCAAAAGCAAAAAGGATAACATCATGAGGAAAAACATGATTATGGATCAGAGAGATGGAATTAATGAGGTGATTCTTTTTCTTGAGAAGAACTAACAAGAAAATATGATGAAGTGATCTAAGCAGATTACTTGATTCGGATATACAGACTATAGATTCTAATAGATAGACTATGGATCCCAAAAGATAAATTATAGGTCTCCGAAAAACATGATGAATGTTGTTAATGCTCATCATTTAATCTTATCAGTCTAGGATGATGTCCAAAGGCTATATGCTCTAGAAAGCAAGGAAGTGTGTCTTGGTATAAAGTCTTTTAAGGATTCTTATTTTCTAAAATGAAAATCATGCTTGCAAAAGATTTAAAAGCACACTTGCAAAGAATAAATATGAGAATTGAAACTACACTTGCAAAAATTCAAATCACACTTGCAGAAATTAAAATTACACTTGCAAAAAAACAAAATCACATTAAGAGAGAGAAAATTGAAATAACACTTGTAGATATTAAAATCTAACTTGCAGAGATTATATCTAATTTAACAATTGCATAAAACTAACCAGAAAAATAAATAATCAAATAATTTACAGATTAATTACAAATAAAAATAATATACAAAAGAATAAATAAATAAAATTTGTTAATTATTTTACAAACATATCCACAAGAAATAATACTTTCCATTGTGTTGATAGAGTGGGCCCTTACTCCTCAGCCCAATGGAAAGTAATTATTAATTCAAAATATAATTAAAATACATACATGTGAGAAAAGAACAAAAATCAAATAAGAGGGAATTACCTCTTGACAAAATCTTCAATTCAAATCATTCTCCCTTTATTTTATTCTTTGTCCTCCTCTAGAAAAATACATAAGCTAGGCACACATTTTTATATAAGTGGCACCTAACTATACTCCTACTTTATTAAAAATATTCCTACACATCTTTAACCAATTTCTAATAATTGGCATAATAAGTACACACTCCTAAATGGTTCAAACCGTGATGTGGGCAAGTGTGCGAGGGGGTGTGTGTGTGGTGGTTGTGTGTTAAATTCCCTATTGATAAGCATAGCTCTCAACTTTATGAGGGGTTGTGGTTGGGAGGAGACTGCTCAGCCCTATGTGTTGGTCTAGGGGTTTCTCACACTAACCAAATAAAAAAAGTACACACTCCTAAACTATTGGAAGTATCCTACACTTCCTCAATCACTTGTTAACAGTCAACATGAGCAAGACAAGTGGCACCTTATATTCCTCTTATCTTAGGAGCATCTCAACCACTTGCTTAGAATAAACATAAACAAGAGAAGTGGCACGTTACACTCCTTGTATTTAGGAGAAATCTTCTTGGAATTAATATTCTCCATATTTTATCTAAGATTTGATAAATAACTTGCAACACATTTTTAGCCCAATATTTGATGAGGAATTATTAAACATTATTTTAGCCATATTTTCAAAGAGAAATTTTAGGTATATTTTTAGCCTACTTTTTAGAGAGGCCAAACTATCAAAACTAACAACAAGATTTCATCCTTATTTTTAAGGAGAAATTTTAGCCTACATTTTAGAGAGGTCAAATTATTGAAACTAACAACATAATTTCATCTTTATTTTTAAGGAGAAATTTTAGCCTATTTTTTAGGGAGGCCAAATTATTCAATCCACAAAAGTCTTCACTTTATTTCCCATGCATCTCATGATGCATTCTCATATTTTTTTATCCATATTTTTTCCGTTCATTTTGGCCCAACTCATTCCCACACATCTTGGCTCATTTTGGCGCATTGTGACAATTTTGGCATAATCTGATGCAAGACTATTCTAACTTATTTTGGCTTAATCTGACGCAAGACTAATCCAACACATTGTCACAATTTTGGTGTATCAACATTTAGAGACCTCCAAGATGTCATATTTCTATTTGGTTTTATTAGTCTCATGATTACAAACCAAATAATCATGATTAAATGCAAAACTAAACTCAAAATCACATAAAACCTATCTAAAATAACATAGTAATCACTATGTCTAATCACAATATTAGTATAAATTACGGCCTAGTTCATACTTAATTATTCGTTATCAACACATTAAAAGAGTTAAGAATTATTGTTTTAAGATACAAAAATGAGATATTTTAATGTTTCATCACTCCCCCTAACTTAAATTGATCCATGTCCTCGTGTAACTTCAATTTATATATTACATTGATAATATGGCACACAATCACTATGCTTGGTATGTTGTATTTTCTCCCCCCAACTTGATGGATGGCATGTTCTCCCCCGAACATGAAAGAAAACATGTATTCTTTTTCTTTCTTTCTTTTTTTGAATATTTTTTTTAAATCATCATTTTTTCAAAACTAGTGGGAGCTAGAAAAGTTCCATCATGACATTAAGCAACATAATGGATGTTAGAATATTTTCAATGCTTGTAGAGTGTAAACAATTTTTGTTGCATCAACCAATGGCCTTTTTAAATGTTAATAATGCAAGGTATTCCATAGTAAATATGTTGTATGTTTAAGGTGGACTAAATATAATTATACATGATATTAAAATTACACAATAATGAAAAGAAAAATGCATACCTTGTTATCATAGATGACTTGATGCTCCTCCAAGGTAGATTTAAATACTATCATTGTGAAGTTGGCCATAAAAGCAAATCTTAGAACAATGATGAAGTTGTCATCAAGAGTTGGTCTGTGTAGACTTGCATTTTTTTTTACAAAAGAGGTCGCCATTTGTGGTTTTCAATCATCTTCTGCCTCGATTCATCCACAAGAGATTTTCACAATTGATTTTTTTTTTTTAAGACAAGCATGTTGAAAATTGGTTTTCATGCAAGCCTTGGTCTAGTAGTGCCTCAAAGATATTTTCACCACTATTTTTTTTTCCAAGACAAGCACGTAAAAAATCAATTTTAATGCAAGCTTTGGTCTAGTAGCGCCTCAAAGAGGTTTTCACCACTAAACTTATTTTTTGTAAGAGCTACAATGAGATAGAATATCTCTCATTTTATTCGGATAAAAATAAACCTTATTTCCTAGAAAGCGCATCTATATTTTTCTTCTACATGAAAATGACAACAAAAAACATCAACCTTTTCTTCTACATGAGCAATAAGAATCCCCTCCGTCTTTATTTGTCATTGAAAAAAGTAGCTAAAAAAAGTTATTTTTGTTCTTTTTCTACCATGTGGAAATTATAAAAAAAAAAACAAAATAAATCTAAACCTTCATCTCATTTTGCCATTTGTGATGTGCTAAAAAATATATGTAGTTCTATCTTTTTCCTGCCATGTGGAACAAGCTAAAAAAAAAGTAGATTTTATTATTATTTTTAGCTTATTTGTTAAACACATTTTCGAGCACCAATTTCGAGGTATATTTTGACAACAAATTGTTCCAACGCATTTTAGCAGAAGACTGTACTAGCGCATTTTGGTAGCAGATTATTTTAGCATATTTTGACAACATATTATTTTGGTGCATTATGATTGTTCTAACGTATTAGCATTTTTCTCAAGTTTTTTCTCTTTATTGCTCAAAATGAGGTATTGACATCATTTCTCCTCCCTTATTAAAAATTGATTATTTTGTGGGACATGTCTTTCCCAATGTGGAAAAACCATGGCCTTATGTTACAACTCTTCTTTCTTTCTTTCTTTCTTTCAAAAAGAGACCGCTATTTCTAGTTTTCAGCCATCTTTTTTCTTGATTGTGTCCATAAAGAATTTTCACAACCAAGATGTTTTCTTTTTTAATTTTATAGATATAAGTATTTTTTGATGCACTAATGCTTCATCTTTTTCAACACTCCTATCATGGCTCATTTTTCAGTACTTTGTAAAAAATATGTGCCAAGTCATTCTAGTGCATGTTCCAATGCTAGAATAATCTGATGCATATTTTGATGTCCGACTATTCCGACGCATGTTCCAATGTACGGATTTTTTTATGCATATTCTAATGCCAACATAATCTGACATATTTCGACGATCAATTATTTGGGCACATGTTCCGATGCAGCATAATCTAACATGTTTTAATGCATGTTTTGACGCTAGCATAATTTAACACATGTTTTGAATTCAGCATAATCCAACACTTGACTATTTCAACACATATCCCGATGCCTGACTATTTTGGTGCTTGATTATTCAGGTGCTCGATTATTCTGATGCATAAGTGCTTCGACATCATGGATCATCTGTTTACGTTTTTTATATCTCTAAGTCTGCATCACACATTAGAAAAGCCAAACGTGCATATATATGTATGATTTTAAACTAAACAACAATGAAAAGGAAAAATGCGTACTTCATTGCATCAGAATGGTTTATGCATGTCCATCGTTGAAAAGTAAGACTCAGACATTAAAAGCTAAACTTGTCATGAATGTTCTAACCTATAATTATTCTTTTGTTTTGTTTTATTTTTTTCAATCCTTTCTTGCACAGTATTTCTCAATATAGTTTCCTATGCATTTTTCTACATATTTTTTAGCACAGTTTTCTACCTAGATTCTTGCATAGTTTTTTATATCAATTCTTATGTAATCTTTTTCTACGCAATTTCTTGTGTAATTTTATTGCACACATTCCTATGGATATTTCTACATAATCTTTTTCTATGCACATTTCTAAGTAGTTTTCCATGTAGATTCTTACGTAGTCTTTTCCTACATAGTTTTTAGAATAATTTTCTATGCAGTCTTTTTCAACACAATCTTCTGCGCAAATTACTATGCAATTTTCTATGAAGATTTTTGCACAGATTTTAGCAAAGTTTTTTGTACAATTTTTTTTTCATGTGAGCACCTGTATGGGAAGAGGAGACCTTTACCACAATGGGCAAATATGTTTGTGTTTTCAAATTTTGAAGATGTAGACAAATGATGTTTGTCTACTATTATTTAGCCATAGGTTGTGTAAAGAATAGAGGTTGCTTAGTTTGTTGTAGTTAAGGCTTTAGGAGTAGATAAGAACAATTTTAATCATGGATGACAAAGTACCTTGAATTTGAACAAGGATTGGTCAAGATATTTTGATGTAATTTCCTTAAAATTTAGCAATACAAATGGTGAAATGTTCTTCATAGGGGCTTCTACCTCAAGATCTAACCAAATTGAATATGTAAATGTTTTAGCTTCATTGTTATTTTGTTCGACAATGTTTGTGTTACTTTGTCCTCTTGTCATAATATTTTTCCAATAAATGTTATAGATTTTTTTGAAAATATTGGAAGATGGTGTCTTGCATGGACTTGATAGGGGAAAACTACTCAATTGTTCATGATTTTGAAGCTCTAAAAATTCAAAATTTGGTGATGGTTGTTTTCTTCTTAGAGCTTTCTCCTATGTTTGTCTCAGCTATGGGTAATTCATTGTTTTGTTCAACCTCTTAACATTGATGCTTATTTCCTATGGTTCATGGGGGTTTCTGATTAACAAAGGATCTCTTTTGCATTCTAATTTAACATGAAGAAAAACTATTTAACATGAAGAAAATTATTCACACATTCTAATTTAATAAATGAAAGCAAAAATCATTAATCCTTAATAGATATAATAGATATAATATCTTAAAAATAATAAAATCATCTTGGTTTCGCAGATCACTAATATGACAAAAAGATAGTTTTTAGGACCACCTTGAGAAAAATAAAATTTTGTTGTAGAGGTAACAATAGATTAATTATAACCAATGTGGGCTATGAATAGGGAGATGCAATTTAGCACTTTGTCTCACCAGGTCATTAATAATGATAACTTAGTTAAAGGATCACATTTTGTTTGTGACAATGATCAACCACAATTGATAAAGATAAGGAGTAATGGTTTAGCACATGTCTCTATGATTTGACTAAAATAAGATTTATTTTTAATAAAAACTGATAGTGTTGAACGACCTTTAAAACTCTCTAGTAACGTCATATCCCTGACAACGACATCAAAATGATGAGTGTCAGTAATGCTCATCATTTAATCTTATCAATCTGGGGTGACGTCCAAAGGTTGTATGTGCTAGAAAGCAAGAAGCATGTCTTGGTATAAAGTCTTTTAAGGTTTCTTATTTGCTGAAATGAAAATCACACTTGCAAAAAAATTTAAAGCACACTTGCAAAAAATAAATGCGAGAATTGAAATTACACTTGCAAAAATTTAAATTGCACTTGCATAAATTAAAATTACACTTGTAGAAAAATAAAATCACACTTAGAGAGAGAGAGAGAGAGAGAAAATTAAAATCATACTTGCATAAATTAAAATCCAACTTGCAAAAATTAAATCTAATCTAACAAATGCATAAAACTAACCTAGAAAACAAATAATAGAAATAGTTTACAAATTAATTACAAATAAAAATAATGTACAAAATAATAAATAAATAAAAACCCTTAAATTATATTACAAAAATATCTACAAGAAATGATAATTTCTATTATGTTGATAAAGTGGTCCCTTACTCCCCAGCCCAATGAAAAGTAATTATTAATTCAAAATATAATTAAAATACATATATGTGATCTGCTTTTTGTGGTGCAGTGGTAAATAACCTGGGTGCTGGTAGAGGCTGACCCAGGTTCTATTCCCCTTGTCTCCATCCTGCAGATATATGGTATAGTTAGGAATGTCCTATGTGTTGGTAGAGGCCGACAAGGCTCCATTCCTCCTATGCCCAACCTGTTGAAAGTGGCACCCCGAAAGGGGTGTTTTCCACTATAAATTAGTAAACCCATGTGTTGTAGGTGATTTGGAGAGGATAGGGTAATCCTCCAAGTGAGGTCCCAGTTTCAAATCTCCACCTTACCAAAAAGCTGAATTGGGTATCTAAAATCCAATTGATAATGTTGGTGCGAGTAGGGTCGGGTGCGACTCCCGGGTGAATTTGATGGTGTAGAACCCCCTTTTCATGGTCTCTCAGACCAAGGCAGCTCCGCAAGGGGTTTTTCGCTTAAAAAAAAATACATATATATGAAAAAAAACAAAAATTAAATAACAGAGAATTACCTCTTAACAAAACCTTCAATCCAAATCATTCTCCCTTTATTTTATTTGTCCTCTAAAAAATTACATAAGCTAGGCACACCTTTTTATACAAGTGGCACCTAACCATACTCCTACTTTATTGAAAATATTTCTACACATATTTAACCAATTTTTATAATTGGAATAACATGTACACACTCCTAAACTACTGGAAGTATCCTACACTTCTTCAACCACTTGCTAACAATAAACATGAGCAAGACAAGTGGCACCTTATTCTCCTTGTATTTGGGAGGAATATTCCTCATATCTTGGAATTAATATTCTCCATATTTTATCCAAGATTTGAGAAATAACTTACAACACATTTTTAACCCAAGATTTGACGAGGAAATATTGAACATTATTTTAGCCCTATTTTCAAGGAGAAATTTTAGGCATAATTTTAGCCTACTTTTTAGGGAGGCCAAATTATTGAAACTAACAACATAATTTCATCCTTATTTTTAAGGAGAAATTATAGTCTATTTTTTAGGGAGGCCAAATTATTCAATCCACAAAAGTCTTCACTTTATTTCCCATGTGCAAGCTCCATCTCATGTTGCATTTCCATATTTTTTTATCCCTATTTTTTTGGTTCATTTCGGACTAGTTCATTCCTATGCATCTTGGCTCATTTTGGTGCATTGTGACAATTTTGGCTTAATCCAATGCAAGACTATTCTAGCACATTTTGGCTTAATCTGATGCTCCAACGTATTATCACAATTTTGGTGTATCAGAATTTAGAGACTTGTAAGATGTCATCTTTTTATTCGATTTTATTAGTCTCATGATTATAAATCAAATAATCATAATTAAATGCAAAACTAAATCCAAAATCATATAAAACCTATCTAAAATAACATAGTAATGCATTTTACCTATTCACTAAGTCTAATCACAATATTAATATAAATTATAGCCTAGTCCACACTTAATTATTCATTATCAACACATTAAGGGAGTCAAGAATGGTTGTTTTAAGGTACAAAAATGAGATATTTTAATGTCTCATCAAAATACACTATGAATCTCTAATGGATGGACTATGGAATCAAACTTTGATAAATAAGTACGAACCATAGAGTGCAGAATGTGAAATGGGTGACAACAGAATGTGAATTACAGAATGGGTACATACCATAGAGTGCAGATTATGGAATGGGTACAGACCACAGAGTGCAAATTATGGAATGGGTATAGACCATAGAGAATCATCATAACCGTCTTGTACTTCATTTAATAAGGCAATGGCGTTGAGGTTCAAGAGATGACATGGTTGCATGGTGGTATTACATAGTGGCATTTGGAGTTCTAACAGATATCTCTTTTCAAAGATTACCTCCTTTGTAATCCTATTTTTAGATTAAAAAAATATTGCTTCTTATTTTGTAATATTTTCTTTTTCTTGCTTATGTTTTAACATAGCGAAGAATCTATTATCCCTAAATATTTTGGATTAGTGGTATCAAAGCAATCTGTTTGTAGGTGTATGATCCCAAAGATGAGATAAGGTTATCAAAAGCTTGGGTGCAAAGCGTACAACCTCTTTGATTACATACCCAACCATTTCAAATTATCTTAAATGGTATACAACACCGAGACAACAAATCCTTTCAAACAGATGATGGATGAAGACCTTGAAAAATAGAAAAATTAGATGTTGGATCAATTTGCCTAAATTCTTTAATGACTGCCATCTGTCAACATTGCAACACAATCATTCAAAGCCCCAACACCATTCAAAATTTAGGTGAACTTTGATATTCCTATCTTTGAAGGAAGAATCAATGCAAAAGTAGTGGAGAATTGGTTGGATCAATTATTTGCATACTTTTCTATCAATCGCTTCTTTGATAAAGAGAAGATCACTTTTGCCCTGCTAAAAGCTTCAATACTAGTCCAAAATTAGTGGGAAGCATACAAGCAAAACCAAGAAGATGTAGAAGACCCTACATGGGATGAGTTCAAGAAAGTAGTCAAGAATGAATACTACCCAATAGGCACCTATGAAGATCTATACATGCAATGGCAACAATTGTGTCAAGGTAAAGAACAATTTTTTCAAGAATATATCGATGCTTTTAATTCACTGTCTGTAATACTTGGCATCTAAGACATTGAGATGCATTGAGTTCTCAAGTACTATAATGAACTACGTTGGTACATAAGGGAGGACATGGACTTATTTGAGTTTAAGATCTTGAGTGAAGCGTACATATATGCCATCAATATTGAGCAAAAGTACAAATGTAAAAACAAGAAAGAAGATGATTCAAATGACAAAAACCAAAATACCAAGGTTCATCCCATGAAAGGTAAAGGTGATTTCCAAAATCAACAAGACAAAGGAGGTCAACGATAAAATCAAAACTAGAAGCGAAAGATGGAGTCACAAGACAAGTCCTAAAATAACAAGACTAAAAAATGGTGTCACTATTATAAGAGCAATTGACATCCTAAAGAAGAGTGTTGGGAAATTTAGTCTTTATTTATTGAGCCACAACCCTCTACATCCACAACACCTACTTGTCCCCCAATCGAGGATAAAGGCAAGTAGATCATGGAGGTTGAACCACATGTGACTATTCTACCACACAAATCAAAGCTAAGAGTCTGCATGAGGAGGAGAAATAATTTTACTCATAATTTTGTCTAAATGGTAAGCCCTTATAGTTCACTGTTGACAATGGGAGTCAAAATAGTTTGATCTCTATTGATATTGTGAAGGCTCTAAATCTGCCTATGAAGCCTCAACCATAACCATATAATATTAGATGGCTAAATCAAGGGGGAGATATATGTGTCACTCAATAGTGTCCTCTATTATGCCATTAAACTATTTTAAGATGAATTTTTATGTGATGTGGCTCCATTAGATGTTTGTAATGTGCTCCTTGGCCAACCATACATGTGGCAGAGACATTTCATGTATGAAACAAGGCTACATGGCGTGTATGAGTCAAGACCTAGCAAAGTCATCATCACCCTTGGGGACTAGAAATATAGTATACCAAAGGTAACCCCTTCCATCTGTCTCCCTCATCAATGCCAAGTAATGCAAAAGGATGATTGAAAAACAAAGCAATTTGTTCTCTTGATGATCAAACCTCAATTTGTCAAGAATATAGTTGCTACTACTGTGACTACATATTCATCATAGTAACAACGATAAATGGACCAGATCATAACACAATAGGTTGATAAATTCAAATCACCTATTAAAGTGCCACTCCATTGTGAGGTAAAATATTCTATCAATTTGATTCCTGGTTCTCCTTTACCTAATGACCTTGTTTATCATGTTGGAGGTATTATATTATTTGATCTCTTTGTAAATATTTAAATTAGGGTGTGTGTGTCTATAATATGTGTCAAGTTATGAAGTGTGGATGTGTCATGTAATTAAGTGTGGAGTTATGAGTGTGAGGTGTCTTGTGTGTAAGTGAGAGTTATGAGTGTGATGTGTCAAGTTTAGAAGTAGGGAATTATGTGTAATCATGAGATACTTTGTCATTATGTAATATGTGATATTTGTTATATAAAGAGGGAAATATGAAAGGTTGGATCTCTCATGAGTTTGAGGAGAGCAAAGTTCAAGATTCAAGTGCATATGAAGAGTCTCGTGTAAGTTTATATTTAAGATAAAGCTTTGTATCATGTATTGAAGAAGCATTGCATTTATGCATGCTTTTAGTAGATGTGTTTCAATAAAGATTTTATTTTTGGTTTGCAATATTGTTGTTTAATACGTTTATGTGAGATATTATATGATCTTGGAGTTTATTAACTTGTGATGATAGGGCTCATTGACTAATAACAGTATCAAAGCCACTTTAGTTATCCATCCAAGGTTGAAATAAAGTGATTGATTAGGAGTTGAGGTGAAGAGACAATATAGAGACAATTATGCAATGACTAGATATTGAAAGAGTGCTACAAAAAAGGAGGAATGTTAATATATGACTATTGATGTTATGTATGATAGTCAGTGAGATGTACAAACGAATTATTGGAGATAAGAGTTGAAGAAAGACCACCACTGAAGCATAAGAGGAATTTGAGAGTATACCCAAAAGGAAGGTTGGAGTGAGAGCTACATCCAAAGGTGAAAGAAGGAGAGTTTGTGAATTATGTCCAAGGGACAAAAGCCACGATAGAAGCATTTATATAGTAGATGAAAAAGTTTGAGAATACGCATTGGAATGAGCCTAAGAGTGGAGGGACGTCGAAGCATTGGAGAGCACTTGAGAATAGAAGGTCGTCAAAGTGTTGGAGAGCACCTGAGAGTAGAAGGATATTGACGCATTAGAGAACACTTGAGAGCAAAAGAGATTCAAAGGATTCAAACATAGAAGGAGAACGCTTGATATAGAAGAATGGTCTGAAGGTTGCAACAAAAGAGAGACATTGCTGAGGTTGAAGGATAATACCAAGATAGAGACATATAATGCCCTAATAAAATGCAATGTATATTTCATGTGTAGTAATGCTCAAAATAATGTTAATCTTGGTTGCCCTAACGTAGAGGATGAGGTGACATTTGTGCATGCAAATGAGACAAAATTTAAGTGCCATAAAATGTATATCTTAACTTTCATATTAGTTAGAAAATCATACACACATTTTTTATTTGAAAATTTGAAATTTGATTAGTTTATTTTTTTTAGAGGTATAAGAAGATGATTAAATTAATCAAAGAATTAATTGAATGGGAGATATAAGGTGAGGAAATTAATTAATTAAAATAAGGAAAGAAAAATTAATTAAAGTTTGAAGGGGGGAATTAAAATTGAGTTGAGAAAAAATTAAATTGAAAAAGAAATTTGATTGAATTGAAGGAAGATATAATGAATTTTGGGAATTGAACAATTTGGAAGGGTTTCAAACAAAGGAAAACATGGCAATTTATTCAAAGTATCACATGTTTAAAGTTTCAAAACAAAAATTTATAAAAGAATATGACACAAAAAGTTCAGTAGGTAACTATTGGTACATTGATTTAGGGGCAAGTAGACATATGATTGGAAACAAATAATGGTTTAGTACTTTTCAAGAAAAATATGAGAAACCAATTGCTATGGTAGATGATAGGACATATGAGGTCAAAGGTGTAGGAAATATATTAATCAACTTATCTTATGGAGAATGCATGATTAAAAATGTATTATATGTACCAGGTTTAGCTGCTAACCTACTATCAATATCTTAGATGTTAGATCAAAATCTAGTGGTTGAATTCAAAATTATTGGAAACAAAAAGAAATGTATCATTACTAAACAAGGAAAACTCATAGCCATTAGATCCTTCACAAATGGTCTATTTGCTCTTGACACCTCATCAAATATTGTTCTATCAGTAAGAACATTAGAAACAAGAGATCTTTGGCATAAGAGATTAGGGCATATAAGTGCATCATCCTTAAATGAACTAAGCAAATATCAAATGGTAGCAGGCTTACCTAATCTAACATGGCAATCTACAATCTATCTAGAATGCCTAGCAGGAAAACAACATAGAGTACCATTTGAATTAAGCTTACACAAAGCTAAGGAACCACTAGAAATAGTGCATACATATTTATGTGGACAAATGGATGCTAGTCTTGGAGGACAAATATTTTCAGCTATTTTTTGATGACTATTCTCAAAAAATATGGGTTTACTTCTTGAAATTTAAATTTGAAGCCTTTACATGTTTTAAACAGTTCAAGCAACTTGTAGAAACAAAAATTGGAAGATCAATCAAGAATCTTTGCTCATACAGGGGTGGTGAATATCTATCAAAAGAATTTGAATCATTTCTAATACAAAATGGTATAAAAAGACAACTTACTACAACTTATTCACCACAAAAAAATGGTATAGCAGAAAGAAGAAATTGTTCCATTATGGAAATGGTACGTTGTATGCTAAAAGAAGCAAATCTTGGTCATCAATATTGGGTAGAAGTTGTTAAGATTGTAGTATATATACAAAATAGATCTCCCACAAGAATTCTTAAAAATATTACCCCTAAAGAAACCTGGTCAGGATGAAAACCTTCAGTAGCACATCTAAGAATTTTTGGATGTAAAGCATACATGCACATTCCAAAGCAAAAGAGAACAAAATTAGATACAAAAACCTTATGTGGCATATTTCTTGGATATGATGATGACTCAAAAGGTTATAGAATAATTGATCCAGTCACAAAAAAATCTATGTGAGCAGAGATGTGGTTTTTGATGAAGAAAACAAAACCAATATTGAATTCCCAAAGGATAATACAATTCCTATCTTGGATATTTCATCAGATAAAGAAGAATCTTCAGATGAAGAATAAAAAATATTTAATGAACTAGTTGAAGACTCAGAACTCATAACCTCACCACAAAGAAAAGAGGCAAAATGGTATATAAATACACTTAAGGACTCAAAGCTAGAAAAATTGCCAGATCTTACCACTACAAGACCTCAAACTCATAGTATGACAAGAACAAATATGGGGCTAATGAGTTCAATAACAAAACCTACAACAATACAAGATGCCATAAGACAACCAAAATGGAAAGCAACAATGGAATCAGAATATACAACACTAATGAAGAACAAAACATGGGATTTAGTTGATCTACCAAAAGGAAAAAAACAATAGGATGTAAATGGATTTACAAGATAAAATACAAGGCAGATGGTTCTATTGACAAATATAAGGCACGACTAGTTGCAAAAGGTTATACTCAAACAGAAGGAATTGACTATGAAGAAACATTTGCACCTACAACAAAAATGACTACTATTCGTACAATTTATGCATTAGCAACTCAATTTGGTTGGAAACTACATCAGATGGATGTTAAGAGTGCATTTCTTAATGGTGATCTTGAAGAGGAAGTATACATGATTCAACTAGAAGGATTTGTTGTCAAGGGACAAGAACAAAAGGTTTGCAAATTAAAAAAATCATTATATGGTTTAAAACAAGCCCCTAGAGCATGGTATATTAAAATTAATGATCATCTACTATGACATAATTTTAAAAGGAGTGCATCTAATTCAAATATTTATATAAAAAAGTGGATCTGAGATAATAATTCTTGTAGTATATGTTGATGATCTAGTAATCACAGGAAGTTCAAAAACACTAATAGATAGTGTAAAAAATGATTTGGCAAAAGAATTTGAAATGATAAATCTGGGACTTCTACACTATTAGCCTTGGTCTAGAAATTTGTCAAAAAAACATCATAATAACTCAGACAAAATATGCAAAATCATTACTTGAAAAGTACAAAAAATACAAACCTAAAGATACTCCAATGGAACAAGGGCTACAATTATCAAGATATGATGAGTCACCACAAATTTTTGCTACTATGTATCGTCAACTAATCGAAAGTCTTCTATATTTAACAAATACCAGACCAAATATTGTTTTTGTTGTAAATTATCTCTCTAGATTTATGCAAGATCCTAGAGAAAATCATTGGAAAGCCATAAAAAGAATACTACAATATGTCAACAATACCACAGAATATGGTCTAGAGTACAAGAGAAATGATAATTTCTACTTACAGGGATATTCATATTCAGACTATGCAGGATCAGTAGATGACAAAAAATCAACATCAAGCTATGTATTTCATCTTGGATCAAGACCTATTTCATGGCATAGTAAGAAACAACATGCAGTAGCCCTCTCATCAATAGAAGCAGAGTATTGTGCAGCAAGAGATGCTATATGTGAAGCACTTTGGTTACAATACATTCTATCAGATATGGGAATCAAAAGAACTCCTACAATACTAAACTATGATAATCAAGGAGTTCAAAAATTAATAAAAAATCCTATGTTTCATGAAAGGACAAAACACATTGAAGCCCAATGTCACTTTATCAGAGATCATGTTCTAGACCATCATATTCAAATAAAATATGTTCCTACTGAAGATCAACTTGTAAATATTTTTACAAAAGCACTTGGACGAAACAAGTATAAGATATTTCAAAGCCATCTTTGTATAGCAAAAGAAACAAAATAACAAAAGGTCTTCATACCAAATAATGTAATACGGGGGGTTTGGGATGGTAAGGTTGTTGGAGTTATTATATTATTTTGTCCCTTTGTAAATATTTAGATTAGGGTGTGTGTGTTTATAGTATGTGTCAAGTTGTGAAGTGTGGATATGTGTCATGTAATTAATTATGGAGTTATAAGTATGAGGTGTCTTATGTGTAAGTGAGAGTTATGAGTGTGATGTGTCAATTTTAGAAGTAGGGAGTTATGTGTAATCATGAGAGACTTTATCTTTATGTAATATGTGAGATTTATTATGTAAAGAGAAAAATATGAAAGGTTGAATCTCCCATGAGTTGTATGAGAACAAAGGTGAAGAGTCAAGTGCATATGAAGAGTCTCATGTATGTTTATATTGAAGACAAAGCCATGTAACATGTATCAAAGAAGCATTGCATTTATACATTGCTTTTAGTAGATGCATTTTCAATAAAGATTTCATTTTTGGTGTGCAATATTGTTATTGAATGGTTGAATGAGTTTATGTGAGATATTATATGATCTAGGAGTCTATTAACTTGTGATAATAGGGTTCATTTGCTAACATAATGCAAATTGATTCTTCATTTTGGTCTACCAAAATCTATTATCTCAAACAAGGACAACAAATTTTTAAGTATCTTCTGGAACACTCTATGGGAGAGGATGAACACAAAGCTCACCCAATCCATAGCATTCCATCCTTAGACTAATGGATAAACAAAATATGTCAATGAGTTGATTATGCATATGTTGTGTATGTATAATTCAAAGCATCCTCGAACATGGGACAAGAGCCTACCATACATCAACACAAGTATAACAAGGCTTTGCATAACTCTACCAAATACAACCCTTTTATGTGTGTTTTGGTTTCCAACCTTTGGCACCCATGGATGTGGCTCTTCCAATCTCACCCATGGACTTCACATCACACAAGAAAAAGAAATAGAAAAGACAGTGAAGTTTGTCGATCATGTTCAGTATATACATCAACAAGTTTATGACATTTTTGGAACAGATGAACATAAAGCACAAGAAACATCATGACCAACATCACATCCCACACTCTTTCAAACTAGGAGATTAGTTTTGGTTGTGATTGCAAAAAGAGTGTCTTGCAGGTCAACACAGGAAAATAAAACCCCTAGTATATGGACCTTATACCATCACCAAGCAAGTGGGAGAGAACATATTTGAGCTAGATCTACCACCTTATCTTGGTTTGCATCATATTTTCAATGTTGAGTTTTTAAAACCATATTACTCACCTTTGTTATACACTTCCATAACAACAAAGAAATTGGTGATTGAGGATCTCAACCTTGATGGTCTTTCATCGGCAAAAGAGGATCAAACAGTTGATACATGGACTAAAACCAATAGGAAACAGTCCACAAAACTCTACAGAGTAGTCCAAGTAGGTTAATTCAATCACCAATCCAACTGGTTCACAAATTTTGAGATAAAAAAGGAGCTTCCACACTTGATGTAAAAACTTGATGCAATGGGGATCATTACTTCTCAAGGGGGTTTGAACAATCCAAACAGATTACTTGGTTCCTTTAGATGGACTACGAATTTTGATAGATGAACTATGTATCTTCGATAGATAGATTGAGTATCTTCAATGGATGGAGTATGGATTTAGACTCCAACAAACGAGTAGGAACCTGTTGGCATTTTTGCCACATTAACTTCTTTTTTTGTTGTTGCCAAAGCAAAGTAAAGGAAAGTGTCACGATATCGCGACATGTCACGTTATCACGGCCAAAAACAGCAATAGAGCACACGAAAGCAAAAGTGTTGTGATATTGCGACATGTCGTGTTATCGCGGTTCAAAGAGGAGAGAGAAAACAAAGTGAGAAAATGTCGTGATATCACGACGTGTTGTGGTATCACGGTCAAAAGCAGTTGAACAGAACAAGGCGTCAAAATTGTCGCGATATCACGACATGTCGTATTTTCGCGACCTATTGCGGTTTCGTGATGTTCGACGAGGAAAAGAGCTAAGTATAGAAAGTTATCGCAATATCGCGACATGTCGCATTTTTGCGACCTGTCACAGTTTCACGGCTGAAGGCAGCAAGAGGAAAGGTAAAGGCAAAGATGTCGCGATATAGCGACATGTCATGCTTTCGTGATTTGAAGAGAAGATGAAGAGCAAGGAGGACCAAGTGTCGCGATATCGCGATATGTTGGATTTTTGTGGCCGACAATGGCAAGAAAGCAAGTGCTTGGAAGATGTCGCGATTTCGCGACATGTTCCATTTTCGCGCAAGTCTTCAGCAAAGGGGAGAGACAAGGCAAAATTGTCGCAATTTCGCAACACGTCACGGTTTCGCGAGAATAAAGCAGCGAAGGAGCAAACTAGTATGGAATGTCACGAAATCGCGACATGAAGCAACAAAGGAACAACACGAACGCCAATTGTCGCAAAATCGTGACATGTCGCTTTTTTACGACCTGTCGCATTTTCGTGGGGAGAAAGCAGCAAAGTACAAGGCAGGAGAAAGATGTCACGATTTCGCGACATGTCACATTTTCGTGACTTGTCGCATTTTTGTGAAAGTGTGTGAAGTAGAAGGCAGAGCGCAAGAAAATGTCGCGATTTCGTGACATGTCGCGTTTTCACGACTAAAGGTGACAGACAAGCTAAGCAAGGGAAAAGTGTCACAATTTCATGACACGTCACGTTTTTGCGACTAAGAGCAACAAAAGAGAACAAAGAGGTAAAAACGTCGTGATATCGCGACATGTCAAATTTTTGTGACTAAAACAAAGAGAAAGGGCAAGAAGATGAAAGTTGTCGCGATATCGCGACATGTCGCATTTTTGCGACCCGTCACAGTCTCGCGCTAGGAAGCAGTAACAACGGCTCGATGAAATTATGCCTGCAATTTTCTTCATTTGGCAGTTTCCTAGAATTAAAAGCTCTCCATAATTAAATTTTTTGTTGCTTACCTATGTGTGCAAGATGGGAGAACGTGCTAAGGCATGTAGTTTTTGAAGCCATCAGAATTGAAGACGCCTCCGATATTAAAAGCTCCTGTTCATGATTTCCTAACGCTTCAAGCATGCTCCGAGAATGGCCATTTAATGAAGACATATGGTTCCTTGTTTCCATTCGGTTTGTGATTTCTTCGAGGCAGGTTTAAGGGGATCGTTTCTCTTTTCAAGTGCATATTTTGTAGATCTCAAGAAAGTCTGTTTTATGTTTTAAATGCTGTAGAGAGGCGAGACCTCTATAAATATCAATGTATATCTCAAGAAAAAGTGTAGAGGAGAGACATGTTGCATGAAAAACTTATCAAGTTCTCTGCGTAAATAAGAGATATTTGGCCTCTGATTCTACAAGCGACTTTTTGTGTGATTTCCTTCTATCTAATGCATTTCTCTTTTATGCTCGTATTTCTTATCTGTTGTTGAAATTTAAATTCTGTATCTGAGTTTGAATATTTTCGATGAGGAGGAGATTTTTGGAATGCAATCCTGAAGTTGATTTGTGCAAGGTTGTAAGTGAATTATGTTGCGTTCTGTTATTATATGTTGTTCATGTGCTTGAGGTTAAATTCCTGCTGTTGATTTGTCTCGGATCTTACAAATTCGGCCTGTGGCCATATTTCCCATCTCTTTTCGTAATTTGCCATTTATTTTCACATATTTCTTATTTCTTTCCTGTAACTCTAGTCTTCAACAATATAAGATTTAGTAAGGGAACCAACCCTCTCTAGAGATTGGTCCGGGAGACGTTTCTTTCTCTCGGCCTTTCAATGTTGGCCAGATCTAGGGTGCATATACGTATAAAATCCTTTCCTGTGGCAGATTCGTGACCAACAGTTTTTGGCACGCCCGGTGGGATAGACTGTTTCTGTCTTTGAAAGATCCATAATCGGTGGGACAAGCATTATTCAAAGTTGACAAACCCGCTTGTGCCAAAAGTTTTTGGCACGCTCGATGGGACTCACAAGTCCCATGTTTTGACACCCGGAGGAATCAATATTTTGATGAACTGTCTTGACCTCAAAGCGGAGATTGTAAGTTCATCTGGTGACTCTGCTGAGAACGACTGTATAGTACCTGGAAATCTCCAATTGTGAAGCTGGTGAAAATCATTGCTTCATGATCACGAGATCAAGAGCCAAAGAATCAAAAGATCCAGTCGAATTCTTCGAGATCGATATTCAAGATTGGAAGGAGCACTCAAGATTGGTAAGTCCTGTGAATCCGTCATTTGCTACCTCTTCGCAGGTGACGGGTCAGTTTGTGCCATCTCCAACTCCTCCCAGTACTACTACAATCTTGCTAGTACCTCCAAATCCAGTAGTGTAGATGGTTGGTCAACAACCTCCTCCACGTCGATTTTTGGCTTGGAACCATTCGGGAGCGTTGGACCTGCCTTTTCAAAATCCAGTTCCTGCTGCAGCGTTAAAGGCTTTGCCTACATATGATGGGACTGGAAATACCATGTATGAGCATGTATCAGATATGGCATCCTTGGCTACAATTCATAATATCATAGACGAATATGTCATGATCAAATTGCTCGTGCTGTCACTTCGAGGTAAGTTATTGTACTGGTATAGATCCTTGCCTCCTAACTTCATTAATTCATGGGATCAATTAACAGAGATGTTAATCCAAGGGTTCAATGAGCAAGCAGACCCATTTTCTTTGTTGCACCAATTTACTAATATCAAGAGGCATCCTCAAGAGGAGGTAGTGGATTTCAATGTTAGGTTTGCCCGAACCTGGCAGAGAGTTCCTGATGGTCTCCGTCCTACGAATGACCAAGTGGCATTGTACTTTCTTAGGGCTTTTCACTCAGATATTGGTATGAATATTAGAATATCCAATGTTCAGACCTTTCCTGCACTGTATGCCCAGGCACAGAAGGCTGAGGCTGATCTGATTGCCATTGGCAAATTGCCTTCAAAAATAACCATGCATATTTTTCTTGAGCTTTCGCAATTCCAGCCTACATGTGTAGCCTCAACATCTTACACTGCTCCATTTGTGTATCATTCATATTCATGGAATCCTCCCACACCTTCGGTACCCATGATTCCCATTCCATAGTTGACCTCTCCATTTCCAACTCCTACATTACCTTCCCCACCAGTTCCATTACCTCTACCGACACCGCCTGTGTCCTCAACCCCAAATCCTCAATTGGCTGTTTTGCAAGGAATTCAGTCAGCTATGAGAGCCCTCGCTAACAAGGTGATATATTTGGAGTAGAAAGAGACGGAAAGGAGCTTTCAGCGACAAATATTTCTTTCATCAGTAATTAGAGAGCAGGTTGCTCCTAGCAAGGTTATAGAGAAGGCACCTGAGAGGAACTCAGCAATCCTGGTGAGTGAAGAGGCTGGCCCTTCTGAAGTTGCACATGAGCCGTCTTACTGGTGTTCTTCATGCAACGACCCACATGATGAATCCACTTGCATGGTCCACCAAAATTATTTACAAGTTCTTGTAGGGAGCCGTATAAACATGATTCGAGAGGTGGATCTTAATTTCGTGGATCTTAATTCTGTGAAGTCTCTTGAGGAATGCATGGCAGTTCTGAACCGTAGCGGTAAGAAACCAATGGTGGTAGATCCAGTTGAGATGAAGTCATTGAAAGTACCTCTTGCACAAGCAACAAAGCAACAGACATCTGCAAAGGTTCATGATCCTCCAACTCCGTAGCAAGACTCACCTGTTTTGTCGAAGGATTTGCCTCCACCACAACCAAAATAAAAGTTGTAAGCTAAGGCTTCTACCTCCCAGTCGCAAGCAAAAACGAAAGAACAAGCTAGAGAAAAGTTGCAGTACCCATCCTTGACTAAACGACAGCGAGTGGAGTCCACCCACCAATATAGAAGCTGATTTGAATCTGCTAGTGGAGGAAATGAGCCCATTTTGATGGAATACAACATCGTTGAAGAACTCAAAAGGATTCCAGCCAAGCTAAGTCTGTATGACACCTTGCAGCTACCTGGACAGGTGTATCTCTTACAGGAATCCCTGAAGACCACACAAAGTAAGGGGAAGGCTCCAGCCCAGGTAGTTATGGCTCAAACTCTGACCTCCTCAGTCACTGGAAAACACAGACCACCACATTTTTATCTTTCATTGATAATGGAGGGACATGTGGTGCACAATTACCTCGTTGACTCAGGAGCAGCTACTACTGTCATGCCTAATGCAGTGTGTGATGTCATAGGCATGGAATACACAAGGACTAGCACGGGAGTTTTGTAGTTGGATGGTACCTCAGTAAAGACGATGGGCGTAATCAAGGATGTTTCGATCTCTCTGCATGCCATGCCTCAGATTACTGTGATCCAGGAGATCATAGTGGTGGACCTAGAGCCATGTTTTGGTATGTGTCTCTCCCGAGATTCATGGCTAAACTTAGCGGTTACCTTTCTTTGGATTATACTCATTTGGAGGTGATCCATAAAGGTAAAAGGGTGAAGATTTTCAATGAGAGGCCTTCCACATTTCATGTGGAGAAAATAGATGAAATGGACAGGTTAGAAAATTTAGTGCACATGATGTGGGAAGAATTTGGCGAGTTTGACTTAATGGAAGAAGCTTTGGAAGAGCTCCGCCCAGAAAATGAATTTTCTATGGCCAATTTCAACGCCATGATTGATACTGACTTGGGGTGTTACTCCATTTTGAAGCCTGAACAAGCTAAAGGAACGAATGATGGAAGTCAAGACCAGCTCTGGAAGATCTTTTCCGATGGACCAAGATGTAAAAATGGTGCGAAAGCAGGGATTGTTCAAGAAGCTGCCACCATCAAGGGAGGGACCTTGAAGCGTGAAGAAACTGAGGATCAACTGAAGTACAATCAGATTTAGTTTGGACACTGCAGGTTTACTGGATAAGCACCCAAAGTTGGGTTTGTGGTAGCGGCATGCCAATCATGTCGTAAACTTTTGTAAATATTGTAAATAGCCTGGCTAGTAAATAAAGTGTCGAGGGTACTAGGTGTTGCTTAGAAGCCTTGCTTAGGAGCTTTGGTACAGTTTTTTTCATTATGTTCTGCGATTTTATATAGCAAAAAAAAAAGAGAAAAAAAGAAAAAACAGCAAAAAAAGAAAAAAGGAAAAAACAAAAAGGATTGTGGAGTTTCCCCTGTGTACATAGATCGTCAACTTCGGCTCCTATTGTACGCGAGCCCGCAGGTATGTTTATTTCTTTCTTTTTTCCTTCTCCTTCCCAACAGATAGTGGCTTCCATCCATTTCTTCCTTCCACTTCCTTATTTTTATTCCCTTCCTCTTCCACTCCTTCCACTCCACATAAATCAAGCCACTACTGTTGTTTCTACTCCCCTCTCTGATATTCCCGTTTCTTCCTTTCCCATTTTTTCTAATCCTTTGTCTTTTTTAGCATTTCTCCATAGTTCCCACCGCTTTCTCTGTCCCATATACTTCCATTTCATTTTCTTTTCCCACAGAATCCCTACAGCTGGTAGCACAGTAGCACCCTCTTCAGTTGTTGTATCTACCGCTTCCACTTCTCCATCTTCCATCCTTCCATCATTCACCATCCTCGTTCCATAGCCTGCACATATGCCAGCCATCACTCCATTCATTCCCATTTTTGCAACCCAGGTGCTTTTCATCATTGCCATGGAGACCCTTTCATAGCACCCGGTGATTACCTAGCTTAACCAAGCTAGGCAGCATGGAGATCCACTTGAGTGTCGAATGTTAGCAAGAGCTTGTTGCAGCAGCCTATAGAGATGTCCACAATCAATTAGCATTCATTGATTTTGTTCCTCCATCTTCTAGACTATGTTGCCCAATGGATAAAGGCCTGGGATCTTTGCATTCAGGCAATCTAAATACCCCGCAAGCCACCAAGAATGTTGGCATTTTTGCCACATTAACTTATTTTTTTGTTGTTGCCAAAGCAAAGTAAATGGAAGTGTTGCGATATCGTGACATGTCGCGTTATCGCGGCCAAAAATAGCAATAGAGCGCACGAAAGCAAAAGTGTCACGATATCGCGACATGTCGCATTATCGCGGTTCAAAAAGGAGAGAGAAAACAAAGTGGGAAAATGTCACGATATCGCGACGTGTTATGGTATCACGGTCAAAAGCAGTTGAACAGAACAAGGCGCCAGAATTGTTGCGATATCGCAACATGTCGTATTTTCCCGACCTGTTGTGATTTCGTGACGTTCGACGAGGAAAATAGCTAAGTATAAAAAGTTGTCGCGATATCGCGACATGTCGCGTTTTCGCGACATGTCACAGTTTTGCGGCTGAAGGCAGCAAGAGGAAAGGTAAAGGCAAAGATGTCGTGATATCGCAACATGTCACGCTTTCGCGATTTGAAGAGAAGATGAAGAGCAAGCAGGACCAAGTGTCACGATATCGCGACATGTTGGATTTTCGCAGCCGACAGTGGCAAGAAAGCAAGTGCTTGGAAGATGTCGCGATTTCATGACATGTTCCATTTTCGCGCAAGTCTTCAGCAAAGGGGAGAGCCAAGGCAAAATTATCGCGATTTCGTGACACGTCGCGGTTTCACGAGAATAAAGCAGCGAAGGAGCAAACTAGTACGGAACGTCACAAAATCACGACCTATCACGTTTTCACGGGGAGAAAGCAACAAATTACAAGGCAGGAGAAAGATGTCGCGATTTCGCGACACGTCTCATTTTCGTGACTTGTCGCGTTTTTGCGAAAGTGCATGAAGGAGAAGGCAGAGCGCAAGAAAATGCCGCGATTTCGTGACATGTTGCGTTTTCGCGACTAAAGGTGACAGATAAGCTAAGCAAGGGAAAAGTGTCGCGATTTCGCGACACGTCGTGTTTTCGCGACCAAGACCGACAAAAGAGAACGAAGAGGTAAAAACGTCGCGATATCGCGACATGTCAGATTTTCGTGACTAAAACAAAGAGAAAGGGGAAGATGAAAGTTGTCGCGATATCGCGACATGTCGCATTTTCGTGACCCGTCGCAGTCTCGCGCTAGGAAGCAGTAACAACGGCTCGATGAAATTATGCCCGTAGTTTTCTTCATTTGGCAGTTTCCCAGAATTAAAAGCTCTCCAAAATTAAATGTTTTATTGCTTACCTATGTGTGCAAGATGGGAGAACGTGCTAAGGCATGTAGTTTTTGAAGCCACCAGAATTGAAGACGCCTCCGGTATTAAAAGCTCCTGTTCATGATTTCCTAACGCTTCAAGCATGCTCCGAGAACGACCATTTAATGAAGACATATGGTTCCTTGTTTCCATTCAGTTTGTCATTTCTTCAAGGCAGGTTTAAGGGGATCGTTTCTCTTTTCCAGTGCATATTTTGTAGATCTCCAAAAAGTCTGTTTTATGTTTTAAATGTTGCAGAGAGGCGAGACCTCTATAAATATCAATGTATATCTCAAGAAAAAGTGTAGAGGAGAGACATGTTGCATGAAAAACTTATCAAGTTATCTGCGTAAATAAGAGATATTTGGCCTCTGATTCTGCAAGCGACTTTCTGTGTGATTTCCTTCTGTCTAATGCATTTCTCTTTTACGCTCGTATTTCTTATCTGCTATTGAAATTTAAATTATGTATCTGAGTTTGAATATTGTCGGTGAGGAAGAGAGTTTTGGAATGCAATCCTGAAGTTGATCTGTGCAAGGTTGTAAGTGAATTATGTTGCGTTCTGTTATTATATGTTGTTCATGTGCTTGAGGTTAAATTCCTGCTGTTGATTTGTCCCCGATCTTACAAATTCGGCCTATGGCCATATTTCCCATCTCTTTTCGTAATTTGCCATTTCTTTTCGCATATTTCCGATTTCTTTCCTGTAACTCTAGTCTTCAACAATATAAGATTTAGTAAGGGAACCAACCCTCTCTGGAGATTGGTCCGGGAGATGTTTCTTTCTCTCGGCCTTTCAATGTTGGCCGGGTATAGGGCACATATACGTATAAAATCCTTTCCTTTGGCAGATTCGTGACCAACAGAACCATGGAACATAGATTGTGAAATGGGTGTAGACCATGAAGTGTAGATTACAAAATGGGTATAGACCATAGAGTGCAGATTATTTAACAGGTATAGACCATTAAGTGCAGATTACGAAACGGGTACAGGCCATAGAGTGCAAATTGTAGAACAAGTCCAAACCATGGAAAACTATCATAACTGCCATATCGAAAGTCAAATTGTCATAGTCGCCATCTCAAAATTTTAACTGTCATAATCTCCATCTTGAAAGTCAAATCATCATAATCGTCTTATACTTTATCTAAGAAGGCAATGGCGTTGAGGTTCGAGAGATGACATGGTTACATGGTGGTATTGCATAGTGGCATTTGGAGTTTGAATAAACATCTCTTCTCAGAGACTACCTCCTTTGTAATTCAATTTTTAGATTAATAAAATGTTGCTTCTTATTTTGTTTTTGTTTTAACACAACAAAGAATCCATTGTCCCCAAACATTCTAGACATGAAGTCACTTGAAAGCAAGTTCAAGCATAAAATCATGGTAATAACAAATGGGTAGACCACTAAGACTTGGTTTATAATTTTTTGACATCAAGTAATAAACACTAATACTAGCAAAAAGGGCTTAGCCCAAAGCATAAATTTTATGTATTTTTTGGTAAAATCTTTCTCTAAACAACATTGAGAAGCAAACTCTTAAGCTAGAGGAAAACGTTCTACTAAGGAAAGTCAATCACCTCATCATAACCTCTAAAATTTATTTTAAACCTTATGAATTAAATAAGTCCTTGAAAAATAAACCCCTAAGTTTTAATTTGCAATACTAGTGACAATGGAGTGATCATTGGTAAGAGAACAGTTGACAAACCATATATGAGGAGGAAAGACATGTTTGCGAGCATGGTTAAAGTTGGATAGTTTATTTTTCAAAAGACTTTCGTCTATTGAAATAATATAGTCTAAAGAACAATAGGCTTAGGGAGGCTGAAAATTGGGATTGGGAACTCTAAAAGGATCAATTGGTGTGAGAGGTTTTGGATGGGCCCCTTAGGTCCAAAATTTCACTCCATAAAAATATGTCTGCAAAAGCTTCCAGTTTATTTTTTTATTTAATCCTTTGACATGGATGGGAAACGGGAAAAATTTTAAGACCAAGGTTGAGAGCTTCAATCCCATTCGAGGAAAAAACTTGAGAAAAAAATTATGAACATTAAGATTTCTAATCTTGTCATCAATATGCCACACTAGAATTTTGTACAAAAAGTGATGACCAAGTCATGAGGGCTGAAAATTGCTAACCAAACATTTATCTTGGGTTTCTATCGTCATTTTAGCAACGAGATAACCCCTACCCTTTTTGCTTAGGAGCATATTGGACAAACTCCTAACTTTGTTGCCTAGAACTAGAGTTGTAGAAATTCCTTCCAGTGTTTTGGTGTGAAGTCCGGTATGCAGAGAAAGTATGGTTCTAATTCGGTTTGGCTTGAGATTGATGTCCCCTCCTTCATCAATGAGGACCTTGGCCGTTTAAATGCCTATTATGTCATTGTTGTCGATTCTACCATGGATGCTATTGGGATTGTTAATTGTTTTCTGTTATAGAGGTCTTTATGCCCATTAGGAACTAGTTGAGGTCGTTGGTTTAGCCTTTGGCTTCTATTGTGTTGATGAGTAGAACCCCCTCACATCTCCATGATAACCCTTTCTAGATAGTTCATCTGCTTGTTGAGGGGGTCCATCTCCTTTTTAATAAGATTAGAGACACTATTACTGAAACATGCAATATGAACCTTTGGAATCTTTGTATTATCCCTTGACCTGTAAGGTGGCTTCCATCCCCTTGGCCTCCAACATAGGCGATGACGGGCATTGCTTGTCGTGTTGGTGATACAAATAATTTTAAGAAGTGGAGTGAGCAATTGAAGAGTAATGTGTGTTTGGTACCAGGTTGAATTAAAGCTAGTTACAGAAGATGTTTTCAATAGAAAAAAACAAATCAACACAACAAGAGATTCTATTACTATGTTTAGTGCTTCTATTTTGAATGTTCAACTAATGTGTTATTGAGGATGTCAACAAGTCTAAAGGAGGGAATATGCAGACCGATTAGCATGTCAGCATGAATGATTAAATGAATAAATGTTTGTATGCATGTTTTAAGCATAAGAATGCATATGTGCATATAAAGTGTTTGGTATTATGTTGCCACGTAATGTTAAATGGCAAAAGATTGTCATATTGTGCTATGTGATAAGTGTTTTTAATAATATAAAGTAATTATGTATTTTAATGTTCTATGTAAAAAGTAGTAAAGTTAGTTGGGTAGTTGTCAACGGCTAACCACTTACCAATCCTATTACTATTATATCTATAGGTACACATGTATTTCGGAGATGGATGACGAAGGTGTGTACAAGGATGTTGCTGTTTTTTTGAAGTGTATCTTTGGTACAGTGTTTATTGAAATATAAGGTATTGCAGGTAAATATTGTATGTGCTATACACAATGTGCTATACACAATGTATCCATTTCTATTTGTAAGTATTCTCGGTGTATATTATGTTTATACAAGTGTAATAGAATTGAATTGCATTTTGTTGTGTTCCAGAAAGAATTTTGTAGACAGATTGCCTCATACTATTTTAAGTATTTATATAAATAATTCTACACATTCAATTTCGACATAGAGAGTCTTGCAGATTCAATTTCTGAACACCTTAGAAAATTTCAAGTATGGAAGTTGCAGAAGATTTTGGATAAAGGGTGAACAAAAACATTTCATTGACAATCCACATTCTGCATATTCAATTTCAACAAAGAAAATGCGTAAGAAAAATTTAATCAATTCCCGTGGAGAATAGAATGCCTTAGAAAATTTTAAGTATATGCAGATAGCACACACTGAATTTCTGCAGAGAGAATTCCAAACATTCAATTTCCGCATAGAGAAATCTGCACATTCAATTTCCGCAGAGAGGGTTTTGCACACAAAATTTCTGCAAAGAGAGTTCCATACATTCAATTTCCGCAGAGAGAACTCCGCACATCCAATCTCTGCAGAGATGCCTTCCAAAATTTTAAGTATGTGGGTTGCGAAGGTAAAGGAAAAGACTCGACTTAAATTTTCCAACTGTAAAGTGCTTATAAATTTTGCAGAGGATGATGGATTGTGGACTGTGAAAAGCAGAAACTTAGAAATCAAAGCTGATGACTTAACATTACTTGGACTTTTGGCCTCTGTTTCCACAATGGAACCATGCCATTTTTAGAGAATTTTGGGCTACGGAAACTCAAACCGTGAAGACTCAAAATATGTTGTTATTGAATCCAGAGTGTCAACCTTTATAGCAATCGAGAACTTAAATAAATTCGAGAAGACATTGTGAATTACGGGCCCCTATTGAAGAGATGTTACTTATCAAATTGGGAAACCCATTTTCTCAAGGAGATCAACATTTTGGAGAAATTTCAATATGAGAAGACCGAGGACTGCAGAAACCACCCAAACTTTAAAAACAAAGACATGTCTCTTTTGTAGTGGAAGTCTCTACTCCCGTAAGAACAACAAAACTTTGATTTTTTTGGTTGGGAAATTGCGAACTAGTGATTGTTGTATTGCTAGTTAAGTTAAAGTTATTTGTATTGTTATTATGTGAGTATGATAAGATGGATTTGTTTTAATTTTTTTTTTTTTTTTTTAAAGGAAAAAACATCATTTATTTTTATAGTTAATAAAATTAAATATACTTTTTGATAGTTAATAAAAAATAAAGAAATAAAAATATTTAAAAAAAAAAGTTAATATTTAAGGAGGAGATCAAAGTTTAATTTTTTTCAAACGATACATGGATAATATTCAAGTTTTGTTGTAGTACCACTATGTGGTGATGATGTAATACAAGTGGGGTTCGTTTCAATCCCAAATAATCAATTGAAAAAAATGGTTATAAGTAAAAATGCAGTCAAAAGTGAGTGGAGTCGGGATCGAAAGCGAGTGCAAACCGAGAGTGAGTGCAATTGGAAGGGAGTGCGTGAGTTAGGAATGAGTGCAGCCAGAAGCAAGTGCGAGCATGAACTAGGAGTAAGAAGAAAGTGTGAGCAAGGAAGTAGAAAGTAGAAAGCAAAGTGTGATCAAGGAACAAGTACCACTTCTTATTCGAGATCTTAGGAAAATTTAAAGGATTCATTTGAAGAAAATCTAGGTAACATGGAAAGAAAGTCATTTGTGAAAGTCCTTACTAAAAGTATGAATGGCCAAGTTGGAAGTATGGATGCCCTAGCTAGCAATAAGAGGAAGAGTGAATCTATGGCAAACCTAGTCCAAGTAGCAAATTCTTCACCAGAAGTGATTATCAAGGATGAGATGATTGAGCATGATATAATAGTTTTTAAAACCAAAGGGTTAATATGTAAGTTCCATGGATAGTGATCATTTTTTTTTTAGATTCAAAAATGGATCAAGTGGAAGTGGGGATTGAATTCAAATTATTCCATGACTTTTCTTCCAAAATGATTTTTTCTCATTGTTTTTTCTAGTTCAAAAATAAGGGATAAAATAATGGATGGAGGTCCATGGTTTAGGGGCAAAGATGCATTATATTTAAGATCTTGGAGTGAGAATTTTTTTGTGAACACAAAAACTATTAAAAGGCTTTCGATATGGATTAGGATTTTTGGACTTCCTTATCAACTTATCAATAAGGAGGTTTTAAAGAATATTAGTAATACTCTAGGTGAATTCATCCAGGAGGGACCAACTACTAAGGAGAGAAGGCATGTTGTATACACTCAAATATGTGTTACCATGGATATTTCTAAACCTTTACCACAATCAATTAGGATTAAATTTGAATCAAGAGAATGGGATCAACAAGTGGATTATGAAAATATTGTATTATGATGTCGCAAATGTCATGAAATTGGGCACATGGCAAGAGATTACAAGGTGAAAATGATGGAGGAAGAGAAGGAATTTTTTGGACATGAGGGTAGCTTCAATCTGAAAAAAGGAGATCATATCACAGGAGAAGCTAGGTCAAATCAAATATTTTCCACTCCTAAGAAAGTGGTTAGAAAAATCCCTCTACATCATCATATGGCAAAGGCCATAACAATTCACTCGAATCAACCATTAGAAAAAAAAAAAGATATGGTGGATGAGGAAGTAAAATGTGCAAGTTCAAATATAGAAGCTAAAGGTGTGAAGGAAGAGGGGAAGGCAAATTTTAAAACAAAGGAATATGAGGAGGTAAATTTTAAAGCAAATGAGGTGAAGGAGGTCAAGCTTAATCCAAGTAAATCATCTTTATTATCTTCAAGTACCATAAAATCTTCTCCTTACAATAAAAATGAAAGTAGTACAAAGTGTATTCCTTGTACTTTAGGATTTCAAGAGCAATATAGTAAAGAAAATTGTATGGAGGATATCTAAGGAAATTTAGGGTTTTCGGACCAACATAAGGAAGTAATGACTATGGAGGATCATTTATGCAGTTTAGAGTTTTTGGAGCAACATAAAGAAGAAAACGCTAATGAGACTATCCCTTGCACTTTTGATTCTTTAGGGCAACATAAATCTTTACAAGATAAGTCTCATTATGAACAATATGAAAAAATAGAAGAGATTTATGAAGATGGGAGTGTTGGCAAAAATGGAAGAAGGAGAGGAGGGCCATCAAAGCAGGAACAAAGAGAAAAATAAACTCAAAAGGATTTTTTTTGAGAAAAAGGTAAAAACAAATTCAAAAAAACTCAAGTTATACATTTACTTTTGATACCTGCATTTCTTGGCAAGACTCAAAATGCAACTTAACTTTATTTATTTGACTATCCAACTTCTAAATGTTCCAGTCCCTGTTGGATGACCCCTTAAGGTACTCCATTTACCCTCTCCTTTTGAATCCTTGGACTTCATCCCGAATCTACAATTCCCTCTTTCTATTATTATACTCCCTTTCTTAGTTCACATATTGCAATTGCTTCTAGAATTGTGTCCATATATTTGCTTCATCCTCTGCCAAATAAAAATATCATAGGTGTTAACAAGAATAGTTACTTCTTAATTACTCAAAATGGTATTGATCTGGAAAGCCAAATAAAAATATCATAGGTGTTAACAAGTGGAGCTAAGCTCACTAATAAAATTAAAAAGTGTTGATGAAAATGATATCATGGAATATTATGGGTATGGTGGATACTTGATCAAGTTGGGATATGAGGATTTAGAACAACCAAAATTTCCTTCTCCCAAATATTTCCCTTGGAAGAAGATTTAGTTATTATAGGCTTTCCCTAAGGCCTCAACATTTCTTTGGTTAGCAACTCAAAGTGAGATCCTTATAAGAGAGATTTTACAAAGAAGAGAATATTATAGACCCTTCATATTTGCCTTGAGTGAGAAGGATTTAGAAACATCAAACCATTTACTTCTTCATTGCCTGTTTGTTCACATCATTTAGGGTTATTTTTTTTTTTAATATGAAATTATATTGGGTAGCTCCATCAACATTGAAAGAGTTGATAAAATGTTGGATCCATAAACATTGAAAGAGTTGATAAAATGTTGGATCAATTCTTTCAAAGCTAGAGTATTATGTATTCTTTAGAGGATTGATCATGTCATTATTTGTTGGAATTTATGGCTTGAAAGGGATAACAAAATTTTAAAAAAAATCTCAAAATCATGCCCAAGTTTGGAATCGTACTATTGCCTCTCTTACATAATGTCTATAAATATGGTGCTCATAATGAGAAGTCTCTATTGCAAAAAAAGAGGTGCTAATAACTTGGCTACATGATTTGAACATACATAGAAGAGTCAGTTGCAATAATGGAATTAAAACAAAGGATCTACTTTGATCTATAATAAACTGAAATTGTCCAAAAATCGAGTTTATCAAGAATAATTTTGATGGTGCTTCTAAAGGAAATCCAAAAAAGTTGGTGGAGGTGGTGTTTTTAGAAATAATGAAGGCAAAATTCTCCTCACTTATTGAGAATCATATGGAACTTCAACTAACAACTATGCAGAGGCTAGGGCACTTCTTATGGGGATTAAAATTGTAGTATAAAAAGGATGGTAATACATTTCAATTGAGGGGGACTCAAATTATCATCAATGCTATTAACAAAAATGGGATAAAAAATAACATTATTGTTGATGTTCATCATCTGTTACTAGATACAATCTCCGACAGTGTGAGCATATTATAGAGAAGGAAATTGGGTACCAAATAAATTATTGAATTGTGGTGTTGATCTTCATCCCAATGAAATTCAAATTTTAGAAGACAACTAACCAAGTGATATTTTAAGTCTTAATCAAAATGATGTCAAGGAATTGTTTAACGAAACATAGCACTTCGAGGAAGTTGAAGAAATTATTTTTTTTTAAAAGAAATGAAAAAACTGTGATAAAAAGGTATGCTACAACAAATGTAATATTTTGGTATTTTGATGGAAGTGCCCCTGATCCATATATAACTTATTAAAAAAATTTAAAAGTAAAAAAAATAGAATATTTAAACTTTAGATGGGGTCATGGTTGGGAGGAGACTGCTCAGCCCTATGCGTTGGTATAGGGGTTTATCACACTGCCCGAATAAATTTTATCCTAGGGGCAGTGCAACGCTTCGGGCTTTGGCTCTTCTTCGGAAGGCCCAAGGTTCAACCCAAAGAGTATGAGTGTGAGGGGGTGGTTGTGCATTTGGCCCCTATTAATAAGCTCAACTCTCACCCTTATCATCCTTATGAGAGGTCATGGTTAGGAAGGGGATGCCCAGTCCTGACCATCGATCATAGGGGTTTCTTACACTAACCTCAATATATATATACATAATATTTTTTTATTAGGTTAGTGTGAGAAACCCCTACGGTCGATGCTTAGGGTTTGGCATCGACATCTCAACGATGACCTCTCATGAGGGTGAGAGTCGAACTTATCAATAAGGGTCAAACACACAACCATACACACACCCATCCCCTCACACACTCGCCCACGCTACGGTTTGAACCTTGGACCTTCGAAGAAGAGCCAAAGCCCGAACCGTTGCACTATTCCCCGAGACTTAAAAATATGTTTTTGATTCTTGTGGAGGTCCAAGGTTCAAACTACAATGTGGACGAGTGTGTGAGGGGATGGGTGTGTATATGGTTGTGTGTTTGGCCCTTATTGATAATCTCAACTCTCACCCTTATCAAAGGTCATGGTTGGGATGGGGATACCTAGCCCGAAGCGTGAGTTGTAGGGATTTCCCACACTAACCTACTAATCTCAATAATATATATATATATATATATATATATATATATATATATATATATATATATAATTTTATTTATTTATTTAATAGTCTATTACAATTTTACGAGTGATTGGTAACCCTAGCCAAATGCATTTTTATTTTATAATATATATATATATATATATATATATATATATATATTTATTTATTTATTTATTTATTTATTTTGAAAAATAAACTTAAAAAATAACGAGAAAATATAACGATATTTACTCAATAAAAAAACAAGTAAAAGAATATAAAATGAAATATTTTGTTGTTAGGTTACTTTATTTAAGGTTGATAATAAATTTTTAAGTTTTCATTGTTATTATTATTTAATTATCTGAATTAAATAGGATTTTTGCTATTTCTACTTACAATTATTTTTTTAAGTTTACCTTTCTTATAAATATAAATATTTTATTTTAAATATTAAAATTTAAATTACATTTAAATACATTTATACATAGATACAAAATACTAATTAATATTTGTATAATAAAATTTATATAATAATGCATTCCATATTTAATAATGAAATGTCTTCATAATTCGTTTAAACTACCATATCATTCCAGATATAAATTTCATGTTTATTTCAGGATAATTATATATTATTTGAAAATACTTTTAGGTTATTTTTTTAGGTTACTTTTCCCCTTAAATCTGATTTTTTTTTTTTTTAGATTTGTTTTCCTTCACATGCAAGGAAAAACTAGTGTTTTATTTGGTGGAAGATTTTAAAAAAATTTGAAATATTAATGTATTGGATATGTAACTGAATATTGATATAATAGTATAATGACATGGTGGGGTGGTGTAGTATTTAAAATGCAAAGAAAAACTATTTTTTTTTTTTTTTTAATTAATAGTAGGAGGAGTTTTAAAAGGGTTTTTCAACTTATTATAAGTAGGGTTTTGAAAGGTACCCTAAACCTTAGATCTAGCAATAAGAAATTAAAAAAGACTAAGTTGGATTTCACAAATCAAACCCAAAAATTCAATAAAACAACCTTTTAGCAAATAAGTTGCAAATTTTTATTAAACAAATAAGATATTGTTCCATGGTCAAACCACTGTGTGCTCAAAAATATAAAGCTTCGGAGAAAAATAGCATAATAACAAAAATGCTATTGGTTAAAAATAAATTTACAAATAAAACTACCCAAACTGAAGCATTTGTCGCCTAACACGAAAGGAGAACAAGGGAATCTTGTCATCAGGATCAACAAATCCGTCCAACAAAGCACATAATAGGAGAACCCCTCACAAGAATAGTCATTTTAAGAAAATAGCATTAGAAATACCGGCCAACAAAATCCACAGCAAAAAATCCATCCAAGAGATCTGTACAAAAAAATCCATGAAACCCGCAAATCTCGCTGGAGCCAACCAAAAAGTCCTTAGCCATTGAGAAACTAGGCCGAAAACGAAATGCAGGGTTTAAAGGAAGAAACCCTGATCTTTAAAATCTCTAAGGGCACTAGAAATTTAAGACTTTACCATCCCGCTCTGAGAAGAGTTGATGCCCAATAGAACCCTCAACACAAACACTAACCAGGAAAACTGCACAATAAAATAGCACACGAAAGCCCCCTCCTATCCTAAATAGGATGTAGAATCTTGGAGCCCTTCACCAAGAGGTACCTAGAAGCAACAACCACCTAAACAGTCGATGCCCAAGCCCCCAACCACAAAGCTGATCTGGTCTTCCACCCACCAATAAAGCTAGCAACTACAGCTCCTTCAGCTAACCCAACCTACCAGTCTATTATTCGAGTTCCTTCAACCAAACCAAGAAACCCTTCCACCCAGAGCAAACCTGTGGGATTGCAGGAAAGTTTTCAAAAATCAGGCCCTCTATGTAATTTGGTGGAATTTTTTTTTTTAATTATTGATTTAAATATTATAATAACTTGGTGTGAGGTGGTGTAGTATATTGTCAATAATATTTATATTATATGAAAATCTAGTAAGTTATTGTCAAAAAATTAATAAGTTTTTACAATAAAGGTTAGGATTTGTTTCCCTTAACATTATTACAAGAAACAAGAGATTTCTACAATAATACATCAATGTTTTAATATAGTTATAGGGTATAGTTTGTACTATTATTTAATCATTAATACTTAAAAAGATTAAGTGGTTGAGACTTATATCTTTTATAAAGATACATTTTTATAAGGATATTCAAAATTAAAATATTATTTAAATAATAAAATTAGTAGTAAAGTTATTTTGTAAGACATACTAAACAAACTTGATAATAGCTTTGTGTGAGAGGCTCTATGTAAGTGTATGAGATGCTCAACCCTACCCTAGGTAGAATATATATCATATAATATAAATAAGACTTTACTTAATAATTAGTACTTAAAAGAGGTTAAATGGTATTAAATAAGAAAATTAGTCATAAAGTTATTTTGTAAGACATAATAAACAAACTAAATAATAGCCTTGTGGATTAGGTTCTATATATATGCAAAAAGTGTTCGACCCTAGGTAGAATAGACATCACATAATACAAAATATATATATAAAAAAAAAATACTTAATAATTAGTACATAAAAGAAGTTAAGTGGTTGAGATAAATCATATTTCATAAAGATACATTCTTACTAAAACATTCAAAATTAAAACATCGTTAAAATAGGAAAATTAGTTGTAAAGTCATTTTATAAGACATAATAAACAAATAATAGACTTTTGTGTGAAGGTCTATGTACGTGTCTAGGTAGAAGAGATATCATAAAATATAGTATGAAGAAAATTTTACTTAATAATTAGCACTTAAAAAATGTTAAGTAATTGAGACATACCATCTTTTATAAAGACACATTCTTGAAGGCACGAAAACTATGTATGTGTGAATAGTACACGTTGACCTCCAACCAATTTATTTTACAAAATCAATAATACTCAATTAAAGGTATATTTAATCTTTAAACCTGTTATCAAGTGTTAAATTTTTAAATTTTGAAATTTGGATTTCCTCATTTTTCTATATTGTAAAACATCCATATAGGTTATCTTTTAGAAATCTTGTAGTTCAGAAGGCTTTAGAATGCTTTAGCAATTTTAGTTTTTTTCAGCCCTATCTTTAAGAGTCCTTTGTGAGAACCTTATGGTAAGTGTATGGTCATTAGTAATGTTTCATCTTTACAAGTGATTAGATGTGATGAGTTGACTCTTGGAACCTCATTATTTAAAAAAGTCCTTCATGTTCCAGGTGTTGGCCCTAATATCCTTTCTAATTATTATATCACTCATACTAAGGTGGAATTTTGATCTAATAGGTGGCTAATTAAGAACATTGACGATGGATTTTAAGAAAATTACTTCAAGGTATTATGATGATTTTAATTAAATATATAATATTGTTGAGAACAATTTCTCTCCTTTTTCCTACAAAAAGAAATATTTTGTTGCTATGATGGCTAAGATATATGACATCAATTGGTATCATTGGCTTGGGTGCATCAACTATGGATCCATGAGGCACATGAGTTGACTTCAAATGTCAAAGGGTATTCTTCCATCATTCCTCCTAATGATGTTTGTGAGGAGTGTGATTTTGGGGAAGCATAATTGAGATCCATTTTTGAAAGAGAAAGCTAAACATGCTACTTAGCTTTTGGAGCTCACTCATAGTGACATGTATGGACCAATGGCTTGTCATTCTCTTTATGGGAATATATACTTCTTCATATACTAGCAATTTTTCTAGGTACTTATGGATCTACACCTTTCACACCAAGGACACATATTTTGGAAGGTTTTAGACCTTTACAACTCTAGTGGAGAATTAGTTTAAGAGGAAAATCAAACGCCTTCGAACTGATGGTGATGGTGAGTCTTTTAGTATTTCTTTTATTGATTTTTTAGCACTTAATAACATTATCTTTTAAAGAATTATTCAATATACTCCCAAAAAAATAGGGTTGTTGAGCAAAAGAATAGGGTCATTCTAGAGATGGTGAGTTGCATGTTTCATTTCAAGTAAATGGAATCCAAGTTTTGGTATGAAGTTATGACTTGTGTTGTATATATCATCAATAGGATGTTGAGTCTATTAGTCCAAGGTATGTACCTCTTGAAAATTTAACAAGAATGGAGCCTAATGTTTTCCAATTTTGTATTTTTGGGTCTATCACATGGGCTCAAATTCCCAAAGATAAATGGGATAAGATCAAGGCTAAGAATAATTATTGCATCCATGTTTGTTATTGTGATACTTCCAAGGTTTATTGCCTTTATGACCTAGTCATTCAAGATATCATCCTTCAATATGATGTGGTATTTGATTAGGTTTTTCATCAACTCCTAGTTTACATTTAATGCTTTTGGTAGATGATCCTATCCTACGTTGCTTGTTGTCCTCCCACAAAGGTTCTTATTGATTATTCTATAATGACGTTAGCTTCTTAACCTATTAATTCAGGTCCTCTAATGGGCCCTAATGATATGGTTATTTCTATTCCAAAATCTCTATCAACATTTATTTTAACTATGGACCCTGCTTTAGATGAGCATGATCACGCGATGCATTATGCAACAGTTCTAGATGATGTGATAAATATGAGCATGCAATGATTCTTTAGTTCCTTCTTATGATGTTGTATGTGTACAAGACGTATTATTAGTTACTTCATATGGATGGGAAGTTTATAATATGGACATAAAAGATGTCTTTCTTTATGGAGATCTCTAGAGGATATCTATATATAGTAGCCACCCAATCTTTATCTTGATGAGCATATCCCTTAGTTATTCCTCTTAAGAAGAACTTGTATGGGATTAAGCAGGTTCCTCATGCTTGGGATGATCATATTCACTCTTTTTCTCAATTATGAATTTTGATTATACAAGCAAAGTATGCTATTTACATTAAACATCAGGATGGATAACTTTTGGTGATTGTGTTATATATCGCAAATCTTCACATGGGAAACTCAACATTCTTGATCTAGGATATGAATTCATAACTTTATTATACTTTTTAGATGATATATTTGGGGCTTCTTCACTATTTCTTGGGGTTTCAGATCAATTAGTTACCCTCCAAGATAATTATTTTAGATCCTAAGTATACCTTGGATATTTTGTAATGGTTTTGGATTATCCCATTTTGTTTAGACTTAAATATTTGAGTGGATTGTTCCACTCCTTGGGTGGATGCCACATTGTACCACTCTCTTATTGGGTGTCATGTCTACCTCACACACTCAATTGCATATTTGCCTTCACTTTTAGTTTTTATTTCAAGCATATGTTGTCACCTAGTGAGGGTCATTGTGCAATGGCCAATCATATCCTTCAATACATAAAGGTGCCCTCTAAATGGTAATTCACTAGTCAATTCAAGATCATCTAGTGTAGATGAGATTATTTTATGCAAATTAGGCAAGTTATATTAACTAGAATCATTCAACTACTAGGTTTATGTTCTATCTTGGTTTTGAACCCTTCTCTTGGAATTATTGATAGTAATCCATCATATTTCAATTTTTTATGGAAGCTAAGTATAGTTTTTCTAATGAGGTTACTAAACATGTTTGGTGGATGCTCACAATTCTTGAGTAGTTGTGTGTCCCTTAGTAGTTTCTAATGACTTTTTACTATAAGAATTCAAGTTCTATCAATCAAAGAATAATGATGTGTGGATGCACTATTTTTATGGCTTCATGCATATGGTATGGTTGACCTAATCTATGTGTCTTTAATGGAGCATACAATAGATATCTTGACCAAGGTCATACCTAAGGTGCCTTTGTGTGATTGTAGGAGTGTCTTGAAACAAGAGAGGGTCCCTTAAGGGGGGGTGATTAATAGGGGTCTATTTGTCTCTTGTTCAACTTAAGGGGGTATTGCAATATTATAATAATCAACTTTTTTATCGATTCTTTAACATTAACCTAAGATCGCTTGTAATTTGGGGATTTATACCCCTTGTGTCCAACCATTTCTTCATTTATTAGAGATAATTCTTCATTAATTAGTAATATTATTTGGTGTTTAAGGGTGCCTTTGCATATTGTGGCACGGTAGTTAGGTGGAGCAATAGAAAAAATGTAAAGTGTTATTAATTCACCAAAATGCAGTATTTACAATACTTAAATAATAGGAGAATTAACTGCCTTAGAAAACTTGGGGAATAAATAGGGAAGAAGAAAAATAGAGAGGAAATGAGGAAAGGAAATAGGAGTCAAACTCCCTGCCATCCATGTCATCCAATCTGCCCAGTCAGCTGCTATCCAAGCCATCCAATCTACCCAGTCAACTATCGTCCAAGGAGGTAAAATGGTAAGGTCCAAAGCTTACCGTTGTCAAACAAAATTTTTACCTTTTATCGCTTTAACTTCCAACATTATCCCCTTAAAGTTGAGAGGACTAACTATACAATCTCTCAGCTTTATATATTGAGATTTAGCTATACCTTTGGTGAAGATATCTGCAATTTTATCCAAAGTATTGAAATATTGAAGCTCAACTATCTGTTGTTCCACCATGTCTCGAATGAAGTGATACTTCATATCGAAATGCTTTGATCTGCTATGGTGGATTGGATTGTATGCCAACTAAATGGCACTTATATTATCACAATACAATT
Source organism: Wollemia nobilis (assembly GCA_028583015.1). Lineage (NCBI taxonomy): Eukaryota > Viridiplantae > Streptophyta > Pinopsida > Araucariales > Araucariaceae > Wollemia > Wollemia nobilis. The sequence continues at coordinate 2,918,169 of JAQPPZ010016964.1, forward strand.
GATTTGGACCACTTTGACTTTCTCCAATCTCTTCAAGGACTTTTCTCAACCATAGGGCTTGAGTACTAGCATGTGTGATGGCTATATACTCAGTCTCAGTAGATGAAAATGCTACAACAATTTGTTTCTTGGAACTCCATGTAATTAGTCCTGACCCTAGACTAAAATAATTTCCTGATGTAGATTTCCTATCAGCTATATTGCCGCCCCAATCTCTGTCACTGAAGCCAACTAATTTCACATAATTACATTTTTGGTAATGGATTCCAAAATCCAATGTACCTTTTACATATCTTAAGATTATTTTAGTTGCTTGTAGATGCAGCTCATATGGACTTGCCATAAACCTTGAAACTAGAGAAACAACATATTGAATATTGGGCCTTGTGTTGGTGAGAAAAATCAGACTCCCAACCATGCTTTTGTAAGTGGTCATGTCAACCTTTGATGCTCCGTCGTCCTTGCTCAATTGGATCCCATGTCTAGTTGGAGTTGCAACTGATTTGCACTGCTCCATGGAAAATTTCTTGATCATGTCTCGAGCATACTTGTGTTGACATATGAAAATCCCTTTATTTGATTGATGCACTTCCATGCCTAGGAAGTATCATATTAGACCAAGATATTTCATCTCAAACTATTTCATCATGGAGTTTTTGAACTCCATATTAATTTTAGTGTTACTACCCATAAATATTAGATCATCCACATACAAACAAACTATGAGAATGTCTAATCCATGCTTTAGGTAGTACAAAGTTGGTTCACTTTTACTTCTTGTGAATCCATACTTGCTGAAATAGCCATCAATGCGTGAGTACCAAGCTCTTGGTGCTTGCTTGAGGCCATAAAGTGCTTTTTTCAATTTATAAACAAGGTTCTCCTTTCCTTGTTCTTGAAATCCTTGAGGTTGTTTAACATAAACCTCCTCTGTCAAGTATCCATTCAGAAAAGCACTTTTCACATCCATGTGTTGAACATTCCATCCTTTATGGGCTGCTAAGGAAAGAACATATATGATTATCTCTTGTCGTGCAACTGAAGCAAAGGTTTTCTCATAGTCAATGCCAATTTTTTGAGTAAAACCTTTTGCTACTAGTCTCGCCTTATGCCTCTCAATGCTTCCATCAGCATTGTATTTGGTCTTGTAGACCCATTTACATCCAACACATTTTTTTTCCTTTGGGTAGCTTTACTAGCTCCCATGTATCATTATTTTTTATAGAGGTTATTTCCTCTTTCATGGCTTCTTGCCATACATTTTGAGTACAAGCCTTCTCATAGCTAGTTGGTTCTAGCTGAGCATTAGCCAATAAAGCATAATTGACTACATCTCCCCTAGGATCATGGGAGTCATCATCCCCATATAATTGCAAATTTTCAAGTTGCTATAAAACTGTATTCATTTCACTAGCTTGGCTTCTAGTGAATCTTCTCTGGAAATTCTGATCCAACATTTGAAAATATGGATGATGTTATAATTTTATTTTGCCTATTGATGGAGAGTATCTGTCAATGTCCATCGGTGAAGAATTTACTGATCTCTATGGAGAAGTACTTGGAGTGGCGGTTGAAGTACTTGATGTAGTACTCATGTATGGGCTTGGAGGGGGTGGTGTGCCTTTGTTTTTCTTGGGAGACACATGTTGTACCTGTGAAGAACTTACATTTTGGGACTCATCATCAAAAAAAATTATGTGATGACCCCATTCTCCCCCTTCATCAAAAATTACATCCCTAAAGAGTACAATTTTATGAGTCTTGGGGTTGTAGAGTCTATATGCTTTTGTAGACTCACAATACCCTACAAATATACAAGCTTGACTTTTGGTATCAAGCTTCTTCCTTTTCTCATCAGGAATGTGTGCATATGCTAAAGAACCAAAAACTTTGAAGTGTTTTACATTTGGTTTCTTTCCGTACCACCCCTCATAAGGAGTGACACCATCTAAACTAGAAGTTGGACTTCTATTTACAATGCATACACTGGTTCTTACAGACATCGACCCAAGTACATATTAGTTAGATGCTTAGTCCGAAGCATCGTTCTTGCCATCTCAACTATGGTGCGGTTCTTTCTCTCTGCCACACCATTCTGTTGTGGGGTATAGGCAGTGGTGAATTACTTTTTTATCCCACTTGCTTTACAATATTTCAAGAAAGCTTTTAAGGAGTACTCGCCTCCTCGATCCGTCCTAAGACATTTTACATAATTCCCACTTTGATTCTCTACATTTTTTCAGAAATCTATGAAGAAAAAAAAAGCTTCATCTTTGTGTTTCAAGAAATAGATCCAACATATTCTAAAGAAATCATCTATGAAAGTGAGAAAATAAGAATTATTTCTGAGACTCTGTGTTTGCATTGGACCACAAATGTTCGAATGCATTAACTGAAGTGGATAGTTGGCTCTCCATGCTTGTCCTTTTGGAAACATCGACCTTGAGTTCTTTCCCAAAGCACATCCTTCACAGACCTCCTTATGTTCATTGATTTTGGGAAGTCATGTCACCATAGCTTGAGAAGTGAGTAGTTTCAATCTAGCAGAATTAAGGTGACCATATCGCAAGTTCCAAAGCACACTTGGATTTGTTATATGTACATTTACAAGTTGAGATCCTCCTGGCTCACCAAATTTTAGAGGGAATAACCGATTCTTGGTCATGGGGACCTGTGTGATGACACGATTACAATTGTTTTTATAAAAAATGATACATTGTCCTTCATCAAATACAAGTTTGTAATTGTTCTCCATCATTTGCCCAATGCTTAACAGATTGTGTTGGAGCTTTGGAGTGTAATAGATGTCATTCACTTTCTTTAGTCCTTCTTTGGTTGGAACCTCCATGGCTCCAATTCCCTCTACTTGCAATGCTTTATCATCCCCTAATTTGATTTGGGATTTATAAGTTTAATCTAGAGTTGCAAATAAATTTTCTTTACCACTTATATGATTTGAGCAACCAGTATCCATAATCCATGTGTCATTTAGATTATGTTTTGATTGTCCATATGAAAGAAAAATATTAGAGGTATCATCTTCTTCTCCATAATTTCCATATTGACTATTGTTGCCTTGTGAATATTTTGACCAGCAGTCACGAGCAAAGTGACCTGGCTTGCCATAGTTGAAACAAGCTATTTTGGACTTGTCACTTCCTCGCCCTTGATTTCCACTTTGTCCTGGATTTCCTCCTCTATTTGGATTTCCACCTCTATGTTGATTGCCTCCTCTGTATGAGTTGCCTCCTATGTTGGAGTTGCTTGCTTTGTTCTGGTTGCCTCCTGTGTTTTGGTTGCCTCCTCTGTAGTTGCCTCTGTCTCTACCTCTTTGTTGTCCTCTGCCTTGACCTCTTCCACATCCTCTTCCATTGTTTTCATTGGAAGTGAAGGCCTTCTCGTCGCCTTCATAGCTGGTTAAAGGAGATTCTAGAAATCTCTCTTCATGTGACATTAACGATCCGATTAATGCATCGAATGTTAAAGTGGAAAGATCTTTAGATTCTTCTATAATTATGGCAATATGATTCCATCTCTGTGGAAGTGTTCACAACACTTTTGTTAGAATTGTCTCAGGATTAATTTCCTCGCCAAGTGTAACAATTTTATCAACAATTGCTTTTACTCTAACACAATAATCACCGACTTTTTCATCATCTTTCATTCTGAGATTTTCAAAATCTCTTTTTAGTGTTTGAAGCCTCACCTGCTTCACTTGATTACTACCCTGGAATCCATCACTCAAAGCTTTCCATGTAGCTTGTGCAGTCGTATAAGCGACGATTCTAGGAAATATACTTTTCTCCAACGCTGCTTGGAGATGAGAAAGAGCAGAAGAGTTGCTCTTTTGTGCTTTTTATGTTTTCTTGTCTGCGATACTTAGTGTTGTCCAGTCTAAGGGTTCTGTGTAACCCTCTTCTATTATGTCCCACAAACCTCTTCCTATGAGCAGGGTCTTCATTTTTATAGACCAATACTCGTAGTCATAACCGTTGAACTCTGGTATAGGTAAATTGTTGTGTGAGGCCATAGTTACTAAAAACTCTTTTTATTTCATGGTTACAATAAAGCACTCTGCTTTTTCAAAGAAGGAAGGAAGAAGAAAGAAGAAAGAAGAGATTACAAATTTAAGTCAAATTTGACTTGATTTACTCTATCATTGATTGCTTGTTCCTCTTGCTGTGGGGATGCTATCTCTTGATTCACGAAATTTTCTACTACTTCTTCTTTGTCGTAACTTATCAATATTATTTCTGGTGATTCTGGTTCTAAAATTTCCATTGAAATATTGTAGTGTGTATATTCTGATTCTTGTGGTGCAGCTTGTACAAATTTTGATTGTTCAAATTGACTCTTGAAAGAGTTATCTTCAAATTCTGCCTCGTACCCTGAGTCAGGATGCCTTTGATGTGCAATTACTGCATTCTGAAGTTGACTAAACACAATGTTGAGCCTATAACCTCTTACTTTTTCATCGAATCTGTTTGCACCTTCTCTTGCTAAAATTGTACATAATGCATGATAAAAACCATTTGGTCTTATCATCAGTGCCTCTTTACATTTTTCTATTGCTCCACCTAACTACCGTGCCACATCTGCTTATAGGTAAACTGTTGTGTGAGGCCATAGTTACTAGAAAACTCTTTTTATTTCACGATTACAATAAAGCACTCTGCTTTTTCAAAGAAGGAAGGAAGAAGAAAGAAGAAAGAAGAGATTTATAAATTTAAGTCAAATCTGACTTGATTTACTCTATCATTGATTGCTTGTTCCTCTTGCTATGGGGATGCTATCTCTTGATTCATGAAATTGTCTGCTACTTCTTCTTCATCGTCACTTATCAATATTATTTCTGGTGATTCTGGTTCTAAAATTTCCACTGAAATATTGTAGTGTGTATATTCTGATTCTTGTGGTGTAACTTGTATGGATTTTGATTGTTCAAATTGACTCCTGAAAGATTTATCTTCAAAGTCTGCCTTGTACCCTAAGTCAGGATGCCTTTGATGTGCAATTACTGCATTCTGAAGTTCGCTAAACACAATGTTGAGCCCATAACCTCTTACTTTTTCATCGAATCTCTTTGCACCTTCTCTTGCTAAAATTGCACATAAGGCATGATAACAACCATTTGGTCTTATCATCAATGTCTCTTTACAATTTTACAATTTTGATCCTTTCTCTTTTACAAAAAAAACTAAGCCTCTTAGGCTTATTACACAAGATTTCTACAATTTGTGATTCCTCGAATCAAGTGAAAAATGAACCCTTCTATTACAATGAATTGCCTCTTAGGCAATATTCTCCTTCTTTTATAGTATTAAAAAAAAATCTATATTGCTATTTAATAAAAATAATAATTGCCCTTTAAAAAACATTTTTTTTAAAAAACAACTATATTTAATTTATTAAATATAATATAAATAATTAATTTAATAATATAAAGAAAATTTTCAAAAAAAACTTTAAAAAAAATTAAACCCTTGCAGGAATCGAACCCGCAACCTATCTCCTTCAACAAATCGTGCTTACCAACTCGGCCACCACCGCCGATGAGAACCAAAGGCAAAGAACATCAATTTCAAGACTTTCGATTTTTGCTTTCATAAAAAAATAATGAAAAATCGTTACCGTCGGGTTTCAAACCTGCGATCTGCCAGGGGTGAGCGCCTTAAGGCTAGCTCCTCGAGCCAGTTGAGCTGCGTGGCCCGACAGGAATGCAAAGGAGGCTTGCCTCCTTTATCTTATCGCGACTGCGTACAAGACAAAAAAATTAGTCCCACATCCACTGTGCGATGTCGTTTGAGGTGTTTAAAACCCTCAACGCGCACAATGTCACTTGGTTACCTTTGGGAAATCAGTGACCATCATTTTGCCTCCTTCTCGAGCCTATCTCTCCTCGCCATGTCGCTTGTCACCTTTGCTCACCCCGTAGTCTGTCTTTTGGTCTGCCACGTCGCCTGTTGTCTAGTCTATGGTCTGCATCGGCCTTGCTCTCTCCTCGCCACGTCGCTTATCACCTTTGCTCACCCCATAGCCTATCTTTTGGTCTACCACGTCGCTTGTTGTCTAGTCTATGGTCTGCGTCGGCCTTGCTCTCTCCTCGCCACGTGTCGATGTTCGATTGGCTTCTCCTATGGTTTGCTCCTCCTCCTCATGTTCTCTCTGTGCAGGCCTTCTCCCGACCTCACCTTGGTTCACGATTCGCTAGCCCTCTCAACCTTACCTTGAATCACGTGTTATGGGCTCTCTCGACCTCACCTCGATTCACGTGTTATTGGTCTCCTTCGACCTCGATCTACGGGCCCTCTTCGACCTTGCTCTGATACCATATGTGGCACGGTAGTTAGGTGGAGCAATAGAAAAAATGTAAAGTATTATTAATTCGCTAAAATGTAGTGTTTGCAATGCTTAAATAATAGGAGAATTAACTGCCTTAGAAAACTTAGGGAATAGATAGGGAAGAAGAAAAATAGGGAGGAAAGGAGGAAATGAAATAGGAGTCAAACTCCCTACCGTCCATACCGTCTAATCTGCCCAGTTAGCTGTCGTCCAAGCCATTCAATTTGTCGAGCCAGCTGTCGTCCAAGCCATTCAATTTGTCGAGTCAGCTGTCGTCCAAGGAGGTAAAAGGGTAAGGTCCAAAGCTTACTGTTGTCAAACAATTTTTTTACCTTTTATCGCTTTAACTTCCAACATTCTCCTCCTTAAAGTTGAGAGGACTGACTATACAGTCTCTCAACTTTATATATTGAGCTTTAGCTATACCTTTGGTGAAGATGTATGCAATGTTATCCAAAGTGTTGCAATATTGAAGTTCAACTATCTGTTGTTCCACCATGTCTCGAATGAAGTGATACTTCATATCGAAATGCTTTGATCTACTATGGTGGATTGGATTGTATGCCAACTGAATGACACTTATATTATCACAATACAGTTGAGTTGGACCACTTTGACTTTCTCCAAATATCTTCAAGGACTTTTCTCGACCATAGGGATTGAGTACTAGCATGTGTGATGGTTATATACTCAGCCTCAGTAGATGACAATGCTACAATAGTTTATTTCTTGGAACTCCATGTAATTAGTCCCGACCCTAGACTAAAACAATTTCCTGATGTAGATTTCCTATCATCTATATTGCTGCCCCAATCACTGTCACTGAAGCCAACTAATTTCACCGCTTATCATTGTCAAACAAATTTTTTACCTTTTACCGCTTTAACTTCCAACACATATTGTGTTGATTTTATACGAGATTTGTGTTTCTTTGTTGATTAGCGTGTTGATTTCATTTGTTCTTGAATACATTGGTAAACCTAGCACTATCATCACTTTTGATGTTATTTGCATTCATGATTTAATATGATAAATGAATATTATAATATAATGCAGTTACATAGCTAGATATGGGAAGCTCAAATGAGGAAGTTATGGGAATCTTATATGAAAAGATTATAAGAAGCTTGTGTGGGATGATTGTTGGGTCAATATTGTCATAAGAAGAATATTGTGAAGATATTACACAATAATTCCCATAAAAATATTTTGTTACTATAAAAGTGTCTATGGTAATATTAAAATAATGTTTGGTAAAAGTAAAAGAGAATGAAATAAAAATTATGGGTCATAGTAAAAAGTAAGTGCATTGTAATAATTATGGGTAAAATCAAGGTCTAGGTAAAAGTGTCTTAGTGATCATGTCTTCATTATATTAAATGTGTCATGTAATAGTGGGATCATGTGCAAGGTAAATATGTCTCGTGAAAGTAAAGTGTAAAATAAATGAGCAATGAAATAGATGTGTAAGTTACTATTATGTATTTGTCTTATATAAAAAATTTAATAATTCAATATTTTTAGTAAAGAGTCACATTGGAGTCAAGTCAAATCATGTAGGAACCAAATATTAGTGTTAGGAAGTCATATGTTGATTTTTTGAAAGTCTCAAGTATCCACAAGTCAAATACAACTAGTTGGATTGTCATGTGGAATTGTCTACAAGTTGAATGTAAGAGTCATAGGTAATTATTTACAAATCAAATATAAATAATTGAAAGGTCACATGAATATATCTACAAGTCAAAAATAACAGGAAGAACAACATAGGATACATGGAAGCATCTACCAATCAAGGATAGATGGTAGATAATCAAATGCAATCCTTGTAAACTTTTTAAAAAGAAAAAAATCTCCGTCACTTTAAGTATAGTAGCATGGTATGATTGCAGAATATCACCATCATAACACTGTACCATTTTATTAAGAAATTATTCTAGTATAATTTGTTGTAAGATTAGAATAGTATATTGTATACAGTTATGAGGAAGAATAGAGTACTTGCTTGTATTTGTATTGCATGTTGGCATGGTGAACGTGGGTAGTTATAGTTGGAAATAACCACAAATTGAGGGTGAGTCCCAATAGATGCAAGAACCACTTATTGGGTAGTATTTATCTATTAATTAAATATTAATCCTATAGTTTTTTCTCCTATTGTGTTATTTTGCATTTGGAATTCTTGTATAATTTTTTTTTGCCATATGCAATCCACCTTAGAAGGTTGTGCATATAAACAATTATAGTAGAAGGAGGGCTTGAGTAAAGACTTATTAGTACTCAGTGATAATATTCTCTCTTCATGATCAAAAGTTAACAAATCCATTCAAGGACCTATTGAAGACAAAATCCATTGTAGTTAACCTCATAAATATTAAAATATTAGGACAATGCTTTTAAAATTCTTTGAGCTTGTATTTTCTTGTTGCAAAGGAAAGACCTTTGAAATTCCAAGAAAAAAAAATAAAATACATAAAAAATAGCATTAAGATGGCCCTATCAAGGGCCTCATATTTATTTGTTAAGCTACCCAAGTTGGTCTACTTTAGGATTCTATTTATGGTAGAGCTTTATCGTTTCTTGGTTGGTTCAAGACTAGTCTCATCAATTTTATAATAATTACTATAACATAGCAAACTAAATTGACCATGGATGCTTACCTCATTTTTAGAGGAGGGAGAAACTTGTCCTAAACCCTTACACTTTTTCTCCAGTCACTATTAGGGTAAAATCAACAACTTAAGAAATCCCCAAATGACTTGCTTAGAATAGAATCTAGAAGTAGGATATTAAAAACCCTTCAAAAGTTAGAGTCCCCCTCAATGGCTCTTTCATCAATGACCACCTCAATGCTTGTGTTCTTATTGGTCCTTCATTAGGAATCCCCAACTCCTTATTTAGTTCTCCTTCAAGGTCCAAATCCAAATTCATGGGTGCAACAACCAACATAGCATATGGGTTAGGGCTTGACAAAACTTGTGTGACACATAAGGGGAGGAATTGAATCTCATCGACACCATGACCATGTAAGATAAAGGAGCACCTAATGGATGAGGAGCAAAAAAAAGTGAGCCAAAAGCAAAGGGAATTTTTTCTTAAGAGAAGCCTCAAAATATAATAGTGTAATTGTTGGAAATTTTGAGTATATTGTGTTGTCATTAATGTCAAATGATTGATGTCATAAGTTGATGACATTGGTTGTCATTTATGTCAAAGGAAAAATAAAGGTTTAATGGATTTACCATGGTGGTACTTGCAAAGAAAAAAGAAAATGTTTCATGGTGGTAAAGGTTTAATGGATTTACCATGTGGTACTTGTAAAAGGAAAAAGGAAGATGTTTTATGGTGGCAAAGACTTTATCCTAAGAAAAATGCCCAAAGAAGAAAAATAAATTATAATATTTAAATCTATGTAGATTTAAAATATTATAATAATTAAAAATTAAATGTGAGAGCCAAAGGTTAAGGTTGGAAATCGAATATTTCCATGCATCGACATCAAGGACCAAGTAAACATTTGCATATTTAAATTGCAATTCTAAGGTGAAAAATCAAATGAGGAAATCATGCGCTTTAACAATTCATTCGTTCGCGACAGAGTAAGGAGAAGAAGATGAAGGATAGATTAGGGTTTTGAGGCAGAGCGTGTGGATAAATAGTAGGGGCATCAAACTTTAGTTCCATTTGGGCATCTAGCCCAGATGGCAGAACCCCCAATGCTAAGGTGTGGCAAAAAATAGGTCTCGAGTTCGAGACATGGTGGAGGCAAGGTGTTAAAGTTTTATTGAAAAAGCTTTTCTCGTTGAAGATCGTGTATAAGGAAGAGCACATGTGATTTAGGTTATGTGTGGGTGGCTAGCCCACGCAGTGGCCTAGCCAAAGCTAGGGCACGGGCCAACAAGCGACGCAGGTTCAAATCGCGGTGGTGATAGCAAGCGAGGACATTTTTTTTGTGAAATAAATATTTGCTAAGACTAAGGTTTGCGCTTGCTTAGGGAGTCATAAGGTTATTATTTTACCATTAATTTTTGAAAAAAAAAAGGGTTTAAAGTGGTGTTTTAATTTTTGAATTAAAAGGGGGTTAAAGTGGTGTTTTAATTTTTGAATTAAAAAGGGATAAAGTGGAGTTTATAATTCAGATTGCTAGTGCTATGAGTGGTGCATAAAATGAAGTGATGTTTTAATGGTCATATTGGAAATTTGAAGTGCATTAAAATATTTTATTTCAAGTAGGAGGTATAAGGTGTATATGAAAAATTCATGTGTGTAATTTGTGGCTTTGTTGGGTTGAATACTATTTTTCAAGATTAGGAGTAATAAGGTGTGATAAGTTGCTTGACATTTTATTATAACTCTTGCATGGTGAAAGGAATATATGAAAGGTTTTGTTGAGTATTAATGCTTTATTTTTAAAAACACTTGAAGTGGCACAAGCAGGATTGGTTATTTATGAAACGGGTTCTTGAGGACATTACTTCATCGAGCATTTTGAGGTATGGTGGTTCAACTTTTTATCTAGGTGGTTGTGTTTTGAGAAAGTAATTTTGAGGTGGAGTTAAAAGGATTGATTGGAGCACATTGTTGGAAATATTTGCATTAGGTTTTGAGACCTACATGTGCATTATTATTGAATCAATTTGGAAATAATTGAATTAGGATTTGAGACCTACCTGTGCATTATAGTTGAAAGAAATTGGAAACACTTATGTTAGGGTTTGTGAATAAATTGTGCTTCATTGTTTGAGTGGATTTGTGAAGTTCTCAAGCATTGGTTTGAGTGATATTGAAAGTGAATGTGCAAGTGTTAGAAATCAGATTAGTGAAGCAAAGTTATACACCAGTTTGATTTGATTTGAAAGGGATTTTGCAAGAGGTAGAGATTGGATTAGATGAAAGCAAGATTTGTGAATGTGAAGAACATATTGAGCATTTGATAATATATATCATTCTCTATATGTTCCAAAGGTTAAACGAATTCTAAGTAGAATATGTCTATTTGAAGAAATCATTTCTGAAAGAGACATAAGCTTTGTTTATATGCAATATTTGGAATTATTTGAGCAGATTTTGTGAGCAGTTTTAAGGCAGATTTGAACAAGTCTTTTGAGAAGGCTTGAAGGTAGATTTGAGCAAGTATTTTGAGAAGGCTTAAAGGCATATTTGAGAAAGTCTTGTGAGAAGAATTGAAGCAACATTGAGATAGATTTGAGCAAGTCTTGTGAGAAGACTTAGGATAAAGTTGAACAGATTTGAGGTAGATTTGTGCATGTAATGTGTGCAGATTTGGACAAATTTGTGAGTAGAATTAGAGCAAATTTGTGCATGTAATGTGTGTATATTTGGAAATATTTATGAGCAGAGTTGGAGCAGATTTGTGCTATCCTTGTAACCAGGTTTGGTATAGATTTGATACAAATATTCGTGAGCAGAGTTGGAGCAAATTTGTGCTAGCCTTATGATGAGGTTTGGTGCAGATTCAAGGTAGATATTTGTGAGTAGAGTTAGAGCAGATTTGTGCTAGCCTTGTGACGAGGTTTGGTGTAGATTTAAGATAGAGTTGATAGCAGGCTTTGGAGCAGACTGGAGTAGAGGGGATAAAGTTCTCCTATGGAGAGAGATCCACAAACCAGAGCAAAGGGGATAGAGTTCTCCTATGGAGAGAGATCCACAAACCAGAATAGAGGGGATAGAGTTCTCCTATGGAGAGAGATCCACAAACCAGAGTAGAGGGTATAAAGTTATCCTATGGAGAGAGATCCACAAACTAGAGCAAAGGGGATAGAGTTATCATGTGGAGAGAGATCCATGAATTAGAGCAAAGGGGATAGAGTTATATTATGGAGAGAGATCCACAAATCAGAGCATTGGGGATTGAGATCTCCTTTGGATAGAGGTCCATAAATATTTAATAGAAAATTGATTCCCAAGAGATTTGTTGAGAAAATTTAGAAGAAATATTTTCTTCGTGGACGTAACCCACATTAGGTGAACCACGTTAAATTTGTGTCTCTCATGTATGTGATGATTTGTGCATTACTTTGATTATTGTTATTGATATTACAATTGATAATATTGGATAATATTGTTTGGGAAAGAAAAGTAAATTTTGATTTTATAATGTTCCCCCCCTCTCAGTATAAGCTTGTGTTCTTCAGTAATACCAAGGTTTTCATGTTCTAATATGTATGGACCATATGATCCTTATTAAACAACCCACATGGTCAATATTGGACTTAACCAAAGAAAGAACAAACATGAATTGGTAATCATCATGGTGAGCCAAATGCAAACCCTTACAACTATGATAAACATGGAAGAGTAGCCATCCATGGCATATGTATGATATTCATAGTAACACATAAATACAAGGTATTTTCTTAGTGCATAGTTGTTTGTTAAACCTCCACTATGATCATGTTTACCTTGAATCTTATGATCATCACTTATTATACATTCTAAATATATTTCCATATCAAATTTAAATGATATTTATATTTATCATTTCTTACACCATAACAAACTTGGATTAGCTTGAAACAACAATTCTCTAGGGCATACTACTCTAATGCTCAGTAAAAAGATCCATTACCGTCAAGGTAACAGGCATCCCTCGCATACTTACTTTTTGTAGGTTCAATTTTTTAGACTTTTACTCAATGTAATATTGTCTAGTTGAAAACCATGAAGGTAATAGCCTCTCAAATTTCACGAAGGTCATCAAGTTTTTGAACCCTACAATTAATGTTTTGTCTTATAAAATATATATTTTTTGAATAGTTTGAAATGTTGGGGGCATATCAAGGCCATCCTTCATGTGAATTGAACTTGGGTCTTCGTTAGGAAAATCCAATACCTTTTTTCCATTGTGGTGTCCTTGTCGAGACTTATCAATGAGTTTACACAAGTTTTTTTAAGGGTTTCTTGTCCCCTTATACTAAGTGGGATTTGAACCTTAGACCTATCAGAGAGTAACTAAAGCCCTTACCATTGCAGTAAGCTTGCTTGTCTTATAAAACATTAAATTGTAGAAATTGCAAAGATATTTTCTATAAATATTTTTTTAGGAGATAGGGGAATCGACAACAGTCTCCATCATATTATTTGTACATATTAAATTGTAGAAATTACAAAGATATTTTCTATAAATATTTTTTAGGAGATAGGGAAATTGATAACAGTCTCCGTCATATTATGCCCATGGACACGGTTCGAATCCAAAAAACTACCATGAGATCCCCCACCCCACCTCGCTAAGAATTTTACTTTAAGTGAGGTGGACCCTGGAGGGGTTCAAGATTGGAGTTGTCGACCTCAAGTTGGTAAATACTCAACTAAAATTGGTCGGTCTACTACCTCCACCCATTTTCTATAAATATTTGAATAAATTATATGGTAAAATTTTATTGATAAATCCATTTTATTTTTGTGATGATCTCAACTACTAATCTTATCATAATAAAAGGTAGTCTTCCAGTAAATGAAGTTGTTGGGAAAAAGAGACCTAATAATAAGTGAGGTATATATCTTAATTCATAAACACCTTTGAGTGTTTGATTAAACAAAAATATATATTAATAAATTAAAAAATAAGTATATTAATCATAAATGTTGACCTATGTTGTTGCAAGTTAAAAAATACTTAGACAAAGTTATAAAGGATTTTACGTGAAGATATATATAAAAGGATGTGTATATAATAAAAATAATATATTGAAATAAAAAATAACATTTTAAATATATTACCTATAAAGTTTTATAAGTTAGGATAATACCATATAGTAAAAGTTTTAATTTCAAATGGTTAGTTATAATCCCTTCTCCCATTTCAAACCGTGGTGTGTGCGAGTGTGTGGGGGATGGGTATGTGGTGGCTTTGTGTTAAATTTCCTACTGATAAATATAGCTCTCAGCTTTACAAGGGGTCATGGTTGAGAGGAGACTGCTCAACACTGAACGTGGGTCATAGGGGTTTCTCACAATACCAAATAAAAAATAATCCCTTCTCCTATATATATATATATATATAACTTTATATTTTATTAATTAAAATAAAAATACAAATAATCATCATAAGAGCATAGCCTTATAGTTCTTTTATTTTACTTTAATAGTAGTTTATTTAAAATATTTTAACTATAAATTTTATGAGCTAAGTTAACATTTTATAATCTAAATAAAAGTTTAGATTTCAAATGTTCAACTATAAACCTCTTTTATGGAATACATGAGATTCATTATTTAGTAGTATATATAATTGTTAATTAAAATAAATTAAAAAAATATAATGAGATTTATGGTTTAGTAGTATGTATAATTGTTAATTATAATTAAAGAATTGTATCATCTAATAAATTCAAGATAAAATGTCTGAAAATATGTTTAAAATATATATAGATTACCCCAATTCAATTCTGTAAACATTTACCACTGACATTGACATCAACCTTTCTTTCTTTTTTTTTCTATAATTCAACATATTAAATCCTATCTCAAGATATGTATCATTACTTTTACTTTATTTAAAATAACTTTTATGTCGTACAAACATACGGACACAAGCCACAAAATATATGCAGGGCGATAAACGGAAGACAATCACTATAAAGAGGTTAGTTTTTTACTATCTTTTCAAAATTGGGAGTACATTTCATTCTCACGATTGGCGTACTCGTTTTTTATTAAGTTGGTGTGAAAAGAGGTTAGTTTTACTTTGACCATCTTTTCAGTCTTGGGAGTGCATTTGATTCTGGCGGTTGGCGTACACTCGTACGACATTTGAAGCGTTCATAGTGCAGCAAACTAATGACATTAGTGGAGTATTCAAGGGTTGGGTGGATTGGTAAGATTTTTACCGTATATTAAAGGTGAAGTGGATTGATAAGATTTTGGGCATTTATTAAGAAGATGCTTATGTTCAAACCTCGGGACATGCCCAATAACGACAAAGGTTATATGATTTGAGTCAGTTGAGTGCGTGTCAGTTTGACGACGGTTGAGTGCGTGTTAGTTTGACGACGGTACCAACCCTGAGCCACTGGGGGTTTCTTTTACTCGAGCTGCATTTATCGAGGTAGGGGTTATAAAGGCAACTTCAATGACTTGACTTGTGTTCGGAGACAGAAACCTTGGGGAGAATGTCTGACCTCGTGCCCAGTTGTTAAAGATCAAAGGATGTTACCGATTACCCTTATATAAAAATAAATCACACTAATTTTACTATCAAAAATTTAGAAATATACCGTACTTCAAATTTAATTTTTAAAGTTCTTATAATTCATTGCACTTCACTTGCAAGGCCTTCTATTCTATCTATTTTCAAAAAATAACTTCCATGTTTATTAAGATAGACCTATTTGGTCATCTATTTTATTCAGATTCTATTAAGTTAGACTTATCTAAAGCATATGTTAGAGCTGATTGGCATTTCCTTCTAAAGGTGATAAGACAATTTGGATTCTCATATGATTGGATAAAAATAATAAAGGGATGGTACCCTATTCGGTTCTAGTAAACAGAGCTCTTACTTAGCTATTTATAGCTTCTAGAAGTATCAAGTAGGAAGATCCCTTATCCCCATACTTGTTCATCATATTGGTTGAATGTTTGGGTAGAACATTATCTAAGGATAGAGACATCGCAACATTGGAGGGAATAATAATAACAACTAGAGCTAAACCAATTACTCACCTCTAATTTGTTGATGATTCCAGATTATTAGGAAAAACAAGGGAGGCCTCCATATTTAAAATAGTTCTAGGATGATTTATAAAAGCGACTGGACAACTTATAAATGAAGAAAAGTCCAAGGTCATCTTTTCCATTGCTCACCTAGGCAGGAGATCATGTTGTTGGATAAATTGAGATTCAAGAAGACATATCTTCCAATCACCTACCTAGGAAATCCACTTACACTTGGAAGGCAAAAAAAGGAGGAATGGACTTGGCTATCAGAAATAGTGAAAGCCAAATTAGAAAAATGGACTAATAGGTGGCTTTCTACAAGAGGACAAATGATCCTGATAAAAACAATCCTCAACGCCATACCTATTTATGTCTCCTCAGTGCTAGTTATTCCCAAGGCAGTTCTTAAAGAATTGGATCAAATAAGTTATAGATTCCTCTGGAATGGAGTCAAGGAAGAACAAAAATGGGCACTAGTGAAATGAGATACTTTATGTTTACAGAAAATGGAGGGAGGACTAGGAATCTGATCAGTTGTCAAGCATAATGCATTGGCAACTAAGCTATATTGGAGATTGCTAAAATCCCTTGAGGAATTGTGGGCTTCAAATTTGAGGGCCAAATATGCAGAGAATAAAACCTTGAGAGAGCTTATTTGGTTTTCACATCCTAGTAGAGGATCTCCCATCCCATCTTAATGGAACTTAGAATATGAGAGGATATGATCAAGGAAAGGTTGTTATGGATTATCCATAATGGGCAGGAGGCTAAATTTTGGATAGATTTGTGGGATGATCATCCTCTAATAATTCAATTTCCAACATGGAGATCGTTGATGGAGAATCTTCATAAACACAATTGGGTTAAGGTAGCCAAAAATTGTAAGCCTAAAAACAATAGTTGGGAGAGAGGAAGGCAATGGATCCCAATAGTGGAGTGGCTAGTCCAAATCCCAAAGGATCAAAGAAAATAAATCTATAGGACTATCTAGATGAGATCACTCTCATGGTCTCAAGAGGAGGATACTCTTGGTTATGGCAGGAAAAACCAAAGTGAATATATAGTTGCCTCTAGATACTTAGCCCTCTATCAAAGTACCTCGAGTCTGTTAAGTGATATTCATGCAACTATAGGCACAAAACCTTTGGCCCAAAATTAGATTCTTCATTTGACTTTTACTACTCATAAAAGGGTGCTAACATGACATTAATCGATGAAAAAAGGGATGCATAGACCTTTCAGATGTGAGATGTGTTGAGAGAATGAGGAAACAATCTCTCACTTTTTTATAGAATGCTCGATTACAATCAACTATGAAAACAAATGTCAACTTTGCTAGGCATCCGTTGGTCTGAGATATCTTCTATAAAACAATTTTGGAGGGAGTGACTTAAATGAGAGGAAATGGACCAATCCACTTGACAAGCTTTTTTTGGGTGGGGATAACTCTCCTTTTGTGGAATTTGTGGAAGAAGAGAAATAATTGTAGTGGTCGAGTGTTTTTCGGTTGGTTGTTCTAGTATGATATCCTAAGGGTCAGGTCTCATGACTTCATCTAACCTAGAAAATTAGGGTTTATAATGGCAATACCCTACCAATTTTCCTATGTATTAAAAAATTATTATTATAAAATATTTAAATTATTTATAATTAATATAAAAAATAGGTAAAATAACTTAAATATTGAATATTGTTATTAGAGAGTAAAAAAGTAAATTCTAAAATAGGGGCACAAGGAGAAATAGACACTTCAGTTGGAAGGCAGTTACCAGGCGGGAGAGCGGAGGATGTCGATGGGCGGGAAGTCTGCAGGGGAGATCGGGAGCGGCGGTGGTTCGGTTCTTGGATGCAGCGGAGCAATCGGAGGGCATCAAGAATCCGATGGAGCGAAAATGCTCGGGCCCATTGAAGATGACCGGGCTGGCAACGGTATTGGTCGAGGTAAGGACCCACCAGACAAAGGGGGTGGTGGGGCTCAAAAGTCTTATGCCCAAGCAGCGGCCTCAGAAACCCTAAACGGGTTTTTTACCAAAGAGTTGTTTCCGGTTGGGGATGAGTTGGACATCCCGACGGAAGTTCTTTCAAGCTTCATGGAGTTTGAGAAATTTACCCTAATAGGTAAATTCATTGGAGGCCGTCCCGACATGGAAACTATCCGAAAATGGGCAGCAAGCAAATGGAGGACTTCGGCCATTTGGAGCGAGCGACCCTATCCCGGGGTTTTTTGCCATTAGATTGAACAATAAGGAGGATTACTGTAAAATTCTGGCTAGCGGGCCATGGTTTTTGGGCCGCAGAAGTTTATTTCTCAGGAAGTGGGACATGGATTTCAGTCCTGAGACCCAGAACATCAACATTGCCCCAATATGGGTTAGGCTCCCAAATCTTCCCCTCTTTGGCTGGCATGAAAATGTCATAAGAGGTATTGCGCGTTCCATTGGGGAGTTGGTCACCATTGACCCTCCCACCCGAGCTCGAACAAGGTTCGTCCAGGCCCGATTTTGCGTTCTAGCAGATTTGGAGGCAAAACTCCCAACTTCCATCACTCTTCGGTCTGGAGGTACCATTCTTCATAAACAAGCAATTGTCTATGAAAATAGACCAACTTTTTGCACCCAGTGTCGGTCCCAAGGGCACCTCTAGTCCCAGTGTCCTCTTCAAAAATCGGGAAAACAGAAACATGAAAACGACAACCCCCTGGAGCACAAGGAAGATCAGGCAAAGCAACCACATCTCCCAGACGCGAAGGGCCATGGATCCCCAGGCCCCTCTAGAGATTGTGGCGGACTCTCTCAGCCTGAAGAGAATCCCTCTCTCCAATCGGACCCCGAGCATCTTGAGGCTGACAACCAACAAGGAGCAGACTCCCACTTGGAAAGTGAACCGCAGGAAGAGATGGAACGGACACCTTCCCAAGTTTTGACTCAAGTTGTTCCTCTGCTCCAAGATACGGGTCATCCCGATTTCAGTCAGTCGCAGACGCTGCTAGAAGATTACCTCTTAGGAAGGAGGGGTGAACAGTCCGGTCACATTAGCCCCCGGAATACGAGGAGCCGAAAGCAAAGTGTGGATTTTGGTAGTGAGAGGAAGCAAGGCCGTCCTCCTAACAAGGAAAGGCGAGACAAAGAGACTGCAACTGACGTTGCAAATGGAACCCAGCGTTTGTTGGTTCTGGATGAATGTGACACACAGTCGGACGAAGCACATGCATCAAAACCTCCCCCTCAACAAGGAAGGGGAGGCAAGAAAAACTTCAAACTGTCCAGATGAAAGTCCTCTCATGGAATGTGAGAGGACTAAACGGTGCGACCAAGCGAAGGTTAGTGGCTGATCTCCGTAGGAGGATTAACCCTTCTATCCTTATTTTGCAAGAGACCAAGCTTGATGCTATCTCCTCTGACAAAGTGGCGAAGGCCATTTGGGCCAAGGCAAATTGTCTGTCCAACCCTGCGAGTGGGAACAGCGGGAGGACTCATGGTTTTGTGGGACCCTTCGAGGTTTGAGGGCAACTTGTTGTCAACTTCCAACGAGAATCATCAATGTACTGTTACAGTCCAAAACCTCCAGTTTTTCCTGGATTCTGTCCAACGTTTATGCTTCAAATTCCGCCACAGAGAGAGCAGAAATGTGGAAAGCTATCTCTCTGATGAGGGAGAATTTTAGCAACTTTCCCTGGGTTTTAGGGGGTGACTTCAATTGTCCCCTTCATCCTTCGAAGAAAAAAGGAGGGTCTGACCACTCTAGCCGTAGCTTGGAAGATTTCAAAGATTTTGTCTCTGCTAATGGACTGCTTGACATCGAACTCAAAGGGGCTTCCTTCACTTGGAGTAACAGAAGGATTGGGGGCGGTTTGATTCAAGTCAAACTTGATAGATTCTTCATTTCCCCAGAAGCCATTCCCATCCTTGGCGGGGCTATCCTTTCGGCTCTTCCAAGGATTGGGTCTGACCATAACCCTATTTTCTTGGAGGCGAACGATGGGCTTATTTTTATGACCCCTTTCAGATTTGAATCCATGTGGATTTCCCACAAAGACTTCAAAGGATTGGTTTCAGCGTGGTGGCAATCGAAGGTGGAAGGAAGCGCTCCTAAGAGAGTGGCTTTAAAGCTCAAAATGGTCAAAGAAAAACTGAAGATTTGGAACAAAGAGGTTTTTGGCAACATTTTTGAGTCCAAAAAATCCATCGCTGAGAACCTGAAGGTTGTGGAGGAAAGGATGGCTATCGAAGGTTACACTGAGGGTCTCAGGGAGGAAGAGCGGAGCCTTTTGGTGGACTTTCATTCTATTCTCGCTAGGGAGGAAACGTTACGGCACCAGAAATCTCGTGACCTGTGGTTGAAGAATGGAGATTCCAACACGAGATTTTTTCACGCGTCTACTATGAGGCACAGGGGGGCCAACAAGATCGGAGAAGTGACTTGTAAGGATGGGCACATTACCAGGGAGATTGAGGAAATCAGGAGCGAAGCGGTTAATTTCTTTCAGGATTTGCTTGGCTCTCCTCCGGATAGCAACCTCTAGGTCCAGAAATCTATGCTCGCCAATTTTTCGACTAAAGTTCCCCATGAGGTAAGCATGAAACTTTTGGAACCTTTTTCCTCGTCTGAGATTAAGGAAGCTTTGTTCTCCATGCAACCAGATAAGGCCCCTAGGCCCGATGGTTTCTCCCCCGATTCTTCCAAGTCATGTGGGAGGTCGTGGGCCCGGATGTGTGTGATGCTATTCGGGTAATCCAAGCGTCCAGATCTATCCACCCGAAACTCAATTCCACCTTTCTTGCCCTCATTCCTAAGTCTCCTTCCTGCAAAAGTTTCTCTGACTATCGGCCCATTAGCCTTTGCAATGTTTTTTACAAGATCCTTACCAAGTCTATAGCCAATAGACTCAAAACAGTCCTCCCCCTCTTGATTGATCCTTGTCAAGGAAGCACTGTCAAAGGCAGAAACATTCTTGATGGTGTTATCACTTTCCATGAGACCCTTCATTCTGCTTACCGCTCTAATAATTTTTCTCTTTTTCTTAAGCTCGACATGAACAAAGCCTTCGACCGTGTCGACCGAAATTTTTGTGTGCAGTCCTCCTCAAGTTCGGCTTTCATCCCCACTTGATTGACCTTGTCTACAGTTGTATATCCACTCCCTTTTTTTCTGTCTTGGTCAATGGGTCCCCGACTGGGTATTTCCAGAGCTCCAGAGGCCTCGAGACAGGGCGATCCTCTTTCTCCCATCCTGTTCATTCTTCGGCGGAGGTTCCGAGTTGGTCCATGAAAGAGGCTCTTCGACAGAACAAGATTTTTGGCATCTTGCCGACTTCTAGAATTAATCTTGTCACTCATCGACAATTTGTGGACGACACCCTCATCTCCACTGGGGCGTCCGTTGCTCAAGCCAAGTCGCTCAAGAGGATCCTGTCTCGTTATGAGCAAGCTGCAGGGCAAAAGGTCAATTACATCAAGAGCAAAATTTACTTTATTAACACTCCTCTGCGCAGACAAATTCGGATTGCTAGAATTCTTGAATGCACTATTGATTCCCTGCCTACGTCCTATCTGGGGTTGCCTCTATCTTATAGCGGACGGGCCAGTGGGGACATGTGGAACATGATTCTTGAGCGCCTACACAGGAAACTCGGCACTTGGAAGGGCAAACTCCTATCGCAAGCTGGGAAAGCCACCCTTACCAAAGCCTGTCTTTAGGGGATCCCGACCTACTTCATGTCGGTGTTCATGCTTTCGAGTGCAGTCCACTCCAAGATTGAGAAGATTCGGAGGACCTTTCTTTGGTCTAGTAACGAAGAGAAATCTAGACTTCCCCTTGTAGCCTGGGACAAGGTGTGTTCGAGGATAGATCAAGGCGGCCCGGGGTTGAGAAGATCCAGACTTATGAATTTGGCTCTGATCGCGAAGCACGCTTGGAGGATTATGTCTAGCGACCCGGTGGAGTGGGTTACGCTGGTTAAAATGAAGTATCTTGGCCCCACTCCCTTCTTGGATGTTGAAACATCCTCCGTGGCATCGATCTTTTGGAAATCTGTGCTCCAAACCCGACATTTGATCAGTCCGGGAGCCCGCTGGATTTTGGGTGATGGCAACTGCATTTCCTTTTGGAAGGACAGGTGGGCGGCTGAAGAAGCCCTTGGGTCGAGGGTGGACCTCGGCTGGGTGAGAAGCTTGACCGACCCTAACGCCCAGCTCTGGGTGGCGGGTTTCATAGATCGGAGCACATGTTTCCCTCGGTGGAAGCTTCCTGTTGTGGAGGGGTTTAATAATGAGGTTACCTTCCTTGATAATATCCTTCAGTCGGTTTTAATTCCTTACGCCAGAAGGAATGACAGTATCATTTGGAGGTGAGTACGGAGGATGGGCGTTTCTCTGTTAAATCGGCTTATGAGCTTCTCACCACCAAGGCTGCTCTGGACTACAGGTGGAATACTTTTTGGAGGAAAGGAGTTGTTCCTAAAATCAACTTCTTCGCATGGATTGCTTTCCACAATAAAGCCTTAACTATTGACAACCTTCACAAGAGAGGTTTTGCCTTCCCCAATAGGTGTTACTTGTGTTTAGCAGATTGTGAGACGAGGGATCATTTATTCTTGCATTGCCCGTTTTCCCACTCTGTTACGAGCATTGTCCTATCCTCCTTCCAGATCCTTTGGTGCTCTCCCCGATCCCTTAGAGATGCTTTTCATCAATGGCCTAATCCTTTCAAGAATCCCAAGCTCCGCTTCCTCCTCGAGGCCTCCTTCCACCATTTAATTTGGCAAATTTGGTTAGAGAGGAATGCCAGAATCTTTGGTAGAGCTCCTAGAGGGCCCCCTTATGTTGCTCAAAGGGCGTTATCTTACGCCATTGAGAATTCTATTGTTGTTCCCAGTCCCCGTCCCCATCTTTCGAGCGAAGAAGCTATTCTCAAAATGATGAATCTCTGGCCATTTCTGGAGGTTGTTAAAGGGCCCTATCGAAGGAATGTTGTGTGGACCAAACCCCCCGCGGGGTGGATTAAATTAAACTTTGATGGAGCGGCTAAGGGGAATCCTGGGCCCACTGGCGCTGGTGGGGTTGTCCGTGATCATGACGGGAATATTGTGATGGCCTATTGTGAAGATTTGGGCTCCCAGACGAATCACTATCTTTGAAGCCCGAGGCGCTCTGAATGGTATTCGGATTCTCTCTAAGGATCCCCGACCTCTTATCATTGAGGGTGACTCGCTCAACATCGTGAATTACCTTCTTGGCACCAAAAATCCGTCTTGGAAAGTCTACAACATCATCCTCGAGGCTAGATCTCTTCTCTCCTATCGCGGTAGATGGAAAGCAAATCATATTTTGAGAGAAGGAAATCGCGTGGCTGACCACATGGCCAATAAAGGGCTCGCGACCACGTGCCCGGTTGTGTGGCGGTCTCGCTTCCCATCCAGGTGGAAAGGTTGGCTAGGGCAGACATCCCTTCTTGATGTTTTCCTTACGCAATTTTTGGAAGGCCCATTCCGACGTGTTTTGGGGATCGTGATTAGCTGTCCTTGGTGTCTGTCTCTTTGTTTTTGGCTTCTTTTTGGGTTTCTCTCGGGTCTGTCCTGTTTTCTTTTTGTTGTTGGGTCTCCAGGCCTAAAAGCCCTTTTTGTTGTTTTCAAGTCTGCAACATTAGGATGGTTTTATTTTCATTTAGGTTTATTGTTACAGCCAAGAGGTATGATGCATCATTAGAAAGTTGGCTAATTTTGTACATAAGGTTTTGGGATCCTCTATAAAAACCCACTGTTAATATATTATAATAATTACCAAAAAAAAAAAGTAAATTCTAAGAAGTCTTGTAAATAAAATTTAACTATTGTTGTATAATTTGAGTAGGTTATAACAAGGAAGCTTTTAAATATTTAAATAGAAGGTTTAAAGTTCAAATCTTGCACGATTGTATACTATGATCTACTAATTGGAATTTAGATAAACATAAACTGATAAACATCTTTGATGAGGCTCATCCCATATGGTCTATGGCTCACTTTTATTCTTAACAAATTTAGCTCAATTCAATTTGAGCTTAGGTGTGTTGAAGGCATAATTGATGATTTGTTTTTGTCTTTCAAAACTTCAAGTCTTTAATCTTGTTAATCCTTTTTATGATGATGTAATTAGTGTATGTCATTATTAAATGAGTATAGATAGTAATAATATTTTTCCTCGTTAACTAATTCTTCTTTGATTCTATTACAAATTCTTTACAATGAACCATGATCTAGAAAAAAATGTTAAATATTTTCAAAATTTAATTATAAAATTTACACATTAAATAATGAACAATGTCAAAATCAAATATATTTTAAATTATATGATGAAAATATTCATATGAAGTGTTGATAATAATACTAATGTAAAGACTCATATAAATACAATTCCGTGAGTGAATTTAATATTTTGTTGAATCAATGTTGAAATTTCATTCAAGACATTCAAATTCAAACCTTAATACATGTGAATAGTTTGTATGTTTGATGATGTTCTTACATATTTAACATTAGTGGCGTTGAAGGTATTTTAAATGATAGTTTCATAATTTGTGGTGTTGGAAACAACTTTGATGAACATTGATGAAAATGGTGGTCTTGATGCTAGTGGTGTCAAAGGTAGTTTCAAAGTGAGCCTGTAGTTAGTAATGATAGAGGCAGTGTTAGTGATGCCTAAAATAACTCTAAAGGTGATATCCTAGTTTATCATACTAAAAACAACTTTAATGATGACCTCACAATTTATGATATAAAAAAATTTGATGGTAATTTTGTAGTTCATGAGACTAAAAATAATTTTGTTAATGAGAAAAGTGATTGTGTACATAATACTTCATCCAAGAAATAATAATTGTATTCCATTAAAAATTGAAAATTGATTTATGTGTTTCTCCTACAAATATCTTCATGAAATTTTTAATACATATATTCAATAAAAAAAATGTAAACAAATTTGTAGTTTTCTTTTTAAAATATCATATAATAAAAATGTCAATGTATCCCCTCATGTAGAGGAGTTGGAGAGCAAGTGGGTAGTTAAAACTCTCCAGTTATTGAGAGGCCCAGGTTCAAATCTCTCCCCTCACATGTTGCGGATATGTTGTATATAAAAAGATTCCTCATAAAAAAAAAAAAATGTCAATGTATAACCCACCACTTGAAAGAGAGGAAAAATAAAATATCAATGTATAATCTTAAATAAAAATAATTATTAAAAATGATATAAATAAAATACCAACAAAATATTATATTAAAACCTTTCTTAAATTACTAAAAATAACACATTTTATTTTCAATATAAAATAAGACCCTTTATTATAGATAATAAGCTTAACCAAAAAAAAATTCGATGGAAAAAAAAATCACTTGTTTCAAATTTAATTCAACACTACAAACTTAACATAAATTTAATTTTGATTCACAAATAAAAGGTTATTTGATCTTTGAATTGAACATGCATATTTTCCAGAACAGTTGTTGAAGTCTACTCTTCGCATATTGTTGATAGATAAAACTTCATTCACTTATGCTTGTAATTACCAACTATTAATTGATCTTAAGATTTATTATTATTTTAAAAATAAATATTTGAGAGAAAAAATTTAATTGGATGTTAAAATCAAGTGTGCAATATTCAACCCCTAAAACGAAACAAGCTTAAAATCTTTGAAACTAAAAAAAAATTAAAAGTTTCTAAAAAAATAACATGAAGTTCTTTGATTGTTCAAAGAAGGCAAAAGTTTAATTAAACTAACCTTTTCAACAAACATGGCAGGTAAGAGTTAATAGATTTCCTAACTTTTCTAGCAACCGTACAGCTCCAAATTAAATGCTTTGAGGTTACATAACACAATTTGGTGTAGGCAAACCTAATTTTTTTTGGTTATTTAGGAAAGTTAGTTATAGTTATTATTTTTTAATAACTGATAAGTGTAGGGGTTCAAATCATATGGGACTGCTCCTAACAAGTTTAGTTGTTTCGTTGTTGTTGACTCGGGGTGAGATGAAAACCACCGGTTGCTTAGGGTTCATATCATCGTCGTTGGTCTGACGCGCACTCATAGGATTCAGATCAAACTACTTCCTTTACTAAATGACACTCTTAGGTTTAAACCTAAATCTTTTTTTGTTAAGTGCCCAACCACACTAATACTTACTAATCCACAGTTTATTCAAAACCAACTTCACGTGGCTTAAGGTAAAGAATTCTTAGGGCTAAGAGGTGGACAATTGAATTATATCTGGTCTTCCAAATTTGAGATGTACCAATAAACAATTGAATCCTTGAATGGAAACAGGTGGACCATGGACCATTGAATTATATCTGGTCTTCTAAATTTGAGACGTGGGAGCATGTGCTTTAGGACAATAAAACAAAATTCTTTTTTAAAGTTACTATATTTAAATCAATGGAATCCGAGAAACATGAGGTCAGGTTCCTCGTAGTTTCGCATCCGTCTGAATCAAAGAAACGTGAGGTCGGGTTCCTCGCAATTTCGAATCAGTCTGAATGCTTTCCGACTCGATACGTCTGCGAAGAGAAAATTGCGGGACAATAATGATGTGAGAAGTGCAAGTAAAGCGTCTAGATTTATTCCAAAGAAGCGGGGACGGACGAACCTGAAATCAGTCAATTAAACCTTTCCCGTACAGTAACAAAACGACAAAAGTAAGGACTTTTGTGTTTTTTTTAAGTTTAAGATTTAAATTATTTAAAAAAAATAGGTTGAATATTTGTTAGGTTCATCATTTAAAGGTCTATTAATTTGGATAGATTTGGTCTAACCTAACCATCTAGAATTTGTAGTAACTCAATGTTACAAATTCTTTTATATATTAAAATAAATAAATAAACAAGTTGACAACGTCATAACACCACAACCGAGGAATTTTGACTAAAGCTCGACATTAATATGCCATGTGCCTTCCGTGCAATTTCTTTTGTCCTTTCACCTTTGCATTATTTTTTCCTTGCTTTGTCCGCACATGAGAACGACAAATGAAGTCCAATTCGTTCAGGCTATCTTGCTGTATTCCCTACGTCCCACCACGGTAGAGAGCACAAATTTTCTCATCCGTCCTGGGAATTCTCATGCCTGGATTCATCGTGGGGTTGACTAAAGTTCAACATTAGTGGCTCGCCCCCTCTTTCACGATGCCAGGGTGCCTTCCAGGCAATTTCCTTTGTCATTTCACTCCTAACGACGACAATGAACTTCCAGTTCAGGCTATCTTGGCCAAGTCGAAAACGAGGCAGGGGATTGTATTCCCCAAGTCCCACCACGGTAGAGAGTCCAAATTTTCTCAACCGGCTTGGGAACTCTCGTGCCTGGATTCACATAGCAGGGCTGAGGGCATAATCTGTCGATACAAGTTTACATACTTGTCGAAGAATTGCGAGGATTTGCGAACAAGATTGATGATAATATTCATGTAATTCGAAGAAGCTCGTCTCTAGTCGGAGCGGATGGATGCTTGGCGGGGTCGGTCGAGGGTATTTTCAGTCCTTACCTTCTGGTTTGGTTTCTAATATCGGAAACCCACAAGGTAGCGGAGAAAAGACTAAAGCAGTTTAGAACTATGAGCTTTCGAAGGAATTGGAAGGAATAATAATAGAAACTAAAGTTAAGCCAATAACACAATTTGATGATGACTCTACAGGGCTTCAGACTTAAAATGATTATAAGATTTAAAATGATTATAGGACGATTTACAAAAGGGACTGCACAACTTATAAATAAAGAAAAGTTTTTCTTTAAGGTCATAGTTTTCTATTGTTTACTTAGGTAGAAGATAATGTTGTTGAATAAATTGAGATATAAGAAGATATTTCTTTCAATCACCTACTTAGGAATTCCACTTACAGTTGGGAGGCAAAAAAAGGAGGAATGGGCTTGGTTGTCAGAGACAATGAAAGCCAAATTGAAAAAATAGACTAACAGGTGGCTTTCTACATGACAGATGATCTTAATAAAAGCAATCCTCAATGCCATACTTATTTATGTCTCTTCAGTGCTAGCTATCTCCAAGCCAATTCTTAAAGATTTGGATCAAATAAGTTATAGATTCCTTTGGAATGGAGTTAAGAAAGAAAAAAAATGGGCATTGATGAAATGGGATACTTTATGTTTATGGAAAAGGAGGGAGGACTAGGAATCAGATCACTTGTCAAGAATAACAAGGCACTAGCGGCTAAGTTATATTGGATATTGCTAAAATCCCCTAGGAAATTATGGGCTCAAATTTTGAGGGCTAAATATGCAGAGAATAAAACCTCGATAAAGCTTATTCAAATTTCGCTTCCTAGCAAAGGATCTCCCATCTTAATGGGACTTAGAATAGGAGAGAATATGATCAAGGAAATATTGTTTGGATTATCCATAATGAACAAAAGGCTAACTTTAGGACAAATACGTGGGATGGTCATCCTCCTCTAATAACTCAATTTCCAACTTAGAGACCATTGATGGAGAATCTTCATAGACATAATTGGGTTAAGGTAGCCAAATATTGTAAACCTCAAAGCAATAGCTGGGAGGTAGGAAGGTAATGGATCCCAATAAAGGAGTGGTCAATCCAAATCCAGAGGATCAGAGAAAATAAATCTATAGGACCATCTAGACGAGATCTCACTTGTGGTCTCAAGTGAAGAATACTCTTAGTTGGGGCAGGAAAAATTAGAGTGAATATATAGTTACCTCCGGTTACTTAGCCCTCTATCAAAGTACCTAAAGTTTGTTAAGTGATATATTCATGTAGTTGTGGGCACAAAACCTTTGGCCCAAAGTTAGATTCTTCATTTGGCTTCTACTTCATAGAAGGGTGCTAAAAGGGGAGCAATTGATGAAAAGAGGGATGCATGAGCCTTTCGAATGTGAGATTTGTTGGGAGAATGAGGAAACAATCTCACTTTTTTATATAATGCCCCATCACAATCAAACTATGGAAATAAATGGTAACTTTGCTAGACATTCGTTGGCCTGAGATATCTTCTATAAAACAACTTTGGAGGGAGTGGCCTAAATGAGAGGAAATGGACCAACCCACTTGACATATTTTTTTTGGGTGGGGACAACTCTCCTTCTATGGAATTTATGGAAGGAAAGAAATAATCATAGCGGTCGAGTGTTTGCTGGTTGGTTGTTCAAGTTCGATGCCCTCGAAGGTCGAGGTCCTATGACTTCATCTATCCCAATAAGCTAGGGTTTATAATGGTAACACCCTATGATTCCCCTATGTATTAAAAAAAATCTTATATTTGTTAAAATATTATTATATATTTAATATAAAAAATAGGTATAATAACTTATAAATTTTAAAAGTTGTTATTAGAGAGTAAAAAGGTAAATTCTAAGTATATCATGTCATTATATTTACTGTTTTTTTTACTTTATTTTTTTTTGGAGATACATTAGGCACTCCCACTATTTTGTATATGTCTTATTTTACAATTCTATTGACCTCTTTTGATCACCGATAAACATTAATACAAATTCATATTCATTCATTCTTATCGGCCATCTACCTAACACAATTTGGTGTAGTCAACCCCAACTTCACCACGTATAGCCTAGAAGGCAGCGTAAGGTCAAGAATCATTTAGAGCAAACAGGTGGACCATTGAATTATGTCTGGTCTTCGAAATTTGAGAGGTGCGGGCATATGCTTTAGGACAATAAAGCAAGATACTTTTTAAAATTATTATTTATTAAAAATATATAAGAGGCCAAGTGAATGGAATCCGAGAAAAGTGAGGCCGGGTTCCTCGCAGTTTCGCATCAGCCCGAATCAAAGAAACGTGCGGTCGGGTTCCTCGCAATTTCGCATCTGAAAAAGTTACTCGATACTTCTGCGAAAAGGTTATTGCCGGATAATAATGACCTTAGATGTATTCCAAAGAAACGGAGACGGACGAACCTGAAATCAGTCAATTAAACCTTTCCAGTACATTAACAAAACGACAAAGTTGAGACTTTGGTGTTCAAACTTCAAATTATTTAAGAAAGATAAGTTGATAATAATTTTGAATTGTTTGTCAAATTCATTATTCAAAATGGTCTGTTAACTTCTACCATTTTACAGAATTATCTTTTCATAGCAACAACCTCATAAACAAATCGACATCGTCATTGCAGCAACCTCGAGGGATTGACTAAGCTCCACATTAATTAGTGGCTTGCCCCATTTCACGATCGAGGGTGCCTTCCATGCAATTTCCACACATGAGAACGACAATGAAGTCCCATCGTTCACGCTATCTTTGACCTATTCCCCAAGTCCCACCACGGTAGCGAGTACAAATTTTCTCATCTGGCATGGTAATTATCATGCCTGGATTCATCGAGGGGTCGACTAAAGGTCGAAATTAGTGGCATGCCAGGGTGCCTTCCTTGCGATTTCCTTTGCAATTGAAAGGACAAAGGAAAACGAGGCAATTTTCTTTGTCCTTTCGTGACGACGACAATGAACTTCCAGTTCAGGCTATCTTGGCCAAGTCGAAAACGAGGCATGGAATTGCATTCCCCAAGTCCCACCACGGTAGAGACTACATATTTTCTCATTCGGCTTGGGAATTCTCATGCCCATACTCTATCGATAGAAGTTTCTCTTCTTCTCTGCTTCTCCCTTACTGGAGTATAAGAAGAAAGTTCTAAGTACTATACAAAGTTTACGGTTCTGTAAATTGTTGAAGGCATATTGATGCAACTGGTGTCATCTCTCCTGCGCTTAATTTAAACATGTCGTCAAGCGGTGCCAAGAGTCCGTGGAGGATGTCCCCAGCGGAGCACTACCACAAAGGGATTCATAACAGCGACGACGAAGGAGAAATAAAGAACGATGTTTTCAATATTCGGCACAAGAAAGCTCCGCTAGAGTCGCTCAAGAAATGGAGGGTAAGAACGTGGAATAAACTAAAATGTTGTTGAAACTTTAAAAAAATTGCGAGTAATCTATAATGTTTTCAAAATATTTACATAGCTTCCGAATTTTGTTCCACTAAATCAGTTTTATGGATGTGTCAGTTGACTTCTTTTTAGATTCATGTCGAATTGCAGATAAACTACAATGTCCTTCTCTAAATAGGTGTTGTGGATGTTTCTGTTCAAATTTGCGAGGGTCACTGACTTATTTTTTGATTCATGTTGAGCAGTAGACAAACTATCATGTTCTCAAAACACTTGCATAAATTGCGAATTTGTCCCTCTAAATAAGTTTTGTGGATGTTTCTGTTTAAATTTGCAACAACCATTTACTTATTTTAGATTCATGTCGATTTGGACTAGTTATGTGAGTGGCTTGAAATAAAATTTGTTTTAGTTATGTAAGCGGCTGGAAATAAATTTTGTATTAGTTATGTGAGCGGATTGAAATTGCATCTGCATTAATTTACAAGAGCCGATGCTGCGTGTACGCTTACTGGTGATTATATTTGAGTTAAATCACTGAATATACCTTCTCTGAGGGTTTTATACTGGTGGATGCACAAAAAAGGCTACTGGAAGTAGAAGAAAAGGAAGTACGCGTGGAAGAAGACTCTTTATTTCTGAAAAGGCTGCTGCTTTGTTTTTGGAAAGTAATGACCAAAATACTTGGGTCCTCACTTGAGTATTTTTTGGGTGTCATCTTTTACCTGGTCATTTGTTGGCTGCAGGTGGTGGTTGGTGGATCTTGCAGCCCAATAGTTGTTTTGATCTTGTTGGTCAATCATTGGGCTTCAAAAGACTCATAAGAACCTATTGGATCACACATCTAGAGAGCGTTTATTTGAAGAAAGTTAGGTATTTCATTTGCTACTTCTTCTATGTCCCTTGCTTCTTCATAGAAGTGACGCTTGTATATTTCAAACCTGTCATGTTCTTGCATGTGGATCCTTGCTGAATTGGTGAATTTTGAAAGATGTTCCATCATAGAAGCTGGTTCTTGGCCAAGCAAAGACTACCTTTATGCCAACATGGTTCCTCGTGCACTCCTTCTTGTCTTCACTTTTTTCCATGTTGTTCATAGTTGCCTCATACTCGAGATTTTTCATAGTGTATCAAGCCAATCTTCTCAGCTTTGGTTTACTCTTCTTTCTGGCATAAGTTCCTTCCTACTCAAGAAAGCTTTTCCATACTCCCAACACAAGGATACCTTCTTTTATGTTTTTTTAGTAAGTGAATGACTTCATGGGCTGCTTGTAGCACTTTTAGTAACCTATATGGCTTGTGCCTGGAAACCAATATCATGTCATTATAATAAGTTTTTTTGCATAAGTGCATGACTTCATGGGCTGCTTGTAGCACTTTTAGTAACTTTTATGGTTTGCCTGGAAACCAATATCATGTCATTATAATCTAATTTCTCTTAATGTCTATGTGGACCTTCTTATCTATTGGGCTCTCTTCTCTTTTGGAATGATGATAAATGGCTCTACTATATCTTAAATACAAAATCCATATGCTTAGAATGACTTCAACTCTATAACATGGGACTAATAGTTTCAAGCTCTCACTGAAACCTTGGGCTCTTTTTATTGAAGCTCTCCCAACACTAGCACATATCATCTACAACAGTCTACCTTTCTACCGTACACACTTGCAATCTGTCGTTCTCCTCCCTTTCTTGTGTCCGTCATACGTGTCATATTATACAACCCTTCATTAGTGTCAACAAACACATTTGTGTCTTCATCTACTTCTTTGGCTGCATTCACTCACTGTTGTTGTGCATTTGTCCGTGTGACTTGTTTCTCACAACTCCATGTCACTAGGCTGGACCCAACTTCGTATAGGCAATGACTTCAAGATGTAGAAATGGAATACAAAATACTTTTCCACATCCTCATGTTAATTTATCTATCATCCACCTCTCCAAGTTTCACACGGTACTAGGTTTGAACTTTAAATTACAACAGGAATGACGTCAAATGTAGAACAATGGTATGTCTTCCAACTCTAGGAGGAACAATTTGAATGACAAATTTAATAATCAGCTAGGAATCTTAACTCGTATTGGTCTGCAACATTCACCCTGCATACAAAACTTGGAAGAAACAACATAGAACCATTTACTATAGCAATATCACACTGAACACATCTCACACACTATTCAAATATGAATGATTATTACATTATTATGCATGTACGACAATAGCATTATAGGACTATATGCACATATAACATTACACAAACTCAAATGATTACAACAATGCACTCGTACCAATTTAACCTTCAACCTGTAGTACTCTCCAATATCAGTATCTACTCATGCTTCTCAATACTCTCCTTTCGATGCCAACCACCACTCTTTGGCCAACAATGTCCAAAACCTCTTACCACACACATCGGCCAACTACACAACCATTACATGAAACAACCATACCCTCTGAATGAATGAGGCAAGGGACTTATTTATACAACCAAGTGGTAGTTGCATCCTTCGACTACCCGACATCTCATCATTTTCCTAAATTACATTTCACATGCATTTAACTCACATTTACATTTCATTTCCTAAGTCACTTTATGACTTTGCCATACATACTAACATTACATATTATCACATACATTATTACATCATGCCTATATTTATTATACATACGCACATTTCGTCAGACAGTTCGCATAGGAACTACAAAATAATATAAATTGACAAAGCTTATTCACCAAACATAGACGTATCAATTTGCCAGCCTACATTGGTCTCCAATGGCATGAAGTTGTATGCTACAGTTTGGTGTTATTCACTTTCCATATGGTTCCCAAATCTACCTCAAATCTTGTATCTCCCATAAAAAACCAAGTGCAACGCTATTCAAAAGTGTCTTATCTACACTAGTAGCAAGCATCTTAACTTGTATTTTAGCCAAATGATGGTATCATTGTACTTCACCTTGTAAAATAATTTACCTTCGCCTTCAAGTGGAGACAGGCAAATTGATATGTCTGCTTTTACTAAATAAGTTTTGGTATTCTGTGTTATTTTGTAGTTGTACGCAAAGTGTTTGACAAAATGTGCATACATATATTTAATAATGTTATAAAGTGGCAATATAATATTGTATGTAATAATAAAGTGATGTTAAGTCATTTATGTCAACAAAATCATAAGTCATAAGCTAGTTTATCTTGTAGTGGGAAATGTCATGTAAATGCAAGA
The DNA here is from genome assembly GCA_028583015.1 of Wollemia nobilis. Lineage (NCBI taxonomy): Eukaryota > Viridiplantae > Streptophyta > Pinopsida > Araucariales > Araucariaceae > Wollemia > Wollemia nobilis. The sequence continues at coordinate 2,952,331 of JAQPPZ010016964.1, forward strand.
TTAAATGCATATGAAATGTAATTGAGAGAATGATGAGGTGTCAGGTAGTTGGAGGGTAACTACTTTTTGGGTGTATAAATAAGCCCCTCCCCTCATTCATTCATGGAGTCATGCAGGTTGATGGATTGATAGAAGAGCATTGGTACGTGAGAATGTTGGTGCATATCTGTGTAGGGCATGATGTAGTCTAGTCGTGTATGCAACCATGAAGAGTATTATGCCTAGGGTTTGCAAACTATAGATTGTAATGTTGCTATTGCTATTTTGTATATTGTATTGCTAATGATTGCAGATTTATAAATTTATTGAAGTATATTGTATGTAAGCATGTTAAACTTCATTTCTACATTCTGGTGTCGTTGCTTGTACGAAGTTGGGTCCAATTTGGTGACATGGAGTCCTGAGAAGCAAAACCCTTGGGAAGATGTGCAACGAGAAAAATTTTAGCCAAAGAAGTAGGTGAAGACGCACTGGATTTGTTTGTTGATGCAGAAGAGGTGCCATCTAATGAAACATGCATAACAAATGTGCAGACAGGATGCAAAAATGCAAATAAAGACTTTGCAGATTGAGGGTTTGTAGATACAGCAGCTTCAGTCACAAACACAAAAATTTCAACCACAGATGCAAAAAACTCAACCACAAGCGCAAGATTTGCAGACACAGGGATTGTTGCTATAGATGTTACCAACAAATAATTTGTAGTCCAAGAAGTTGAAGTCAGTCTTCTAGATGATGGCAAAAGTGCAACCATCTATCTGGCGCTTAACCCGTCTAAGCCTTGCACTACCCATTTGGCACCCAACTTGTCTAAGACTGTAGCTACCCATATGACAGAATAGATAGATTAGACAAAACATGTCAAGAAGATGGTAGGATTGGAAGTAGTTGTCTTGGTGCTGGCAGGATTGATGGCATCAATTTGGACATTGATAGGACTGATGGAATCAGGTTGGATATCGGCAAGGCTGATGCCAAAAGCGCAGTTAGCCGTTAGGATGATGGCATAACAATAGTCAGCCATCAGACTGATGGTGAAAGTGTAGTTAGTCGTCAAACATATGGTCAAAGTGCAATCAGCCGTCAATATGACTACAAAACAAAAAGAGGAGCGATCAATGAGAAGATGCATATTGACGCAAACTAATTGGTGTTGAAGCAATTGCAAGTGGTGATGCGGATGATGAGCGGGACACGAGTTCGCAATCGATGCAAACAATAAATAACATGTCCAACAATGTGCGACATGGGAATAATGCACTAAGGAAACTATAGGTTAGTGTGCTCGATGGGGAGCGGGACAGGAGTTTGAAATCGGAGCAACAACAGGCTGGAATATTTCATGGTATGAATGAGAGTATAACAGAAGAGCAATTGCAAGGTGATGTGTGTAAGGATTCGTGTCGAGGAGAGATATGCAAACAATTGCAGTCAATAACAAGCCAACCTATGAAACCAAAGGTCAATTTGGGCATATCATGTAAGTGTTCATTGTTTCATGGAGAATCAAAAGAAGATCGAGTAAGGCATTAGAGGATTTGTCGCATGATGTGGATAACTATTGGACAAAATAATGAAGCATATTGGAGAAGGTGGTTTCCTGCGATATTTGGTGGATTCGCAATGGATTGGTACATGAAATTCCCTACAAACAAGTACCAGACATGGGAAGAGTTGTGTGATGCCTTTGTGCAATAATTTTGGTTGTTTGACAATGATGATGTAGTTATTACTAAAAATTATGGCATGAAATAGGGTGAGAATGCGTCTGTTCGTTCCTATAACCGAAAGTTGAGTGGGCTATTTGACCATTTTGAGGAAGACCAATTAGACTTATTGAAGAGAAGATGGTTCATAGATGGACTTCTCCCTACGTACTGGAAGAAGATGATAAGGATCCCTTCGATGTCATACCAAGAGGCTTTGAAATACTCCTTGATTTGGGAAAGTGATGCAAAAATATCAAAGTATTGGCATCATGTTAATACCGATGAGAGTGATTCTAAGGATGAAAGTGATTTTGATATTAATTTTGATTTCGACATTGAGAGAGATGATTTTGGTAAGGAGAGTAGTTCATCGCTACAGTATTGGGGTTGAGAAGTCAAGGAAGGAAGGGACTCCTAAGAGACGACTAATGACTCTAAGGACAAGTATGACTCAAAGAGTGCAAGATCATCACTATCAGTATATGCAACACCAAGGGAGATTGTCCAAAGAAGAGATACCACTAATGAACTAGTCTATAACAATCGACATATAACTCGTAAATAGAGACTTTAGTATGATAGTGAGGGAAGACCTATTGTGCAATGTTGGCAATGCCAATTGTGGGGGCATTTTGCACATGATTATCAAAGTACTGCAAAGCAAGATGAACCAGTTACTCATCAAGAGTTTGAACAATTAGAGAAGAGTTATAGCCCTTGCTAGGAAGTAGAGGAATTGAAGCCAATTGCATTGGAAATCCTTGAGATGGTTAACTTGATGAGCTTGATTCAAATTGAGCAAGTGAATTTGATTTCAATTGATGACAGAGACTTTCTGCAAGAAGTTGAAATATTTCATGAAGTTATAGAGTGCCATCAGGAGGGTGATAGGACAACATAATGTAGTTAGACAGGTCACCAGACGAAAGAATACAATCAGTCAAGTCACTAGACGGAAGAATGTACTTAGCAAGAAACCCGCAATCAATAAGAAGACTAGACAATAGAGTGTAGTTAGGAAGGAAGCCAGATGATAGGGATTTTTCAAGAGTCTAATTAGATGGATGAGGCTAGGATGGTTGGAGAATGTAGTCAGATGGTGGAGGTAAAGTCGTTTGAGGAGAACCCGTCTGAGGTGGAGCCATATGAGAAGGACCTGTCTGAGGCAAAGTCTCGCTTGAAAAGGTGTTGTTTAGAAGCTACATGTATGGAGCCTACCCATCTGGAGGCTACCTATCTAGAAGTTACTCGTCTGGAAGGTACCCATTTGGAAGGTTACCCATTTGGAACGCTGCCCATTTGGAAGTTACCCGTCTGGAAGGCTACTCGTGTGGAAGGCTACTCGTGTGGAAGTTGTCGATTTGGGAAGTTACCTGTTTGGACTTACCCGTCTGGTTGTTACCTGTATAAACAACTACCCGTTTGGACCTATCCATCTGAGGAGGACCCGTTTGAGGAGAATCCGTCCAAGGAGCTGTTAAGACTGATCCATAATAGACCAATCCTACATGGCCTAATTCATCATGGATTACCGTCAGCGAAAGTGTCGTTTGAGGCAGTGCAATCAGACGAGTTACTGTTCGAAATATTGTCCAACGAGGGAGATGTTTGTCAGAGGTTGACAAGTAGTTAGTTGGATCAAGAAAATAGTGAATTGGAGCTGAAGGGAAGTTGTTTTAGTGGGTTGAGTGAAGGCTCCCAGAATGTTGATGAGGAGAAAAATTTAGTTTAGACAGTGATGGTTTCAGTGCTTTTGTCGTTGAGGTTTCAGTGGGTACGTGCAAAGGGCTTTGCCCCTTGACCCCGCAAGGGACGCTGAGTGGAGGACTTCATGCAGGTTGATTATGCCATCATGAATGGACCTTCCTTTGATCGAGCTGCCCTGGCAAGGATCTATAATGAGTGGGAGTATTTCTTTGAGTCTTGTTATTAGGGCTTTGGCAAGAATCTTGTATATGACATTACATAAACTGATGGGTCTATAGTCATTCATGGATTTGCACTCAGGGCCTTTAGGGATTAAGGCGATGAAGGTGGAGTTGGTGCTTCTAGGGATGGCTTTGGATTTATACACATGAATAATGACTTTGCAAATGTTAACCCCTATGATATCCCAATAAGTTTGAAAAATCGGGGGGAGAAGCCATCAGGCCCCGAAGCTTTATCAGGGGCCATGGAGTAAAGAGCCTGCTTTAATTCTTCATTGGTAAGGTCCTTAATGAGCATGTCATTCATTTCAGGGGATACCAGATTTGGAATATGTTGAAGAAGCTGATATTGGGCCTGTTTGAAAACAGTGAAATTTGTTCCCAGTATTTTTTCAAAGAAGGTGACTGCTTCATTTCTGATGAGGTGGATGTCTCTCACACTTGTGCCATCACTGTTTATTAACTCCTTGATCTTATTGGAGCTTTTGTGACGAAGAGTGGAAGCATAGAAAAATTTCGTGTTTGAGTCCTCGTCCTTGAGCCACAGGGCTCTAGACTTTTGTCTCCAATACATTTCTTCCTTGGCCAAAATGTTATGGTAATCGACAAGGAGATTTTTCTCTTCATTCCTGATTTGTATGCTCATCTACCCTTTCTAAATTTGCTCTTTTATGGCTTTGAGCTTGTTGGTGATTTGCTCCTTATTTTCAAAAATGTTACCAAACACTTCCTTGTTCCAAATTTTGATGTGTCTTTGATTATTTTGAGTTTTTGGGTAACTTGAGCAATGGGGGATCTGTCCACCTGTTGTTGCCATCACCTTGCAATTTGATTACGTAAATCTGGGTGGAGAACCCACATTCCCTTGAATCTGAAAGGGTCCTAAAAACTTGAGGCTTGTTAGCTTCGAATAGGAGAGGACTGTGATCCATTTCGATTCTAGGTAGGGAAGTGAGGGAGGCATCGCCAAATAGAGGTATGGCTTCTTGAGATAGAAAGAATCTGTCTAGCTTAACTTGGATCAAATTCTTCCTTATTCTATTTTTATTCCATGTGAATTGAGCTCCCCAGATCTGGATATCCATTAGGTTATTCTCAGTGACAAACCCATGGAAGTCCTGAATACTTTTGGTAGGAATGTCATTGCCTCATGCCTTATCTGATGGGTAAAGGGGGGAGTTGAAATCCCCAGCCAAAACCCAAGGGAAATTTTTGAAAGCCTACCTCATTTGACTTAGTTAGTCCCAAAATGAACTCTTGTTGAGGGGATTGTTTGAGGCATAGATATTAGACAAGATCCAACATTGATCCTTGTCTTTGCAAAAAAACATGATATTTATAACTCTATATGAGGACGATATTCCTATACCATCAACTTTCTCTGGATCCCAAAGGCACAAAAGACCCCTAGATGGACCTTAGTTGGGACTGAAAATGCTTCCATTGTTTTTCAAATGGTGTTGCCTGCCTTGCATGCTTTTGACTAATCTAACTTGGTCTCTTGAATAATGAGGATTGTTGGTTTGGTTTCTTTTCTAACAGTGCTAACCAACCTCTGCTTGGCTGCACTTTTGAAGCCCCTCACATTCCATGAGAGTATCCTCATATGGAAATTTTAGATGATTTCTTGCCCCCTTTTGACTACTGCACAGGGGGTTTGGGTAATTTGGGATCTTCCTTCGGGTGAGTAAACATTTCAGGTACAAGGGTTGTTTGGACTTTGTTGGCTATGTCCTCGACAGTTTGGCTTCTTATTTGCTCTTGGATATTGGACCTTCCTCTTTTCTTGTCATTATCAACATTGACCCAGGATTTTTTGGAGCTTCGAGTGTTTTTGGGACTGCAATATGCTTTTATAGTCTCGGGAACCTCTTGGAAAAGAAGATTTTTAGGGGGGATCAGGGGAAGCTAGCTTGACTGGAGATAAGATAGGGCTACTGGTGGGAAGGGGATACTGCAAAATTTCTTTGATGGTGGGGATTTGGAGGTCGATATTTGGATCCGACATATCATTTTCTTGTTGAGTGAATAACCCTTCATTTATTTCTGAATCAGAGTGGGTGATATTTCTTGAAATATCAAATTGATTAGGATGAGCGAACAGGGAGCTTACCTGAGCTTGGTCCTCTGATTGTTTTGGCTGCACTTTTTGCTTTCCTTTGTTTGCCATAGGGTTTTGCCCTGGTGCTTGCTGATGACGGTTTCTTCTGTAGATTTGCCTATTCTTTTGCATTGGGGGCTTCCCAGGGAAGCGAATGCCTTGGTTCCTGTAGATATGGTTGCCAGAATCTACCTCCTTCTGTGGTCTGAGTGAGGGACAGTGGGACTTGATGTGTCCTTGAGTTCGGCATTCGATGCAGAAAGCCAATTTATTTTCATACTCTATGTCCTGGTAGTGGCGGAAGGAACCATAGACTAGATTAATTCGAGTTGGGAGCTGCGAATCAAGATTTGCGTTGACGCATATTCTAGCTTGGGTCAACCTAGTGCGAGCTTTGGTGGTTGAATCCATGGCCACCATTTCCCCTATGTATCTGCCTATTCCTTGTAGGATGTCTTCATGCCAAAATTGGCTAGGGAGTCCCGGAAGACGAACCCACATTGGAGCAAAATTTATGCTTTGAGTTTTGACGTTGAAATCTTCCCCCATCTACGAATAAATAAACTCTTCTTCCCATAGAACCATGACCCACTATTAGAATGCAGGTTGCATCTTTGGGATTATTAAGGCGGATTTGAAAGAACCCTCTAGGAAGAGCTACAATCTCAAGATTCCCTAAAACTTTCTACCTGGTAGTGGCCTACCGTTGAATGGATTCCATGTCTGGTCTGCCGCCCACGAACTTCCCAATTAGAGAATGTTCTTCTAGGGAAAGATATTCGACCATTAGGGATTCTGGAATCACTAAGTCTTCTCCGATTGCTATCAAAGGGCTTCGGTCCTTAGTATATTTCTGCAATTTGGTACCGATGACCTTTTCAAGATAAGATGCAGAACTGGAGGGCCCAGCGCCGATCCCCCCTACCTTGGGATAGCTCTTGTTCTTGTCCGGGGGGTCCTTCACCGGGTCTTTCTCCCGCCCAGTGGAAAGATCCGTTTCAGCATCAACATCTGACTCATCAGTGCCCTTACCTGTAGCAAAGTTGGGGATCTCGCCTGGTTCGAGGTTCCCTGTCGCTACCGCACCCGATACATTCCCGCTAGAACTCACCTGAGATAAAATGCTCACCATCGCTCTGCTCCATGTTCTTGCATATTTAACATTAGTGGCGTTAAAGGTATTTTAAATGATAGTTTCATAATTTGTGGTGTTGGAAACAACTTTGATGAACATTGATGAAAATGGTGGTCTTGATGCTAGTGGTATCAAAGGTAGTTTCAAAGTGAGTTTGTAGTTAGTAATGATAGAGGCAGTGTTAGTGATGCCTAAAATAACTCTAAAGGTGATATTGTAGTTTATCATACTAAAAACAACTTTAATGATGACCTCACAATTTATGATATAAAAAAAATTGATGGTAATTTTGTAGTTCATGAGACTAAAAACAATTTTGTTAATGAGAAAGGTGATTGTGTACCTAATACTTCATCCAAGAAATAATAATTGTATTCCATTGAAAATCGATTTATTGTGTTTCTCCTACAAAAATATTTATAAAATTTTTAATACAGATAATAATTTTTTTTTTTTTAAATTGTAATTTTATTTTTATATCATATTATAAAAATGCCAATGTATAACCGACCACTTGAAAGAAAAAATAAAATATCAATATATAATACTAAAATAAAAATAATTATTAAAAATAATATAAATAAAATATCAACAAAATTTTATATTAAAACTTTTCTTAAATTATTAAAATAACACATCTTATTTTTAATATAAAATAAGACTCTTTAACCAAAAAAATATTCGATGAAAAAAAAATCACTTGTTTCAAATTTACTTCAACACTACAAACTTAACATAAATTTAATATTGATTCACAGAAATTTTTATATTTATAAAAAATTCTAATAAAAGGTTCTTTGATCTTTGAATTGAACATGCATATTTTCCAGAACAATTGTTGAAGTTACTCTTCGCATATCGTTGATTAGATAAAACTTCATTCACTTATGCTTAAATCTTAAGATTTACTTTAATTGGATGTTAAAAACAAGTGTGCAATATTCAACCCCTAAAACGAAACAGGCTTAAAATCTTTCATACAAAAAAAATTTAAAAGTTTTTAACAGGCTTAAAATCTTTCATACTAATTTTTTTTAAAAGTTTTTAAAAATAACATTGAAGTTCTTTGAACAACCAAACAAGGCAAAAGTTTAATTAAACTAACCTTTTCAACAAACATGGCAGGTAAGAGATAATAGATTTCCCAACTTTTTTAACAACCCTCCAAAGTTCTTAGGCAGTTGGTTGAAACTGATAAGTGTAGGGTTCAAACAACCACAGGGGACTCTTCTTAACAAGTCTAGTCGTCTCGTTGTTGTTGACTCTGCGTGAGATGAAAACCACCGGTTGCTCAAGGTTCATAATGTCGTTGTCTATCTAACGTGCACACATAAAATTCAGATCAAACTACTTCCTTTGCTAAATGGCACCCCAAGGTTTGAACTTAAATTTCTTCTTGTTAAGTTTCCAACCACACTAGTACTTACCAATCCACTAACCTCAAACCCAACTTCAAATTTGAATTATATCTAGTCTTTCAAATTTGAGAGGTACCAATAAACAATTGAATTCTTAAGGACAAACAGGTGGACCATTGAATTATATCTGGTCTTCGAAAATTGAGACGTGCAAGCATATGCTTAAGGACAATAAAATAAGATATTTTTTTGAAGTTACTATTTTTAAATCAATGGAATCCGAGAAACATGAGGTCAGGTTCCTCGCAGTTTCGCATCTGTCTGAATCAAAGAAATGTGAGGTCCGGGTTCCTCGCAATTTCGAATCAGTCTGAATGCGTTCCGACTCAATACGTCTGCGAAGAGAAAATTGCGGGACAACAATGATGTTAGAAGTGCAAGTAAAGCGTCTAGATTTTTTCCAAAGAAGCGGGGACGGACGAACCTGAAATAAGTCAATTAAACCTCGACAAAAGTTAGGACTTTTGTGTTTTTTTAAGTTTAAGATTCAAATTATTTAAAAAAAATAGGTTCATTATTCAAGTTAGATACTTTAAAGGTAAAGGTCTATTTATTTGGTCTTATTTATTGATTTGGTTTAACCTAACCATTTAAAGTATAAAAAAAATAGGTTCATTATTCAAGTTAGATACTTTAAAGGTAAAGGTTTATTGATTTGGTCTTATTTATTGATTTAGTTTAACCTAACCATTTAGAATTTGTAGTAACTCAATGTTACAAATATTTTTATATATTAAAATAAATAAACAAATCGACAAAGTCATAGCACCACAACCGAGGAATTGACTAAAGATCTACATTAATATGCCACGTGCCTTCCATGCAATTTCTTTTGTCCTTTTACCTTTGCATTAATTTTCCCTTGTCCACACATGAGAACAACAAATGAAGTCCAATTCGTTCAGGCTATCTAGCTGTATTCCCTACGTCCCACCACGGTAGAGAGTACAAATTTTCTCATCCGTCCTGGGAATTCTCAAGCCTGGATTCATCGAGGGGTTGACTAAAGTAAAACAGTAGTGGCTCGCCCCCTCTTTCACGATGCCAGTGTGCCTTCCAGGCAATTTCCTTTGTCATTTCACTCCTAACGACGACAATGAACTTCCAACTACAATGAACTTCCAGTTCAGACTATCTTGGCCAAGTCGAAAACGAGGCATGGAATTGTATTCCTCAAGTCCCCCCACGGTAGAGAGTCCAAATTTTCGTAAGCGGCTTGGGAATTCTCGTGTCTGGATTCACATAGCAGGGCTGAGGGCATAATCTATCGATACAATTTTACATACTAGTTGAAGAATCGCGAGAATTTGCGAACAAGATTGTTGATAATATTCGTGTAATTCGAAGAAACTCGTCTTTAGTCGGTGTGGATGGATGCTTTGCGGGGTCGGTTGAGGGTATTTTCAGTCTTTATCTTCTGGTTTGGTTTCTAATATCGGAAGCCACAAGGTAGCGGAGAAAAGACTAAAGCAGTTTGGAACTATGAGCTCATAGGACTTCATCAGCGCCGGACGAAAGATATTTCGAGTGATTCTGAAGCTCTTTTTCGTTTAAGCGGTTAAAGCGCCTTCAAAACTGATATACCTCCCATTCCCTGGTTGCCAAGCAAAATATGTTTAGCTTTGGTCATAGCGGGCTTTACCTTTAGCGGCACATGTCTCTGCTTCTCCCTTACTGGAGTATAAGAAGAAAGTTCTGAGTACGGTTCTGTAAATTGTTGAAGGCATATTGATGCAACTGGTGTCATCTCTCCTGCGCTTAATTTAAACATGTCGTCAAGCGGTGCCAAGAGCCCGTGGAGGATGTCTCCCGCCGAGCGCTACCACAAAGGGATTCATAACAGCGACGACGAAGGAGAAATAAAGAACGATGTTTTCAATATTCGGCACAAGAAAGCTCCACTAGAGTCGCTCAAGAAATGGAGGGTAAGAACGTGGAATAAACTAATGTGTTGTTGAAACTTAAAACAAATTGCGAATAATCTATAACGTTTTCAAAATATTTACATAGCTTGCGAATTTTGTTCCACTAAATAAGTTTTATGGATGTGTCTGTTGACTTCTTTTTAGATTCATGTCGAATTGCAGATAAACTACAATGTTCACAATTTTTTTACGGAAATTGCGAATTTTGTTCCTCTAAATAGGTATTGTGGATGTTTCTGTTCAAATTTGCGAGGGTCACTGACTTATTTTTTTATTCATGTTGAATAGTAGATAAACTATCATGTTCTCAAAACACTTGCATAAATTGCGAATTTGTCCCTCTAAATAAGTTTTGTGGATGCTTCTGTTTAAATTTGCAAGAACCATTGGCTTATTTTAGATTCATGTCGATTTGGACTTGTTATGTGTGAGTGGCTTGAAATAAAATTTGTTTTAGTTATGTAAGCGGCTGGAAATAAACTTTTTATTAGTTATGTGAGCGGATTGAAATTGCATCTGCATTAATTTACAAGAGCCGATGCTGCGTGTACGCTTACTGGTGATTTTATTTGAGTTAAATCACTGAATATTCCTTCTCTGAGGGTTTTATCCTGGTGGATGCACAAAAAAGGCTATTGGAAGTAGAAGAAATGGAAGTACCCGTGGAAGAAGACTCTTTTTTTTCTAAAAAGGCTGCTGATTTGTTTTTGGAAAGTCTAAGGGTACATGTGAGGAAAGAAATTACGAAAATATTTTCAGGAGGTATGTACTGATCAAGAGTGAATTGCTTGATCCCTCGGGAATTTGGGACCACTAAAGATTGTCACAGAGTGCCATTATAATTATTTCTTCTTTGTGTTTTACATGTGCAGACAGATATCAGCAAAATATTAGTTATGTAAGCTTGAAATAAAATTTGTTTCAGTTATGTAAGCGGCTGGAAATAAATTTTGTATTAGTTATGTGAGCGGATTGAAATTGTATCTGCTTTAATTTACAAGAGCCGATGTTGCGTGTACGCTTATTGGTGATTTTATTTGAGTTAAATCACTGAAAGTAGCTTCTCTGAGGGTTTTATCCTGGTGGATGCACAAAATAGGTTACTGTAAGTAGAAGAAATGGAAGTACGCGTGGAAGAAGACTCTTTTTCTCTGAAAAGGCTTCTGATTTGTTTTTGGAATGTCTAAGGGTACATGTGAGGAAAGAAATTAGGAAAATATTTTCAGGAGGTATGTACTGATCAAGAGCGAATTGCTTGATCCCTCGGGAATTTGGGATCACTACAGACTGTCACAGAGTGCCATTATAATGATTTCTCTCGTGTTTTACATGTGCAGACAGATATCAGCATAATATTCTCGAGAAAGCATGAATTAATTAGGAGTGAATTCCCTGATACCCCAGGAATTGAAGAACACAATAGACTCTTGAAGCATGTCATTATAATGATTTATTCATAGTAGACTTTTTCTTTTATTCGTTTAAAAATAAGTTTGTTAATTGTTTGGTCAACCAAATGGTTGAATTATTGTTGCAAGAATTGTTAAAATTGCGGTTTATTCAGCCTCACAATCAGGAAAATCTGAAAGAATTGGGGTAAAAAATATAGAAAGTAAAAATTTAAACAAAATTCAGTGTAAAAAAAAAAAAAAAACCAGAAATTTTTTGATGTTATTTTCAACTTTATATTTATAATTATAACCATTCTTTCAACTTTGGGTCCATTTTTGGAATGGTTTTTGGTTTTCATTTGGAGAGATGTGTTTTAAAAATTGTTAAATTGCTATTTATTCAGCCTTACAATCAGCAAAACTTGAAAATTGTGGAAAAAAATTTGAGAAAGGAAGAAGGAAGAAAGAAGAAGAAGAAAGAGAGAAAAGAAAAAATGGCAAAAAAAATCGCAAAAGGAAGAAAGAAGAAGAAGAAGGAGAGAAAAGAAAAAATGGCAAAAAATTGCAAAAGGAACTAAAAAAAATTACAGACAAAAAAGAAATCCAAGAAAGGGGAAAACAAGGAAAATTTTGATGTTATTTCCAACTTTCTGTTTATCAAGGTTCTTTCAGTTTTGGGTCAAATTTTGAGTTTTTTTGGTATTCATTTGGAGACTAGTGTCATGAATCTCCAGTAATAATTTCAGGTCATTTTGATATTGTAAGATTGAGTTATCGTAGAAAAATTACAAATTGTGTTGTATATTGTCTTTTCATTGTAGGGTTCAAATGGTTGAGTTTTGATAGGAAAATCAATGGAGACCTTGGGGGCCTAGCTGGGAAGCTATGATTTGAGCTTTAAACCAATCCAACTCTCTATGACCAAGTTATAGCCAAAAAGGCAGATTTTCAAGCCTGAACTGTTCTTTTTGTGTTTGAAGGATCAGTAATGGACTTTTGAGTTGAAACGTATGTTGCATAAAATTCTGCAACAGAGACAGCGGGATATTTTTTTGGAACGTCAAAACATGTTTTTGGGATGTTGGGATGCATTTTCAGGATGCTAGAATGCTTCTTTGAGATGGTCCCCGCATCCTTGGAGGAGTCCCCATGGAACATAGGTTGAACTATATGAAGATGTTGTCCTTTGCATCAACAATCTCTTTTCCAAATTTTGTTGTATTTCCACACCATAGGAGGAAGTAATGACCAAAATACACGGGTCCTCACTTGAGTATTTTTGGGGTGTCGTCTTTACTTGGCCATTTATTGGCTGAAGGTGGTGGTTGGTGGATCTTGCAGCCCATTAGTTGTTTTGATCTTGTTGGTCAATCATTGGGCTTCAAAAGACTCATAAGAACCTATTTGATCACACATCCCTAGCGGAAAGGTTTTTAGTCTCCAGAAAGTGTTTATTTGAAGAAAGTTAGGTATTTCATTTGCTAGCTCTTCTATGTCCCTTGCTTCTTCATGGAAGTGATGCTTGTATATTTCAAACCTGTCATGTTCTTGCATGTGGATCCTTGCTGATTTGGTGAGTTTTGAAAGATGTTCCATCATAGAAGCTGGTTCTTGGCCAAGCAAAGACTACCTTTATGCCAACATGGTTCCTCGTGCACTCCTTCTTGTCTTCACTCTTTTCCATGTTGTTCATAGTTGCCTCATACTCCAGAAATTTCTCATGGTGTGTCAAGCCAATCCTCTCAGCTTTGGTTTACTCTTCTTTTTGGCATAAGTTCCTTCCTACTCAAGAAAGCTTTTCCATACTCCCAACACAAGGATACCTTCCTTTATGTTTTTTGCATAAGTGAATGACTTCATGGGCTGCTTGTAGCACTTTTAGTAACCTATATGGCTTATGCCTGGAAACCAATATCATGTCATTATAATATGTTTTTTGCGTAAGTGTATGACTTCATGGGCTGCTTGTAGCACTTTTAGTAACTTTTATGGCTTGCTTGGAGACCAATATCATGTCATTATAATCTAATTTCTCTTAATGTCTACTTGGACCTGCTTATCCATTGGGCTCTCCTCTCTTTTGGAATGATGATAAATGGCTCCACTATATCTTAAATACAAAATCCATATGCTTAGAACGACTTCAACTCTACAACGTGGGACTAACAATTTCAAACTCTCTCTGAAACCTTGAGCTCCTTATATTGAAGCTCTCCCAACACTCGCACCAATCTTGTGCGACAGTCTGCCTTTCTACCGTACACACCTGCAATTTGTCGTTATCCTCCCTTTCGTATGTCCGTCATACATGTCCTATTGTACGACCCTTCATTAGTGTCAACAAACACAACTGTGTCTTCATCTGCTTCTTTGGTTGCATGCCCTCGCTATTGTTGTGCATTTGTCCATGTGACTTGCTTCTCACAACTCCATGTCACCAGGATGGACCCAACTTCGTATAGGCAACGACTTCAAGATGTAGAAATGGAATACAAAATACTTTTCCACATCCTCAAGTTAATCAATCTATCATCCACCTCTCCAAGTTTCACGCGGTACTAGGTTTGAACTTTAAATTGCAACAGGAATGATGCCAAATGTAGAACAATTTGAATGACAGATTTAATAATCAGCTAGGAGTCTTAACACGAATTGCAACCCTTAGCGTTGGTTCCGAAAACAGAGGAGTTTGAACACATCTTTGGCCACCAACCAATTGCCCTTTGTAATATCCTATATAAAATTATCACTAAGATCATGGTAGAAAGGGTCAGACCTCTTCTTAACAAAATTATTTCTTCACAACAAGGTGGTTTTGTGGAAGGAAGACAAATCTTGGATGAGATAGTCTTCGCTGAGGAGGCCATCCACTCTAAGTAGGTTCAGAAAATACCCTCCATGTTTATTAGGGTAGACCTATCTAAAATATATGATAGAGTTGACTGGCACTTCCTCCTCAGGGTGATGAGACAATTTGGATTCTCGGGTGATTTGGTGGAATGGATCAAAGGATGTATTTCCGTGGTATCCTATTCAGTTCTAGTAAATGGAGCTCCTACCCAACTATTTATAGCTTCCAGAGGTATCAGGCAGGGAGACCTTATCCCCATACTTGTTCATCATATTGGCTGAATGTTTGGGCAAAATAGGGACACCACAACTTTGGTGGGAATAATAATAGCAATTGGAACTAAACCAATTACTTACCTACAATTTGCTGATGACTCTACATTATTAGGAAAAGCAACAACAAGGGAGGCCTCCAGATGTAAAATGATTCTAGGACAATGTATGTGATTGGACAACTTATAAATGAAGAAAAGTCCAAGGTCATCTTTTCATTGTTCACCTAGGCAAGAGATAATGTTGTTCAATAAATTGAGATACAAGAAGACATCTCTTCCAATCACCTACCTAGGAATTCCACTTACACTCGGGAGGCAAAAATAGGAGGAATGGATTTGGCTGTCAGAGAGAGTGGAAGCCGAATTGAGAAAATGGACTAATAGGTGGCATTCTATAGGAGGACAGATGAGCCCGATAAAAACAGTCCTCAACGCCATACCTATTTATGTCTCCTCAGTGCTAGTTATCCCCAAGGTAGTTCTTAAGGAATTGGATCAATAAGTTAGAGATTCCTCTAGAATGGAGTCAAGGAAGAACAAAAATAGGCAATGGTGAAATGGGATACTTTATGTTTACAGAAAAAGGAGGGAGGACTAGGAATCAAATCAGTTGTCAAGAATAACAAGGCACTGGCGGCTAAGTTATATTGGATATTGCTAAAATACCTTGAGGATTTGTGGGATAAAATTTTGAGGGCCAAATATGCAGAGAATAAAATCCCGATAGAGCATATCCGGTTTTCGCTTCCTAGCATGGG
Organism: Wollemia nobilis; assembly: GCA_028583015.1. Classification (NCBI taxonomy): domain Eukaryota; kingdom Viridiplantae; phylum Streptophyta; class Pinopsida; order Araucariales; family Araucariaceae; genus Wollemia; species Wollemia nobilis. The sequence goes on from JAQPPZ010016964.1 coordinate 2,967,821, forward strand.
ATCTCCCATATTAATGTGACTTAGAATAGAAGAGGATATGACTAAGGAAAGATTGTTCTGGATTAATCCATAATGGACAGAAGGCTAACTTTTGGACAGATACATGGGATGGTCATCCTCTAATAATTTAATTTCCAACTTGGAGACCGTTGATGGAGAATCTTCATAGACACAATTGGTTTAAGGAAGCCAAATATTGTAAGCCTCAAAGCAGTAGTTGGGAGGTAGGAAGGCAATGGATCCCAATAGAGGAGTGGCCAATCCAAATCCCAAAGAATCAGAGAAATGAAATCTATAGGACCATCCAAATGAGATCACTCTCGTGGTCTGAAGCAGAGGATACTCTTGGTTGGGCTAGGAAAAATCAAAGTGAATATACAGTTGCCTTTGGATACTTAGCCTTCTGTCAAGTGATATATTCATGCAGCTATGGGCACAAAACCTTTGGCCCAGAGATTCTTCATTTGGCTTCTACTTCTTAGAAAGGTGCTAGTAGGGGAACAATTGATGAAAATAGGGATGCATCAGCCTTTCAGATGTGAGATGTATTGGGAGAATGAGGAAACAATCTCTCACCTTTTATAGAATGCCCCATCACAATCAAACTATGGAAACAAACATTGCTAGGCATCCACTGGTTTGAGATATCTTCTCTTAAACCATTGGTTTATTCTCTTCATCAGAAATCTCATTGCTGCGAGTGAGGGGGATTTCTGCTGCGCGCGAGGGGGATTTCTGTTGCGCTCGGGAGGGGATTTCTGCTGCGCGCGTTGCGCGAGAGGGGATTTCTGCTGCGGTCGGGGGGGATTTCTGCTGCGCGCGGGAGGGGATTTCTGTTGCGAGCGAGGGGATTTCTGCTGCGCGCGAGGGGGATTTCTGTTGCGCTCGGGAGGGGATTTCTGTTGCGCGCGAAGGGGATTTCTGTTGCGCTCGGGAGGGGATTTCTGCTGCGCGCGAGGGGGATTTCTGCTGCGAGCGAGGGGATTTCTGCTGCGCTCGAGGGGGATTTCTGCTGCGCTCGGGGGGGATTTCTGCTGCGCTCGAGGGGGATTTCTGCTGCGCTCGAGGAGGATTTCTGCTACGCTCGAGAGGGGATTTCTTGGTGTTCGTGTGTTATGGGGATACTTGATGAAGGAGGAATGGAGGAAACACGGGCTTCTCCTCTTAAATCTATCCAACGCTTTCACACAACAGTTTCATACCAGCGTTTGTCTAAACAGATTAATTCTCTCCGGAAACGACTAGACACACAAGCTAGTATTATACTCTCCTTGCAAGACCAAGTGAAAGACGGCAGCCGCATTATCGCAGATCTCCAAATTAAACTTCAAGATCAGCAAGCTATCATTACTCAATTGCAGACTGCACATACCGAACAACCTCCTTAGAATTCCGCGAATTTACACTCTGAAATCTTAAAAATTCGAGATGAACAGGCTGTTCTTCTTGCTGAGCGGGAACGTCTCAAAGAAGCATCAACTGCACAAAGCCAAAAATTAGCTGACCAACAATCTTGGGTTCAGGTTGTAGCCGGAAAGAAGAACCCCCCTCCCATAGTTGAGTTGGTTGTCCAAGCTAAATTTGAAGAAGAAAGAATCCGTAATGCGAAAGCGCTCAATCTTAGGGTTCGTGGGGTGCCCAAACCTATTGATCCGCTTCAAGCTGGAAATGCCTTCATTCACAACACTCTTGAGTTAACGGATGTTACTCTCGAGAGAGCATGGTTCTCTCCCGACTCCACATTGGTCATACGCTTCAAAAATGCGGAAGAGCGTATGAAGGCGTTGAGGGCCAAACGGAAATTATTTACTCTTCGGGACAAGATCTACCTTGATGAGGACCTTACGCGACTCCAGGTTGAAGAATTGAAGAAAGCTAGGGAACAAGTAGCCGCAGCCAGGAAAGCTAACAAATGGGCAGTTATTCGTAATTTGCGTGCAGTGATTAGGGACTCTCCCCCACCTGGTTGGTCCAAACCCTTGCCTAACAAATGACTCCATCGGCACGGAAGGGGGGTGGCAGATAAGCTAGCTATAGCTTGCTGGAACTGCAATGGTATGATGTGGTCTGCCCCAGGGTCCCTTCTTGATGTGATTGGTAGACATGACATCATTCTTATCTGTGAGACGCACGAGAGTCCCGAGCGGGCCCTTCCAGTTATCTCTGGTTACTTTTGGTGGTCCAGTTGTCGGCAACTCACTCGACGCTCTGGAGGGGTTAGAGGATCAGGGAGGTGTTCTTTGCTCTTATCAAGGATAAGCTCCGGGGTTCGATTTCCTTGGTTTCGTCGACCCCCACTCCAGGTTTTTATGGATTAAAATCCTTCGTCACCCACCTCTTTGGGATATCTACATTGCCACCTGTTACTTTCCCCCCACCACGTCCAATTTTGTTATTCACACGGACGGGGACCCTTTCCGAGATCTCTATGAGGACATTACTAGATACTCGGCTTCGGGGGAGATACTTCTGCTAGGAGATTTCAATGCTCGGACCGGACCTATGCGAGTTTCTCTTCATGACCTCACAACCGATGAGATGCAGACTCGGGAATTGGATCTTGAGGACCTTGGTTTTGCTCGAACCTCCGGCGACACAGGTGATTGCTTATGGTAAGCATCTTATTGAGTTGGGTGAATCCAACAGGCTAGTTCTTCTCAATGGTATATCTTGTTTTCCAGATTCTAGTGGGTTTACTTGCTTTCCTCATAGTGGTGGAGCCGGTGTCGTCGACTATGCTATTTCCTCTACCACCCTCATTCCATTCATTTCCCGATTCAACGTCTCCGATCACCCTCCTCCCCTTACCGATCATTCAGTTCTTTCTCTTACGTTATCCTTGTTTCCCTTCCTGTTACTCCTCCCCCTCCTCCCTCCCCTTCAGTCCCTCGAGTCACTATAGACTTTGACTATTATTATTCCTTTACCTACATGGACCGGTTGCGTCATGTTCTCCCCAAGGTGTCTTCTCTTTCCGATGTTTCCGATCGTTACGCTTGCTTGGTCCAAACTATTTGGAAGGCTGCTTTGGAATCATACCCCCACACTATTCGTCCTCCCCCTCGTCCTCGTCCCCCTGGTCATTGCCCCATGAACATATGGTATGATGAGGAATGTAAGTCTGCCCACCGAAGGTTGAAATATGCCATTCGAAATCCTTCCCAGCCCCATGCCATTTCTCACAAAGACTATAGGATGCTTCTTCGAAAGAAGAAGCGTCTCTTCCTCTCTCGGCATCGACTTGATCTTATCCACTCCCTTTAACAATCTCCTAAATCCTTACGGCGCCTTATCCTCCCCCGTGATCGGATTACTCATGGGATCGATCTTTCCTCTTGGACCATCCATGCCTCTTCCCTTTATACCATCCCAAATCAGCCTCGTATTTCTGTTCCCTCCCCCCCCTCTTCGTGCCACCTCTTTTCTCTTGGTCTTGTCAGGCAGGCTATCTGGAAACTCTGTACAAGCAAAGCAGCAGATTTGGATGGGTTACGGGCGGAATTTTTGAAGCATGGTATTGACCCTCTTGTTGGGCCCCTTGCTGATCTCTTTAATCTTCTTTGTACTGTTCGGGTTTCCTGAGTCCTGGACTCGGCATATCATTCACCCCATTCATAAGGCGGGTGATCCCCATGAACCCAATAACTACAGGACTATCATGATTGGGCATATCTTTGCCAAGCTCTATGCCACAACATTGGATGTGCTTCTCTCTCGAAGGTTGGAGGAGGGGGGTTTCAGGGCTCTTGGCCAAGCTGGTTTTCGGCAAGATCATCAGACCACAGATCACATTCTAGTCCTCAGAGCTATTATTGAGGAGGCGCGTTCCAGGTCCTCGAAGGTTTATTGTTGCTTTGTAGACTTCAAGAAAGCTTTCGACACGGTGCCTCGACATTTACTTCTTGAGAGGCTTCGATCAATTGGCATCTCTGGGCAGCTTTTGACAGCGGTTACACGGTTATATGAGACTGTGAAAGGTCGGTTTCGCTCCCCTCAAGGGCTTTCGGCCAATATTCTTAGCACCATAGGAGTGAAACAGGGATGCCCCCTTTCGCCGACACTTTTTGGGATCTTTATCGACGAGCTTGAGACTTTTATCGGGGAGAACGCTCACCCGAGAGGATGGTTGCCTTCTTCACCATGTGTTGATTTCTATTCTCCTCTTTGCTTGATGATGTTGTTCTTTTGGCCTCATCCCACGAGGGGCTTCGGCGTCATCCGGACACACTTGCCGCTTTTTGTGACTCGAGGCAGTTGACGGTGAATCTTTCTAAGACCAAGGTTATGGTATTCAATACTACCAAAGAGGCTCTATCCCATCTCCACTTCCTTTTCCGGGGCCAGGAGGTCGAAATCACCACCTCTTATGTGTATTTGGGGGTTCTTTTCATTGGTCCCACTTTTGGTATGAAACCCGCCGCCCGGGTCCGGGTGTGTAAGGGGTATGCGGCTCTGTCTTTGCTAGAGAGGAATTGCTTCAAAGCACATTTTCGGGATATACCTGTGAAGATGAGGATCTTTGACGCTTTGGTCAAGCCAACTATTACTTATGGGTCAGTGGTTTGGGGCCCTAGTCTTGGCCCGACTGAGTGGTCACGGGTTGAACGAGTGCAGACACTCTTTCTTCGACGATTCATTCGTTGCAAGGGAACAGTCCCTCGTTCTATTATTACGGCGAGTTTGGGGCTTCTCCTCTCCGGCTTGAGATTATCTTCCCGATTATCGGTTATCTTCACGGGATTCGTACTTTCGGAGATACCCACGAGGGTTGCGGGCGGTACCCTTACCTCGCCCTTCGCTCCTCGATGGAACTCTCTCCGAGTTCTCGGGGAGGCCGGAGGAGCTGGTATTTTCAGGTTTCTACTCTCCTGGCCAGCATTCAGATACGGATAGACAGGCTGCCCCCTTATTCTTTGGGGGTTCTCCCCCCTCTCGGCTTACTAAGGAGAAGATGCTCCACGAGATTCGGAAGGATGTTAGTCTCCGGTACACCAGATGCACATGGATCTCTCCTGTTGCCCCTCTTTCCCCCAAAGTGTCTTTCTACCATGAGCACTTCTTACGGATACAGGAGGGCAGAATAGTTCCTCCACAATACCTTCAGCGGCACACAATGCATAGTCTTCGGATCACTATTGGGCAACTCGGGGTGTGTTCTCACCAACTCCGGATTGAGTCAGATCACCATCTTCCGATGGAGGAGCGGATTTGCTTGTTTTGCTCCTTGGGTGAAGTTGAGACCATGCATCACTTCATTTTTTGTTGTCCCATTTATTATGAGATCTGGGGTAGGTTCCATTGCCTTTTCAGGGACAACTCTCGATGTGTTTCTACCTTCTTCAGATACCCGGACCAGCGTTGTCTCGCACTCTTTCTTAGGGAGATAACTCGGCTTCGACGACATAAAAGTTCTCCAAATGGATCTCACCCTCCTCAACATCGGCTCATCACAACATACTTCACCAACTCCGACGGACCAGGTGACTTCGATCGGAAACGCCCCACACCATCCAGTTTGAACAGAAGCAGGGTCACTAGACAGCGCACCAACAGTTTGTCGGGGTTCCGAACTAGCAATGGGCAGAGACATATCATGGACTTCTTCAGCTCCGGTACTTCGGCCTCGACTGTTAGGAGAGATTAGTTTTTGGGGGATTCTCGGAGCTTGCCCCTCCTGGGCTGCTCCCTCCCCCCTCCTCTCTCTCCGTTCTTCTTGGCATGCACTTCTCTCTGTTGGACTGCAGCCCTCCCCCCCTCTGCTCTCCCTTTTCTTTTCTTTTCCCTTTCTCTTTGGCCCGTTTGTCGGGTTTGATCTTGTATTTTTCTTAGTTCTTTTCTTTGTTGGGCTTTTTAGCCTGCTAGTTGGCAGTCATTATTGTACTTCTTATAGTCCCTTGGGTCTTATTTTGGCCCACCGCGGACATTAATAATATTTCATTTCATTTCATTTCTATAGAACAATTTTGAAGGGAGTGGCCTAAACAAGAGGAAATGGACCAACCCACTCAACAGATTTTTTGGGTGGAAATGACTCTCCTTTTGTGGAAATTGTGGAAGAAGAGAAATAATCGTATCTTCAACCAAGGATACAGAGACAACCACTTTGTCTAGCAAAGGATCATAGCCAATATGAGGGAGTCAATCCAATATGTGTTAAAAGAGCCCTAAAATCCTAACCAAAAGTGGATTTAGATAATATCTAGATTACAAGTGTCTCCAACGGTGGTCACATCAAAAAGGGTAACCCCAAATCATGCACAAGTAATCAGAACAAGGAATTGGAAACCTCCTCGAAGGGGACTAGGTAAGATTAATACGGATGGAGCCTCAAGGGGAAATGGGAAGAGCGAGTATGGGGGAAGGCTGCCTTTCGAATGGCGCCCTTGCTTTTATCTTCGCAAAAAACCTATGTATCTTATCCAATAACCTGGTAGAGGGATATGTCATCTTAAGAGGATTACAGGAGGCTCTGAAGGTGGGGTGGAGGAAAATTCAGGTGGAATCAGACTCCCAAATTATGATTAACCACTTAAAAGGACCAGGTAAGCAAAAGAATAAATATTGGAGAATATAGAGAATACTTGAGCAAATACAGATGACCCAACAATGCTTTGAGGTAGTGGAGTTCATACACATCTTTAGAGATGGTGGCAGATGCAATGGCTAACTGGGCTCTTGATTGAGGAGACTTCACTTGCTATGGATATTCTCCCAGATGGTGGCCTCAGCGGACCAGGGAAGCTCTTTTTCCTATTCTTACCATTGATGATAGTACTGCTTGTTGTATATAGATTTATATATCCTTGCTTTACATGGTTACTTTTTTTGTATAGATAGCTGTAGTAGATTAGATGTAAGGGAGAATAGTCCACATCCTCTGTTAAAACTTGTCTTAAAAATCTTCAATCCTGGAAAGGCAGGAGATGTAATCTGATTTTCAACTAATTTAATTTTTTAATCCTTTTTACCAAAAAAAAGAACTAAAGTTGCTCCAGTTATTGGTTTAACTTGCCACAAAATATGGCTGATTCATATTGTATCATTCCTTGTTCTTTTGCCAGTTAAGCATTGGGCATAGGCCTGTGCTCTGAAATGAGATGACTGACAGTCTCAAAGCAACTAGGTATCATAATACATTGCAGCATAGAAATACACTTGAAACTGAAATAAAGGTGAAGGTATTCAAAAATCAGCTGTAGAGTTGCATGGAATTCCTTTCTATCATAATTGCTTTGTGTCTTAGACTGATTAAGCAGCATCAAGGGATTATGTTTTGTATTATTTCTCACTTCTATTTATACCAGCACCTTAATGGATATAAGAAACGGCATACACTTGTCTGAGTCTTTCTCATTCCTTTAGTGTTTCTAACAAATGCTTCATAATTTGCATATGCAGCAAGCAACATTAGCTCTAAATGCGACTCGACGCTTCAGATATACGTTGAATCTTACAGAAGAAGCACAAAAGGAAGAGCTAAAAAGCAAAATCAGAGCCCATGCTCAAGTTGTAAGGGTAAGTTACATGCTGCTGTCAGTATTATGGCTCATTCCTACAAAGGCCACAAGTTTGTAAGCATACATCATCTTAACTTTTCCATCTCCATTCTTCCAGGCGGCCCATCGCTTCAAGCAAATGAGGAACAATCTACCAAGTGTGGAGGGTATGGAAGTTTTCCATTTTTTAGTTTGACCTGGGTTCAATTCTTTGATTTATAGGTCACAATAAAGTTTCAATATTTTGTACAAGTTAGTGAGAGAAAATATGTAAGCAGTTAAAAGATGCTTGGGATAATTGTTGATTTATTTTAAGTTGCTAACGCATGTTTCAAGAGAATTCCTTATCTTTGTTGAGTTTCTCTTCCAAATATTAAAATAGAGAATGTATGTTGTCAAAAGAAGAAATCATAGGCTCATTCTAGGAGTGTGTATTAATATACGACTATAAACACTGTGTTTTTTTTTTGATTTTATTATGCAATAGCTTTTTAAAAATCTTAATGTTACAAAGAATTTCCAGGGGAGTGTTTGAGACATGAAGCGGCTTAGGGCTATTATATCTTGACTGTTCATATTCAGTTTAGATTATACCTTCATGGACACTATAAATAATTTACTTTATATTGATTTTTAGCAAATTGATGGCACTCAATCATTGTTTCACTACTTTTCTCATGTGGTAGGGTACTATCGAGTTTAACTCTAATCTCTGTGTACATAAGCAAAGACAACTCTTTGGCTTTTTTTCCACAAAGTGCCAAATCTACGATTACTCATTGTGTTGGCAAGTTCTTGAGTCTCAGCTGCGTGAATGTGCTTCAAAGATATTGCGATTAAGCTTTGTAACATGTATTCGAATAGACTAATATATTCGTATAAATGATTTGCAATTCTGTTACAATGATATTTTTCTATACATTTTTAATGTACATTTTGAGATTTATTGAGTGGTTTGTTATGTAGATTCTTAATTTGATGAGTATTTCCTGAGTACAAGTCAAAGTCATATTTTTCAGCTTAGTTGAGTCCTTGCTGAATACAAGTCGTGACATTGCACGTAATATAAGGCTACAGGATAAAGTTCCAATGAAGAATGAATATATTGGAACAATCATTTTGTTTTCTACACTTCACCTTGCTTTTGATGTCATTCTGATAGCTTTTGTTTAATTAACCCACAATCTTGTGATTTTTATATGAAAAAATGAACATGATATTATTATTGCGTGTAGTCTATTAACCAATTCCATGGTAAAATACATTACTGTTTTCTTATTGGCAGATGTTCCTCCGGAGGGCTTTGGAATTGGGGTGGAAAGGCTTGCTCACTTGGTTAGAGAAAAGGACTATGATGGTCTACATCAGATGGGAGGGGTAATAAAGAAATTGATCTTGTTTTCGAACATGATAATGTGGGTTATAATTTACAAAAAAAAAGAAAGTGCTTGTTAAGGTAGTTATGGTAGTAATAGTCTGCAGTACTAACAGGTAAATAAGGTAGCTGAGCAGTTAGACACTGATCTTGACAAGGGTATCAAGGAAGGACCTCAAGAAATACAACGCCGTAAAAACACATACGGAGAGAACACCTATCCACGAAAGGCTGCACGCAGTTTCTTTGTAATTTTTACTCTATTTGTTATGAGTACCTTTGTTGTCAATTATGTGTTTGTGGAATTGAAATTGCAGTTATTAATGTGTTAACTATTGCTATTTAGGTTTTTGCTTGGGAAGCTTGTCAGGACACAACACTAATAATTTTAATGATTTCTGCGGTATTGTCACTTGCTTTGGAAATCAAAACTGAAGTAAGCTATACCATCTTTTTATATGTCTTTTTGCCTAAATGGCCATGGCCTGGGCCTTATCTGTTGCTACTTGCATGTGATGTGACTTTTTGAAATCTTATTCCTTTTAAACCTGAATTTTTTATAACTTGATGAATTCTTATAAATTTATTTTCTGATCCAACTTAACTATGTTGCTTCTGTCGTTCTGAAATATGTATATTGATTATTGTTCCTTTTCAATGTGAAATCCGCAGGGCATCAAGGAAGGGTGGTATGATGGCGGAAGTATAGCATTTGCAGTGATCCTTGTAATTCTTGTTACAGGTAGGATCCTGTTTTGCATGATTTAACTTTAGTATCTTTCATTAGATAAAATGTGACAGTTATGTGAAGAGGAGCATACTTATGTTTGTATTCTACTTTTCACATTTAACAGGTAAAATTTCTTGAATTTGGATTTAAAACATTTCTGAAGACTTTTGGTTTTTCTAATATTATTGATGTGATACTCATCCTATTTTCAAGAACTACTTTTCATGCAATTTTTTTAATTTATTGGACTTTATTTCAGAAATAAGTTAATGCCTGGTCTTCCCTTTTTTGCAGCAATAAGCGACTATAAACAGTCTCTTCAGTTCCAAAATCTGAATGCAGAAAAGAGAAACATTCAATTGCAGGTGCATATCCTGTTGCCATCTGCCTCTCTGTTAGAAATCTCTCTCTCTCTCTCTCTCTCACACACACACACACACACACAAATGTGTGTGTGCACGCAGGGGAAATGCGTCAAGTTGACATTTCAGTCTTTGATTTGATGCTATTTTGCATTGTTTATTCAGGTTATCCGTGGGGGAAGAAGATTAGAAGTTTCCATATTTGATCTTGTTGTTGGTGATATTGTACCTCTAAATATTGGTGATCAGGTATATGTGAAAACTATTATGCTATGGATGTTAGAGATGTCACCCATTCTGGAAATTGGACAATTGTTTTCTAATACATTCATCTTTTGTTTTCAGGTCCCTGCAGATGGTATTTTAATTACAGGTCACTCCTTGTCAATTGACGAGTCTAGCATGACCGGGGAAAGCGAGTTTGTATGTTCCTTTTTCTTATATTATCCTCTTGGCCTTTATTCAAATTTATGAACATTTTGTAAGTTTCTGATGCCAGTGATCATAAGATTTTTCATCAGCAATAACTACTGTATTTTGTCCATAGGCTCATAAAGATCAGAAAAATCCTTTCTTGATGTCTGGATGTAAGGTGGCAGATGGCTATGGTACCATGCTGGTAAGTTGTTATGTCTGGGTCTTCATTTGGAAAAATTATTTTTATGCATTCTGATTGTGATTAATTAATCGAAAATGTCTATTTCCATATTTTTAGGTGACTGGTGTTGGATTGAATACTGAATGGGGTGTAGTAATGGCAAGCATATCAGAGGATAATAGTGAAGAAACTCCACTACAGGTTTGTCCTGAACACTACTGTCTCTGTAGTGTCCACTATGCCCATATTTTTACTGTTATTATTGCATTCAAATTTCAAACACACATGAATGGTTCCTCTCTATACAGGTACGTCTCAATGGTGTTGCCACATTTATTGGCAAGGTGGGACTTGCAGTAGCTGTTGTAGTACTAATTGTCCTTGTGATAAGGTAAGAGTAAGTTTGATTGTTCTGTTGCAAATTACTCGTCTTTTGATCTTCCATGTGTTTTTTATATTGTTTGTGTTATATTTTTCCTTCAGATTCTTTACCGGCCATACAGAACAAGCACATGATTTTCCCCAGTTTAAAGCAGGCAAGACAAAGGTTGGAGATGCACTTAATGGGCTTGTTAAAATCTTTGCAATTGCGGTGAGCCAACATTTTGTAATTTCAACTTGTGGCTACATTTTTGATTAATTTGTCATTGTAGAAGGGGTGATCTCAAAAGAAAAAAAGAAGAGAAAAGGAAAACAAAACTAAATTTTGTAGGTGAACTTTGTGGATAAACACTTTATTTATCCACATATTTTCTATATAAAGATTATAATCTGCAGAAGGTTGAATCTTAAAAAAAATATTCTCTTCTTTCTTTGGTTTATAAATTGTAATACTAATTAAAATTATTTGTGGTCAGGTCACAATTGTGGTTGTTGCTGTTCCGGAAGGGCTTCCTTTGGCTGTCACCTTAACGTATGATTGATTGCAAAAGTTTATCTTACTTATTTTAATATTTGATAACAATTATGTTTTTATTATGGAGCACTATTCCTCGTTTGATTTAACACATTCCTTCTTATGCTACTTACAGTTTGGCTTACTCAATGAGAAAAATGATGGCAGACAAAGCTCTGGTGAGTATTTAATTTGAAGATTTTTCTGCTATTTATGTGTAGTTATTGGGCTCTAAACATCATGAAAATTTGTCGATATAGGTGCGAAGATTGTCAGCGTGTGAGACCATGGGCTCTGCAACAACAATATGTAGTGATAAAACTGGGACACTGACATTGAATCAGGTTGGTCATAGTAACTAATTGGTCAATATCAATGGACTTGATTCCTTATAATCTCTATAAGGATTCCTGTTGTCATGTGACAACAGTTCTTACTATTAGCTACATTTGAACCTCAACGATGGCATCTTACAAAGCATGATTGATTTGCAGATGACAGTTGTTAAGGCATGTGTCGCTGGGGAAATGAAGGAGCCACCAGAGAGTGAATCTGTTGCACACTCCCTTCTTATTGAGGGCATTTCACAGAATACCACAGGAAGTGTCTTCAATTCTGAGGTAAAACATGGGATTTATTATCCAAATATGAATATAACTAGAACTGCCAATAGCTCTAAGACTTGTTTCTGCACTCCACTGCCCCACTTTTGGTGGTGGCAGGGGAACAAGGGGAGATGAAAAGAGAACAACTAGAAGACACTCTCTAATTTCATCCAAAAGGGGACAGTGAAGGGGATGACTATATAAAAATATTAAAATTAAAGAAGATTGAAAAAGTAAAAGTTGCAAAGAGAAAAACATTCAACAACAAACAAGTTTTTGGTAATCAACAATTTTCAACTTATTAATGATAGACAGAAAGAAAGTACAATGATATATCATGGTTCGTGCTCCACTCTGAATGCATAAATCTATGCTACATAAACTTAAGAGTTAATTTTGTGTATTCAAGCTGAAATTATGTCAAGTAATAAATTTTAGGTTGAAAATTGTTTCTGCAAGTTCAAATGTCATCTACGTTGTTTAAAAATCATTTTAGGTCATCTTTCAGGTGGTTGAACTTTGTAGGGTTAGTTTTCAAAATTTCTTTTCCTGATGAATCTTGTGGGGCTATGTAAGGGATACCCTACATGCCCCCTTGCCATTGTCACTGCCCCTGTATGTGGATGGGAAAGGGATTTCTAAACAGTACTAGATCCCACAATGATGCATCGTCATACCTGCATACTTGTGGCAATGTGTCCCCACCTGCATACCTATGGCAATGTGTCCCCACAAGAGGAGGGATGTAGTGGGGATGCCTTCTAGATATCCCTTTTGAGAGGAGGGACAATTAGGGCAAAGGTAATGTTTGGGAGAGTTCCTATTTTGTGCCAAAAACTGGATTGTTGACCTAACGCATATTGTAGATTCTACTTATTTTCTGTGACAGGTATGACGCTATAAACCTATTTAAACTCATGATTTCCTACTGAACCTAGGAAGGTCCCAAGTGGAGAGGTTAGATGAGTTCTGAATATTTGTCATGTTCCATGCGGTGTTATATGTTTGAGCAGATCTAATTAGATAAATGCTAGGAAAAATGGAAATATTTAGACAGTATGATTTAGACCTGAATTTAATATGACATCATTCACATATGTAACAATATAGTTGTGCCAATTTCCTTTTAATGATAACTTTTTAATATCCAACCAATAAATCCCAAGTTTGCAACACGTTGAGGGAGAGAAGGCTGCCAACATCCGCATTTTTATTTAGTCGTATTTATCTTAGTAGGAAGAATGTAATCTTATGCTTTGTAATTGTAACAACCCAAGTCTACTCACCTGGTTGCACCACATAAATAAGCCAAGCAATTTTCAGGGTATTGTATTTTCACCTAAGTTTATCATTTTCCCTAAAAAGAGGTTTTATGTTCATAGCAAATATGATTCACCAATTAACATAAAGTTTAATCAGTACAAGGCATATCATACCACTTTTGGGTTTCAAGACTGCTGCAGACAACCACCCAAGTGGATGAGATGGGTCAAATCCTGTGAAAGGTGCCTTTTTGTGGAAACGACTTATCTCATTTGACTTACTCTTGTTCTGGCATGAGGGTCGATCCACAACTGGGGTTATTCTTTAAGGCCCATAACACCTAGAGGGTGGACGCATACTCTCCCCATCCCTTAGCATGTTGAACATCGACATATCCAAGTGACTTGTTCATGATTGTATATGCAAGGAGTTAGCGTGCTTATGCCTAGTGTCTAGCTGATGGTCCTCTTTCTTGGAGTCAGCTAGAGCCATGTCATTACCTTGACCTTGGTCTTGATCTCATTGTCCATTATGATTCACGACGGTTTGTCCCATACCAGATTTCGTGGTAGAACAAGTTTATTTGTCATACTCATTCTCTACTAGTCAAATGGTACAAGGACGTATCACTTTTACTCCCGGGCAATGACCTATAGGTGACGTCCCATATCGTCCCTTGGTACTAGTTCCAACAAGGTCACTTAATCCGGCCGTTCTTGAGTCATGTTGAATGCTACCTGCATCTCAACAACTTGGGTGTTTCAATATTCATCCTTCTCGATGACATTTATAAGGTTGAGAGAGTTTAAGATTTGCTAAGTTCTACTAATTTAAGAGGTTCAAATATAGATTTAAATCTAATGTCTTGATTCCTCTACGAAGTCTAAATAAGGCATCAGGTTCTTAAAGTACTAAAGCATAATTAATTAATGCATAGATGTATTTTAATTCAAAATGAGCTACTCCAAGTTCGGGTCTTGTATGGACTTAGACCCTTTTTCGGGCAATAAATGTCAATCATGGTCCACCTAAAGCTTTATGTTCCTAAGTTTCCCTTTGATTCCTTTTATGAAACTTTGACTACAATCTTTCGATTTTTACGACTAACAAATTTCAGTATTGGAATCTAAATAACATACCGACTCACTTTACTCATACATGTTTCATGCTGTCTTGAAAGACTGCTTTTCCAAAATTAATAAGTCATTAAAACCATAACAGTCCTCTTTCGTTCGAGGTTTAACATTTAGTTTTACTAAATTCACTAACTCCCAAATTAATAGTCAACTGTTTATATTACAAACGATTTGACAAAGCTTGATTTGGGCAAACTGTTTTACGTTGATATTCTTTAGAGGTGTTAATATCCTTCCGACTAATCGAAAGTCTATGAGCAGATAGTCTCACTCACTATAAGCAAGATGGATGATCAGTTCGTATAACAGGAATCACATTCGAACACCATTTAAGAATTCTCCTTTTATCATAATTAACTTGCATTCCGAGAAGTCTAACGGTTCACCACACGAATTTTCTCACCAATTATCAACAGGGAACTTTAACAGTTTTAATAAAAACAAATCATGTTCAACATTAAATTCATTGATCTATCTTTTAATAAGATATACTAGGTCCGAGGTGTAGACCAATTGGTTCGACCAAACCCCGTAAGGGGGCGGAGGTCCAAGGTTCAAATCTCGGGCCTTGCCGGACTGAACGCTTGTCCCTTTCCTAGTGCTTTCAGCGGCGTAAAAGGTTTAAAATGATTGTGGCATGGTGGTTATAGGGGCGGACTGCGCGAAGATCTGTGTGGCAGCTTCCGGGGCGAACAACGCAGAATACTGTGGCAGCCATAAAAATCCGGACAGCCTGCCCGGATTCGTGGCGGCTACCGATTCCACCATGTAAATTCAAAAAAAAAGAAGAAAATATATCAACTTAATTAATGTGGTTATCTAATTGCATCCTGATAACATAACAATCACTTCATTTTATTCATGGTCAGCGTTACAAGACAACATTAGAATCATATTCAATCTAAGGATAATTACAAAGTATTTGTCTAAAAGATAAATCACACAGAGGTATTATGCTGAAGCGGTTGACTATACAACTTTCAGGTGACATTCTCTTCAATAACATAATGCCTACAGTTTTCAATTGAATCAACCAACTTTTAGCCAATAGGACGATTTCAAATTCAGGCAAATTCCACCGGCAGCAGCCAAAGGTTCATATTCGCTTCAACCGAAAGTCTTCCCAACATCTGCCGCTCGAACTCTTTTAGAAGTCTCAATATGGGATCAGAATCGGCTCTTCTGCATGCCTCTAAATGCAACTACAGATTTTCTATCCCTAATATACAGTCTAAACTTTCACAGGGAGATATGACAAACAGAAAGCATGTATTCTTTCAATTATAAATAACAATTATCACAAATACAACCACCATGCAGAGCTATTCCATTCAGTCATGACCTAACTCAGGCGCACACTCTGACAAATTTTTTGAAGACAATATGGCTCAAATTTTAAAATAAATGTTTATATAGAAACGAATCTGGGAAATGCACTCACAATCAATTCAGCATATAGATTGCACTCTGGTTTTCTTCCAATTGTATTTGTCATATTACTAAACAATAACAGTTTTGAAACATATTTTCCAGACAAATCATTGCAGACAAATCGATTCCATCCACACAAACAATGGAAATTACGCAAAATTAATAACCAGTTGCAAATTAAAAGCAACCCACCTGGCAATCTTCAACAGTTTCTTTTGCAATTTCCACTATGACTCTGCCAGTTTTCTTCTTGTCTTTCGTTCTATTTCCCCAGTACACAGGCTGTTTTCCCCAACCAGCAGTAAATCATGCAGAAAATGGATAGATCCTCCTAAGCAACCCCCCACTTTTCTTATGCCACACAAGATATTTCCTCTTGTTCCTATAACTCGGAAAACCCGGAAATCTTTTCTCATGCAGAATACATGCGTAGCGCCAAACAGGAGTGAAGTTAAAACAACCATCACATGACAAAGCATTCCAAATTCAATTTCCACTTTGCTTTATTTTATTCTGCGGCAGCTCTTTTTCAAAAATCGCAGGTGCACATCCAAAGGCCATTACTCACATAATAATCATTCTATTAAACCCAGATTTCTATTTTTATTTTTATATCATATCCATAGTTGAGAAAATTGGAATCGGGTAGTAAATCGGTTGGTTTAAAAGACGACAAAAAATCGGCAAAAAAAAAAAACCGAAGAAAACGAATTTGTTTTTTGATTTTTTTTTCATGCATATTACAATGAATTAACATGATGCAAATCGAATATTGCAATAAAAGCAACAATTCAAATCAAGACATCATACAAGGCTCAAGCTTTAAGCACACTTGAAAGTGACAAAACACATCCTGTATTGCTTATAATATGAAAATTTACAAATTACAAAATGTGTCAAAATGCCTCAATAGGCATACTATCTATTGTCTTCCTTTGCCCCTTGTCCTAACATAAGCCCTAGTCTCTCTTGGTTGATGTGTGCTTGTAGATGCTTGTGCCGCTTCTTGTGCTAAGGCCTCTTCTTTGTCCCTTGCTGCCATCTCCTCCGCTAGGTTCTCATAGTTTTGTAATTCTTCCTCACTGAATAGAGGCTCTTGCTGTACCTGTTGCTCCTGTGCTTCTACATCTGTGATCCACTCAGATGATGGATCAATGTCACTTAGGTCAATGGGCTCAATATTTGTTTTTTCAAAAGTTTGGTTGGTGGAGACGAAGGTTGTAATGCACAAACACAAGATCATTTAACTTTTCTTGTGTAAGTTTGTTGCGCTTCTTGGAGTGTATGTGCTCAAATATACTCCAATTGTGCTCACAACCTGAAGAGCTACATGGTTGAGATAAGATTCTAACCGCCATGTGCTGCAAATTAGGCATATAATAACCAAAGTCCTCCCACCTTAAATCTAGAAACAACAAAAAAAAATTAATATTTCACATTTAACAAATTTAAAGTTTAAATTTTAAAACAAAATTAAAAGACAATAAATAATAATTCAATGAGGTTTACCTGGCCTCATATACTCAATAGTATTTTTGCATTGTTGAGATGGGAATTGGTGACCACGACATGCTTTATAATCTTGTATCTCGGCACACGTTTTATCGTGCAATTGTTGACATGTGTACACACGGCCAATGCAATCTTGAAGGCCAATCTTGACCTCATAATCAACACGGAATGTAGGGGTATAAAAGAATTTGGGATTCAAATAGTAACCCGTTGCACGAAGAGGGCTATGGAGTTGTGATGTCCATCTGTTATCAATGATACTCCAAATGGCATCATATTTGGTGCGGTTATGTTCATAAAATGCAGCAATTGCCTCTTTTGCCCTATCCATAGCCTCATATACAAATCCCATTGGAAATTATTCTACATCAACAAGACGAAGAATCTTCACCAATGGTTGAGACCTGAAAAAAATAGTGTAAACTTTAAAGAAAAATATTTTACAACATAAATAAAATAAAACAAATTAATAAACATAATCTTGTACTTTGATGGCCTTATCCATGGCCATCCAGAAGTCCTCAAACAAATAAGTATAAACATTTAGCCCCTTAGGTGATGTTTGGTATCTTACAACTAATTCAAAATTCCACTCATCACTCACAAACATTTGCTTTAGTGATCCTCTTGCATCATAAATGCTCTGCAATGTCACAAAGTTTGTGGCGAAGCGTGTAATGCTAGGCCGCACTAGCTCCCTCCCATTGTTAAATCGCCTCATGAGGCTAAGGACCCATGCATGGTTGTAAATTAATTTTGTAATAGCCTTAGCCCCCCTTACAACCTCTGCCACCTAAGGTAATTTCCCAATGTCCTCGAGGAGCAAATCAAGACAATGGGCTGCACATGGGGTCCAATAAATGGTGGGGAATTTTTCCTTCAAAATCCTCCTGGCTGTCTTATATGTTGTTGCGTTGTCCGTGATGATTTGGACAACATTCTTCTCCCCAACCTCCAAGACAACCTCCTCCAACAACCTTGCAAGCATTTCAGCACTCTTAACATGTGTCGATGCATCTACTGACCTAAGGAATGCAGTTCCTGCTGCAGATGCAACCAAAAAATTAAGCAGGGTTCGTCCCCTCCCATCTGTCCAACCATCAAACAGTATTGTGCAACCCTTGGTGCTCCACAGTCCACACCGTACGCTAGTTGTCAAGCATAACCTAAAGTATAAAAATAAAATTTAGTCATGCACATTGCATATTGATTTTATCATATTAATATATATAAAGAAAAATTTAGTCATGCCATATATATATATAAATTTAGTCAAGCACAATGACACAACTTGAATGTCGTCCACAGATTGTCGAAGGAGAGAGCCCTTAAGGTCATCATACGTTGGCACCTTAAATCCTGTGCCGCAGCTTGTGACGGCATCTATCATGCACCGCCAGTATGGAGACCTTGCCACATTGAAGGCAATGTTAGAATAGTACCAAAAAGTTGCAATGGCTGTCCTCACTGCAGTGTGCTTCTCTTGGTTCCATGCAGCCATACCCTCGAGCGTGGATTGTGCCTCTAGCACAAAACAGTCTACAAAAGAGTACTCTCCCGTCCCACAAGCTCCTTGTGCACTTGAAGGACTCAAACTACTCTGTTGAAAGTACCGCTTAAGGTTGCCACTAGCACGACCACCTCTGGAGGGGGGGATGAAATGGCATCGCTATAACTTCTTTTGTTACTAGCGTTTTCATCTGCCGTAGTGATCATGGCGTTTACTTTGTTTTTAATATCATCTGACACCTTATCACATATTGGCAATTGCTATATTATTTTTTGCTATCCGTGCCAAATGGAATTTGAGGTGAAAAACTCCTCCAAAATAAAGATTGCTACAAAAATTGCTTTTAAAATGCCCTTTTGTTTGCCTTTGCGTTGCATACGCCCATGCTAGATCCAATGGTTTCATTTTTTATATGCCTGCACATGGAAACAAGTTAGTAACAACAAAGTTACAATCACTTGAAAGAAGGGAAAAAAAAACTAAACCCTAAACCAAAAGGCTAGGGTTTAGGCCCTTTAGGGTTTAAAATCGAAACATTGAGTCATTGACAGCTGAAAAATAGGCTTGCATACATAGTTATTAGGCAACAATATTTACTTAAAAAGAGAAGAAAAAAACTAAACCCTAAAAAAACTACAATTTTAGAACAGCCCTAACCTAATTTCAAACAGCCCTAAAAAAACCCTAACCTAATTTCAAACAGCCCTAACCCTAAACCCTAACCTAATTTAGAACAGCCCTAACCCTAAAACAAACAACCCTAACCTAATTTAGAACAACCCTAACCCTAAAAAAAAACCCTAAAAAAACTTTCCCTAAAAAAGAGAAGAAACAAAATTACAAATATTGCTAGGCAACAAAATTTACTTAAAAGAGAGGGAAAACAAATCTTAAACCCTAAACCCTAGACTAGGGTATAGGGTTTAATGTTTAATGTTTAACATATATTGATAGACATCAATATTTACTAAGTACTTAAAAGTTAAAAAAAGGTAAAAAATTCGTAAGGACTTAAACCCTTACAAAATAAAAAGCTAAAAAAATTAAAAAACCCTAACCCCATTTAATGTTTAAAAAATATTGATACAATAGTTAATAATTTGGCTTGCATATATCAATTTAGTATCTATTTATAAGGAGGAGAAAAAAAAACCCCTAAACCCAAAACCCTAGACTAGGGTTTTGGGTTTTTAATTTGAGAACAACCCTAACCTAATTTCAAATAACCCTAATTTAATTTCAAACAAGCCCTAATCTATTTAAAAAAAAAAGAAATTAAAAAAAAAATTCTGACCCTTAATGAATCTTTTGAGTGGATGTTGTTGGCTACCGGATTCCTTCACACCACAATCGCACGCGCTCCTAGGATGCCTTGGCGTAGTTGGTCGGGGTGGTAGCAAGGTGAGTTAGAGTATTTTCCTGTTTGCCCAGGTAAGGTGAAACAAAGAAAAAAAAATAAGACCTTTTTCCTTTTAATCGGCCACAGCCTCTACCCGCGCGACTATGGCCGATTTTTTTCAAAAAATTGGCAAAAAATCGCCGATTCCAAATTTTTTCAAAAAATTGGCAAAAAAACGCCAATGAGTCGCCGGACTCGCGCTAGTTTGCCGATTAAAACGGCCTGGCACTGAGACCCGATTGACTCGTGATTCTCGCGATTTTTTGGCGATTTACTCAACAAGGATTGTATCTTCTACCTTTATAATTTTCATTTCATAAAGTAATAAAAATATAAATATTTTCAATTCACCACAACTTTATAAAGGGTGGCTCCTATGTCCAAAGCATCTTCCTCACCACCAAAATTTTATGAAAGCATCATTTCACATTAATCAACAAACACACATTCAAAATAAAACACATGCACAATGCAAGGCACTCATGTTGTCTCTATATGATATGCAATTGCGTGAGCTTTCATGTACTCACGAGCCAAATCATCACTTCCCTCGTACCTTTTTCATTGTCCATATTTTGTCCGTCAAAGGTATATACCTGGTCTTGCAAGCACAATGACTATCAGCAGTACCACAATATATAGAAAAAGGCAAGTATACTTTAACAATTAATCTATAAGCAATGGCCGTGCGAGGAGGGTCGTGTCTTTGTCTGTTGACTTTTTTTCAGTAGGATGAGGGGAGCAGGGAGTGCAAAAGAATGCATCTTATATGATGCTAAAGAGCATGAGAGTTACATCAGCTGTGTAGAGTGACATGGAAAGCCTCATCCTATGGAAGTTAAACACTGGACAGGCTAACATTTGAGCTCGTCATAAGGGGCAAAGAGTCTACATTCTTCCGAAAACATTCAATTGTTGCTTTCATTTTCAAAGAGAGATTCCCTTAGACAATTTAATTCTGCTAAGCAGAGCAGGGAGTTACCCTTGTGAAAAATTGCCTTACATTTTGTCTTCTAAAAGAAATCAATAGCAAACAGTTTTACTGAATTCTCTCTTTGGAATTTTCTCTAGTCATGTGTCCCCTAAGAGAGGGCTATGCCAATGTGGTTGAATTCTGCAAGCAGCCATGGCCAAAATATCGTGTCAAATGGATGTTTCCATTATCTTATTTTGTCTCTTACAAACAAGACATCAGATATGTTAGCCTTATTGATTCTTGTTTTGACCACAATGTCATTGGTGAAACACTAACCATGCAAAAGCTTTGTGTTTGGAATAACTTTCAAAATTTCTGTCATCATTGTTGCTGTTCTTTAGCAGCACATGCTTCCCATGTTTAGTATGAATATGGATCAATAGAGGATTTGTGTCTTAATTAAATGTATACACTTCCAGTCTCTCCAATAAGGTCCAAAATCTTGAATTTGCAGCTTGTGAAGATAGCTATCAAGAAATAATCCTACAAAGTGTAGGTTGCTTGAGTTGTGCATTCTCTGAACATGGTGTAATTCCCTCCATGGGTGCCATGATTGTAGCTTCTGATTTCAAAGATACCTGAAGTAAAGAAGACCGGCACTTGCGAAAATTTCCCGACATAATAGATAAGATTCTAAGCTGGCTGTGTGAGGAAGAGAACGTCCAAATAGGCCATCATGCGAAGTCCCATGCATCAAGCATTGCTTCATATCTCCAGTGAAAATAATGTATAATAGATTGAAAGGTGATCCAAAATTCTCTTAAACCGTGATGACCTTGAGATTTTAAAAATGTTAAAAACCTTTATGTTTCCAATTATATTGCTTGGTTTGAATGGACTCCTGATTCTTTGTGTGTATTGAGTGGGTAAAACTTAGAATCCTGAAATCCTTTATATTTCCTATTGTATCATATTGTTTGAATGGACAGACCCCTGAATCTTTGAATGTATTTAGAAGTAAAAATCTGGTTCTGGATGATAATTTACAATGCATATCTCTAACCACTGCCCTTACTATTCATATATCTTCAGGACCACCCTTGTACCTAGGGAAAGTAAAGATGTCCCAAGCTACTAGAAATCCATCCTTTCATCTGCCCTCGCTCACCTTGTAGAAATCTTTGCAGTATAATCTCGTCTTTTTCCACATGTCTAAAAGGAGGAGACACAAGAAATAGTATCTGCTTTGTTGCTATGATTTTGTAGATAATTGTGGTTTTACCAAATACCAATTAATGGGGGATCCTGATTATTCCAAGCTTGGTGCTTTTCTTTTTTAAGTTCAGCTACTACACACCCAGGGCTTTTCTATTCCCTCCTTTTTGTAATTTTCGGTAATAAGGCAGTTGAAACTAGATGCTCCTTTTGAGTCTTCTTCCATGGCCTCTAATTGCACAAGAAATTCCAGATACTTATAGATTGCTGGTTTTTCTTCCTATCACATAACCAAATACTTCAAGATCTTCCACATTTGGAATCTAACTTTTCCTATGAAAGGATTTAGAGAGGCAGATGCTGCCCTATTTGTTGAAGTTCTTGGTGCCATTTGAACCATGCTATGAAATGCTTTCAGAAGGTGAATAGTATTATAAAAATCAAACTGAATATCCTGCCTGGATTGAATATTGTAGTCTTGAGTCCCACTAACCTATTTTGGTCACTTGTATGGATAGTAATTCTTTAGCATTGGATTCTTGATGTTTCTTTTGTTAGTAACTTCCATCTATGATTTAATGATTAAGTTTTTAACGTAAAATGATGGTAGTCTCTGAAAATGAAAGTGTCTTGGAAATTTTAATGTTTTTAAATCACCTTACTATAATATGTTTCCTTATTATGATTTTTGGATCCATATTAGGGTGGCGATGAGATAGAAGTGACAGGTTTTCCAACTGAGAAGGCTATTCTTTCTTGGGCATTGAAGGTTTGCTGTTTGGTTATATCTTTTATTTAAAAAACATTGTTGATTAATTTGTTTCAATATTCTGGGTTTCTTTCATTTTTGTAAAATGCTAGAGTTACAATGTGCTCATTGTGGTATTTTATTAGTTTGGAATGAATTTCGATGATGAAAGATCAAAATCCTCAATCTTGCAAGTGTTCACTTTCAACTCAGAAAAGAAACGTGGAGGCGTTGCTTTGAAGAAGGTACTAATTGTTTTCATTTCTCTCATTGTGTTTATGTTTAAATTATTTTCTTAGTCACGAAGCCAGCCAAGGTTTAATGTAACTATGTAACATCTTTTTAATTAAATATGAATACATAGTTGCAGACTCCATTTGAAGTGCACATTCACTGGAAAGGAGCTGCAGAAATAGTATTGGATCTGTGCAGTACATGGTTGGACAGGAATGGTTCAGTGCAAGAAATGGATCCTGCTAAGGTTTTGTGTCGCTTATTTTACATGTATTTTTTTGTAGTGAAATATCAAATGTTGTTGTGTTTGTATAATTATTGTCATTTTCCTTGTGTGACATGGGAAAAGCTTAATCCACCCCTTTGTTGCAGAAAGACGAGTTTAAAAAAATGATTGAAGGATTGGCTGCTGCTTCGTTGCGTTGCATTGCGTTTGCTTATAGGAAATGTGATATCCAAATCATACCTAGTGATGAAGACCAACGCCAGTCATGGCAAATTCCTGAAGACAATCTTACACTTCTGGCTATAGTTGGTATAAAGGTAATTAAAGGCATTGATGAATCAATTTACATAGAATCCATTGTCATGGAATGGTCTGAGTGTTCCCTGTCAGATTATGATTTGAGTGCACAACATCCTAAACTGAATTGTAGGAAAATATGCAGCATTTATAGTAAATTTTTGTCTAGATGCCAAGTTTCTTACATGCCAAAACTGAATTTCAAGAAATTATGTAGCAATCTGAACATGAAAACTTATAAAGCAGTGCCATTTTCATGTTAGAGATAGTCCATGCTATTGTTTTATCGTAAATTGCTTATAATTACTTTTATCCTTAACTGTTGAATTGTTATACCAGCGTATGTTGGTTATTGTTGTGCTTTGCTAACGACATGTTTCATTGTGCAGGATCCATGTAGACCAAATGTAAAAGAAGCTGTGAATTTATGTCAAAATGCCGGTGTAAAGGTAGCAGCCAAAGATCCTTTCTATCATGCATGCTTGAGGAATCAATATTCGAGTACTTGATTTGTGTTTGAGATTGTATTTGCTAAGCCAATAATTTATTTGTAGAATTGTCGTTTACATGCCCATTAGCAAACTTTCTGTATACATAGTTACAGGATTTGTGTTTTTCTATCTCTAAATTCCCAAATTTTGCTGAGCAGTTGTACCTTTTTTTTGAATAGGCAAAAAGGAATATATTTATATTATAAAAATACATGGTAATCTGAGGACGTGTAGTGGGGAGTTGAGTTTCAGGTATCCCATTTGGGTTCAAATGTTGTGCTCTCTGCAAAAGGGACGAGGAAGCCTGCAAGTCTTCTATGGATTTTTGCACAATAGAAATCCCTCAGACTTGGCCATTAGCCAGATTGAATGAATATAATTCCATACATGTGGTGCAGCCTGTGTGCGGAATGTCTCAAGTATCATTTGCAGTAAATTAATTAATTTAAAATATGTGTGTGTTTGTACACCTGTAGTCAGGCCACAGGCATGGGCAAAATAAAAACGATGGGGGTCCTCAAGCCACGCTATTAACTCTGATGACAATCCCCAGGTCATACATGCGTTGATGAGCATTTAAAATCCAAGACTAATGACAAGTCACTGACGAAATAAAAATTTTCAGGCCTCACCCCATCAGGCTGCTAAGCAGTGAAGTAAAGGCCAAAGAAACAGGCCATGTTGGCAGGTTTCTGGTCACATACCCAGCTTACTTTCATTCTGAGCAGCAATTATACAAGGCTGAGGGGCAAAAGCCATGAAAGTAAACAAAGGCACGAGAGTCGCAGAAAAGCAACATTTAGCTAGGTGTATTACTTCTCCAAGGGTTGTCGTTTCCATCAATGTCATCAGGTTCGGCAGCTTCTGCTGCTTCACAGCTATTGATAGCTTTGATATAAAGTAAAGCTGATATTTAACATTCCTGAGGCGATACAGCCATATGGGACCATGTTTTTAAGCAGTATGTATTAAGCCAACTGGACTCTAGCCCAGAACCTGGTGCACAAACCTACCCTATCCTGGATTTGAACATTGGACCTCCTATTTGGAGTATCGAAGCCTTCATGGTCAGGCCACTCAAGCTGTGCATTTTTACAGATGTCAATCAGTCTTTGCTTTAACTAACTCTCTCAGTCATCTGTGAAGCCTAATCATCACCAAGGTCTTGATTCACATAAGTTCATGTACATTGTCCATCTGATGAATTCTGTATTCGGACTTTCTTGTAGATTTTGATAGTTGTGGGATGAGTTGAGTACACCTGCATGACAATGATATTCTTTAAAAATGCTAATGGATGGGGTCAAAAAGTATATTTTACCTTTCAGTTTATCATGCATGTCATAATCCCTTTATTATAAAACTATTTTTATTATTGATTTATTTAAAGCTTATGATCCCTTATTGATGGTTGGTTTTTGTTTTTACTTTTGTTTCTTTAAAGCTTGTAATGTAATCATAGTTTTGCTTATGGCTTCAATGTTCCCTGCGATTTCTTGGAATTTTTACCGCAAATGATGTAAGTTTAGGGGATTGACAGTTGAAATTTGTCTCCAAGTTATGCAATTGCTTGGTTCATACTGCTTAATGACTCCTAAGGCATATGCTTGAAATTCGTACAAATACATTGATTAGTTGTTAGACTTATTCCCTATCTTGTGCTCTTGATAATTTTACAGGTTCGCATGGTTACTGGTGATAACATCTACACGGCTAGAGCTATAGCTCTCGAATGTGACATACTTAAGGTAGATGATGATACAAATGCGCCAGTTGTTATTGAGGGGAGGGTTTTTCGTAATTATACAGAAGACCAGAGGATGAATATTGTGGACAAAATATGTGTAAGTATGCATGTAGCAGTGGTTCTTTTTCCCATCAGTAATATATTGGTTCATCTTGTCACATTTCTTTGAAGTGATACATTTGTGTTGGCCTCTTTTATGGCAGGTAATGGGAAGATCATCCCCTACAGATAAACTATTGTTCGTACAAACCCTGAAGAAAAAAGGTCACATTGTGGCTGTCACTGGTGATGGAACAAATGATGCGCCTGCACTTCATGAGGTATGGATATTTATTGGATGGTTCATCTGCTCGTATCCATATCCCATAGGAGTGTGTTAACAGTTCTATAAAATTCACTTGATGGAACCAGTTATGTGATTTCTTTTTTGTTCCGGGTGTTTAGGCAGATATAGGTCTTGCAATGGGTATTCAAGGAACAGAAGTTGCGAAAGAAAGCTCAGATATCATTATCCTAGACGATAACTTTGCATCTGTTGTAAAGGTTTGCTTACAGACATGGATATTGTTTAATTTGTAAAGGTTTCAGGGTTTATTTCAGAAGCAACAAGCTACTTCCACTTCTATTTCCATGTTTTCCAGGTAATTCATTGGTGGCATTCAGTTTATGCAAACATTCAGAGATTTATTCAGTTTCAACTTACTGTAAATGTTGCAGCACTAGCAATTAATTTTGTTGCTGCTTATTCATCTGGAAATGTTCCTCTGAATGCTGTGCAGGTTAGTTTTAAGATTCAGTTGTTGTCTGGATTTTACCATATACATGTCTTGTTACCTTTTGTTTATATTTCTGGATGCTTCTGTGCACCTCTACAGCTTCTCTGGGTCAATCTCATCATGGACACTCTTGGAGCTCTTGCATTGGCAACCGAACCTCCAACAGATCACCTCATGCACCGACTTCCAGTAGGGTATAGGTAGGAATTTGTTACAAATGCAAACCTTGCCCGTAAAATATGGCAATTTAAAACTTGTACCCATTGCACATAAATTTGCAATAGAAGGAATGATCAAAGGTAAATGTTACTTAAAAAAAGTGGATCAGGTGGCAATATATCCTCAGGAGTGCTGGAAAGAATTTCAACCACAAAAAACGAGTTATTTATAGCTAAAATTAGGAAGCAATAAAACCACAAAGGGGGTGGGTGAACCCAAAGGAATAGACCCTAGACAAGTCACAAGCTAGATAAAAGATCTTGCAAAAGGTGCCTTGTGCATGGTTCTTTCTCATTACATATAGAAAATATGTATTCTCTATTTTTTTGGTGGGTTGATTGTCTATTCTTTTACTAGATATAGACTTTTGGAGTTTGTGGACACTTGGCTTACTATTATATGTCTTCTTCAGGGAGCCACTTGTTACAAATATAATGTGGAGGAATCTTATTTTTCAAGTATGTATTCTCTTATTTTGCTGCAGTAAATGGCAACTGCAATATTAATTTGAATTATGAATGCACTGATTACTCCTGAATATTTGGCAGGCTTTGTATCAAATTGCTGTCCTCCTCACACTTACTTTCAAGGGCAAGGACATTTTAAAACTGAAGGATGACAATAACAATGCAAGCGATGCAGACACACTTAAAAACACAATAATTTTTAATGCTTTTGTGTTGTGCCAAGTAAGTCTTAGAATTCCTCTTAGTTTGTGTTGTCAGGTTCTACTCTTCCTTCATCCATGTTTGGAGAATAGCTTGAATTGTCTTTGTTCATAAGAGTTTTTTTTTTTTGTTTTGACTTTTCCAAAATGTTCACATGAACAGATTTTCAATGAATTCAATGCGAGGAAGCCAGATCAAATTAACATCTTTGAAGGACTACATAAAAACCATTTGTTCATTGGCATCATAGGCGTTACCCTTGTCCTTCAGGTAAGCAGTTATTTTATATGGTAGTTTGGGGTTCCACCAATTGTTCTCATTTGTTTTGTTATTTGTATTGGTGTGCCATGATCCGTTAACAGAGATAGGCATCTGAACACAAATCAAGTCAAAATCAGGGATATTTTAAATACATGTTTAGTGAGTATCATAGTTGGTGCTCATCATTGGTGTTATGAATTCTCTACTCTAACCAAAATTCTATCTTCTGTGCAGGTTATGATTGTTGAGTTTCTTAAGAAATTTGCAAAGACCACACGACTTAATCCGATACAATGGGTCATTTGTATTGTGATTGGTTTTATAAGGTTTGGAAGATTATTCTTATTTCTTGTGGCAACAATGGTAATGCTTTTTCCATTTCTTTGACAATGATCACTTGGCATTGATTTTGATTGATTTCCTATTTTTTATTGTGAAACAGTTGGCCACTTGCGGCTATAGTCAAATCCATTCCTGTGCCTAAAAAACCATTCAGTGAATATATTTTCGGAAATAAATTAGGTAACTTATTCCTTGTTTCACAAGTCAATGAAGCCAAATTTTATGGCTTAATTACGAGAAGATCATAGTGAAAGCATTCTTTGATATATTTCATAAAATCTAAGTCATTAAATTGCAGGATTTAAAAATAATTCTTCAATTGACTTTTTTTTTTTTTTTTGGCAGAACAAGGCCCAAGAAATGATGGAGAAGCCAGAGCAGGTCAGACATTTTAGAAAGTGAATTGCAAGAGCGATATTTTATAATATCTAAGTCCTTAAATTGCAGGATTTAAAAATAATTGTTCAATTGACTTTTTTTTTTTTTGGCAAGATATTTCATAAAATCTAAGTCCTTAAATTGCAGGATTTAAAAATAATTCTTCAATTGACTTTTTCTTTTTGGCAGAAGGAGGCCCAAGAAATGATGGAGAAGCCAGAGCAGGTCAGACAACTTCAGAAAATGAATTGCAAGAGCAAGAGATGCAAATTGTGGTCAACATCAATTAAGTTCAGAAAAAGGGTCCCACAAGCAATAGCACACGAGGAGGATGGACTTGTGATATATGAGAAAGATGTGAGCAAGAAAAAGCAACAGGAACTG
The DNA here is from genome assembly GCA_028583015.1 of Wollemia nobilis. Taxonomy (NCBI): domain Eukaryota; kingdom Viridiplantae; phylum Streptophyta; class Pinopsida; order Araucariales; family Araucariaceae; genus Wollemia; species Wollemia nobilis. Next base: position 2,997,035 of record JAQPPZ010016964.1, read on the forward strand.
TAAGCAGCCAAGACAATGAATGGGCTGGGAGGTTAAAGGGAAAGAATCATCCATTGTCTTGGTAGAACGAGGCTAAAAAACCATTGTCAAATCTGTAAGTATAATGATATATTTGCATTAATTTCCTCCAAAATGATTGTGATATGTTATATTTATTAGTTTTAGTTCCTAATGGTTATTTGGAGGGGAAGTAAAAACTTCCCAGTTAGTGATCGATATAATGAGAGAGACATAATTGAGAATAAGAACTTCAAGAAGTGGTTTGAAATATAGAAAAGACTCCTAATGGTATACAATTGATACTTTTTACAGGTGATTAACATACTCGAATAGTTATAATATTTTTTTTTAGAGTTATAGAACATTTATTATCTTTTTTTAAATTTTAAATTATTGTTTTAACGTCTGTTTTTTTTTTTTTAAATTGTTTTACATATTTGAAATTGTTTATAGGTTGTTGGATTGTTCACACATTATACAGTGAAGATGAGTTTAATGAGGGCCAAATCAGTGGGCAATGAGAACTATAAGGGCAGCTTTTCGGGAGGATTGTGCAGTAGATGACAAGGATGTATGAGATGATAAAGGTGATTTATAGAGGATGACGAAGATGAGTTTAATGAGGGCCAAATCAGTGGGCAATGAGGACTATAAGGGCAGCTTTGGGGAGGATTGTGCAGTAGATTTATAGAGGATGACAGTGTTAGTGGTGATGTTAAGCTAATTTATGAATCTAGTTAAGAGATAATGAGGACACACTAACAAAGAACAATTGATATTTTTTTTTGTAAAAATATGTAATAATTCATTTTGGCCATGATCAACTTTGGCCTTCTTCACTTTGTGAAGTGATTCACGAAATTAACAAACCGATAAGGCGTCAGCTTGTAATGTTCTCGAGTGGAAAGAAAAAAGACTTTACTCACAAGTCGTTTTGCAAGGGTGTAATTCTTTTTTGATGTTAGTGAAATAATGGTGTATATGGACACCATGTGTTGATTTTGTTCTATTTTCTTGTGAAAATTTCATGGTATTTGGAATAAAACTCTTTTGGTTAGCAAATTGGTTTCATAAATGCAGTCTTACGAATTTCAAAAGAACTTCCTTCCACAGGTTTGTAGAAGGGATGACTCTCTAATTATTTTTCCTTCCACAGGTTTGTAGAAGGGATGACTCTCTAATTATTTTTTGGTCATTTTTTTGGAAGACTTGGATGTAAAAGGTCCAACCAAAAACCTGAAGTAAGATTAAGGTTTAAGAATACAACCAAAAGTTGGGATTCAAGAAAATAACTTATATATAATGTACTTATAGGGTTTTTTTCAGTGTAACCGGGTTCTCGCACCCACTTGGTTGGGTTCGCGAACCTGCACCCGCATCCGCATCGGGTTCACGGGTTCATGATCGGGTACGGTTGGGCCAAACCCTATCCGAACCGTCAGTCAAGGTTCAGCTTTGACCAAACCCTGTCAGTCAGGGTTTAGCGAAGCCGAACCCTGTGGTCAGTCAGTGTTCACCCAGTCGAACCCAACCAAGTTTGGGCATTAACATAGGAAAAAAAAAAGTTTATTATTATTATTTTTAAGGTGGGCCCGACCATACCGGCTAAAAACAATTATTAAAAAAATTAGAAAACATTTTAATTTTTTAAAAAGTTTAAACTTTAAAGTATTATAAATTATAATTTTAAATTTATTATAAAGTTTTTAATTTAATAAAGGGGTATACTATTAAAAAAAACAGATATACGAGAAATATACGATAAAGTATTATAAATTATAATTTTAAATTTATTATAAAGTTTTTAATTTAATAAAGGGGTATACTATTAAAAAAAACAGATATACGAGAAATATACGATATACGAGAGGTATAATAAAGTTTTTAATTTAATAAAGGGGTATACAGATTTTGAATGTCTAGGAGAGATATATGAGGGTATAGATTCCATGTGTGAGAAGATCAAATCCATTACTAATGTTAAAGATGTTAACTTGTACCCTCAATTACAAACCATCATTCATCGGAGGTGGAATGCCCTCAACTCACCACTTCACATGACAGCTTATGCTCTTAACCCGAAGTGGTATGATGTAGAAAAAACAAGGAAGAGGGCACCATTAGGATCCAGAGGTGATTGTAGGGTTTCTACAGGCAGTCAATGGCATATATGACATTGGACAAGAGGAAGCAAAGATTAGAGAGTAGTTTGCATCTTTTGTTTGTGCACGGGGTACATTCCAGTCTATTGAGGCCTTATATGACAGGAGTTTGAAGAACCCCATATTTGGTGGACATTGCACGGACATGGGATGCCACAATTACAACGATTAGCATGTTGTTTGTTGTCTCAGGTGGCCAGTTCTTCAGCTTGTGAGAGGAATTGGAGTACATATGGATTTATCCATTCAGCGAGGCGAGGTCGATTAGAGGCGAGTAGGGCAGAGAACCTCATGTATGTCCATAGTACTCTTCGACTCATGTCTCATAGGGACAAGGGTTATATAGAGGGGCCTTTTGCACGTTGGGATGCAGTTCTTGATGACATTGGAGATGATAGTAGGTGTGATGACTTTTTAGATCTCCACCACCAGATCCACAAGAGGAGGGCGTAGAAGATGATGATGAGGAATATGATGAATGAGAGTCAAATATCAGATATTTGCTGTTATCTTTGTAATGTCCACTACTATATAGTATATTGTAATCTCTCAACTCTTTATGACTTGACATCCTGGCATTTGTTTACATGAATATGAAATATCATAAATCAATATGCTTTTATGATGCCATATTTAAATATTTATTATTTTGTAGTGTGTATGAATGATTTATTTTATTTATTTATTTTTTTTGATGAGGAACCTTTTTTATATACAACATATCCGCAACATGTGAGGGGAGAGATTTGAACCTCTCGATAACCGGAGAGTTTTAACTACCCACTTGCTCTCCAAATCCTCTACATGAGCCGATACATTTATTTTATTTCACGTGTATGATTTATCATTTATTTAATTATTTCACAATGTGCATATTTATTTTATTTTTTATTTTTTTTGGAATATATATATATATATATATATATATATATATATATATATTAGAAACTAACCGCACCCGCACCCGCACCCGATGAACCTTATTTTTGACAGGGGTCGCACCCGCACTCGCATCCGTGATTCCCGCCGCACCCGCACCCCGCACTTGGTAACCTTGGTTTTTATAAAATGGAGAATAAAAGACTAAATTTTTTTTTTTTTTTTTTTTTTTTGACGAGGAACCTTTTATATACAACATATCCGCAACATGTGAGGGGAGAGATTTGAACCTGGGCCTCTCGATAACCGGAGAGTTTTAACTACCCACTTGCTCTCCAACTCTAAAATTTGAATATATAAAAACTAGCTAGTAAGGATGAAATTTTAGATAATATGTTACTCAAAGCTTGTATGCATCCACGATCAATTTTGCACGATCAATTTTGCAGGAATTTTCCCATACACAAATGCAAGTGAAAAAAAAAACAGATTTACGAGCAGAATAAATTGAGGTTAGACTCCCAAAGAAAAAATTAATTGAGGTTGGACTCCCAATGGACTTTCTACCATAGTAGGTATGGTTTGGTTGGGAGGTTCCAAAGGTCAAAAATATTTGGAGATTTGATTTTTTTAATGGAGGTTTGGTTTGATTTGGAAAAGTTCAAATGATTATATATGTCCCATACAAAATATTTATTAAAAAATATAAATATATGCAATGAAAACATAGATAAATCCAAATTCTTTCAATTCTTTTTTATTTTCTATATTCAAGTTTATTTTATACTTAATGCTTCATGAGCCATATTTTGTGTTTGAATATATAAAAACTTTGCAAATTTAAAAAGAAAAAAGAAAAAGGAAAAATTGGTTTGGATCTTAAATAGAACTAGTTTGGATTCTTGGTTCGGTTTTGAATGAGCCTGGCAACTATGTTGAGTTTCTACCATGTTGTTCAATAGCATTCAAACATGCAAGAATAACTATAAAACATTCATATATATAAATATATTTCTCGAAAAAAATATGTAATTTTTTTTTGAGATTGAAAAAAATTATAATGCTATGGGTATAAAGTATCCTCAAGAATTTTTGTTATATCTTATTTAGAAGTTGGTCTAAACTGAACTAAGAGGAGTATTGGCCTCCTTGCTGTAATATGTTATAGGTAGCTTATAATCCAAAAACAGAATCCTAATAATAGGACTGATAGATGGAAAATAAGAATAACTTCCTGGTCAATCATAGTTCTCGAATTACTCTTAACTGAGTACAAAAACAAGACTTAAGTTTCAGTTTTAAAGACACGTTATTTGAAGTTTGTTTTTCTATAAAATAAAGGCAAAGGTCCCTTTCAAACCCCCTCCTTTTTTTTTACTATTAATAGATCTCTGGTATGATCCTTAATAACACGACTCTGAGGAAACCCCGAGTCCTCTAACCTCTTCTCGTTGCCAAGTGCCTGTTGGAAGATTCAAACTATCTTTTGAAAGACCATCTGCTTCTACATTTAGTTCCCTATAAATGTGCTTGTATTAAATTTCAGTTATAGAAGATTCTAATATTTTCACTTGCTCATAGAAAGGATTGAAAAAAAAGTTTTTCATCTCAACATGATCTGCAACCCAACTTATCAGTAATTTTGAATCTCCATAAATTTGTAAAGTTGTAATTCCTTGCTCCATTGCTATTCTCATCAAGAGGATCAATGCTTTCCATTTTTTCATATTATTTGTACTTCCCCTAAACTTGCCTTGAAAGTGATCTTATGATTTTTATTTAAGTAAAGTGCTCCCCTTGCCCCATACCTACTTGGGCTGCCCTTACAAGCTCCATCAAAGAAGGCCCTTGGCTTCATAGGATCCACTATTAGTGTTCCTATATGTTTGCTCCATTTTGATTTTGGGGAAATTTTAATCTACATTTGTACCTGAATCAGTGGAATTTCCTTACCTTCAAATAGTCAGACATTTCTAGCCAGCCATAAGCCCCATCCTCCTATCAAAGGGAAACATCTATACTCATTTAATTCTCTTTCTTTGAACCAATGTTGCATGTTATCCAAAAGATTCTAGTAGATCACTATCCTTTCCCTTGAGTCAAAGGCAGAATTGGATTCCACACTTCTCTTGTGAAAGGGTAAGGTACTAAAAGATGGTCCATTGTTTCTTATTCCTTTCTGCACGACATGTTGACTTTCTCCTTGCCAAGTCCTCCTTTGAACATCTCTTGTTAGTGCTTTCTTGGGTAGAGTTAACCACACAAAGATTCTAGTTTTTAGGGGAGTTTTTACCTTCTATATTCTACCCACCATCAAAGCTCTTCCTCATTTTTGTTGCCAAAGCTTGCCTTATACCCTACTCTAACTGTGTACTGCCCACTTGTTGGATTCATATACAAATTATTATGACAAAACTCATCAACTACTTATTTGCATTTCATGGAATAAATTCTACACAAGTTTACTTTCTTCTTTTCTAAGCTTTAGTATATTTATCTTTATGCAAATATCAAAGTAGGCAACATTTTTACATTGAGTTTTCTTAATTTATAGATAAAGGTGGCAGTTATACATTTCTAATTAACATCGAGAACTATATTCTAAATAATAATCTATAACTTAAACAAAATGTGAGTTATCACTAAGGCTCTTTTTAAAATAAAATTGACTTTAAAATAATCAAAGATATTACAAACTCTTCATTAGTGTGTTCTTCATTTATAGCTATTTTAGTATTTGAGATCGATAAAACTATAGAAGAAATTGGTGGTTGATGCCTCACGTTGAATTTATAGCTCAATTTTTTTTACAAATAATGATGGAGATGATGGTTGGTCCTTGAACATTCAAATGTAAAAATATTGTGGACTAGGTTGGAGAAGTCTAAGGCATATCACAAATTTTGTTTTTGTAATTTTTTTTTTTGTAAATATCATTTTCAAAAAAAGAATGCTTTAGATGACTGGGAGAGTTGTGAATTGTGTGTTGTCAAAGTATTTGCACAAAGGTAGGAAAAAACATTTCATGGACAAATTCACATTCCACAAATTTAATTATTGTAGATATAGGTAGACAAAATGACGTGTTTACATGAATAATTGATTGGTTGACTAAATGTATGTTTTGAGCATAGGAATGTATATGTGCGAACATGTTCACACAAGTGTTTGTCATTATGTCACCGTATTGTGTTAAATGGCAGAGGATTGCCATATTGTGTTAAATACCAGATGATTACTATATGGTAAGTGTTGAGTATATGTAATTATGTGTATGTACAAAGTTTTTGTAATAATGTAAAGTAGTTGAGTATTTTTAATATTTAATGTAAATTGATAGTTCAAAGGTAGTTGGGTAGTTGCCAACCACATAACAATCCTATTATGTCTATAAGTACGTATCTATGTGAGAGATGCAAGAGGAAAGTGTGTGTATATTATTATTTGTCCAAAATATATTGTTGGTAGATTATTTATTGAAATGATGTATTGCAAATAATTGTTGTGCATGATAATTGCTATGCGTGCAATGCATTCATTTGTATTTGTATGTATTCTCATTGTATATTTTTTCATCTAAGTGGTAATGAAATTATATTATAGTGTGTTGTATTCTATTTCAATATTCTGGCACCCTTACCTATTCAAAGTTGAGTCAAATTTTGTGACATGGAGTTGTAACAAGCAAAGCACTTAGGAAGGTATGCAACAACAAAAATGGGATGATTACAATGCAGTTGACAAACGACGTAGTTTCCCTTGGGAGAAGAGAAGGTTGGAGGTTGAAATAGAAGACGATATAAAGTTGTTTATTGACACTGACAAAGGATCGACACATGAAGCAAACATGCAAGTGGATGCACAACTATACATGCAAGTAGACATGCATGAAGGCATGCAACGATTTGTGCATGGATTCATGTGATGAAAAATTATGTGACGACGAAATATAAGACAACAAAATTCGTGACAATAAATTACATGATGACAAAGTACGTGATGATGAAATTTATGACGACGAATTACAAGACAACAAAATCCAAGACAATGAAGTTCGCGATGGAAAAATATATGACAGTGAAATACATGATAAAATCTATGGCGATAAAATTGGTAACATACAAGTGTTACTGCATGAGGGAAAAGCACAAGTGTTCGCATATAATGATGATGTGCAATTGTTTGAGCATGAAGCAAATGTGTCTATCGACGAAGAAGTTTGTGCATGTGAAGATGTATGTGTTGATGTGGACGTGAGTTGATGGTGTGCATGTAAAAAAAAAAGTTTGCATATGTGAAGATGTACATGCCAACATGAAAGTGCACATTGATGAAGACAAACAAGTGCACAAAAACATATGCAAAGGCAACAAAGACATGTGCACAAATAGACAAGTTGATGTAAATAGAGACGTGCATATAGAAAGATAAGCTCATGTAGGCAAAGCATGTACATAGATGTTCATGCCAATGAAGTTGGGCATGTTGAATTTGATAGGAATTTTTATGGAGGAGAAAACCTATTTTGGTAGGAAAGGCTAGGAGTACTTGGAGCAAGTTGTATGATAGAAAGAATGCATAAAAAATGTTTGGCATTGGAGCAATTGCAAGTTGGTGTGTCCAATTGTGAGCAAGACAGGAGTCTGACATCAAAGCAAATACAAGATGACAGGTTTGATAATGTGTGAGAGGGAAGTGTGATATTAATGCAACTATAGGTTGGTGTGCTTGATGGTGAGTAGTATAGAAGTTTCACATTAAAGAAAATGCAGTTTGACATATTTCATGGAGCATGGTATGAGAGTCTAACACGACAACAATTGCAGTGGGGTGTATTTGACTATGTGAAGAGGACAAGATGCATGAACCACTACCAATGTTGAATCATCCTATCACATCAAAAACCAATTTTGGCATATGATATAAGTATTCCATGTTTCATGGTGGTAAAACAAAAGGTCTAGTCACGTATTGGAAAAATAGTCTCATGATGTGGAAAGTTAATGGGTAGAATGATGATGTAAATTGGAGAAGGTTACTACTTATGGCATTGTTAGCTTTTGAGGATATATGCAGTGGGAGAGATCTAACACATGTCCTAATAAGATGTAGTAAATATGAGAGAAAGTGATTCTGCAATATGACTAAAATATACTATAAATAGAAATGATGGAAATACAATGCAATATGGAGGTAATGATCACTCCATTAATAGAAGCTAAAGAACTACATTGTACTCCATATAGGAGTTCTACTACTATCTACTACTCTCTACTATAATGCACTTGATATATTGATATGTCTCTATGAGGTCCTTTATATAGGAAGATAGATTCCTTGGCCAACACTCTACCTAGTTGTACAAGGGGACACCTTGCACATTACAACTTGCACATTGATACTTGTGCATTTATTACATTGCTTGAAGTAACTAGCTAACTTCCCCCTAAAGTAATCTCCTACTCTAACTATGTACCAAAGGTGGTACATTTACATGATCCAAATGATGTAATATACTCTTAACTCTAACACCCCCATGTATTACATTATTTGGGTATTGAATATTTCAACCTTCAATATGGATCTTCTTCTTGAGAATGGTATTGGGCTTGCTCAGGGATACCATTCTTTTCTATCCATCCTCCTTTGTTTTCTTCTTCGTGAGTGTTCTCATTTGGTTCTGTTGCTTCTTCAGATTGCAGTTGGCTGAGTAGATCATAGTGTTGTTGATCTCTCATATTTTTTTTATACTTCTATGCTTGCCTTTATGGTGTATTGGTTCTTCATTTTCTTCAACTTGTTCCTCAAAAAATGAGTTAGTATCATTTTTAAATACAACAATGTCTTGTGATATTTCCATTGAATCTAGGATATATGTATTTCCATGGATTCTTCTATCTCAATTTGGTTCATGATATGACATGTATTGATCTCATTCATATATCTGAAATTGAATTCAATTGCTTTCTACTAACTTGCTTACTGAAATGAGATTGAATGTTAATCCAAGAACATACAATAGGTTTTGTAGTAAAAAATTTGGAAATGCTTTGCTTTGTGTTACACATCCATATCTGTGTATAGGATAAGTTTGGCTATTTTCAATTCTTAGTCTGTAACCATTAGTAATTTCAAGATAGTCAAACCATTGTACATTTCCAATCATGTGATGACCAGCTCTCGAGTCAATGTGCCATGTATTCTTCTGCTTTGTTGAATTTTTCATGCTTGGATTATTTTTAGCATTTGTGGCATGATGTAGTGTGTGTGCCTTGTTCTTGTTTCTTTGTGTGAAAATATGTTCTTCTTTCCATTGTGGTATAATAGAACCTTTGTAGTAGTCTACCTTATGACTCCCTAGTTAGAGTATGTGAAATTGATTTAATGAAACCTTTTTAGAGCTTAGGTTTTGTAGGCTTCCTTATGTCTCCCTAGTTGAGAGATATGAATTTGATTTAATAAGATCCTTGTAGAATGCCTTATGATTCCCAAATGAATTGAGTAATTGATAGACTTTGATGAATTCTATTATTATCAAGTTTTGTAGAATGCCTTATATCTCCCTAGTGATTTTGGATATGCTAAATAATTGATAAAGTGCTTTTGATAATAACAGTTCAATTTTGGGATGGTTTTGTGAAGTTTCGTGAATAGAAAAATCAACTTTCATTACTCCTTATTTGTCCTATTGAACTAAGCACTTTCTAAATTGATGAGGTTCTAATGGTTGGATTTATTTTGGCCCTTTAATGTGATTTTGAGACAAGTATACCAATTAATTTCTAACTCTTGATGATTCTTAATGAACCTCCTTTTATAGCTTTTGATATTTGATATTTAATGTTTCTAAATTCCAATATCCTACTTTGGTGTAGTATACCTTATGACTCCCTAATTTGGAATATTAGAAAACAATAATAATTTCAATAATAGAAATCTTAATTTTCCAGATAGAAATCCTTATTTCTAATATGCAAATATTAACTATAATTCTCCTTCAATTTTTGCTTTCAAATATGGTTGATTTACTTATAGTTTCAACCTTATATTATACCCTTATTACTCCTATTAATGAAAGCAAATTAGAATAAGGTAAATTCTTACCTTTATAATGTTGCAAACCCCTATGTAATCGGTGCTAATTTTTAGACGTAGATGACAACAATCTCTAGTGTTCCTCCTGGCTATTATGACCAATGGTAAGTCGTGTATTCTCTGATGTATGGGCATAGATGAAATTGGTAGTCTTTAATGCTTACTTTGAACTTGAACGATGACTAAATTTTAATTTTTTTCTGACTGCAATACTTGTACAGTGAACACATTAAGTCTAACCGCCTTGACTAAGAGCTTTAAATGCTCTATATGTTACTGTGAATGCTGCTATTAATGGTGCTATGGATGCGCTACGAATGCACTCCTCCTTGGTATTTGACACCTATAATAAGAACTAAATCTTGTAGTGGGTTACAAGTATCACGACTTTTTCACTTTAACGCCTGGGAGAGATAGAACTTGGTTGACGCTTGGAGTTTTATATAGAAAGGCAAGTGTTACTATATTTCTCCTTCTACGTAATGCCTTCTTGAAATTTATTTCAAGCGTGCAAAGAGTGAGTGCTCATGTGGGAGACATTAGGGTTTCCTTCAAGATGACAAGTGTCACTTTTCCTTTTTACATGGGTCTTTTCTTCTCATCATCTCTCAAACCTTAACGTATACTTTGCAGGGTTATTTTATCAACGTATTGTGGCCAACTTCTCCTTTATTGTATGCTTTCGATGGTGCTTGGTGCTAACTAGTTCCATCTGTAATGCAATGATTCAATGGCTATGGACGATGCTTTGGTGGAGTTTTGAGATACTTCAATGGTGTCCTTGAGTGCTCCTTGTGGATGTACATCTAGCTGGTATATCTTCTTCTTTCAACCTGTTATGTATTTGCCTTTGTAGATAATACTTCTCCTTCCTTGTGTTTGCTTAAAGGTACCTTGATATGGTTGTCCAGAACCGTGGATGATATGATCTCTTTGAGAGGCTCTTCTACCTTGATTGGAGAATGCTCTTTACACAACCGCTTTAAGCTGATTTCTCCTTGTGAAGAATGTGTCTTTGTGGAACTTAAACCTTGTCATTTTTCTTGCGTAGGACATATTAGTATGATGTAATACGATGTAAATGAATTTGTAAATACAATACCTTTTTTGTACCTCCTTTTGCAACCTTATTTTGTTAGGTTTTGATGTAATGAAGAATGGGACATAACAATCACAAGATGCAGAATAATATAAAAGAAAGTAAATCTACAAGATGACTAAAGTATAATTGAATAGAAATAACATAAATGAATACAACATAGCTATGGAGGAAATGAACACTCCATTAATGAATCTACTGACTACATTGTTCCCATCACCAATATATGGTGATATACACAACATTGCACTACTATCTAAAAATATGTTGTAAGCAACTCTATCTATCTATGTCCCCCTTCTCATATCTATCTGACTATGAGGCCTTTCTTATATAGGAACACAGATTCCTTGGCCAAAATTCTACCTAGTTGTGCAAGGGATAACTTGCACATTGACACGTGCATTTATTACAGTGCATGAAGTAACTATATAACTTTCCCCTAAAGTAATCTAATGTCTTAAGTATGTACCTTGGAAGATACATTTACATAACATAAATAGTGAAATAGACTCTATTTTTAACTCCCCCCTGTATTACATTATTTGGATATTGAAGACTGTAGTCTTAAATATGGATATTCCTCTTCATATTGATCTTGGTACTCTTCCTCTGTATTCTTGGTAACCTCTTCTTGTGTTGCTGCTTCAGTATCCATGTGATGTAAAATAAGCTGAAGCTGTAGATTCTTTGTTTAGTCGATCTTGCATTGTATTACTCCATTGGATTCATCTCCTTCTTCTTTCTTAGCTTTACCTTTGAATTTAGTCTTTGTGCTTTCATAGGTGGTTGTGTTGCTACTTGATTCCTGTAAGGATGATTCTCCTTTTTTATCTTCAGTCTGTACAAAAGCTTCTGAACAACCACTTAGGGCATCATGATAATATTTTGAGTTAGTAGAACCTGAAGTACCAATTCTACATGAATATTGAAAGAACCTTTCTAGATATGACTCATTGAGTTCTGCCTCATTTTTGAGTAGTTCTATCAATCATTTTTGTTCTACATTTTCATTCTTGTAGTGTTTGCATGTGAGTAATGCCATGTATAATATGCTCACAAGGTTCAAAGAAAGTGTATGTCACTTTTTCCATTATCAATAGCTTCATTGAGACGATTTTGAAGATAGCATTCCATAGTGTCAAAGTTATCTTCTAAGGCTTCACTAAGGATCACTTTTGAGGTTAGATCTACCATTCTTTCAGATTTCATGAGTAGATTCATGATCCCAAGTTTTATGGTACTAGATTTTTTCTTATTGATATTTGCAGTATTTTGGGAAGTAGACATCCTTGTGGCTCCTGAGTATATAAGCTTTATTTGATAAAACCTAAGGTTTGTAGACTTCCTTATGTATCCCTAGTTATGAGAGTATGAATAACTCATATCTTCCCAACTTGATAATATTTGAAGTATATTATTATTTTAAGTTTTTTAGAATGCCTTATGACTCCCTAGAGATATTATATAGTGCTTTTGTAAAGATATAGTTCAATCTTTGGTTGATTTAGTACAAATTTTGTAGAGGTCAAAAATCAACTTCTTAACACCTTATTACTCCTATTGAACTAAGCACTTTTCAAATTTAAAGAGGTTTTAATGTTGGATTTCTTTTGTCCCCTTAGAGAAGTTTTGAGACAAGAATATAATAATATTCCAACTTTAATCAAAAGCTTTAATAACCCCTTTTTATATCCCTTGGTTTATTTCTAATTTTCAATAACCTAGTTTGAAGTTGTAGCCCTTATGACTCCCAAATTTGGAAAATTAGAAATACATTAATATTTGCAAAAATGAAATAATTCCAAGTAGCATTCCTTATTACTCCTATGTTATGCTTTATAAATATTAGATAATTTTAATTTCCCTAAGTTTTGCTTTCAAATGAAGATTAATTCCTTCCAATAGTTCAATATTATAACATAACCTTATAACTCCCTTTATATGGAAAGCAAATTAAATGGAAATTGTACCTTTTATATAATCGATGGTAGACTGTCCTTGGGTGCTATGAGTAATGGAAGATACTTCCACTTGCTACTAGCTTCAACACTCACTTCAATGTTGTTTGACCAGAATTTAATATGCTTCGTTGTTTCCCTTTGGATCATTCTCCAAGCTGTTGTCGATACGCTACCGTGTAGCTGCTGAGCTACTGCCTTGATATGGCTTGGATGTTGCCTTGCCTTGAATATCTTTTCAAATCCTTGACCACCCTTTTTATGGAAGATGTATCTTGGTTTTTTTGACAAGTATCACAAAGATTATGTATGAGCGCTTGCTGCTTTGTAATGCATCTATTTCTTTATCTAACACTTCTTTGGCACTACATAAATGATGAGTGCTTGTGTGGGTGCTTGCGTGAGGCTTGTGGAGGATAACAAGTGGTACCTTCCTTCTGAATATTCCCTGTAACTCCTGTGTGAGGATTCTTGAGCGTTGAGAGATAGAGATATTATGCCAAGTGGCATTCAAACGTTCTACATGAAGACCTATGCTATAACACTTCCAAGGAGAGTATAAATCCTTTCATTCACCTTCTCTTTAGCTTGCTTTGTTTCTTGGATAACAAGAAACCTTCTCTTTTGCAAGTGATTTGATGAAGCACTGTGGAGCTTCAAATGGCGATTCTGAATGTGATATTGGTGTTGCCTTTGGTGGACGATCTTAACCAAGCTTGAGACCTGAATGTAGAAACTTTTTTTCCTTGTCTACTATACCTTCAACATGCTATTTTTTCTGTACTTATTTGTAGTGTAGATATCTGCTTGCTTATGTTGTCCATCCCATGTTCGTAGTAGAATTGATGCCTTTCCTACGTAGATGAGCTCCCTTTTTTCTACGTAAATGCAACTTGATAACACCCTTGTATGGGTTTTGATATTGCAGGTTCATCCACTCAAGATATGATGAGAGTGTGCCCTTTGAGTGGCTCCCTTTACTATAGACGAGGAGTGCAAACGTACGTCCTTCCTTGGATGGCTTACCTTGTAGAAGTTGTTCCTTTTGAGAAACCTTTAAATCTACTCTCTTCTTGCGTATTGTAGAAGTGCAATACCATATAACTTTACATGTATATAAAACCTCCTTTATTGCACCTTTTTCTTGCACTCTTTTGCAGGTTTGAAAATCTACCTTTGTAGCAGATTGTTGAAAGTAGATATGAGGGTTTTGAGGGTCTCTTTTGCTAGAATCCTTACCCTTTTTGTTTAGAAAATTTGATGATAAATCTAATATTTTAATGAAGTAGATAGAAGATTTTTATGATAGTAATTTTATGCCCTTTGTAACAAGCAATTAACTCTGTAATGCTTTGGATTTGAGACTCACCAAGTCTCAATCTATTAAGCTTCTATTTCTATTTTGGTTAGTTGTATTCTTCTCCAAGTTTTTGGAGGATTCTAACCTATTTTTGGTGGCTTCTCTTGGCCCCAATATGCTGCAGATTTTGTGCTTCAATAGTGTCTTTAGACACTTGATACAAATCAAATTTTGTGCCCTTCAAAAACACAAAACTAATTTCTTTTTGAGATTAGTACAATAGTGCAAGTATTTTACTTTGAATGCACTGATATTACACCTTATTGCTCCAATAAACTATTAAATTAATGCACTAAAAATTTACTACAACTAATAAAGAATAACCTAAAATGAATCTTTGAGAGTTATTCTGTAATTTCACTAAAATCAATATTATAGGACTTAGTCTTCTTTTCTTTTTTCAAGTGGATGATAGGTAGTTGATAGAAGTAATTCAAAAATCTAATCAACTCCTAATCAATGTGCAAATGAACATTAAAAATAATATTTCTTTTTGCACTTTTCAATATTGTAATCTAATTGTAACTTTAATCAATTATTCAGGTGCTTTAACAAATCTAATAAGTAATCCAATTAATGAATCTACTTGCACCGAGAAGTTGCTTACATTTTTTTTTTAAAGTCTCTTTAGCTCTTTTGCCACTTCTGTAGAGGATGTAGATATTTGGTGTCTAGGATCACCACATTGCTACTTTGAGTAGGATCTTACAGCTCTTTGTAGACTATTTTGAACAGCTCCACCAAATGATGGTCTCAAACTTTATTTCATGAGCCTAGGATTTGATGGCTTGTACTCCTCCTTCTGTTGTAGATTTGGAGAAGTCTTTATATCTAAAGCAGTGCCTTCTTGTTGTGGGAGGCAATATTCAAATCTCCAAGATTTGGTGAGCTTCTTCTGTATTCAAGTTTGTTGAATTATGACTTCAAGAAGGATATTCTTCTCAAGATTTTGAATATTTCTTCTAAAATTTGGCACTCCTTTCAAAATTCTTCTTCTCGGATTTGGCACTCCTTTCCAAATTCTCCTTCTCTTGGGCTTGTTTTCAGATGGCGATAATTATCCCAAGTCCTTCACTATCAGGGGCTTATATTTGGTAGTGGATTTCTCTAGTGAGTTCTCCTTTGAGAATTTATTCAGTTAGGCTCTAGCCTTTTTTTTGGATGCTCGATGAGACCTTCCTAAGGTATTTGATCTTGTAGCTTCTGCTGGTCTTTCCTTGAGATATCTTCAACCTTATGCTTTTGGAAGTGTTGGCAGTATGATCTACTCCTCGATATCTGATTCTACTACTTTTGAATTCAAGCAGAACTCTCCTAGTCCTTATTCTACTTCCAAGTCTGGAAGTTCTTCACAGAGATATTCTCCTGATCTCTTTGATTTTTCTTCAGGTGCTGAGTTGATTTTGAAGAGGATACCCTTCCTAAATTTTTTGTAGAAAGTTTTTTCCAACTCACAGAATCTTATTTCCCTGCAACAAAGTATAAGTACTAAAATCTTAGTTTGCTTCTGAATCAGATATTCCTTTTGAATTCTTCTTTAGGATCAAGGCTTTTGAGGCTTATTTCAATATCAAGGCTTTTGTGGCATTTTTCAAGGCTTATGTGGCCTATTTTAGTATTAAGACTTTTGTGCCTTTTCAAGGCTTATGTGACCTATTTTAGTATCAAGGCTTCTATGGCCTCTTTCAAGGCTTCTATGGCCTTTTAAGTATCAAGGATTCTTTGGCCTTTTCTTCAAGGCTACTATGGAATTTTTGTATCAAGGTTTTTATGGCATTTTCTTCAACTTGTGAAGTTCTTTAAACTAGCAATGGAGATATTCAGTCTCCTAACTTCACCATGCCTCTTCTCAAAAAGTATTCTTCTGCACACTAATATCTGCACTATGAAGGCACGTCGACCTTCAGGAAACAAAGTTGGAGTCTCCTAGCTTTATGTTGTAGGAGTATCAATCCTTTGAGAATTAATTATCTGCAACAAAATAAACTTTGGGTAACAATTAGCAAGTTCCAGATATCTTGGATCTTCACTAGATGATTTGTCAATCTAGTGGATTGGATGCTGAATCTTGGTCTTCATGATTTTTTTCTGTAACTCTATGGAAAGACTCCAATCAAGTACAATCTCAGTATTTTCTAGAACTGATATTTCTTTCAGCCCTCACTCGTGATTCTCCCTAATTCTACCACCTAGATTCTTCTGAGAACTTTTGACAGTAGATGGTCCAGTGGTGCATCAATTTGATAAAACACTCAGGCTCAAAGATAATGGTGGTTTTCCTATTGACCTACACAGATTAAATCTATCATAGCTTTGATACCACTATTAGCTTTTGATGTAATGAGCAATGGGAGATAATAATAACAAGATGCTGAATAATATAAAAAAAAGTAAATTTTCTAGATGATTGAAATATGCTTGAATAAAAATAACATAAATGAATAAAATGTAGCTATGGAGGAAATGAACACTCCATTAATGAAGCTACTGACTACATTGTACCCATCATCAATATATGGCGATATACACAACACTGCACTACTACTTACGACTATGCTGTAAGAAGCTCTATCTATCTATGTTCTACTTCTCATATCTATCTAACTATGAGGCCTTTTTTATATAGGAACACAAGTTCCTTGGCCAACACTCTACCTAGTTGTGCAAGGGATAATTTTCACACATACAACTTGTACATTGAAACTTGTGCATTTATTACGGTGCATTAAGTAGCTAGATAACTTTCCCCTAAAGTAATCTAATGTCCTAAGTATGTACCTTGGAAGATACATTTACATAACACAAATAATGGAATAGACTCTATTTATAACAATTTTTGATGGTTTTAATGGTGGTTTTTTGTAGGCAATGGCAGATTTTGAGGTTGTCTCCTTTACTAGACACCTCTCTGCTTTGTTTGGTTTCTTTTTGTAATAAACCCAATCTAATAACCATGTATATAGAATATTTTATAGAAGTAATTTCTACACTAATTTTTATTTAAATAGCTCTTAGTGCATCTCGAATCTGAGACTCACCAAGTCTCAATTTTTAGCTTCCTTTATTGATTTTTGATGGTGACTTTCTTCTCCACTCCTTGGTGGCTTCTTTGGGCCACAAAATGTTGTAGGTTATATGCACCCAATAGTGTCTCTAGACACTTTGATAATCTGCTGGTTTTGTGCCTTTGATCTTTAACAATCAACAAACTTAAACTATACCTTTTGAGAGTAACTAGTTAAAGATCAACTAGTATAGTGCTAATTGATTAATAATGCACTTAATGGTAACAATAATCTCTACTTATTGCTTCAATAAAATCTCAACATAATTTTTAAATGCACTTAATAATATTTTGCAACTTTTCCAAGAGTAATTTGTACAGTAAATATTGTAGGATGTAGTCTTCTTGCTTTCTAGATAGATAATAGGTAGATGATAATTTTATTTCTTTCAAAAATATCCAACTCCTATTTAATGTGTAAACATATCTTAAAATGAATTCTCCTTTTTGCACTTTCTTGAAGACTATAATATGGGTTCTTCTTATTGCAACTTGTAATCCAAATATGGTGCTTAATAGAATTTGATAATGAACCCTAATTTGAAGTTCAACTAATTACACCCAAGTTACTTACCTTTAATGGATTCTATAGTAGATGTAGATCTTGGTGTTTTGATTCACCAAGTTGCTACCTTGTAGTGGATGAATTCACAACTTCTTATTGGTTATCCAAAACAACTTCTTACTTCACCAAATTGTGGTCTCGAACCTTCTATCTTGAGACTAGGGTTTGGTATCTTGATCCTTCCAGTGATCTTCTATTTTCTATTGTAGATTCAGAGAACTTTTATCTCTGAAATGTGCCTTCTTGTTGTGAGAGTCAATCTCCAAATCTATTATATTTGGTATGCTACTTCTGTATAAATCTTCCTTCAGTATTCTTATCAAATTATGACTTCAAAAAGGATCTTCTTCTTTTCAAGATATTGAATATCTTGAGGTCTTCACTGGATTCTTCTTTTGGGATTTGGAACTCCTTACCAAATTATTCTTCTTTTGGGCTTGTTATCGAATGGTGACAATTATCCCATGTCCTTCACTATCAAGAGCTTCTTCTTGGTAGTGTATTTCTCTAATGAGTTCTCCTAGGAACTCTTTTGATGATGCTTCTACGAGCTCTACAACAAGGCTCTCCAAGCCTTCTTATTTTTCTTTGAGACCTCTCCAAGATATTCTATCTTGAATCTTCTCTGGTATTCCAACTAATAAATTTTCTTCAATCTTCTACTTTTGGAAGTGTTGGTGATGAGATCTCGAATCTCTGAAATCTATTGCTTCTAAAATTTGGAATATGACCTTGATGGTCCTTCTTCAATCTTCCAAGATTGAAAGTTATTCAATGAGATATTATATGGATCTCTTTTAATTTTTATGGAATAGATATTTTATCTATTATTTCCAATGAGGTCTTTCCTCAGATCTTTTCAATATTCACTAGTTATTTTTAAAACTAGTATTCATAGTCTTGTAGAAAGAATATAGCTAATCTGTAATTCACAGTCTTCAATGGAGATCACCAATCTCCTATTTTATATTCTTCATGAATTCTTCTATAGAATATTCTTCAAGAACTATTCTTTGAAGTCTTCTTATGAATTAGGAATTGTTCTCTAAAGTCTTCTTCAAAATTAAGGCTGCTATAACCTTATTTTGTGTCAAGGCTTCTATGGTATTTTTTGCTTCTATACTCTGTAGGTATTAATATTGAATGAATATCACCAATCTCCTATTTACTACTTGATTCATCTTCTGGAGTCTCTTCTTCCTTCAGTATGCTATAAGGCTATTGTTATCTTTTCTTTACTTCTGCAATCTGTAGGATTTATAACTCTTGTAATGAAACCTCTTTTTTGAGTCTTTTAAGTCTTCAATATTCTTATTTATGCAAGTTCTAGAATGATTCTACGAATATATTATTCCTATATATCTTGTAGGAAGCTTCCCAACCTTTTCTTGAAGCTCCTTTTCCCGCAACAAGTTGTTAGAGAACAAAATTATAATTCTGGAGATAATAATCTTCACTAGTTGATATGTAAATATAGTGGTATGAATGATGAGTCCTAGTCTTCACGAGTTTTTATAGAACTCTGTGGAAAGACTCTAACCAAATGTAATCTCATAATTTCTATAATTGAGATTTATTTTAGTTCTCACTTCTCTAATCATGTTGACTATTGTGGCTCTTTCTAACAACCAATTCCCAATGAAAATATTTGTATGAAGTGGTGCACAATGATAGATCTAGTTTGCAAAGATGTATAATAACAGTAGCAATGGTAACTCTCCCTATTACTCTTGACATACTAGACTATGATGGATGTAGGCACTCATATTATCGATTCACCGTGTCTCTGATACCATAGTTAGATTTTAAGGATATATATAGTGGGAGAGATCTAATACAGGTCCTAATAAGATATAATAAATATGAGAGAAAATGATTCTACAATATGACTAAAATATACTATAAATAGAAATGATGGAAATACAATGTAGTATGGAGGTAATGGTCACCCTAGTAATATAAGCTAAAAAACTACATTGTACTCCATACATGAGTTCTATTACTATCTAGTACTCTCTACTATAATACTCTTGATATCTTGATATGTCTCTATGAGGCCATTTATATAGGAAGATAGATTCCTTGGTCAACACTCCACCTAAATGTACAAGGGGACACCTTACACATTGAAACTTGTGCATTTATTACATTGCTTGAAGTAACTAGCTAAATTCCCTCTAAAGTAATATCCACTCTAAATATGTGCCAAAGGTGGTACATTTACATGACCCAAATGATGTAATATACTTCAAATCTAAAAGGTATTTCATTGAATCATAATAGATTGGTATATGGAATTTCTAGAAGGAAAGTACCAAACTTGGGAAGGGGTTACATAAAGCAGTTGTAAAGGATTTTTTTTGTTCCACAATGACAATGAAGTCATTGCAAAAATTTATAAATTGGAATAGGATGAGAAAGAGTTTTTTCAATCCTACAAGTAAAGTTTGAGTGGGTTGTTTACACATCTAGAGGAGGATACCATCAAATGCATTGAAGAAGATGTGATGCATGGAGGGACTTTATCCTATGTCTAGGAGGAAGACTAAGGTGGTCCCTCTAACATAATATAAAGAGGCCTTTGAGTGAGCTTTAATATTGAAAAGTGATATAAATATGTCATTAAAATGTTGGGGTCACGTTGATAAGGATGAAAGTTACGTTGAAGATAGAAGTGATTTTGACATTGAAAACGACTCATACAACAAAAGTGATATTTTTGAAAACAAAGGTAGTTTGGAGAATGAAAGTAGTGTACCACCCAAGTTTTGAAGTTGAGAAGTCAGTGAAGGAAGTGACTTTGAAGAGAAGAGCAATGATGTTGAAGATGATTGCGATGCAAAGAACACATATAAAGATGTGAAATCATTACTAAAAGTATTTGCAACATAGAGAGAGATTGTACCAAGGGGGAATGCCATTGGTGATGTGGTCTTTGAAAATTGACAAAGAAATAGAAGATGTTAAGTATGATATAAATGACAAAACCATTGTGTAATGTTGTTGATTCCATTTGTAGGGGAACTTTGCATGTGAATGTCAAAGTACTACGAGTCAAGATGAACCGATAATGTGTATAGGATTTGAAAAGTTAGAGAAGAGTCATAGCCATAACCAAGAAGTGAAGGTGATATTTATAAACTTGATTGCAAATGAGGTAAACATGGTTACAATCAAGGAGGTAAAGATTAAGCAGATAGTTGAAGTTGTGAACAAATAGGAGGTTGTCTAAGTTGTTGATGTAGACAACAAAGTGAGTGATGCAAACAAAGAAGTAAATTATACATATGATAAAAAGGAAGGTTGTTCATATCTAATAATATACTAGGGCCATTTGGACATTTGGATTTGTGTCATCTGGATCCGAGCCTTGATCATAAACACTTAGGCCATTTGGACTTATGCCATCTAAGTTGGGACCTAGCCATTTGGGATGACCCAACCAAGGGGAGCAGTTGTGAAGGCTTCTCCCAATTTTTTGGTGAAGAGGACTGAATCCTAGATGGCCCTTGAGATGTCTAGTCAAGATGAAGGCTATTAGGTCTACCTTCTTACTGTATAAAGGGAAAAGAGTCTCCTAGATGATACTTGGGTTGTTAGGCTTGAGGAGGGTCATTTGGACCCCACCCTGGCCACCTAGAAAGGTTGTCTACACTTGAAAGGTCATCAAGATAAATAGGAATATTTTTTAGATCCTTGGATTATTTGAGGTGAGCAAACGTCTATCAAAGACCAATATAGGTTCGTCTAGATTAAGGGGTATTTGTTAGAGCTAAAGACATGTTTTTTAAGACCAAGGGATGTTTATTAAAGACTAAGATATGGCTATCTGATTATATGAAGAGATCGTTTAAAGACAAGGAGAGGTTGTCTATAGTGAAGGGAGAGGTTATCTAGAGTAAATGAGAGGTTGTGAGGGATGAGGAAAAGTTGTTTGAGTGGATCATGTGAAGGCCACCAAAATGTAAACGAGGAAAACTTAATTCAAACAATGAGGGTTTTAGCAAGAAAGAAAAATAACATAGTAGTATTCAAAATTAATAATTTTTTATTTCTAATTTACTAGATCACACTGCATGTAGGTGAAGAGCATACTACCATAAAAAATGTATACACATTCACAATATACACAAAATAAAAATCATGTACATTAAAAATGAGTTAGAAATGGAAGGAAAAAAAGCAAGGCAAAATTTCCATTCTTTTAAGAAGAGAAAAATGCATCACTTAAACTCCAAACACTTTTTGACCTTAGGGTCTCATTAGTGGAGTGAGTTTGAAAGAAGTACAACTCCTTTGATAAATAGATCTAACTCAAGAGAGGGAAGCCAAAAAAACATTGAGGTTTACACAAAACACAAGAACAAATAATTACAAAAAATATTGTTGGGGTATTAAATGCCAAAAAATATTAATACAAAAAAGTAATTGGTAAGGGACTAAGACAATTACATAAACTACCAAGGCTCAACCCCAAGAATAAATTGCCCCAACATTACATTAAAATGAAAAAAAACATGAAAAACGTTTAAAAATGCACTATTATGGAAGGTTGACTTTGAAAATTTATAACTCCTCAAGTGCAACTTTGAATCGTACAATCTTATGGTCATTGTAAAGCTTACCAAAAACTATTTATTTTCCAAAAACGCTGAAATTTTTATAACTTAATATAAAATTGCTATAGATGAAAAACATTAGAAAAAATGTAGTGGCCATGGAAGGTCATGTAAAAATAACCAAAAATTCCTCAATATTGGTCATAATTGCACATTCAAACAATTATTAGAAAGCTCATGAATTTTTCCATAAAATTAAAAGCTCAAAACTGTAAAACAATGTTGGAGATATTATATTATTTGGTAACATTAAAGTACCTTGGGGTACATTTGTAAATATTAGTTTAGGAGTGTGTTTATATTTTGTCTAATGTATGTGTCAATGTGTGAGGAGTGTCCATGTGTTATGTAATAAAGTGTGAAACTGTAAGGTGTGAGTTGTGATAGTGCAAAGTGTTGAGTGAGTGAAGAGTCATATGTGTTAGGTGTTAAATATGCAAGTAAAGAGTCACATGAGATGTGACAAGATGTAAAGTGAAGAGTCATGAAAGTTTTATCTTAATATGAGAAATGTGAAGGGGTGCATCTCCTAAACGTATGAGAGCAATAGTTGAGAGTATTGAAGAGTCATTTGTAAAGTTATATAATGGAGATAAAGCTCTATGCATTGTAATGGACCATGGAATATTGAATTTAGTATGTGAATTTTTTTTATGTGATTGATATTCGATCCTGGGATATTGACCTATGACACAATTTGGAAAATTCTCCATAAATGATATTAGAGCTACACTCTAGCCATTTGAGCTTGTTAGAGAAAGTGAGGAAGTTTGAGAAGCTTGAAGGCATTTGAAGAAATGGTGGTTTGATTTGAAGGGCTAGTGGCCAAAATCATGAAGGATAGATTACAAAAGAAGGACTAGAGACGTGAGACATAAAACGATTGGAGGAGGTCAATTTATTTTTTAAACGAGGAAGATTTATTGACAGGAAGAGGATGAATTACTGAAAGAAAACTACATTGAAAGCATTGGAGGAGAATATGTGTTTATAGACTAACTATACATGTATTCATAAGAAGATGTGAGGAGCACTGCACGAAGAAGAAATTTTTATGAGAAGAATAAGAAGACACTGAATGGTGCGTTGGAGGATGCATTAAAGAGTTGAAAAAGTCTAAGAAAAATTGGAAGAATTAGGAACACAAAATACTGAGATAAATTATTGTTGTGAAGAAATTATGAGAGCCATAGACTGGTTTATTGCAAAATCCAAGATGTAGTGCTAGAGTTTTTAAAGAGAGTTGTACTTTGAAGCTAAGAAAAATTGTAACCAAAAGCATAGAGGAAGACCATAGACACCCAATTTTGATGCACCCTCAAAGAAAAATATACCAAACGGGTCATCTAGCATCAACAAACACTCAACCAACCTAAACCTAGTAATTTAGGCATCATTTTTTGCCTTTGTCAAAATTGTGTCAATGGAGTTTTTGATGACCAAGTGGCATTTTTGTAAAACACTTAAAAATAAAACCTTAGTAACTCAAACTAACTATTGGTCAAAAATACCAATCAGTGTCAAAAGAACAACATTGAGTGGTGATTTTGCAAAATGATAAAAATCTTCTGGCACAAGCCAAGGACATGGAGATTCCTTTGCCCCACTACCTCCTCTAACCTCACATGCTCTAACAATGAACCAGAATTGTAAAATTCAAAATACCTTTAACCAATTCTCCCTTTCAATCTCTCCTACAAATCCTATATAAGTAGCCCTTGGGACAAGGATTCAAAAAGCATTCTCAAACTAATTACATTTTGCCAATATTCTCCTAGCTCTCTTCATTAGCATCTTTCTTTAGCATCTTCTATCAAGCATCCTTTGGAGACAAGTCAAGCAAGGCAAGGAGAGATTGGGGGCAAGGAGGCATTATTTCTAGGTGATAGCATTCCTAGAACCTCTTTTCTCTTCATCCTCTTGCTTCTATTCATTGCATTTACTCTCCTAATTTTGGCCTTGCTAACTTGCATTTTGGGCACTTATTTGCTAATATTTTCCTTCATTTTTCACTTCCATGCATCTAATTTCTTCTTGTGAATATCTTAATCTCTATTTTTTGTAACTAATATCACTTTTGTAGGTCTCCTTTGGGGTTATCATTTCAATTTAAAGTCTATAACATATTATTATAGTTCCATTTGAGCATATTTTGGCTTGTTGTCCTTATTTTGGTCATTAATCCCCTTTGTTGTAGGATTTATTTCATTCCATTTTGCTTATAATATCTTTATTTATTGTTATTTTTATTTACAGTCTAATTTTCTTTAATTATTAGCATACTAACCCATTTATTTCCCTCCATGCACACTTAATTTCAGTCTATTCTCATTTGTATACATAAAGCTCTCTTATACTCCATTTTCATTGCACATTACATACTATTTTCATGCTTTAATATTTTATAATTGTTCTCCAATTTGATCTATTTGTTGTGGTGTTGTATACATGACTACTATTGTCTTGCTATCCCACCAACATCACTTCATATTTTATTTCATGCAATCATTCTTCCTTGCTACTGTATATTTCATGAATTTATAACAACACTTACATTTCATAGCATTTTGCATCCTTTCATATTTCTTTTCACTAATTTGGTCTAGCTAAGGGTTAATTTATTTTTGATTGGTAAAGAGGGGTTTTGAAAGGATACCGTAACCTTTTACAAAAGGAGAAGGTTGGGAGAAGAGATCCCAACCACAAAATAGCTGAAGAAATAGACTCTCTGTGGGCTATTGGAGAAAAACAACTGAAACAGAGAAAGAGAAGCCCATGCAAGAGCAAGAGAGAAAGCCACACCAACTAAGAAGAGAAGCCCTCATAGGGGTAGCAGGGAAAACCTCAAAGGTAAACATAAAAATGAAAAAGGGTTTTTTCGTAAAGGAAAAAAACCTCGCACCCAAAAGAAAAGGGTTTTCCCACATAGGAGAAAACCTTAGACTTAGAAGGCCAACCACCATTGAATCAGGACTGTCCATAGACAAAATAGGACCACCCGTAGATATGAAACAGGACCATCCACCAATCAAAATAGGACCATCCACCAAATAAAATAGGACCATACGTAAAGGAATAAAGAGCAATCAAAAACCACATAGGACCATCCGCAAATGAAATAGGACCCTCCGTAATGGAATAGGGATCATCCAAAAACCAACATAGGGCCATCTACAAAATAGCCCAGGTCCATCCGTAAACCAAACTGGACCATCCACAAAAGCCCCCATGTGAACTCCTAGAGAAGAAGGTGAAGCACAATTGAAGACAAACCATGGAAGGAGGATGCCTAGATCAACAAGAAACCCTAACCCTACCACTAGTAGAGAAACCATGGAATCCTTTTACCATACATGGCCCCCCAAGACCAAAAAAATATAAGAAGAAATCAAAGATAAACCCCTGGAAACAATCCCTGAAATGCTAGCCACGATAAGCACTCAACTATGAATATGAGGCCTCCCCAAGCCTAGAGAAGGTAGTGAATGACCACCCTAGCAAGCAAAAAAAATAAATGCATCTGCCTAAAACCTCGAAATGCAAGCCACAAACTATGAATGATGGGAATATATCAATTTGAAACAAAGGGGCCTCCCCCAAGCCCAAAACCTAGTGAAAGGCCATCCCAAAAAGTAGGACAAGTAAAATAAAGCCACCAGAAACCCTAAGCTACTAGCCACAAAATGCAAACCATAGGAAACACTCAGCTAAGAACAATCAGGGCCTCCCCCAAGCCTAGAAGCTAGCAAATGACCCTCCCGTGAAGAAAAATGAAAGAAACTGGATCCCACTCTAAAGAAAAGCCAACCCCCACACTAATACCACCAATCAGGTTTATCTGATCATGTAGCACCATCCAAGAAGACTTCTTGGAACACCTCAAGAAGAAGCAGAGAAGGCCTTGGAGACCCTCCAGGCACCAAGAAGTGGTAGGAAGGGCAAGAAACCCTAGGAAAACTAGGAGATCTACTTGGAAACCACATCACAACAATAGATCCGCAAGAGAACCCTAGGAAGAGCCGAGGAGGGAGAGAGAAGATGAAGAGGTGATCTCCCACCCATAACGGGAGGTCTCTTGCTCTCGCATCGGGGCATCTCCTAAGCGTGCTCCAGATCCACTAGAAGAAAAGAATATCTACCTCCTCAAACTTGGAACACCTCAGGAAGAATCAAAAAAGGACGTGGAAAGCCTCTAGGCACCAAGCAGTGGTAGGAAGGGCTAAAAACCCTAGGAGAACTAGGAGATCTACCTAGAAATGCACAACAAAGCAATAAATCCATCAAGGATACAAGTAAGAGCTTGAGAGGGAGTAAGAAGATGAATATGTGACCTCCCATACATAGCGAGAGGTCTCTTGCTCTTGCACCGGGGCATCTCTTGAGCGTGCTACAGATCCATTAGAAGAAAAAAAATCTGGCTGCTCTTTCCTGGAACACCACAGGAAGAAGAAAATATGACCATGGAAACCCTCTCGACACCAAGCGCAACAGGAAGGGCCAGAAACCCTAGGAGAACTAGGAGATCTACCTAGAAATGCACAACAAGGCAAGAAATATGCCAAAAAGACCAAGGAAGAGCCACATATAGAGCAAGAAGATAAAGAGGTGACCTCCCACCCATAGTGGGAGGTCTCTTGCTCCTATACTAGGTCATCTCTTGAGCGCACTATAGATCTTCCATAAGAAAAAGAGATTTACCTCCTCTTTCTTGGAACACCACAAGAAGAAGCAGAAACAACCATGGAGACCCCCAAGCACCAGGCAACAGGAAGGGCTAAAAACCCTAGAAAACAAGGAGATCTACCTGGAAATCCATAATGTAGTAGGAGATCCACCTGAGAGCCCTAGGAGGAGCCGAGGAGGGAGTGAGGATGCGAAAGGGTGACCTCCCACCCAGAGTGGGAGGTCACACCCATTTTGAGCTAAGTGTTAATTGGATTAATACATTGCATTCCTATTTTTTGTGAGCATTTTGAATTCTCTTGCACTCTTAAAACCTCCCAATTGCAACCATTTTGGGGATTTCCCACTCACTTTACATATACACTCATTCAATCATTATTTTGTAAGATTTTGAAGCTCTAATTTTAAATTTTGTGAACCTCAAACCTAGTAGACCTATCACATAGCCTTTTCTCTTCATTTCATTACAAAATTTCCCAAAAACCACTCCAAATTTGACCTCGAAGCCATATCAACCCTGTTTAAGGGAAAAATCACCGATTACTATAGCAATTGGTAATTTTGACTCTTTGGAATACACAACAAAAATATCAATTGTTGTCAAAATCACCACTAGTAGTTTTACAACTTAGTAGCATTTTTGATAGAGCTTCATTTCCACTCTAAGGAAGGCACTCACACTTATTTTTGTCATAAATAAGGGGTTTGATTAGTTGACAAGATAGTAATCCATATTTCTAGCACTTAGACAAATCCTTAAAAATAGAAAACCCTAATGTTTTTGGTCTTCTTGTGCAGGTTACAAAAACACCAATCAAAGTAAAAAACCGTAGTGGAAGTTTTGCACAACTAT
Source organism: Wollemia nobilis (assembly GCA_028583015.1). Lineage (NCBI taxonomy): Eukaryota > Viridiplantae > Streptophyta > Pinopsida > Araucariales > Araucariaceae > Wollemia > Wollemia nobilis. The sequence continues at coordinate 3,025,375 of JAQPPZ010016964.1, forward strand.
GGTGATTTTTTTCAGACATTGGTTGAGGTAATTCTACCACTTGGCATTGCCCTAAATCCTATTTTTTAGCATTTATTGCATTCTATTTTATGTTTGCAAATGTTTTCTACTTGAAATCACATCTCTTTTGGAAAATTAAAGAATCTTAATTTAGGTTAAATTTTCCTTTCAAAACACATTAACATTGGGCTAGATTCAAGAACCCTAGATCAAATTTAAAACTCTTTTTATTTCTTAGTATTTATGAAAAAACTATAAAAGCATATAGTTGCATCCCATGCTAGTTTATATTCTTGCATCATTCCTTGTTTGCCTTGAAAATAAAGACATCTCCTTAGCTTAGTTCACCATTCAAACAAAAAAACATCTTAGGTTAGTTCTTATTTTCTTGCATTTGTGTATTTTCAGCTTAACATGCATTTTTAGTGATATTTAAATTAAGTTTAAATAAGTTTTTAAAGCTCAAAAAATATTCAAATTAGTGATCCAAAACTTTAGGTGTTTGTTTAATAAACCCATAAAATACCGTTACAAGCATAACATCAACATTGACACCTTGAAAAACTGCATTGAGTAGAGCCTACTCATGTGGAAGATATTCATATCTTCGGGGTCTCCTTTGGAAAGAGACCTTCAAGTGGGGAAGGAGGGCTTCTAGCGATTCCCCCCTACCGCCCACATGCTTGGTGTGGTTATATTTTTGAATCTACATATTGGTGAACCCAATGTGAACACCCTTTTACCTTAAATAAGATGAAAGTTTGTTAAACTTAAGTAAGATCACATAACTTTGTTTTCATAGATTTCATCACATTAAATAAATATAAAAAGAATATATCCAATTATTAGTACTTATGGGGGAAGGATAACGATCCCTTGAGTAAAATGACATACAAACGTTAAGGGATCAAGCTCTCTTAGCTAGTATATTACGGTGGACTAGCGGGAGTCATCAGGAGGGTTGTTTTTCAAGGTGACATAAGGATTGCAAAATATCTTCTCCTTGCTGTAAGTAATATAGAAATAAAAATCTAAAACCTACAAACCATGGCCCAACACCCGTATAAGACCCAAAGTAAGGGTTTAGCTTCCTTATCTTATGAGATCTACACACATGAGCTCGATGACCAAGTGGAAGATTCTTGGTCACACCATGTGTCTAGGGAAGAAGAACAAGTTGTTGAACAAATCACTTTCAATTTCATAGATCATGGTAGAGATTACATTAGAAGAAAAAAACATCTTTCTAGATGTTCTTAAATAAGAACTTGAAGAACAACATAGGAAAGAATCCTCTACACTTCATGATAACCTTGACACTTTCAATGAACAAATCAATGAAAGTCGAAACAATCTTGCTAGTCTCAATGTGGCTTATGGCACACCCTATTGATTCAACAACACCTACAACCATATTCATAGGGATACCTATTATGGGTATCCCCTTTTCAACATCATATTCTAGTATCACAATACCTATTTCAAACCCTAACTCCACAAATCCTCTTTCTAACTAATGACTTAAGACTTAATTCAATTCGTCCAATGGTAACATCTAATCAAGCCACTTCAACCTTTATGACCTTATATTTTATGTATCAAGCTCTTACACAACCTATTTTGACTTTACCTACCCTGTATAATCCTCCACCTAATTCTTCACCTAATAATCTCCAAGATATCAACACTAAGATTCTATATCTTGAAAAGGAAACTCCAAGTTTGAAGAACTTGAAAGTCAAATTGCTTCCCTCCAAGGGACATCTAAGCTAAAATATTCTTTTGAAGAGTTCTATAATGAGCCATTACATCCCAAGATATTCAATCACCCCTTTCCAAAGAACTTTGAAACTCCTTAGTTTCAAATATGCAATGGAAAGCAAGACCCTATTAACCATCTAAGGTTTTTCAAACGTCATGTAGTGACATCAATCATGATGAAAAGCTTCTCCTTAGGTTATTCCCTAAAATTCTTAGTGTATTAGCCTTAGAATGACATTTTCAAATACCTTACCACTCCATAAATAAATTTAAAGAGCTTATGGAAGCCTTTGTTAAATAATTTTGAGTCTATATAGAAGACAAGGTCACCATATATGACCTATACCAAATTAAATAATCCGAGATTGAACACTTTTCAGATTTATTAGCCAAATGGAGGGGCTTAGTGGGAATACTTCAATATATCCCTCCCCCTAAGGAAATCTTACATATTTTAATAAGAAACCTTCATGTACAACTATCATATCCTTTAGAAATGATAAAAATAACCTCTTTTCGTTGATATGGCTAAAAGAGTAGAATTCATACTCATAAGTTAAGGACAACTCAAATTCAACAAGAAAGAGGAAGAAATACCCTCCAATAAATGAAAATACAAAAACAAACATGTTGTAGGAGATGGTGTAATAGAATCCTGTCAAAACAACAATGTAAATGCAACTTAAAATGCTCCTCAAAATTTAGTGATACAAAGACAAGACAAAACCAAAAGGCAATATACCAACACTGGAAAAAGTCAAGATATCATGTTAAATATGCTTCTTGATTCTAAGATGGTGGAAATACTACCTATTATACCTTGGGATACAATAAAAAAATTACCAAATTGGTGTGAACTTGATGAATATTGTGAGTACCACCACATAGAATGAAACACAACCAACAAATGCATTACCCTAAAGAACCTTATTCAAGACCTTATAGAAGAAGGAAAGATAGTGTTCAATCAACAAGATATCCCCAATAAAAATTTAGGGATTTTCCAAAATCCCTTACCAACACATAATCAAAATCCGCCAACTTTGTAGACACCATGTATTTATCAAGATCATCCTACACAATGACTAGGCAACAAGTAAAAAATCAATACTTCGATCAACCACCTTTAGTTATTCCCAGTAATACTAAAATGAACATTCCTAACAAATAAGCTTTAGTTCTCACACCTCAAAATACCTTATATTATTTGACCTTCATAGACAATTACAAGTACCTACAAAAATATCCTTTCTCGAATTGCTCAAGACATCATCTACTCATAGGGAGATATCACTAAAACTAGGAGTGAGCCAAAAGTTCATAAAGACATATCCCCTGATGATATCACCAACATAGTTGGTCTTACGAGGGTAAACAATTCTATCTTAGCATTCCATGAAACATATACACCCGTTAAAACAATATCAGGGGATTCACCCCTTTATATCATAGTTCAAGTCAAGAGAGTCTTACTGGATAATGGTTCAACTCTAAATGTTTGTAATATTAATTTTTTACAAAATTTTGACTTAGGCATAAATTATTTACAAAAATCAAATCTTAGTATTAGAAAATTTGACAATAAAGAAAGAGAAATAACATGCACCATTCCCTTACCCTTACAATTAGGGCCACATATCCTCAATACTTGCTTTTATATTATATCTTGCAATGTAACATACAATATGATCCTTGGGTGACCTTAGATACATGCCATGAAGGTGGTACCTTCCACCTTACATCAATTCTTGAAATACGAATATTAAGGAAGTATTATCAATATTATTGGAGACCCAAAACATTTTGCCTTATGTAATTTCTTATATATTCAACAAAAAGAGTTCAACATTTGCCCCTCAGTAAAACTGACATTACTAGCTAATGAACCAAAAAATACAAAGAAAAGGAGATATTGGAAGAACCCCTTATAAATTTGAGGGACGACCCCCAATCTTCTTCTATGGATTAGATCAACTTGATCCATAAAAATTTGGATCACTTTGGAAAATTAGTATGTTCTTGTCCCCTTGCATTATGGGTTTACCTAATACGAAAGGGTTAAAAGTCCAAATAAGGACTTGCACTTTTATCTATGGAGGAACCACCTTTGATGAAAGAATTCAAGGATGCAACTTCATGCCCTATGAGTGAACATATGCCTCATGTTACATGTCACCCACACTTTATATAGCTAAACAAATGTTAACCAACATGGGATACTAAGGCAAAGGCCTAGGTCAATATGAAAAAGGTATAAAAGACCCTTTGAAAGTTAAACCTTGGCCTAGACGATGTGGGATTGGATATATCCCAAGAAAAAATGAACCTTCACCTTTACTAGAAGACAATGAGGATAATTAGCCTAAATTATTACATGGGCCCCAATGAGGTGATGAAGATGAAAAAGAATTATGGACGCTTCTCAATGAAACACCCCACAAAACCATACACTTTTCTAGCATTAACATGTTGATAATTGTACATCCAAAATCAATTACAGACCCAATAGAAGATGATATTGAAAAAACTTCTAATCAACATTCTATAAAAAAACCCCTTAAACACATTTTCAACTTGGATTCCTCTCAACTATCCAAATCAGAGCAAACATTGTTAGACCCACAAGAACTTTAAGAATTAGGAGTACTAACTGCCCCTTCTAATTTTAAAAATAAATCATAAGCCTTGATTGAAGAAACAATAGATTTCAATATCAGTACAAAAAAAACCCTCAACATTTCAAATTGGGTAAAGTGCTAACCCTAGATGAGCAAATAGAATATAAAAATTTGCTAAAGGAATTCCATGATCTTTGTTTTTGGACATATGAACATATGACAGTATGATAGGACTGGATCCTTCGTTGATAGTACACCATTTAGTCATGCATCTAGATGCCAAACCTATAAAAAAACTAAGATACATCCTAAAGTTGCTCTTTTGGTAAAAGAAAAACTAGAAAAACTCCTAGATGTTGGCTTCATAAAAGCCATATACTATTCAAACTGTATCTCTAACATTGTTCCCATTGCTAAGAAAGAGGGATCCATTTGAATCTACATAATTTTTAGAGATAAACAATGCAATTCAAATGATGATTTTCCTCTACCAAATATAGACATGATAGTAGACTTCACTGCCAAATCTAGAATGTTATCTCTAATGGATGGATTCTCAAGATATAACCAAATAAGGATTGCTCCCAAAGACCAATCCAAAACAACTTTCACTACCCCTTGGGGAACCTTCTGCTATCAAGTTATGTCATTCAACCTTAAGAATGCATGAGCAACATATCAAAGAGCTATGACATATATATTTCATGACCTTATGCATAACATTATAGAAGACTATGTACACAACCTCTTAGGACGCTCCAATAAAATATAATATCATGTTAAAGACCTTAGATGTATTTTCGAAAGATTACGAGAATATAAAGTTAAGCTAAAATCCTAAATGTATTTTTGGGGTAACTTCAAGAAAACTATTAGGGTTTATCATGTACTATTGTGGAATTGAGGTTGATCCTTCCAAAATCATAGCAATAACAAATATACCGCCATATACAAACTTGAATGAGCTATGTAGCATCTAATAAAAATTGCAAGCCATTTGAAGGTTCATCTCACAATTAGTAGATAAGTGTTAACCTTTCTCTAGGTTGCTGAAGAAAAACAAAATTTCAATGGGACAATGAGTGTCATAAGACCTTTGAAGTCCTAAAGACTTATCTCTTGACGCCACCTATCTTAATACTACCAAATCCAAGTCAACTATTATTGCTATACATAGCCACTATTGAGTACACCCTTGGAGCCTTATTAGCTCAATATGATGAAAAACATCGAGAAACGACCATCTCCAATATAAGTAGAACTCTGGTGAATTACGAAACTCGTTACACACCATTAGAAAAGTTATGCCTAGCAATTATTTTCTCATCCCTCAAATTAAGACATTACATGCTTAGTAAAAATACCTATGTCATAGCAAGGGTAGATCCCCTACGATATCTCATGTCAAAACCTTACCTATCAAGAAGGACTGCCAAATGGATTATAGTGAAGGATGGAATTTTGGACCATACAATGAACAAAATACTAAAGTAGTAAAAATGAATTATATATATGAATGTTTTAATATAGATTCAGGTTACAAGAGAGCCCTCTCGAGAGGATATTACAAATGATACAAAGATAAGAAAGGGATGTGATTTCCCTTTTCTCAACAAAGAGTGTATTTAGGTTCAATTTGAATCTTTCCATACCAGCACATCGTTTTGGGAGCAATTTTTTTGTGACCATTGTGTAGGATAAAATATGGAGTATTTCACCGTTCTCAAGTCCTATCACCTGCACATAAAGGGAACAACAACGAATCAATAGCATATGCGGGGGTCCATCGAAGTGGGACTCGTATCCAATATGGAAATGTGAAACAATACAGAAAATAGTTAAATGCATGAAGTATCCAAGATCTAAGCTAAAATATAAATAAAAACTATTCACCTGGTCAGTCGATGATGACCATATCAGGTCAAGACAGTTTTGGTCTATGGATCATATCAGGATGACATGGTCGGTATCGTGGGTCTGTGCCTTGGCATGACTAGGTCCAATAAGAGTTCGAGATGAAGAATGGAAGGTTTTTGATGATTAGTTGCATGCAAAAAGGTGATGAAACAAGATCCAAGGACCCAAAAGACAACAAGGAGATATTATGCAAGAGATATAGCAGATTTGATTTCAAATCCTTGGTTGTAATTCAACATCATTTTATTTGTAGCAAGAGGGCATGGTGGATTCTCGATAATACTTCATTGTTTGAAATTTGGTTCATTCTCCCTTTTTTTAGAGGGGGATGCCAAATTATAGGCCTCGTAGCGGAAGGAAGGTGAGGGAAAGGAGGAGGCTAGTAGGTTTGATTGCAAGCTAGACTATAGGACTACTAATCTCTAGAATGTATTTTTGCTGCTGGTAGGTGATTGACGTAGGTGCAAAGTCAGGTGCAACATTTTGGCCTATGCATGACCGTTGAAAAGCAGTTTACCTACCTTTGATTTTGATTTGTTTTTTGTTTTTGATTTTACATGATCATCTTGGATTGAGACAATTACGTCAAACATGATACTTTTTATTTAAGATTACTTTTGGATTTAGCCCTGAAGATGATAAAATGGATTGTGTGGGTTGGAAAGGAGGGTTTTTGGGAGTCTCCTCAAGATAAATACATTTTAGGTGTCTATAGATACCCCTTTTTGGAACGCTTTATGCGTAAGCACAATTCAGAGCAAAAATAGATGATCTAAAATGGTTGAATTGATGATAAAAAATGTTGATTAAAGAAAATAACCTTAAATAGGAGTGGTGTAAGATGGTCTAAAATAAAATTCAATGTGGGATACCCCAATCATGGAAAATATGCATGTTGTTGAATCATTGCTTTTGATAAATTAATGGACTTGATTTGATTTTGGTAAACCTATTAGCCTTAGGTAGATGTTATTAGTCTACAAGCTTTATGCTTTAGGTATACCAAGTATTTGTTTGATTAAATTTTATTTTTACTTTTGCCCCAACAAGAAGGGTGTATGATAGTCTTTAGCAATGATTATTGGACAAATGAAATTACTGATATCGAGTGTTTGAGTGTTGACTTGATTTGAGACAAAAAATTGCAAGTATTGTCTACCCCCTCAAGCGATGAGTCGGTGGAGGAGAGGTAAAATGATGATAGTGACGAAGCACTTGACAAAGGTGGAATGGCTAGAATGAAATATTTTGTGGTGAGAAAAATGTGAATTTTGAGATCATCTCAACTCGAGAAGGTTTCTAAAAATGTACTTTTTAAAATAATGAGACCATCTCGAATGATCGCATCGCGATGCATGATCATCTCAGATAATCATATCTGCAAAAAACTATAAATAACAGATTTCATGGAGCAAGAGGTCATTTTCACCGTATGAGACAAGGAAGTGAGACGAGGAGAATCATGACTTTATAGAGACAAGGTCAAGGGCAGTAGGGAGAGTGGGGGTGCAGGGCCATCCTAAGGAGGAAGCTTATTTGTTAGCTTATTTTTGGATGTGAGGTCGGAGGACCCATTATATTTTATATCATGCGATGTACTTTTTATTTATATATATGAGATGACCATTGGTGTTTATTATGGTGTTATTGTGCATATGTGTGTGTAATGATGGATACATGATTGTAGTGATAGATGAGTATAGATGTATACCTAGACTTATAATTATGATGATGCATGTATGTTAGATGAATGAATGATGTGAGATGATAGAGCTATTATGTATGCATAGAAGTAGGTATGTATGTGATGCACTAATGACACATAACAAATTAAATAATGCAAAGTGTGAATGTATGCTTGAATAATAGAACATAATGAATGAATCTGACATAAAAGAACAAACTAAGTGTAGGCACTAAAGAATGTATAATATTCACAAATAAAGATGTAAAAAATTTCATCAAGGGCATATACTCAAATGTAAATTAATCGAGGAAAAGTGTGGAATGAAGAAGTGTGAAGGTAGCATATGGTGAGCGGTGAGAAGTCACAAGGGAAAAACAAGGCTTTCAAGAGAATCAAATGTCCTAGTCAATCAATCAAAAGTCATATATTGGCCATGCAAGAACCTAAAAGATAAAAATATGCTAGGAAGGCAAAAATACTCAATATATTTGTGTGTGCATAGTGAAGTATATTATCTTGATTTTGTATGTGGTTGGATTTGACTACTTTGAATGCAAGCCATCAAAAACTAGCTCAACCACAAGTTGATATTGGTTTATACAAAAGAAAATCGCTAATGTGATAAACATGTCACCACATGTAAGGATGCTCCACTGCTAGTTAGACATCTATAGCCCTGATGGATGCTACTCCATGGTTGTCAAAACTAAGAATTTCAGGGATTTAAGCTCTCTCTTTTTTTGGGAGGGGGGATTTCATGGATTTTTCTTGTTTTGTGGAGGAGCAAGAAAATTTTTGCTTTTTGGTATTTGCTCATTTTGTGGAGGAGCAAGGGAATTTTTGCTTTTTGGGATTTGCTCATTTTGTAGAGTAAGGATTTTTTTTGGAGGAAAAGCTTTTCCTTATGTCAATTCTCAACCTGTAGACCATGCATATGATAAGAGGAGCAAGAAAAATTGTTTTCTTAAGGGGCAAGAACTACTTTGTAGTGTCATATTTCATTGTTCAAAATTGTAATTAAGAGTGTGAAAATGTGTTAATATTTTGAGATAAACAAAGTACAACCAAGCAAGATCCTACTGCCAAATATCAAGATGGTGTTCAACGAAGTCTAAAAGAAATACTAAGAATGGTTGAGTGATAGAAAGACCCTTTTGGACACCTTGTAAAAACTATTGAGGGGGAGTAAGAGATAAGTAAACAAACACCAAGGAAGGGGAATATGGATGGGAATGAACAATGGAATGAGGTGTATGCCCAAGATAAAATAAGTGATATCAAGACAAGTGACATTCGTATAAATGTGGTACTACACGTAGTGTTCAACAAAATAAAATATGAATGCAAATGCAACAAAAAAATATATGATGCAATATAACAAAACATGTGACTAAACAACATAAGATGTAAGGAGGAGAGAAGATAATCAAATGCGTGGTAAAATAAATGGTAATATGCAATTCAATTGTGATGTGGAATGAAATGTGGTGGATGGTGAAATTAAATGATGTGTTGTATTTTTGTGCTTTTGTTATGTATTTTTTTTTGTGTGAAATGAACAAAAGAATGCTAAAGTAATAAAACAAATTTTATATATTTGAATCTTTCAATACAAATTTCCATTACAAGAGAATCCTCGCGAGAGAATTTTACAAATGATAAAATGATAATAAAAGGGATATGATTCCTCTTTTCTCAATAAGAAATGTCTTTGGGTGTAATCTTGATATTTTCATGCTAGCACATTATTTGGGGAGCGAGTTTTCTTACGACTGCTGCGTAGGATTAGATTTGGAGCCTTTCACTATCCTCGAGTCTTGTTTACCTGCATACATAGAAAAAAATAATTAATAAGTAGCATGTGTAGGGTCCACTGAAAGTGGGACCCATATAAAATCAAGTTATGCTAAGAAAAACAAGAAAATACGAGAAATAAAATGTAAATAATTAATCTAGAATACAACAAACATGAAATATATAGGTTTAGAATGCAATTAAAAATTAAAAATTGGTCACCTGACTCTGATCATATTAGGTTAAGATGATTTCTATATGTAGACCATCTCATAATGAGATAATTCACTACCATGAATAATATTTTCTATGTGCATTATCCCAAAAGTACATAGTTCAACAAGGAGGTTTTGGATGGTAGTTTCTCATGTCGGGAAATGTTGAGACACACACCATGGACAAAAGGAAGAATAATATGAGGTTATGTGAGGAGGGAAAACATGACATTGAATCATTGGTGGTAACCTAACAATATTTTGTTTGTAGCAGGATGGTCTAGCGGATTCTCGATAGCACTTTGTGTTGAGAAAATTCAAAATCCGATATCAAATGGTGACCACAATGTAGCAGATTCACATGGTGATTTTGATTTTATTCTTGGTAGTATTTTGATGCATCAAATTTAGATGTTTGAGGGTAGAGGTGGTGATGATGTTAATGGAAGAGCTTGTATTAATCAAGATGCATTTATAAGGGATCCCATCCACACTAGCCATGATGTATAATGGTGGATTAGGTACTTCGATAGGTATGGTATTGATTTCATGGTCATGAAATGTTATTGCAAGATCCTTGCAAGTTTGAATGTGACCCAAAAAGTTGAAAAAAACATTAGGGTCTTGTGGTTGCAAGTTGATATATTTTAGACTCTCCATTAAAGATTCATGATGGGGAGCCAATTATTGTATAAGCTCATAAATGGAGAGTTTAGTCGATGCTATTTTAGGACTTTGAGTAAGCCTATTTATCAGTGTGAGGAACAGGTGAGGTGAAGAAGGCATGGCTAGATTTGATTATGGAGGTGCATGTGACATTGAGGGGACATTAGAGGGATCCATAAGTTGTGTGGGTCAATTTGGATATCTTTGATTCCTCGTCATGATGCTTATCATTCCAACAAAATCCTATTTGTGTGGGGTGGTGTGTATCTGATTGACTTTCTTGGATTTTAATGGTAGGTACTGTGGTTGCCCCAATATCGAGGTAATGGATCTTGGTAAATACCCATGTTTTGATAGATCTTGGTAATGGTAGGTATTGTGGTTGCCCCATGCTGAGGTAATGGATCTTGGTAAATACCCATGTTTTTATTGGAAGAGGAAAGAGGGTTATCAATTTGAATTTCATGTCTGTAGACACCTAAAATACGTTATCTTGAGGAGACTCCCAAAAAGCCTCCTTTCTAACCCACACAATGCATTTTATCATATTTAGGGCTAAATCCATGGATTTATCCAATACAGGTAATTTTCTACAAAAATATTCATAATTATGTAATCATATTGACCCGAGATGGTCACGTTTTCCTAATTATATTGACCCAATACGGTCACATTTTCCTAATTGTCTTGACCCAAGATGGTCATGCAAAATAAAAAAAATAAAATAAAAGGCAAGTAAAATTCTTATCAGCGATTGCATGTAGGCGAAAACTCTACGCCTACTTACATGTCAACCATCCATCAGTAGCACCTATAATTAGCCTACCACCTACAGTCACCTGCTAGCAATAAAAAATTACCACCAAAAACAATAATAATCTGCGTCCTATAGCAATAAATATTTTGCAATGGCTCCATTTTTATCACTTACCTCTTACCAAGAGACCTATAACCCCCATTGCAAAAGAGAGATCATATTTTGAATTTTATCGCTATGAAGTGCTCTCAAAAATATGCTAGATCATCCTACTACAAACAAAATGCTATCGGGTTGCTGCCAAGAATTCAACATCACACTTCTCCTCCTCACCTAACCTCACCTCGCTCTTTTGTTGGTCCGTGGTGCATGTCTCGATATCGTTCAACATGAAAAACTACCATCCAAAACCTCCTTGTTGAACTATGTGCTTTCAAGATTGCACACAAAAAAGACTATTCATGACAGTGATCATATCATCCCAAGATGGTTCACATATAGAAACCATCTTGATCCAAGATGATCATGGTTAGATGACCAATTTTCAATTTTTAACTGCATTCTTACCCTATATCTTTCATGTTTGTTGTATTCTAGATTAATTATTTACATTTCATGTATCGTATTTTTCTATCTTTCTTAACATAACTTAATTTGATATGGATCCCACTTTCGGTGGACCTCGCACATGCCACTGATTCATTGTTGTTCCCTTTGTATACAAGTGATAGGACTTCAGGATAAAGAACGACTCCAAATCTGATTCTACGTGGTAGTCACAAAAAAACCTGCTCCCCAAACAATGTGTTGGTAGAAAATATCAATATTGCATCCAAAGACATTTCTTAGTGAAAAATGGGGAGTCATATCTCTTTTCTTATCATTTTATCATTTGTAAAATCCTCTCACGAGGATTCTCCTGTAATGCAAAGTTTTATTGAAATATTCAAATATATAAATTCTATTTTATTGCTTTACAATTATTTTGTTCATTTTTGTGATGTAAATGTCTATCCTTCAAATAGCAGTCACGGTGGGGCCAAGTCCCTATTTTTAATTACATTGTTGTTTGACATTCCTACAATATTGACTAATTGTTGTTTATTTCTGTGATTGCAGGTTTTAGAGTTAACCATATCTACCCAAGATGGTCCTCTTTTTGAAATCATATTATTATGAGATGGTCATTGATCATAGGCCTAAAATTTTTTGTTTCCTCTCCCAAAGTATGGTTGTGTGAACAACTAAAATTTTAGGTCAGGGGCTCTGCCCCCAAACCCCCAGGTAGGGGGTAACCTGGCCAATTCCCTCTTGCAACCACCCTTGATACACCCAAAATGTGGGAAATTATTATTGAACTACACCACCATGCACCTCTCTACTAAAGAACATTGGAGATCTGGACATTTATTTCACCTCCTAACAACTATGATCATCTTTACCCGATATGGTTCCCATTTTGAAACCATCTCACCCTGAGACGATCACTAATCAAAGGCCCAAAGTAGTTGCATATCCACCCTTAAACATCAAATTTTGTGTAGGCTATCACGATTAAGATCATTTTATTTTTTATTTACATTTTTCACGTTCTTTTCGCATCATTGAGGTCATTGTGTGCTCCTTGTTTTAATTTTTGCAATAAAACTGAATCACACACTCACACAACATTTAAACATTAGCAAGTTAGATTTCATTACCAATTGTTGATAACATGCATACGATGTGGGCCTTCATCTCCCACTATGGATTGGCCCCCTAAAAGCCATAGTAGCCCCCATGAGTGGTTTTTTGAACTTCATCACTAAGAAGCCCCCTACTCTTGGGTACATATTGGAGTGGGTTAGGTTTAGACACCCTTTAACCAAAGGGCTTAATAATTAGTGGAACGCAGTTGTCGTTCTTATCCAAGCCCACACGAGGATGAAGTGAAAGCCTGACTAGGAAAGTAGCAAGATTTAGACAGTGCGGCCCTCCTTTTGGGGGGTATTTTGTTATTATCATAAGGATAACTATCATCTATCTATCATACTAGAAATTCATCTTGACCATTTTTATCACATTCCTTGACAAGGGTTGTGCATAAAATACCTTTTTATGTAGCATTCATTCCATCTGTCCTAGTCATTTTAGGAATAGGGTTTCAAACAAACACACCAAAAACACAAACAAAAAACCAAAAAAAAAAAAAGTAAAAATAAAAATACAAAATAGAAGTGCTTTCTTGGTTACTTCGTTTCTTTGTTTGTGTAGTTTATAAATTGCTTTAACAAAAAAAAAAAGAGATCAATCAAGCACAAAAAAATACAACACTAACATCCATACTCCACATCAACACTTTTCATCATGCTCCATTTACCAAGGTTATGATCATGACATGCAGTCAAGCTCAAACATGAGAAAACACCCCAATATACCATAAAGAGTCATCGATCATTTCCAACTAAATCAACAAGGCAACTTGCCTAATTATCCCTCTCAAAAAGACCTTGGCCCACCTGAGTAGCAACATGTCCAATATGACTCAAATATCAAGCACAGGGTTACTCCCATCATCAAGCCATTTAATTTACATGTCATTAGCATAGAGGTCACTCCCTACAAGAAGCGTGGGGTCTCTCCCATCATCAATCCATTTAAATTTTATGTACTTAGCATGGAGGTTTATCCCTGCAAGAGGCATGGGGTTGCTCCCATCATTAAGAACTCTTCTTTTCATTTCCTTAACATAGAGGTTTCTCCCTTCAAGAAGTGCGGGGTCGCTCTCACCATTAAGCCATTTATTTTACATGTCATTAGCATAGAGGTCACTCCCTACACAAGGCATGGGGTTGCTCCCGTCATCAAGCAATTTACCTTTCATGTCATTAGCATAGAGGTCGCTCCCTACAAGAAGCATGAGTCACTGTCGTCATCAAGCCATTTACCTTTCATGTCCTTAGCATAGAGGTCACTCCCCGCAATAAGTGCAAGGTTGTTCCCATCATAAACACATTTGCTCCTTGCAAGAAGCGTGGGGTCACTCCCATCATCAAGCCATTTACCTTTCATGTCCTTAGCATAAAGGTCACTCCATGCAAGAAGTACAGGGTCACTCCCATCACCAAGCACTTTTCCTTTTATATTATTAGCATAGAGATTGCTCATAACAAGGAGTAATTTTCATTGCATACCTTTAGCAGTGATGTTCATTTCCAAAGGTCGACTTTCAAATTCAAACACCACTCCATGGCACCAAATTAAATCGGTCAAATTCCATTTTAAAGGCCCAAAATCACTTCGATCACCTTCAAATTCATGCATGGGGGTGCCAATACCCCTCCTCATCATATTGGCTTCTAGATTGGGATTGATCCTACCCTCTTATCAAATTTAGCTTGCACATTCTTGTACATTCTACATAAAAAAATAACAAAAACAACAAAATAAAACAAAAACCTCAAAAACATCTATGTTTGCTTAGTTTACATTTTTATTTGTATATATAGCATGCCTCATTCACCAACATCGTTCCCAAATCCATCTCTCCCTAGTATTCATATTGACCCTCCAATTAACCATCTCATCCATACCACCTCATCACTTGAGTTGGACCAAGTGAATCCACCCACATAAATCATGACCATCCCATACCACCATATCACCATCTTCTCTTTATTGTACATAATCACCTATTTCATCCATTCATTTAACCCAACCATATCGATCATAAATCATATCATCACTTGAGTAGGATGATAGTACCTAATCAACGTTATCACAAATATTGGTCAATACCCAACACCCATTTTTTTGGGATCTACATCTATCCCAAAAACCTTGCTTGAGACTATCATAAACCCTACTCTACTGGGTCTAAATATAATTTTTTATTCTTAATGAAACTCTAAGTAAATTTAATTTTTTGTGTGCCATGCCTATGTTTATATGGTTTCTACATGCCTATGCTACATCGAAGTGGCATCATGCCCACTTATGATTGATTACAACATCATGAAGACACCTGCAATATGGATGGTTCATATACCCCATCCTGAAGCTCCATGCTTATGTCTGTATAGTTTCTACATGCCTATGCTACATCAAGCTGGCATCATGTCCACTAACAATTGATTACAACATCATGAGGAAACCTACCATATGGCTGGCCCGTGTGCCAAATCAATTTGTTCTCTTCAATTTGTCAATAACAAGGTTCAAGGATAATCATCTCTTTCATAAATGGGGTATCTTACATTGATCATGATTCATGATATTCTTACATCTACTTCTCATGCATCACTTCATCCACCTTGCATCCGTTCATCCACCACCATCATCATCCCATCGATCACCAACTCAATTTCCTTCCACTCTTCTAGTCTAGGGGAGTCCACCCTCTTTCACCGCTACCTGCTAGTCTAGGGGGAGTCCCTCCTCCTTCCATCCAATTTTATGCCTAAAATATTTCACTCCCTTCATTACATCGATCTCATCACATTACATCCATATCATTGCATTACACCCATTCATTGCATTTATCCACCCCACTCATCCATTACAGTATTGCATAAGGCTTCTAATGTGCTAATTTAATCTTGTTTTGGTTTCGCGTACATGCATCCCATAATTTTGATTGGTATAATTAATCAATGACATCAAATAGTTGTTCATATTATGTATATTTTTGTATCTCACATATTTTTTATCCCATCCTTGTCCATTATGTCTTGTTTGATCATGTGTTCTATCATCTTGTCCATTGTCTAGTACATCCATTATGTTTTGTTTGATTATTCATCACACACCACACTTGTTTCCATTGTCCCAATGTCTTAGGGTGCTTAGAATTAGAGGTCATTTCAGTTATTCAGCCATATTTAGTCCCTCAATCAACCTCCATCCAAATTCAATAGGTATTTGAGTGCTACAAGTATTTTTTGGTTGTTTCGAGTTTCTTCTTGGACAATGCACAAAATTCACATGGTAATAAAATTTAATGTCTAGGAAATATGAATCCATAGTCACAACTATCATAAAGCAAATGGTTTCCCCTGATATTCATATCATGCACATGGTCTAAAAGCTAAGAATTAACAAAAGGACAAGCTTCCACTATAAAAACAAATGTCCCTTGCTCCTCCACAAAATGAGCAACCCTAAACAAAGAAGCAAAAAAGCAAAAAATTTCTTGCTCCTCCACAAAATGACCAAAATTACTAAAAAGGAAAATCCCTTAAATCTCTAAAAAAAATCTTGAATCCATGGAATTCTTAGTTTTGACAACCATGGGATAATCTCCATCGGGGCTATAGATTCCTAAATGACAATGGAGAACTCTTACACATGGTGACACGTCTGTCACATTAACAACCTTATTTTATACAGACCAATGTCAGCTTGTGGTTGAGCTAGCTTCTAATGGCTTGAGTTACAAATTGTCAAATTCAACCTTGCTCAAAATTGAAAAATGAACATCACTACACACACTTTGGTCCTTGAGCAACTTGACTCACTAGACTGGTTCTTAGTATCTTGGAGTCCCTAATCGATTAGTAGATGATGTTGATTGATGCTACTAGGGTGTTTGAGTTTCTTGAAATACTTCTAAGATATGAAAACCCTAAGATGTCTAGGGCAACACAACATGTTTGTTCCACATGATTCCTTACACATGTGTCTTAATATCTCCATTTGTATAGTGTATCACACATTAGTCACTATCATTTACTAGGTCATATGTCACTATCCATGTCTTATGTCTCACTCCCATTATCATTGTCATATCTCATATCCATTCTTTGTGTCATGGTGACCACTATTTTGTCATTGATTAATTAAACTAATTAAGATAAGAAAGTGCCTATACACCTCTCCAAATCTTGATTGAATCAATGTGATGAGTCATGGCCCATCATCACCCATCACATCCACATACCATATCATATATCATGACTATCTAATCATATGTGTCTATCCATCATCACAAAAAAAATACATTGCTAGGAACCGTCTCGGGTCAAGATAGTCTTAAAATTTTTAATTTTTCTCACCACAATTTTTTTTATTATAGTCATTCCATATTTTTCAAGTGCTTCATCACTATCATAATTTTACCTCTCCTCCATCGATTCATTTTTTTAGGGGGTAGACAATACCTGCAAATTGTTTCTCAAATAAATCCACCATGCACATGATCAAACTCAAACACTCAATATTGGAAATTACATTTGTCCAAAAACCTTTGCCAGAGAATATCATAAGCCCTCACTTGTTGGGGCAAACAAAAAAATCAATCCATTAAAATTTGGTAAACTCAATGCCAATATTTCTATATTACTCACACAATCACTTCATCGATGTGGTAACCTTAGCCCACTTATAATAGACTATAGCATCACAAGGACACCTGCATCTAGCTTGTCAACTACTAAATCAATCAAGGTTAACAAAGCCATCAAAAGTAAAGTTTCAAGGATACTCATCCCTTCCATAATTGGGGTACCTTACATTAATTATAACTCGAGATAACATTACGTTTCTCCCCTTCAAGATCAATTTCATCAATCAACATCATTCATCATCAATTCAACCATTTTAGATTATCTATTTTTGCCCCACATTGTGCTTATGCACAAAGAATTCTAAAAAGTAGCATCTGTAGACACCTAAAATGTGTTATCTCGAGGAGATGCTTAAAAATCCTTCTTTATAATCCACACAATCCATTTTATCATATTTAGGGTTAAATCCATGGATTTCTCCAATAACATGCATTTTTCTATAAAAATATTCATAATAATGTAACCATTTTGACCCGAGATAATAATGTTTTCCTAACTATCTTGACCCAATATGATCATGTTTTTCTAACCATATCAACTCGATATGGTTGTGCAAAATCAGAAATAAAAAAATAAGGTAAGTAAACTACCTATCAATAATCATGTGTAGGTGAAAAATCTATGCTTGCTTGCACACTGGCCATTTTTTAGTTACACCTACAATCATCCTAGCACCTGCAGTCACCAGTTGGAAAAAAATACTTGCCACCAGTAACAATAATCACCTACTTGCTACAATAGTTAATTACCTACAGTGGCCCCATTTTCATCACTTACCTCTTGCCATGAGATCTATAAATTGGCACCCCCTACTATAAAAGAGAGACCAAATTTTGAATTTTCTCACCACGAAGTGCTATTGAGAATATTCTAGACCATCTTACTACAAACAAAATGTTATTGGGTTTCCACCAAGGATTCAAAATTGTTCTTCCCATCCTCACTTAACCTCACCTCACTCTTTTGTTGGTCTGTGGTGCGTGTATTGATATCATCCAAAATGAGAAACTACCATCCAAATTCTCCTTGTTGAACTATGTGCTTTTGGGATTGCGCATGCTGAAAAGACTATTCACAATAGTGAATGTCTCATCCCGAGACAGTCTATAGATAGAAACCGTCTTGAATCGAGATGGTCACAAAACCATATCGATCCAATACGGTCACAATTAGGTGACCAAATTTTCAAATTTTAACTGTATTCTTAGCCTAGATATTTCATGTTTGTTGTATTCTAGATTAATTCTTTACATTTAAAGTATTATATTTTCCTATATTTCTTAGCATAACTTGATTTGATATGGGTTCCACTTTCAGTGGACCCTACACATGCTACTGATTCATTGTTGTTTTGTCTATGTATAGGTGATAGGACTCGAGGATAGTGAAAGGCTTTAGATCTGATCCTACATAACTATTGCAAGAAAACCCACTCCCCAAACAATGTGCTGACACAAAAATATCAAGATTACACCCAAAGATATTTCTTATTGAGAAACGGGGAATCATATCCCTTTTCTTAGAATTTTATCATTTGTAAAATCCTCTCACAAGGATTCTATTGTAATGCAAAGCTGTATTGAAAATTTAAATATATAAATTCTATTTTATTGCTTTAGTGTTCTTTTGTTTATTTGTGTGGTGCAAATTTTTGTCCTTCATTGTCATTTGATCATATCTTGCACTAAGTTCTTGAATTAGAAGCATGATTGGATATCATGACATTTTTTTCTATGATAAACACAATAGTGATCCTCCTTGTATAATTTAGATTTGGGTTGATTTATATCTTGTGGGTGAATCTCAAGGAAGGAGATCATTTTCACCTCACACAATCGATGAAAAATTATCACTAAGGAATCAGGAAATGGTATATATTGTTGAGATGGATGACGTGGTTGAGTTGGAGGATGATTTTACAATGGTTTATGAGGTGGTTGTGGATGATATTGGGTAGGTGGAGGTTGAGCCTGATAATTCGGATGCTACGGTGGGGTTCGATTAGAGGGCTCAAGGGAACTCAAAATGACTTGATTGATGGGAGAAGCCTATTTTTGGGTTTGGATACCTTTAGAATTTTTGTTGGGCCATTATTTCTATTGGATATTGATATCTCCTTCTTAGACCTTAATATCCTTGATTAATTTTGCTTGGGCTAGGTTTTTCTCAAAAGTTTGATATTGTTGAAGTTGCATTAAAAGTGAGATTTATTTCAAGCAAATTCTGGTGAACATGTGAGTGAGCTCCATAATGGGTAAGGTGAAGGTTACTTTTGTGATAATTTCTCTCCATCTATTACCATAATATATGTGCTCATCTTCAAATTGGCAAAGGTTGTACAAGTCAGTCAAAGTGGTATTCTTAATGCTAAACGAGAAGCGTTCTAAGAATAAATTGGCTAGATTTTCAAAGGTATAAATGCTATGGTGTGGTAAGTGATTATACCACTCCAAATTACCCCTAAAAAATATTATAAGAAATAAGCTAAGCATTAGAGGGTCATTATCCTGGATACAAAAGCAAACATTTACAAAGGTGCTTACATGTTCTTGTGCATCCTCTTTGCCTTTGAATTTTTCTATTTTAGATATATCCAAATAGGGTGGATATGGAGGTGATGGAATAGATGGGTGAATGGGTTGATTAATAAGTTATCGTAAGGTGTGTTTTTGATAACCCATGTTAGAGGCTTGTCTCTCCAAGGATTGATGCGATTGGTCAGCAATTGATAGGATTTTGGAAAAATTATGTTGGTCGCTCACCTTTGATTTTGATGAGGTGGAAGTGGAAGATTTTGATATTGATGAGGTGGTAGATGTGTGTTATTAGTAGGAATTTCACCATAAGGTAAATCAGGACATGTATCAATTTGGTCCGGGTAGTCTGGTTGAAGTTCTTAATAGGCTTTGTACTCCTATTGATAGGGGAATGATTGATGTTGTTCAGGTAAAAGTGGTTCTTGGCAATGAATGGGTGGTGGCTTGTGGTGTTTGGGGTGAGATGGATGTGGGCACACATGAGGTGGAAGATTTTCATCTGAGTGAGCTATAATATTTTGATTTAGGAGATTGTGTTGTTGTATTGGGCACCCTTGATGATGTTGGATTTGTTGAATTTGATGCATAGGCATGGGTGGAGGTTGATGGATTATTCATTGTAAATGTTTTTGGTGACCAAGGATTGGATTGGCTACCTGATGAAAGTGATTGACCTAGTCAACTATATGAGGGTGGTCCATGCATGTATTGGTGATGTGAATAGGTGAGAATTATGCACTAGCCCTAGAAGGGTTGACAATTTATTTTTCAAGACCACGTGAGGCCACATTAACCTGATGTTGGGGACGAATGATTGGTTTCATATAGGTAGGTGGTGTAGAAGCACAATAAACTTAAACGATTCATTTATCATAAGAATTAGAGGGATGAATAGGGTTAAAAGCCCTTGAAACATGAGCAAATGTGTTAGGATTGTTATGAGTTTAGCTGATGTATGTGTCCACATAATCATATTCATGGTTCGACCATGGGTGCTCAGCTATGGTAGCTTAAGCATCCCTATTTTTGTGTGGTGTGTAAACCTAATATTGATGCAGTGGAGATGTAGGGGTGATATAGAATGTGAATGTATGGCAACAACCTTCTAAGTAATTTAGTGTGGAAGTAAGTGTTCATATAGAGGGCATATAAGGTGGTGAGATTCAGATAGTCAATATCATGATCAATGGAGTATGTGGGTAAATTCAAAATGGTGATACCCAATATGCTAGGGTTAGTGGGATGGTAGATGATATTCAAGTTATATTGGACATGTTACCACTTAGGCGGACCAAGGTCTTGGCAAGAGGGCGCATTGGACAAGTTATCCTGTTGATCTAGTTGGAAATGATCCATGACTCTTTGTGATGGATTGGGGGTGTTTGATCATGTTTGAGATTTACTATATCTCATGACCATAAGCTAGGTAAATTAAGCATGCTGGATAGTAATAATGTGGAGTATGGATGTGGGTGATTTGGTTTGAGAACTTTCTAAACTACACAAACAAAGCAAGCAAAGCAACCAAGAAAGCACTTTTATCTTTTGTTTTTATTTTTATTTAATTTGATTTTTTTTTTGGTTTTTCTTTTTATGTTTTTAGCATGTTTTTTGAATTCCTATTCCTAAAATACCTAGGGTGGATGGAATGAATGTTGTAGAAAAAAGTAGTTTGCACACAACCCTTGTCAAGGAATGTGATACAAACGGTCAAGATAGCTTCTTATGATGATAGATAGATGATAGGTATTCTTATAGGAATAATAAAACATCCCCAAGAAGGAGGTCACACTATCTAAATCTTGCTACTTTCCCAACTAGGCTTTTACTTCACCCTCAGGTAGGCTTGGATAAGAACATCACCTGTATTCCATTGATTATTAAGCCCTATTGTTAAAGGGCTTTTAAACTTAGTCCACTATGCGATGTACCCAAGAATAAGGGGCTTCTCGGTGATGAAGTACAAAAAACCACTTGTGGGGGATACTATGAATTTTAGGTTCCAATCCACGATGGGAGATGAAGGGCTACATTACACAATTGATATTGGTAGTTGCTGATGAAATCTAGCTTGCCGATGTTTAAATGTAGAATGAATATGTGATTTAATTTTATTGTAAAAATTAAAACAAGGAGCACACAATGATCTTAATGATTGAGAATGCAACACAAAAATTTAATATTTTTTTATATGATAATCTATCTTTTAACAAGCATCCATGTAAGGTCCGAGGTGTAGACCAATTGGTTCATCCAAACCCCATAAGGGGGGTGGAGGTCCAAGGTTCAAATATCGGGCCTCGCGATATTGAATGCTTGTCCCTTTCCTGGTGCTTTCAGTGGTGTAAAAGGTTTAAAATGATCGTGGCATTGTGATTATAGGGGTGAACTACATGAAAATATGTGTGGTGACTTTCGGGGTGCACACTGCTAAATACTGTGGTGGCCATAAAAGCCAGACAACCTGCCTGGATTCGTGGCGGCTATCGATTCCACCATGTAAAATAAAAATAAAAATAAGCATCCATGTAGAGAAAACAGAATGGAATGCAAATATCATATCTTATTGATATGGTTACATACAGGAGACCATCTTGACCTAAGATGATCGTAGTCTAAAAAATTTAAAAACTAAAATGAATGCACCCTAAAAGATAAAAAGGAAAAAAAAACAAAAAAAAAAGAAATGAAATAAATCCCAATCATGATAGCCTACACAAAACTCAATGTTGAAATGTAGATGTGCAACTATTTTAGGCCTTTGATAAGTGATTATCTCAGAGTGAGAGAATTTAAAAAAGAGAACCGTCTTAGGTAGATACGGTTAACCCTAAAACCTGCAATCATAGAAATAAACAACAATTAGTAAATCCTTTAGGAATGACACAATAATGTAATGAAAAACAAGAACTAGGTTCCACCATGATCACCATTTGAAGGATAACAATTTGCACCATATACTGAACAAAATACTAAAACAGTAAAAACAAATTTTATATATGAATGTTTTGATACAACTTTAGGTTACAAGAGAATCATTTCGAGAGTATTTTACAAATCATACAAAGATAAGAAAGGGATATGATTTCCCTTTTCTCAAAAAAGAGTGTCTTTGGGTGCAATTTGAATCTTTTGTGCCAGCATGTCATTGGAGAGAGAATTTTTCTATGACCACCATGTAGGATCATATATGGATTCTTTCTCCATTCTCAAGTCCTATCACTTGCACACAAAGGGAACAATAGGGAATTAATAGCATATATGGGGTCCATCGAAGTGGGACCCGTATTCGATCTAGAAATGTGAAACAATATAGAAAATAGTTAAATGCTTGAAGTATCCAAGATCTAAGCTAGAATGTAAACAAAAACGAGTCACTTGGCTAATCAAGGGTGACCATCTTAGTTCAAGATTATTTTGGTTTATGGATCATCTTGGGATGAGACGATTGCTATCGCGGCTCTACATCTTAGCATGAATAGCTCCAAGCAAAGTTTTAGGTGAAGCATGAAAGGATTTTGATGATTGGTTGCATGAATATGGGTAATGAAATGGGCACCAAAGACCAACAAAACAACAAGGAGAGCTTATGCGATAAAGAGTGGGTTCGATTTTCAATCCCTGGTGACAATCTGATAATATTTTGTTTGTAGCAAGAGAACCTGGTGGATTCTTGATAACACTTTATTACTTGAAATTTGGTTTGTTATCCATTTTTATAGAGGAAGGGGATGGTAATTTATAGGTGTCTTGGTAGGAGGAAGGTGAGGGAAAGGAGGCTACTGAGTTTTATTGTAGGCTAGACTATAGGACCACTGATTGTTGGTAGGTATTTTTGTTGCTGGTAGGTGATTGACATTGGTGTGAAGTCAGGAATGATATTTTGGCCCATGCGCAACCACTGATAGGTAATTTACATACCTTTTATTTTGATTTATTTTTTTGTTTTTTATTTTGCATGATCGTCTCAAGTCGATACAGTTGGGAAAATGTGATCATCTTGGGTTGATATGGTTACACCAAATATGATAATTTTTGTAGAAGATTACCTGTTATTGGAGAAATCCATGGATTTAGCCCTAAAGCTAATAAAACAATTTGTGTGGATTGGAAATGAGGCTTTTTGGGAGTCTCCTCGAGATAACACATTTTAGGTGTCTACACATAGCTCTTAGTGAATTCAACCTAGAGTTCATGAATAAAAAACCATTAAAAGGATAGGTTATAGCTGATTAACTCATTGTTACACCTTTAGAATAAAAAAACCCCATGGAAATATCCTTCCTTGAAAAAATAATTTTGACTATAAAATCCCAAGATATTGAAACTTAGATCGTATACTTTGATGAAGCTAGATGTGCCAAAGGTGTAGGGGTAGGAAATATCCTAGTCTCCCCACAATAACAAGTTATACCATTACATTTTAAGCTCCACTTTTTATGCACAAACAATACAAGATAATATGAAGCATTGATCTTAGGTTTTAGAGCCGCATTGAATATCAAAATCAAAAGCCTAACAATATATGGTAACTCATAGTTAGTGATCAACCAAGTGAATGATGTTTATCAAAATAAAGATGATAAACTCAAACCTTACAAGGATATCATAGGTAAATTAATAATTTGCTTTGAAAAATTCAACATAGAAGTCATCCCAAGGTTTAGCAATCACCATGTAGATGCCATGGCCACCGTAGCATCCCTTATTCCCTTAGAATTTGAAGATGAGGAGGCTTCTATTGTCATAATATCAATAAATAAACCTTACAAATTAAAATAATACCTACAACCCCTAAGAATTTGTACAATTGAATCATCCCTACATCAAGAACCTTGGTATCAAGATATCCTTAAGTTCCTCAAAGAAGGGACTTTCCCTAAGGGATTTATTTCGCAAAAATAATGACAATTTAGGCTAAAATATTACAAATATGTCATCATTGGAGATATCCTATATTGAATCTCTTTCAAGGGCATACTCCTTAGATGCATAAATATAGAAGAATCCAATATTATCATCAAATAATCCCATGATGGATCATGTGGCAAACATTATAATGGACTAGCCATAGCTAGAAAACTCCTCAAAATGGGTTAAAATTGGCCATCCATAGAAAAGGACACTTTTGACTGTTAGAAGATGTGACAAATACCAACAACATGGTAACCTTATCCATACCCCTTCCCAAGAATTACAACTGATCACATCACCATGGTCATTATCCTCTTGGAGATTAGACATTATAGGTAAAATCAACCCTTAGTCATTTGATGACCATAAATTCATCATCATAACCACATAATACTTCACTAAGTGTGTTGAGGCAATGCCCCTATCCACTACAATAGAAATCCACGTATCCAAGTTCATACTTAACCAAATCATTAGTCATTATATGATTCCTTCTACCCTAATTGCGGACAATGAAACTCCTTTTAAAAATAAGAAAGCCATCAAATTATGTGCAAAAATGGTTAATGCCATATTACTCATAAGGAAAAAACAAGTAGAATCATCCAACAAGACCCTAATAAAAATTCTCAAGAATTTAGTCAATAAGAATGGTTGAGATTGGTATTTACAACTTTATCCTACCTTGTGGGCATATCGTACTAGTGTATGAAATCCTATAGGGACAATGCCCTATGCTCTAGTTTATGACAAATAAGTTGCCTTTCCTTTTGAACTAGAAATACCATCTCTAAGAGTTCTATTGCAAGACTCTTTGGTTAGAGATGAATACCGCATGGGTTTCCTAAAACAATTGGAATTGTTAGAGATAAAATACATCAACACCTTATAACATCTAAGGATACCCACAACAAACTTCAATGTGCCTATCACAAGAAAGTGCATCCAAGATCCTTTGAAATTGGGGACTTAGTCCTCAAAGAAAACTAAAAGAACACCAATGCTAATGACGAACTTAAGGGGATGTTTGGATCTAATTGGTTAGTGTAGGTACTTTTGAACATTACCAATATGCACTTTGGTAGAAAGTGCAAAACAGGGCATTAGAGGCTAAAAAAACCAAATTAGGAGGAGGCTAGACACTTTGGTTTGAAGGCCACAACACACTTTATTGATGAACAATCAATACATATATAGGTAGCAAGCTAGTGTGATATTATGACAAGTGTCATGATCTCCATAACCTCACATGGATCAATCCATGTGACATGCATAAGACAAAATATGCATGACACAATGGATAAAAGTGCACATAAGACAAAAAATAAAGTGCACATGAGACAAAAGGTAAAGTGCACATTAAAATATTCTAACATCCCCCCTTAATGTGCACTATCCTAAATATATACAAAGAGAAGTCAACATTAGATAACATCCCTCCTTAATGTTGACTTTGATTACAACATACATAGAGCATTTTGCTAAACTTGGAAAACTTGTCCAACCCAAGTGACTTGGTGAAGATGTCTGCCACTTGATCTTGAGTTGGTACATACTCCATGTGTATAATGTCTTCTTGGACCATTTATTTGATGAAGTGATGATGGATCTCAATATGCTTGGTGCAAGCATGGAAGACTAGATTTTTGGCCATGTTAATGGTAATTTGGTTGTCACAATATATTTGTGTGGGATAAAATATGAATAGCCCAATATCCTAAAGAAAATACCTCAACTAAATAGCTTCCTTAGATGCCTCAACTGCTGTATTATACTCTACTTCTACTGAAGATAAGGAAACTGTAAGCTATTTCTTGGTACTCCATGAAATGGTGCCTTGGACCAACTAAAATCAATAATTAGAAGTGGATCTTCTAGTTTCAGGACAACTAGCCCAATTTGAATGTGTACCCAATCAATGAAAAGTCATCACATGCTATATACATGATACCATGATGAGGGGTCCCTTTGAGGAATCTCAAAATCCTCTTAGCTGCTATCCAAAGGCTCTTCTTAGGATCCTGCATAAATACGAAAATAAAGCCAACTGAATAGATAATATCTGGTCTAGTAGAAGTTTCCTATAAAGGGTGCCATCAACCCTTTCTTCATCATCACTATTGACCAATTTCAATCTGGTTTCCATGGGAGTGGGGGATGGTTTGCACTCCTCTAGGAAAAATCTCTCCAAGATAGACTGAATATATTTAGCCTAGGAGATAAAGATCTTTCTAGGTTGTTGCCATATATTTATGCCTAAGCAATAGTGGAGAAGGCCCAATTTAGTCATTTCAAAATTTTTGCACAAGTCCTCCTTGAGAAACCTTATTCCATTTGTGTCATCACCTGTAATGAGAAGATCATCTACATACAATGTAACCAAAATGATGCGGTTCCTCTAATGTTTCACATAGAGATTAGATTATGCTGCAGATCTAGTGAAACCAAAGTTGATGAAATAGGAGTCAATTTTGGCATACCAAGCTTAGGGTGCTTGCTTCAACCCATATAGAGCTTTCTTCAATTCGAGGACTTTGTTTTCTTGGCTTTTGATTGTGTACCCTAGTGGTTGGTTCACATATACTTCCTCATTCAATTCACCATTGAGAAATGCACTTTTTACATCCATCTAATATATAGACCACTGTTTTTTAATAGCTAAAGCACTCACTATGGAGATTCTAGTCATCTTTGCCACAAGAGCAAAATTTTCCTCATAATAAATTCCCTCTTGTTTATTATAGCATTAAGCTACGAGGTAAGCCTTGTAGTGATCTAATGAGCCATCTGCTTTATACTTTACCTTGTACACCCATTTTGTGCCAATGGTGGATTTTATTGGGGGTCAATCAACTAACTCCCATGTGTGATTCCTTTCAATGGAATCCAATTCCTGATCCATGGAAAGAATCCATTTATGATCACCAAGTGCTTCTTTGACATTATAAGATTCGGGTTGGCTAAGGACTTTGGCCATGAGGGTATAATTCACTTGGTGTCTTAGGGCATAAGGCCTTTTACCTGTATAAGTGGGTAAGTGACTTTGGGCTTCATCTATGGTAGCTTGGACCCACTTAGGTAAAGTATTGGATGATGTGGAATTATTATTATATATAGGAGTTGGAGGGGAAGAAGTACATGGATCATTTATGGGGAGGTACTAATTTTTATGTGTGAGGGAATAAGAAGGACTAGATGATATGGTTGGTTCCAAAGGAGCAATTATTTTATGAATTAGTTCAAAATTGGAGGCCATAGGAGGAGGATTATAAGGGTGATACTCATTGAAAGTAACATCCTTAGAGAGAAATATCCTCTTGGAAATAGACTCAAATAACTTATAAGCTTTGGCAGTATCACTATAGCCAACAAAGATGCATTTTTGGCTCTTATCATCAAATTTCCTTCTCTTTTGATGAGGAATGTGGGCATAGGAAACACATCCAAAAACTTTGAGATGGCCCACATAAGGTATTCTTCCACTCCATAATTCTTCTAGTATCATTTCATTCAAAGCCTTAGTATAGGACCTATTAGTCAAGTAGGCAATAGTAATAACAACTTTCTCTCAACATGTGTTTGGTAACTTAGCAACAAGAAGCATTTATTTGGCCCTATTTGTGATTATTTGATTCATCCTCCCAACTACTCCATTTTGCTGAGGTGTATAAGGAGTGGTGAACTACCTCCTTATACCATGATGCTTACAAAAGCTAAAAAGAATTTGGAAATATATTCTCCACCATTATTTGACCTTAATGTTTTTATTTGATAACCACTTTCCCTTTCTACAAGTGCCATGAAGTATTTGAATGTATCTAGGGCTTGCCATTTGTATTGAATGAGATAGATCCAGATTTTTATACTGTAATCATCAATGAAGGTGATGTAATATCTAGCCCCAATATGAGAGTTAATAGACATTGGCCCACAAATGTCTGAATGTACCAATTGTAATGGTTTGTTAGCTCTCCAAGCCTTTCCTGACTCAAAATGTTGTCTATGGTGTTTGGCTATAACACATGGCTCACAAAAGCATTTTGACTCCCTAAGGTGAGGAAGCCCTTTTACCAAACCCTTTCTTGCCATCATTTGAATATTATGAAAATTCAAGTGACCCATTATTTCATGCCACATATACTCCAAAGAAAAAGTAGTATTTGTATGCAAAAGTTTTTAGTTATAGATTGGATAAAAATATAGTAGACACCATCCTTCTTAACACCCATGGATTTGACATAGCCATTTGGTTCCTTAATACAACACTTGTCTTTATCAAAGAAGATAGTGTAATCCTTATCTATAAGTTACCTAATAGAAAGGAGACTCCTCTTAAGGCCAGATACATACAATACATCTATAGCAGGAACATTATTCCCATTGTGTAAAGCAAGTAGTGATTCTCCTACACCTTCAAAGGAAAGAGCACTTTCATCTCCAAAAGTAATGGATTGGTTATGAGTAGGTTGAAACTTGGTTAACCAATCCTCTCTCCCTGTCATGTGTTTGGCTGCCTCTGAGTCAATATACCAAAAATATTTATCTTCAACACTGATTTGATTTACTGCATACAATGTGTTGAGATTATGATCTTATTGACCCCTTTGATATCTTTATCTACAATAATAATTAGTTCTATTATGATTGATTTTGCCACAATAATCACACCCTTTTTGGTTATTGATATGATTATGTTGTTGTGGGGACCTATGATTTTGACACTTATTATATTGATTTCCTTGAGATCTTGTTTTCCATATTGGTTCCTGATGTGGTTGGTGTTGGGACTGTTGTGGCTGATGAGGTTGCTGCTGACGTGGCTAATTGTATCTCTGTCTCCCTCTCTGATTTTGATGTTGCTGATGTGGTCCCCTATTGGGTCTATGTTGTAGGGATGCCTTAGTGGTAAAGGCTATTGATGTGGAATCAATCTCTTCATATTTGATAAGGGCTTGTTCATGTTGCTTAAGGAGAACTTCAATATCCTCAAGTGATGAATTCATTGTTTTTCCACTTAGATTTAACATGGTAGCATAGGCATAAAATTTGGAAGGGAGGCCTCTCAACATGATTAGAATTAACTCATTATTAGGAAGAGTTAAACCAACAACTAAAAAATCATTCCTAATAGACTTCACTTTCATAAGATAATTAGTAAGTGAGCCTTTCATACAAAGATTATGTAATTTATGCTTCAAATACAAAACTTTATCCTCATTAGGCCTATCAAAGAGCCTATTTAGTGCATCCCATGCTTCTTTTGGTGTAGTAGCAACCCTTATAGATTCTCTACATTGAAGCCCAGTAGAGAGTTTGATTAAGCTTAGTGCTATGTTAGAGTTATTTTCAAATAATGCCTTAGTTGTAGCATCTGTAGGTGGATTTAATGGTGCATCATTTTTTTCTCTATATCTAACATAGTCCCACATACCATGCATAATTAATATGGATACCATCTCAAATTTCCAATTTGCATATGTGTCAGCTCCCTCAAGATTTTGTGTGAGACCACTTAGGAGATTTGTGGATGTCATGATTAGAAAAGGAATAAGAGAGGAGGGAGCTCAAACAAGGAAGTAATGAGGAACACAAGTGTCAAAACCTCAAAATAATCTAGGGTACACCACTTAAAACCCACAAGGTGTGGAGGGTTCACCTAGTTCTTCCACTCTGAATCAACAAGTGTTTCCAACAGTGGGAGGAAGACTTGAACACATGTGACCTATCACAACCAAGAAGAGTGAGAATGGGGGTGATATTTTGCTTATTATAATGATTTGATTGCTTGTGTTCTTGAGAATTATGTTCACAATGGATGTGCTAAAGAGTCAAGTGCTTTAGGTGTTTTAAAAAGGGTGCTTGTGTACTTGCTTGCTTGGAGATGTTGCACAATTTATGTGTCAAAAGTCAAGTGTGTTTATGCAAAGGAAACTACACTTGATAGACATGCAATGGTTATAGCAAGAATTAAATGAAGGACAATACCACAAAATTTCCAAACACAATGAGGAGAGGCAAGCACCAAACACAATGTGGCCAAGATAATGCCACAAGAGCTCCACAAGCAAGGGACAAGGGGCCCTAAAACTCAATGCTGGATGAAAGATGATGGAGATAAAATTTGACTAAGTCCTAAGAGTGTTGGATATTTTGCACCTCATATAGTAGCAAACGGGTACCAAAAATCCTTGCTCTATAGTTTGCAAGAAAAAGGAATAAATGGCTATTTCACAAACCTATCAAAGAGATTGCCCAGAAGTTAAAGCGGGTGGGTACCAAAACATAGTCACTCAATGGCATGTAATGGGCATCATCGAGGGTTTTTACCCCATAAGAAAGATAATTGGGTATAGAAAAGCTATCGGTGCAAAAGGTTCAACAAATTGCACAAGTCAAAGGTTAAAATCAACTAAGTCCAAACCTGTTGAAACTTTTGAAATAATGGTACCAAAATTATATCGACTGGTCGAAGAGCAAAAGAAGATGAAAGTTGGCTAAGTCCTAGAATCATCGGGAATTTTATCCTAGAGGTTGAAGTGAAGAGGTACCAAAAGTCCATCTCTTGTTTGGAGAGTATAAATGAAAAATCAGCCAAGTCACAAACCTATCAAAAATTCTATACTAGGAATGAGGAAGTAGTGGTACCAAAAGTCCATCACCCATTCAAATAACAAAAGAAGATGAAAATTGTTTAGGTCCCAGACCCATTGGAAAATTTGCCCCAGAGGTTGAAGTGGAGAGGTACTAAAAGTTCATTGCCCATCCAAAGAGCAAAAATGAGAAAATTGGCTAAGTCTCAGACTACTCAAAACTTCTGTAACTAGAATGGGTAGGTCGAAGTACCAAAAGTCCATCACTTGTCCATAGAGTAGAGATAACAAATCGACTAAGTCTTTAACTCATCAAAAATTTTATACCTAGATTTAGTAGGTAGAGGTACCAATAGTCCATCACCTGTTCAAATAGCAAGAGAAGATGAACCCGTTAGAATTTCTATACCCAGAATGGGTAGGTCAAGGTACCAAAAGTCCATCCCCCATCTATAGAGCATGGACAAAAAATTGGCTATCTCAAAAGCATAAAAAATTTTGTACCTAGGATGGGCAAGTCAAGGTACTAAAAGTCCATCGCCAATTTGAAGAGCAAAAGAGGGTGAAAATTATCGTGTCCTAGAAGTGTTGAAACTTTTGTACCCAAACTAGGCAAACGAGGTACCAAAATTTCATTGCTCGTCCTAAGCCTTGTTATGTACCCAAAAACCATGGATCGATAGAGGTAAATCTAGTTCGATATTCGATAATAGTTTATCAGTATGTGGGTGGTAACCATCCCATTTTGCTAATATAATATGATCACTTGTCAGACAATATTTACAATGAAATCTCTACCTATGTGATTGTACAGATGTTAAGGGTGGCTCAACAAAAATGTTAAGAAAATAACAAACTAGATGCAAACAACAAGGCCAATATGACTCAAGATAAAGCAGGTTTCACCAGATCAAAAGGACACAACTAGGTGGTTAGAACATGCATATCGCTGAGTAGCTTAATAGATTGTTAAATATTTTGACATAATGACAATCCACCTCTAAGGCAATGATGCTATAATAACTAAATGTATTGTAAAAGGCTATAAATACTAGAATGTAGAATGTAAAATGGTCGAATCTTAAGCTTTTACAACTTACATGTATGAAAGCACATTGTGAATAAGAAATACAAGACAAATTGTTGTTTGGCCTCTAGTTCATTTTCTTGCAAAACATGTATGTATGAATGGTTGTTTATTTCTAATATAGGCTAGTTGAATGAGCATAGTATTAATTATTCTCTTCGAATTTATGTGTGTTCATTTTCTAGTTGTGGAATTCACAATCCATTGGACTATAAAATGTATAAGATATTGTTCTATGATTGATAAAATTGGTTGGTATGTTAGGTAATTCAAAAAAATTCTTGATTTCATGGATTTTATATCTTATGTATTTTGATATGGTTTAAACTGCACCATTATAAGTTCTAGATTCAAATTCTTTTATCTCTTTCGACACCATTTTTCCCCCATATTTTAAGAACAACTAGTTAGGACTACACAGGAACTGACCTCCTACAAATATTAACCACTAAAGCCTTGCAACTTCTAGGTCATTCAATGTTTGTCAGGGTCTTTAGGCACACAATCTTACCATAGGTAGATTTTTAGACCAACAATTTTTGGTACACCAAGCGGGACATAGTCCCACTATATATATAAAGCAGAGTTTTGATGACACTCTATTTTTTAAGATCCTTTTCAATCACCTGGCAACTCCATGAAAATTCAATCTAGATCTATTTTATGTTTCCTTTGAGAAAACTTGCTACCTCATCATATTATACAATATATATTCATAAGATAGGCAACCAAAGGATTGAATGAACCATTAGAATTACTATAACTACCTCTCCATCCTCATAAAAAGTAAAATTTCATTGCTCCTCCTAAATATTCTTCTTTGAAACTTTCATAGGACAAATATCCTAAAAATTTCACTCCATCAACTTCATTGAACACTTCATTACCAATGGATCGAAATCAAAATTAGAACCCTCAAGACTACCCAACCTAGAATCATACTAGGATTCTAAATTTTCCCATCCAAAACCCTATTCCCCAAGAATCTTTAAAAGCACTACCAACATATTATGGCATCGGGAAGACTATTTATGAGTATTTTCAATATGTAGCATCATTGGCAACCATACATAATATTCAGGAAGAAGATGTCATGATAAGGCTATTAGTTATATCATTGAGAGGAAAAGTATTGTATTGGTATTGAACCTTGCCAAATCAAGCTATAACTACATGGGCTCAACTAGCTGGTAAATTAGTGAAAGAATTTAATGAGCAAGTAAATTCATTCTCTTTGCTAACACAATTCATAGTAATACAAAGGCACCCACAGGAGGAAATAATGAACTTCAACATTAGGTCTTCGACCAACTAAAGAACAAGCCATGTATTATTATCTAAGGGCATTTCATTCAGATTTGGGCATGGCTATAAGGTAGTACAATGTGTTTACATTCCCTTATATCTTTCAAGAATCATTAAAGACCGAGAAGGATTTGATTTCTATAGGAAGGCTACCTCCAAAAATGGTAATGCCAATATTCCCATAATTTCCTCAACAACAAATGCAAACCTCTTCTACACACATTTTTTTCCAACAACCACTCCTACCACCAACTTCCTAGTGTGGCTAGCTACACCAACTACTTAGATACTCCCTGCACCTCCTACAATACCATTGTTTCCAACACCTTCTGCTCTCCCTGCATTACCAACTCCTGATCCTCAAATAATTGTCTTACAAGAAATGGTCACGACCATGAAGAACCTCACCAATGAAGTTACTACCATGAAAATAAGATAGGATGAGAGAAAATTCAACCAAGAAGGTTTCCATTTGCCACAAAGGATCAAGCTACTTCTACTAGAAATATTGCAAACAAATCCAATATAGTATACAATAATCAAGAAGGTGAACTTTCTACCTCAAGATCCAAGTCACACTATTGGTGTTTAACTTGCAACGACCCTTTTGGTGAAAGTTCATGCATGATG
The DNA here is from genome assembly GCA_028583015.1 of Wollemia nobilis. Taxonomy (NCBI): domain Eukaryota; kingdom Viridiplantae; phylum Streptophyta; class Pinopsida; order Araucariales; family Araucariaceae; genus Wollemia; species Wollemia nobilis. The sequence goes on from JAQPPZ010016964.1 coordinate 3,060,176, forward strand.
CACCAACATCACATCCAAAAAAGTTTCCATTGAGAAGGTAGAAATAACTCAGAAATGGCAAGTAAATATGTTGAGGAAAATGGACTATAATTTTATGATACTATCTATTGAACATGTATCAATCCTAAAAAGATCAGAAAATAAACCTGTGTTAGTTGATCCTAAGTTAATGGATCCTTTTAAAGTACCTTATAAGATAAAATACCATCCAAAAAAGGATGTTCTTCAGGCTTCCCCAATCCAAAAGCCAGCTCAATAATAGTAAAAGGTGACAAAGGAAAGTGAAACCCAAGAGCTAGAAAGAGATAAGCTAAGGTACCCTTATCTAAAAAAGCACTAAAGTATTGAGGCTAATTAGGAAAACAAGAGTAATTTTGATGAACCTACAAAATAATAAAAAAACAACTTGGTATTCCTAGTTTCAACATTGTGGAGGAATTAAAGAAGAGTCCATCAAAAGACAACATGTATGATGCACTCCTTATTCTAGGACAAATTGACCTACTGCAGGCTTCACTCAAGTCTATCAAGAGTCAAGGAAAGTGTTAGGTAAAGCTTAATTTAGCTTTTCTTTATGTCCTACCTCAATTACAAGAAAAAAATAAACCATCACCATTTTATCTATCCTTGCGTATGGAGGGATGAGTGGTCCACAATTTCATGATTGAATTTGGAGTAGCTACCACAGTAATACCCAAATTAGTTTGTGAAATAATGGGCATGAAATATATAATGAGTATTGGTGTAGCTAGACGGTATAATAGTTAATATAGTAGGTGTAATCAAGGATGTGCCCATGGTGTTGCACAAATTGTCTTAGATCACTGCTATTTATGAAATTATGGTAGTTTATTTGGAACCTTACTTTGGGATGTGTCTATCAAGAGAGTTAACTACAAAGTTGGGTGGTTACTTATCTATTGATTATTCACACATGAAAATCCCATAAAAGGTAAAAGAGTCAAGATATTTTTTGAGAAACCATATTTCTTCCATATAGAATAGTTTGAAGAAGAGAATCAACAAGTTGACATAGTTAGCATGATGATGAAAGAAGTGGATCTAATGAAGTACTAGAAGATCTCTAGATGGAAGATTGGTTTTCTTTGAAGGACTTCAATGCTATTATTAAGATTAGAACTAGCACCTACTTGATCATGAAGCCTAAAGAAAAGAATATTGCAACCCTGATTGGCCAAATTCCCTAGAAAAACCAAATGTGGAAGCTCTTATTTGATGGAGCTAGATGTAAAAATGGTGTTGTAGTAAGCATAGTGTTGATAGAACCTACTGGAAAAACAATGCATTTTTATAGCACTCTACCTAGAATTAAAGAAAGCTGAAAAGATGAGGATAAAGCAACTACATATATTTGGTGATTTTGAGTTAATAGTCAATCAAATTATAGAAAAGTGTAACAAAAAATAACACTACCTCAAAGCCTATAAAAACAGAGTATGGGATTTACTAGAGGCGTTTGAGGCCCTAAATATCAAGGCCATCCCTAGAGAGTAGAACACTCATGCTAACATATCAACATCCATAGGAGCTAACTTCTTCCCAATATCTAATGCCATACATAAGGCCAAAATAGTAAGGTTGGTGTATAGGCCTTCTATGCCTAATAAGGACACCTTTTGGAAAGTGTTTTATAATGATAAATAAGTGATTGATTTCCTAATTCAGGAAATAAATTGTGCACGTGATCGACTGCCAGTAGAGGATGAGTAAAATGAATTGATACAACTTAAGAATAATCACATCCCAAAAGGATTTATAATGCTAGAAATCTTATTTTATAGTAGTGACAAACTGACTACTCATAAAATTGAGGTTGATATCCAGAGCTGTAAGGATGTACAAATTGAATGTGGAAAGAACATCAAAATTGATGTGCATTTTTTAGAGGAAGAGGTCAACTATATTTTGGGTTTATGCAAAGAATTAAAGGATATCATAGTATGGACCTATGATGACCTCAAGGTGTACAACAAGGAGACTATCCAACACACCATTGAGCTCATACCAAATGCAAAACCTTTTCGGTAGAAGCAACAACTAGTAAATCCCAAGATAGAGGTTCTAATGAAACAAGAGTTATGAAAGTTGTTATTTACTAAGATAATATACCAAATCAAGTATTCTACATGGGTGGATGACCTAGTCCAAGTAAGTAATAAAAAAGAGACATTCATCTTTGTGTGGATTTCAATAACCAAAATCAAGTTTCTTTGAAGGATCATTATCCTCTCCCTCAAATTGATCAAATTTTGCATACTATAGTCAAAGCCAAGAGATTCTCCTTATTGGAAAAAACTGTTTGAACTTAACCAAATATGGTTTAGGTATGAGTATCAATACAAGGTTGCATCTACCACAAAATGGGGTACCTTTGCATATCAATAGATGCATTTTGGCGTATCAAATGCAGGTGCTACCTTCTAGAGAGATATGCATTTAGCATTTGGGGAGTTAGAAAATAAGGTAATAGTCATCTATTTGGATGACATGATTGTGTTCTCTCACTATAATGAGAGACATGATGAGCACATTTGGCTGGTGTTTGAAAAATATAGGGAATTTGGAGTTTTATTAAACCCTAAGAAATCAAAATTTATCATGCATGAAGGGAAATAATTAGGACATATAGTGTCAGAAACAAGGCTAGCTATTAAATCAGATAGGATAAAATCCATTCTAACATGTTGGGGTTTTATCTTGCATCCTTAGGATTTGCTTGTCACGCTACAAGAAAAATCACTTCCAATCAGAAATCACAGGCTTTGGTAGACTTGCCTCTTTAACCTAGGAATAGAGTATTATATTTCTACATAGACTAGGTAGGGTAAGGATACCCCTGAGGTAAACTTAAAGATTTAATAGTATAAGTTCATGCTCTTCCAAATTTGATAAAAAAGGTGTGAAAATTAAGTTTCTTTGACCAAGATTGCTTATAACAATTCAATTATGCTTTATGTGTATGATCGGTGCTTTAATACTTTGGGATATTATAGCAAGATTTTATAACATTTAAATGTAAAAAAAAAGAAAGAGAACAAGAAGGAATTTATTTAATTACATTAATTAGAATATCATATAAACATAACTGGTTATCAATGAAAGGAACATCCATTCACAAATTCAAATTATGTAATATGTAAAGGAGACACACACAAGACTAAACACAAAAAAGTAACAGAGAAGAAATCCATAATTGTATTAATATCAATTGTGATTACATAAAGAGCTGGATAAAATTTCCATTGAGCTCTTATAATGATTAATACAATACAAACTCTTGTTCAAATGATGTAACAAGATTCTTTCACTCTCCTATTCCAATATGGTAACAATTGAGTTTCTAGAATTTTGGTTCAATGTCTGGAAATAATATTAATTTCTCGTATAATTATATGTTAAATCCTGCACAGTAATGGTAAGATTAAGGGATGGAAAAGAAGAAAAATATGCTAAGGAATATACAACAACAAAGAACAATGCACTCAAGTATACCTCTTAGAAAAAAATATGCTATGCAAAGCTTGATGTAGATTCTAGTCATGGCAACTTCTTTTGTAGCCTTAGGTATTGAATTTATTGTAAATATGTTGATATGAGACTTACACCTATCACCATACTATTCCTCTAATCAACTGAATATGCAAAAACTTGCATTGGGCTAATTAATCTACAAAATCTATCTTTTCTTTGTTAATCTTTAGATTTATCAAAAAGGTGACTTACAACTGTACGATACTTCATTAAGGGTTGGTCCCCTAGTCAATCATTTCCTTTTTTGACATATCATATTTTTATGATGTGGATCTCCTCATATCCATACTATATTTTGATATTTCCACTATTTTGGAACTTTACCCCACTTCAGTAGTCCTCATTTTAGCTCCTAGGGGTGTTCCGAGCCTCATTTCTAAATTGCTAGTTTTGATCTCCTTTTTATTGTTGGCTTCTTTCTTTTGGATATATTTGATTTTAGAGCTTATGAGCTCCCATGAATTTTCCTTAAAACTCATAGAAAACCTTATTGTATTTAGATCCTGCAAAGTTTTGTTCTTTTGCTTTCTTATGATAACTTTATTCTTCTCATACATGTCACCCAAGGAATTGATCATTTTGGCCAAGTAGGTGGATTGTTTTGCCAATTCAACATCATCCTCTTGATCACATTCAAAATCCGATATTTAATTTAGAATGAGATATTCTATATTTGATACTTCTAAAAACTCATATAGAGAAAAGCCTACTTCTACCATGTTATTCTTTATTCTCTGCAACAAGACATCCATCCCTTCAATCCAACTGTACCACTCTCTTATGTTCTAATTGGACATAGAAACTTTTATGAACTTGGAAGTACATTCTACTTTGGTACCATATCTCAAGGTGACCACTTATCTTTGCATTTCTTCATAGTATTCTACGAATTGCTAGAATACAAGGAATATAGCATTCATTCAATCCTCACCTTGAAGTAGAAGATTTCTCATATCCTCTATAGTGGCTCAAATAGTGTTTATCTCTTTGACCATATTTGGTATTTATTCTATTTATTCTTGTATTTTAAGAGTAATATCCTTTTTTAACTTTGAGAGGTAGTCAAAACAATCAATTCTTCTAACTATTACCTAAGGCTCTATCTATGGGGCAATAACTTGTGATAAATGTGCCTTCAGGTTATCTATTTCAATCTATAAATTCTGAGTTTCATTATAAGAAGCCTTCAACTTGGTCATCAACTCTTTCTTTTCTTTCAAAATGAGCCATTACATTTGTGTTTGTATAATCTCTCCCACCTATACCAAGACTTCAACATCTATTGTCATTAATGAAACATCACCAGTATCCATATCTACCTAGATTGCAGTTGGTTTTTTGGGTGTTGGGATAGTGATATTTGCCATTGTAGGTGTAGCTTGGGTGTATTCTTCCTCTGCAATTAGGTTTTCTCTTAAATATTTACCTCTAGCTATAGCTTGTAATTCCTTCTCTCCAATTTTGTTTACTGGTACATATTCTTCAACCCAATGTCACTTTACCCTAGGATTTTTGTGATGATGGGAGAGTTAGCCTAGCCTTCTTATATTTTGGAAAGGAATTTGGGATTTCTATCCTGATTTTGTGGCCCCTAAATATATCACCAAAACCTCTTGATTTTAATATCTTCTTTTGCAGGACTATGGGAATTTTGACTTCTTTATTATTGATTATCAAAGACTTGGGGATTGCCTGTGGAGCTAGCTTTTTCATGGGTATTATCAAATCCAACTTGTTCTTGACAAGATTAGCTACCTATATTTTTATAGGTCCAACAGGTACTATCTCTATAGTGGTAGGGGCTATAGGATCATTTTGAGACATGGTAACTACCTCTTTCTCTTTTTTTGTACTTACCCCTTCTATTGCTAATTGGGTCGAACCAAGAGCTTCCTCAACTTCAAGTTGACTTGTTTCAAGAATCTCTATCAGGACTTTAGTTATATCTTTAGCACTAACTAAAATTTCTATTTGCTCTACCCTTGGTCCACTATATCAAGGATTGGGTCTTCAAGCTCATCCATAGTGATTACAAGAAAATGGGGGCCACTGATTCTACCTAAATATCCCTCAACTTCACTAATACTTGAGGATAGTCACCTACTCTTTCAAGCCTGGAGTTCCTTCTCTTGTCATATGGGAACTTCCTCCACACATTCATTAGATTAGTGCCTACTTGTATGGCTTCTAAAAGCTCATCTTCATATTGATCCTTTATGTGTTGCATCCATGCATATTTTTGAGCTTTCATAATTTTCGTATAATTTCTTGTTGGATCATAGGGTCTCCATGTTACTTCTTCAAAATGAAAATCATTCATATGCCACATGGCTTTGAACATTGTTGAGTATCCTTTGAATATGTAATACCCAAACCTGCATGGGACTGCCAGCCAAGGGACTATACCATGCCTCTTCCCAAGGCATATTTTTGCCTCCTCTATAGTTTGTCTAGCAATCTCGAGTGCAGCCATGGACATGGAATAGAGCTTTGGCAAGGTATTTGGAGGGATCCTCGATCCATAAAACCTAATGTATGAGAACTATTTTGATAGACAGTAATTTGCTATTTCCTTTTCTTTCAGAAAGGCAGTGATACCAGGGAATATTCTTGTTGGGAGATACCCACACAACACATAATGAATTTCTATCATAAAATTGTCAAAAAACCACCCGTGGTGAGAGCATCCTTCATGTATGCAGGGAAGTCTTTCTTGTATATCCCTGGAATTAGTTGGTATTAATATGTTCAAGGTCTCACTATCCAGCTACCCTACTATGAGGAGGCATATTTTTGTGTTACTCCAGAATAGCTCTTTTTAGCTCAATCAATTGAACATGTATTTGTTTACTCAATTCATCCTCCCATGCATATATAGGGGGAGAGAAATTTCCATTACATTGCATAGCCAAGTGCATTACCTATATTTTTTTTACTTTACTTAAATCTAGGACTCCTAATACTATATTTATCATAGCTACATAATTTTTCACCTAAGGTTTCAATGCATCCTTTCTAACAGTATGTGCTATGATTTCATAAGGTTTAAACATAGTAGCATAATAATGGGTATGAAGGATTTGTAGGGATTGGCATTCTATTACCTCCTATATCAACTTTGTGTCGAACTTGTTCAACTAGAACACCTTCTATATGCTTCTTGGAGTAATTTTGAAAATAGATTGATTATTGACATCCTTGATGAATCTGGTTGACTCATCATACACCATTGCCAGCCATACCAAAAAATCCAAAGAATAATATACTATCGAATAGACCAATTTTCACATATTACTGACCCATCTATTGCATCAAGGTGTTGTCTTATACTATGACTGTTGTGCCCTTCTAAACAATCCCCTCAATAGCCATGCATTGCACTGCAAGTTATCTTGTGTCGCTTCAAAATAGACCACTGTGGTGTTATCTGTCTCATATTACTATGTAGAGGAGAGATGCTTTTCTCGGCCAAAATTTTAAGTATAGGCTATCAAATATTTTTTAAGGGTTACCGAACCATCCCACTTCATATAAGGCCTCTAGTTTATAATGAACTTAATAACATATTTTGTATTTTGGGGAGCAAAAGTCACACTGGATGAGGTCATTATATATTTCTTACTTATTTTACTTTCTATAGTAGCAAATATTCGATAACCTATTTAGAATTTCCTTAATATACATGGGAGTTCTATCACAGTGGTTTTCTAGTTTTAATTCTATGCTTTGAAAGTGCTTACATGGGCCATAAATAGTTGCAAAGTTTGTTCTTTCACACGAAGTGCTTTTATGTTTGCCAAACATTAGCTATTGAATTCATAAATTCACTTTTACCACCTCATCATTCCAGAATCACATTACCTAAATAATAACTTACCTCGAGTACGCACATCATTGACAACTTTGATATGAGCACTTTTTAATCATGTGCAAAATTTGATTGCTTATCTTCCATCTGACCTAGATCTGGCCCAAATACTGACTATGACCTTTTGTCTATCAGATTATCTTAGTAAAGTGTCTTTTTATATTCATTATACATTTTTTACGTATCTTCGGATCTAATTGAGGCTTGGACACACCATTAGATTTCTCTTATAATAAGATAAATATTTCTTAAGAACTGTAATAATTTGGATAAAACACTACCAATTCGGATCCATGTGATCCATTATATTTAGCTAGCGTGCGTGCGCGACATCCATTTTTTATGAGCTGCAAGCACGTTATCCATAAAAGGAAGAGAAAGAAGTAGAAATACATGGAGGTGAAATATAATTTTGATAAGATATTAGAATTAAAGCTATTCTCATATGTTCTTGTTCACTAATGAAAATCCGTGGCACACATTCTTTCATTAGAGTCAAATATTTCCCTAAAATTTGGCAAATTTCAATTCACACATGCCTTTAGATCTAGTTAGGGCCCATGTGCACCACTCCTTTTAACAAAAGATGCTCGACACATATTAGAAAAGGAAGGAAATTCTTGAACCTTAGGGAAACTCAATAAAATTTAGACATGGAAACTTAGGCAAGGGTTTTCTTCATAAGATTTATACAACATTATTGAATTTTCTTTTTAAAACCTAAGCAACTCAATGTTTTCTTTCTTCATGCGCATCACTAGATTGACTCAAGGATATATGTGTGCATTTTGTTTTGCTGAACATGCTTGAGACTTAGGGAATGGGGCAGATGATACATAATTGTAAAGGGGGATAACAAAACCCTTAGAAAATATTTTAGGGTTTGAGACCAAGGATAACGACTTTGATAATATGTGGGTAAATCGAGTTCTTGAACATGTGTGCACTGTAAGATCTTCTTTGGGTCAATGTGTACCACTTTATTGAGCCGATGTGTGAGGGATTTAATCACGTAAAGATGAGAGGGAAACCTTTTACATTTTGAGTAAGTTTACACGTGCGCACCCTTATATTTCGTATTTAGTCCATGTGCATCATCTGTCTAGCAAAATTTGCTTAATATTTAGACACAAACCATAGGAAGAATTTGATGAAGCTTTAATCATGCAACTTTAACTTTTCTTGCTAAAGATCAACCAACTTGACATGCACATGCCTTTGTTTCCTGATTGGATTTGTGTGCACTATTGGATATGGAAAATATGGGAAGACTTTATCAAGAAGGGGACACATAGACTCAATTTGGTGGGGTTTTAACTCTTTGGCTTAGGCTTAGGAACTTAGGCTTTAAGATGAAATAATCATGATTTAAAGTTCAAACAACTTGCCTATCCTATTACACAATGCACTACTTTGGATTATTTCCATAATGTGCATGTGCTTTATGATGTATAGGATATGCACAGGTTTTAGCCCTAAACGGGGTGCGTTGACATGGGAGCTTTTGGAACTTTAGTAAATACTTTAAAAAATGATTTATTGACTTAGGTTTAAAACCATTTCAGAAATACAAAGGGCATTTCTTTTAAATGGCAATAAAATTGATATCCTTTTGAATAACCTGTGTTGTTGGATTCTGTGAGGAATGTGTGTGTTCCATTAGACCTTGGGGACATATGCTATGTATAAAAAATAGGGTGCGTAGACATATGTATTAAAAGGGGACCACAAAAAAACTTAGGGGATGCTTGGAAAACTTTTGAAAATGATATTTAGGGAAGGTTAGACCATGACATTTTGTTAAAGAAGTGGAAATTTTAAAGCACTAGTAGATATGAAGAGCGCGTACCCTCATATTTTGGTCGAACGCATGCGCACCGTCAGATGTGGTGGAGATGGAAGGACTTTATCATTAAGAGGGTACATCAACTCATTTTGGTGAGATTTAACTTTGGATTTTTAGAGGTACTTAGGCCTTAGGATAAAATTTAAAATTGAAATTAAAACTTATGTAAGTGACCTGTCTCACTTGGTAATGCGCTCCTTTGGATCCTTTAAATATGTGCGCACCATATAATTTTTTGGAGATGCACGATTTTTATCTGCAAAGGGGGCACATTAGAAATATAATTTTTTGTAAACTTAGGTAAAAATTTATGAACTTATTTTTTTGGGATTTATTTATGGGGGGTCACGGTTAGGTAAAAATGGAATGGAATAACTTAAGAAGGTGGCATATGAATGAGATGGATAAAATAAAATGATGAAATTTTAGAACATGGTATGGGTTTAGTCTTTAGGAATTTGTGTTATTTTTTCTCTTATAAGGTTCAAAAAAAATAAAATAAAATGGGGTGATTTTGGGAATGAGTGTAATGTTAATTGAATATAATGGATGGTATATTTAATGAAATGAAGTGAAATGACTATGATTTATGAATTATGGAAAAGGAGGAAAATGAAATGGACCTTTTGGGATGATAAAGGATCTTTTGGGGAGTTGACTTTAAATCCTTTTGAAAATGAACATCCTAAATTAACCAATACCACAAGGGGAGACTGGTGATATCTATAAAAAATGAACAAAGTTCTTGACCCCTTTACTTAGCATTTTTTTGGAACAAAAACTGGAGGCTTTTGTGATTTGTCAAAACCACCTATACCTAGGACTAGACACAACCTTCCAAAATTTTAAAATTAGGGGTATTTTTCAAGTTGGATTTTGAGATCCAACATAACCCTTCCTCTGCCACTAAACAAGAAAGGGCTTCAGTAATTTTTTAGATAAATTAATTTTATGCGTAAATTCATTTCATACTCTGCTCAAATTTAAGCCCATGACTGAGATGATAACGTAGGAAGTGGATTTCAAATGGATGGATGTCCAAAAGAATGCTTTGAAGAATATTAAAGAAGGAATATCTCAAGCCTATTTCCTCATTAATATGGACTACTCCAAATATTTCATCCTTTGTGTTTGGGGTAGACGAAAGATATGTGGTACTTACTCAAGCCAACCAAGCTAATAAGGGGTAGAGCCCTATGTCAATAGTTAGCAAAATTTGCATTATAAAATACCAATATACTAAATGAGGAAGAACAATATATTGAGCCAAAAAGGGCACAAGTGCAACTGAATATGTGGATGTATAAATTAAAGAATTATTTCAACTTAGGTAGATGTCTAGATGGACTAACTATGTCTCAAAGATGTAGATATAGATTACAGACTAGGAAGTATGTACAAATTAAAGGTGTTCCATATCAAAAAAATTTGATGGAGTGTTGTTGAGATGTTTGCATCCAGATAAGACAAAAGTATTTGAGGAATTTTATAGTGGTTTTTAGGAGGTCACTATTTTGGATAGACTATTACAGCAAAAATCCTTAGAGTTAGATACTATTGACTGTCAATTTTCTCAAATGCATTCAAATTTGCAAAAGCATGTGAAAAATACCATAGATTTATTGGCAAAAGCAAGCATCCAACGATGTCCCTTCAACTAATAACTATAGAAGAATCCTTACAACAATGGGGATTGAATTTTATTGGCATGATCAATCCTAATTCATCCGTCGAACATAAATATATCCTGATAGTGATGTACTATTTCACTAAGTAGATGAAATTTGAGGCCACCAAGCATGTTAATCAGGATATGGGGATTGAGTTTTTGGAAATATTGATTACAAGATTCAAAATCCCATCCACTATTGTTTCATAAAATGATGAATCCTTCATAGGCACCAAGACTATTGATTTTGTAAGAAAATATAGGATCTATTTGAATGCATATTCAAATTATTATACCCAGGGGAATGGTCTTGCAAAATCTACAAAGAATATATTAAAATAGTTAAGCACAATATTGAAGATAACCCTAAAAGTTGGCACCAAGCATTGTGGGTTGATCAAATCACAGTCAAGAAATCATTGAAAACATCCCCTTACTCCTTGGTGAATGGAATTTTTTTTTATTGCCCATTAAATTGAAGCTTTTGACACTAAATTTCATAAATGAAATATGCCTGAAGAATCTACAACCAATGGAAAGAAGGATGACAAAGTTAATCCAGTTAGAAGAAAGGTGTGAGAAATCGTATAACAATCCATAGAACCACCAAAAATTTGTCAAACATTGGTTTTAAAAGAAGGCTATGCCAAAGACATTTAATGAAGGTGACCTAGTTCTCAAATAGGACATGGATAGAGCAAATCTAGGCTCACATGATAAATTTGATTCAATGTGGTCCGACCCATACCTTATTGAGCATGTGGTCCGACCCATACCTTATTGAGCAAAAAAAGGACCTAAATGTGTTTGAATTGCATCACTTGAATGGTTGTGTGTTAACAATTTTAGTAGATGACCAATACTTAAAATATTATGCCTAAGCCAAGTGGTATACTTCATGTACATATGTAAATAGGATACATGTACATTGTTTGTATATATAAAAAAACTTAATTTTCTAAATGTCTATTGTCATAATTGACTCACAACATGGGAGATCATATTTCAATTTTTGCCTGATAGGTTGCACCCCTTTTTTGCTGCAAGTACATTGACATGCAATTGTAGAACCATTTAATTATTAAAACAACCAAAATGTTTTAAAAAGGAGTTTCCAGCTGGTAGATTTCAAATCATGCAAACAACTTATTTTTGGTAAATATTATATTGTTATTGGCTAGAGGGGCTACAAAGTTGAGTGTGCATTATTATTGTGATGAAAAATGATGATCCTTAACAAGATTTGTGTTGCAGAACTTTATTATCATTAACATAAATAATTCACTAATATGCATAAATATCAAATCATTCATTCACAAATAATTATCCACAAATGAGAGAGAGATAGATAATACCCTTAATGTAGGGAAACACCAATAATAATACTTAAGGAAGGAATAAATCCACAAGATCTCCCAAGATGAGAGATTCCACTTAAGGAGGGCAAAGTCCCATAGGCCACTTCATTGGTAAAGACAATTACATAAGATTCATTTCCATTGATGATTACAATGACAAATATCTCTTCTTTATATGTCCATCTTATTCTACTTTGGGGAGCCTACTACTAATATAATATAATATAATATTATAATACAATCAACCTTAGGTTATGTGTGGTCCATGCCAACCCTTATACAATATAAAATATATCCCCAAATATCTATTCCTAGGTACCCTACCATGCCACCCTCATTACAAATGTTTTGTCCTTGAAACATATGAATACATATCATAATATGATTTGCTAAGCAATGTTAGCAATTGGTACCAATATCGATCATCCATCCATCCATGTGAAACACGTTATTGTTGGTATTCCATTTTTTTACTTGAGCATCTAAATCTACTTCGTTGGCTCCATGCTTTTGCTGCTGTATTTTGTTAACTTGAATGATGGGTCCACTTTTTCCTTGATGTCGATGATTCACTCTGAAAACCAGGATCACTATGCTTTCTTTGCCAAACACTGCCATAGTTGGTGCCCTTATGATTCCATGTAGAACCATAATATTATTGCCTTGAACCATGCCTCCAATATTGTTGCCGCTCATGGTGGTGTGGATGGTGATATGGTGCAACCTTAACTTGATGTTCTACTTTCTTTGATTTCTCAACATTTTGCTCCATTGTTTTAAGTTCTTCTACACATTGTTCTTTCATGTTATATTTGTTTGGTGTGTCCTTGTGCTCTTCTATCAAAGCTTCTTTGGATTCTGTTACTATTATTTCCATTGAATCAGTTGTTGCTACTTCTTCCATGGACTCTATTACTGTTATTTCCACTGAATCAGTTGTTGCTACTTCTTCCATGGACTCTGTTGCTGCTATTGCCTTCTTGGATTCTATTTCAGGTTCTTCAATTTGTTTCTCTACAACCACTTCTTGATTTTCCTTGGATCCTTGTTCCTTAAATTGAGAAATATCCTGCAATGTTATCTTCTTTTTCTTGTACCATAACTTCATAATTTTTTTTTTTAAATTAATGTTAATAGTATCCAAATAATCTAACCAAGGATAACCAAGAACAATATACTCATCATCCATATCAATAACACATAAATATTAATGTAAAACATATTTATCCCTGGTGATATTCAAATATTCAAAAATCTGAACATGCTCACCCTCTAGTTGTATGTCCTTAATTTTTGTTGCTTGAACTTGCAACTTCTTAGCCAAAACAATATTAATAAAATTATATTTGCTACCAGGGTTAATGGAAATAATAACCCATCCCTTTTGAATACTTCCATGAACCTACAAAATAGAACTTTTAGCTGAATTTAAACTCTTTTTTATTCTACTCTTGCTTTTGTAAATCCAATGATGTACCTTCTATATTCCTCTCATTATCTTCCATGGCCTTTTTTCTCTTTCTCTTTAAGTAATTTTATTTATTTTTCATAGTCTTCATTTTGTTTCTTGAAAACTTCCCATTCTCCTTTCATTTCATTCCGCTCATTTTGAAATCCCTATAGTTTATTTTTAAGGTCTATGATGACATCCATCAAGCTATCTATATTTTTATCCCTTTTCTTAAGTACTTCCTTAAGATATTTCTTACAATCTAACTTTATTTGTAATTGAATAGGTACCCATGTGCTCAAGAATGTTGGTTCAATTTGATCCCAAGTGCACAAGAATTTACCCCTAGCAAAGTTGTCTACCCATTCTAAAGCTTCCCCCACAAAAAAATTGCAAAAGGAAAGGTTGAAAATATTATATTGAGATTTTACTATTTTCAACCACTCTCTCACATCAATATCATTTTTTCCATTAAAATTTTGTGATGCCATAGTTGATGCCCTAATGCAACTAGGGTTTTTTGACAATATATATCATGCCCTAATGCAAACTAGGGTTTTATGGAAATAAATATCTTTCCATTGAGTTGAAGCTAAAAATCCATATAGACAACTAGATCTACAATTTTTCTTCCAAACAAAATAAAGTGCAACTGATTTGCTTATCCGAACTAAACAAATTTCATCTTTCGAAAAAATTTGCGAATTGAAAATTTATCACTGCCCTTATTCCAGATGGCTGACTTCAGAAGGTCGTATCTCCCTCAATACTACTCGGATTCCTTCATATGACCTCTAATTTTAAATATCTTCAAATTTTACACAAACGGATCCAAGAATTACCTGAATCAGATAAAATTTTGTAGAGATATGGATTCTAAAAGATGAGACATTTTTCTAGAAAAACTTTGTAAAATTCGTCACTATCCTTGTTCTGGATGACTAAATTCAAAAGGTCGTATCTCATTCAATACTGCTTGGATTCCTTCATATGACCACTCATTTTAAATATATTCAAATTATACAAAAATTGATCTAAGAATCAGATAAACTTTTATAGAGATATGGCTTCTAAAAGACGAGATATTTTTACAAAAAAAATCTGCAAAATTCGTTACTATCCTTATTTTAGATGACTAAATTCAAAAGGTTGTATCACCCTCAATATTGCTCATATTCCTTAATATGACCACTCATTTTAAATATCTTCAAATTCTACACAAACTTATATAAGAATCGCTTGAATCGGATAAATTGTCACAGAGATATGGCTCCTTAAAGATGAGACATTTTCCAAAAACAAATTATGCCCTAATTCTACAATTTCACACAAAAATACCCACTTTGCCAAAATAGTTGCTCTGATACCACTTGTTGCAAAAATTTATTATCATTAACATAAATTATTCACCAATATGCAAAAATATCAAATCATTCATCCACAAATAATTATATACAATAACAATCCATAAATGAGAGAGAGATAAATAATACCCTTAAGGTAGGGAAACACAAATAATCATTAAGGAAGGAATAACTCCACAAGATCTCCCAAGATGAGAGATGCCACTTAAGGAGGGCAAAGTCCCATAGGCCACTTCATGGGCAAAGACGATTACATAAGATTCATTTCCATTGATGATTACAATGACAAATATC
The DNA here is from genome assembly GCA_028583015.1 of Wollemia nobilis. Classification (NCBI taxonomy): domain Eukaryota; kingdom Viridiplantae; phylum Streptophyta; class Pinopsida; order Araucariales; family Araucariaceae; genus Wollemia; species Wollemia nobilis. The sequence goes on from JAQPPZ010016964.1 coordinate 3,075,577, forward strand.
TCTTCTTTATATATTCGTCTTCTTATTCTACTTTGGGGAGCCTACTACTAATATAATTATAATATAATATAATATAATATAATATTATAATACAATCAACCTTAGGTTATGTGTGGCCCATGCCAACCCTTATACAATATAAAATATATCCCCAAATATCTATTCCTAGGTACCCTACCAATTTGCCTTGATTAATGTAATTGCCTAGGTTCATAAATTAATGTGAAAATATTGCTATAAATGGTAGTTATTTCAAGAAGTGCATTGAGCAATGAAATGGATCATTGCTAGCCAATAGATTTTAAGCATGATGAAATTTTATTGGTGCCAGAGATTTCCAAAAGGTGATCATTATTTAGAAAATCATCCAAGGCACACACGATATTTTGCATGTAATTAATAGCTACTACAAACCAACTAAATCCACAAATGAATGTTATAAATAAAGCTCCATCTTAAGCTTACCATCTTGCTAAAATTTTGGTTGCAAAGTGGAGGTGAAGGCTCCAGTGAATTAAGGAGATCAATCATAGTAAAAAAAAAATTTTTTTACAGAATGGCCTAAGGAAAGAAAAGTGCCATCATACAAAAGACATATAAAGAGTGGTGAAATAGGATGATGGGCATACACGATACTATAATAGTAGTTAAGTCAAAGCAAAAGAGCTTTTGAGAGGGGTCTAAGTCCAAAGGGAAGATATTCTCAACAAATCACCCAGTCAATGTGGTGTGGCATTCATGGCTAAGTAGATTCATGCCCATAATAGTACATCTGTACCCAAAATTCATAGAGGCAGTGGTGAATTATTATGACCCCAACACAACTATGGTTTACAATTTAGCTTTGGAGCCGTTATTTACCATTAGTAAAAAATATATGGCTAAAGAATTTACAGTCAAAGACATCTCTTGAGTTGTACTAAAGAGAATCAATTTGGAGTAGCAAAGTTTGTACTTAAAAAAATATATAGTTTGGACTTGGGTCACCGAGGTGGTAGGGAAACTGCCAACAAATTGAATGACCAAGACCAAAAATCTAGGAGAATTTAGCTCACATGCACAACCAATTTTATCAATATTGGTATTAATATTGGGTTTAAGGATGGACTCCATCATATACCCATATTAGATAGGCATAGCAAATGCAATAATGGTAGCATTTTCATCCATCACACTAGACTAGGCTAAATTTTTGGCCAAAAGTATACGTGAACAATTGAAAGCCATGAAGAACGGGTATTGTGAATTATTTACATACCAATCATACTTGGCCTATCTCATATTTTTCTACATGATCACTAATAAACATGACATCAAGGTGTAGATGACAGATGATAAGGGTTTGGTGCATCCTATAGTAGATTAGACCCTTTTTCTGAGGGAAAGCTCCTCATATATGGATTTCAATAGGTAATTTTTGGGACCTAATCTGACAAAAAATTATGGGAAATACCCCCATACCACACCTAAAGTCAAGGATATATTAAGAGAAATTAGACAAGAATTGGAAGATTGGTTCCTCCTAGAGCAAGGCACTATTTTCATGTTATACAACTTCCCAAAATATCCATATTGTTGCCATACTACGTCACCAATTATCTTTTTGAACTAGAGTATTGTAGATAAATATATATAATAGAGAAAATTTTTGGTCCATGTGTCAAGAATATAATTTTTTGGCTCCCTATCAAATTTGAATGCATTACTATGTCAAAGAGAGAGTTGGAGCAATATCACGACCTAGAAGCTAAGATGGCAACTTTGTAGTTACCAATGGTGCTACATATATGGAACTAGAAATCGAATGACATCTTCAAGGAGAAGCTATCTAAGATAAATATTAAAGCACACACATTCAAACATGTGCTAAACCCAAAAATTAAAATATTCAATAATCAGCAGAGGCCCATGTGGCACTATTCAACTATATGGCTGCAAGAGAGGCTACCATGGAGAAAATGTTACAGCCAGAAGATAATGAGTGTAACAAGAAACACAACGAGCTACAATACTGGAATTGTAGTATGAGGTACAAATGTATGAAGTAGAAGCTACATTGGTAGAGGCTAAGCATACAAAGGAGAGAGAGCTTAAAGTAAAAGAATCCAAAGGTGGAGGAGCTAGAGTGGAAGTGCAATAAAAAGGTACATTTCCTAAACCCTCCTCACCATCTCCTCAAAGTCCCTTATCAATCAAAATTCTAGCCTCTCCACTCCCTCAAACCCATCCATCATCAAAAGTGACCCCTGCTATTGTAGCACTTACATTAGAAGCACATCCCTCATCACCCATTTCATCATCCCTCTCATTCACTCCACTAGCTAAGTCATCCATTCTAAAAGAATCAATCACTTTACTATCCATAAATAAAAAGCACCAAGAATTTTAGGAAAAAATATCCCCTATAAAGACAATGTTTCTTACCCTCTTACTTTATCACCTGTATTTATTGCTACTCCCATACTTCCCTTTACTACTGAAAAACCACTCTCACAGGTATTTTCCACCATTTAGACTGTAGAAGAGAACAAAAAGAAGTGGAGGGAAGAAGAGCATCAAAAACAACTGCAAGAAAAGGAGGAAGCAATCACCATGGGTTATGACACACTGGACCCAATTGAGGAAAAAGAACAAAGGTGACTGCTCATCCGAAGGTAAGGAAGCCATCCTCCTAAATGAGATCGAAAGAGTGGCAGATAAAATAACACAACAAATATATCTTCAAGATATCCAAAGTAGAAACTCTCTAGGCTATTCATATAAAGGCAAATACGCTATTTGTATAGTCCAAGAGAATAAACAAAAATATAGAAGCTACTAAAAAGAATATTGAGACTTTATAAATCAAGCTTGCTAGAGAGAAGGTTAATCTAGATGCACTCAAGAACGAAATAAAAATATTGAAAGGGATATTTGATGAAGCCCTTTCTAAAAAGGAGTTGTAGAAGGATGAGAAAATTAAGATCTTGGAGATAAAATTGCAAACCACATGAGGCACAATACAACAATGAGATTCAGAGTTGCTAGACCTTCAGGTAAAACTCCAGTAATAAGAGGAAGCCTTAGCTATTTCCTTGAATGAATTACAATAGGATAAAGATAAGCCTCATAGCCCAAAAATCTCAAAGGATTGGCTAAGGCAAGTCAGGAACCACTAGTAGGGAAGGATAAAAGTATTGATCTTACAAGCTTTCCTTTCTTTTTGTACTAAAATGCAAGAGACTGCTACCATATCTCTAGAAGCTAAGAAAGAATTTGATAAGGGTAAGAAGAATTTGATGAGAAAAATCTAGGAAGCACAAGGAATTAAAAAAATATTAAGAAATCTTGAAAAATATACCATTATGCAAAAATAGTTCGACAAATGTGTAGAGAAGTGGATATTCGTAGCTCATCAAATATATTGTGCAACTGAGCTGATCTATCAAGAGGAGCTATTCATTACTCTCAGAAAGGAAACTGATGAAATGGGAAAAATTTCTAAGGAGGTCAAGGCTCTTAGTGCACCAAGTTTGTGGGATGACAACACACACTTCCATAAGGTAGAAGTGATCAACTAATTGTCTGACTAGCAGATCCAAGATGAAAGTGTGGTTGAATCGCTATCAAAACCATTATAAGTAGATAAGGTTTTGTATTTTTCTACAAAATTTCCTAAATCTTAGCCAAATAAGAGGAAATATCTAGAAGAAATAGCGATCCTCCCTATAGGAATCTTTGCAGATTGAAAAATCTTGTATCTAAACTTAGGGATATTCTAGAGCCTCCATTGAAAACTTAGTATATTATGTGCCAAGAACTCCACATCCCCATGATATCTCAAGCAGTATCATAATAGGCCGAATCATCTGAGGTGACCTCAAAAAGGCAATCCCACCAACAAGAAGAGCAAAAAAAACCCCCTAGATAGGGGGGATGATTAATCCTTTTCTTGTACTATAACAATTTCATACTTGTATAGTTGTATCATAGTCTTTTAAGCAATTATGACTCTGAAGCCCAATTGATCATATTAAAAGAAGCGACACTGACATAAATGATACTAATAGACAAATAAGAAGGAAACTACAATGCGTTCAGTCAGGATGAATGAGATAAGCCCAAGTACTAAATATTGTTATAAGATGAAGTTTTTCCAAATCATAATTATGATATAGTTATCAGTTGGCACAAGTGGGAATTAGGACTTAGTCCTATTTAAAGGCCACATCCAAAGAGTATCTCTCATTGCTAAGAATAAGCTTGATGGAAAGAAATATGAAGAAAATAGGTTTGATGGGAGGAAGGAGCAAGAGCTAGACACTTTAAAGTAGCATAATGGATAAGTTATTACTCGAATGAATTAAGAAGAAAGGAAGAGACAAGGAAGACAATAAGCAGAAGAATGGTGATTTTATAAAATGCTTGACCTAGACCTGAAGTAGTTGTTAGTTGCAATTAGAATTACTCATGTAACTTCAACTTTGTGAGGGTGTCCTATTTTTTAGGTACCTCTATTTTTTATTTATGCTTCCCTTTTTATGATTTTGTCTATATTTGTGCCTATACACTTTACCACAAACTCCATTTTATGCATTTTTCATTCAAATTTTTTGGGAGTGTTCCATTCCCAAGGTTTCATTGTGAACTATTTTTGTTTCACTACTTCCATTCCCCCTTGTCTTACCACCTATACAATTTGCTACAAACTCCACCATCCATATTGTTTTTAGTATTTTGTTTTCTCTTTTCTTCTTTTTATGCTGTTTGTGCTAGTCTACATATATCAATATGAGCAATCCATATTTCTATTTCTATGGCATATAATCAACCAGTATGAGTTCTACTTTTACATTAAGAAAAAACCCTATGAGTTGCCAATAATGTGGATGCTTTTAAACATTACCCACATGCACTTTGGTAGAAAGTGCAAAAGAGGGCATTATAGGCTCAAACTGCTGAATCAACAGGAGCTCAAACACTTTGGTCTAAGCATGCAAGGGATAGATCCTCAATAACCCGGTATTGGGTGAAAGATGATGAAGAAACAATTTGGCCAAGTCCTGAGAGTGTCAGACATTTTGTACCTCATGTAGCAGCAAACAGGGATCAAAAACTTGTTGCCTGATAGTCGACAAGAAAAAAGGAAAAAATAGCTAAGTCATAAACCTATTGAAGAAACTACCCCAAAACATAAATCAGATGGGTACCAAAAAATTATCACTTAGTGGCATACAATGGACACCATAAAATGTTTCACCCTTGTAAAAAAAAGAATGGGGTATAGAAAATCTACCGATGTAAAATATCTGGTAACTTGTATAAGTTGAAGTTCAAAATTGACTAAGTCCTAGATCCATCAAAACTTTTATACGAGGAATGGGGAAGTAGCGGTAACAAAAGTCCATCACCCATTCAAAGAGTCAAAGAAGATGAAAATTGATTAAGTCTCAAACCCACCAAACATTCTACCCTAGAGGTTGAAGTGAAGAAGTACCAAAAGTCTATCACCCGTTCGAAGAGCAGAAATGAAAAATTTACTAAGTCCTAAACCTATCAAAACTTGTGCACCAGGAATGGGTAAGTAGTGGTACGAAAATTCCACCACCCACTCAAAGAGAAAAGAAGATGAAAATTGGCTAAGTCCCAGACCCATTAGACATTCTGCCCCAAGGGTTGAAGCAAAAAGGTTCCAAAATTACATCACTTGTCCAAAGAGCAAAAACAAGAAAATTAGTTGTCTTGTACCTACCAAAAGTTTTGTACTCAGACTAGGTAGGTCAAGGTACAAAAATTCCATTGCTTGTCCACATAGTAGAGATGAAAAATTGACTAAGTCTTGAATCCACCAAAAATTTTGTACCTGGATTGGATAGGTAGATGTACCAATTATTTGTCACTCATCCTAAGAGAAAAAGAAGTTGAAAATCAACTAAGTCCCAAACCTATTAGAAATTTTGTACCCAGACTAGGTAGGTCAAGGTACCAAATTTTTTTCACCCATCCATAAAGTAGGAATGAAAAATTGGCTAATTCCTAGAATCATTGAAAATTTTATACCCAAATTGGGTAAGTCAAGGTACCAAAAGTCCATTGCCCATCTGAAGAAAAAATGAGGGTGAAAATTGACTCAGTATTGAAAGCATTGGAACTTCTATACCCAAATTGGGTAGGTTAAGGTATCAAACATTTGTCACCCATCTGACGTCTTTTTATGTATCTGACAACCATGGATCAACAAAGGAAAATATAATTTGATATTCAAAAATAGGTGGTCACCATATCATTTTTCCAATAGAGTAGGATCACTTGTCAGACAATATTAACAATGAAATATCTACCTATGTGATCATGCAAATGTTAAGGGTGATTCAATAGAAATGTTAGAAAAGCATTAAAGAACCATATGCAAACATTTGGTAAATATTCTAACATAATGATAATCCACATCTGAGGCAATGATGCCATGATAACTGAATGTATTGTAAAAGGCTATAAATACTAGATTATAGAACGTAAAATGGTTAGCTCTTAAGCTTTTATAACTTACATGTATGAGAGCACATTACAAATAAGAATTATAATATGAAGTGTTGTTTGACCTCTAGTTCATTTTCTTGCAGAACATGTATGTATGAATGGTTGTTTATTTCTAATATAGTCTAGTTAAATGAGCATAGTATTAATTCTTCTCTCTAGATTTTTGTATGTGTTCATTTTCTAGTTCTGGAATCCATAATTCATTGGACTATAAAATGTATAAGATATTGTTCTATGATTTATAAAATTGGTTGGTCTGTTAGGTAGTTAATATAAAGTCTTGATTGCATAGATTTTATATCTTATGTATTTTGATGTGGCTTAACTTGCACCATTATAAGTTCTAGCTTCAAATTCTTTTGTCTCTTTCAATACACTTTCCCCCCATATTTTAGAAACAACTAGTTAGGACCACATAGGAACCGACCTCCTTTGAAGATTGACCACTAAAGCCTCACAACTTGTAGGTCATTCAATTTTGGTCAAGATAGGTCGTTCAATTTTGGTCAAGATCTTTGGGCACATAATATTACCATAGGTGGATTTTTAGACCAATAGTTAGGACCCTTTATCATAACTAGATGGCTTTGAGGCCTACCGCCTAGCCACATTAGACAACAAAAAACATAAAGAACCAATGAATATCATGCATCTCAAAATATATTATACATAAAATGTTGTATTTTTTTCTTGTTTATATAATTGAATGCACACTCATCTGCATAAACATTACACCAAAAAAACACACTACATCCCTTGCATGATTGATTGGTTTGCTTGATCATACCATAGAGTCAAGAGGATTTTTGCAATAACACAAACATTAATCCTTCACATTTTACATAACTCATTTGCATTGCATCCACATAGGAAAGCCTCATGTTGAGCAATCCTCCCAATCCACAAACTTGTATTATTTTAATTTCTTCTAAACCCTCTTCTTATATATCATATTTCTTTTCTTCTTCTCCCTCTCTTGGGTTAAGTGATGTATTATGTAATCATTCACAACCTTGATGAGCCAGCCTCTCCCATTTATTCTATACCAACCTCATGACACCCAAAAACAACAAGAATCAATTACACCTATTTCTCTTCTATCTCTTCATTTCTCATCTATCAAATTTTTTCTCTTCTTTTCTCTCTCTTGAGTTAAGTTATATATGATGTGATAATCCATGTGACCCATCCCTTCCCTTTCTTCTATCACATACATTTTACATCAACACTTCCAATACTTTACATCGACACTTTCAACATGTTATATCAACAATATTTTCAACAAAATAAGTTTTTCACTTCTACTCTCATGATTATTTAATAGGCCCTTATGGAGCATTGTTTCTTATCTAATTATTGCAATCCTACTATTCTTTGTAAGCATGTCATACAACATAGGATAATTTTAGCACTTCAACATAACCTATCAAATCTATCATGACATTTATTTATCCATTTCCTCAAACATAACTTAGCTAATGAACCACCCAAGAAATGAAGCCTTATTCAACCAATATCTTATGGACCCATAATTATTTATGAGTCTCACCAGATATTGGTTGCATGGGGTTCTATTAATTAATTAGTTTACCACCTAACCTTACAAGTCACACCTAAATCAAAAGCCTACTTATTTGATATATCACATGGGTTGAGAAACCTGATTTATTTAATTTATTGTAGATCTACAATTATTTGTAAATCTCACAAGGGACCAGATAAACATGGTCATATTTTCCATTTTATTTACCATCTAAGACTGTATTCAAATACAAATTAAACTCTCATAATTTGCATTTTCAATAAATTGGATTGAAAAGCTTCATTGATCCAATATCTTATAGGCCTACAATTATTTGTAAGTCTTACTAGGAATCAGTTCAATGGTATCTTTACTTTCCACCTGATTTATTGCATCAACATGTAATCATACACAAATAAAAAACCTTGCTAGTTGTTTCTCAAATAAGCCATGCATTCTAAGGAACTTCATAGATCCAATATCTTGTAGGCCTATAATTATTTGATATCCTTACCATGCACTAGATCTATGAGGTCTTCTTAGTTGTCTGGTTTACTATAATAGCATCCTATAAAAATCCAATAAAAATCTTACAAGATACTATTCAAATGAACCACTTGGACTAAGAAACTGTATCAATCCAATGTATTGTAATCTTATAATTATTTGTAAGCCTCACTAGACACTGGATCAATGATGTCTTCTTACCTGCTTGGTTTACTACAATAGTAGATGATCAATAAATCATACTCTCATCACTAACTACTTGTTTAGTAAATCATTTGGGTTGTAGATTTGTGTGAATCTAATATCTTGTAAGTCTACATTTACTTGTAAACATTACCAGTTACTAGATTTACATAGCTCTATTCCTTGACTAGTTTATTATACAAGTGCACGATAAAAAAAAATCCTAAACAATCTACAAAATAACAAAACGTAGGGCCCCAAAGTTCCTATCAAGACAAGTAGATAATATCTATACATTCATACAAACATTCATATTCCAATTAATGTATAGAGAACTTCTCCCATCTCAACCGACACCATAGACCATTGTTTCTATCATAACCATTTTGTTCTTTGTTATATATTAATGACACCTCCGACTGTTCACGTCCCTTACTTCATGTACATACAATTCTTGCATGCACATAAGACAAAGGATAGGTATGGCTAAGATGACTACTGATATATCATCTTGAAACCCTTCCTCTCAAATTGACAATACTTACAACATATCATCAAATGGACTCAAGTCCCTCATTTCAACACATCGCATATATACAAGACCTTTGCATAAATACTAGGTGAAGAAACCAAGGGTGATGAATCCATTTTTTGATATGCTAAACGATTCAATTCCAAATTAACATATTCCAAAATCTTTTCCTCAATGTAAAACTCAACAAACAAACTCTCATCAACAACAAAAAATATCTTCACTGATTTGTAGACTCTTAGGAGACATTGAGACTTGATGATCAACACTTTGTGTCTCTATAATCATTTATGAATACGTCAAGTAGTATATTATCAAATATCTCTGCTTCTTAAAGGTTTACAAGTCAATGGAGTAGGGTTATACATAACGATAAATCATCATTAATTCATGAATATTAGGATTTCCAAAATTAAAAATTGGTAAATATGAGACCCTAGACATCAGCCCATTCACCCAAAACTTTTGGGAGAAAATTTTTTTAGGGTCGGACCGCCCCGCTTTGATAATAATTTCATGATTTTTATTTTAAATTGCTAACCATTCCCACCTATATCATGGACTTTTCACCTTTAAATTATAAATAATTTTATTTATCCAACCAAATTTACCTCTTATACCACCATTATATATATCTAACATGACAATGATACTCATACATTTAAAACATTTATTCTCCTCGAAAAAACCTACAATGATTGCCTAAAATTTTCATAGTGCATAAAACAAAATCAACAAGGACAATAGGTAGTTGGAAAAAAAAATATGGCCAACAGACATAGTAGGCAATAAATAGCAAGTGAATGACAGTAGGCAACTATCAACAAGCAATAGATAATAAATGACACACAACAAGAGATAAACAATAGGTGATTAGTATAAGGCGATTGATAGTAGGCGATAAAAAATAGGTGATAAATAACAAGCGAAAGACAACAAGTGATAGACATTTGTTGTCTTTCATCCATGTTTTATATCTTCCATTTAATTTTCTATCTTTCGATCAATTTTTTTATCTTTCATCTATATCATTTGTCTTCAGTCTAGATTTGCTATTAGATATCCACTCTTTTTTTCTTCCATCCAGATTTGCTATCAGACATCCAATTTTCCTATCAGTTATTCGATTTTCTTATTAGTCATTCATATTTACTGCTAGACATCTGGTTTTCTTGTTAGTCATTTTGTTTTATGGTCAGACGTCTAGTTCTACTGTTAGCAATCCAATTTTTTTGTCAACGATATAGATTAAAAATAAGGGATTTTCAAGACCAGTAATTCTCTTTTTCCAATTCATGTTCATTTTTTGATAAAAGAAAAGAAAATTTCAAGTTTTTTTAACATCGTGTTCACGTTCATTTTACCTTTATATAGGTAAAATGGCACTTGTTGCCAATGGAAATAAGGGAGGCCAATATTTTGATAAAAAGTGTATCCTAAAATACTTTCATCATATATCAAAATCTAGTAAACCATCAAAATATGCACAAATTCAAGGTACACATACCTTTTACTTACTAAATTGTTAATTATTTTATATAATGTATTTCTTCATTAAAAATGATGGTTCTTTGATTGATGGATTTGACCAGTGTTTATCTGCCTATTTTTTTGTTTGAAAAATGTATTGTATTTTTTCTTTAATAGAATGTGCATTTTTAAATCAAAAAATGATATGGAACATCTTTTTATGCAGAAACACTGCTAACCTTGATATGCCTCCACTTCAAGATATCCTTGATAATGAAATACCTACACATGGAATTTTTCATAATGAAATGCAACAATAACATGAAGATATTTGTGAAACTAGCATGCCAAATAAAAAAGAAAATGATACTTCTCATACAATCTCCACTTATGGGGAATCTTCTACAAATAAACCTAAATGTAGAAAGTTAACCAGATGGAATTTTGGAAGAACATTTTAGCTTGAATGATCATCAACAAATCCATTTATTGAGCCAATGCAATCGAAGAATAGTAATGAAATACAACATAATGTAGATGCATGATTTGCAATTGGAAACTCAAAAAGGATCATAGGATGCAACTTAAGCTAGATACAATAGAAAAACATTATGGAAAAGTTTATCTAACAGTAAAAGAAAGTGATGGAACAACTAAAAAACAATTAGGTGTAACGATGCATCAGAATGTGTACATGTTAGATATGCACAAGAATATGAAAAAGAATTAAAACAACAAACTTTGGTTGAGAAGGGTGGAATGAATCAAGCCCAATTTCAAAAAATTCATAAGATCACTTTAGCTTCAAAAAATTTGCAATTTGTTGTTGTATATAATATTATTAAAAATGGTAGACCTATATCCAATTTCATTGTTTATAAACATCTATTTCAAATAGTTGATGTGTAGAACCTTCCTAGCGCCCATTGGTTAGATCGAAGTGGTTGGAAAATAGTAAAATGTCTCTAATTGGTTGAGAAAGAGGATATCATAGAAAAAGTAAAACATGCCAAATTTATTTCACTTTCAATTGATGAGGTAACTCTTGTTGAAAACACATCTTAGATTTGCATGCATGTTTACACATTGGAAAATCATTTAAGGCGACCTCATCTACATGCACTATATAAGATGATGGAAAATTGTAATGTGAAAAACCTTTACAATGTTGTTGTAACTAGTTTGAGGAACATAATGGGAATGAATGATATAGAAATAGCCTCTAAGTTAATATGCGTTGGAGCTAACGGTGCTGCTATAGTGCAAGGACACAAGAATGATCTTTATGTTCAACTATAGATATTAATTACTCTATATTTGATCCATATTCATTCCATGGCTCATAGAATGAATCATGCATACAAAATTGTGAGCACATTTGAAAATGTAACGAGAGTGGAAGAACTTGTCCATGAAATTCATTCTTATTTTTTGTGTAGTCCAAAAATATTTTCAAAGTTTCAATAGTTTGCACTAGGAATTACTAAAGGTAAAAAATTGTTAAAACATGTAGATACTAGGTGAATTTCATTGTTTCAACCAACAATTAGAGTTTTCAAAAAATATCAATCTTTACCAGAGTTTATTGTATGCAAATCGTAGGGCAATTGATAAGGCTAAATATTTGTTATACCGTATGACTAACTTGGAAACACTTCTCATATTATGTGGTATTCTTCCAATGTTAGAAGAAATGAATGCTTTGACTAAAATTGCATAACAAAGATCAATTTATATTGTGGATTTCATCAGGATGAGAAAACAAATTTGAATGCATATTGATATGTTGTACACGTTTGGTGAAAGTTTTATGGATCCCATGTTTGACAGTTGGAGAATATTAAAAAACATCAATGATCCTCAAAGTTTTTGAAGTTCAACATCAACAATCATCTTTGTATTGATATCCACAGAAAGGAGATACCTTTATATTATTTTGATAAGCGATCAAATATAGCTACAAATAAAGTTGAACAAATACCCATAACATACAATAAATTTGATGTAGTTGTACACAATACAAATATTAAACTAAGAAAAATAGCAGAAACCTTGACAAGAGAAATAAGAGATCATTTTCAAAAAAATGAATTACTTGAGGCTATGGGTGTGGTTAACCCCATGTTATAGGATCCTTGTACTGAATACCAAAATTTAAGTATTTTATTTGTCAAATACATAGACATTCTTGTTAACTATTTCACTAAATGATATTGAAATCAATGGTATTCTCAATAAAAATATTTTGATAAAATAATAAAACCATTTTGGAATGATAATAGTTGGTCAATTTTTATGATTGAATAACCATCATGAACCAGGTTCTATTACACGATTGTATCCTAGTAGTGTTTTACAACATATGATTATTGAATATTTTCATTTATATGAATTATGTCAAATGACGATCTTGGGATCTATGGAAGATGAAAGGGTGTTTAGTGCATTATCTTTTGTAAAATCTAAAGTTCACAACAAGTTGGATAAAAATTTGAAAAATTGTTTGAGATCATATATGTCAAACTATAAGGTGGAACAATATCCTTATGATAGAGCTTTGGCATATTGGAAATATTTAGCATACATAAGAGGTGTCTCAAATACTCATGATGATGAGGATAATGATACTTGCAGTGAACATGTTGTAGAGACACAAAGTTTAGGTATGCGTACAAAATATTTTGGACAATTTGCAAAGTGTTTGTTTCATCTTCCATAATTGTAATATATGGATGATTTAAAAAGTTCAATATATTTCACATTATTTGTTATTAGTTTTCTATAGCATTTTGAAAATTGACTTTTTGCTTTACTGAGACTTTGAAATTTATTTGACTATGTGTATGTGTTCATAATTTATTTGTTTTGATATCATACCGTTGTTATTGTATTGTGTCTATTTTAAAAAAATTGTATGTTTTTTATCATAGATATGCGATTTGATTTTCTGTATATGTTCATTAAATTTTTTAAATATCATAGCCAAGTGCTTGATTTTGTATATGTTCATGAAATTGTATGTTTAATATTTAAGCCTTGTTATAGGATTATTTGTCTATGATATTTAAATTATATATTAGATTTGTATTTTATAAAGGCTAAGTAGATATTTGTGTTGCAATTCATTCATTTAAAAAGTGTTTATAAAATAGAAGAGAACTTTTTTCCTATGTCCATCTTGACTAGCAATTCATTTATAATTGATAATCGTTTAATGCATCCACATTAATAAATTAAAACATCAAAAAAATTAAAATTCCATGGTTTCAATGACTAAAAAAACAAAATTTTAGATAGACAATACACAATTTCTGGAAAAGATATATATTTTTTTAATTTGAAAGCATTCTTTTACAATTTATAAATTTTTTTACTGCTATACAACAAAAGTTATAGTCAACTATTAAGATTTCTAATGGATGCCTAAAGCATCAATTGGATCTTCTTGAGGTTGAGGTTGTTTTCCCTCATCAGTATCCACTTCTAGTGCACCATCTCTTATCAAACCTTTTTCCATTGTGTTCAACCTCGTTAACAATGCTCTTCCTTTTGTAGGATATTCCTACGATATTGTACCTACTTCTTTCTCCTTTGTTTTTACAAAATGTTAGGATCTAAACCATTTTCTCTGATGATATTCTTAAGCAAATTGTTATCCCTTATTGTGGATTTTAATCGTTCTTTCATTTGGATAGATGCTTACAAACTATTTTTTGAAGTTTTCAAATACACTTTCATGTTGCTCACTTGCTTCTTTAGGCATTCAAAAATTAGACTGCAAAAGAGAAGAAAAATATGTTAATATAAATAAACAAAATATATGTAATTAATAAATAAATTTTTGTTATGCATAAAATATATGACTTGAATCAATGACATCTCTTGCAACTTCTAATTTTTTCTTATCACTAGCCCATTGGTTGAAAAATGCTTGGGCTTTAGCATTGATATTTTCTAATCTATTCAACATAATTTTCAAAATTTCATCATTATACATGGAGGTAGTCTTCACCTTGTTGGATTCAGCCTTATGTAACAAAACTTTAAGCTTTTACGGTTCATTCTCCACCAATGAAAAATTTCCTATCTTTTTGAAAATTTTTATATTAATCATTTATTTCTTTAATCAAAACCTTTGCCTAATATTCCCATTCTTTTAATTATTCAATATCTGAAAGCAAACTTTCTTTAACTATTTTTTTTTTAAGCGAAAAACCCCTTATGGGGCCGCCTTGGTCTAAGAGACCATGAACAGGGGGTTCTACACCGTCAAATTCACCCGGGGTCACACCCAGCCCTGCCCGCACCAACATTATCAATTGGATTTTGGGTACCCAATTCAACTTTTTGATAGGGTGGAGATTTGAACCTGGGACCTCCCTTGGAAGATTGCCCTCTCCTCTCCAACTCACCTACAACACCTGGGTAACTTTCTTTAACTATTGCTTCACAATTATAAGCTAATAAAATATCTTTTGAAAAATTAACTTTCTCATCATCAGTGAGAGAACGTTGGGTGGTGATTTGATAGGTAGGGGATGATCTAAGTATAGCGGTCACTAACATGATAGCATCTTGTGCTTCATTACACTTTTGTGGATCCTAAAATACATTAGTGGCCTTGAAAGGCAAAGATTTTGGATTGTTTTCTTGAAAAATATAATCATCATCAAGAGACATATTGGGCAATTATGAAATGTTGGGTATACTTAAGATATTTCCAATAGAAAATGTTGAGAGTTTGACAAGGCCTGTGTTTGAATTATTGCTCATCCTAAACCCAATGGCGAAAGGAATTGTTTCCCATGCATGAAGTGTTGGCCTCTCATCAATGGTTGATGTGGTGAAGGCGGTGGAAACATCGATTTTTTTTATTTGGAATTTAGCTGGCTCCCCTATAAAATTTTACATTAAAATTTTAATTAAAACTATTGTAAATATATAATGCATCCATGCAACGTTTCTCTCATTGATAATGGATCCATTCGACGTTGCTTTGAAAACATATAAAAATTTTCATTAAACTAATTATAATATTAAATCAATAAAATACATAACTTTAAATAAAATTTTCAAATAATAAGATTACATTTTCCATGCGAGGGTTGATATACTTATTAAACATCAACTGGAACATTTCTAGATATTAATGGAGCTGGACAAGGAACAGGTGAGGAAAACCTCATATATTTTGCACTTTTGGTAGCAAGTATTGGTGTTAATTCCAACTGTGTATTGGAATCTCCAGTGGCTTCCTACATGTGACTCCTTATAGCGACATTCCTTCAAGTAGTAGTGGTGGATGCTTTTATTTAAATTCAAGGAAAAATTAAAAAAAATTAGTTTATTCAAAAATATAATTTTACCTACATTTGTTGGGTTTTTAGACTAGCAATCATCAAGCTCAAGTGAAATGAGGCAAGAGGTGGGGTATCTTTGATATTGTAATATGCATTTGGTTGTCTATGAGCGTTGATTAGATCCTATTTAATTCAGTTTGAAATGTAGGTACTCTAGTCAAATTTGGTGCCCCAAAGACACCAAACCAAACAAGTCAACACCTAAAATGGGATGTTTGTAGTTCTTCCTTACAAAATAATTCTTGCTTAGAAGAATTCAAGGCAATCATAAAGGAATTTGTGTGAAACGTTTGAAATATTTAAGCCCCATTTGGACTTAGTAGAGTGAATTGCAAAAAATTCAAAGACAAAATTATTATTTGAGAATTATAGGATAAAAAAACAAAAAACAAAATTAAAAAATGCAGAATACCTACCTATCAAAACTTCTGTTGCAAGACCGTAGTTGGTCTCTAGGTATCTTCTGTTGTCGTCATTCAAAGCGTACTAATTTGTGATAGGTTAAGCATTATTATATGGCAACCCTTTTAGTCTATGTGCATCTAAATATTTCACATTAAAAGAAATATTTTTGCTATCAATGGTCATCTAGACAATGGACACGTCATCATCGTAGGAGTTAATATTTTACATGAAATCGATATGGTGTTGTACTGGACCATTTTTTGTTAATATTGTAAGACCAAATAGTTAGAACCATTGGGTATCTTGTCCAAGTGTGTTCAAAATATTGGAAGATAGTTTTAGAAATAAACCTTTAAAGGAACAAGAGAGGAAGAGCTAGCCATTTGAACTAGAGCTTAGAGTAATGTAGGGAATGTGTTGTAGATGTCTAGTGCTCTAATTTGGGCTATAAGGGAAAGGTTCGAGGGATGTACTCAGTGTTGCTCTGATCTACGTTGTGAGAAAAAAAGACAAAAAATAATCGTTTATGCCTATTTATAGAAGTCTACATGCCTGAAGTAAATGCATGCTTGAAATATGTTAATATTAATGCCACATGACAACATTTAATTGGAGCTTTTTATAGGCATAGACAAAAAGAAACTAAATGAACGATAGTAAAAAGCCTTGACTATAGACAACAAAAAAAAAACGACAAATAGTAAAACAACAAATGATAGACTACAAAAAAGATGGATGATAGACAACAAAAAATCTAGATGATGGACAACAAAAAATAGGATGATAGGCAACAAAAAATATGGATGATGGACTAAAAAAATGTGGATTTCGAATTGCAAAAACATGGAAAATAAACTACAAAAACTTTGGATGACAAGCTACAAAAAACTTGGACAGTAGACTACAAAACATCTTGGCGATATACTACAAAACAAGTAAATGATAGACTGCAAAACAGTTTGGCGAAAAACTGTAAAATAACTTGGATAAAAAACTACAAAATAACGTGGGCGATATTTTATATCCTCTATCCTATGTTGTTTTCCATTTGAATTTGCTATCATTCGTTTGAGTTTTATGTTTTTTTTTTTTAATTTACATGGTGGAATCGGTAGCCGCCACGAATCTGGGAAGGTTGTCTAGCTTTTATGGCCGCCATAGTATTCTATGCTGTCTGCCCCAGAAGATGCCACACAGATTTTCGTGCAGTACGCCCCTATAACCACCATGCCACAATCAATTTAAAAACCTTTTACACCGCTGAAAGCACTAGGAAAGGGACAAGCGTTCAGTCCGACGAGGCCTGAGATTTGAACCTTGGACCTCTGCCCCCCTTATGGGTTTTGGATGAATCAATCAGTCTACATCTTGGACCTAAAATAAATTTCATTTGAGTTTTATGTTAGACATCAAGTTTTAGATTTTGTTGTCAGATGAGAGGGTTTACTGCCAAATGCTAGATTTTATGATCAACCATCCATTTTTGTTGTCAACCATTCATTTTTTCTATCAAATATTTGATTTTGTTGTTAGACATCTGGTGTTTCTATTTATCATATATATTTCCCTATCTTTCATCCACTACATGATAAATTTTCCACACTTTTATAATTTTTTTGGAAAAAAAAGAAATTCACCATCTGTATTATATGAGTTTGGATACAATTTACCTTGATTTCGAAACTTATTTACCCTATTTTTATAAATACATTTTTGGTTTGACCTCTTATGCATAACCTTGCAGTGGAGATATTATCTTCACATCAACAAGTCTTTCAAACTAGGGGTTATGTTATTATACAAATCTCTATGAAAAGATGATTCCTTTTCCCCATGTTTTGCATATATACAATTATGTGTACATACGTCAAACAAAGGACAAGGGTTTCTTATTTTCTCATATTATCCATATGAAAGTGTTACCCTCATTCTAAAAAATTTGTTGTCACATAGATTCTCAAATATTTAATACATCAAATTTGCTTTCAGGTACCAACATCATTCCTCATGTGTTTGTAAATATTTGCACACATGTTAGGAAAAGGACCTATGACTCGAAAGTCCCATCTTATGCTTTCAAAAATTCAAAAAAATATCTAGCAAATACTTCATCTGCATGACCAAACGCATAACCTGATGTGCTTTTTAATCAAACTTGTTTAATATACCCACCTAAACCATATACTCACAATTACATTATGGATACGATGGTTGGGGGCTTATGATTTCAAAACCTCTATTGGCATATTCAACAATGCACTTTCATTCAAATCTAAAATTTCTTTACACATCAGAGGTGGCAATGAGTGTTAAGTCTAATTCCTCACATACATGTAATTTTTTGCATATACATTAGGTAATGGACATATATACCCTTGTTATCCTCACTTGTATGTCAAGAAATTTAAGACACTATATTACATTTCAACTAAACATTTATTTAATCAGGGGTAAACCTCCTCCAAAATCATACTAGTTTCAAAATATCTACACTCAACATGCATGTACAATATTCAAAAAATAAGTCATATCTATCATTACACATACTTCAAAATCCTACTTAAGAAACACCTATCGAAAAAACATACAATTAATTATTATTTTATTTGCATAAAATCCTTTGGGTACACCTCTTAAATAATGCATAAAATCCTTTGGATACACCTCTCAAAACATGCATAAAATACTTCATGTATGCCTCTCAAAGCATGCATAAAATCCTTTAGGTATGCCTCTCAAAGCATGCATTGCTAACTACTAACAACAAACATTTTATACATATTATAGGTACCTCATAATGTATTAAGTGCTTGTCTTTTATACAACATCATAGGCCAGCATTTAAGCATGATGAGATTATGTTTCCATTCATGGAAATAGGCAAGTATTATCTAGGTTCAAAGGTTATCACTTCACACCAAAAGTTGTAAATGAACACTTGTCTTTTATCAGGTCTAGAGACCATCACTCACGCAAGAAACAAATAAATGAGTGCTTGTATTTTATTCAAGTCTAGATACAAGCACTCATAAAAGTGACATACATCTGAGTGTTTATCCATTTATGAGACCCTTAGATCACCACTCACCAAATTAACTACTCTCTTTTAGTGTTTATTCATCATATAACTTATAAGGTCATCACTAAGTAAAACATCAATATACAAATGCTTACTGTCAATAAAAACATTGCATAATAAAAACAACATCAAATTAGAATTATATCAAATAATCATAAATACAATCACCACACAAAGAATTCAACACCAAGCATAATGTCATTACTATATATGATGCCTTAAAACCATACATGTTGTCAGGAAAGGTGTATCACAAAGATAAAATTTATACACTTAGCCTCTATGAAAAATAGGGTGTACCACATCCTAAAATTGGTACAATCACTCCAATATCCCCATAAAATCATCCCTATGTCTCATTTGTCTCCTAGTGGAGGTGAAGGCTAATAAAACCAATCAATCATTACGAGTAATGGCTCACAGATTGTGTTCTCAATCAAGTTTGTGAGGGTGAAGGCTAGAGCTACTCTAAAGGTACAACAATGTGATACAACTATTGATAATACTTAATATTACTCCTCTCCCTCTCTTCTCTCACATATACAATTTGTAACTCCTATTATGACCTATCCATGTTCACTCATGACCTATCATAATTGACTCTAACTTTGTCTAAGTTAGTCCTCATACTATCTAAGTTAGCCTTGGTTTTTTCCAAATATTCTCTTGTTTGATATAGCTAATGCTCCAATGGACCCATCATTGTAGCTACCACATCAAAAATCATCCCTTATTCAATATTTTAGAGAGAATCATCTCTCTCCTAAACCTCGTACTTTAAATTTAACTAAATACTAGTAACAACCTCTTAATATATTTTCCTATCCTTTGTAAGCTAGGTTACCTGCTCTTTATCTCTAGTAGCCTCACCTTTAGTTATTGCTAGCCACCCTCTCATGTCCTTCAAGCTATGATAAAGGGCCTCAAAAATTTTCTTTCTTCCCTTTACAACTATCCTGCTATATCATGCCCCAACCGAGCTACTAGGTCCTACCCTACTAAACACTGATGACAATAGTAGGATCATAGCCAATGGGGGCACATCTAAAGGAATGCCCACCACACCACCTTTAGCTTCCTACCTCATATCCATGTTATCCTTCCACTCTCTTCCAAGGCATCATAACACTCTCCTTAAGAAATTAGTTATATCATGCATGACGAGAGCATGATCCATCAATGGTACCCTTGTTGTGTGTCTAGTAGGTGCGAACCACTTGTACTAGGGAGTGTAATTAGTTATCACCCCAACATCATCCCTTGGATGAGCCAACACTATAGGATCATCAAAATCTATCTCTATGAAGGTAAATAGATCAATAGGCTCCCACCACCTCTCCTAGGTAACCCGCTACACCCATATATTACCTGTAACATGTATCCCCTACACCTATCCATATTGCATAAGCACCCAATAATATTGATATAGCTCATGCTTTGTTTCCACAATCTAACCACCAGATACTCTTGGTCTAATCTAGATCCTTGTGGTTGTCAAACCACACATAATTATCCCTCCATGATACAAGATAATATGCACTAGATATAGCTCATCAATCATAAATTGGGCCTATTATAGTGAACCATGGCTAGGGTGAATATAGTTTACCCATCGATAGAATTCAAGCCTCTTAGATCTAGGATACCTCACTCTTACCACATGCTATCGAAACACTATGTGATCCTAGGCACAAACCTAGAGAAGAGTGCGACAAAATAGGCTCTTACCCTTACGATATATAACTTAGTATAAAATATGGTAGAGTCTCGCCAAAATGGTCGATCCCAAGCATAGATGGTCTGATGGTCTCTCAACCCAAAAATAATGACTGCCCATCCCCAAACCATGAATCTCCTGTTCAAGTATACCATCAAGAGCCAAAATATAATGGAATCCAAAAGGGTCATCAACTGATCTATATGCCCTTCCATGTAGGCTTTATTGATCCTCAAAACTATCTTCATCCCTAGAAAATTATCATGCTCTAATAGCAATGCCATCCCAACCACATCATCTATCCCAAGGTAAATGGGCTGACCTTGGATAAGCACTCAAAGGATGTGCCATACATCCTCCAAAGTCATACTCAATCCCAAAAAAACCTGTATAGGATAGGGAGTGAAGAGTGGCTCTTGAGTCTCCCAAACTCAAGAAATGCTCAGCTATGAGCATGAAGAAAGTAGCTAGAAAAATTCTAAAGATACCATGTACCTAGCAGTCCTTGTAGAAGGTTAGGATGAAGAACTTACATACACAAAAGGATATAGATGGAGTACTAAGATCATATCAAGATCGCATGCCCAAAGAAATACCTTCATACCTCTTACTAAGGAGAGCCATCGACCACCAGATAGAATTAGTCTTTGGGGCCAACCCCCTGGCTAGGCCTCCATACAGGTTATTAGGAATCAATATGGTAGAAGTTAAGAAGCAGATAGAGGAGTTGTTGGTCAAGCTACCTTTGACCTTCTTGATCACCATATGGTGTTCCTATCCTATTTCAAATGAAGGACAATGGGATGCTGAGGTTTTATGTAGACTACCATGTTTGAACAACTTGACCATCAAGAATCGGTACCCACTACCCATCATTAATGACTTCTTTGATAAATTGGCAGGTGTGAGATTGTTCACCAAGTTGGACCTGAGATCCAACTACTACCAAGTAAGGATAGCTTCAAGAGATGTAGAGAAGACAACTTGCATGACAAGGTATGAGTACTATGAGTTCTTGATCATGCGATTTGGATTGTGTAATGCCTTAGCAACATTTTGCACCCTTGTGAATGATGTGTTCAGACACTTATTGGATAAGTGCATAGTGGTCTATCTTGATGACATCTTGGTTTTATCTAATAACATGGAAGAACAAAAGGCCCATTAGAAGTAGGTGTTTGAGTTACTTCGAGAAAATGAAATATACATGAAGAAATAAAAGTGCACCTTCATGCAGGAAGAAGTGAACTTCTTGGGTCATGTTGTAGGTCAAGGGAAGATTCAATCAGATCCAAAGAAGCCAGAAGCCATTTGATATTGGGAGGTCCAAAAGGACATGCATAGAGTACAATAGTTTTTTTGGGCTAGACAACTACTATCGATGCTTTTTCAACCAGTACTCGAAGATTGCATCCCCAATGATGGATCTGATGAAGAAGGACAACAAGTGGAAGTGAACTCCACAATTCCAAGAAGCCTTCGAGCAGTTGAAAGAGATACTAACTACATATCTCATCTTGGTCTTGCTTGACTTCCTCAAACCCTTCAAAGTGCACACCTATGCATTTTATTTCAACCTTAGAGGAGTGTTGTCCTAGGATGGACACCTAGTAGCATTCGATTCAAGGAAACTAAATGAGATTGAGAGAATATACTCCATGCACAAGAAAGAAATGACCATAGTGGTGTATTACCTCAGATCTTGGAGGCATTACCTTCTCAAAACCTACTTTGTGGTCAAAATGGACAATATCTCTAAATTATACTTTCTAACGTAGATCAAGCTCACTGGGAAGCAAGCTTGATGGCAATACTTTTTGGTAATTTTGATATGGAGATCATACACACTACTAGAAAGGAGAACCAAGTGACTGATGCATTAAGCAAGAAATAATAGTTGGCGATACTTGATGAGTCTTTTGAAGAGCTGAGTCTTGGATAGACCATAAGCCAGTTAGTGTTGGACGAAGACCTTAAGAAAAGGATTTGACATGTCTTGGAAAGTATGCATAAGCAACAACCTTGGTGAAGATAGTAGAGAACAAAGAGAAAATGGGCCTACAAACCAAGCTCAGTCTGAGGGATGAATTGTTATGGTTCACCAACAAACTGTTATACATTCTAATGTGGAATAACTTGAGAAAGGAAGTGATAAGAGAGTGTCACAATATCATTTGGGCTAGAAATCCAAGTCAAAAATGGACCATTGCCCTACCAAAAAGAAGGATTTATTGGCCAAATGTGGAGAAAGATGTTGAGGAATATGTGTGAACTTGTCTTGTGTGCCAACAACATAAACCAAAAATACTACCTCTGCGTGGTCTTCTCCAACCCTTATAATGCACAACTAAGACCACAATGAAACTCGTCTTCAAGTATATGGTGAAATATTGGGGAATTCCCCTAAATATCATCTTAGATTGCAACTCCCGCTTCATGAGAAACTTTTGGCAAGATCTATTCCATATCATGGGAACTAAGACATTCTTGTCGACATCCTATCACCCTTATATGGATGGATAGATAGAAAAAATTAATATTGAATTGGAGGTCTAGCTTTGGTATTATGTCAACATTGATCAATCCAATTGGCTCGACCTTATTAATGGAATCCAATTTGCATATTATAGTCAGAGGAGTGGGTATTGTAAATATTCATCATTCAAACTAGCAAGGGGCCATAAATTGATCATTTCACACACTATTCCAGTGATACACTTTGGAGATCACATGACTGTAGAAGAATACCTACATCGATGGCATGATCGAATAAACCTCATCAGGTTTCACCTTCTAAGATCCATTGAACAAATGAAAAAATATATGGATGGATCTTAGAGAGAGGAATAATTTCAAGTAGATGAGATAGTAATGCTACGGTTGGATCTAGAGGTCTTCAAACCACTTCTTGGTCACCCAAAATCTCTTCTATAGAAGTTTGAGAGCCCCTTCTAAATCATGAAGTGAGTGGGTAGAGTTTCATATAAAATTGATCTCCCATATCACATGAAAGTACATCCTACTTTTCATGTAAGTTAGCTTAAAACCTATCATACAGATAAAGAAGATATGAGACAAGGAACCAACCCACTAGAGTACCACTCAATATCTAGGATAAACACCAAATAGTGTTGGATTGAATATCTAACATGAGAATCCAAGGTTAGGGTAAATAAAAAATATATAGATAATTTCTCATTCATTAGAAAGGAGAAAGTTGAGGCACTTGGGAGCTTGAGAAACATCTATGGAACCACAAATATAAGATCAAAAAGTTCCTTAGATAAATACCCAAGTCAAAAACCCTCAAAACCTCGCTCTAGATAGACCCACTCTCCACAAAAGAACCTGCTAACCCCAACTAGCATCGAGGACGTCACTGAATTTAAGTGGGGGAGGATTATGATGGGCAACCACGTCCTAAAAATCCAGGACAATGCTATGTTTGGTCCATGTATGCTTTCCATGTCCTAGATAACTACAAAGATATTGTGTAAGGTGCCTATATCAATAAGAGAGCTTGGTGATATGGGTGCTAAACCATCAATTGGGACCCAACAATGCCGAAGAGGACTCAAACCTAGCAGTCTGACATTGAATTCAATCCTTAGATAAGAAGAAGAAAATATCTTGTGCCAAGCCTTGAGGCCTGCACACCTAATGATCACTTAGTAATATTGAGACGTTAAGAGGGCCTATAGATCCTAACTATGTAACATTTGGCCTGGGGTCTCTTTGACATCAATATAAGAAATATTTTTTGATGCATTCTCTATCCTTATGTATTTAAGCTCTCGTGTGATCCTATACTCATATGTTGCTTGCTAATGAAGCTAACCTTAGTTGGAAATATCATTGCTCCTTTTTTTGTGTGTAGGACTTGGTCAGGAAACGACCAAGAGAGGCATAGTTCATGATTAGTTTGAATCAAGTGAGCCAACAATGGTGCCAAATGGAGTGTAGGATCACTACCCTACAAGCCTTTCAACACCAGTTCCTTGTACTACTAGGCTAACCTGGTCGACATTGAGTTTTGGTCATTGAGACTCTGTTAGTCTTTTGTGAGCCCTATGCCTATTTTAAGGTAAAACGTCACCCTATTTCAATGATTTATTTTTCCCCATTCAACGTCTAAAAAGTAGCTATTTCCTTCAATCTATTATGATTGTTTCTAATAGGTGAAGTCATTGATTTGTTTTTTGCTATGCTATTTAACATATGGGTGAGTTTCTCCTTTAGGCTAGGGATATGAAATGCTGAGTGATGCATTGCTATTGTCTTGGAGGATTTCCTCTACATGTTGGATGTCGTTCTAGCATGATAAAATATGTAAAATCATTCCTTATAAACCGTGATTTCTTCCCCTATAATTTTTGTCCTTACTATAGTCTTACTTGTAGGAGACATTGAAAATAAACTCTAATCCCAAGCTTGATATGGGGATTAATTTTTTTGGTTTTAATTTATTATTCTTTTCACTGCAATGTTGTAATACTCCCTTCTTGTTGCTGCCCTGCTTTTTGATAGTTGTCACCCCAATTTTTATCATTGTCATGATTTATTTTTTACTAAGGTTTAAGTTAGAAAATTATTTTAATTTTTATGATCCCTTTGATAACTTTTGTAGCCACACAATGGAACCATGCTCACAAGAGCGTGGGCCAAAGGGAAGGCCATTTTTGCATTCCCTCCCCTTTATCCCATATGCTATGGGTAAGGGGTAGGAAGGCACAATTAAAATGGATGGTATTCCATTTTTTTATCAACCACACACAGTGGTCGAGGATACCATCGAGAAGGGTCATCCTGACATGAACTTTACGACCATATAGTATGTTTGTTGTCTAACTTGAAACCCTTTGTTGACCATCATGTTGTTGTTGTCTGCCTCGAGGCTTGGAAATGTTTGGCGTATGTGGTCATCTGGTCAAAAGTTGACCTAATGAATAGAAACCTCCCTTTAAAAATTATATAAAGGGAGTCCCTAATGCCTTGCGACTAGTTGTTTTATGAACATAAGAAAATTGTTTAATAAAAAAAACCCTATTGTTTTAAATTAATAAAAAAAGGAAAGTCCATATTGTCTTTAGATCAATTGATTTCAAATTTTAAGAAATTATTTATAGGGACAGAAAAACCCTATTGTTTGAAGACTAGATGGTCTCTAAATACAAGGAGTAATTGGATTTTGGAGGAACTAACCCTTTGAATAATTGGTTTGGAGGGACAAATAATTTTACCTATGTCCCACTTAGGGGGTTTTGCATATTATATATTTGGAGAATTTGAACCAAATTAGAGATCAATTTCAAGGATAAAATTGATATAACTATGGAAAAATTTTGGGGGAGAAAATAGAATGTTTATCTAGGCCACTTTTGTGGAAAAATGAATGCTAGTTACAGGACAATTTTATGGAAAATTGTATATCAATTTTGTGGAGAAATTGAGAGGATTTTAGGGATCAATTTCATGGAGAAATTGAGTATTTATTTGGGATCAACTTCATGGAGAAATTGAGAGGATTTTGGGGATGAATTTCATGGAGAAATTGAGTATTTATTTGGGGTCAATTTTATAGAGAAAATGAGAGTGCTGGGATCAATTTCGTGGATAAATTGAGAGAGTGTTGGGATCAATTTTATGGAGAAATTGAGTATTTAATTGGGATCAATTTCATGGAGAGATTGAGTGTTTGTTGGAACCAATTTTGTGGAGAAACTTAATTAGAGTTTTGGTTTATAGTTTTGATTTAATGGAAGGATATTGCTGATAATCCTTGGTTAAATGAAAGGTCATTTATGTATTAAATAAAATGGATATTTAATGATTTTAAATGAAAGTGTAGGAAATATTAATTAGTGGATAATGTATTTCATTTGGTTTGATGAGTTGAAATATGTTAGTGGATAATATATTTCATGAGTTGGAAATATACATTAGTGGATAATGTATTTCATTTGTTTCTATGAGTTGAAATATGTTAGTGGATAATATTTAAAGATGTAAAATGCAACACCAAACAATGATAAATAAATTGAATACAAGGAAACCAAAATTACACAATATAAATTCTTATATTAATAGGGGGAGCCTAAAAACTCCATTGTTATAATGTGGATCCTTGAATCCTTTTGATACAAGTTTAAAAATAGTTAGGGTTCTCCAAAACCCTAATAGACAAGGCTGGTGGTGTCTTCAAGCATGTTTTGATCCCAATAGAATTGAGTGGGCTTCTTGATATCTGATGCTAGGCCACTCTAGCTTAAACAACTATTAAATGCTAATGTCACACCTTTAGATATACACACAATGACATAACAAAATAGTTAGTAATACTTGTGAGGGCTTCATAGTGTAAGGCCATCTTTAAGCAGTAATAAATCATAACTATCTGCTGCAAATGAAGTGTACAAAAATAAAAATGCATAAAATTAAGTAATAACTAGTAGCTTTACCTTACTTTGCTTGTTGTCTTCTAATTTGTGAGATTTTGTTGCAGGTGGTAAGCGCGTTGATGCCCTAGCATCGCTCGAAGGCTAGGAGGTATTTAGAACACTTACGTAAAATGCCTGCTAGTCCTTTATGGTTGAAGGAAATACCTATGGGTGCTCGAGACTAGTAGGAGGTACCCAGAGGCATTTTGTGGTGGAAGGGAGGCACCCAAAGGTGCTCAACGATGATAGAAAGTGCTCAAAGGTGCTTGGAATCTAAGGAAAGATGTTGTAGAAGCATATCTAACGAGGGAAAACAAATGGTGATGGCTACGAAAATTATGACGAGCGATAATGGAGGCAGAGGTACTTAGTGTACCAAGGAAATATGAAAGTCAAGGGATCTCAGGGCACGAGTTGCTCAGGGACTAAAAAACTCAATTTAATTTGGGAACTCCGACCAAAGACTTAGGGATTGAGCCATCAAAATGACTCCTATTTGTAATCCAACCTAGGGCATTCTAGGGTTTCAATGATACTAATCATGTGGATGAGATAAAAGCACATTGAAGGGTGGATGTTAAACTTAGGTTGTGGTATGGATTGATGTGGATGGATTGATAGGATTAAATGAAATCAGGTGGCTGGGATTAATTCATTTATATAAATATGTACTAATTATATATGTATTATTTATGTGGATGGATGGATGGATAGGATTAAATGAGATCATGTGGCTGGATGTTGTTTGTTGAGCCAGACACCTATTCCATCAAGCCCATCGCTGAAGCTATCCTCAATGATAGAGTATTAGTTCCATTTTTTAAGATATTTTTTGGGACTGATTGGGATGCCGGTATAGCTTTTGCTTCAACATGGGAAGATAGAGTTGTAATCATTCACGGAGTTGATGTCTTGGTGAATGTAGAGCTTCTTACAGATCTAATAGGACAACTTGCTATTGGTCACACAGTGAGGAGGAAAAAATACAACTAGGAAGTGAAGATTAACCAGTTTGAACCTACATCACCAATCATGAAGCTTATCAAGAAGGGTATATTTTGTAAAGATCTCCCTACACCATGGAAGGAGGTAATGAAGCCAACCATACAATACATCACCATAGATTATCTTGAGTTCCAACTCTGTAGTTTCCACCTTTCTTTTGTGAATCATTTTAGAGATGCAAAATTTCTCAATATTCCAAAAATTTATATTTGTCTATGGATTATACTATAACTTCAACCTATGCCAATAAGGTGGAAGCTTGGCCTTCTCACCAGGGCCTATTCAAGGTCCTTTTTGTTTTTTTGCTATAGAAATTTCCTAAAGGAAATATAACCACTCAAGAAAACATAGAGGATGATACTTCCTCCACCCCTGCCTCTAAGATGAGAGGTGCTAAAATAAAGAGCAAGGAAGTAAAATACCAGGTCTATCTTAGTGTTAATAAAAAGGATAAGGTGGAATTTACTCCCATAAGGAGTTCCTAGAGGCTAAAGAAAATAGATTCATAGAGCCCTAAGAAGGTCAAGTAAGGGGGTGAGGATGACCCCAACGACCCCATTAAAAAATATCTGCAGAAATTAGTCATCCAAGCCATGTTTGCTACCATTACCTATATGGATACCACCTGGGATGCTATTGGCAAAGTCATATCGCAATTGAAGGATTAGATACATACAATTAATTAACTATTTTTCTATGACACCTTCGATGAGGATGCCCCTACAAGTTTTGCTACTGCTGGAAAATCTAAAGCAAAGAAGGATGACGTCATTGAAATTGTAAAGGAAGTCTTCAAGGAAGTGCCCAAGGATGAAACCAAGGAAGGTGAACATGAAACTGCTGAAGTACCTACCATGGAGTAATTGCCTTCCCTACTACTGTTGTTGACCCTTTGGGGTTTCCTCACCTTTTGGTCTCTTTTCTGTTAGTCTTTGTGTTTTTTCTTGTTCCTCTAAGGATGCATTTTGGGCTTTTCTCGCATCCTCTTCTCTTTTCTGCTTTCCTAGGATGCATTTTTGTTACTCCGTGCATCCCTTTATTTTGTGTTGTTCTAAGGCATTGGGGCACCTTTCAAATGCCCCCTTAATGAAAATTATTAACTTACCAAAAAAAATTTAATATATAATATAATATATAAAATATTAATATTAAATATATATGAATAGTGTGCAAAAATGATAGGAAAGCAGGAATGGAGGACAAGTGGCTAAGTTTTGGTGTTGGAAATGATGGGAAAGTAGGAATGGAGGACAAGTGGATAGGTTTTGGTGTCTACATATGCCCCTTTTTGTACTGCGTTGCCTGAAACACAATGCAGTGCAAAAACATGAGACACCTATTTTGGCCAAGTGTAGAAGCAACTTCTCTTGGGATGTGAAACACAAGCTTGAAGATAAAAGAATAAAATAATATGAGTTTTGCGTAGCTTACCCCCTCAATTGGTGAATGAGTTTGTAGATGAATCTCACAAGCCAATCAAAAAATCTATGCAAATGAATGATGCAGATGTAATACCATTTTTACCCCAACGGTGGGAAGGGGAGTGGTGAAAAATGTGATATGATGCATATATTTTTTCCCCAATAAATGAAGGGATTTGTAAAAAAATTATGTCTATTTTTACCCCAATATATAAAGGGATTTTTTCCAAGTGTGAATGTCATGATCATGTAGGATGTATCCCATTGTGGGAAAGTCAAAACCATATGTGGTTGTCCCAAATTTGGGGAGATTCGATGCTATTGAAAAATTTGCCTTCTAGCATCATTGATATGCAAAGATGAAAAATGCAAGGAGTAAAAGTAGTCAATTTCGGAGGGCAAAACAGTGACTATTAGATAATTCCTATGATTAGAACCAATTACCCTAGCTAAATCCAGTTGCCATGATGACTATCAAGGAAATGTGAAGTGAGGAGATTTGATGTTGTCCATGTTTTAAGCGCCACAAACTAGGCCATAAATGATAGCTTTTTGTGCCAATTGTTCTTGGCAAGGTTTCACGCAAAATGTGAAGTACCAAATATGATTATGATTTTAAACAAGGAAATATGTGATGATGAAAATGACCAACTATTCTTATGGTATATCTTTTATCTTACAGAATTGCATGGATGCAAATCATTGCAATAACCAAGTATATAGAAAAACCTACTATTTACAAGATTCACTTGAATTTTATTTGGCACTTGGAAAATGTGCAAATGATGATGTGAAAATATGGGAGTATGATGTATAAATTATGATAATGATGAAGATCATTGTTTTGTGAAGATTTGGACCATTTTGAGGTGCTTTTGTAACTTGTTTAATGAATTTGCAATATGTGGTTGCAAACAAAAATTATGCGTCCAAATCAGTTGAAATATTCACAAAACTTGATAAAATGATGAAATGAATGCATGGATGAAATTTGGCTTGGTTTGATTAGAAAAACCACTATTTTTGTGATGATGTAGTTTTTTTTGCAATTTTATGCCAAATGCTCGTTGGTGCTTTTGGCCTACAAAAATACTCATCGGTTTTTGGGCATTTTAAAAATTCCCATGGGTACTTCAATGTGCCAGGAAATGCCCAT
Source organism: Wollemia nobilis (assembly GCA_028583015.1). Classification (NCBI taxonomy): domain Eukaryota; kingdom Viridiplantae; phylum Streptophyta; class Pinopsida; order Araucariales; family Araucariaceae; genus Wollemia; species Wollemia nobilis. Next base: position 3,106,890 of record JAQPPZ010016964.1, read on the forward strand.
GGGCATCTCAAGGTGCTTGAAGCAACTATAAATAGCTGCCAGGATGAGAAAACAAGCTCATTTATGCATTTGGGAGTTTGAGAAGCTACGTATGGGACAGTGAAGTGAAGTGAGGTGAGGCATTTGGAGCACATAAGTTATGGCAATGGAGGGAGCTGGTGTGGAGGCCAAGGCTATGACTGGAGCATGGGTTTTTGAAGTAACACCTTTTTATTATGTATTGTGCAATTTTTTTATGATTTTTTTTGTAAGAAAAATTTACAAACGTTTTTGTATTGTGCTGCAACTTAGGATTTTGGAGGTTTGGTACCAGTTCTCACCTTACATCCCTGGGATGAGGGAGGCAATTTTTGATGAGGAGTAGGAGTTTTTGGAGTATGTAGGGCCAGTGGAGGTAGCCTGGTTGGATGCAATACCATGACCATAAGCCTAACTTTCAATGACAAATGGTTTAGATACCGTAAGTATGTTGTGTGCCATCTCAGCACCCCTTCCCCAATGGATTGATTCCTTGCATCAAGAAGCACGTTAGGATGCAGATTTGCATGCTTTGATAGCCTCACTAATGGATGATCCAGATTTTGCACCAGGGTATAATTGGAATGGTCATGATATACACTACCATCAACACCTGATTCTACCTCATAAGTCCCCACTTTGAGATATGCTTATGAAGGAATTGCATGCCACTCCCTTTGCAAGCCATTCAGGGTTCCTTAAAACATATGAGCGACTCAAGCATACCTTCTTTTGGAAAGGTATGAAATGTGACATCCGATATTTTTTTGCTACCTGTTACACATGTCAAAGGATGAAAGGTGAAACAGTACGCTCTTCGGGCACTCTTCAGCCATTGCCTATCCCGGATCAGGTTTGGACTGAAATTTCCATGGAATTTATAGAAGGTCTCCCTAAATATGGAGGTAAGTAAGTTATTTTCATGGTAGTGGACCGCCTTTCAAAGTATGCTCACTTTTTTGCCCTTGCCCATCCTTATATAACATCCATTGGTGCACAAATTTTTATTGACTCCATATTTCACCTTCATGGCATGCCCACCTCCATTGTATTTGATCGTGATCCCACCTTCACTAGTCATTTCTAGCAAGAGTTGTTTAAGTTGCATGGGAATCAGCTCAAAATGAGTTCATCCTACCATCCGCAAATGGATGGTCAAACAAAAGTTATTAATAAATGCTTGGAAACCTACCTTCGCTGCTTTGTATTAGATCATCCCACTCAATGAGCCAAATGGCTATCCTTGGCCAAATGGTGGTACAACACTTCTTATCATATCAAAACCAAACTCACACCATTTGAAGTAGTCTATGGGTGCCTTCCACCTATGCCTTCCTCTTACATTCCTGGCAGCTCCAAGGTCCATGACGTCGATAACACTCTGAGTCAACACACCAGGGTCCTTCGCCAACTTAAGCAGAATTTGAACATGGTCCAGAATTGAATGCACCAACAAGCTGATCAACATCGTTTTGAGCATATTTTTGATGTAGGTGATATGGTATTCCTTCACTTGCAGCTGTACAAAGAATCATCCCTACAACTTCGCAAGTGCCAGAAGCTTGCTGCAAAATTTTATGGTCCTTACCAAGTTCTACAAAGGATTGACCCCACAACTTACAAATTGGTGCTCCCACCTACTTCCAAGCTTCATCCTATTTTTCATGTTTATGCTCTCAAGAAAGTTGTGGGCACACAGGTACAGGTTCAATCCATACTTCCTGAATTGGATGAAGAAGGCTCCATATTACTTGAATTTGAGCAGTTTTTGGATTGTTGGACTCGCACTCTTTGCAATCATACAATTACAGAGATCCTAGTTCAGTGGTGTGGGCTTCAACCTGAAGATGCTACATGGGAATCTCTCCACCAACTCCAACAACAATTTTCTCATTTCAGTTTTGAGGACAAAGCTTCTTCAAGGGGAAGGACACGTTAGGATCCCATTCTAACCCTTAATGTAATAACTTCCATGATGTAATAATTCCTAAATAATGTGGGTAGTACCCATGATTAATATTTTGTAATGTTCTAAGTTTTAGCTTATATAGTGCCTATGAAAAATGACACCCTTTTTATGTAACACATGGTAGATAGGTTATGTAAGGTGGCCTCCAAACAATACTGGGAGTAGGTTTTTGTAGAACTTGATAGGATTAGTGAGTGATATACTCACTAGGTGGTAGGTATATGCATGGGATCCTACCTTGTTAGTGCAGGTGTACTGAGAGCTATACAATGTGATGAGGTAGGGAGGAAGGGGTTAGGGTGCAACCTACTACTATAGTGTTGGGTATGGGAGCACTTTAGTGTGGCTTGATCAGAGGTCTTACCTATGGTAGGATTAGGTAGGGAGCAACCCTATGCTAGATGATGGGCATTGGATGAGGAGGTACAACCAAGTCGGCTACTGAGGACGAGCTAGCGGTACCAGGAGTTATGGGTTGGACTAACATCTACCCAAGTGATATGGAGGCCATGGTGAGGTTGCAGGTGGACCAGGTATGGAGAGCACTTGAAATGAGTGCAATAGGCTTGATGGATGGTTGGGAGACATTGGAGTGATGCAAAGTACTTCTATTTCTCATGAGTGCTCCACCAGTTTAGATTGAGGTAGGATGTCCTCGATGAGTTGGTGTGCTATAGGATACATGGCTACCATGCATGGAGTTATGGAGGGTGGCCTTGTAGGACAATTAGGATATGGATCTCTTGTATGTGGAGGATGTGGGGACTACCATGGAGTATGACACATGGTTCATGGATTAGTCACCTTAGATACTACGTCGAGGAGCGATCGATGGGGATGGAGGTAGAGAGGCTAGGGGATGAGGGTACGTAGGATGTCAAGTATGAGGGTACCTAGGAGTCTAGGGATGAGGGGACCTAGAAGGCCCCCAAATGGTAGTGAAACCTTCGATATGATAGTCGAATATGAAAGGCTAAGGGTGCAGTGCAATAGGCTCTCAAGATTGGGGAATATGGAGGAGACAAGGAGGATGTGAAGGAGGTTTCAGATGGACCTTCAGGTCAGAGCAAGGAGGATTAGATGTAGATGGAGTAGCAGTTGGTAGAGTGGGATACAAGGATCATGAGACTCCAGATAGAGCTAGGAGAGAGAGAGTGTCAGCATAATGTCAACATAGCATACCTTAGATCTCAGAACAAATAAACCAAGGAATTATAGTATAGGTTTATGGAACATCATATTCCACTTCTTGATCCTCCAACCTCATCTATGTTTGGGGGTACTAGGTGTAGCGAGTCTAGGCATAGCTCTAGGTCTAGGGATCCTCCTAGGTCACAGGGGTCCTCTTGGAGGGTATAACTAGTGCTTAGATGCACTTTTGTATATGAGCCTTGGTGCTCCATTGTATGTAGCCTTTTGGCACTCATTGTACATGTGATATATATATATATATATATATATATATACATGGATTTTAGCTTTTGTGTTATATGTTTTTTTTTGTGCATGCTTTTTGTGGAATGCTTTTGTGTAATGCATGTTTATATGGATGATTAATGCATATGATATGTTATGGATGATTAATGCAATGTGGAATGTATGGATGATTAATGCAATATGTAATGTATGGATGATTAATGCAAGATGGAATTTATGGATGATTAATGCAAAATAGAATGTTTTGATGATCATTTAGAGTTTAGATCTTTCTTGGCCATTTTGCTAGCATTGTTGTTTAATCAGCGGCACCAAACTTGGTGGGATGTGGGGTGAAACACTCATGAAGTGACATGGATATTGACATGGAAGAAGATATGGATGTTGATAATATAGAAGAAGATATGGATGTTGATAATATGGAAGAAGATATGGATGTTGATATAGAAAACTTCATGTTTTGCAGAGACTCGGACATAATAGTGGTATCAAACAAAGTCACTAAAATTGTCTAATCCCTTCTAGGACCAAATGTGTGTGTAGTGAATTCATTTATTGAATCATGAGTATGGTAATGAATCGAGGCAATCAAGAACTAGTGTGTGTGCAAGTGAGTTCATTGACTCATATTGAGTAAATTGGGTGTGACCTATTATGGATGAGACCAAGAAGCTAGCTTGTCTTTATGTGTGGTCAGAGGTCTCTTTAAAAGAGATGTGTCACCACGCATGAGCGTACTCTACTGCCAGTCAAGTGTCTATAGATTTGGTGGAGGATAACTCCATTATTGTTGATATTTTAAGTTTTGGGGATGACTACCTAACCATCTAACCAAAATTATAGTACGATCACTACAACCTAATTGATCAGTGGTGTGTGATGTAAAAGATTTAGAGTTTTATTAGGTATTTTCCCCTACTTTTATTTTATTTTTGGAATTATGATAGTGGTGAAAACCACTATTTTTATGGACTATGTCACATTATGAGACTAGCAAGGATGACCCTTTTCACTTTGAGGTTCATACCAAGTATGGTGTTATCCCTCCTTGACACAAGATGTTTTTAAGATGTGAAATTTGTGTTTGGTTCAAGAATATTTTGGAGTTAATTTATAAAACTCAAGATTTTCTTAGTGTATATGTGCAATGGTCCTAAAAAGAACTCAACATGTATTTTTGAGATTGCTTAAAACACTAGGAGTGGCTGAGTGACTGAAAACACTTAGGAGTTGTGAACCTGTGGTTTGTGCTAATGGCAATTGGACTTAGTGGAATTGTGTGGATGACATTGTGAAGGTGTTCCTGATTAAGGCAACATGACTTTTTTTGGACCAATTAAGACCTTAAACTTAATAAATTATCCCTATATGAAATACAAAATGTTGATGTGAATGCAATGTATGACATGCAATTTTATGAAATGTAGGTGAATGCATTATTTTTTGTTATGTATATGCAAGTGAAATGCAATGTTATGAATGCAGTGTATGCAAATGTTTGTGTATTAGCCATGTATATATATACATACATAATAATAAAATCATGCATAGAATAGTATCAAGTATATAACATTAAGTGGTTCGGCTTCTTCCTCTCCCTCTAGACTGGTAAGCTTATAAGTACCGTTACCCACTCTTTACATAATAATGTATGGACCTAACCAATTAGCCATGAATTTATCATGAAGATGCGGTAATGCATTGGTGTTTTATTGGTTCTCTTTAAGGACAAGATCTCCTACTTGGAATTCATGTAGATGGACTTTGGTGTTGTAAGCACGCTTTAGATGGTCTTGATATACTTGTAAATTCTCTAAAGCATTGACTCACATTTCATCAATAAGTGTAATTTGGTCAAGATGTGCTTGTCTAATAGTATCGTCATCTATGAATTCTTGCAAAGAAAAATTGCAAGGAAGGGATCTTGAGCTCAAGAGGCATGATTGCTTCGACTCCATAGACCAATGAAAATGGTGTTGCCCTTGTAGGTGTGCGGATGCTTGTTCGATAAGCCCATAATGCCAAGGGTATTTGTGTATGCTTGTTGGACATTTTGAGTGATAAGTTGTCATTGATGTCAAAAGTAAGTGGTCATTGATGTCGAACTAACAACACCAGTCAGTGGCAGTTTCAGTTGGCAGCATCCATTTTGGTTTCAGTTTCAAGACCCGGTTCTAGGAAGTCAGATGAGGTCCAAAGTGCAAGAAAAAGCCCAAATAAATAATATTATAATATTATTTTATAATATTATACAAAGGAAGTTTAAAATTAATTATAAATTAATTTATTAGTTAATTTATTTAACTTATAAAGTTATTTAAGTTAATTATTAATTATAAATTAATTTAAGCTAAGGTTAAAAACCCTAAGGTGGGTTATTGAAAATAAAATTTGAAATTAGATTTCGAATGAAATAGCGCCGACGTGAGGAGAAGTTTAAAAACGTGTATAAAAGGAGGAATTCTCACACCACCAAAAATTACCATGCCTTGAAATATATTGCGAGCTTTGTAATTTGCGTTGCATCCAAGGAAGAGAGAAAGCGTGCAAAATTCATGAAAAACAAGACGACGGTAGAGGCATAAGAGGAAGGACCTTATCCTTCCTTCACGTGGGCCTTAGTAGCCCATGCGGTGGGCTCCCAAGTGCTAAGGCGCTTAGGATAGAGGAGACGACGGATCGAATCTCGCTGAATCCCCTTTTGGGGAAGAAAGAGGTATGCTTTGATAATTGGTCGCCGAAAATTTCAGAATATAGTTTGGGCATTTAAAAATTAATTTTTGCATATTTTTATTTGGTTCTAAGGTTGCAAGGGAGTTATAAGGGTTTTGCAAAATTAAATTTTTAATGTTATTTTCTCAAAGGTTTTGAAAGGATTGTAAGGTGTTTGGTTGATATTTTATGGTGTTGGATATTATTTTAAGTTGGAGTTTATAAGGTGTATCAAAGAAATTATTTTTTATGTATGTTATGATGAGTGTTATTTTTAAAGGGAGAAATAAGGCATAAATTGAGTTGTGATTATTTTGTGTCTAAGGGAATATTTTTGAGAAAGTATTGAAGTGATATTGTTGTGTTTAACCATTGAAATTGGAAAGAAGGAAATTGTGATTAAGACAGGTTTTTCCAAAGGCACTTTGACATCCAACAAAAGGTATGGGCATATTCTTCCTAGTGAGTGATTGTTGAAAATTGTGAATGGAAAGTTGGAGTGAAAAGGATTGTTTGGTTAGCATTGTTGAGAGTGTTTTGATTTATTGCTTCAAGGTTTTCTGGAATTAAGAGTTGTTGATAAAACCTTGTTTATAAGCATTGTTGTTGAAGTGAGTTGTTGAGTGAAGAACTTGAACTAGGGTTTGGAAAGAACATGAGTATCATTGTTATGTGAGATTGGTTGATAAAGCATTGTTGGAAATATTTGAGTGAGTATTCATATGCTTGGACTAGGGTTTGTGAGCAAGGATCATTTCATTGAGTAATTGGTTGAGTAGAGTTGGTTAAGCCTAGTCAAGTGAATGTGTGAAGTGATTGTTCAAGTTCTGTGAAACAAATTATTCTATATTCTGAATTGTTTTGAGAAAGAGTTTGAGTATTGATGAGTGTGAAGCATATTGAGTCTCTAACAATTCTCTATATGTTTATAAAAGAGTGATTGAAAGTGATTGAGTATTGAGGTGAATGTGAAGCATATTGAGTCTCTAACAATTCTCTATATGTTTCTAAGAGAGTGATTGTAAGTGATTGAGTATTGAGGTGAATGTGAAGCATATTGAGTCTCTAACAATTCTCTATATGTTTCTAAGAGAGTGATTGAAAGTGATTGAGCATTGTGATGAGTGTAGAGCATATTGAGTCTCTAACAATTCTCTTTATGTTTCTATGAGATTGGACAAGTTCTAGTGTGGACTTGTTGAGCAGATTTGAGGTAAGTCTTTGAGAAGACTTGTGGATAGATTTGGGTAAGCTTTTGTGGAAGCTTACAATACAAATTGAGAGTAGATTTGGATAAGTTCTTGAGAGGACTTATTGAGCATATTGGACAAGTTCTAGAGAGGACTTGAGGATAGATTGGTGTGAGATTTTGTGGAATCTTACAAGGTAGATTTGAGATAAGTCTTTGAGAAGACTTGTGAGCAGAGTTGATTGATTGATTTGTTCAAACCTTGAGTTAAGGTTTGGGGTAGATCCAATAGAGTTGATTTGAGATTGAGTCAAGCTTTGAGTTAAGGCTTGAGGATAGATATTGAGGATATATTTGTGCTAGACCGAAGGACTATGTTTAGTATAGATTCAAGGATAGATTTTGGTGTAGATTTGAGGATAGGTTTGTGCTAGACCAGAGATAGATATTGAGGATAGATTTGTGCTAGACCGAAGGACTATGTTTAGTGTAGATTTGAGATAGAGCTTTGGAGGTGATAGAGTTGAGGATAGAGGTCTCTATCCAGAGTAGGGAGGATAGGTGTCTTCTATGGATAGAGTTCCATTTTCTAAGGGTAGTGGAGGCAGAGGTCTTCTAGAGGATCACCAGCTAGAGTAGAGTTAGGATATTGGTGTCTCCTATGGATAGAGATCCATAAAATTGATTAGGGGATTGGTGTCTCCTTTGGACAGAGGTCCATAAACATTGTAATAGGGAAAGGATTCCCAAGATATTGATTGAGAAAATTTTAGTGAAATATTTTCTTCGTGGAGTAGCCCACATTGGGTGAACCACGTAAATTTGGTGTCTCTATTGTGTGTGGTGATTTATGCATTGCTTTGATTACTTCTATTGATATTGCTATCTATACATTGCATAATATTGATTGGGAAAGAAAAGTAAAAAGTGGTCTTATACTTATTCACCCCCCTCTTAGTATAAGCTTGTGTTCTTCAATTGGTATCAGAGCGGGTTCCTTCGAAAGAGTTTAACAACTTGAAGGAAAAGCTTTCAAGAACATAATGGATTCTAAGAATGTGTCCTCAGATAATCCTACACCAATATTTGATGGAAGTGATTATATATATTGGAGTATGAGAATGAAGATTCACTTGATGGCACTTGGCAATGAAATTTGGGAAGCAGTGGAAAATGGATACATACCCCTAGTTGATCCACCTACAGATAAGGAAGGTAAGCTTCTACAACATTACAATTCAAAAGCAATGAATGCAATTTTGAGAGGTTTGCATAGAACAGAGTCCATAAAAGTTATGCATTATCAAGATGCAAAAGGAATTTGGGATAAGTTGCAAAGTATATATGAAGGAGATAAAGGTGTCAAGAAAGCAAAGATACGAAATCTCAAAGGACAATTTGAAGAGTTAAGAATGAAGGATGAGGAAAACATTAGTACTTATCTACTTCGAGTTGATGAAGTTGTTAATGCTATGCAAGGACTTGGACTTAAGATAGAAGAATCAGATGTTTGTGATAAGGTCTTAAGATCTCTTCCAAAAATATTTAGTGAAAATATTTCTGCTATAGAAGAATCAAAGGATGGTGATTCTTTGACAAGAGATATGTTGCTTGGTATTCTTACAACTTTTGAGTTAAGAACAAAAGAACCTAATCCCTAGAAGGAAGCAACATTCAAAGCTACTAAGAAGACAAAGGGTAAGAAGTCAGAATCAAGCAATGAGTCATCCAGTGATGAAGAAGCTAATTATGGTAGAAGGAATAAGGATTCAAGAAGATTTAAAGATACAAAATCTGTTAGATGTTTCAATTGTGGAAAGTATGGTCACTATGCAACTGATTGTCAAGAAGCTAAAAATAACAATGATGAAGAAAAATAGGATCACAAGAACAGGGAATCAGAAAGATACAAGTACCAAAAGAAAGGTAAGGATGGACAAAGCAGACAAGGGAAGAAGTTCTTCCAAAGACAAAAGAGGAGCTACTATGCAGACAAGGCAAGTAAGTACTCAAGTGATAGTGATGCTAGTTTTTCAGATAATGATAGAGATGAAGTCCTATTTATGATTGAAGAAAAGGAAGAAGTCAAGAAAAGGTCACCAATAATTCTCAAGTGTTTTAGATGTGGTAACTTTGGACATCTTGAAGATAGTTGTACAAGGAATGGTTATAGTTTTAGTGATGATGAATATGAGGATGCACTTGAAGGACCAGAAGAAAATCTTCTAATACCACTAGAAGAAGAAGAAGGTGATCCTATAGAAGACAAGTCAAAATAAAATGAAGATGTAGACAAAGGTAAACAAATAGAGGAGGAATCAGATAAAGAAGGATATGATCTTAAGGCAGAACTTATTTATGCTCTTGACATAGTAAAGAAGGTAAGAAAGCAAAACTCTAAACTTGAGTTTCAGTTTCAAGAATACGATGAAGAGAGAAGAAAGCTTATAGAGGATCTAAACAAGTCAATGGCTAAGACAAAGAAGTTCAAGGATAAGTTAGAAGCAAAGGTCTTAGAATGTGAAAGGTTAGAACAAGAAGTAGCTCTACTAAGGGAAGATTTAGAAAAATCCAAGAGTAAGCTACACAAGTTTGGAAAGAGTTCAAATATTGTGGATAAGATGATCAAGGTACAAAGAAGGTCAACAAACAAAATAGGTCTTGGTTTTGAACAGGCTCAAAAGAAACAAGAAGAAGAGTCAACCTCAAGTTCTGAAGAAGAAGAAACTTCAGAGGAAGATAGTGTAAGAGAAAGTGAGACATCTGAGGATGAGTTGGACAACAAGAAGGAAAGGAACAATGTACAAAGAAGAAACATATGGAACAACAATCAGAATAGGTTAAGAGAGACTAAGAGACCAATGAGGTCAAGACAAGGAAATTTCAATGGAAGATGTTTCTCATGTCACAGGTTTGGACACATGGCTTCATAGTGCAGGACACATGAAAGATAGGAAAATGGGAATTTTAGAAATAGGCAACTTTTCCATGGGTATTGCTACTCATGTAATCAGTTTGGTCACAAGGCAATGAATTGTAGGGTTCATGATAGAAAAGGATATGGCTTCACTAAGAAAAATCCTAAAACATTTGCACCTCCAAGGAATAATGACATTAAGTGTTATAAGTGCAATAATGATGGACATACAACAAAATGGTGTAGAGCAGACATTCCAGAATCAAGCATGAACAGAAAATAGGAACATGAACAAGAACAAGAATAGGAATATGGGCATGGACAAGAATAGGAACAAGAATATGGGTATGGATAGGAATAGGAATAGGAATGTGGACATGGACAGGAACAGGAATAGGAATAGTCAAAGAAATCAGAAGGATCATATGAGAAGGAAAGAAGATAAAGGTAAAGACCAGTGCTTGTTGGGAGTAGAAATACTCCCACCCCAGAATTAACCACCTCAAGAGGAGGTGGGGGAGGGGCTAAGCTAAGAGATTCATTCTTAGCCCCGAGCCCCAAAGGTAACCCTTTGCCATTGATGTCAAAGGGGAGAGATTTGAGTAAGGGGGAGAGATTTGGTTTAAGGAGAGAGCATTGAGTCAAGGGGAGCAGTTTCCCAGGGGAGAAGAATAGGAAAAAGGTCAAGATTTGGTAAAAATAATTTGGGTTACCATCAATGACAAAGGGGGAGATTGTTGGACATTTTGAGTGATAAGTTGTCATTGATGTCAAAAGTAAGTGGTCATTGATGTCGAACTAACAACACCAATCAGTGGCAGTTTTAGTTAGTAGCATCCATTTCAATTTCAGTTTCAAGACCCGGTTCCAAGAAGTCAGATGAGGTCCAAAGTGCAAGAAAAAGCCCAAATAAATAATATTATATATTTTTTATAATATTATACAAAGGAAGTTTAAAATTAATTATAAATTAATTTATTAGTTAATTTATTTAACTTATAAAGTTATTTAAGTTAATTATTAATTAATTTAATTATTAATTATAAATTAATTTAAGCTAAGGTTAAAAACCCTAAGGTGGGTTATTGAAAATAAAATTCAAAATTAGATTTTGAATGAAATAGCATCGACATGAGGAGAAGTTCAAAAACATGTATAAAAGGAGGAATTCTCACACCACCAAAAATCACCATGCCTTGAAATATATTGCGAGCTTTGTAATTTGCATTGCATCCAAGGAAGAGAGAAAGCATGTGAAATTCATGAAAAACAAGATGACGATGGAGGCATAAGAGGAAGGACCTTATCCTTCCTTCATGTGGGCCTTAGTAGCCCATGCGATGGGCTCCCAAGTGCTAAGGCGCTTAGGATAGAGGAGACAATGGATCGAATCTCGCTAAATCCCCTTTTGGGGAAGAAAGAGGTATGCTTTGATAATTGGTCACCAAAAATTTTAGAATATAGTTTGGGCATTTAAAAATTAATTTTTGCATATTTTTATTTGGTTCTAAGGTTGCAAGGGAGTTATAAGGGTTTTGCAAAATTAAATTTTTAATGTTATTTTCTCAAAGGTTTTGAAAGGATTGTAAGGTGTTTGGTTGATATTTTATGGTGTTGGATATTATTTTAAGTTGGAGTTTATAAGGTGTATCAAAGAAATTATTTTTTATGTATGTTATGATGAGTGTTATTTTTAAAGGGAGAAATAAGGCATAAATTGAGTTGTGATTATTTTGTGTCTAAGGGAATATTTTTGAGAAAGTATTGAAGTGATATTGTTGTGTTTAACCATTGAAATTGGAAAGAAGGAAATTGTGATTAAGACAAGTTTTTCCAAAGGCACTTTGACATCCAACAAAAGGTATGGGCATATTCTTCCTAGTGAGTGATTGTTGAAAATTGTGAATGGAAAGTTGGAGTGAAAAGGATTGTTTGGTTAGCATTGTTGAGAGTGTTTTGATTTATTGCTTCAAGGTTTTCTGGAATTAAGAGTTGTTGATAAAACCTTGTTTATAAGCATTGTTGTTGAAGTGAGTTGTTGAGTGAAGAACTTGAACTAGGGTTTGGAAAGAACATGAGTATCATTGTTATGTGAGATTGGTTGATAAAGCATTGTTGGAAATATTTGAGTGAGTATTCATATGCTTGGACTAGGGTTTGTGAGCAAGGATCATTTCATTGAGTAATTGGTTGAGTAGAGTTGGTTAAGCCTAGTCAAGTGAATGTGTGAAGTGATTGTTCAAGTTCTATGAAACAAATTATTCTATATTCTGAATTGTTTTGAGAAAGAGTTTGAGTATTGATGAGTGTGAAGCATATTGAGTCTCTAACAATTCTCTATATGTTTCTAAAAGAGTGATTGAAAGTGATTGAGTATTGAGGTGAATGTGAAGCATATTGAGTCTCTAACAATTCTCTATATGTTTCTAAGAGAGTGATTGTAAGTGATTGAGTATTGAGGTGAATGTGAAGCATATTGAGTCTCTAACAATTCTCTATATGTTTCTAAGAGAGTGATTGAAAGTGATTGAGCATTGTGATGAGTGTAGAGCATATTGAGTCTCTAACAATTCTCTTTATGTTTCTATGAGATTGGACAAGTTCTAGTGTGGACTTGTTGAGCAGATTTGAGGTAAGTCTTTGAGAAGACTTGTGGACAGATTTGGGTAAGATTTTGTGGAAGCTTACAATACAGATTGAGAGAAGATTTGGATAAGTTCTTGAGAGGACTTATTGAGCAGATTGGACAAGTTCTAGAGAGGACTTGAGGATAGATTGGTGTGAGATTTTGTGGAAGCTTACAAGGTAGATTTGAGACAAGTCTTTGAGAAGACTTGTGAGCAGAGTTGATTGATTGATTTTTTCAAACCTTGAGTTAAGGTTTGGGGCAGATCCAACAGAGTTGATTTGAGATTGAGTCAAGCTTTGAGTTAAGGCTTGAGGACAGATATTGAGGATAGATTTGTGCTAGACCGAAGGACTATGTTTAGTACAGATTCGAGGATAGATTTTGGTGTAGATTTGAGGATAGGTTTGTGCCAGACCAGAGATAGATATTGAGGATAGATTTGTGCTAGACCGAAGGACTGTGTTTAGTGTAGATTTGAGATAGAGATTTGGAGGTGATAGAGTTGAGGATAGAGGTCTCCAGCCAGAGTAGGGAGGACAGGTGTCTTCTATGGATAGAGTTCCATTTGCTAAGGGTAGTGGAGGCAGAGGTCTTCTAGAGGATCACCAACCAGAGCAGAGTTAGGATATTGGTGTCTCCTGTGGATAGAGATCCACAAAATTGATTAGGGGATTGGTGTCTCCTTTGGACAGAGGTCCATAAACATTGTAATAGGGAAAGGATTCCCAAGAGATTGATTGAGAAAATTTTAGTGAAATATTTTCTCCGTGGAGTAGCCCACATTGGGTGAACCACGTAAATTTGGTGTCTCTATTGTGTGTGGTGATTTGTGCATTGCTTTGATTACTGTTGTTGATATTGCTATCTATACATTGCATAATATTGATTGGGAAAGAAAAGTAAAAAGTGGTCTTATACTGTTCACCCCCCTCTCAGTATAAGCTTGTGTTCTTCATATGCCAATATCTATGATTTTCTTTGACAACTTTCTTGAGAATAACAATTAAGATCTTGTTGGAAGCCTCAGCTTGTTCATTTGCTTGTGGGTAATAAGGAGTCAAGAAACTATGTTGAATGTTATATTTATTGCAAAGTGCTTGGACATCCTTATTCTTGAAAGACTTGTCATTGTCTAAAATGATTTTTGAGGGTATACTAAAATGAAAAATGATATGATGGAGTATAAACTCCATAATTTTAGGTCTTGTCGTATTGGTTAGAGGAATTGCATCAACCCACTTTGTAAAGTATTTGGTGGCTGTGATGATGAATGTATGTTGTACTAAGGAAGGAGGTGAAATTTTACCAATAAAATATAGACCCCATTGTGAAAAGGTCCAAAGGCTTTGAATAGGTTGTAAGGCTTGTGATGGTACATGAGTTAAATTAACACGTTAAATTAACACGTTCTTGATACTTGCAATGTTTAACATAAGTACAACAATCATGTTCCATTATGGGCCAATAATAACCCATGCATAGAATATGGTTTGCAATGGAAATTCCACTAAAATGACCACCACAAGTACTATCATGAGCTTCAGCTATGGCTCTTTGTACCTCACTAGACTCAAGACAACTAAAGAGGACTCCGTCATAACCATGTTTATACAACACGTCCCCTAAGAGAACAAAATGAGCGAAATTTTTCTTGAATGTGTGTTTGGTAGTTTGATACATGTCAGATGGGAGTGTTCCAAACTTGATAAATGCTACTATTTGGCTTGACCAAGGCTCATATGAATTCGACTAGATAAAGTAAATAAACATTTCATATTTAGACTCAGCACAGACATTTGCAGATTTAGATATTGTTGAAATGATAAGGGGTTTTACCTCTCCAAAGGATTCTTTTAGAATCAATGATCCAAGGGAGGCCATCACATCTACAATTCTATTAATCGATTGTGGCAAACTATTAATTTCATACCAATTAAACTTAGAGAGCAACTTCATTGTTACTTAATGATAAAGCTTAATGGTAGGTTCTTTGCATTGGTATTCTTCATTGATTTGTTTGATGACAAGTTGAGAATCACCAAATATCCTAATACGCGTAATGCTCATAGCTATGGCTGTTTGAAGACCTAGGATTAAGGCTCCTTACTCTGCATTATTGTTTGTGCATTGGAAGTTGATTTTGAATGATAACGAGATAGGTACCCTTTGTGGTGTATGAAACATGACTCCAACACCTTGACATTTCATGCACTTGGAGCCATAAAAGAATAGTGTGATATCCCTCTAGAATGACATCTTATTATTTTTTGATGAGAACATATACCAAATAATATAGGAGCTCAATAACCAAAGGATGATCACTAGGTAGTGGAGCTTTTGCAAGTTGATCAACTATGACCTGACCTTTAATGGATTTTTGGCTAGTGATTTCCAAGTCGAACTCAGTAAGGAGCATTATCCATTTAGTAGTGCGGGTGTTATTTTAAGTGCGGGACATCATATAATGCAGAGGATTTTCTCTATCTATGGCATAATTTTTGTGGCTAAGCATGTAATTTCAAAGTTTCTTAGTGGAAAAAACCACTACTAAGCACAATTTCTCTACATAAGTGTATTTGGTTTCATAGCTTACAAATGTTCGACTAATGTAGTAGAAAAATTTCTCTCAATTTTTTTCATTCTTTTGTGCAAGCACTGTCCCAAATGTAAAGTTTGTTGCTAAGATATAAAGATAAAATGGGACCCCTAGAAGAGGAGGAGATAAGACTGGTGGAGAAGCTAGGTATTGCTTAATGTCATCGAAGGCTTCTTTTTTATATTCATCTATCCAAGAGAATAAAACCCCCTTTTATAGTAGGTGATTGAATGACCTACATTTGTTAGAAATTTGCATAGTAAAATGATGGATCGATTAAATATTTCCTTGTAAACTACGTAATTTATTTCAGTTAGTTGGGGGAGGCATCTCCATGATAGATTTGACCTTGTTAGGGTCCACCTCAATGTGTCTTTTGGAGATAATGAATCCTAGGAGTTTTCGTGAGGTAACACCAAAGACACATTTCTTGGGATTCAACCTTACATTATGCTCTAAGAGTCGGTAAAAAAAAATATCAATACACCAATGTGTTCTTGTTGAGTTTTGGATTTAGCCAAAAGATCATCCACATAATATTCAATATTCTTATGCATGTAATCATGGAAGATATATGTCATGGCATGTTGATAAGTTGCACCTACATTTTTGAGGCCAAAAAGCATTGCCTTGTAACATAAATTTCCCCAAGGTGTAGTGAATGCTGTTTTCTGTTGGTCATCAGGATTTATTGGAATTTGGTTGTACCTAAAAAACCATCAATGAGTGAAAGCATTTCATGTTTAGCGCATGTATCAACAAGAGTATCAATGTTTGGGAGAGAAAAGTCATCCTTGGGACACGATTTATTAAGATCTCAAAATTTAGTGCACATGCATATCACCCCGTTAGGCTTGTGAATGGGTACCATGTTTGAGAGCCACTCAGGATAATCGATAGAAATAATGAAGTTCACATCTAAGAGTTTTGTAAGATCTGTTTTTACCAAGAGGGCCATAGTAGGATGCATTCTCCTAAGTTTTTGTTTAATCGACTTAGCATTAGGTTGTAAGGTGAGATTGTGGACAACCAAACTAGAGTCAAGACCATGCATGTCCTTATTGGACCATGAAAATATGTCTTTCTTCCTCTTGAGGAGAGCAATAAATTACTCTTGTTCATAAGGTGATAAATTTAACCAAGCTTGATAATTTGGGGATTGTCTTTATTTGAACTAAGGTCCACATCGATGGTATCTTCAATAGACATGTGAGAACATTTCTCAAGATGATGGGGCATAAGGATCAAATGAATGTCATAAAACTCTTATGGATTCATCTATTTTTTCTTGGAAAACCTTGGGATCCAAAGGTGAAGGTGAAGGCAAATGTGTAGGGGATGGAGGAATGTAGTTGACAAAAACCCTTAATAGTTCCTCGAACAAGAAAAATTTAGAAAAGGATGGAGGTGAGGAAATCCGGTCCATACCAATGAGATTTATGTCAATTAGAATTTTCTTAGTTGGATCGTATGGATTACAGTGGGTAAATAAATTAATAGGATCCATTTTGACTTATGGGCAAGATGAATGAGGTCAGATGGAATGGATGGAACCTAGGAACCGGTGCTATGGGCTTGGTTAACCTAAAAAACAACAAGCAACATAAATAAATGCATTTTTCTAAATAATATGTACATATGCAAAGAAATAAAATGTTTTTGTTGATTTGAGATTGGTTTTTTGGTAGTGGTAAAACCACTATTTTTGTGTTATGTACATATGTTACAATTTGGCTTATAAAATGGCTTAATGGAATGGAGGTGGAGGTTCACTGTTAGGGGTGACTCACTCTTGTGTAAGAAGCAAGAAAATTATGGGCTCATGGATGGGGAACATGTTAAGATAAAATTCATCTTGTTCGGTATGCGGAATGATGGGCTTTGATTCATCTTCAGATTCATCTGAAATTATTGACATGAGATCGAATTCTTCATATATTTTGTCATAAAAATTATCAGGATGGAGGGATTCTTCTCTTGAATTAAGTTTAAGCCTTTGGAAATCTTGTTCAAGAGAAGACGTGGTAGAAAGTGGGTGGTAACCTAGACCTGAAGAGTCGTGCACCTCTTGATATGGAACATTGATATGTTGATGCATTCCTTGTTCATGCAATCCTAGACCATGATCTTGCTAATTGATTATGTGGAAATATCGATATGGAAATCCCGTCATGTTTGGAATGTTGGCAAGTTTTGGTTCTTTAGGTTCTTCTATGGGAGCTAGAATTGATGAAGAATCAGTCCCCCCATATACAAAATTTATGCTAATTGGAGTTGGACCCATGTTATATATTGCTCCTATGGCCAAAGGTGGGTCATGTGGGAGACTAAAATCCTTAGCCTCAGGAATGGTAAGAGGTGTGATGGTAATGTCTTGGACTATGTATTTACCAATACTAGGATTAGTGAGGTGGACCTCATATTGGGATGACATGGGATGACTATGGTCAGATGAGGGATCAGGAAATGGAGGTATTTCACAATCCATCAATTCGAATTATGAAATATTAGGTGATTGCAATGGATCGGTTTGGGAAAGGTTGCTAAATGGATGATGATGATGGTATGGATGACAATGATGTTGATTATGTGGATTGACTGTGAGCACATGTGGATGTAGTGAATAATGAAGATGATGAGGGGGTGGAAGCTAGATGATGATTGGTGATAGGGAGATCCTCAAGAATGGGATCCTTTTATGAAGATATTGGTGAAATGGTGGCTGGATTGGATGATGGAAAAAAAAAAAGGTGAGTGGAAGGAAGCATGGACTCATAAGGATTTGAGATGAAATTGCAATACTTAAATGACTCGATTTCTGACGGTATGCAATGTACTTGTCCCTCATGAACATATTTCAAATATTAATGTAGTATTGAAGGGACACATCTCATTTCCCTCATCCAAGGTCTTCCAAGGAGTACATTGCATGCCATGGATATGTCTAATATGTGAAACATGGTATGCAACATTTTAACCCCTACTTCAACGGACAAAATAATAGTGCCAACTGTGGAACACAAAGCATCATTAAATGCTTTGAGGGTGAATGATGACTTGGTGATGTGAGATGGAGGAAGGTTCAAATGATGAAGAGCAGATGTGGTGATGATGTTGATAGAGGAACTGGTGTCAATTAACACTATTTTAAAAGGCTTTTTGTCAATTAGAGCTATGATATGCAATGGAGGGTCTACTTATTCTAATGATATTGGCTTAATCTCAAAGTCATATAATGTGATGGAAGGCTCCATGCATGTTTGTATGCTTCCCACAAAGTTGCTGAAGGCATTAGGATCTTGTGATTGCAATTTTATGGATTCTAAAATATCCATGAATGCCTCCCGATGTGGAGGAGATTGTTGGATTAGCTCATAGATTGATCATTTAGCAGAAGTCATTTTTAGACTTGTAGTAAACTGGCTACTCAATGAGATGACTAGTCGAGGTGGATGATTTATGGATGGATTTGGATGATTTGATTGGCTAGGGATATGGATGGGTGATGAAGGATTTGGAAAAAATTGGATGGGTGAAAATATAGAAGGTTGTGACATACTTGCTTGAGGTGGTTGCCTTTGTTGGTTGTTCCTTTGACCTCTAGTGACCACATGGATGGCCCCTACAAACCCTTGGTATTGTTGTACATGATTGACTTAATTAGGAGGATTTTTGGTGTTAGCCCCACCTACATTTGGTTGCACCTTCTCATGATGAGAAAGTGGTGTTTGAAATATACCAAGGTTTTGGTTTTGTGGAGCGATAGGATTATCAAGCTTGATCGTCCCCAAGTCAATGAGGTTTTGAACTATGTCTTTAAATACATGGTAATTATTAATGTCATTCCCATTTTGTCTATGATAAGGATAAAATAGATGCTCCTGATAGTGTTTAGTACATCTAGCAGGATCATCAGGTCTGATATCGGGCAAAGCAAGTTTGTTTCTGTCATATAACCTTTGAAAAAGGGAAGCATATGACTCAGCTAATGGGGTGTATTGGTGATTTTGTTGGACATACTATCATTGAAGACAATTTTCCATAGCTGGCATTGTGTTTTGCATAGCTTGCATTATTGAGGGTACCACATGATAAGTAAATTATTGCGGTGTTTGTTGCACAGGTTTCTATTGAGCCATTATCAGCTAGCTCATGACCACTTTATTAACTTGATTGAATTGATTGGATGGGGTAGCCCATGTTGATTTTGGTTGGCCAGAATAGTTTCTTTTATATTGGCCTTTTTTTTTCCATTCTTTCTTTTTAGGCTTGAGTATGCCTTCTTGGATTTTTATTTCCTCAATGACACTAGCCTGAGCTAAAGCTTCTTCAAATGATTTATAAGTTTGTAATTGAAGCATACAAGAGATAGGTTTTAAGCAACTCTTGGTAAATAAATTAATTAGCTCATCCATTGGTAGGATGAATGTCAATTTAGCGATGACAACCCTCCAACAGTTTTTGAAATTGTATATAGATTCATCATCATGTTGTCTTAAAGCATAGACATCAGACAACAAGATATTCTTTTTGACATTTAAGATGAAATGGTCAAATAATTGATCAATAAATTGCTCAAAAGTATAAATACTATGGATTGAAAATTGATTGTACCATTCTATGGAATCTCCTCCTAATGTTTGATGAAAAGCAAAGCATGAGAGCATTGTCATTTTGAATTCTAAAGCATGCATGTACAAAAGTTATCACATGTTCTTTGGGATCCTCAATTCCCTTAAATTTATCAAACTTGGGTATCATGAAATCTGTCATATATGGCGATGATGGTACTGAAGGATGAATTGGTTGACTGATCAATTGGCGTAAAGTTGATTTCTTGTTTGAAAAACTAGGGGTAAATTGTATTAACTGATCAATCTATTTTGCATGGCCTTAATTTGAGGGTCTTCCTCAAGAATTTGGAAGCCCTGAATTACCTGATGATTTTGTGGTGGAGTGGAGAAATGTTGTGGAGTGACTAAATGATAATGAGATTGGTAATGATGGCTAGGTGAATTTAACGAAAATTTATGAATGGAAGATTTCTAATGAAAATATGGAGAATTATGGAATGAGGTTGATGGATGAATGTTATGGCTAGGTTGGCCAATGGTAATAGGATGGGTAGTAGTATGGCTTGGTGGGGGAATAGGGATAGAAACCACAGAAGAATGTGGTACCTATGATGGACCTTGGTTAAAAAGGATAATTTGAGTAGAGATATATGAAGGCTTAGGGTTTGCTTGTACTTGTTGTTGAGCATTTTGATGTTGTCTAAGCAATTCATTTAGGTGTTCCCATGCTTCAATAACATCTCTATCAGAAACTAAGGATATGGAGGTATATGGTATGGAAGATAAGGCTTGGGTACAAGTTACACTAGGTATAGAAACTTGTGAAGCATCATTTATATGTGTCTCATACAAGGAGTTGGTGTAAGTGGAAGTATATGAGGTTCTAGGAGCACATGATGTTTGGGGAATGGACATATGGGAAGAAGGTACAATTTATGCCTCAAAAATATGGTTAGTATACACTTGGGTGAAAGTGGATGGGGGCTGAGAATAAATAGGCTCTTGTTGTAAAGCAAAATCCTATCTGGGTGAATTGGGAATGGACTCTAAGGCATAGTTGGAAGACTTTATGAGAGCTTCTACCCTTGTCATGTATATATGGGTAATGTGATGGTCGATGGTAGGGGAGGTTGAATCATATTGGGGTATGGTCATATGGAAGGTTGTGGAGGGAAAATAATGTGATGGACCTGCAGATAAATCTACCTGTGACACATTTAGAGATTCTACCACAGAAGTGGTGGGAAAGGTGGATGAAGGTTCCATTTGATTATTTTGATTTATAACTTTATTTTGGTTTCTTGTTAATACCATAAATAAATAAAAATGCAGATTAAACTATAAAATTTAACACAAAATTGAAATCTCTTAAGGACCCAAAAGGAAACAAACAACCAATGTTAAGTTTTTAACCATTGTGGCTTACCTTGTTCATTGATTATCTCTTTTTTAATGTGCATTCATTTTAAGAGTCAATCTTGTGTGTTTGATGTTCTAATCTTGATTAATGAAACAAAGGGCAAAAATATGGCGAAGATAGGGCAACGAGATTCTTGCTAGTGATGAAATCTGGCAAGCTTGCCATGGGGTGTCCTATGGTTTCTATGGGTAGATATTGGTGGATGGATATGAATGCCACCATCACCAAATCTCAAGCAATGGATGGTGATGAAATCCAACCACTATTGTTTTAAGTGAAATATGCAGTATGTGGTTAATTAAAATTTTTAAATATTCTATTGTGTTCAAAGAATGTTAGAAGCAACTAATTTCATAAATCTAAGTCATAATCCAACAAGAGAATGCCAATTTCTCCAAAGGGTGTGAAGTACACTACATAAGATCCCTTATCAAAATAGCCGAAGGGTTCATCCACCCCTCTATCTGGACTCACCCAATGGTAGGAATACCCTTGGTACCCTAATTATGTTCCTAATTAGATATATAAAAGAATATACTTCTAACCCTAACAATGCAAACTAATTATGCAATTTTTATTTACATGCAATTAGAATGCAATATTATTATTTTTTACACATCAGAAACTTAAAAAATTTCAAACAGAGATTGTGAATGGATGCAATTTATTAATTAAAATCCTAAAATGCATGTTAATATGAATGTTATTTTCCATATTACTTAATGAAATTATTTTTTATATCAAATCCTTAAAATGACACAAAAAAACCAAAAAACATAAACAAAAAAACTAGGGTTTGTTAGCAGACTTACAAACGACCTACGTATTTGTCCTAGATCTCTATAAAACACCCATGGGCATTTCTAAAATGCACCTGGGTATTTTTGGATGGCCTCCAAGTTTCACTAGGCATTTTATTCTCCTTTTGCAACTTTTATGAACTTTCAAAAACCCTAGATCCCGCGAAATCTATGAAATTTGTGCTTTTGAAAACCCTGCAAGATAAAAGAAAATAACAAGTAAATTAGTAAATCAAATCATAAATAAAAACCTTGAGGGGTTCCACCATGATCGTCATTTTAAATATGCAAAGCACAACACCAAAAAATGCTAAATAAATTGAATACAAGGAAACCATAATTGCACAATAGAAATTCTTATATTAACGGGGGGAGCCTAAAAACTCCATTGTTATAATGTGGATCCTTGAATCCTTTTAATACAAGTTTACAAAAAGTTAGGGTTCTATGAAACCCTAATAGACAAGGCTGGTGGTGTCTTCAGGCGCATTCTAATCCCAAAAAAATTGAGTGGACTTCTTGGTATCTGATGTTGGGTCACTCCAGCTTAAACAGTTGTTCAATGCTAATGTCATACCTTTAGATCTACACACAATGACATAAAAAAATAGTTCGTAATACCTATGAGAGCTCCAAAATGTGAGGCCATCTATAAGAAATAATAAACCCTAACTATCTACTACAAATGAAGTGTACAAAAATAAAAATGCATAAAATGAATTAATAACCAGTAGCTTTACCTTACTTTGTTTGTTGTATTTTGATCAGTGAGATTTTTTGTAGGTCGTAGGTGCATTGATGTCCTAGCATCGCTCGAATGCTAGGAATTATTCATAACACTTACATAAAATACAAGATGGTGCTCTACGACTACAAGAAATGCCCGTGGGCACTCAAGACTGGTAGGGAGACACCCAAATGTGCTTTGCAATGGAAGGGAGGTACCTAGAGGTGCTTGGAAATTGAGGAAAGATGTTGTAGAAGCAGATCTGGTGAGGGGAAACAGATGGCGACAACTATAGGAATTATAATGAGCGAGAATGGAGGCAGAGGTACTCGGGTGCACCAAGGGAAGATGAAACTCAAGGGATCTCAGGGCACGAGTTGCTCAGGGACTCCAAAACTTAGGTTGCTTTGGGAAATCTGGCCAAAGACTTAGGGGTTGAGCCATAAAAATGGATCCTATTTGTAATCCAACCTAGGACATGCTAGGGTTTCAATGACACTAATCATGTGGATGAGATAAAAGCAAATTGGAGGGTGAATATTAAACTTAGGTTGTGGCATGGATTGATGTGGATTAATGAATAGGATTAAATGAAATCAGGTGGCTAGGATTAATTCACTTATATAAATATGTATTAATTAAATATATATATATATATATATATATATATATATATATATAATATAATATAAAATATTAATATTAAATAAATATATAATAAATATATATCAATATATATGAATAGTGGATGGAAATGATGGGAAAGCAGGAATGGAGGACAAGTGTCTAAGTTTTGGTATTGGAAATGATGGGAAAGCAGGAATGGAGGACAAGTGGCAAGGTTTTGGTGTCTAATAATATATTTCATGAGATAGAAATATACATTAGTGGATAATGTATTTCATTTATTTTGATGAGTTGAAATATGTTAATGGATAATATATTGCATGAGTTAGAAATATACATTAGGATGTATCTCTTGGGATTAATTATTATAGAAATGTAATAGTGATTTATATATTTCATTATGGTTAAGTATTGTTTGATAGCATAATCCATGCTAAGATGTAATAGTGATTAAGAGGTACTTTGAGTAAGTAGGAGAAGGTTCTTCTCCTTCTTGGTATGCTTGCATAGGAACTCATTAGGTAGGATTATGGGATCCTCTCTAATGAGTTGATGTGTGCAATTTTATAGTGATATGAAGATACAATAAACTATTAGAAAAGAGATATCCCTTTGAGCTTGGGTCAAATGGAGGAGATATCCTTTGGAGGATGAATATGGAGTTCATTCGAGGGAATTATGGGGTTCCCTCATAGCTTTGTAACATGAATTAAAGGATCTATTCATGTATTTGGGATATGAGAATCATAGGAATTCTTATGTATTTATCTTGATGTTGATGTTTGGAAAAGGATGAATGAATGTGGAATTCATTTGAGGGAATTATGGGGTTCTCTCATTGAGATGTAATATGAATTAAAGGAATTATTCATGTATTGGGAACATAGGAACTATGGGGTTCCTATGTTCTTACATTGATGGATGTATCAAATGAATTATGGGATTAATTTTATATAGTTGTATTGGAGGCAACTAAATTTATGAAATGAAAAAGGACATTTTGAGGTTGGGTTTTTTCCTTAGGGGTTTTCCTAGGATATATGATGTATCATATATGATGATTATTTTATCTCATGATCTTGTTCTCATTTCTTCTAAAGATAACTTGTTATGGACTTGTTGCTCCAAATTGTAAGAAGTATGATAATGGTTAATAATATATTAACTAATACACGTGATTGACACTTATAATCCCTGATAATCATAATGGTATGCTTATGGTTTAATATATTGGAACTAATTATAGAGAGAAAAATGGATAGCCTAACCACAATACGTTTAATACACCTACATAGATGGACTTATGCATGGTGTAGGGATGGATGTACCCTTCTGATGAACTAAAAGAGATAAGATAGCTCATCATGGAGATGGAATAGATAGCTTATTTGCAATATGCTTAGTGCACCTACATAGATGAAATTATGTATGGTGTAGAGATGGGCGTACATATTGGTTGGGTTTAAAGAGGATAAGTTAGCTCGTCGCGAAGATGAGACATATAACTTAATAATAGGGCTTGATGTCGATAGACACCTACATAGAAATACTTATGCAATGTGGGGACATGTGGATCCTTAATGAATGTATATATTTATATATACATATATAATAAAAAATAAAATTCTGTCTCACAAGTGGGTTGGATTTAGTTGGGTCATTACAATTACATTTGGCAAAAATTCTTGAGGGGGCATACATGGGGTGATTATTTTCATATGGGACAAATTCTTTAGACATCAAAAGGGCATACATCATTAAATATGAGGTATACATGTAGTAATGACAAAGCAATCAAAACAAACACAATCTCAATAATTTCTTCAAAATAAATTTACAACACAACAACAAAACATCACAATGTCAAAATTTAAGTCCTACTACTTACTTTTGATGCAATCTCACAAACATCACATCAAAATTGGGGTAAAATATAGACACCCAATTTGATGCACCCTCAAAGCAAAATATACCAAACAGGTCACCCAACATCAAAAAACACTCAACCAACCTAAACCTAGAAATTTGGGCATCATTTTTTGCCTCTATCAAAATCCCCATGCAGTGTCAAAGTCACCAATGGTATTTTTTATCACCAAGTGAAATTTTCATAAAACATCTAAAAATCAAACCCTAGTAGCTCAAATTAATCATTAGTCAAAAACACCAATCAATGGCAAAAATGCTAGTGGCAATTTTGCAAAATTGTCAAAATCTTCTAGCACAAGCTAGGGGTATATAGATTACTTTTCCTCACTACCTCCTCTAACCTCATATGATCTAACAATGAACCAGACCTACAATCAAAAAAACTCTAACCAATTCTCTCTATTAATCTCTCATCCAAATATTATATAAGTAGTCCTTGGGGCAAGTATTCAACAAGCATTCTCAAGCTAATTACATTATGCCAATATTCTCCTAGCTCTCTTCATTAGCATCTTTCTTTAGCATCTTCTATTAATAATCCTTTGGAGGTAAGTTAAGCAAGGCAAGGAGAGTTTAGGGGCAAGGAGGGATCATTGCTAGGTGATATCATTCCTAGCACCTCTTTTCTCTTCATCCTCTTGCTTCTATTCATTGTATTTACTCTCCTAATTTTGGCCTTGCTAACTTGCATTTTGGGCACTTATTTGCTAACATTTTCCTTCATTTTTTACTTCCATGCATCTAATTTCTTCATGTGCATGTCTTACTCTCTATTTTTAGTAGCTAATATCACCTTTGTAGGTCTTCTTTGGGGTTATAATTTCAATTTCAAGTCTCTAACATCTTCTTATAGGTTCATTTGAGCCTATTTTGGCTTGTTGTCCTTATTTTGGTCATTAATCCCCTTTGTTGTAGGCTTCATTTCATTCTATTTTGCTTATAATCTCTTCATTTGTTGTTATTATTTTCCTTTAGAACCTATTTCCTTTCATTATCAACATACTAATCCCTTTATTCCCCTCCATGCACCTTTAATTTGATTCTATTCTCATTTGTAAGCATATATATCTCTTACACCTCCTTTGCATTACACATTAGATACTATTTTCATGCTTTAATATTATATACTTGCTCTCCTTTTGCTCTAATTTATTTTGGTGTTGGATACAAGACTACTAGTGTCTTTTTGTCCCACCAACATCACCACTTCATATTTTATTGCATGCAATCATTCTCCCTTACTGCTGTAGATTTCATGAATTTATAAGAACACTTACATTTTATAGCATTTTTCATCCCTTCATAATTCTTTACTTTTATTGAGCTAATGGTTAAATGGATTAATACTATCACAACTCAAATTTGTCTATCCCAATGGTGAGTTTTTGTCATGTAGGAGTCTAGAGTTTTACTTAATATTTTAGTGTCCTTTGATTGTGCTATTATGTTTCCTTACCTCAAGGTGTCTTTCATAGTTATTAAACCAGAGATGTGGTGTACCCATCCCTACAACTTCCATATGTCTTTCTATGCAAGCGTACTAGGTGAAAAACAATATTAAGCTATCATTCTCATCCTTTTGATGAGCTAGATCATTCCTTTAGGTCCCTCTAAAGGAATATACTCATCACTACACTATACATCAGTCCTTCAATGTAAGTGTACTAAGCATGTTGGATTAAGGCTATCGATCTCATCTCCATGATGAGCTAGCTCTTTCCCAGTAAAACTTGCTCTATGTCTGAATCAAAGGTCACAATATGTCAATCCTCTTCTCACTTCACTAGGATACTGTTTGAAATATTGAGCTTATTGAGTTTTCATTGATGTCAAAAGAACTTGGTAAAGTAGAAATATTCTTCTATGGTTGGACATTTATTCATGGTAAAATACATCTCAAAGGAAAAGAAATTGTGGTAAGAAAAGGATTATCAAAGGAAAAGAAATTGTGGTAAGAAAAAGATTATAATATTTATTTTTAAATATTATAAGAAGGACAAAGATCTAGAAGAGAAAGGATTATAATATTTATTTTTAAATATTATAAGAAGCATAAAGGGTTTAAGAGTTGAGACAAAAGTAAGAAAATATTTTGGGTCAAAGGTTGAAGGCCAAAGAGATAATATTATAATATTTAAATTTGAAAAATAAAATGGTGGCAAAAATCGTGGAGGAAATTCAATTTGAAATATGTCAATCTCATGCGTCGACGTATCCTCATGCACTTCAAAGACTATATAAAGGTTTTAAATTATTTTATTTTGAGTTGGGCTTGCTAAGGTTTTCGATCATGTGTGCAGATTTTCATGTATCCTTTCGTGCATTAAAAATAATAAATAGAAGGGATTTACATAGGCAAAGAAGATGTCAAAAGAACATCATGTGGTTTATTGGAACACATATGGATGGCTAGTCCAGCTAGTCACTAGGCTAGTACTAAAGCATTGGAAATGAGGAGGTTGCAGGTTCAATTATAGCAGACACTCTTTTGCAAGGCAGAAAAGGATTTCGGATTGTTTGGGCTCGCAAGGAGGAAGACAAAAGAAAGTTGATGCATTATAAGTTTTTAAGTGGGTGGCTAGCCCAGATGGTAGCTAGGCTAGTGCTAAGACACTGGCCTCTTGCTGTGTTATCGAAAATATTTGTGTTACTAAAGTAGGAAGCTTAACATTGGGTCAAGGGTTCATTTTCAGTATAAAGGCAACGATGGAACTTGACGTAGCAAGAATCACAGTACCCAAAGACATGGGCATTGTAACAGTAAATGTAGTGGCCACACTAGTGCGAGGCCATTTAGTTGCTTTTGGAAATGGAGGTGCCATCGACTATATTTGCTGCTTGGGCGTAGGAGCCTCCTCCTAGGGGCACTTCATTATTTGAGACCACCTTTGGAAAACATATTGTTCTTCTTCTTCCTCTTTATCCTCGACTTCATCCTCAACCATAGGACTCTCCTCCTCAGGTTAACTTTCACCACTTTCAGACTGTTGAAAAATTTGTGGTAAAATAGTGGCAGAAGAAATGGGTTGATAGGACTCCATGAACCTATCGTAAACTTCAGTAAACTGAGTATCAAGCTTCAACCTGTAAGTAGCATACGACTTCCTTCGATGAATGCGCATCACCCACCAGTTCATAATTTTATCCTCCTTCCAATAAGGATTTGCTTATTTGACAGTTGTGAATAGACTCAGAGGAGGAATATGTGTTGTATTCTTCAATGGATTATACTTTGCTTCTTGCTCATAGTAATCATGCCATGGAGGAAGGGAGGACATAATATCTATATGCCAGTTCATGTCTGGCCCATCAAAATTATTTCACCTCTTCTGAATATCTAGGTGAGGGCAGGAATGAAAGGTCTTTGCCTTAATAAGTTCCAATTTTTTTTTGAGTGGGTTGTATCACCAACACTGGGACAACTCAATTAGTCCCAGGTCTTGAAGCGCCATTGTCAGAAGGTGATTTTGCCCAATCTGGTTTACCTCTATACTTCCAAACTTAAAAGGCATAGTACAAGTTGTCTTTTTTCCTCATCCAAAGTCGTATATGTCATTGATATAATCCATTTGGTGCATAACTTCCATTGTAAAAATGCGTGCAGTAGCAAAATAAGGCAACAAAAATGGTTTACCTGTATATCCAAAAATTCGAACAACCATGCCCTGAGTGAGTAGAAATACGTCGCCACTTTTGAAACAACAATATCTCTCAAGTCACGTGACACTCGATCACAAATGCCTCAGAGAAATTCAATGGCAGGGGCCAAAAACTAGCTATTAAAGTTGTAGCTAGACTCTTTATTAATTAACACATGAGTCCACTTATAAACCGGTAGGGGCTAATTATTTTCACCTATCTGCGTAACAACAATAAAATAAAAACATCGCTGCATATGGAATAAAAAGAACCATACCAGCAGTAAAGTGTACCAAAATGATCTAGACTTTTCTTCTTGCAATTTTTGCAACTGAGAATTGATTCTTAGAGAAATAAATTCGGCCCATTAAAAATAAATTGGGTTTCCACCCTGCCACATAGCAGCAAGAGAATAGAATTCTACCTTGCAAATACATTGAGCCATAGTTGCTTGCCATTTATGCATCATTTCATCTGAGGGTAACCCAACAATCCAGGCAAGCATGGAATAGATGTCCTGGCACTTGAACTCTGAAAGAGGTTTAGGAAAATTCGGTAGGTGCCCCATCTATGGCTCCTTGACGAGCTGAGTTTCCATGAATTGTCTCATAATAACTGTGGAAACATACCTATCCTCTTTCTAATTCATGTGAATTTTCTTGTATACTAGATAATTCAGTGCACTCACCCCATAGGAAAAAGCCTCTCAGACCTCGTCTAGTATAATTGTAAATAAAATCTCTTGCCTGACATTTCAGACGACCCTAGTAGAGGAGTCATAAAATTGTGTAATTAATTGGATAAGCTCGACACACGGGTTCACAGGTGAACAAAGATACCATGAAAGCTATGAATTGTGAGGCGTTGTGAGACAACTATTGTAGGAAACCCCATGACTCACTACAACTTCAACCTCTTGCCTCAACGGATCAACTTCCTTATGCGTGATCAAACAATCACCAATTTTGGCCATTTTATCTTCATAGGGATCCAAGTCAACATAATAATTCTGTCGAGATTTCTTAGCCCTCGAACTCCTTTCTCATTTCTTAGTGGGCTTCGCTTCTACAACTTCCTGTGCCTCTTTTGGTTCTTTACTACGTCTGCCCATCTTGCTAGACAAAAATATGCGGCTCTTGTGCAATTTCCTACTCCGAGACTTCCAAAAACTCCTCTGCACTTCAAAATGCAGGATACAAAGAAGCCAAAAATTTAAAATAAGGAAAAACAAAATTTGCCCTTTACCTCCCAGAATTTATAGAGGCCCTATCGACTACTATAGTAATTAAAGAATTAAATGCAGGCGCATCTTCGGAGAGAAATATTCTTCGAAAACTGCTCAAATATCCTTTCCAAGGTGCAAAAAACCTCTTCTCTGATTCGCCACTATATTCTCCTAAAAAAATATGCCCTCTGCGCTATGCAATCTTATAGAAAAATGTGCCCTGGTGCCAAAATATTTTTAGGGAAACCAACCCAACCGTTAATTACCCAATCATCAATTTTGACTATTGCCTTGAAAAACTCAATTCGAATGCTTCCCACATTTGAAAATCATTACTTGAATTTGGTGCCCACTACTTTTGATTATCACCATGTGATACTGGGGTGAATTAATTTTCCAAACGTGCTTTTGGGAATATCTTGCTCGGCAAAACCTTTCGCGCGCTTAGGAATCCATGGCCGATTCTTGTCTTCATCCGAAAGTGCTCCTTTCCATGCGACACATGTATTTTAAAACTTCATTGCCCACCTCCCTTTTCTAAAAGTAGTTTTTCTAGAAAAAACAAAAGCAGACTTTTCTATGCTTTTTTCCCCTTTTGTTCTTATATTTCTTCTATTTTTTTTATATATTTTATTTTAGAAGGCGTCATGCACAATATCTCTTTTTTTTTCTTTCTTTCACCTGATGACATCATCAAAGCGCATTTGCTCTTAGAGATAGGCGAATATGACGTTCACCTCCTCCAAGGGGTGCATGCGAAGCTCTATCACCACTTGCCAATCTTGAGTTCCATTTTTCGGGCGAACAAAATTTTAACCATCATTTTTTTTTCCTTTTCTTTTTTTTTTCTTTTGCGAAACATATTTTTTTAAAACACAAAAATATTTACATATATACAGGGTGTTACCTCTGATTTTGAAATTATGAAATATAAGCCTTCAGATGAAGGTCATTCACTGGAATAGGAAGCTTGTACCCTCCCATGTCACAAAGTCAAAATGCATTAGAAGAGGTGATAGCAAAAATTCGAAAAGGCCCTTCCCATATTGCATTGAATTTATGGTGTTTTCCTGGCTTTGACTTCTTTTCGTTCCATTTTAATACCAAATCACCCACCTAGAAGCTTCGATCAGTCGTTCTTTTCTTGAACCACTTCTTCATATCTGCAGCATGTTCTATGAAAATATGATAAGCTTGCTCCCTTTCTTCTTCTAGTTGTAACAACTGCGCCAGTCTTGCCTCCATAGGATTATTTTCTTCATTTTCATCCTGGAACATCTACAATGTTTGGAGCACAAGAAGCTCAATGTGAGTAGGAAGAACAACTTATTTCCCATAAACCAAAGCATACAGGGAAGTTTTTATAGACTTCTTCACTGAAATGCGGTCAACCCAAAGTGTCTGATTTAATAACAAATGCCAACTTCTCTTATTGTCGCCCATTATTCTTTTCAAAATCCGAAGAAAATTTTTGTTGGTAGACTCAACCAATCCATTCCCCTATGTGTAATAATTGGAAGAGGTTTTCAGGTAAATACCATATCTGCTAGTAAATTCTATAATTTTGGCTCCAATGAAGGGAGTACCATTGTTAGTGACTAAAGAATCCAGTATGCCAAAATGGGTGATGAGGCTTTCCATAAAAGAAATAATAGTCGCCTAATATGCTTTCTTTGTGGGTATAGCTTCCACCCATCTGGTGAAGTAGTCTGTTGATGTAAAATTATATTTATGTTTCGTAGAGGAGTGTGGGTCAATAACTCCTATAAAATTGAGACCCCACTGTTGAAAGGGCACTTCCACCTGGATTGGATGTAGTGATGATGCTCCTTTTCTAACTTGACCCACATATCTTTGACAACTGTCACACTGCTGGCTTATCTTGTGTGAATCGATGAACAGAGTGGGCCAATAGTACCTTGCCCTAATAATTTTCAGATCCATAGGCCTGTTTGCATAATGCCCTCCTGATAGCCCGAAATGGAACTCTTCCAAAATTTTTTCCTTCTCAAAAACTTTTACACATCTAAGGAGTATACCATCAATGTTATTATAATATAGTCCATTGGGCAACAATACATACCTGAGAGCCTGCAATCTGAACCTTCAGCATTGAGAAAGGTTAAGGAGACTAGGACACCTTCTAGAAATAAAATACTCAATGAGTTCCTCAGTCCACTCTTTATCATCTGCTACACTATTCACACAATTCACATCTTCACGACTTGTCTTAACAACAACGCTTTTAGCCAATTCTAGACAGAGAGCATGCCCATGAACCAATTTCATCGACTTGATATCTACATCATACTCCTGGATCTTCGAGACCCATTCGACCATCTTATCACCCAGTTATCCTTGAATTATAAAATTCTAAACATTAGGATAAATGACATAAACCACAGTCTTACTCTGAGAAACAAAGTGGTGAAACTTCTTCAATGCTTTCATAACTGCATAAACCTGCTTCTCTATAAAGTTGTACTTTTCTTGATGTGGTTCTATACCCTAGCTTAGAAAAGTGATAGGTTTTTCTTTGCCATCATCTTGTTTTTATGTTAGCATGACAACATAGCTCTCCTACTCACCTACTGCATACAGTATAAAGTCTTTGGAGTAGTCAGGGTTGATCAACACTGGCGCTTGAGTAATTCTCTCTTTGATTTCTTGAAAATCTCGCTTCCTAGCTTCTGTCCACTTAAACTCAACATTATTCTTCAAAATATCAGTCATGGGTTTGACGACTTGGGAAAAATTGGCAATAAACTTGCGAATGAAGTTTATTTGTCCAAAGAAGAACTGCAAGTCTTTCTTATTAACTGGTAACAACAATTTCATGAGCGCTTCGACTCATGCAGGGTCTATGGCCAATCCTTCTTGTGAAATCACATGGCCCAACAACTTCCCTTCCTTGACCACAAAAATTGACTTCTTCGGATTTATGGAAATCCCAAATTCTTGACACTTCTCAAATATTTGCCTCATATGGAAAACATGATCTATTCTGCAATGTGAAAACATCGCCATATCATCAAGATAAATCACAATGATTTTATTTAGAAACTCACCAAAGGCGACGTCCATGGCTCTCTAAAAAGTAGCAGCGATTTTTGAAAGTCTAAAGGGCATCCGTTGGTAAGCAAACATGCCCCACTTAGTTTTAAACGCTATCTTGTATTGATATTCATCCTTAACCCAAGTTTGATTGTACCCAGAGAAGCCATCCAGCGAGGAAAATCTCTGGGCACCAGCCACAACATGAAGAATATGGTCTATTTGAGGCAGAGGATAATGGTCCTGAAGTGATGCCTGATTTAAATTTCAAAAATTAACACACAGAAGTATGTCCCAATTCTTCTTTCTTATAGGAACCAGGTTTGCCACCCAGGTGGAATGCTTAATGGGGTAAATGATCTCATCCTCAAGCATATTTAGTAACTCCGCTTTCATGAGGAATTCAATTTTGGGATTAACAGGGCATTGCTTCTACCAAAAAGGCTTAAATCCTTCTTGTATCTCAATAGTGTGTTGAATCATGTTCTTGTCGTATCATTTCAATTCCTGATAAATCCATGCTACAATATCTGGATATTCGTAGCACAGGTTTCTAATGCCTTCAATCTCATCTGCTTCATAATCGATACCAATCTTGATGATATTTCCTGGATCCAACTGCAATTCTCTGTATTCCTTGGCATCCACCTTAATCCTATGTTTATTAGCCCTATCACTTTGATCAAATAAAATTTCTAGTGAAATCAAACCTCTAGGAATATGATTATTCCTTAATTGAATAATTCCTTCCTTTTCTTCCTCCACAAGAGTTCTATCTTCTGCATTGGTAGCTTCTTTGAGAAGAAAATTCACTATTTTCTCATCATTATCGAACACCTACCAATAGAGGCCCTTATATGGAATGGAAGGTCTGTAAATCACCCTCACCGTCTTGGGCTTTCGGACCACTTGCTCGATAGGAGAATAATTAGCGCCCAGGGAAGCTAAAATGTCGACATGTCTATTTTGTTCCTGAGGAATCACTTGAATATTCAAAGCTTTAAATGCTTCTAAAAGATCCCACACTCTATTGCAATAAGCATTCAAGTAATGTTGCTTTAAAACACATCTATTTGTAACTTGATTAAATATAAGCTCGAAATCGCCAAAAATCTGCAACTGTTCAATTCCCAAATTTTTGGCCTTTTTCAAGCCAAGGCATAATGCTTCATATTCAGCTCTGTTATTTGTACAGCTCCAGGTCAATCTGTAGGAGTAAGTTTTTTGTATGCCTTTAGGGGAGATCAACACAACACCTACTCCTACACCATTCTTACATCGAGTGCCATCAAAGAACAACTTCCATAATTGATGCAAAACAGGTTCTAGGGGCTCAAGGACTTGCTCTTGGGACTTATCTATCTTCTAAATTGAATAAAAACCAATATCCATTCCAATCATAGTGTTGAAATCTATCAGCAAAAACTCATCTTCCAAGCGAAGCTCCTCAGGTGCTTCTTCAACCATACCAACCTCTTCCAATTATTCAGTCATCATGTTCACCATGCCTGGGACTTGTTATGCTTCTATTTTTTTAATATGAAAAGGGAAGGGCTTCTCATTATGAATGCAAATTCTCCTACCCTTGAACAGAATCTCCAAATGTTAATAATCTAGGGAAAGATAACCTCCCAAATTTCTTGTGAATTCTCTTGAAAGGCACATGCTAAAGTAGGGATCTAAATCAACAACCACAACTTCTTGGATGACAATAATTTGCGACATGCTATGGAGAACAATTGGAATATCCTTGACTACTCCAAAAGTCTTAACTGGCATACCGTACAACTATAATACTCTTGGACTGCTCCTTGTATACTCCATTCTCATTACCTTGTATACTGCCTTCAGCATGACAGTAGTGGCAGCACCAGAGTTGATCATACAATTATGCACGATCCACCCTTCCATTCTCAAATATAATTAAAACAGGTGAGGCCAATTTTTACCTGTTACCAAAGTGGGAAGTGCCTGAGCCAAGACTGTTTGCAAACGATCCTTATTTTGGTATTTTGCGATCTTCAGAGATTCTTGCAACAAATCAATCTGCCCAGGTAATTGCAATGCGTCATACAAGCTAATCCTTGCTGGGATTTTCTTCATTTCTTCCATGATATTGTAGCCACAAGCAGGTAAGACTTTTTCTTCTAGAGGCCACTCATACTTATCTTGATACTATTGCGTAGCCTCTACTCTTTACCTTTTTGTCAACGAAGGATACTTGAGTCTTTCCTTAGCTTGCTATTTTATCTCACTAGGGACTAGAGTAGTGGTGATGCATTGCGAAGTCAAATGCTGAGCTTGCGCTTTATCTTGTGCTTGCCTAGGTGATGGATTTTTTGACTTGTTAGCATTAGGAACCTTTGCTGGGGATACCCACTTATCTTCCTATGCTTTTGGAGCTGCAGGTAGTTTCAAAGGTTGCAATTCTGTAGGATCAAAAATCACTGGCCTCTTCCCAGACCTAGTGAGGACTGAAACTTGCTATGGAAATGACACCATACAATTGTGCTCCACTTATCGAATCATATTAAATTGTCTGCCCGAAGAACTTTTTGCTAATGTTTGAACGTAATTTAGATGCACCATACATTTATCTTCACCATGAGGATCATTAAATGTAGAACACTAATATGTCCTTTTGGACCCATTAACCTCATCATTTGCTAGAATCATGGTGTTTTTCTTGGGTCCCTTGCTGGTAGATGCTTGCTCCCAGGTGATTGGTGGAGTCTAAAAACTTCTTGATCAGAACTCAACCTCGGCTTGCTTCTTCCTCATGATGGTAAGCTCATTGGATATCATCCTCAAAGCCGCATTATTAGATTTTACTTCTTGTAACAAGGCCATGAGGAGATCTGTATTGGGTGACGGATTTGGCATTGGCAATGGCAAAGGCGCTTGCAGCATGGGTAAGGGTAAAGGGATTGGAGGCACTGACAATGCTAGAAAAGAAATGGATGAAGGCTATGATGGTACTGTCGACATGGGAAATTGTGGGCAGCTCATAGCAGATGACTATGGGATAGGGATAGGAGCTACTTGAGGTAAGACCGAATTCCATGGAGGGACAGGATACATCGACGTCATAGGCTGCAAAAATACATTAGAGTAAAGATATTGTGGCAGATGAGGGAGAATAGGTATCGTTGCCTTCGAAGGAAGCCTACCTACAATAATCAAATATGATTCAACCTTTTGAGCTTGTGTATAGAGATTTTGGAATGTGGTCACATTGGCCTGGTGTACTGCCATACCAATATCAGTACTGAGCGCTCGAAGATAATAAAATGCTACTTGCTCATGGGTTGGTCGTAAACCATATGGAACCCTCTATCAGCTTTGCACAAATCGAATGTTAAAATCTACAAGTTCCTCTTGCGGATGTCTTTGAATCAAGGTGAATAGGTGCAACAGAGAATATGGATCAGCCTACTCATGGAAATTCTTAATCAACAATTCTGCCAATTGAACCCACGAGGTAATGGTACCAGGCTGCAAAAATCGATACCAATACAACAATTTCCCTCTTAATAACAAAACCAAAAGTTTTATCATCACATCCTCATTAGTTATATCATGAATAGTTGCAATAGAGGCCATGTCTTGGATATGATCATATGTAGTTTTTCTAGTACCATCATATGTGGATAAAGCCTTTAGAGCAGCTTGAGGTACGAGATTTTGTGCCTGCAAATTCAACGCTCCCAAGCTATTCCAAGCAGAAAACTACCTTGGAAGCTATTTTTGATGTGGTGGAGGATTATGAGCCATGTGAACAAGAATATGGGGGGTAGGCTATGGGGTGCTAGTGGTTGTACTGGGCGAAGGCTGAGGAAAACTGGTGGTAGTACTTACAAGACTTATCGGAATGGAAAACACACCAACTAACCAAGAAGATGAAATGGATGATATGGATGGGATATGAGGAAGTGAAGATGTCCATCGAAAAGTGGCTATTTGAGGATGCTCTCCTAGCCTTTGAATGTCTAGTTTGTAAAATCTAATCTTATTATCAGGATTCTTGGCTTTTGATCTTGTAATCATGAGAAATGGCTTTCGTTGTATTCACGCTTATAGAGTTCTGGGTAAAATCGAGTCACCAGATGTTCTAATCTCAAGAAGGAAGGTGAAAACCAAACCTAGCACTGCTAAAAGTGGAACCTAGAAAGTCCCATCGGGCATGCCAAAAACTATTGGTCAAATATCTGCCTAATCAATAAACACTATGTTTATGCACCCTAGATACGACCAACATTGAAAGGCCGAAGGAAAGGGATGTCCTCCATGCCAATATCTAGAGAGGGCTAGTTCCCAAACCAAATTCTAAAATGGTAAAAGACTAAGGATGCAGGAAAGAAATTGGAAATAACAGAAAGAGATGGGAAATATGGCCATAGGCCAAAGTGCAAGACCGGTGTTAGAATAACTAGCAAGAAAAAAACACAAGCACAAATTAGCATTTATGAAAGAAAACATAATAGAATAGGCTCATAATATTTCCATAGCAACTATGAAATTGATACTTCGACATTCACCTTCTCATTAGCAACTTTAAATACAATGACAAAATTTAAATACAACAACAAACCAGATAGACGAATGGAAATAGAAGCATAATGTATAGAAAGTAATCACACACAAGACCACTCATGAATTCAAAATTCTGATGCCTTGTATTAATGTAGAGAGCTTAAAAAAATCTCTCGTAAAATGTCTAACCCCTCTTTTACAATGAAATTTACCTAGTATTTATAGATGTTTTTGCCTCTATCATTTAATACATATGAGAGAAGAATGTCTTGGGATCAAAGACATAATTAGCAAAATCCTCCTTGAATTCTTTGAAAATCCATTCACCTGGGGAATAAATTCCTAAAAATATGAACTTTGAACGAAGGTGCACATGTTAGGAAAAAATATTAAATTATTTGGATCGCTTCTGATACATTAGAAATAATGAAAGCTCATTTCTCTTTGCCTTCCTCTTCGTGATCCATAAAATGGAGTAACTGAGGATGCCCTTCATTAAATGCTAAATTCAATTGTCTTGACCAAATTCTTGTTCGCCCACATTCACTTTCACCTCAAGATCTATTTTGCCCCTTTGCAAATTGAAAAGGCGCGTGCAACAATCTTATAAAATACGTTCACCTCTAGAAATGGTGAACGACATGTTCGCTCCTATGAAAGGGCAAAGGCAAACTTGCTTTGCCATATATGTTGGTTTGCCCATGGCAGGGGCGAACGACATGTTCACCCCTCAACTAGGGTGAACCTAATTTGAGTTTCTTTTCGGGCGTGCGCACCACTACATATCATCGAGGCGCGTTCGCCCCTAAGAAGGGTGAACGACGCATTCACCCCTTTGAAAGGCAAACACAACCTTGTTCTTTTGATCTTTCACCTTTGTGAAATTTTTGAACTCGTTCGTCCTTTTCAGGGGCGAATGGAGCGTTCGCCTCTTTCTTGGGGCGAATGTAAATGTATATCAAATTTGTCAAGTTTTTCCTTTGGGCATTTGTCTTCTCCATTTTTTTGAAATTCAAGAAAACATTTCTCCATTGAATTTTATAAGGGAATAAACTCAAAAGGGATTTCCCAAAATGCATCCAAACTTGGCAAATAGGAAATTATTTAAAATATTACATATGGAAGCCAAAGATGCAAATATGTACTGTCTATATATTGCTGCCACATTCAAACATTGAATTCAAAATTTAAAAAAAAAATTCCCAATGAATATAAAATGGCCAACACAATCTCATGCATAGACGTATTCTCATCCACTTCAAATACTATATAAAGGTTATAAAGTATTTTTATTTAGGGTTTTGCTTGCTAAGGTTTTCGTGTATCCTTTCATGCATTGAAAACAATAAAAAGAAGGGGTTTATGTAGGCAAAGAAGAGATCAAAAGGACATCGTGCTGTTTATTGGAACATGTGTGGGTGGCTAGCCTAGCTGGTCGCTAGGCTAGTGCTAGAGCGCTGGAAAGGAGGAGGTTGTATGTTCAATTCTAGAAGACGCTCTTTTGCAAGGTAAAAAAGGAATTCGGATTGTTTGGGCCCACAAGGAGGAAGATAAAGGTAAGTTGTTGCATTATAAGTTTTTAAGTGGGCGACTAGCCCAGTTGGTTGCTAGGCTAGCACTAAGGCATTGACGAGCATGTGATAGCAAGTTCAAAACCCATGGACATCGTTTTGCAAGGCATAGCAAAAATCAATCGCGTGGATGTTTTTTTAAAGGATGAGAAGAAATTGATCGTGCGGCATGTTTGCAAGGCAGAGAAGACAATTTGTTCACATGGCACATTGAATAAGGTATGAACACAATTCTTATAGAAATTAAAAGGGGAATTGCTTGCTATTTTGTATAAGGGAAATATTTCATTGAGCCTTAGGAGAAATAAGGGGTGTTAAGGTTTATATGAAAATTATAAAATTTGTTTGTTAACCTTAGGAGATATAAGGTGTAAAAATTCTTATTTGAAATTGTAATGAGAAATTAAATATTCTGTGATTTGGATTTTGATTAAAATAAAGGGGAGTTATAAGGTGTACATGGTTATATGAATATTGTAATTTGAACATTGGGTTGTTGAATGTTTGTGGTGTGTTGAAAATTATTTTGCATTGTGAAAGTAGGAGTTATAAGGTGTCATTTTGGTTTAAATATTGATTGTATTTTTGCTTTGAGAAAAGGGAAAATTTGAAGGGTTTGATTCATTGTTAAAGTTTCATCTTGTGAGACCAAAAGGAGCAATAGAGCATTATTTTCAGATTTTGTTGTGCATATCTTCTTGGGAAGAAATTTAATGTGGATGATTTGAAAGAGAGAGCTACTAACCAGTTTTTGTAGTGGCACTTTGAAAGGGAAATTATTTTGAGATAGGTTTTGAGGGCACAACTTCATCAAAGCAAATTAAGAGGTATGGTGACATTATTCCTTCCTTAAGGTGTTTGGTTGGGCAAATATTTTGATGTCATAAAGAGGAGATATAAGGATTAGGTTCATGTGCATTTTTGGAAATATATGTGCTAGAATTTGAGAACAAATTTGTGCATCATTGTTAAAAGAAATTGGAAACACTTGTGCTAGAATTTGAAGAGCAAGTTTTTGTGCATAATATTTGAGTGATATTGGGAAAGAATATATTGTGAAATTATATTTCATATCATTTTCTATGTGTTCTTGAACTAGAAATATGGGTAGAATATGTCTAAAGTAATTTTATCAAACAAGTGCTATGAGAAATGTTGAGCATGTGTTATGAGCAGTTTTGAACAAGTGTTATGAGCAGTGTTGATCATGTGTTATGAGCAGTGTTGATCATGTATTATGAGCAGTTTTGAGCATGTGTTATGAACAATTTTAGAGCATGTGTTAGAGTAGAGTTGAGCAAATATAGTGAGCATATTAGAGCAGGATTGTAAGCTATTTTGAGCAGGCCTTTTCAGAAGGCTTGTGAGCAAATATAAGAAGGGTGTATGAGTAGGCTTGAGGTAAAATTGTGCAGGATTTATGAGTAGGTTTGAGGTAGATTTGTGAGCAAGTTTGAGGTAGATTTGTGAGAAGGTGTGATACAGATCAATACAGGCAGTTGAGAAGATTTGAGTAGAGGAGAGGTGTCTCATGTGGATAGAGATCCATGAACTAGAGTAGTGAGGAGAGGTGTCTCTTGTGGATAGAGATCCATGAACTTGAGCATAATGTATTAGAATCTCCATTGGGTAGAGGTCCATAAAATTGTAATAGGGAATTGGTTCCCAAGATATTTGTTGAGAAAGTTTATAAGAAATATTTTCTCCATGGACGTAACCCACATTGGGTGAACCATGTTAAATTTGTGTCTCTCTTATGTGTGATGATTTATGTATTGCTTTGCTACTGCTATTGATGATATTGGTTAATGTTGCTTTAGAAAGTAATTACAATTGAGAATATTGGATAATACTATTTTGGGAAAGAAAAGAAAAATTTTAACTTATATTGTTCACCCCCCCTGTATAAACTTGTGTTCTTCAATAACATCAAGAAAGATCTTTTCATATTATGATATAAACATTAAACATTCTTTCCATATACTTATATTAAAGTGGATATTCGATTAAGCACATAGGTATCATAAGTAAAACATCATCCCATGGATACATTATGGGTTCTCCAAATTGTTGCATATAAATAACATATTTAGAATAATGTAAACATAATATTAATCCGAGTTTCTTCTTCTTCAAAGTATAAACCATAACCATTGCAATGTTAAAGAATGTCATACAAGGCTTATATTTATTGCATAAATCTCATAACAATAGTTTATGTATCACTATTAAGAAAACATAAAACATAACAAAATCAACCATTTAATTAAGCATATAGATATTTCCATTATAATCTCATTCATGGTGCAATCATGAGTAAGAGACTCCACACAAAATCACACAACATAGAGAATATCCTGGGAACCCTTATGGGGAATAAACCCAACCTTAAATCATTTTATTTATTTTTTCATAAGGGAATTAGTTCCTTACATTGAGATAAAGACACTCTAAAATGCCCTTAATATCATACTAGATATTCTCCTTTGTCTCTAGGTATTCCCAATATGAATTTAATCATTCACTTCATGAATCTAGGTTGACTCCATAATTTGGAACTAAGGAATTCCAAAATACCCGTCCTACTGATGTAAAAGTTATTCCCTATGTTATACAACAATACAAAAGCATTCATCTCTTACTACTTCAAATGCAATTTTATTCCAAGTATGGGTTCTTCATTATTTATCTTCAGCTCTTGGAAAACCACACATTGTTTTCCCTCCAAGAAGAAATAAAATAATAAAATACTCCATACC
Organism: Wollemia nobilis; assembly: GCA_028583015.1. NCBI lineage: Eukaryota > Viridiplantae > Streptophyta > Pinopsida > Araucariales > Araucariaceae > Wollemia > Wollemia nobilis. The sequence continues at coordinate 3,149,215 of JAQPPZ010016964.1, forward strand.
TTTTTATAGAGGCACCACGTTACACAAAAGAAGAACACATATAACTTATTTTTTTAAAAATATACCATGACTATCAAGATAATTTTGAAATATAAAATCCATTTAATCCCTACATAATCACTACAACAGGTTTCATGAAACACTTCACATGCATCATTTAATTTTAATATGAAGCACTGAATATGGTCCTTATGAGACTTCCATAAGCTTAACTCATATTTCTTCATACAATAGAAATTCCTACTGCAAAACTCAATTAAAAACCAATAAGATCCTACTAACAACAATTCACCATAGAGACTCTAGAAGCCATAGAGAAGATTTAGTAGGGTCTTTATTACATTACAATTCCAAAGTAATTACTTAACAAAATTTTTTGGTGCAAATCAAGTTGTAAAGCTTTGGCTGGAAAAAGGATAATGACACTGACCATAATTTCTAACACAAGAACCTTCGTTACAATGAAACCAAGCTCAAACATAACTCTATCTATGTCTACAACTACAAACCAACACTCTGGTTCACCTCCACATAGATATACCTAAGAATTAAGCTGGTCTTGTGGAACATTCTTGATGTTAGTCATGAATCGCCCTTTAAATCCAATTTTAAAATATTAAAAGCATAAAAAAAATATGTATATGGGTGTTCATAATCTCATTTTCCCGGTTTGTGGACAAGCGAAAGATTTACTGCATGTTTTTTGGTCTTGTGATTGGGCTCAGTCAGCTTGGGAGTGGCTTCTTGAATTTTTCAGACCTTTTATGCAGGAGGATTTTACTTGGGTGCATGCTATTTTGGGTGACCCTATTTATTTTTCCTTCAACTTGGATGTTTTTTGGAATATTTTTAGAATTGGTACCTTGTTTTATCTATGGAAGTCCCGGAATAGAGCTGTTTTTTCTCAGCAAGATGTCGGACATGTCTTCTCTGTTGTTGATAAATATGATATATTCTTTGATTGCTAGTTACAGATTCAAGTACAGGTTAAAAAAGTATAGGTGGAGCTACAGTACTTGCGTACCCTCATGGATCATTAGGGGAATGCACCCTGCATTATGAGTCATGTGCATCTTCCTTCCCCTTCCAGGTGGTAGTAATTTCTCGGCTTCATTCTTTTCGAATGCATATTTAATACTGTTTTGGCGATTGTTATTGGCGCTTGTGGGTCATTTCTGACACTCTTGTATACTCTTAACCACAATGGTTAATGTATTGGTTTACGGGGTGTGCTAATCCCACCCACCCTTTTTTGTATGATTAAAAATTATTTTATTAATATAATGGCTTTTTCATCAAAAAAAAAAAATCTACGCTCAACATACCTAAGACCTTTATTTTAGTAATTAGTTACATAACATTGCATTCTGCATTGAGATCTAAAGTATGAAAACCAAACACGCTTCATATTTTGTTGTGGAGAAGAAGGTAATCAATTCTCATTTGACACAACATCATCAGATATCTAGCACTTAGTCAAAATCCTCTCTTAAATCAAACATAAAAGAACCTGTCCTTTTTAAAAAAAAAAAAATTCAAGTCATGTTGGCTCCTACTATCCTAGCATTGATATACAACACAATTGTGTAGCTAAATATTTTTACAATTTAATGGATTCTAGCTTGATAATATGACAATCACTCTAGTATTTGTTGTTTATATGACTTACACTTCACCAAAACAACACCCTTGCATGGTAGTTAGATTCACAAACTTAATTGTTCCCAGTCCATTTCCAAAAGCATTGTTTGTTTAACATAAACTTCAAAGTTTAACTCCTTGAAATGTAAAAGAGGTCACACTATGAATTGCATTCATATTGAAATCATAAAGCCTCAACCCAAGCAACTTACTTAGTCTTTCAGTATGTTGTAAAATTCAAAGATACAATGTTTCATTTTCCTCCCTTGAAACTAATGGTAAAGTACCTAGCCCAACAAAGCATTCAAATTCTTAAATATAACATATCAAAATCTAGGGAAAGAAGAATCCAAAATCAACCTAATATTTGCACAAATTTCTAGTGAAACCTTTGGTGATCAAACTAGCGCACGTCTCCCTATACTACTCGTCACTTCTTTTTTGTATGGAACACCGAATTACCCTTTCCTCCATCCCCTAATCTAGGTTTTTATTACGGTTTACACAAAATACTCCTCACCACTATGAACACCCCTTCACATTAAAATAATAATGGAGAAGCTTACACTACCCAACAATGATGATTATGAGCACATGTAGGTAAGTATTAACATTTATATTTATAATTTCCAATGTCTTTACCTAAGTTCCCAACCTAGTCATGGCAAAATACTTGCTTTACTTTATTTTTCTTGGTTGTTACTACATTGGCAAAATCACACCAAAAAAAGGTAATTTCACAAACGACCAACCACATGGTTAGGAGGTTCTTTTTCAAAGAATCCTTTAGTATAAAGGACAATGGAAATATTCTTCACTAGTGGAATTAAAAAACATAGTAACCCGTCCCTTTTAAATTTAAGCAAAATACAAATTCAAGAGACAAATCCTATATATCTTTTCCTTATTTAAGATGAAACAATAAAAATAAATATTTAACCTTCTTTACAACGAAACTCTATAGGTCAAATAAAATTCTATCCCAAGGAAGACTATCATGCAATAACTAGTTACATCTAAATTTGATATATTTTTTCTCATGGAAATTCATGATATGCAAGCTTCATGACAAAGGGCATTCCTCCATGTTGTCCTAACTTTTCAGAGAGTAACTCATCACATCATTTCTTTTTGTTAATGACATCTCATTTTCAATGGTCATTACTTTCTACCATCCATGAAAAGCATATTCCTATAAAAGCACAAATCAATTAGCAGCATCATATTCTTCTCATAAATATATATATTTTACATAAGCTAAACATGAATAATCAGTCGTTCATCAAATACATCACAATTTCCTATACAATATTTGCCTTTCAAAAATGAAGTATGAAATAGTCAACCATTCCATCAACAAAATATCATGTCAGTCCATAAATCCATCATGTGAAAAAATTTTGCCAAGGGAGGGTCATGACATCCTACACCCCTTAGGCTAAACATAGTCCTTTGTGTTTTATCAAAGTTAAATCATTGAAATAACTATTACAATTCATTTTCAAACAAGAATGGAAAATGTCTCTACATGTCTACCTCTTTCTCCAAAGTAGAATTTCTCTCAGAATAGTGGTCCCATTGAACCTTACATTTCTCCAAATTCTCTTTTCTCATTGATTTGGAACGAAACTCTAAGATATTCACTAGACATATCTCAATGTCCTTTGGGTTTACCATATGCAAATGAGAAAAATCCCATACATAATTAGGGCTAGAAATATATTTTCTCAACAAGGATATATGAAACGTATCATGAATCTTCGATAAACTAGGTGGTAGGGCAAGTTGATATTGTTAGAATTAAAGTGCACTATGCCTTCACCTTGACACTTGTCAGTTTCACTTGACATTTGTCATGTTATCAAATAGGCCTTATGCCTATATATGTAATCCATTTGTATCAATACATATCTTATAATTTTCCCTCCTAACATTTGGTATCAGAGCTCCAGGCTTTCTCTGGCCTTGTGAGCTTGAGGGGGGATTTCCCTCGGGAAATTCCCCCCTCATCCTTTCCCCCCATTTTTCATTTTTTCATTTTCCCCCCATTTTTTTTCAAAACAGGGAGTATGCTCTCCATTGTTTACAATGGATCAAAAACCAGACTTTTGAAAGAATCATGGCTCCCAAGTTATTCTTTAGAATGATTTATTTTCCCTCTTATTGTTGGAAGCTTTCACCTATTTTTTCGACGGCAGGCTATGGAGTTGTATTTGTTTTTTCCGTTTGCTGACGTTAAGTTTTCTGTCAACTTTCATTTCCCACATACTGGTTTGAGTAATGGCAGTGATGTAGCCAAGAAGAAGTAGAAATGCAAAAATATAAGCATTGTTGACCCTAGCGAGTGCTTGTGTAAGAGTTTAAGGAGGACTTTGGTGGAAATTTGGGTTTCGTTCAATAATCGCCTGAAACTGTATTTTTTCGAAGAAAAGCTACAGTCATTGCAATCGGTTTCATTTAGAAACTTAAGCTACAAGAAATATGGAAAAGGCATGGGAGAAAGCTATAGACGATCCAGCATGTGAACCTCGTGCGCCTCCGGGGCTTCTGCTCCGAGGGCTCCAGCCGCCTCCTTGTCTACGAATACATGCCCAACGGCTCCCTCAACAACTTCCTCTTCCCCAAAGACGGCAGCGGCAGCACCGCCGCGCTGGACTGGAAGAGCCTCTTCAATACCGCTCTCAGAATCGCTCACGGAATCCTCTATCTCCATGAGAAGTGTCGCGACTGCATCATCCACTGCGACATCAAACCCGAAAACATCCTCCTCGACTCGGATTTCTGCCCCAAGGTCGCCGACTTTGGTCTCGCGAAGCTGGTGGGCCGCGAGTTTAGTCACGTGCTGACGACCATGAGGGGCACCAGGGGGTACCTGGCGCCGGAGTGGATTTCCGGGCTATTGATTACGACCAAGGCAGATGTCTACAGCTTTGGCATGATGCTAAACGAGTTAATTTCTGGGCGACACAACATGGACACCGCGCCAGGGGCCAGTGAGCTATTTTTTCTAACGAGGGCTGCCACACAGATCAAAAACGGGAACACGATGGCTTTGCTGGACAAGAGACTGAATAGGAATGCGGATGCTGAGCAGCTAAGGAGGGTAGCCATGGTGGGAGGGTGGTGCATCCAAGACGACAAGGATGATAGGCCATCGATAAGCCAAGTGGTGCAGATCATGGAGGGAATCGATGAGAAGATTTGGATCCTACGCTCACCTACACATAAAGTTACCATGATGAGAACTTGCAATGCATCGTTGAGTGCACTGTTGATTGAGCAGCAATGTCACTGTCGTGATCCTTCAATGATATTCCTGGCTCTGTTGCTGTCGACTTAACAACCATGCTCTTTGGCCGAATATTTCACGTAATATTCGGCCATTATTTTCTACACCAAGATCTATGACTATGAATTTTTTGAGTTCTAGTTAATTGATGTTAGTGTTCAAGGGGAAGTTGACTGTAGATGTTTTTTTTATGAGAATGGAGTTTTTTTTAAGTAAAATTTGGTGATCGCAGAGGGACTGTGTCTGCCAAACCTAGCTGACTGATGTCATGGAAGCCGTTGGAGATATTTTGGCCTAAAAATTAGTTGACATGTTACTTCTACGAATGGCATTTTGAAGAACTTTAGAATCTGTCCAGTGCATCTAAGTCCATGGATACAGTCCTAGATGGACTCGGTGCACGACGATCTGGTTTACTTGGAGGACTAGGACCAGAAATTAGAGCGATGGAATGATGACCAATCTAGCCTATGGGAATGCGTTAGTTATGGTGTGAAGTGATCCAGATCTAGTACATGCCTTTCACCTTGGATGAATTGGATTGTTTCTCGACATACTCGTAATTTCTCGATGGGGCTACAATGTGAGGAATGTGCAGTATAATGGACTAAAGAACACATGCATTTCAACATCACTGTGAAGTACCAGGATGCTCACAGAGTTTTATCTGAAGATGGATTGATTTTTTTTGTCTTTCTTGCAACTATTTTTCGTCACTATTCAAAAATATCCGGGCCGCAACCGTGTTAGCCGAATACAGTGGAAGAGATATAAGGAGGATTAGGAGGTCTGACAGTGTTTTTTCTCTCCTTTCACTATAGATAATCTCCCTACAGATAATATCCCACATGCCAGTTGGTTATTTTGCTCGGTGCACGATTGCTATAATGTTTATCCCAATGTTTTATGAAGCTTGGTGAGAGGGCTGTGAGACTGTTGATGGCCCGATGGTGTGTTTTTGATTTGGCAAGATATGCACTCCGAGTAGTATGTGATATTGTTATGGAGCTCAAAACCATGGGATTTAAGCCCAAGATTCGTACATGGACTGTATTTTTATATGGGACACCATTTTCTAATGTTCGACTACCATGTTTTTCTCCAACGGCTTCCTGAGGTGTTTGGCTGCACTAAATCATCAAGAATGCTAAAGGGGGTGGTGGCCCAGAACCAATAATGCTTTATTATTTTAAAATATGACAACATGGGGAGCATTTTATTAAGTATGAGCACCTTTTGTTTTATGGCCGACAATTATTTTTTGTATCAAGTGGAAGGGAACCACTTGTGGGGGTTATTATTTAATGTATGGTCATAGGGGATGGCCAATTTATTGTGAAAATATTTTCAAACTACGGAGGCATTTAATCATTTTTTAATTTATCATATGGGTAGTTGAAGAGAAACTCCCACTCCCCTGCGAGGGAAAATTGTGATGATGTTTTTTCCACCAGACAACGATGCCGCCATTGTGCGATGTTTTATTTTGCTACCCTAGAGAGGCATGTTGTTTTTCATATGATGAAGGCCCTTTGATGGTGGAATATAGGGGTATTTATAGTTGTCAAAAATATTTTTCCATGACGGACACATTGGTGGTGTCCATTTGTAATTTTGAGGCTATTTCTTTAGAGTTAAGCCTCAAAGTTTTTCTAACTTAGAGTGCACTCTTGGTTGAACCCGACACTCCCAAGACACTTGTAAGTGAACCTAGTATCTAGTATTATCATCTTTCTACTTGGCGGATGCAGCGGCTGGTTACCCATGTATTTTGGTAAGATGAGGTGACTACCATAAGGACACTTATTCTAGGGACTATAGACATAGACACCCTAGACTCTATCCAATTTTTTTGGATCTACTTCTGAAGACTACAGATGAAGACACTTCAGAAGATTCTCTTCTCTTCTTTCTTCTCCTCCACACTTGGATTCTAAGGCTCAATTTTATTGTATTTCATGGCTTGTATTTCTTTTGTATTAAGGTAAATTTTCGGTAGAAACCAACACCTTCTAGATTGAGTTCACCATGAGGAGGGATTTAATATTCATGGTGGATCTAGTCAGTGACCTATGAGAGGCAACATCCTCTGAGGATGACCTACAGAGGCAACAGACCTAGAAGTGGCTAACCCTGAGGCACCCATGATGACCCTGAGGCACTTAGACGGCTTACTCGGTGGCAACAGACCCTAGGAAGTGGCTGACCCTGTGGCAATAGACCAATATGTATACACAGTTGATCTAGACCAAGCCTAGACCAAATCAGCAATAAAGGAGGATGATAGAATTTTTTTTAGAGAAGTCAACATTGAGGAATGTTACCTAATGTTGACTTGGTTTTTTCTTTAGTTAGGATAGTGTACTTTAAGGGAGAATGTTAGAATTAAAGTGCACTATGCCTTCACCTTGACACTTGTCAGTTTCTCTTGACAAGTGTCATGCGTTTCATATAGGCTTATGCCTATATATTGTAACCCTTTTTCATTTGTAAAACATCTCATCTTGTTCATTTCGTTTTAGTCCCAACATTTGGTATTAGCATTAAGGAGGAATGTTACCTAATGTTGAATTGTTTTTTTTATTTAGTTAGGATAGTGCACTTTAAGGGGGAATTTTAGAATTAAAGTGCAGTTTGCCTTCACCTTGACACTTGTCAGTTTCACTTGACATTTGTCATGTTATCAAATAGGCCTTATGCCTATATATGTAATCCATTTGTATCAATATATATCTTATAATTTTCCCTCCTAACAGATATGTCATAGGACTAATATTTTTTATGATTTCAAAAGGTACAACAAAAAAAGGATCCATTTTTGTGGATTAAAAATTTTAATAGCACTCTTTCTTGGTCTCACCCTTAGAAACACTTTTTCACCAACTAAAAAATCTCTTGGCAACTTTTTGAGATTGGCATAACTTTTCTGGTAGTTAGTGGCTTCCTTAAGCCTTTCTCTGATTATCTTCAACTGGTTCTCCATTTCCCTTACCATGTCTAGCCTAAGCATAATCCAATCCTTTGGATTATTCCATGACAAGGGTGTCCTACACCTCCTACCATACAAAGCTTCAAAAGGAGCCATTGTTTTAGGCATATGATGACCATTGTTGTAGGAAAATTCTACTAAGTGTAGATAGTCTTCTCATCAGATTTTTTGATCCATATAATACATGTGAAGCATATCCTCCAACAATTGGTTCACCCTTTCAATTTTCCCATTAGTTTGTGGGTGATGTGTAGAACTAATGTTTAGCCTAGTACCAATGGTATGATGTAAAGCTTACCAAAATTTGAATGTAAACCTAGAGTCCCTATCTAAAATAATTACCTCAGGAAAACCATGAAGCCTAAATATTTCTTTAGAAAATCTGTTAGCCACAATCATGGCATCATACTTGATATTTCCTGGTATAAAATGCATAACCTTGGTCAAAATGTTGACCATAACAGCTATTGCATCATGTTGGAACCTAGTTTTAAGAAAACCTACAATGAAATCCATATAAATCATCTACCATTTTTGCATGGGTACTTCAAGTGCATACAACAATCCTACAGGATGTTTATACTCAGCCTTAACATTTTGATATTCTAGGCACTGAGCAACAAATTTTGTGATGTCCTTTTTCATCCTTGGCCAGTAGAAATTTTTCTTCTTGTTTTCCCTCATCTTTTCTCCTTCTAGGTGAGTAGAATATGGAGATCTATGTGCTTCATTCATGATAATTTTTCTTAAATCATAGACCTTAGGGATTATCATACTATATTTGAAGTATAAGAAACCATCCTTGATGTTGAAATACTTGTTTTCCTTGGGTATCTTTTCTATATTTACCCGAATTTGGTTGTAATACACATCCTGATGTTGCATTTATTTGACTTGTTCCATCAAGTCTACATGGATGCGGGAAAAATCAACAATGTGTCTTCTCCTACTGATAGCATAAACAACCTTTTTTTTACTTCCCTTTGATGTATTTGATGCCAAAATCATACTCGGTAGTAAACTCCATCCACTTTATTTTTTTGACATTAAGCAACTATTGAGTAATTATATACTTCAAAATTTTATGGTTAGTACTCAATTCAAAGGGTCTTCCCACCAAATAATATTACCATACTTTGAGAGTGTAAATAACTACTACCAATTCCAGATCATGGGTCACATAGTTGACCTTATGTCTCTTGATATTTCTTGAACCATATGCTATAGCTAATCCATAATATGAGAGCACTCCACCCAAACCTTCCAAAGATGCATCCATGCATACTAAAAATATACCATGAGTATCTGGAATCTTTAGTATAGGAGTCATAGTGATATTTTATTTGAGAAAGTTAAAAGTTACCTCACATTTATCTGTCCACTTGAACTCGGTTCCTTTCCTCTGAAGATTGGTTATCGCAAATGCTATCTTAGAGTAATCTTGCACATAGTGCATGTAATATCTAGTAAAACTCATGAAGATTCATACTTCAATCACATTTGTAGGTGTTGACCAATTCAGTATAGCCTCTATCTTCTTGGGATCCAAAACTACCCCTTTAATTGATATAATATGCCCTAAGTACTGCACTTTCAACACATAAAAGTTGCACTTAGCCAAATTATCGTATAGTTGATTCTTCCTCAATAAATCGAGTATGATTCTAATATTATATTCATGCTCTATATTATTTTGAGAATAAACCAATATATCATCCAAAAAAATGAGGATGTATCGATCGATATGCTTCCTAAAAATACTATTCATCAAGTTCATGAATGTTGTTGGAGCATTCATTAGCCCAAAAGATAGAACTATAAACTCATAGTGTCTGTACCCAGTCTTAAATATTATTTTATGGGTATCCTCTTCATGAATTATCATTTGATGATATATATATTTTAGATCGATATTTATAAAAAATGTGGCATCCCTTAGTTGATCGAAAAGATCCTCAATTCTAGGTAGAGGATATATATTTTTAACAGTTTCCTTGTTTATCATTCTATAATCTATGCATAATATCAAGGAATCATTATTTTTTATTGATGAACAACACTAGTGTGACCCATGGGGACACACTCATTCTGATTAATCCCTTCTCCAATACTCCTAGTAGTTGTACTTTTAGTTCTTGCATCTCAGTGGGGTTCATTCTATAAGGAGCTCGATGAATAGGCTTTGTTCTAGGTTTCAGTTCAATTGTGAAATCAAATTCACATTTTGGAGGTAGTTCGGGTAAATCCTCTAGAAATACATCCCTAAATTCTTGAAGTACTAGGTGTTTCCCAAACACCTCTTCCTTCTTTTCCTTTTCAATTTCATTTAACTTAACTACATAAATTGTTCCTCCCTTTTTAATGGCTTTCTTAAGTTGCATTACCAAGAGGATTTGGGATTGAAAAACCCCTTGTAGGCTATACACCCTTTGTATTTTCCTACCATATTTAGAATACTCAATCCATCTATCCTATAAATTTATCATAGCCTTATGTGCTTGTAACCAATCCATTCCTAAGACTGTTAGAGTATATCTTACGTTCTACTAGGATATTTTGTTTGGAGTTATCACTCTTGCATGAGGAACTTATCACTCTTGCATGAGGTTGGTAAACTCCTAGTTATGGTTGGTTCAGATCTATTGGGTTGTTGTAATCCAATGGCTCATAATGATCAACTTTGCTATTTATGCAAAGTTGATCTTATGGAATAATCAATCAATATTTGAGCTTCTTTATTCTTTCTTGTGATGATTTGCATATCTAATTCCTACTAATGAATATTGGTTCTTAATATTCTCAACATGGTATCAGAGCAGGATAGATTTTGCAAACATTCAAGTTTTTTTGAAGCCTTTTTTTTATTGGTTCAAAGTGTCATATTGAAGCTCTTTTCTGATTCAAATCGTCTGTTATTTTTTTTCCTTAATAGTTTTGGACGTCTTTAGTTTTTGGAAAGAATACCTTTTCTTATACACAATTTTTGTATGCATATGAGGCTAATGCAGATTTTTTAACTTTCGTACAACAACTACAAATTTTTCAAGTTTTTTGAAGCCTCCTCCTTTACTAAGTGGATTTAAGTCTCTAGCTGTGTCTTGGAACTCAAGAACATCTTAAAGTTTTTTTGGGATCAAGATAATATAGCATCATCATGTGCTCATTGCCTTTGGCTAGGAGCAATTTGTTTTGGTATTTTTTATCTTGGTCATAAATTTATTTTCTTACCAAGCTTTTAGGGTGCATAGTGCTACGAGATTTTTTTAAGTTGTATTGCTCTCAACGATCGATCTATACCAGTGGTCTTCCAAAATCGTCCAAGACTAACGAGAAATTTTATTTGCAACATCATTTTTTTCAACAAATAATCCAATCCTGATGGTAAATTTCATTTGCTCCTCTTGATAGCACCATTTTTTTACAACTATTTTGTTTTTTGTTTGGTAGTCCTATTCTATTGTTTGGCTTACCCAACGTGGTGTGTATAATGAAGTTGAAATTGTGATGTTTGATGTGCATCAATGCAAATTATGCTACATGCATGTTATGAGTAAGTCTATTTGTAGAACACTAAAATCACGATTGACTGCACATTTAGATGTGAGTTTGACGGTAAAATAGAAAATTTTCAAGGACTGCCAGCATAGAGGTGTATTGTTTTCCACGCCAACCATGGAGGGGAATTTTGTACTGTTAGTTAACTTTTTTCTACTATTCCAACAACTCTTTAGCATAATACAATGAGCGTGTGGCATAACACTCTTTCAATAGGCAGTCTTTGGCATGATTACGACGAGCGTGGTAGTGCACCTGAAATGAAGGAATTATGAATAGTTCATGGAATTAATAATCCAAAGTGCAGTCTTTGGTGTCATTAATTTTTTTTTGCAGTGATGAAAGGACACTTATCAACAACTGTAATAATCCAAAGTGTAGTCTTTGGCATAGTTAACAATGAGCGTGTGACACAACATTCTTCCAATAGACAGTTTTGGGGTGATTACGACGATCATAAAAATGAATAAAGTATGAACGACAGTTGTTGAATAATTGGATATTTGTGGGAAAGTTGTTTACAACATGTCCAAATTTCAAATTGAACAAATTATTTGGTAAAGTGGACCAGATTAGATCTATGCAACTTGAAGTGAAATTAACAACATTATCTCATGATGATTACAACACTATTGTAGACTTCCTCACAAAATTTAAGAAACTCCTCACACAATTAAAAGGGAATGGGAAAACCAAAATAGAAGATGAATGCATCTATCTTATTTTAGAAAATTTAAGATGAGCCTTTCAAATTTTTGCAACAACTTTTCTCTCAACAATGGATGCCCTTGGCATAAATTTCAAAATGCCAACACTAGAAGAATTTTATGATAGGCTCACTAGAGAAGAAATGAAACTCTCCAAATATGAGTCATCTCCCTCTAGAGCCTTGGTAGCTTCCACCTCAAAAAAGGATAGATTCAAGAAAAAATAGAAAGCACCTATAACATGTATGCATTGAAAAAAGTATGGTCATACAGTAAACAGATGTTGGAAAAGGTTACAAGAATTAGAAGCAGCAATGAAAGGTCATAAAATTGATATCAAGAAACATATTGGAAAGGCCTTGAATATCCAAGGAAAATCTACTAAGTCATGTTCAAAACATTGGGTTCTAGATTCAGGAGCTACCCATCATATGACTTCTTCAAAACAATCATTTGCTTCTCTTTCCTCAAGTTCTATTTTTAGAATTGAAGTTGGATATTCTTCATTCATTCTTGTCAAAGGTAAAGGTGACATTATCATATATGGTTGTTGCATCAATGATGTTCTTTATGTACCAGATATTTCTACCAATATTCTTTCTATCTACCAAATTTGCAAATATGGAATGGTAAAAATAGTTTTGTTCACACCTACAGGAGTTGAGATTAGAAGCTTACAAGAGCCACATTCTCTCATACCTAAAGGTAAAGTTGATCATAGTGCCAGATTATATCAATTTGAAGGTTTTAATGATACTACTATAACTACCTGCCTTTTTGCTCATGTTGATCTTGAGAGCAAACTTTGGCATGAAAGATTTGGTCATCTCAATTATAGATAATTAAAAGAGTTGAGTAATCATGATATGGTAGTTGGTTTACCCAAAGTCTCTTCTGATAATGGTGTTTGTCATGGTTGTGCCCTTGGGAAACAACACCAAGAACCTTTTTCTCCAAGTAAATCCCAAAGAGCATCCTCACCCTTGGAGCTTATACACAATGATTTAATGGTCTTCCCATGTACTTCTTTCAAAGGGGCTAAATATGCTTTGACATTCATAGATAATTTTTCAATATGTACTTGGGTCTATTTTATCAAGTACAAAAGCGATGTTTTTCTCACTTTAAAATATTTAAATCTTTGGTTGAAAATAAAGCTTCTTGCAACATCAAAAAGCTTTGCACAGATAATGGGAGAGAGTACTTTAGTAATGAGTTTTCAAAATTCCTTTCTACTCATGGCATTACTCATCAGAATTTTATCCCACATAATCCTCAAAAAAATGATGTAGCAAAAAGAAAGAACATATACTTAAAATAAATGGCAAACTGTATGCTCCACTCAAGGGATCTTTCAACACTTTTCTAGGCAGAGGTAGTTAATTGTGCAAATTTTATTCAAAACCGCACACCCCACAAGGCTCTTGGGCATTTAACTCCAGAAGAAGCCTGGTCTATCTCCAAACTTGATGTCTATTTTTTGAGTTTTTGGGAGTACCACTTGGGCCCATATTCCAAAGAAGAAAAGAAAAGATTTATAAAATAAAAGCAAGCAACTCATTTTTGTTGGCTATTGTGAGGATATGAAAGCCTATAGGCTCCTTGATCCTACTACACATGAGGTATTTTTTTATAGGATTGTTCAATTTTATGAGAGCCTCCCAACAATTGAACCTCTTACATCTTCTTAAAATCTAGTTGATTCCATAGAATATCTCTTTTTTGAAACACAATCTGATGAAGAACATATTGTTGAAGATCCTCCACCAAATGATGTAATTCCTGCATCACCTATAATTCCTCCTCCATATATGCCAAAATGGGCCAGCACAACTATTAAGAAAAAAACCCCTTACATCCAAGATCTTCCACCTTCTAGACTTACTCATTCCTCAGGTACTGACCTTGTCTATTAGTCAGTTTCTAGTGATCCACAATCCTTTTTGTAGGCTAATGGAATAAAAGAGTGGGATGATGCCATGGAAAATGAGTATTTTTATTTGATGAAGAATCACACTTGGGATCTTGTTCCTATTCCTAAGGGAAGAAAGTTGGTTTTTTGTAAATGGGTTTACAAAGCCAAGTATGCAATAGATGTATTCATTGACAAGTAAAAAGCTCGCTTGGTGGCTAATATTTTTTAACAGATTGAGGGTATTGACTACATTGAGACCTTTACCCCTATTGCAAAGATGGATTCTATTAGGCTTGTACTTACACTTGCTATATATGGATGTGAAGAGTGCCTTCTTGCATGGTTAATTACAGGAAGACATATATAGGGAACAACCCGCTGGTTTTATTAAGTATTCTTACCTTGTTTGTAGACTAAAGAAGTAACTCTATGGTCTCAAACAAGATCATCAAGCTTGGTATGAAAAATTGATTCTTTTCTTCTCTCCATAAAATTTACTCACTGTGAGTCTGATGCTACTGTTTATATTTGGAAATACAGAAAGGAAATCACCATCATTGTTCTCTATGTTGATGATTTACTTCTCATTGGCAGTTCCGCTTCTCACATTCAGAATGTTCAACACTCCATTTATAAGAGATTTGAGATTACTAATTTGGGATTGGTTCATTACTTCCTTGGATTTTAGATCAATCAGATAAATTCATGGGTTTCAATATGTCAACAAAAGTACACTCTAGATATTCTTCAACGGTTTTAGATGGCTGATTGCAAGCCTTCACCAATGCCTTTCCAGTATGGGGTCACTTTAACTTCCTCCTTCCCTTCACCTCTTTGTGATGCTACAATATATAGGTAGTTAGTAGGGAGTCTTTTGCATCTCACTCATACTTGACGTGATATTTCCTAGGTTGTTGGTTTGATATCTCAATTTTCTCAAGCCCCTCATGATATTCATTGGCATGTAGCCAAGTGGATTCTCTGCTATCTACAAGGTACTACTCATTTTGGTTTGTTCTATGGTAGAGGTTCTACGCAGCTGGTGGGATACATTAACTCATATTGGGTAGAATCAGTTGATGATATATCTTCCACCTATGGCTATGTTTTTTGTCTTGGTTCTTCTCCTATTTATTGGTCATGTAAAAAGTAACAAGCTATTGCATTATCATCTATAGAGGTAGAGTACATGGCAGTTATTTTAGCCAGTCAAGAGGCTCTTTGGCTTTTTCAAATATTGATAGAGTTTAGTTTCTTCCATGATCAGCCTATAGTACTTTGGTGTGACAACCAAAGTATAATTCATATTTCTCACAATCATGTTGAGCATCAGCGTACCAAGCACATTGAGATCCACATGCACTTCATTCGGTAGCACATTCAGGATGGAGATCTTAGCTTGGAGTACATTTCGACCCAGAATAATATTGTAGACATCTTCACCAAACCCTTTGCTTCCCCGTGTTACCATATTTTACGTGAAAAACTTGGGGTAAGGAAGTTGTCCTAGAGGGGTGTTGACGAGGACACCTCTCCATCCTCTTCTTCTTATTCTTCTTCTCTCTTTTGGAAGATGGTTTTTTCCCATGTGGTTTGTCATCATCTCTCCAAAAGAAGATATTCTAGATATATCTTGTACATGGGTACCTTATCATAACTTGTTTTCGAGACATATTTCTATGGATTGGCCACTTGTTTATTAATCTTGTTGTTGTTTCACTTGCCTCTAGTATCACTTAAGGGGGGATGTTAGAGTATATATTAAGTTCTACTAGGATATTATGTTTGGAGTTATCACTCTTGCATGAGGTTGGTAAACTCCTAGTTATGGTTGGCTCAGATATATTGGGTTGTTATAATCTAATGGCTCACAATGATCAACCTTGCTATTTATGTAAAGTTGATCTTATGGAATAATCAATCAGTACCTACGCTCCTCTATTCTTTCTTGTGATGATTTACATATCTATTTTCTATGGATGAATATTGGTTCTCAATATTCTCAACAAAGACAACATCAAAAGCATGTATCAGTGCTACATAGAAACATCAAATGGTTGTACGACTAGGTAAGGTAATTTTAGTTATAGGATAGCATTGATTCATAGAGTAGATTTATCCTGAACCATACTCAACCTTCCACCCATGTGCCAAGGTTCTTGGATTTTTGGTATATCCTTAGATTAGTAGAAACAAAGCTATTTGTAGCTCCACTATCTATCAAAATTTTAATACTTCTACCAATAATTTTACCCTTTATAAGCAAAGGAGTGGCCTACCCTTACAGGTTTTGACTCCCTATTGTGCATAGATTTTATGAGTAGGTTCCTTGTGTATAGCTTCTTTGTAAGTGAGTTCTTCTCCTTTTGAACTCGATCCTACTTTGAGTGGGCAATTATTTGTGTAATGCAATCCTCCACAATCAAAGAATCCACTCTTGGGCCTTGGATGATTTTTCTACTTTTGTCCTTATGCTTTCACTTCTAATTGAGGGTTGGGTTGTCCTTGCAATGGTGGCTTGTTATTACCATTGTTATTGTTAGGATTGTTGTTCTTTCCTTGGAATTTTCTCCTAAACATTTCCTGATTCTTTTCATTTCTTTTGTCATATCTAGGAAAGATTTCATTTGTCTGCTCTCCTTCCCATTTCATGAAGCCTATACTATTTATTTTTCTAAGTACCTGCATGTCTAGTTTAAATATCCCTTCATAATCAAAATAGGGCTTAAGATAAGTCTTAGCTTTCCTCGCCAAGTCATAATCCTTTTGAAGAGTCTTATTCTCACACATGTTCAGTTCATGCCCTATTCTAGGATCTGATCCTAATATGAATTTATGAATATTCATCTTCTCATTATACATGAGCACATATTTTAACAAATTAATAAAATTTTGGTAATAAGCCTTCACTATCTTGTTTTCTTATCGAAGATTGGTAAATTCTACAAATTTCTTGGTATATAAATGCTTTGTGAGGAACCTTTATTTAAAGGCTACCACAAAATCCTCCCACTTCATATCAAATACAACCTCAATTCCTTGTTCTCAACTAAAATTTTCCCACCAATCCAAACCAACACCTTGTAAGTGTAGGGTGGCATATGTTGTTCGAGTTTTAGTGGAGTAATTCTTCATATTGTAGTAGGTTTCCAATTCCTTTAGCCAGGCTTCAACAACATCACCACCTTCCTCTCCATTAAACTTGAAAGATTTTACATGCTTTAAATCCTTAACCATTTCCATCTCCCATTGAATTCTAGCTTGTTGTGCTTCTATAGGGGGTTAATGAACTTGACCAACTCTAAAGCCCCTAGCCTATAAATCCTGATTCACTATGCATTTCCATCTATTCATGAAGTAAAGCCACTATAAGAGCCTCCCTCTCATTATTATGATTGTATGTGTCTAAATATAGGGTCCTGAACTCAACATTAGTTTGTCATGACTACCTCATTGATGGAGCATCACTCCCTCTCCTCCTCTTTGGTGGTATTGTCCCTGGCCACACACAGGAGAGATAGTAGGATTTTTTTTTTAAATAATTTGAAAATTTTATATTAAAACAAAGATCATTTACAAGTTGGGATGAGACTTCTCCTAGCCTTAGCCAAAGAGAGCACATGTTTACAATAGTAAAATAAGATTTGCATTGGAGCCAAATATCCTAAACCATATTTCTACAATGGTTGTTCACCTATTTACAACTGTAAAAGAAGATCTACATTGGAGCACAAAACTCCTAAACCATATTTCTACAATTTTTGACTAGATTAGGTAAACATTGGATTTAATCACCAACCAACCTAATCCTCTCATCCTCAATAGCCATATCACTATGCAACTGAACCCCTACCTCCTTCTCAGTACCCATATTAGCCAGTAAGTCTACCACTTTATTTAGATATCTACTCACATAATTTGGAATCACATCATCTAATTCCCTCCACAATTCCTTAATTTGAGTGACAAGGATCCTCAACCTCCATGTCTTCAAAGCAAAGTTCGTCATGGAATCTAGAGCTCCTACCATTATTTGAGAATCTAATTCTAGGATAATCCTCCTATAATCTTGTTTTACTATCCAAATAGAAGTAGATTTCATAGCTAAGGCTTCCACTTCATTGTTCTTGGTCCTTCCCAAGCCTTGCAGTTCCCAATAGAGCACTATCCCAACATGATTCCTGCAAACAACTCCAATTCTAGCTATACCTGGATTACCTTTTACAACTTTATCAGTATTAGTTTTAATTCAACTTTTTTGGGATGGTTTCCAACTAGATCTATCCTACCCCTCTTTCACTTCAACTTCTTATCCATTGTCCCTATAACAACTCGAGTTTCCTCTTTAGGATACACTACCCCATTTTCTGTGACTTTGCTCTAAATAACCTGCCAAACTCCGTCTAAAGATGAAAAGGTTTATCTAAAATTCTATAATTTCTCTAGAAACACACTTGACACCAAATGAAGTTTAATCCAACCTCCTAACTGATACAAAGATATTTATATTTAAATCTACCCGTCTTCCATATTTTCCAAATATTAATCCAATTCAAATCACCATTAACTCGAATCTTATATGATAGAAACCATCTCTTCTAGATCTAGTGTGTGAATGGGAACTCAAACATCAAGTGGTCAGATTTTTTCTCACTCTTGTAGCATAAAATACATTGATATGGACCAATGATTCCCTTACGTCTAATATTATCAAAAGTAAGAATTCCCTTATGATAAACTACGAGGCAAAATTTTTTTACTTTCGGCCAGCCCTTAGACTGCCAAATATTTCTCCAATCCTCCGCCTAATATGCATGAGGAGGAGGCTCTATAAGGATATTATCATATACATCCTTCACTGTGTAGACACCAAGGCTTACATGGCCCCAAGCAAATTCATCCTCCTCATCTCCACATGTGAGAAATATTTGTACCAAGATTTTAGTCATGATGGGTGTCAATTCCGGAGGGATTGAAATTGGCCACTCATCCAACTTCTTAAACTACTTAAATTTATAATCCCCCAACTGACTAGTATTGAAATAAATTTCAATTTGTACCCAACCCCTGGTTTCCATGACTATTTTTATTGGTTGCAGTTCTAGGAATTCAACAATGATAGGTGGGTATTGATCCCATGAATCTATCCAAAATCGTGCCTTCTCCTATCTCCCCACTTTCCAAAATAATCCATATTTCACTACCTAAGATCCTAACTTTAGAGCCTTCCATACTAAGGATCCATTACCATCCAAAGAGAAATGACTCACCTCATTTGGGTTTACCTGTCCCAAATATTTACTAGTTAAAACTTTATTGAATAAATAAGTTGGTTGGGAAATCCACCTCCAATAAAGCTTTCAAACCAAAGCTTTATTATTTAACTTTGATATCCTTAGTCCCAAACCTCCTTTTACCTTGGGTTGAGTTACTTTCTCCCAACCTACTAAGTTCTATTTCCTCTCTTCTTTTACTCCTCCCCATAAAAAATTTCTAGCCATCTTGTCCAACTCTTTCCATATGGTATGTGGGGCAGCAAGGATAGAAAATTTATAAATTGGCATGGACTGAATGACTGACTGTAAAAAAGTTAATCTACCCCTATAGCTTAACCATTTGTGAGACCAATGATTAATTTTTTCCTTGATACAATCCAAAATATTCCTCCAAATATCTATTTTTAGTTTTTTAAAATGCAAAGGGACACCCAAGTATACCACTGGGAGAGAAGTCCTTGTGAATCCCAAGATCTCTAAAATTCTATCCTGAAGCCTTT
This sequence comes from Wollemia nobilis, assembly GCA_028583015.1. Lineage (NCBI taxonomy): Eukaryota > Viridiplantae > Streptophyta > Pinopsida > Araucariales > Araucariaceae > Wollemia > Wollemia nobilis. Next base: position 3,169,087 of record JAQPPZ010016964.1, read on the forward strand.
GATCAAGATTGAAAAATATCACTTTAGATTTTTTATCATTGATGACTTGGTTTGTGGCCCTAAGGTAGACATTAAGTGTATCTCTAATCATTATTGCTTCCTTGAAGTTGGCCACTCCCACCAATCTTGTGTCATCCACAAAATATAGGTAAATCAAAAATTCCTCACGCACCTTGATACCTATTAGCAAACCTTGTTGTCTTCTCCTCAAGATGAGTCTATCCAAACCTTCAACCAATATGAGAAAAATATATGGGGAACAAGGATATCCTTGATGAAGGCCTCGAGTAGCTCCAAATGGTTGTGAGGGAAGACCCTTGATTAAAATTGAGTATGTCAAAGTAGAAACACATCTCATGACCCATTCTATCTAATCCTGAGAGAAACCAAAGGTTGCCATCATATTTAACAAGAATATCCACTCCATCCTATCATAAGCCTTTGACATATCCAATTTTATGAAAATTCTCCTATTACAAGATATTTGCATTGAATGAATTACCTCCTGAGTTATAACCACACCATCCAAGTTTTGCTTACCCTCTACAAAGCCCCATTGATCCAAGGAGATAATTCTATGTAGAAGAGGTTTTAGCCGCTCAACCATTACCTTTGTGATTATTTTATATATGACATTGCATAAGGTAATAGGTTTATAATTTGAAATGTGCATCCCCTCCTCCCCTTTTGGAATTAAGGCAATGAAAGTATTATTTAATGCTTTAAGCATTCTTTTACTACCTTTGGAATCCTCTATAACAACCATTACATCCTCCTCCAAATTGTCCTAGAAGGCCTGAAAAAAATTAATTGGAAAGCCATCTGGACCTGGTGTTTTTTTTTGTGCTCATTCCAAAGACTACTTTCTCCAGTTCCTCTCTATCAATGGGTTTAAGTAGGGCCTAATTTTCTTCCTCAGAGATAACAGAGGGTATGATAGTAAGAACTTCTTTTTGAGCCTCTTCATATTGTACCATATTTTTCTTAGATAGTTTAGAAAAATAATCCATTGAATGGAAATGCATACCTGGAATTGTATCAAAGGAGTGTCCATTCTCATCTTGAAGAGCTTCCATGTTGTTCGTTTGTCTCCTAGAACAAGCAACACAATGGATAAATTTAGTATTTTTATCACCTTCTAATAACTAAGTGGTTCTTTCTCTCTATTTCCAGTAGGTCTCCTCTTGGTTGTCAATGTCCTCAATCGCTTTACGCAATGCATCATCCTCTTCTTTGAGTTGATTTTTAATTGTTACTTCCATGAAGTGTTTTTGAACCTCATCCCATATGGCCACCAATGGAGCTCTTTGAACCTATAATTTTGTCTTGTTAGCTCACCTCCATTGTTTCAATTGATCCTTGATATAATGTAACTACTTGTGGAATCTAAATATTTTTGTCCCATATGCTGGGTGACCCTCTTCCCATAACTATGTAATTTCTTTCAAAGTTCCTATTTTTGTAACCAAAAGTTTTCAAATTTAAATGGTTTGTGATACTGCATTGTTTTGATCCCCCTTCCAACAAAATGGAAAAGTGATATGAAACTGGACCTTCCAAAATTTAAAATTTTACATTCCATTTCACAAATGCCTCCTTTGAAACCAAAAAATGATATAACTTCACCTTCCTACTATGTGGATCCTTTCTCTTATTAGTCCAGGTATAGTTGGTTCCAGGGCATTTAATATCCACCAAGTGTAATGCCTAGACTTGGAAAATCATAAGTCAATCCCCTAGGTACAAAATTGGGGTTCCCCCTTACTGATATCTAGAGGATAATTTAGCATTAAAATCCCCCACAAATAATCCAGTATAACTCCTCCCTTAAGAATCTCATGCTATGCACAACTTTTCATTGATGCATCTAACCATATAGATTTTGAGCCTCATAACAATTTGTGATTAAAACTTGCTCAACTATCACATTGTTCCTAAAATGCGATGTGAGGACACCACTCCAAGCTATATGTTCTATTTTTATCCATTCAAGAGAGTTCCACAGAGTAATTATCCCCTATAAGACCCCTTGGGTAGCCACTTCCATATGACCAACACCCCTCCAAATTCTATTTATTGTTTTACACATAAGATCCAACAATATTTTTATCTCCTGGATAAGAAAAAAACTATTTTACATTTTTCTAAGAATATTTGAAAAATATAGTGATGGGTTCTATTGTTTAAACCTCTAACATTCCATGATTGTATAATCATTGGTTACCTTGAGAGCAGTTAAAATCTATTGACCTCATCGATCCTCTAGTGATCAGTTTGTCTCCTTGAACTTCTATCAATTCCTTATTTTATTTTCTACACACTCCTTGAGAGTTGATATTTTTTTATATCTTTTCCACCTGAGTTATCCCTAGAGTTGGCCTTTATCTATTCTTTTCTGCTATACCCATGATGATATCCTTAATTATTAGCTGCTCTTGGTTATGCACTATCAATGCTCCTACAATATTTGATTGTTGTAACTCACCATACTCAATTCCTTGCTCTAGGATGGGAGGAGGTGAAAGAGGGGCTTGAACATGGTTATTATTTTTATTATTCTTATCCGCTTCTTCCATGAATTGTTCTTCTTCCTAGTCCACTAGTATCTTGAAGATCTCATACCTATTGGAGGGTTTGAGTTGGGTTTGCTCTTTATCATATTTTTTCTTTTGCATTCTCCTTATTTTGGGTTGTTCAAAACCATATCCCTGTGCTTATTTACCCTGAGAAATATTGGTTGTTTCTTTATTGATTGTTGACTTACCCTCCTTAGGAAGATTTGACATTCCCAAAGGAGCCTCCATTTTTATGTTCATATTGTTTGGGTAGGATTGGGCCAAATGCCCATATTTGTGGTAAACTCTGCACCTAAAGGGCAATGCCTCATAATCCAATTATTGAATCCAAGATAATACTACAAGTTTGAGTTCAACCTCTATTGTCAAAGGCTGGCTAAGATCCATTTCCATGCATAATCTAGCATAAACGACTATTTTCCCTTCCATTGTGTCTTTGGAAACACCTAAATATATTCCAAGGGAATTATTGATAATTTCCAATACCTGCTCACTCCAAAACTCCATTGGAAGTGCATATAAACGGATCCAAACTGGGATAGTAGTGGGTTTAATTTGAGGATCAAATACCACTCTCCAGGGTTGAACAAATAATCTTGTTGAACCATTATTCCTCTTTTTTGATTTGAAATCCCTATTTATATTGGTAAGTGAAGAAAAACTAAAAACTAAAATATCCATTGCTAATAAACCACAAAAAATACTCACCAAGAGGCTCCTAGTTTTTCCAGACCTAGGAATGCAAAAACTTTAGGGTAGGATGAATACCCATGAATTTACAGATCAAATCATGATTGGCTTTATATAAAAATATATCTTTTACCATCCTTTTCTCAATGAAAATATTTAGCCTTGATTATGACAATGGAAAGAATCCATTAACTCGTTGAGATGTTCATCTAATTTCAATAATCATAAAAAGTATTTTTAATGCAGTCTTTTGTGCTTCTCCAGTATTTGTTGGATATTTATCCTTTAAAAAATCTACAAAAGATCTTTATCTATATAAAAGAGGATCCAAATGTGTCCCCATTAGGCCCTCCTCGGGAAACAATATTGTCTTCAATTCCACAACAACCAGAAATCTCTTCGGCTACCCAATTGATGCCCTAGTTTTCTCTTCTCCCCCCCAAAAAAATGCCCTAGTTTTGTCTTCAAGTTCAAGAATGTTGTTGGAGCATTCATCAACCCAAAATGTAGAACTGTAAACTCGTAGAGTTTGTACCAAGTCTTAAATATTGTTTTATGGGTATCCTCTTCACGGATTCTCAGTTGATGATATCTAGATTTTATATAGATCTTTGTAAAAATGGTGGCATCCCTTAGTTGATCGAAAATATCCTCAATTCTAGGTAGAGGATATATATTTTTAATATTTTCCTTGTTTATCATTATATAATCTATGCATAATCTCAAGGAATCATCCTTTTTATTGATGAACAACACTAGTGCACCCCATGGGGACACACTCGGTATGATTAACCCCTTCTCCAATACTCCCTAATGAACAAGCTTTGTTCTAGGTTTCAATTCAATTGTGAAATCAAATTCATATTTTGGAGGTAATTTGAGTAAATCCTCTGGAAATACATCCCTAAATTCTTGAAATGCTTGGTGTTTCCCAAACACCTCTTCCTTTTTTTCCTTTTCAATTTATTTAAATCTAACTACATAAATTATTCTTCCCTTTTTAATGACTTTCTTAAGTTGCATTACCAAGAGCATAGGGGGTTGAAAAACCCCTTGTAGGCTATACACCCTCTATATTTTCCTACCATATTCAAGATACTCAATCCATCTATCCTGGAAATTGATCACAACCTTATGTGCTTGTAACCAATCCATTCCTAAGACAACATCAAAAGCATGTAGTGGTGCTACATAAATACATCCAATGGTTGTACCACTAGGTAAGGTAATTTTAGTCATAGGATAACATTGATTCACATAGTAGGTTTATCCTGAACCATACTCAACCTTCCACCCATGTGCTAATATTCTTGGCCTTTTTGGTATATCCTTAATCAAATTAGTAGAAACAAAGCTATTTGTAGCTCCACTATATATCAAAATTTTAACATTTCTACCAAAAATATTACCCTTTATAAGCAAAGGAGTGGCTTGCCCTTCCAGGTTTTGACTCCCTATCACTACATAGATCTTATGAGTAGGTTCCTTGTGTGTAGTTTCTTTGTAAGTGAGTTCTTCTCCTTCCAAACTCGATCCTACTCTGAGTGGGTAATTATTGGTGTAATGCGATCCTCCACAATAAAATAATCCACTCTTGGGCCCTAGATGAGTTTTCTACTTCTATCCTTATACTTTCACTTCTAATGGAGGGTTGGAATGTCCTTGCGGTGGTGGCTTGTTATTACCATTGTGATTGTTAGGATTGTTTTTATTTCCTTGGAATTTTCTCCTAAATGTTCCCTTCTTCTTGTCATTTCTTTTTTCATGTCTAGGAAAGCTTTTGTTTGTTTGTTCTCCTTCCCATTTCATGAAGCCTATACTATTCTCTTTTTCTAAGTGTCTACATGTCCTGTTCAAATATCCCTTGATAATCAAAGTAGGGTTTAAGATAAGTCTCAACTTTCTTGGCCAATTCATAAGCCTTTTGAAGAGTCTTAGGATCACGCATATTCAATTCATGTCATATTCTGGGATCTGATCCTAATGTGAATTTATGAATCTTCATCTTGTCATTATACACGAGCACATATTTTAACAACTTAACAAACTTTTGGTAATAAGCCTCCACTATCTTGTTTCCTTATCGAAGATTGGTAAATTATACAAATTTCTTGGCATATAAATACTTTGTGAGGAACCTTTATTTAAAGGCTACCATAAAATCCTCCCACTTTAGATCAAATGTGGCCTCAATTCCTTGTTCCCCACTAAATTTTTTCCACCAATCCAAACCAACACCTTGTAAGTGTAGGGTGGCATATGTCATTCGATTTATAGTGGAGTAATTATTCATATTGTAGTAGATTTCCAATTCCTTCAGCCAGGCTTTGACTGGATCACCACGTTCCTCTCCATTAAACTTGGAAGATTTTACATGCTTCAAATCCTTATCCATTTCCATCTCTTATTGAATTTTGGCCTGTTGTACTTCTATAGGGGGTTTATGAACTTGACCAACTCTAAAGACCCCAGACTATGAATCTTGATTCACTGTGGCTTCCAATAATTATTTTTGTGTTTCCATCTATTCACAAAGTAGAGCCACTATGAGATCCTCCCTCTCATTATTTGGATTATCTGTGTCTACATGTAGCGTTCTAACCTCAACATTAGTTTGTCGTATTTGCATAATTTATGGAGCATCACTCTCTCTCCTCCTCTTTGATGATATTGTCCTTGGCCACACACAAGAGAGATAGTAGGAATTATATCATAATTACTTCTTCAAATTGTTCCTCCTACTATTAACTAAATACCTAGTTATCTTAACTAGACAGACGGGGTTAACTTTGAACATATATTCTATTCATGTAAAGTATATCCTTAATGTGGGTATGTATCATATTACACATCATCATAAAATTCTTATGCAAGGAAGCTTATATCCCTATGACCAAACACTCTGATACCAAATATCACAATACAAATTTACCTATCCCAATAGTGAGTTTTTTTTCATCTAGGAGTCCATAGTTCTACTTAAGGTTTTAGTGTCATTTTATTGTGCTATTTTGTTTCCTTCCCTCAAGGTGTCTTTCATATTTATTAAACCATACATGTGGTGTACCCATCCCTACAACTTTTATATATATTTCTATGCAAGCGTACTAGGTGAAAAGCAAGATTAAGCTATCATTCTCATCCTTATAATGAGCTATCTCACTCCTTTCGATCCTTCAAAACACTATACATTAGTCCTTTAATGTAAGTGCACTAATCATGTTGGTTTAAGGCTATTGATCTCATCTCAATGATGAGTTAGCTCTTTCCTAGTAAAACTCGCTCTATCTCTGAATCAAAGGTCATAATTTGTCAACCCTCTTCTCACTCCACTAGGATACGTCAAGAAAGATCTCTTCATATTATGATATAAACATTACACACTCTTTCCATAAAATTTTCTTAGAGTGGATATTCTATTAAGCGCATAAGTATCATAAGTAAAACATCATCCCATGGATACATTATAGGTTCTCTAAAATGTTGCATATAAATAACATATTTAGAATAATGTAAACATAATATTAATTCAAGTTTCTTCTTCAAAGTATAAACTATAACCATTGCAATGTTAAAGAATGTCATAAAGGCTTATATTTATTCCATAAAGCTCATAACAATAGTTGATGTATCACTATTAAGAAAACATAAACCATAACAAAATTATCCATTTAATTCAGTATATAGAATTTTCCATTATCATCTCATTCATGGTGCAATCATGAGTAAGAGACTCCACACAAAATTGCACAACATTGAATGTATCTTGGGAAACCTCATGGGAAATAAACCAAACCTTAAGTCATTTTTATTTATTATTTTATAAGGGAATTAGTTCCTAACATTGAGATAAAGAAACTCCAAAAGACCCTTAATATCCTACTAGATACGCTCCATTATCTCTAGGTCTTCTCAATATGAAGTTAATCATTCACTTAGGTTGAATCCTTAATTTGGAACTAAGCCATTCCAAAATAATTTTCCTCCTTATGTAAAAGTTACTTCCTACCTTATACAACAATACAAAAGCATTCATATCTTAATACTTCAAATGCAATTTTATTCCAAGTATGGGTTCTTCATTCTTTATCTTCGGCTCCTAGAAGACCATGCATTGTTTTCCCTCCAAGAAGAAATAAAATAACAAAGGATACCATACCTTTTTATAAAGGCACCACGTTACAAAAATGGAGAACACATATAACTTCTTTTTTTAAAATATAACATGACTCTCAATAGCATCACTACAGTATGCTTCGCGGAACACTTTGCATACAACATTTTATTTTAATATGAAGCATTGACTATGGCCCTTATGAGACTTCCACAAGCTTAACTCATATTTCTTCATACAATAGAAATTACTACTACAAAACTTAACTAAAAATCAATAAGCTCCCACTAACAACAATTCACCATAGAGACTCCTCAAGCCATAGAGAAGGTTCAGTAGGGTCTTTATTACATTACAATTCCAAAGCAATTACTTAACATTTTTTTTTGATGTAGCTCCAGTTGTAAAGCTTTGGTTGGAAAAAGGATAATGACACTGACCATAATTTCTAACACAAGAGCCTTCGTTACAATTAAATCATGCTCAGACTTAACTTTATGTATGTCCACAACTACAAACCAACACTATGGTTCACCCCACACAAATGTACCTAAGCATTAATCTATTCTTGTGGAACATTCTTGATGTTAACCATGACTCATCCTCTTACTCCAATTTTAAAAAAGTACAAGAATAAACAAAATATCTTACACTCAACATACCCAAGATCTTTATTTTAGTAAACAGTTACATAACACTACCTTCTATATTGAGATCTAAAGTATGAAAAAACCAAACAAGCTTCATCTTTTGTTGTGGAGAAGAAGGTAATCAGTTCTCATTTTACACAACATCATCAAAAATACAACACTTGGTCAAAATCCTCTCTTAAATCAAACATAAAAAGAACTTGTCTTTTAAAAAAAAAATGTTCTAGGTCATGTTGGCTCCCACTACCCCAACGCTGATATACAACACAACTGTGTGGCTAATTTTTTTTTTTTGCAATTTAATGGATTATAGCTTGATAATACAATAGTCACTCCAGTATTTGTTGTTTATATGACTTTCACTTCACCAAAACAACACCCCTGTGTGGTAGTTAGATTCAAGAACTTGATCATTCCTAGTTCATTTCCAAAAGCATTGTTTGTTTAACATAAATTAAAAAATTTAACTCCTTGAAAAGTAAAAGAGGTTGCACTATGAATTGAATTCATATTGAAATTGTAAAACCTCAAACCAGGCAACTTACTTAGTCTTTTAGTACGTTGTAAAATTCAAGGAAACAAGATTCCATTTTCCTCCCTTGAAACTAGTGGTAAAGTACCCAGTCCAGCAAAGCATTCAACTTCTTACAGATAACATACCGAAATCTATGGAAAGAAGAATCTAAAGTCTACCTGATATTTACAAAAATTTCTAGTGAAGCCTTTGGTGATCAAACCAGCACGTGTCTCCCCGATACCGCCCATCACTTTTCTTTTTATTTTGTATGAAACACCAAATTCTCCTTTCCTCCATCCCCTACTCTAGGTTGTTACTGTGGTTGAAAAAAAACACTCCTCACCACTACGCACATCCCTTTACATTAAAATCATACTGAACAAACTTCCACTACCCATCAATAATGATTATGAGTGTAGGTAGATATGTATACACATTTATATTTATAATTTCCAATATCTTTACCTAAGTTGTCAACCTGGTCATGTCAGAAGACTTGCTTTACTTTATTTTTCTTTGTTGTTACTATGTTGGTAAAATCACACCAAAAAACTGTAATTTCGTAAATGACCAACCATATGGTTAATAGGTTACTTTTCAAAAAATCCTTTAGTAGAAAGGACAATGGAAATCTTCTTCACTATTGGAATTAAACAAACATAGTAACCTCTCCCTTTTAAAGTTAAGCAAAAATATCAATTCAAGAGACAAATCCTATATATCTTTTCCTTATTTAATATGAAACAATAAAATTAAATATTTAACCTTCTTTGAAACAAAATTCTATAGGTCAAATAAAATTTCATCCCAAGGAAGACTATCATGCAACAACTAGTTACATCTAAAGTTGATATATTTTTCCTCATGCAAATTCATGATATGCAAGCTTCATGACAAACGGAATTCATCCATGTTGTCTGAACTTTTCAGAGAGTAAGTCATCACATCATTTCTTTTCCTTAATGACATCTCATTTTTAGTGGTTATTAATTTCTACCGTCCATGAAAAACATATTCTTGTAAAAGTGTAAATCTATTAGCAAGATCATATTCTTCCCTCCCCCCCACACACATATATATTGCATAAGCTAAACATGAATAATCAGTCGTTCATCAAAATCCATCATATTTTCCTGTACAATATTTTCCCTACAAAAATAAAGCATGAAATAGCCAACCATTCCATCAACAAAATATCATGTCAGTCCATAAATCCATCATGTAAAAACAAGTTTGCCAAGGGAGGGTCATGACAAATACATTGCATTTTAACTCTTTTGTGAGCATTTTGGATTCTCTTGCACTCCTAAAACCTCCCAATTGTAACCATTTTGGGGATTTCTCCTCCAAAATAGGAAACCCTATTTTTTTTGGAATTCTTCTGCAAGTTGCAAAAACACCATTCAGAGTAAAAAACGTCAGTGGCAATTCTACACAATTGTGGTGATTTTTCTCAAACATTAAATGAGGCAATTATGCCACTTGGCACTACCCTGAACCCTAATTTTCAACATTTTCTACATTTTATTTTTGGTCTACAACTATTTTTTTCTTGAAATCATAGCTCTTTTGCCAAATTAAGAAATCTTAATGTAGGTTAAATTTTCTTTTCAAAACACATTAACATTGGGCTAGATTCGAGGAATTATAGATCAAATTTAAAACTCTTTTCATTTTTAAGTACATAGGAAAAACCATAAAAGAATATAGTTTCATCCTATGCTAGTTTATCTTCTTGCATCATTCCTTATTTTCCTTGAAATGAAAAACATCTCAGCTTAGTTCATCATTCAAACAAAAAAGCATCTTAGGTTAGTTCTTGTTTTCTTGCATTTATGTGTTTTAAGCTTAGCATGCATTTTTTGTGATCTTCATATTAATTTTAAATTATTTTTTAAAGTTCAAAAAAGAGTCAGATTAGTGATCCAAAACCTTAGGTGTTTTTTGAATAAAACCCATAAAAAACCATCAAGCATAACATCAACATTGACACCTTGAAAAACTGCATTGAGTAGAGCCTACTCGCATGGAAGATATTCATATATTTGGGGTCATATTTGGAAAGATACCCTTAGGAGGGGAATGAGGGGTTCTAGCAAGTCCCCCTTGTATGTGCATGGCGTGGTTAGGTTTCCAAATCTACAAAGATAAGTTATTTGTAGAAGCCAAATAGGAGAAGTCATTCGTAGGAGACAAAGTGGAGAAGTCATTTGCAGGAGATGAAGTGGAGAAGTCATTCACAAGACCCAAGTTGTGAGAAAGACAAACGCATGAGTGGAAGTTGGTAACATATTTAAAGATCTCCCAAAAAAATTTGATAAATCAGACCTAACAAGGAACGTTACCTGCACCTTGATATTTTTCAGCCTTGAAAAGACATTTGACTAAGTGCAATTTTAAGGTAAACTATTTTTTAGACATTTGAGGTGCATTTAAATACTTTCAAGTTGATTATTGGAGTTATAAGGTGATAATTATAAAGTGGTATTTCTATGAATTATTATTTTGGAGATATAAGGTGAACATTAAAGAATGGAGGGATAAGTAGTTTTTTTATGTTTGTGGAAAACACCCCAAATGGGATGCCACTTTGGGTAAGACCCAAGGAGGCAGGGGTATCTATTCCACCAAAAAAACCTAGGGCTCACACTTGGCCTACCCCCTTCGACACACTCAATGAGAATGCCTAAAACAACAATAATAAGAACAAAAAAACACAACAACAACAAAAAGCAACAAAAAAAAAAAACCCAAAGACAACAACAACAAAAAAAAACACAAAATAAATGAAAACAATATAAAAACAAAAAAACTCAAACAAAAACAAAACACAAGACACAAGACACAAAAAAAACACAAAACAACAAAAGAACACAAAAACACAAAAAAAATTAAATTAAATTAAAAACACAAAACATAAAAAAACAACACAAACACAAAAATAGCAAAAACAACACAAAAAACACCAAAAAAATAGAACAAAATAAAACAAAAAAAATACACACACCGAAAAACTAAAAAAAGGAAAAAACAAATCACAACTTTAGCCTTAAAAGGCCAAAATACTATTTAGGCAAGATTCAATAGAGGAAACATAATAAAATATGTTTGAGTTAGGGAACTAAAAAACCCTGACCTAACCAAAGAGAAGCAAAAACAAAGCAAAAAGGAACTAGGTACCTTTAGTATTAGAGCCATCCAGAGAAAGGATAGAAAGAAGAGCTTTCCTAATTTGTAAATCCCGCCATCTAGGAGGGTTGTCAAAGTAAGTAAGATCACATTTATCCAATGCCCAATTAGCTAAAGAATTAACACTCTTGTTATGTTCTCTAACCACATGATTGTATTCAACTTTAAAAAATTCCATCTAGATTAATTGAATCTTCTCAACAATTATTTTAATTCTCCAATCAACCTTATGATTCTTAGGAGTCTTCAGAATATTAATCATGACTTGAGAGTTAGATTCAACCAACACCTTATTACATCCAAAATTAGTAGCCTCTTGAAGGCCTCTAAGGATACCATACCCCTCAACAAGGTTATTGGAAAGGATACCTAAATTATTAGCAACAGTGAAAACTAGAGAACCATATGAAAGTCTACCAATTCACCTTGCACTAGCTTTACCAAGGTTCACCCTAGAGGCTCCATCAATATTGAATTTTCTAAAATCCTTAGGAGGATTCTACTTATTCCTTGTTCTATCCATCTTGTGATTACTCACATTCCATTTAAGTTGGTTTCCCTTAGAAGAGTTAATATTAAATCTTTGCATCACTTGGTCCCATATTTGGTGGGAGTTCTAGGGTGATTAAGGAGCTATTGGACTAATTCAACAAAGTTAGCAATGGTCCTTTTCCAAATATAGTGAATATCCTTCCTTTCCTGATTGATAATTTTTTTATTCCTTTCATTCTAGATATTCCAAGGTAGAATGGTAGAACCCATTCAAACCAACTTCCTAATAAAATGATCAACACCCTCCTATTTAGGCCAATCCCTCCAAATTTTTTCAAAAGTAAAAAAATTGGACCACTATAAACCAAGTAAGATGTCCATTCTCCTCCATAGCTCAGATGCTAAGGTACACTCAATAAAAATATGGCTGAGAGTTTCCACATTCTCTCCACATATTTCACATCTAAAGGTCCATGAAAACCATGTATCATAAGTTGCTCACCAGTTAGAAACTTGTGATGCAATAAAATCCAAGTAAAGAACCTCACCTTAGGCTAGAGCTTTTGAGCCCACAATTGAGTAAATATATCATATGATTGGTTGGGATTAATATGGCATAAGGTTTAACAACCTTTAGCAACTAAATAATCACCCTTAGTAGTATTGTTCCATCCAAAACAATCTTTATTATGGGACCAAGAGAGAGATCTCATATGAAGGATGCATTGGATGTATTTTCTTTGTCTTTCTAGAATTTGAACAAGCCAGTCCACAACAAGGCTTCAATATCTACCAATATCTGAAGTACCAATATGAAACTGATAGTAATTAGCCATCTTTATCTAGTTAGCTTAATGAAGCTCCTCCAAACAAGGCCTCCAATCAAAAAATTGAGTTATCAACGGTTGGTGATCATCCCAAGAATCTATCCAAAAATTTGCTTTTTAATCATTATGAATGATCCAACATAACTTTTGCTTTATCAAATCCTCACCAGTCTTAAGAACTTATAGAATAGGAGAAACTTTGGTAGATAATTGATAGCGAACAAGGTCCTTCGGACTTTTGTTCTCAGCATATTTAGCATGAAGATTTTTGGCCCAAAGAGCATTGGGATTATGCAAAATCCTCCAATACAATTTAGTAGCTAAAGCCCTATTATTATTAATAGCAAAACAAAATACTAATCCCCCTTCGTTCTTAGGAAGATATAAAGTGTCCCATTTCACCAAGGCCCATTTTCTTTTCTCCTTAGTACCACTCCAGAGAAATCAATGATTTATTTGATCCAATTCTCAAAGAATTGCATTTGAAATATTGAACACAGGAGAAACATAAATAGGTATAGCTTGAAGGACTGATTTTACAAAGGTAATTTTACCCCCAAAAGAAATCCATCTATTGGTCCACTTTCCAATTTTCTTCTTAACTCAATCCAACAACCAATTCTAGTCTAGTCTTTATTTTTTGTCTTTGAATATTGATAGGAATGCCTAAATAAGTGATCAGAAGGGAGGTCTTATTATATATTAATTTATCCGAGACCATGGATTCCTATGTAGGAGAGCAGTGAAAGAAAATGATTTTAGATTTATCTTCATTGATCAACTGCCCTGTAGCCTTCTAAAAATAGCTAATGATTTGCTTAATTTTAGAAGCTTCCTTAATTGTACCTTAACCTAACAGAGTAGAGTCATCAAAAAATTAAATATGGGAGATAGGCCTAGCTTCATGAGCAATGGTAACTCCCTCAAGGGTTTTGTTGTCTCAATTTTTTGTTATAGTCTTTCCTAAGCATTCATCAAGAATGATGAATAAAATAAAGGGAGAGAGGGTCACCTTGCGTAATACCTCTAGAAGTTGGGAATAGCTATGAAGGCCTACCAATGATAAGAACTGAGTAGGGTATTGAAGAGATACATCCCATAATCCAATCCATCCAATCCCGAGAGAAGCCAAATTGCCTCAAAACTTTGACAATGAAGTGCCAATCCACTCTATCATAAGCTTTGGATAAGTCTAAATGAATGAATATAGAAGGATATTTTTACATTTATATGGAATATATGGATTCTTGAGCAAGAACTATCCATCCACTATTTTATGCCCTTCCACCTAACCCCCTTGTTTAGGGGAAATAATCTTATGCAAAAGAGGCTTCAACCTTTCTGCCATGATCTTAGTAATTATTTTGTGAACATTACATAAAGCTATAGGTCTAAAATATGAGATTTGTTCAGCCTCTTAAGGCTTTGGGACTAGAGTTATATATGTTTTATTGATAACCTTAAAAAAATCTTTGGATTTCCTAGCTTCTTCCAGCACCTCTAATAAATTAGCATGAAGGATATCCCAAAACTCTTGGTAGAACTCAATGGGAAAACCATCAGGACTTGGGATTTTCCCTTTTTGCATTTTAAAAACCATCTATTGAAGCTTATCGAAAGTAATTAGAGCAGTCAAAATAGAGTTCTCCTCATAAGTGATAAGGGAAGGGATTACTTGAAGAACATTATGTTGAGAATCCAAGTCAATAGGAGTAGTAGCAAATAGATCGGAATAATTGACAACAATAGATTTCATGCCATCCCAAGTGTAGACAACATTTTCAGAATATTATTTTAGGGAATAAATAAAGTTGTGAGATCTTCAAGCTAGAAGATATTTGTGGAAGAAATTTGTGTTTCGATCTCCTTCTTTGAGCCATTGAATCCTAGATTTTTGCTTCCATAAGAGTTCTCTTTTTTTCCCATTCCTCTAACTAAGCCATGAGTCTAATTTCATTTGTACTTCTACTCTTTGTGAGGCCATATAAACAAATATTCTTATTCAAATTTTCAAGTTGAGCAATCACTTTATATATTTTTTTAACATCTCCGAACTCCTTCCAGTTCCAAATCTTGATTTTAGGTTTAATGTATTGCAAAATTTTGGCAATATAGAACATTTTAGTCCCATACCTTTTGGTTTACCTTCCTTCCACCATTGTTACACTTGAGGTCTGAAGGAACTGTCTCTATGCCACATTAACTAAAATCGAAAAGGTGAGAAACTCACATTGGTTTTTCACATTTCCACCATGACTGGCCAATGATCCAAACCAACATTATTAAGAGTCTTCACCTTAGGAATGTGACCATGGATTAAGAAATTGTTAGAGAACAAGAACCTATCAAATATCTCCATGATACAAGCCGAGTCTTACCTTCTATTAGACCAAGTCATAAGGCCATTATAAGGATGGATGTCCACAAGATGAAGGTTTCCAATATATTCACTCATGAGGTCAGTGCTCGTCTCCAAATTTCTATTTCCTCCATTTTATCATCCAAAGAGAGGATGGTATTGAAATCTCCTTTGATCAATATCCAAGCTTCAAGAAAATGAGAGATAATATAAGTTATATCCTTCCACTGTCTTCTCTTTTTCTTCAAATTAGTTAGAGCATAAACAATTATGCAAAGCATAATCTGGTTGGAATATCTGCTTTGAATATCTTTGGCCAAAAGACCCTAACTGCAAACCATATGGTAAATAACTACCTATTTTAGGTTCCAAAGGCAAGCAATGCCACCAAAAGTCCCCTAGGAACTGAGGGAAACAAATTTTCTAGCTGGCCAAATTTTACTGGCAATTGATTTCATATACTCTATAGACATCTTCGTTTCTTGAAGAAAAACCATATGTGGATGGTTTGTTTAAATCATTCTTCTAATTTCATTTTGTTTTGAAATACTACCCTTGAGTCCTCTAATATTCCAAGTGATGATATTCATTAATACCAAGGCTAAAAAAATTGGTAAGAGCATTAATCCTACCTTCCTTTACAAGTTTTTCACCTTCTTTTACCATATGATGTTGATTGGTCTTACAACCTACCTTTTGGTTAGAATCCATCTTTAGTTTTTTTCCCTATTTCTTGACTTACTCCAATTGAATCTGGAATGGCTTCTAACCTTGAAGAATGCATGTACAAAGCCAAAGTATTTGTAACAACCCAAGTCTAACTACTCACCTTGTTGCACAAAAAAAGACAAGTAATTCTTAGGATTATTTTTTTCATAAAGTTTAATACTTATTCCTAAGAATGTTTTCATATAACCTAAAATTTGGTTTTAGGTTAACAACAATTTTGGATCTTATAATGTATTAATCACTTATAGATAATATAGCATAGGCATAACAAACCACTTTTATATTTAGGAATGTTGTAGCCAATCACCCAAGTGGACAAGATCAACCAAATCCCATTGAGAATCCATTTTGTGGAACTAATTACCCTCATTTATCATCCCCATATTACAACATGAGGACCGAAACATGAAAAATGTTATCCTCTAGGGCCCATAACACCTATAGGTTGGATGTTTTTATCCCTTACCTCATTATACCAAACCTTCGACTAACTAGTCAACATGTTCTTAAACCAATATGGAAGAGGTTAGCGTATTTATGCCTCCATGACTAACTAGTGAATTCCTTTACCCAAAGATAGTTAGTGTCATGTCAATACCCTGACATTGGAATTCATTACACATACTCATTGCAACTCATAGTGGTTTATCCCATACCAAACCCTGTGGCTATCCAACTAAGTATAATGGCATGGAATTTAACACAGTGCTCTTCGAGAAACAACCAGGAAAAGGTATCCCATACCACCTTCTCATATCAACCTGACCAAGTCATTTTTCTTTGATCAATTCTGTCAGCCATCAATTGTTATGAAGCTTGTTGCGTGCATACCCGTACCTCAACATCATTGGGTGTTTTCATGTTTTATTTTCGGGTAAAAACCTCCTGAGGATCTCATTATAATTATTAAACTATCATTCCTTTTACATAAAGAACATACAATCCTATCTCAAGTAAAGGTTATATCTCTCTCTCTCTCTCTATATATATATATATATATATATAAAGAAAAGAATAAATAATCATATTTTGAAACAAGGCAATTTACTTTAAACAAGACCAATTTACACTACTACCACATAAGTGTTACCAACCCTAAGGTACAGATTCACTCCTTAATCATTTACTTGCTTATTAGTTCCACATATCGTGAATACTAAAAACCAACCACTCAATCCCAATTTCAATATATTATTCCAAACATTACACAATTCTAAAATTTGATTCATTTCTTCTAAAAAAATTGGAAAACTCATTACGGGTTCCACCGCTATAAAGTTGCTCATGTTTATAAATATTTCATTAAAGGCTTTCATACTTAAAAAAAAAATGGCTTGATTATCTCCCATTTACAGCTGCCCAATCCATATCACTAGGATATGGTTTAAACAACATTTACCAGATGTCATAAAGCTTACTAGCTACAATTGTTAAGCTTTAGCAAATCAAAATTACTACATGGTTCACCCAAAACTCTTCAAGGTTGAACTAATATTTTCATTTGATGATTAACTACAACAACAATTTGAAGCAAAGCAAATTATAATTCAAAAACAAAATTCTTCATTAAATAAAGGATAACATGACAGTTATATCATATTTTCATCATCCGACATTGCCATATATTTTCAACACCGTTCTCAAATACACAACATTTTCAAATTGGACATAGATACAAGAGGGCTTCACCCTTTTCTTTCCTTTTTACATGAAGAAGATCATTTTCCTTTTTCTAAGGGTTCAAACTACCTTCAATTTAAAGTTTGGTCTGCACACTACACCGGACGCTTCTCTTCTGAAAAATTGTATTGTTTTCTAGACCCAAAATATTTAGACTTTACTACTCAAAAATGTTGTCTTGAATTTTGATATCTCTTATACAACATATTTATAGATTATCATCACTCATTTGCAAGTTATTGACACTGCCAAACACATGTTTGCACAACAACTTTGCTCACAGACTATCCTAAATGATGACTACTAGTCATATAGTCCATATCCCGCACAAAATAACTCATGAGGCACCGCCAGGGATCAGATACGACTCAAGATGAATGATCATGCATTCTACTATGCACACATGCATTCTATACTATCATAGAATCAAATAGAGGTTTACAAATCTCCTTGCCCGAGACTTAATCAAGGAATTTCAACACGATTCTTCCTTTTAAAAACTACCTATAAATTCTCAAGTAGAAATTTTATGAAACCTATCTTGCACAACCAAAGTTATTTTCGACAATCAAAAGAAATAAGGATTTCATAAATATTTTCTTTCACTTTTAAATCAAACCAGTTTACTCATAGCAACATGGCAACACTCTTTTCGATATTCCATTGCTTTCAAAACACAAAGAAACATAACAACATGGCAACACTCTTTCCAGTATTCCAATGATTTCAAAACAAAAAGAAACATAGCAACATGGTAGCACTTTTTCAACATTCCATTGCTTTCAAAACACAAAGAAACATAGCAATATGGCAAAACTTTTTCGGTATTCCATTGTTCAAAACACAAAGAAACATAGCAACATGGCAACACTTTTCTGGTATTTCATTGCTTTTAAAATACAAAGAAACATAGCAACATGGCAACACTTTTCTGATGTTCCATTGATTTCAAAACACAAAGAAGCATATTTTCTTTCTTTTACCATAGCACAGGTAAATCAACAATTTTCATTTTCAACATAACAAGAGAAGTCAATCATATTTTTCCACATGTTAAACCATGGAAATTGCATTCATCGTAATGAAATGTCACATAATGTTCAACTTGAGTTTCACACTTCTCAACCAACATGTTTTGTTGTTCTCTGATTCCTCCTTTCAGGAATTCCATCCAATATGCTTGCTTCTGCTGCCTCCGCTCCACACATCGTATGCTTATCTTTTGTTTTTCCCCTCGTAAACCAATATAAAGAGAACTCAACGAGTTGTTTTCCTCTTATCCCATGCACAGTGCTAGATAGCCGAGTCTTCCCACCTCCACCTTGCACGCATAACTTGTTATCATGGTAATACAACAATTTTTGATATTTTGCTTAAGCTTTCAACAAACATTGGAAGTGCATCCCACAAGCATAAATTTTTATTAAACTTAGCTTTGCCAAATTTTAACTATTTCTCCTATATTTTAAGAAAAACAATAATAACAATATAAGTTATTTCTCTTATATTTTAAGCAAAATAATAATAATAATATAGGCTTCCACATAGTATGTGGTACCAAAGCATGTCATATACGGAAGAAAGCAATTACCAAAGAATTATTAAGAGTAACTGTCAATACAGAGCTTGTGGGAGTTTTTTTCAATACTCTGCTATGTGTGTCTATAGATTTTTGTTTCTCCATTGTCTCAAGGAAGGGATCCGTGTCTATTTCTTTTTTGTAATTATGATGCATGTGTGTTTTCTTGGGGTATACCCAAAATGTTGCATGGGAAGTTTCTTTTTTATAATAGGCTATGTGCCTTACCGGATGTAATGGATTTGTCGGCATGTAGATTTTACATATATAGGATCCTTAGTAAGGATATGTTCATCAACAGCCCTGGGCTGATTTTTGTAAAAGGTTTTGGGTCAACTTGTAAAACTCGGTATTAATGCTATAGTATCTTAATTTTCCAAAAAAAAAAATATAGGCTTCCACATGTGGAAAACCCCTTTTTTAAACAAAAGAACATTCCAAATATTAAACACACACATGCCTAAACAAGCAAGTGGCTCCCATCATCATTGCCACCTAAAAGTATTTCTCATTCCTTACCAACAAGCAACATTCAAACCAATATAACTCACATAAAGATGCAATTTACAATGCACCTAAATGATATGCAAGCATAAGTTTCCATGTGCTCGTAAGCCAAATCATCACTTCTCTTTCTTACCTTTTTTTTTGACTTGCTTCCTTTCATTATCATCTTGCAATTGTCTTGCACTCATAGAGACTGTCAGCAGTACCATATTTCACAAGAAAAAGGTAAGTCTATTATTTTTTACTTCCTTTTATTAGTCGTGCAAGGAGGTTCATTATAGTATTACTAGAAAGTTCAACTGAGTCTATCTTGGGATTTGTATTATTTGAAGTCTCAACATTTACTAGATTGTTTTTCTTGTGTATATTTCTCCCTTTTTTCTATTGAAAATATTTAATTTGTTGGTTTATCTCTAAGTTCTTCCCTTCATCTTTAAATTTTATTTCTAAAATTTATGTTTCCGTTATTTCCTCTTCCTCACCTAGGACATCATTTGTGTAAATAATTTCAACATATTAGCTAATAAATTCGATTGATCTTTTATAGTTGGTTTTTTTAGCGTTCTTCTTCTTAGGCATTTGAAAACCTGCTAAGTTTGTATCCTCAATATTTTGATCTAGAATTTTATTTGGGCAAACACTAGCCGAATGACTATATTCATGGCAAATTCTACAACGAAAAGGAATGTTTTCATAGTCCACCATTTGCTCCCAAGTGTCCTCCCCAAATTGTAATAAAATAGTTTTAGGTAGGGGTTTGTCAAAATCCATTAAAACACAAATATGAGCATAAATAATGTGTTCATATTTTTTAGTACAATCAACAATCATCATAAAATTTCCCAAGGAGTTTCCAATTGAAGAAAAAATAGCCGAATTTTAAAATTCAATTGGGATGCCAAAGAGACTAATCCACACGGGACCTATGGAAGGTATCTCTTATGCCAAGGCTTCATGAAAAGCCTTGTCCTTCCAAAGAACCAAGGACCCCCTTGAAATGTTTTCTCTCTATCTTCATTATTAGCAAATAAAACAATAAAAATTCCATTTGGATAAATAGAGATTTGTAACTCACCTTTAGTTTTCTAGTTTTTTGTAGCCCAAACTTTGAAAACATATTGGCTCGAACGAAAACCAAAGAAACGAAAAATTAGTCCTCTTTTTTTCCAGATATTCAATGCTAGTCTAAATGTTGCCCATTTCTAGCTTTACAATTGGAGTTCCATCATTTTTCCTAAGACATCTTGACTTAGATCTCCTAGGATCAATCTTAGGCATTCTTAGAGGTTTATGGGAAGCCCTAAGATTATTGTTAGCATTAGGTTGAGGCTGTCCACCATGGAGGGCATCCTTAAAATTTATTTTTGTGGCTGAGTCTTGGAAATCATTTCCCTTAAAAAGGGTTTCCATAGTGGATTTATTTTTGGGATGCACCTTAGCATGAAATTCACTTGAGATCTAAACCATTTTTTTATCAGCAACTTGAAACTTGTTTCGTGATCTCTTTAATCCATGCGTTGGACGTCAAGGAAAGGTATGATTTTCACTTTTGTTTTGTGCAGAAAATTGGAAGTTGTTTTCAATCAAGTTTGTAACATGATCTGTTGAAAGATATATTTCTAACCCATCTTGGGTCCCCTGCAACATATCCTACTAAAATCTTAAGTAGAAACCACAAAAATATTGACCGCTAGGGCCTAAAGACACTGAAAAACAACCTTTGGAGCTTCTTGCACTCAACACAAATGAAACCCTCACACAATCGCTCGCTTCTCATCTAGAAGGATAAGTAGTTAACTAATTAATACATTAATTAATTAATTGAGAGTTGAAATAATTTAAATTAGAATGGAATGAAATAATGCATAGGAGACATACGGAAACATAATATTTGAAATTCAAATTGAATATTGAATTCAATAGAATGATAATTATTTGAAGGTGGATTTTTGAAATTATGAATTAAATTGGGAGATACAAGAATTTAATTTGATTAATGAATGAAGAATGAAATGAAAGAATGAATGAATTGAAGATTGATTGATTAATACTAAAGGAATGATTGTGAAATTAAATTTGAAATTGGGAGATAAAAGGAGATTAAAAGAATTTAAAAATTGATGAATGACTTGAAGATTGATGAATTGAGATTTGTGATTTGAATTTTGAATGTGAAAAAATGATTTGAAATTTGAGTGACTACTTGATGAAACTGAAAGTTGATGAAGAAATTTGAAATTTGAAAAATGAATGTTGAAATTTGAAAAGATAAATTGAAATTAATTTTTGGAGTTATAATAAGTAAATTGAATTAATTGCTTGATTGAAGAGAAATTATTGATTTGGGAACAAATGTGAGAGATTGACTTGTGGGGAATCATCATTGAAGAAATTATCTAAAATGCATTGAGGAAATGTTGGAAATTTTAAAATAATATGCACATATGATGGATAATTTTAATGAACAAAAAGATATTCCAACCAAATTAAAGAAGAGATTATCTTTATTTCTAAAATATGCCAAAGATGAAAAGTTTACAACATTTGAAAATTATTTTCATGAGCTTTTTACAACAAAAGGAAATTCAATGGATATTAATATACATCATACTAATGTATAATAATCATGTACATGATATTGCTTAGTTTTGATATCTATCAAGACAAAAGATAAGAAAAAAAACCTAAAATGAAAAATGTCAGTTGTGATACAAATGATCTGGATGCAAATGAAGAATGTACAAAGAATGAACAAAATAATATGTTGATACATTCAACATATGTTAAATTCAATATAGAGTTGTTGAATTCCAATATTCATAGAATATATTATTGTGATGACTTCAATGTCCAAATTTAACATCAACAAGACAACGACATGATCAAGACCAAGAAGAACAAAGTAAAAGGTCAAAGAAAGAAGAAAAAAGGATGAATATTGAAGACTCAAAGTCTTCACATCAAATAATGTAATATGGGAGGGGGTGTTCGAGCTATTATATTATATGGTTACATTAAAGTACCTTGAGGAACATTTGTAAATATTAGTTTAGGAGTGTGTTTATATTTTGTCTAATGCATGTATCAATGTGTGAGGAGTGTTCATGTGTTATATAATAAAGTGTGAGAGTGTAAGGTGTGAGGTGTGAGGTGTGAGTTGTGAGAGTACAAAGTGTCAAGTGAGTGAGTGAAGAGTCATAGGTGTTAGGTGTCAAATATGCAAGTGAAGAGTCACATGAGATGTGGCAAGATGTAAAGTGAAGAGTCATGAGAGTTTTTTCTTAATGTGAGAAATGTGAAAGGATGGATCTCCTAGATGTATGAGAAGAGCAATAGTTGAGAGTATTGAAGTCATTTGTAAGGTTATATAATGGAGACCAAGATCCATGCATTGTAATGGACTATGGAATATTGAAGATTGTAATCAAATTTTGTATCAGATTATGATTTATGAATATAATAGTGAGATTTCTTATTTTGAAATGTTGATGTTATTATGTGAATATTTTTTGTGATTGATATTAAATCCTACGATATTGACTTGTGAGATAATCTAGTAGAATTGCCATCAAAGAATTACTTAGAAAGCTTGAAAGTCCATCTTGAATGCAAAATTTAAAAATTCAAAAAAAAATCAAGAGATTTTATTTTTGTGCAAATGATCTCATAGGCTTCTTGTTTCTCCAACATAGAATACCTCTATAGATGAGCTTGAGTTCTCTATTTTTGTTATATGCTTCAAACATTAGGATGATGATGTCTGAACAATTATGAAGATTGTAAGCATAGTCACAATTATCCAGTTTGAGGATAAGAGGAACCTCCTTGAACTTAATACATTTTTTGCAAGTAGTCCAGCAAAAAAATTCAACAAATAGTGAAGGTATTCCATCAAATTTGACTTTCTAAAAAAAAATGTGATATCCTCTAGCTCTGAGTCCATTAAAAAAATATTTATATTGACAATAAAGCCATCTTTGGGGCTTTTTTTTTACAAGGATCCGATTAACTCATTAATAATGAAAGATTTTTGCTAATGAACTAGATGGTGAAAAGATGCATAGATATATTGATAAGCATTTTTTGGCTTCTAAAATAATTTGGTGCTCAAAGTGTCATTCTAAGTAAAATATGGTTCCTTGAAAAAACTATGTCTAAAAGAGTGAATTTTAAATCAAGAACAAAAGACAATAACTTTGATGCTATCATAAATGGAACCATAAGATGAAATAAAACATTTAAGCTTTCTTTAGAACCGTGCCGCATTCCAATGGCATCGACAATGAAGCATTTATAAAAAAGAAGATTATCCACATTAACAGTACTAAACAACTGCAACACCAAATGTCAAGGAAACAAACAGACATAAACAACAACAAAATTATTGCCTATTGTAGTTCCCATTTTTTTATTTGTAAAGCTTCCAATTAAATTCTAAAAAAAAAATGGATCAACACCATCTTAACTAGTTTAATAGAAAAACCCTTCTTAACACCATCAAATTCACCCCTTAGAAAATGAAGGAGAGGAATCAAACCATGTTCAATGAAATGTTAGGAAAAAAATTCTTAACATCAAATGCAAAAAGGAGAACATCATGAGGAAAAACATGATCATAAAATTTTTGGATTGGAAAGATGAAATCCATGAGGCGATTATTTTGCTTGAGAATAATTGGCAAGAAAATATGATGAAGTCACTTGGAAGTAGGTTCACACATAAAACCATAGTAAGAATGTCAAGTAATAAACACTAATCCTCGCAAAAAAAGGCTTAGCCTAAAGCATAAATTTCATGTGATTTTTTGGCAAAAGCTTTCTCTATACAATACTAAGAAGCAAGACCTTAAGGTAGAGGAACATATTTTACTAGGAAAATTCAATAGCCTCATCATAAATCTTGGTATCTAAGAACTATCTTAAACCTTTTGAAATATTCAAGTCCTTGGAAAAAACATAAACCTCTAAATGTTAATATGCATGTGTAATGACAATGGAGTGATCATTGGTAAGATCATAGTAGAGAAACTTAAACTTGGTAATGCTAACTTGGGCCTTGGACTCGAGACTTGGAAAGAAAATCCCAAAAAACTTAGCAAAAACTTGGCCAAAAAAGAAGAAAATACAAATTTTCATTGAAAAAAAGAAATTTTCATGCATATCATAATTAATTAACATTCTAAAAATAAAAAATTAAAATTGTAAGTGATACAAGCTTAAACTACACATGAAAGTGATAAAACACATTTCAAATAAAGAAATTAAGTTCGTCCAAATTTCAAATATTTTTATATTACTTATAATATAGAAAAAGTACTTATTACAAAATGAGTCATGAAAATGCCTCAATATCTTGCAAAGCCTTTACCCTTTGTCCTAGAAAAACATCTAGTATCCCTTTATGGCTATGCATGTGCTTGTGCCTCTTCCTGTTCTTTGGTTGCTAACTCCTCTGCTAGTTTTCAAAAATCATCCATGGAGAAGAGAGGCTCTTGTTGTTGTTCTTGCTTTGGCTTTGTGATCCATTCAAATGATGGATCAATCTCGTCTAGGTTAGTGTCCTTGTAAATTGATCCCATAACTTTTTTGGGTGGAAGTAAAGGTTATAATAAACAAAAACAAGATCATTCAACTTTTGTTGTGTGACTTTGTTGTGTTGTTGAGAGTGTATGTGCTCAAATATATTCCAATTGCACTCAAAATTTGAAGCGTTGCATTGTTGACATAAAACTTTGATGGTAAAGCATTATAGATTGGGCATATATGCACCAAAGTTCTCCCACCATAAATCTAAAAATATATATGTAAAAGAAAATTTAATAATTTACATGTAAAATTGTAAATTAAGATGATTTTTTAAAATAAAATAAAAAGATAAAACAAATAATAATTTGATGGGGTTAGTTGATCTTAAATTTGAATTTGCTTGAATGCACTAAGGATGTGAAAAGTACGCCCTCACATATCTTATAATCCTATAACTCATCCTATATTTTATTATGAGTTTGCTAATCAAGCACCACACAATCAATGCATTCTTGAAAGCCCGAAATCACCTCATAGTTGGCCTCAAATGAATCCATAAAATAAATAGATGGTTGAGGTAGTACCTCACTACATGAAGAGGGGTATGGATCTAAGATGTACATCATCCTTCTATAATTTTCCAAATGGGATTGTATTTGGAATGGGAATGACTATAAATTAAGTCAATTGACTCATTTTCCCAATCCACAACCTCATATATATATATATATAATTTGTAAATTGAAAAATAATTTAAATAAAAATAATAATAGAATAAAATAAAAAAACTTAGTCTTCTATCTTGATGGCCTCATCCATGGCTATCTTGAAGAGATCCTCAAAGATATAGTCATAGACCTTTTGCCCCTAACTGAGATTTGATATCTAGTAGCATCTTTGGCATTTCACTCCTCAATCAAAAACATTCTCTTCAATTCCTCCTTTGCATTTTAGATATTCTACATTATCATGAAATTTATGGCAACTAGCTCCTTCCCACTAGTAAATTGCCTTATCAACTAGAGAACCAATGTATGGTTGTAGATATATTTTACAATAAATCTGACCTTTTGTACAACCTCTACCACCCAAAGTAAATTTTCAATATTTTTGAGTAGCAAATCAAGACAATGGGTTGCACATGGTGTCCAAAAAATGGTAGGGAATCTCTCCAACATTATGCCAGCTATTACATATACCATAATATTATTTGTAATGAATTTGACAACATTCTCCTCTCTAACCTCTAACACAACCTCCCCCAAAAATTGTGCAAGCGTATTGATACTCTTAAAATGTATTGATGCATCCACTGACTTGAGGAATACAATTCCTCCTATGGAAGTAGCTAAAAAATTAATTGATGTTCAATTCTTCCCATCGGTCCACCCATTGGACATGAAATTTCAACCCTCCTTCCTCCACACCTTATGTTGCTCATGAAGCAAAACTTGAATATCATCTATGGATTCACAAAGGAGAGGGCCCCTAAGATTATCATAAGTTGATGGCTTAAGTCTTGCACCATGAACTATTAGGGCATCTACCATTCCCTACAAGTATGAAGACCTTACCACATCAAAGGGAATATTAGAAAAATATCAAAAACTTGCAATGACATTCTTTGTTGCATTGTGCCTCTCCTCGTTCCATGTGGTCATATCCTCTAGTGTGGGTTGTGACCCTTGCATCGAATGTTTCACAAAATAAAACTCTTTCATCCCACTCCTTGAGTGTGCAATTGATGAACTGGAGCCACTTTGGTGGTAAAACTAGTTATAAGTGTTGTCACTACCCTTTGTATGAGGTTGAGAATTGAGGGTTTCCATTGTCTCACTTGTTCTTCATTTGAGTTTTTTTTCTCAAAGTAGTCTAAGAGGATGACATTGCATTCTCTCTCAATGTTATTCGACACCTTTGAGCATTAATTGACATCATGACTAAAAATTACAAAGAAAAAATGATAGCTAAAAAAAAATTTCTAGCTCAAACACAACAGTTGGGTGGCTATTGTAATTAGTTTGAACCTTCAAAAAATAAAAGAATGTATGAAATTGAAAAATGATAGTTGAAAAGAATTTTTCTTAGATGAAACAGTTGGGTGGCTATTATATTCCTTCAAATTGCAAAAAAATATAGTCTTAGAATGAAATTTGTGTTTTTTTTGGTCTAGTAACAGGTAGTCTCTACTCGCTCTACAATTTGCAATAGCAAAAATGAGGGCAAATTAAAAAATGTTTTTATGCTTATTCCTTGCACTCATGCAATGCAAGCCGGTTTTTTTTGGGACTCGGATGAGTTTTTCAAAATCTTGAGTCCCCAGTATTCGATGATTTAAAAAAAAAACTTGGTTGAATTTAAAAACTCACCAAGTCGAGCTTGAGTGAATTGACAACTTTTTTTAAAACTCATTGAGTTTTGCTACTACGGGTAAGAGAACAAATGACAAGCCATAGAAGAGGAGGAAAGACATGTTTCTAAGCAGCGTTAGAGCTAGATAATTTATTTTCTAGAAGATTGTTATCTATTGACATAATACACTCCAAAGAATGATAAGCTTGGGGGGCTGCAAACTAGGATTGGGAACCCTAAAAGGATCAACTAATTTGAGAGGTTTTGGACAAGTCCCCTTAGGTCCAAAATTTCACTTCAAACAAAGATGTTCTGCAAAGAGATTTTTATTTCATTTTTCTTTCATCCATTGACATTGGTGAAGAAAATGAAAGAAACTTAAGACCAAGGCTGAGAGCCTCAATCTGCATCTAAGAAAATTTTCATGAACATCAAGATTTCTAATCTTATCATCAACATGACACACTAGAATTTGGTACAAAAAGTGACAACCAAAGCCATGAGGGCTAAAAATTGCTAACCAAACATTTATATTGGGTTTTTATTGTCATTTTGGAGATAAAATATCCCTTGCCCTTTCTTCTTAAGAGCAAATTGGACAAAAGACTTTGCTGCTTAGAATTAGAGTTGTGGGATTTCCTTCTAGCATTCTGTTGTGATGGTTGTTATGCAGAGGAAGTGTGGTTTTAATTCATTTTGGGTTGAGATTAATGTTCCATCCTTCATTAATGAGGAGGGCTTTGGTAGTTTAAATGCTAGTTATATTATTGTTGTTGATTTTGTTGTAGAGGTTATTGAGATTGTACATTTTTTTTTTGCTACAGAAGTCTCTATCACCTAGAATATTGATGCCCATTAGTAATTGAATGAGGCCATTGGTTTGGCCTTTGACTTCTACTGTGTTGATGAGTAGAACCTCCTTACATCTCCATAATAAAAAATTTTAGACAATTCATCTGTTTATTGAGGGATCCGTCTCCTTTTTAATAAGATCAGAGACACTATTACTAAAATCTACTATATTTGGGGTGAGGGAAGAAAGTAGAGAGGGGAGGGCTCTGGTCCCTCCCCTGCTCCCCTCCCATGGCTCCTGGTTCCTGCCCAGTTCCTGGCTCAACCCAGGTCATCCCTCCCGGGGAGTGGTTGTTTGCAGATGATCTCCTGGGGGGAGATCCTTCTCCACTATCTATGCCCCTCCCGGCCGGCTAGGGTTTCCTTGGTTGTTTTTTCGGACTGGTGCTTCCCAGGGATCCCTGTTTGGTTGGGGATCCCTTCCCTTTTTCCCTTAGGCTTCCCCCTGGGGTTTTTTGCAGGTTATTCGCATGGATCTGGTCCCTTGCATTTCTCGGTGCGGTGGAGGTGATGGTTTAGGGTTTGGACAGCTTCCCCTTTTTCTTGTGAATCCTCGGCGGGCTCTGTGCTTGGATGGGATTCTTGGTCCCTGCTGTTGGGATCCTCTTCTGTTTTCTTGAGGCGGGTTCTTTGTGGTGCAACTCTTTGGTCACTTCCTGATGGGCTGGATCCTCTCTGGTCTTGGCCGTCGGCTTCTGCGAGGATGGCTCTCGGCTGAACGGAATGTTTTCCCGGTGGGCGGGATGGTTTCTCCACAGGGCGGGATCCGCCAAATCCGCCGCTTTTCCCGTGAGGCGGGATCCTTTCTTTCTGCTTGTTTTCCGGATGGCGGGATTTCCCTGTTGCTTCCCGCTAGGCGAGACCGTTTGTGGTGGTTTTGACTGCTTCCCGCGAGGCGGGATTTTATTGTAACGGTTTTTCTTTGCTTCCTGGGCGGGATCTTCTCGATGGTGGTTTTTGGCTACTCCCCGCTGGGCGGGATCTCCAAAACTACTTCCTTTCTTATTTGTCTATTTCCCGTCGACGGGGATTGTTTCATGCTTCTTGTTATCAGCTAGGCGGGATTTGCTTTTGGTGTTCGGTTTCAAGGGATTGATGCCCTAGGCCCATTGCTTATGTAATCGAGTTTTTTTAGGGGTTACGTTTTACGTAATAGGCTTATACATAAAGCCAGGAGGCATGATGCAAGGCTGATTTTGTACATAAGGTTTTGGGATCCTCTATAAAAACCCTTTTTTAATCTACTATAATAATTACCAAAAAAAAAATCTACTATATTGACCTTTGAAATCTTTGTGCTGCCCCTTGACCTTACAAGAGGGCTTCCAACCCTTGGCCTCCAACACAAGCACTTGTTATGTTGGTGATGCGAACGGTTTTAGAAAGTGGATTGAGCAATTAGAAAATAATGTGTCGTTAGTATCCAGTTAAATTAAAACTAATTATAAAAAATGTTTAGAATAGAAAAAAAAATGAAAGAATACGACAAAAGATTCTAGTATAGTTTTGAGTGCTTCTACCTTTGATGTTCAACTAATATATTGTTGAGGATACAGCCAAGTTTATAAGAGAAAATTGATATAAAAAAATAGACTGACATGTCAACCTAAATGATTAAATGAACAATTGTATGTATGCTTAAACCTAAGAATATATATATAGGTGCAAATGTTAAATGGGAGAGAATTGTCATCTTGTGTTAAGTGGTGAATATTTGTAATGATGTGCATGTTATAAGGTGCTTTTAATAATATAAAGTAATTATGTATGTTAATGTTTTAGGTCTCTACGTGGAAGATGCAAGAGATATATGCACATGTTGTTGTTGTTTGAAGCATATTATTAGTAAATTATTTATCAGAATATGATATATTACATATAATTACCATGTAGAATACCTGTTATGTATGCAGTTCATCTATTTATATTTGTAATAATATAAAGTAATTATATATTTTAATGTTTTATATTAAAAAGTAGTTTCAAATTGGTTAGGTAGTTGTCAACGGTACACTGATACTGGTATGTTTAAAAATACGTATCTAGGTGAGATGGAAGAGAGGTATGCATAGGTATATGCATACATGTTGTTCTATATTATTAGTAAACTATTAATCAGAATATGATACATTGCATATATAATTAATATGCAGATACATCTTATGTATGCACTGTATCTATATATATTTGTAAATATTTTAGATATATATTTCTTTTATCTTTAATGGAGCTGTATGGCATTGTGTTATATTTCATTTCTATACAAAAATAATTCTGTATAGAGGCTGTCTTAGAAAATTTTAAATATGCATATAAATAATTCTAAACATTCAATTTCCACAGGAATCCTGCACATTCAATTTCTGTAAAGAGAATACCCTAGAAAATTTCAAGTATAGAAGTTGCGGAAGTTTTTGAACAAAGGGTGAACAAAAACATTTCATTCACAATCCACATTCTGCACATTCAAATTCGACAAAGAAAATGCCTTAGAAAAATTTAATCAATTCCTGTGGAGAGAAGAATGCCTTAGAAAATTTTAAGTATATACAGATAGAATTGCACACATTGAATTTCTACAGACAGAATTCTGCACACTCAATTTCCGAAGAGAGGATTCTGCACATTCAATTTTCGAAGAGAGGGTTTCGCACATTCAATTTCTACAAAGAGAATTACATACATTCAATTTCCGCCAAGAGAATTCCGCACATCCAATCTCTACAGAGATGCCTTAGAAAATTTTAAGTCTGTGGGTTGGGAAGGTAAAGGAAAAGACTCAACTTAAATTTTCCTTCATCTTTAAAGTACTTCGAAAAATTACTGAGGATTGTGGACTGTGGAAAGCACAACTTAGAAATCAAACCTGATGACTTAACATTACTTGGACTTTTGGCCTTCTCTTCCACATAGGAACCATGACTTGGCCATTTTTTAGAGAACTTTGGACTGTGGAAACTCAAACCTTGAAGACTCAAAATATGTTGTTCTTGAACCGAGAGTGTCAACTTTTATGGAGATGTAGAACTTAAATAAATTGGAGACATTGTGAATTACAGAACTGCAGGACCGGAGGGGCCGTATTGAAGAGATGTTACTTATCAAATTGGGAAACACATTTTCTTAAAGAGATCAAGACTTGGGAGAAATTTCAATATGAGAAGGCTGAGGACTGCAGAAACGACCGAAACCTTAAAAACAAAGGCATGCCTCTTTTGTAGTGGAAGTCTCTACTCCCGTAAGAACAACAAAATTTAGCTTTTTTTTGTGTTGGAGAATTGCAAACTAGTGATTGTTGTATTGGTTATTGTTATTATGTGATTATGATATGAGCTGTTTTAATAGTCTCTACTCCCGTAAGAACAACAAAACTTTAATTTTTTTTTTTGTGTTGGAGAATTGCAAACTAGTGATTGTTGTATTGGTTATTGTTATTATGTGACTATGATATGAGTGGATCTGTTTAAAAATTATATAAATAAAAATTATAAATTAAAAAATAATATATTTAAATTTAATTTAATTATTTTAAAATAAATAAAAATATTAAAAATATGTTTTTGATTTTGATTTTTTATATTTAGTAGTTTATTATAACCTTATAGGTGACTGGTAACCTGCACAAATATATATATATATATATTTGGATGAACACACATTTACCTTCCTACACATTTACTTATTCATCCAGGTTACTGTTTGAACCTTGGACCTCTCCAAAAAGAACCAAAGCCCAAACCATTGGCCTGTCCAACTCGGACGTAATACCTTATATGTTAGGGTAAACATTGCAAAGAACATTCTCCTGTTTAAAAGATATATGGATTTTGAAAAGTAAACTTTAAAAATAATTTACTAATATAATGGTCTTTAGCTGTAAGATATAACATAAAAAATAAGTAAAACAATATACCATAAACAAGCTAAGTAAAGGAAGGTAAGATGAAATGTTTTGTTGTTAGGTTATTTTATTTAGGTTAATAATAAAATTTTAAGTTTTTATTGTTATAATTTTTTAGTTATCTTAGTTATATAGGTTTACCATTTTCACTTACAATTTTTTTTAAAGTTTTATGTTTTTTATAAATATAAAATATTTTATTTCAAAATTTATAGTTTAAATGTCACAACCCAAAAGTTCTTTTTTTTTTTTTAATCTTTGTCTTTTATCAAGGAGCTAGCCTAAGTAATAGGCATTACTTTGTAAATGAATCCCAATTACAATGTATATTTTACTTTTTTGGGAGGTACACCCATCCCTATATCTTACATATTTCTAGTTATATAAGTTATTAGGTTTAAATACTTGATTTACAAGTTATCATTATCATTCTCTTCATGAGCTAGCTTTCTTTATTTCATCAAAAGAAGCATGCTTTCCTTCTCATACCTTATAAGTCCTATGCAGGTACTAGGAGCTTATTAGACTCGACTATCCTTCTCATCTCCTTGATAAACTAGTCGTTCCATTGTTGTACCTCACTTCAAAACTTAAGTCGTGGAATCATTGACTTTGGTTTTCCATTATCCAACTTACTATTGAATTCAACTGTCTCACAATATTAATATTGTAGAACCAAGATATTCCTCTAACTCTCTTTCTATTTATTTGAGTTATCTAATTGTTTCACCCATCAAGGTCCTTTAAGATTGTATGAGCATAATAAATTGTCTCAATTCATTTCCATTGCATATAGTGAGTTACCAAGTTTGTATTATTCTAGCCATAGAGTTAAAAACAAGCATTTCACCATGTAAAAGAAATCCATAATGAAGAATCCATTTATTAAACATCATTAAGTTTTCTCCAGCATTTCCAAACTTATATTCGCTTAACAAAATTGAAGTGTAACTACTCCACATGTAATAGCAAAATAAAGCACACATGGTTCACAATCATTCCATAGAATTCATTTCATATTTTTGAAGCATAATCAAACTTGCAATAGCTCAAAATGATTTACTGTTTCAAAAACATTCAAGATCATAACAAAATTCATTAGCATAATACAACACACTACCATAATGATAGGAACACAACAAATTCGCACAACTTCAAATTTATTCTAAAAGAAATCCTGAAAGGAAAATCTAACCTTAATCTGTATTTTTTTATTAATTTCATTTGGAAATTGATTTCATACATCAAACTAAAGGCTTCCTACTTTACCTTCTTCCCTTCAATAAATGGATTTTTCCAATATTCATCACAATGCAATGTGAATAAGTCATTCACAAATATCACAGCTTAGTCTCAACAGTCATTACACATTGTAGTGTCCCAATTCCAACGTAAGACTCTTCCTAACCTTATGTCACGACGAAGAATTAAAAACCTTTGTTTACAAATACACAATTTTCTCCGCCAAGTATTGAAGATTTAATTTATTTTTGCCGAGATCGAGAGCAGGAGCGCAATTCGAAGGAGGGCCCGAAGTCGGGCTACGCAGCCAAAGTCGGGCTGCGCTCCCGACTATTGCGCAATCGGGTTGCACTCCCAAAATTTGTGCAATCCAGTTGCGCTCCTAAAATTTACGCAATCGGGCTACACAAGTAAAACTTGCGTAGTCGGGTTGTGCACGGAGTAATGTGCGCAGTCAGGTTGTGCACGAAAAATGTGCACAATCGGGCTGCACACGAAAAATGGTGCTAAGTCGGGGAGCGGTTGGTCAACGCCCAACTGCGCTGGTCAAAGATAGCGAAGTTCGACTTCGCTACGAATATTTTGTTGCCCGGAGGCTTGTGCGGCTGTTGTGACAGTTTACTTGGCTTGGCAAGAACTGTATGGGAGGAGAGAAACACCGAATCTGAATGCAATGTTTCAGATCTGAGATCAAACTTATAGAACGCAAAATAAAATGCTCTGAGGCGATTTGTACAGATGACAATTGATTTTGTGCTGACAAAGATAACCGCAAACCCTACAGATGCCTTAAACAACAACAAATTTTATTCATATAAGACGAGGGTTACAAAAGTCCTCAACTAAGGAAAAACTAACATCTGCAGACTAAAGCTACAGGATAAACTGAAATGGAAAACAAATGTCGAGTCTGTTGCTCAGACATTAAACAGATGAGCTACACTGCTCACTGAAAAATAGTTTCATCTGCTACTCTGCGAATGACTACTTTTCTCTTGCCTATTTCCCCAAATTTACCCCACTCTCCTCTGTATTTGTCTGAAGGCCCGAACTACCTTATATAGCCGCAGGGAGAGGTAGATAGATTTTATCCTCTGACAGGTTCTAACAGACCCTGAACTAGGGTTTCTGACCAATCGCCAAACTGGCATTAACTTCTACGATGATCGGATCTATTAGATGTCACATCTGTTAGAATCGTCGAACTGGCATTAACTTCTGTGGTGATCGGATCTGTCAGACATCACATCTGTTAGAAGGCACATGCGACGTCAAGTCAAAAAAATTGCTGGGATCCCCGACTGCGTGAGCACAGTTCGGCTTCGCCCAAGTTCGGAGCGCAGTCCGGCTTCGCCAAAATTTGGAGCACAGTTTGGCAGAGGTGTGAAATCAGGATTAATATTTCTAACACCCTCCTTTAAACTTGATTTCATGAGCGCTTTGACTCCAAGCTGCTCACGCAATCTGTTGAAGTCTTCCTCCTTCAAAGGCTTTGTGAAAATATCTGCTAACTGGTCCTTGGATCTGCAAAATTGTAGTTGAATTTCTCCGAACTTCACCAACTCTCTAATGAAGTGATAATGAATATCGACATGCTTCATCCAACCATGGAACATGAGATCCTTTGACAGTGCGATGGCCAAATTGTTATCACAAAAAAATGTTGTCATGCCTTCCGGAGGATAGTTCAGTTCATTCAGAACTCTTCGTAGCCAAACTGACTGGCATGCGGCTAACATGGCGGTGATATATTTTGCTTTGGTTGTGGACAATGCAATGATGGGTTGCTTCTTGGATGCCCATGAGACTGCCCCTGATCCGAGATGGAAAGCATACCCGAAGGTGCTCTTTCGATCGTCGATGCTGCTAGCCCAATCACTGTCTATGAAGCCTACCAGTTCCAACTGGTCCTGTCTTGCGTAAAATAGGCCATTGTTCTGCATCCCGTTGACATAGTGCAAGATCCTCTTACCTGCTTGCCAGTGCATGTCCTTCGAAGTCTCCATAAAATGACTGATCAGACTGAATTCAAACATTAGATCTAGCCGAGTTGCAGTCAAATACATCAGACTACCAACTAGCCTCTTGAACATCGTTGGATCTACATTCATCCCTAAATCCAGCTTGCTCAGCTTCAAACCTGTGGCTACAGGTGTGATGGTAG
Source organism: Wollemia nobilis (assembly GCA_028583015.1). Classification (NCBI taxonomy): domain Eukaryota; kingdom Viridiplantae; phylum Streptophyta; class Pinopsida; order Araucariales; family Araucariaceae; genus Wollemia; species Wollemia nobilis. Next base: position 3,205,032 of record JAQPPZ010016964.1, read on the forward strand.
GTTTGTTGTCCTCCATCTTGAACCGCTTTAGGACATCCTTCGCATACTTGCCCTGAGAAATGAAGATGCCATCTATTGATTTGTCAACTTCAATGCCGAAAAAATACTTCATCAGCCCTAAGTCCGTCATCTCGAACTCCTTCTTCATGGTTGCTATGAACTGGGCAAACAGTGTTGTGATGTTGCCAGTGTAAATTAAATCGTCCACATACATGCATACGATTATGAGCTCACCTACATCATTTGTCTTCATGTACAGGGTGTGCTCATATAGGCATTTTACAAACCCATTTTCCTAAAAATAACTGTCAATCTGGCTATACCAAGCTCGGGGCGCCTACTTCAAACTGTACAGGGTCTTCTTCAGCTTCAGGAATTTGCCCTCCTGGCCTTCAATTTTGTAACCTGATGGCTGGTCTATGTAGACTTCTTCCTCCAACACTTCGTTGAGGAATGCTGGCTTGATATCCATTTGGTACATCTTACAACCTTGTTGGGCCGCCAATGCCAAGATCATCCTGATTGTGTCAAGTCGGGCTACAGGCACATAAACTTCATGGAAATCGATGCCTGAATTTTTCTTGTAGCCCTTTGCCACCAGTCTGGTCTTATGCTTGTCAATGTCTCCTTGGGTGTTGAACTTTGTCTTATACACCCACTTGACCCCAATGGTCTTCTTCCCTACTAGAAGATCTGTCAGTTGCCATGTATCATTCTTTTCAATAGCTTCAATATCCTCGCCCATAGCCTACACCCACTTCTAATTTTGAATTATGTCTTCAAACTCTACTGGATCAACTTTCGTAAAGAATGTAAAGTCAGAGTACTCTTCATCTACATGGGTTTGGGTTGCCTCATATATTTCTTGCAAGCTCCTTGTCTTCTCTAATGTCACTAGGTTCTGGATTCTACTTGCACATAGAGGCGACCGAGATGGAGTGGCTATGCTACTGCTGGAACCGCTGCTACTGCTGGAGGTTGCAGGTGGATGAACACTTCCTTCTTCCAAGTCAACAGACTCTACTACTATTGGCTCTGACTGGCCAGTCTCTGACGTCCAGTTCTAGTCTTCATCTTCAAGAAACTTCACATCATGGTTGATGATGAGCTTCTTCATCACAGGGTTGTATAACCTATATGCCTTTGCTTGCTCACTATACCCTATGAAAATGCACTTCTCAGCTCTATCATCCAACTTCTACCGCTTCTCTTCTAGAACATGTGCATATGCAATGCACCCGAACACATGCAAGTGAGCCACACTTGGATTCACACCACTCCAAGCCTCCTGAGGGATTTTGTCCTCAACGCTTTTGGTGGGACATCTGTTCAGCAGGTAGATTGTACATGTTACAGCTTCTATCCAAAATTTGTGTGGCAATCCCTTCGCCTTCATCATGCTTCGTGCCATCTCCATGATGGTCTGGTTCTTCCTCTCAGCTGCGCTATTCTATTGTGGCGTGTATCTGGCAGTGAAATATCTTTGAATTCCATGTTGCTTGCAGTAGTTATGGAATTCATTGGAGATGTATTCACCTCCACCATCTGTCCTGAGATTCTTGATCTGATATCCACTTTGTTTCTCCACCAGAGCCTTGAACTCATTGAATCTACTAAATGCTTCTAACTTCAGCTTGATGGCATAGATCCAAGTCTTCCGGCTGAAGTCATCTATGAATGTTAAGAAGTATTTTTTATTGACAAATGTTCTGGTCTGCATCGGACCGTATATGTCTGAGTGCACCAGCTCCAGTGGCTGTGATGCTCTCTAAGACTGACCAGAAGGGAACGAATCCCTATGTTGTTTGTCGACTAAGAAGCCCTCACAAACTTGATTTTGCTGCTCTATCAGGGGTAAACCCTTCACCATTTGCTTCTTGTGTAGTTGATTTAGGCCACTGAAGTTTAGGTGACAAAATCTAAGATGCCATAACCAGGTAGCATCTTTTACAACTGCACTCAGAGACATCAATGATTCATTCTAAATTTGTAGTGAAAACATTTTATTCTTCGTCATGGACACTGTAGCAATCTACCCATGTGACTTGTCTCTGATGGTGCAAGCTTCATCTTTGAACTAGACCATATGTCCCTTCTGCACGAGCTATCCAACGCTCAGTAGGTTATGCTTCAGGCCAGGCACATAGTAGACGCCATAGATCTGCTTTCATTCACCGTGCCTGGTGTGGATGAGGATCTTTCCTTTCCCCATTATGGGAACCTTGTTGTTGTTCCCCATATTCACCTTAGACTATACTGTTTCATCCATTTGGGAGAACATCTCCTTGTTCTCCATCATGTGGTTGTTGCACCCACTGTCTAAATACCAGACATTCTTCTTGCACTCCTCCTCAATGTTACAAGTCAACAACACATTTCCTCCTGTTGCATTTTTATTTCATCCGTGTAATGGGCTTGCTGCTGGTTCTCCTTGGCCATCTATTTTTTTCACTGTGAGATGTAATGGTTGAACTTCTTGCAGAAATAGCATTGGACCTTTGACATGTCCTTATTCTGACCAGATCCACCTTGCTAATTTTTTGAACTGCCTCTTCCACCTTGCTGATGGAAATTATAGTTGGTCTCTCCTTCGCTAGGGTTTGACTATCCTCCTTGCTTGTTGCCTTTCCCACAACTACCTCTGCCTCTTGCTCCATGAGAACTAGAGGCGCCATGGTAGGAATCTAGTTTGCCACTATCTCAGAATGAGACCTGAGCCTTGAATGCTTGCTCCAGAGAGGTCTGAGACGAACGGCTCAGCCTCTATTCATGTGTTTGCAATGAACCCATGAGCTCGTCTATCGAGATGGTTGTCAGATCCCTCCACTCTTCGATTGTTATCACAACCGAGTCAAACTTGGCAGGCAGACTTCTACGAATTTTCTCCATGATTCTTTGGCTCTGCATAATTTCTCTGTTCAACCGCATCTGGTTGATAATGTCCGTTGTCTGGGTGAAGAAATCACTCATGGACTCGGACTCACTCATTTGTAGATTTTCAAACTCCCTCCTGAGCATCTGCAGTTTCACCAACTTTACCTTATTGGTGCCTTGGTATGAGCTGGCTAGAATCTCCCAGGCTTGCTTTGCCTTGGTGGCTGATGCGATTTGCGGGAAGATGGACTCCTCGACCGCTTGCATGATGTAGAAGAGGACCTTTTGGTCCTTCTTCGTATTCTCGTTCAACAGGTCCTTGTCTGCTTGAGAGAGGGTGGCCAGTGCTGTTGCATTTGTCGATTCTGTGTAGCCGTTCTCGACTAAATCCCACAGCTCCTAAGATCCGAATAAGATCTTCATCTGGATGCTCCAGTAATCGTAATTCTTCCTGTTGAAGGGCGGGATATGCAACTGCAAGTTGTTGCTACTGGAAGTCATTCTGCTTCGATCTCCACATCAAGGGATCAGTAGCTCTAATACCAATTTGAAGATTTAATTTATTTTTGTCGAGATCGAGAGTGGGAGCGCAATTCGAAGGGAGGGCTTAAATTCGGGCTGCGCTCCCGACTATTGTGCAATCGGGTTGCACTCCTAAAATTTATGCAATCTGGCTATGCTCCCAAAATTTGCGCAATCGAGCTACTCAAGTAAAACTTGTGTAGTCGGGTTGCGCACAAAGTAATGTGCGCAGTCTGGTTGTGCATGAAAAATGTGTGCAATCAAGCTATGCACGAAAAATGGTGCTAAGTCGGGGAGCGGCTGGTCAACACCTGACTACGCTGGCCAAAGGCAACAAAGTCTGACTTCATTACGCAGTCGTGTGGACAGCTCTAGACTTAATCAAATTTTTGCCTTGCAAATCTTTTGTTGTCTGAAGGCTTGCGCAACTGTCGCAACGGTTTCCTTGGCTTGGCAAGAACTGTATGGGAGGAGAGAAACACCGAATCTGAATGCAATGTTTTAGATCTGAGCTCAAACTTATAGAACATGAAATAAAATGCTCTAAGGTGATTTGTACAGACAACAAATGATTTTGTGCCAACAAAGATAATCGCAAACCCTACAGATGCCTTAAACAACAATAATTTTTATTCATATAAGATGAGGGTTACAAAAGTCCTCAACTAAGGAAAAACTAACATCTACAGACTAAAGCTACAGGATAAAATGAAAGGGAAAATAAATGTCGAGTTTGCTGGTCAGACATTAAATAGATGAGCTACACTGCTCACTGAAAAACAGTCTCATCTGCTACTCTGCGAATGACTGCTTTTCTCTTGCCTGTTTCCCAAAATTTCCCCCACTCTCCTCTGCATTTGTCTGAAGGCCTAAACTGCCTTATATAGCCGTAGGGAGAGGAATATAGAGGTTATCCTCTGACATGTTCTAACAGACCCTGAACTAGGGTTTCTGACCAATCATCGAATTGGCATTAACTTTTGCGATGATCGGATCTGTCAGACGTCACATCTATCAAAATCGCTGAACTGGAATTAACTTTTGCGGTGATCAGATCTGTCAGACGTCACATCTGTCAGAAGGCACGTGCGACGTCAAGTCAAAAATTTTGTTGGGATCTCTAACTACGTGAGCGCAGTTCGGCTTCGCCCATGTTCGAAGCATAGTCCGGCTTTGCCAAAATTTGGAGCGCAGTTTGGCAGAGGTGTGAAATCATGATTAATATTTCTAACAAGTATATCCACACCATAGTGACCTTTAGTGCCAGTCTTAAATCTCTCCCACAGTTAAAAACATGAATTGCTATGTAAACACTGCAGTATATGGAACCGTGTCCTTAACACGACATGTTTTAATATTACACTCTTTGATTCCCTGAGAGATAACCGTTTCCCATTGAATTTATTTTGTATTCGGTATTCGTTCTAAAGGTATTTCAAATGGATTAGACAACAAGTTGATACCATTTATCCATAGTAGTATTTCACTGTCTCCAAACAATATACATGTTTTAACGACATGGCATATACTCATCAATGCATATCTTAATCCATCATATGATAGTCTCGGATTCGATGCTCATTTAAATGTCCTTGACCTCTTTCCAACCACAAAACTACAACAAAAAGTTCAACCGGAAATCTAGCACAATATGGAGATTAATACAATGTCTATTTGAACACAGTCTGGTCCAACGACGCTTCAATGTCAACATTTGATTACAAAGAATCATTAACCCAACTCGACTAATATTGCAAACACAAATAAGCTTTTCAAAACATTACTCATAGGAGTCGCCTCATCGTACTATAAATTAATAAATCAATTTGACAGAAGCATAATATTTTTCCATGCAAAACTACTCCACACGTCTCTGTAGACCGAAACCATACCTTCATTTCAATGACATTTTCATAAAGTCATCAAATTCACATACAATGGGATTATGACTTGAACCGAACACATACCATATCATTATATCAATCACATATTTTCACCAAATAGTAAATATAAGGTTACGAACCGAATTTTCACCATTAATTCAATAACATCAAGGCAAACACAATATCGCCATTCAACCATGTTACAAAATTAGCTTTCTAGAGTGTTTTTCTTATCTCCGGAAACAGTAAAAATACTATAATCTCGAATCACTAGGAGCATATTTTTTTAATATATATAAATATATTTATATCAATCTCTAATTAGATGTTTTTATTTGTGACACAGGTAAACCTTTTAACACAAATTAGGTTTATTAATCCTTCTACCAGTTATTTCTTTTAAATGGAAAATGAACTGATATAACATCATCAAATTGAAATATCATAGTCACTCAACGTACTGTCAAATGCTACTTTCCAACTAGCAATCACAACTCACAACTCTATCTCTGTTCGTGGAAATCAATAACAAACATTTCAAGTGACACTTATAATTTTTGGGCATAGTCAAGGCTAAACTTCAATATCGTTTGGCATCACAAATTACCTCAGTCATTGATGGGGGACGCAAAATCACTCAGAGAATATTTCTCATAAACTCATTCATTCATTAAATCGCTCAGACCAAATTTCTCAATGTTTCATTCATTAAACTTGGAAAAAGATTACAATACTAGCCCGCAGGCGTAGTTTTCTTTTCTTGGTGCAAGATGCCTCACATTTGGTGATCTATTCACACACTTCCTAGCCTGCAGGCATAGTTATTCGATCTGAGATGCACTTCCTAACCTCCCCCTGGAAGAAAAATAGCCTAAACAGGTCCAGAGTGGCCCTCTTGCCTTCAACTCTGCAACTCTGCCTCGACCGTTTTTTGACCCCGAGTGCATGCCTATGCTTCCCCTTTTAAAATCTCTAGGTTTTCTTCGAGGTCCCGACCCTCTAGGCCATTAATGACCCACCTGGAAGAACACATCTTTCAAAACTGAAAAGTCGGCTCTTGTCCCTGCCTTTGTGACTGATCCTTCACATCTCTTACCCTAACTGGCAACTGCAATCGGGTCAACCGCGAAAACACGCATTGATGAGTCATCTGAACGTTCTGACCTCTGGACACAGCATTTGAGTGGCCGCCATGCTCAGCAAACTTATCGAGCAAGAAATCATGCATTAATGAGGCCTCTGACTGCCTCAAAAAACACCATCTGGGAACACGTGCCTTTTTGAACCGTGAACCAGCAGTATGTCTCGATATTGCGACATTTTTCTTCCTTGCTACCTTTCTCTCCTTCGGGTCGTGATATCGCGACATGTTGCGATATCGTGACATTTTTCTTCCTCGCTGCCTTTCTCTCCTTCGGGTCGCGATATCGCGACATCTTTCCTTTTCGGCTCTTCTTTCTCCCTTTCGATCGTGAAATAGCAACATGTCGTGATATCGTGACATCTTTCCTTTCGGCTCCTCTTTCTCCTTTTTGATCGTGAAATCACGACATGTCGTGATATCGCGACATCTTCCCTTTCTGCCTCCTCCTCGTCTCTCGGGTCACGAAATCGCGACATGCCACGATATCCGACATTCTTCCTTCCTGCTTCCTCCTTGCCTCTTCAGGTCATGAAATCGTGACATGTCATGATATCGCAACATCTTTGCTCTCTGTCTTATCTTCGCCTCTCGGGTCGTGAAATCATGACATGTCACGATATCACGACATTCTTTCTTTCTGTCTCCTTCTTGCTTCTCGGGTCACGAAATCGTGACATGTCGCGATATCGTGACATCTTTCCTTTCTACTTCCTTCTCGCCTCTTTGGGTCGCGAAATCATGACCTCTTTGCGCTCTGCTTTCTCTCTCTGCTTCGGGTCACGAAATTGCGACATGTCGTGATATCACGACATCTTTGCCTTTAGCTTTCGTTCTCTGCTTCTGGTCGTGAAATCGTGACATGTTTCCATCCTTGCTTTCTTTCTGCTCCTTCGGTCGTGATTTCGCGACATGTAACGAAATCGTGACATTTTCTTCTCTGTCCTTCCCTTCCTTTTTTCGGTCGTGATTTCATGACATTTTCTCTTCTGGCACTTCCTGTTCCCTTTCGGTCGTGATTTCACGACATGTCACGAAATCGTGACATTTTCTCTAGATGCCTTCTCTCTCCTACTTCGGTTGCGATTTCACGACATGTCACGAAATTGTGACATTTTCTTCTCCACACCTTATCTCTCCTTCCTAAGTCGCGAAAATGTGCCACTTTTTTCCTTTGCGCCTTCTCTCGTCTTCTGGTCGTGAAAATGTGACATGTCGTGATATCGCAACACTTTTCTCTCCTACGCCTCCTTCTGGTCCTTTGGTCGCAAAAATGCGACTTGTCGTGATATCGTGACACTTTTCTCTCCTATGCCTCCTTCTGGTCCTTTGGTCGTGAAAATGTGACATGTTGCGATATCGTGACACTTTTCCTCCCTTGCACCTTCTCTTGACTTCTAGTTGCAAAAATGCGACATGTCGTGATATCGCGACACTTTTCCTCCCTTGCGCCTTCTCTTGTCTTCTGGTCACGAAAATGCGACATGTCGCGATATCGCGACACTTTTCCTCCCTTGCGCCTTCTCTTGTCTTCTGGTCACGATTTCGTGACATTTTGCGAAATCATGACATTTTTGCTCTACGCCTTCTCTCTCCTTCCTGAGTCGCAAAAACATGACATGTCGCGATATCGCGACACTTTTCTCTGTCGTGATATCGCGACATTAAGGCAAACACTTAGAAATTTTTTTTGTTGATGCAAGATTGCTCTGCTGCCATCGGATGCTCCTACATCAGACAACCGGGGTGGATTGAGAAGTGACCTTCACTTCCTTCTTCTCCTCTGGGTTCCAGCCCTCTACGCAGCTCCTCTGCTACTGGCACCATATTTCTCCCACCACCACGGTTTCTTCGTAGAGGCATTCTTCCTCGCTCTCTTCTCACAAACCTTCCACAGATCCTAGTGTAAACTGTCTCACATCCAACGATCTGTTTACACACTCAGGAACTCTACGTTCTTCCACAAATCTTGGTGCAAACTGCCTCACGTTCGACGATCTATTTACACACTCAGGAACTCTACGCTCTTCCACAGATCCTGGTGCAAAATGCCTCACGTTTGGTGATCTGTTTGCACACTCAGGAACTCCCTGTTCTTCCACAGATCCTGGTGCAAATTGCCTCACGTTCGGTGATCTGTTTGCACACTCAGGAACTCCCGCTCTGATACCACTGATGGGGGACACAAAATTACTTAGAGAATATTTCTCATAAACTCATTCATTCATTAAATCGCTCAGACCAAATTTCTCAATGTTTCATTCATTAAACTTGGAAAAATATTACAATACTAGCTTGCAGGCGTAGTTTTCTTTTCCTGGTGCAAGCTGCCTCACATTCGACGATCTGCTCGCACACTTCCTAGCCCACAAGTGTAGTTCTTCGATCTGAGCTACACTTCCTAACCTCCCTTTGGAAGAAAAACAGCCTAAACAGGTCCAGAGTGGCCCTCTTACCTTCAGCTCTATAACTCTGCCTCGACCGTTTTTCGACCCTGAGTGCATGCCTATGCTTCCCCTTTTAAAATATCTAGGTTTTCTTTGAGGTCTCGACCCTCTAGGCCATTAATGACCCACCTGGAAGAACACATCTTTCGAAACTAAAAAGTCGGCTCTTGTCCCCGCCTTCGTGACTGATCCTTCACATCTCTTACCCTAACTGGCAACTGCCATCGGGTTAGCTATGAAAACACACATTGATGAGCCGTCTGAACGTTCTGACCTCTAGACGTAGCATTCGAGTGGTCACCATGCTCAGAAAACTTATCGAGCAAGAAATCATGCATTGATGAGGCCTCTGACCGCCTCAAAAAATACCGTCTAGGAACACATGCATTTTTGAACCGTGAACCAGCAGTATGTCACGATATTGTGACATTTTTCTTCCTCGCTGCCTTTCTCTCCTTCGGGTCATGATATCGCGACATCGTGACATTTCTCTTCCTCGCTGCCTTTCTCTCCTTCGGGTCACGATATCGTGACATCTTTCCTTTCTAGCTCTTCTTTCTCCCTTTCGGTCGCAAAATCATGACATGTCGTGATATTGCGACATCTTTCCTTCTGGCTCCTCTTTCTCCTTTTTGGTCGTGAAATCGCAACATGTCATGATATCGCGACATCTTCCCTTTCTGCCTCCTCCTTGTCTCTCGGGTCATGAAATCATGACATGCCACGATATCGTGACATTCTTCCTTCCTGCTTCCTCCTCGCCTCTTCGGGTCGCAAAATCATGACATGTCATGATATCGTGATGTCTTTGCTCTCTGTCTTCTCTTCGCCTCTCGGGTCGCGATATCGCAACATTTTTTCTTTCTGTCTCCTTCTTGCTTCTTGGGTCATGAAATCGTGATATGTCACGATATCAAGACATCTTTCCTTTCTGCTTCCTTCTCGCCTCTTTGGGTCGCGAAATCGTGACCTATTTGCGCTCTACTTTCTCTCTCTGCTTTGGGTCGTGAAATCGTGACATGTCGCGATATCGTGACATCTTTGCCTTCCACTTTCGCTCTCTGCTTCTGGTCACGAAATCGCGACATGTTTCCATCCTTGCTTTCTTTCTGCTCCTTCGGTTGCGATTTCGCGACATGTCGCGGAATCGCGACATTTTCTTCTCTAGCCTTCCCTTCCTTCTTTTGATCGCGATTTCATGACATGTCTTGATTTTGCGATATTTTCTCTTCTGGCCCTTCCTGTTCCCTTTCGGTCACAATTTTACGACATGTCATGAAATCACGACATTTCCTCTGGATGTCTTCTCTCTCATGCTTCGGTCACAATTTCACGACATGTCACGAAATTACGAAATTTTCTTCTCCATGCCTTCTCTCTCCTTCCTGAGTCACGAAAACGCGTCACTTTTCTCCTTTGCACCTTCTCTCGTCTTCTGGTCGCAAAAATGTGACATGTCGCGATATCGTGACACTTTTCTCTCTTGTGCCTCCTTCTGGTCCTTTGGTCGCGAAAATGCGATATGTCGCAATATCACGACACTTTCCTCTCCTGCGCCTCCTTCTGGTCCTTTGGTCGTGAAAATGCGACATGTCGCGATATCGTGACACTTTTCCTCCCTTGCGCCTTCTCTTGTCTTCTGGTCACGAAAATGCGACATGTAACGATATCGCGACACTTTTCCTCCCTTGCGCCTTCTCTTGTCTTCTGGTCACGAAAATGCGACATGTCACGATATCGCGACACTTTTCCTCCCTTGCGCCTTCTCTTGTCTTCTGGTCGTGATTTCGTGATATGTCACGAAATCGTGACATTTTTGCTCCGTGCCTTCTCTCTCCTTCTTGAGTCACGAAAATGCGACATGTCGCGATATCGCGACACTTTTCTCTGTCGCGATATCGCGACATTAAGGCAAACACTTAGAAATTTTTTTTGTTGATGCAAGATTGCTCTGCTGCCACCGGATGCTCCTGTATCAGTCATTCTTCGCAAGCTCATGTGCCCTCCTCCAGCTTTTTCCTCCTCTCTTTCCCCAAGTGAAAAATAACTACTTTCCCTCTCCTTTTTTTTTTTTTCATTCTCCAACGGCAGAAATGCACTTTCCCACTCCGTCTATCATTTTCGTCTTCTCTAACCTCCTATGCTATCTCTTCCTTTAGTGATGGCCATGTCCATCCAGTGGTCGTAAACATGAGTAAACTCAACCATTATATTGATAACTTATTGGACGCATCAACAAAACCATAAATTAATACTACGTAGAAAGTGTCTCCACCATGAAATAAACAAAAGATTATTTTTTTACAAGCATTGCACATCAATATTTTACAAATGTTGAGCAAGGTGTTGCAAGAAGTTTGTCATTGCTGTCAACACAAGAAGTTAGATCCAATGATGCAGTGGATAGACAGTTCAGGAGCCATTTAGATGCAGAGGACAAAAATTCAAAGGACAGTCAGATTATGTAAAGTGCAATTCCAGGAAAACAGAAGTGACCTAGTTTCAAAAATTCAAAGAAAAAGACAAGTTAGAAAATTGTCGCGATATCGCGACATGTTTTCTGTCGTGATTTCGCGACAGGTCGGAGGAGAGAGAAAGCATAGCCGAAAATGTCGCGATTTCGCAACAAAAATGAGGAGAGAGAAGGCGCAGCTGAAAATGTCACAATTTCACAACAAAAATGACGAGAGAGAAGGCACAGCTAAAAATGTCGTGATTTCGTGACAAAAATGAGGAGAGATAAGGCATAAGGCAAACTGTCGAGATTTCGCGACATGCTAGGAGGCCAAGAAGCTAAGTCGAGAAACTGTAGCGATTTCGCTACATGTTGAATTTTCGCTGGCCAAAGTAGGGAGAAAGTGTTAAGTGAAAAGTTGTAGCGATTTCGCTACGAATCAAAAGTGCACAAAGCAAAGGTGTAGCGATTTCGCTACGTGTCAAAATTGCACAAAACAAAGGTGTAGCGATTTCGCTACAAGTTGAAAAAGCACAACACAAAGGTGTAGCGATTTCGCTACGAGTCAAAAGTGCACAATGCGAAGGTGTAGCGATTTCGCTACCAGTCAAAAACGTAGAACTCAAAGATGTAACGATTATGCTACAAGTCGAAAGCACAAGGCACAAAGTTGTAGCGATTTCGCTACTGCATGAAGCAAGAAATGTACGGAAGCCGAAAGTGTCACGATTTCGCGACAAAGATGAGGATGACATCAAAAAAATTGAAAGTGTCACGATTTCACGATAGGCTGCAAGAAAAGCCTCTGGAAGCCGAAAGTGTCACGATTTCGCGACAAAGATGAGGATGACGTCAGCAAAATTGAAAGTGTCACGATTTCGCGACAGGCTGCAAGAAAAGCCTTTGGAAGCTGAAAGCGTCACGATTTCATGACAAAGATGAGGATGACGTCAGCAAAATTGAAAGTGTCACGATTTCGTGACAGGTTGCAAGAAAAGCCTTTGGAAGCCGAAAGCATCGCGATTTCACGACAAAACTGAGGATGATATCAGCGAAAGCTAAAAGTGTCACGATTTCGTGACAAGGTGCAAGAAAAGTCGCTGGAAGCCGAAAGCATCGCGATTTCACGACAAGAATGAGGATGATGTCAGCAAAAGTTCGAAGTGTCACAATTTTGCGACAAGAATGGTGGCAAAGCTATTAAAGGCCAAAATGGTCACGATTTCATGACAGCAAGGACAAGAAGGCGTCCGACTACAAAAGGTGTCACGATTTCGTGACATGTTATTATTTCATGGCAATAAGCTACAGGGAGGTGACAAAGGTGGCAGAGAGGTTTGAGGGCGACAAAGTTAAATCTGGGCCGACGGATTTTAGGGTTTTGCTATCGATAATTTCTAGGGTTTTGCAGCTGACATTCTTAGGGTTACAGTTGACAGATTTTAGGGTTTGGCAGTCGACATTTCTAGGGTTTCTCAGCCGACATTCTTTAGGGTTTTTTCTTGAGATTTATTCTATATAAGGAGGGCTTCTTCAAGTTTGAAAGATTGCGATGTGAAGATTGAGTGCGAATGGGAGCAGAGTGATTGCGCAAGTGAAATTCGTGTCGAGTAGAGTGTGAAGTCGCAGTTAGAGTTGAAGCAAAGTGTGCATATCGTGATTGTGTAAATTAAGAGCGCATTGTGCATAGGTGGAGTTATGAGTGCGAAGTGATAGCGACCAAACAATAGAAGTGGACGATCATCCGATTGCTGCAGAGAGTGCGAAGAAGTTCATAGAAGTGTCAAACAGTGCGAAGCATGTTGTGCAGAAGTAGCAGACTGCAGAGAAACAGCAAACTGTAAGAAATAACATGAGAATTTTATTCTGTAATTTTCTTAATCATTTTTAACTTCCAAGTTGCAGCTTGGCATAAGGGGTTGGTGCCTCTTTCCAGTAGATCTTTGGTAAATTAGGAGTTGATGCTCCATTCGTTTGAAACAGATAAAGCAAAGGGGTTGGTGCTCCTTCCAGTTGGTCTTGGTAAAAGATGTTGTAAAGTTGTAGCTTTGCATTGACTGGATTTGGATGGTAGTCCAAGCAGTCATTTTGAGGAGTAGCCACATTGGTGAACCTCGTTAATTTGTTGTGTTGTGTGTCATGCTTTCTTGTTGCATTTGATATTTCGTTTATCAGTTTTAAATAGTTCTTTGGATTTAAAACTATATATATTAGAAATTTTAAAGATCACACTGATTCACCCCCCTCTCAGTGTCACTGTGATTACAACAACAAAGACGTGCAAAAACATTTATCCATCATCTAAGTATCCTCATCTTGAGCAATCACAAGGCAAGACATCAGTCCATTAAATCTAAGTCAATATATGCTTGAAAAGTTAGCAAGAGTTCATAAGATAGGTATCAGTTTAAGTACCCTACAAAACTCAAATAAGAGCAAACTGTTAATTTCATAAATCATGTCTTACATAAACTAACACATGGAATAATCCATAATTTCATCCATAAAATACATTACTTTTTCCATAAAATATACATTTTGCATATCTAGTCATGAAATAGTCAGTCTAAAACATCACAACAATACAAAAGTTTATTCACACAAAAAATCTGCCAAGGGAGGGTCATGACATTAAATTATATTTAAATGCATCAATACTTGGGTACAAATACTAATCAAATTAATACACTTGTATAATAAAATTTATATAATAATGCATCCATGTTCAATAATGGGTTGTTTTTATAATAATTTTGAAGTCATTTCAATTTCACTCTAAATTAAATGGGTCTTTTCATAATAATTTTGAAGTTAATAATGGGTTGTTTTCATAATAATTTTGAAGCAAATTCAAAAGATGAGTAAATTCTAGCATTAGAGAGCAAATCACTTAGTTCGAATGCAAGAAAGAAAAAAAAGAATTCACTCATAACCTATCTCTAAAGAGCTTCTTTACAAAGAAAGTATTTTAACACAAGAGGAAGAAAAGTTAGACAAGAAATAGGAAGCCTATTGGAGACAACGAGCAAGAATAACCTGGATGCAAGAGGGAATTATAACACCAAGTTTTTCTATCACTCGGCCACAACACACAATCACCATAATCAGATCGATGCCTTATTCACATGGGGACGAATATGGGGAAACTACTACCCTAGGTATGTAAGAAACTACAAATAAATACTTTTCAACTTTAATTGTTGTAGATCCACACCTATTCTATTAGAACCAAGAGAAAATTTTAGGAAGCATACCAGTGTTAATATCACAGAATCAAAATAAGGAGCTCTTAAGAGAGATTAAAGAGGAGGAAGTTAAAGAAACAATTTTTACTATGCAGACAGGGAAGGCCCCAGGTATAGATGGATTTTGAGTAGAGTAGTATAGAGCCTATTGGGATATAATAGCAAAGGATTTAACCTAACCAGTAGAAGTCAAAACTAGTGGAAGAATCCTTACAACCTTGAATCATACCTTTTTGAATCTAATCCTAAAAGGTGGAGATATGGAGAATTTTAATAACTATAGACCAATTGCTCTTTACAATGTGGTTTATAATATCATAAGCAAATTGATGGCAAATAGGCTAAAACAAATATTACCAGGGTTAATCTCTCTAGAACAAGGGGGATTTGTGCAAGGCAGACAAATTTTGGATGGGATTGTGATAGCATAGGAAACTATTCACAAGCTTTGCCAAAAGGGGAACAAAGGTATGTTCCTTAAGCTAGATTTATCCAAGGCTTATGACAGAGTAAGTTGGTAATTTTTAGCCTAAATATTGAAGAAATTTGGTTTCAGAGAAGAATGGATAAAATGGGTTATGGAATGCATCTCTACAGTATCTTTCTCAGTGCTCATTAATGATAATCTTAGTTATCAAATTCGTCGAATTTTTAAGATGAAATTTGAAATTCATCAAATTCAAAATCTTCACGAATAAATTCAGAAAAAAAACCCTAAATTCGGGGTGGCAAAAAATTGAATGGAAATGCATGCAGAAGGAAAAAATGAGGAACAAACCCTAAATTTGGCATGGGAAAATATTGAGTGAAAATACATGCATAATGGAAAAATGACAAATAAACCCTAAATTCAGCATGGAAAAAATTGAGTGGAAATGCAAGCAGAAGGGGAATCTGCAGGGCAGTCATTTAAGAAGGCGATGATACCTCCAAAGGGTCGCATCAGAGCCAACACACAAGTTATTACTAATTGAGTGAATTAGTTCGTAGATAGCGCGTGACTGGGTGTGGTGTACAGAGGGAGTGTGTATGTTGGTGTGAGAAAATGGGCTTTACAGTTCAGTTTGGCACATTATGTCTTGAATGCGTGATGCTTTGGATTAATAGTAATAAAAAGTTTACATCTGGATATTGATAGTGGATTTTAACAAACTTTCCTGAGAATTATTTTATTTGTATATAAATAATATTTAGTTGACCACATAATATATTATATTTTGAGAATAGATATTCTTATGTGGATGAAAATATTTAGATGAACATTTATATTATATTTGGAATATTTATTATATTTTATATATATGATTTTATGATAATATAATATATTAGTTATATGTATACACCCAAGTTCATATATGCACATATATCAAATTTTATTTCGAATTTTTAATCATGATGATTTTCTTTCGAATTTCAAGAGTGTCGAATTCGAACACAAGCTTGAACTTGATAACTAAGACGATAATCCATCCCAATTGTTCCTTAAGCTAGATTTATCCAAGGCTTATGACAAAGTAAGTTGGGAATTTTTAGCCCAAATACTGAATAAATTTGGTTTCAGAGAAGAATGGATAAAATAGGTTATGGAATGCATCTCTATAGTCTCTTTCTCAGTGTTCATTAACAGTAATCCATCCCAATTGTTCAAATCTTCCAATGGCATCCGATAAGGGGACTCACTTTCACCATATTTGTTCATCATTTTTGTAGAGGGCTTAGGAAGACTCATACAGAAGAGGAGAGCAGAGAACAACATTGCAAGGGTGAGGATAACCAGGGACATAAAGATTACTCACACCCAATTTGTAGATGACACAAGAATGTGGTAGGAAGCATAAAGAAGACATGTGACCAATATGAGAGAAGTGTTGGAGGGCTACATAACGACTACTAGACAACTACTAAATGAAGCAAAATAAAAAGTATTTTTTTTTGTGACAAAAATATTAAGAGAACAAATAACCCACATCCTTGGATTCTCAAAGGTATCCTTACCATTAGAATATTTGGGTATCCCCTAACAAATAAGGGCCTTAAAAATATATATTGGAAATCAATAAGAGACAAAATCCACTCAAAAAACTTACACTAGACCTACATGTGGCTAATTTTTGGAGGAAAAGTAACATTATTGAAATCGTTTTTACAAGAAATTTGTGTGTACAAATTCTTCATTTTGGCATCCCTAAAGAGTGTCTTATAAGATTTGGATAATATTATGAGACACTTTATTTGGTCTAGAGTGCAAGGTAATTACACAAGAGAACTAGTCAATTGGGATAAGATTTTTAAGCCAAAGGAAGCTGTAGGTTTAGGAATTAGAACAACAACAAAAAATGACCAAGCTATATTGGAGATGGCTAACTCATTAGGATAAGCTTTGGAGCCAAGTATTGAAAGCTAAATACTATCCCTCAAAATACATAAGATCTTCCTCATCTTCTAGTAACAAGAAAGAGATCAGAGACCTAGAAAGCCATAAAGAAAGGGCCATCACTTATCAAAGAAGGGCTATCATGGAAATTAGGGGAGGGTAGGACTGCTAGACTATGGGAAGATTCATGGGAATATTTCCTCTCATAATTTATTAGTATCCCCACTTAACATGCCTCAAAGAAAACTTCCAAAGGAAAGGGTGGTATCTCATAGGCCATTATTTTAAACCACCATATCAACAACAGGTCGATCTTGGTCAGTGGCAAGTTCCAAAGGAGGGGCTAAGGGAAGAATGAATTGAGGAGAAAAGAGAACTGAAAGAAATCTTGGACGAAAGGAAGTAGCCAAGGAGGAATGGACCTGATAAACTAGCTAGGGGGCATAACCAATTAGGAATTTACATTGTCAAAGAAAGCTACATATCCACAACATTCAAATTGGTCCATAGCCCCCTTGGTTGAAATTATGGCAACCTAAAGGATAGCCAAATATAAATTGTTTTATGTGGTTAGTTGCACATAAGAGTATTATGACTTAGGATAACTTGAGGAGACGTGCATTTATTAGACCCAATTGGTGTGTACTATGTCACCGAGAGGAGGAAACAATGGGGCACCTCATTTTTGTGTGCCCTTATGCACAAATAGTATGGAGTTGGTGGTACAACATTTTTTTCCAGTCACAAAGATTCATTCCCACTAAGAACAACTTTTGCAACTATTGGAAGACCAATAGATTCAAATCAAAGACCTTGAAGTCAACTTGGAATTTGGGATTGGGTTTCATATGTTGGCAACTTTGGTTGGAACATAACAACAAGATTTTTAAAGAAGAATTTAAACTAGATGAAATAATTTGTGAAACTTTAATTAGGAAAATTTTAGAGATGGTGCAAGCTAGAACTCAAGAGAACTCTCGGATGGTAGATATATGGACACAACTCCATAAGAAATTGCAATATGGGAACTAAGAAAGGAAGGATAATAATATAAAGAGGGATTTGTAGATTTGAGATGAAGGCCAGGGATTCAAAAGGAGAGGGTGAATGAAACACCTTAAGGGGTCATCTGGCAGGAACTAAAAAATCCCAACGTTGGATAGTTAAAGAAATAAAGTTGAGCTGCATTTTGAACCTTGCCAATAAAGGAAGGTTATCATAAGTAAATGAATAATTTGAGGTTTTTTTATTAAAATGTTTACTTTCTCAAAAATAATTAAAGTTACTTAAACTACTATATCATTCCAGATATAAATTTTATAATTTTTTTTGTTTATTTGTTCATTTTGGTTTATTATATAGTATTTGAAAACACTTGCTTTAGATTACTTTTTCCCGTAAATTTTATGAATGTGATTTTTTTAAAGTTTTGCTTTCGTACTTCACATGCAAAGAAAACTAGTGTTTAATTTGGTGGAAGATTTTCTTATTTTTTTTTTAATTAATGTATTGTGTATGCGATTTATTATTGATATAATATTATAATGACTTATTATAATGACTTGGTGTGGTGTAGTGCATTTTTGATAGTATGTATATATATCTAAAAAATTAATCTCAAACAATTAATAAGATTTTACAATAAAAGTTTAGATTTTTTTTGTTTCTAACATTAGTACTACAAGAAACATGAGATTTTATCATTGTTACCAAAGAAAATATTATTTAATAATTAGTACTTAAAAGAGGTTAAGTGGTTGAGACTGACCCACTTTCGCGAAGACACATTCTTACCAAGACATTCAAAAATAAAACATTATTAAAATAATAAAATTAGTCGTAAAGTTATTTTGTAAGACACAATAAACAAAATAAATAATAGCCTTGTGTGAGGCTCTATGTAAGTGTATGAGATGCTTGACCTTAGGTAGAATAGATATCATATAATATAAAGCAAATTTACATAATAATTAGTACTTAAAAGAGGTTAAGTGGTATTAAATAAGAAAATTAGTCATAAATTTATTTTATAAGATATAATAAATAAACTAAATAATATCCTTGTGGATTAGGTTTTATATACACACCCTAGGTAGAATAGACATCACATAATACAATATAAAGAAAAATTTACTTAATACTTAGTACTTAAAAGAGGTTAAACTATTGAGGCAAATCATCTTTCATAAAGACACATTTCTTCATTCTTACTAAGATATTAAAAATTAAAATAGGAAAATTAGTTGTAAAATTATTTTGTAAGACATAATATACAAACTAAATAATAGCCTTGTGTGTGAGGATCTATGTACATGTGTGAGGTGCTTGATCCTAGGTAGAATAGATATCATAGAATACAATATAAATAAAACTTTACTTAATAATTAATACTTAAAATAGGTTAATTGATTGAGATAGACCATATTTTATAAAGACACTCTTGAAAGACATAAAAACTATGTATGTGTGAATACTACATGTTGACCTCCAACCAAGTTATTTTATTAAATCAGTAATATTTATTTAAATGTATATTTAATCTCTAAATCTATTATCAAGTGTTAAAATTTTAAATTTTGAAATTTGGATTTGCTTATTTTTCTATATTGCAAAACAATGAATTTAGGTTATCTTTTAGAAATCTTGTAGTTTAGAAGGCTCTAGAATGATTTAGCGCTTTTAGTTTTTTCCAACCCTGTCTTTGAGAGTCCTTTGTGAGAACCTTATGGTAAGTGTGTGGTCATTAGTAATGTTTCCTCTTTACAAGTGGCTAGATGTGGTGAGTTAACTCTTGGAACCTCATCATTTAGAAAAGTCCTTCAGGTTCCAGTTGTCGATCCTAATCTACTTTTTAGTTATTATATCACTCATACTAAGGTGGAATTTTGGCCTAATAGATGGGTAATTAAGAACATTGATGATGGGTTTTAAGATAATGACTTCAAGGTATTATGATGATTTTAATTAAATATATAATGTTGTTGAGCACCTTGTCTCTCCTTTTTCTTGCAAGAAGAAAGGTTGTGTTGCTATGATGGCTAAGATATATGACATCAATTGGTATCATAGGCTTGAGTGCATCAACTATGGATCCATGAGGCACATGATTTGAATTGAAATGGAAAAAGGGTATTCTTACATCACTCTCCCTAATGATGTTTGTGAGGAGTGTGCTTTTGAGGAAGCACAATTGAGATCCATTTTTTAAATGGAAAGCTAAACATGCTACTCAAATTTTGGAGCTCACTCATAGTAATATGTATGGACCAATGGCTTGTCATTCTCTTTTTGAGAATATATACTTTTTCATATTCTAATGCTTTTTCTAGGTACTTATGGATCTACACCTTTCACACCAAGGACAAATATTTTGGAAGGTTTAAGACCTTTACAACTCTAGTGGAGAATTAGTTTATGAGGAAAATCAAATGCCTTCAGACTAATGGTGATGGTGAGTCTTTTAGTATTTATTTTGTTGATTTTTAGCACTTAATAACATTATCTTTTAGAGTATTATTCAATATAATCCCAAGAAAAATAAGGTTGTTGAGCAAAAGAATAGGGTCATTTTGGAGATGATGAATGTATGTTGCATGCCAAGCAAATGGAGTTCAATTTTTAGGATGAAGTTGTGATTTGTTTTGTATATATCATCAGTAGGATGTTGACTCTAGTAGTCCAAGGTATGTACCTCTTGAGAGATTAACAAAAATGGAGCTTAATGTTTTCCAATTTTATATTTTTGCGTCTATCACATAGGCTCATATTCCCAAATATGAATGGGATAAAATCAAGGTCAAGATTCATTATTGCATCCATGTTGGTTATTGTGATATTTCCAAGTTTTATTGTCTTTATACCTAGTCAATCAATATATAATCATTCAATATGATGTGGTATTTGATTTGGTTTTCCATCAATTCCTTCTAGTTTACGTTTGATGCTTTTGGCAAATGATCCCATCCTATGTTGTTTTTTGTCCTCCTCCAAATGTTCTTATTGATTATTCTATAATGAATTTAGCTTCTTAACCTATCAATTCAAGTCCTCTAATGGGTCCTAATGATATAGTTATTTATTTTCCAAATCCCCCATCAACATTTATTTTAACTATGGACCCTACTTTATATGAACATGATCCCCATATGCATTGTGCAACAATTCTAGATGATGTGATAAATATGAGCATGCAAAAAATTATTTAGTTTATTCTTATGATGTTGTATGGTACAAGATGTGTCATATATATGGATATCCTAATGCTCTAGTGGGCTTGAATCCTCCTTTAAGATGCACAATCTATTATTTCTTAGGAGTGTCATCAAGAGCCCTATTTCTCTTAAGCCTTCATCTTGAAGGTTGATGATTTTGTAAATCCTCTCACTTACTTCCAAACCAAAGGATGTATTCAATGGAAATATGTCATGTTGGTGAAGCATGAGTCCTTTATACAAATTTAGACATGAGAGCTTATTATTTTGGTTAGGGCAATAAAATACTAGAAGTGGGTCTACAAGACTAAGTACAAATTATATGATCAAGTTAATAAGCATAAGGTACACCTCATTGCTAAGGATTTCTCTCAAAAGGAGGGAGTTGATTACTCAAAGAATTTTTCCTCTATTACATAGATGAATTTTATATAGATCATTCTCTCTATTGTTACTTCATATGGATGGGAAGTTCATAATATGGACATAAAAAGTGCATTTCTTCATGGAGATCTCTAGAGGATATCTATACATAGTAGTCACCCAAATTTGATCTTGATGAGCGTATCCCTTAGTTTATCCTCTTAAGAAGACCTTGTATGGGATTAAGCATGTTTCTCATGCTCGGTATGAGAAAATTCACTCTCTTTTTTTATTCTCAATTATGGCTTTTGATGATATAGACAAAAGTATGATATTTACATTAAACATTAGGATGGATAATTTTTGGTGATTGTGTTATATGTCGCCAATATTCACATGGGAAACTCAATATTCTTGATATAGGACATGAAGTCATAACTTTATTATACTTTTAGATGATAGATTTAGGGCTTCTTCACTAGTTCTTGGGGTTTCATATCAATTCATTACCCTTCAAGATCATTATTTTAGATCCTAACTATGCCTTGGATATTTTGAAATGGTTTTGGATTAACCCATTTAGTTTAGACTTAAATAATTGAGTGGATCATTCCACTCCTTGGGTGGATGCCACCTTGTACCACTCTCTTATTGAGTGTCTTGTCTACCTCACATATTCATTTGTATATTTACCTTAACTTTTAGTTATTATTCCAAGCATATGTTGTCACCTTGTGAGAGTCATTGTACAATGGCCAATCAAATCCTTCAATACATAAAGGTGTCTGCCATATGACCATTCACTAGTCAATTGAGGATCATCTAGTGTAGATGAGATTCTTTGATGCAAATTAGGTAAGTTATTTTAACTAGCATCATTCTACCACTAGGTTTATGTTATATCTTGGTTTGAATCATTCTCTTGGAATTGTTGATAGCAATCCACCATATTTTAATATTTTATGGAAGCTAAGTATTGTGTTTCTAGTGAGGTCACTAGACATATTTGGTGGATGCTCATTATTCTTGAGTAGTTATGTGTCCCTTATCAGTTTCTAATGACTCTTTACTATGATAATCTGAGTTCTATCAAGCTTTTATAGAATTAAAACACAATGAGGTGTGGATGCAGTATTTTTGATGGCTTCATGCATATGGGATGGTTGACCTAATCTATGTGTTTTTAGTGGAGCAAACAATAGATATCTTGACCAAGGCCATGCTTGAGGTGACTTTTGTGTGATTGTAGGAGTGTCTTGAAATATGAGTGTCCCTTAAGAGGGGATGATTGATAGAGGTCTATCTTTGTGTCTCTTATTAAACTTAAGGGGGGATGTTCAAATATGTGGTGTTAATCTTCAATTGAGGCCACCATTGACCTTGTAATGTATTCAATTGTATATTGCCCTCTAAGCCATTGTAAACCATCTAGGGATGGTTTTATTGTAGTATTATAATAATTAACCTTATTATTGATTCTTTAACAATGACCTAAGAACACTTGTAAGTTGCAGATTTATACCCCTTGTATCCAATCAGTTCTTCATCGATTGGAGATAATTCTTCATTAATTAGTGATATTGTTTGATGTTTAAGGGTGCCTTTGCATATTGTTTTGTTTTTATATGATATTTATGTTTCTTTGTTGAGTAATATGTTGAATTAATTTATTCCTTAATATATTGGTAAATCTAGCACTATCATAAAAACAATTTGATGAGAAAAAAAAGAACTATTTAAAAATATAAATTTATACTTAAGTAAAATATCATGTAAAATTTGTATTAAAATAGTATGTAATGGACCTTCTAGAAAGATTTGGTTGGTACATTTTCTAGATATTTCCACTCCTCTAAATATTTTTCCTTCTCTATATCTTTCCATTCCTCTAGATCTTTCTCCCTTTCTAGATCTTTCCATGATGGTCTACAAGACCTATAAATATGTAATAGTTTTTTATGGCAATACAAGTTAAAATTGTGAATCTTGTTTTTGGTTCAAAGGGTCCCATATCAGTTATGATGTTATTTGCATTCATGATTTAATTTGATGAATGAATACTATAATATAGTGTAGTTACAAATCTAGATATGGAAATCTCACATGAGGAAATTATGTGAAGCTTACATGAAAAGATTGTAAGAAACTTGCATAGGATGATTGTTGGGTCAATATTTCCATAAGAGGAATGTTGTGAAGATATCACACAATAATTCCCATAAAAATATGTTGTTAATATAAAAGTTCCTAGGGTTACAGTGAAATCGCGTTTGGTAAAAGTAAAAGGGAATGAAGTAAAAAAGATGGGTCATAGTAAAAATTATGAGTAAAATCAAGTTCTAGGTAAAATTGTCTTAGTGATCATGTCTTCATTATATTAAATGTGTCATGTAATAGTGGGATTATGTGATTATGTGTAAGGTAAATATGTTTGGTGAAAGTAAAGTGTAAAATATATGAGTAATAACTTCAAAAATTAGATGTGTGAGTTACTATTATGTATTTTTCTTATATTAAAAATTTGGTAATTCAATATTTTTGGTAAATAGTCACATGGGAGTTAAGTTAAATCATGTAGGAATAAAATATTAGTGTTAGGAAATCATATGGTGATTTTTTGAAAGTCACATGTCAAGTATTCATAAGTCAAATACAACTAGCTGGACTGTCACATGGAATTGTCTACAAGTTTAATGTAAGAGTCTTAACTAATTATCTACAAATAAAATATAAATAATTGAAAGGTCACATGAATATATCTACAAGTAAAAAATGATAGGAAGAACAACATAGGACACAAGGAAGCATCTATCAATCAAGGATATATGGTAGTTGCACATGGGGATGCAACGCAACGGTTTGGGATTTGGCTCTTCTTCGTGAGGTCTAAGGTTCAAACCGTGGCGTGGGTGAGTGTGTGAGGGGTGGGTGTGTGAGTGAGATTGTATACAAAAAATATATATATATATGGTAGATAATCACATGCAACCCTTGTAAACCCTATAAAAAGAGAAATATCTCCCTCACTTTAAGTATGGTAGCATGGTATGATTATAGAATTACATCATAAAATTATACTATTTTATTAAGAAATTATTCTAGTATATTTTTTGTAAGATTAGAAGTGTGTGTTGTATAGAGTTATGAGGAAGAATAAAGTACTTGCTTGTATTTGTATTGCATGTTGGCCTAGTGAACATGGGTAGTTATAGTTGGATAAATACACAAGTTGGTGGTGAGTCCCAATAGATCTGAGAATCACTTATTGGGTAGTGTTTCTCTATTACTTAAATAAAACTCCTATAGTTTTTTCCTATTGTGTTATTTTGCATTTGGAATTATTTTAAAAATTATTTTTACCATATACAGTCCACCTTAGAAGGTTGTAAGTACTAAGTGATAAGACTCTCCCTTCATAGGAGGAGGGCTTGGGTAAAGACTTGTAAGTACTCAGTGATAAGACTCTCCCTTCATGATCAAAAGTAAAAAATCCATTCAAGGACCTATTGAAGGCAAAATCCATTGTAGCTAACCTCATAAATATTAAAATATTAGGACAATGCTTTTAAATTTATTTGAGCTTGTGTTTTCTTGTTGCAAAGGGAAGTCCTTTGAAATTCCAAGAAAAAAAATAAAATATATAAAAAATAGCATTAAGATAGCCTCATTAAGGACCCCATATTTTTTTTTCAAGTTGCCCAAGTTGGTCTTTTTTAGTATTCTATTTATGATAGAGCTTGGTCATTTCTTGGTTGGTTTTAGACTAGTCTCATCAATTGTATCATCATCACTATAACATAGCAAAAGGGCTTGACCATGGATCCTCACCTCCTTTTTATAGGAGGGAGAAACTTGTCCCAAACCCTTACACTTATTCACTTTCCTCTAGTCACTATTAGGGTAAAATCAAAAAATAAAAGAAATTGTGAAGGGATTAGATCCCCAAATAATTTTCTTAGAATATAATATAGAAGTGGGATATTAAAAACCTTTTAAAAATTAGAGTTTCCCTCAATGGCTCTTTCATTGACAACCACCTCAATGCTTGTGTTCTTGTTGGTCCTTCATGACAAATCCATAACTCCTTGTTTTCTTCTCCTTCAAGGTCTAAATCCAAATTCATGGGTGCAACGACGAACATAGCAGATGGGTTAGAGATTGAAAAAAATTGTGTGCATATATAAGGCGAGGTATTGAATCTCATTGACACCATGACCATTTAAGATAAAGGAGCACCTAGTGGATGAGAAGCAAAAACAAGTGAGCTAAGAGCAAAAGGATATTTTTTTATTAAGAAAAGCCTCAAAATATAATAGTGTAATACCAAGGTTTTTATGTTCTAATATGGATGGATCATATGATCCTTGTTAAACAACCCAAGAGGTCAAGAATGAGCTTAACCAAATAAATAATGAACATGAATTAGGAATAATCACAATGTGCCAAATGCAAACCCTTGAAACTATGATAAATATAAAAGAGTAGCCATCCATGACATATGTTTGATCTTCATGGTAACAAATAAATGCAAGGCCTTTTCTTAGTACATAGTTGCTTGTTAAGCCTCTACTATGATCATATTTACCTTAAATCTTATGATCATCACTTATTATGCATTCTAGATATTTTTTGATCGAATTTACATGAGATTTATTTGTCATTTCTTACACCATAACAGACTTGGATTGGTTTGAAACCATAACATACTTGGATTTGCTTGAAACAACAATTCTCTAGGACATACTACTTCAATTATCGTAAAAAAGATCCTTTATCATAAAGGTAATGAGCTTCCCTCACGTACATGATTTTTGTAGGTCCAATTTTTTAGAATTTTACTTAATGTCATCTTGCCTAGTTGTGAACCATAGAGGCAATAGCCTTTCATAGTTCACGAAGGTCATCAAGTTATTGGAACCTACCATCAATGTTTTATCTTATAAAATATTAAATTGTAGAGATATTTTGTATAAATATTTTAATAAATTGTATGGCAAAATTTTATTGATAACTCTATTTTATAATGTTTTTTGATGGTCTCCATTAAAAATATTATCATAATAAAGATAGTCTTACAATGGATGTAGTTGTTAGGCAAGAAATACCTAACAACAAGTAAGATTTTAACTTCATAAACACTTTTTAGTGTTTGATTAAACAACAATATATATTAATAAATAAATAAATAGGTATATTAATCATAAATGTTGACATTTGTTATTGTAAGTTAAAAATATTGGACATCATCTTATATATAATAAGAGAGAGAAAAAAATAAGTATAATATCTTTAGGTTTATAATACATCTAATTACCCATTAAATTTGGGATTTAACATGACACTTGCACAAGGTTATAGAGGCTTTTTCTTTTTTGTGAAAATATATATTCAGATGTATAGGTAAAAGAAATAATTTTAAAACTAAAAAAAATAAAAAAATAACACTACTAAAACCTTACGTATAATACCATATAATACCATATAATTTTTAGTAAAAGTTTCAATTTCAAATGTTTAATTATAAACCCCTTATGAAACTTCTTACTTTTATAATATATGGGTGTTAATTAAAATTAAAATACAAATAATCACCATAAAAGCATAGACTTATTATTGTTACTTTAAGTTATAAAGTTCGAGTTCATGGTTAGTATCCAAGTTCAAGTTAGTATAAGTTTGATATTTTTAAAGTTTGAATCGACATTTTAAAAATTTGACATAAAATTCGATATATATAATAAATGTATATATTTTTTCATATAATTTTATTTTTTATTTTTATATAAAATTTAAAAATCAAATATACAAAATTATAATATTTATTTTTAATAATATTTTTTAAAAATATATACTTTAAAATATTTTTTAAAATATAAACATTTTTATAACTTTATGTAAATATAGTAATTTTTTAAAAGTTAAATCAATAAATTTTTAAATATAAATTATAAGTTTTTTACCAATTATAATAAAAAATCATAAAAAATTGTTGAGATCATGCATTAAAAGAAGCACTTAAAATATCCTATATTATTCAAGTTTAAAAAATAGAAAAGTTTAATTTTAGGTTTCCTTAAAAGTTAGGGTTAAAGAGCAATGTTTTTTTTTCTTTTATTTTAGGGTTAAAGAGCAATGTTTTTTCTTTTATTTTAGGGTTAAAGAACAATGTTTTTTTCCTTTTATTTTAGGGTTAAAGAGCAATGTTTTTTTTTATTTTTTTATTTTAGGGTTATTGAAGAACTCAAAGATTATTTGAGACAACGAGCATTTCAAATAGCAAGTGTAGAAATAATGAAGACTTCAAATGAGAGACTTATTTATCTATTTCAACTTTCAAACCTATCCATTCTTTCAAATGATGATAAAGAAATAAAGAAAACATCCCCATGTGATTGAGATGAGATTGAGAGTAGATTGAAAATGGCTGCTTTCGATAGTATCTACAAAAAAATTCAAGCTTCCAAATTGCATATTGTAGGAGGGTTTGTTCATAGCTGCCATGTTTATAGCGCTTCTTCTATATTTTTTTCAACAACTAAAATTTGATTTTAGGGTTTTTGATGCTTGTTTTTCACCCAATTTTTTGGCCGAATTTAGGGTTTGTTCGTCGAATTTATGCAATAGGGTTTTAAATTTGACGATTTTCAAATTTTATATAGAAAATTCTACGAATTTGATAACTAAGCTTTCATGTTACATTAGTTGTAGTTTATTTAAAATATTTTAATTATAAATAAACTTTTTATCATCTATAAATGATTATGAGCTAAGTTTTTTTTATTAGGTTAGTGTGATAAACCCCTACTACTGACGCACTTAGGGGTAGGCATACCCATCCCAAACATGACCTCTCAGAAGGGTGAGAGTAGAACTTATCAATAGGGGACAATCAAACACACAACCATACACACACCACCCCCTCACACACTCACCCATGTCGCGATTTGAACCTTGAACCTTGGACCTCCCGAAAAAGAGTCAAAGCCTGAACCGTTGCGCTGTCCCCCAAGATAAACTCATGGGTAGAGAAAACTTCTAGAGCCACTCTTAGGTGGTCGACAGTGCCATCCCATCTAGGTATACCACTATCTAGAGAAAAGCCACAATATATTTTTTGTGTTTGCTTGGTCTCAAATCTGTATAGGGATTCGAACTTGAAACCTCTAAAATGAAGGTAGTTGTTTGCAATCACCAATGCGTCAAACTCGAGACCTTTAAAATTAAAGGAGTTGTTCGCAATCACCAACGCACGCCACACTTGCGGAAAATTGTTATAAAAGTTTTGATTTTAAATTTTCAATTATAGGCTTCCTCCCTTAGTTATCAAATTCGTCGAATTTTCTATATGAAATTCGAAAATCATCAAATTTAAAACCCTATCGCATAAATTTGGCAAACAAACCTTAAATTCGACCAAAAAAATTGGGTGAAAAACAAGCATCAAAAACCCTAAAATCAATTTTTAGTTGTTGAAAAAAAATACAAAGAAAGCGTTATAAACATGGCAGTTGTGAACAAACCCTCCTGCAACATGCAATTTGGAAGCTTAAATTTTTTTGTAGATACTATCGGAAGCAACCATTTTCAATCTATTCTCAACCTCATGGGGATGTTGTTTTCTTTATTTCTTTATCATCATTTGATATAATGGATAGCTCTGAAGATACTATTAGAAGCAACCATTTTCAATCTATTCTCAACCTCATGGGGATGTTTTATTTATTTCTTTATCATCATTTGAGAGAATGAAGAGCTCTAAAAGTTACAGTTGATAAACAAGTCTCTCATTTGGAAGATTTGGAAGCTTCATTATTTCTACACCTACTATTTGAAATGCTCCTTGTCTCAAATAATCTGTGAGTTCTTTAAAAAAAAAAACATTGCTCTTTAACCCTAAAATAAAACAAGAAAAACATTGTTCTTTAACACTAAAATAAAAGAAAAAAACATTGTCTTTTAACACTAAAATAAAATGAAATAAAATTTCTCTTTAACCCTAAAATAAAAGAAAAAACCATTGCTCTTTAACCCTAAAATAAAAGAAAAAAAAACATCACATCTCTCTTTAACCCTAGCTTCTAAGGAAACCTAAAATTAAACTTTTCTAATTTTTAAACTTGAATAATATAAGATATTTTAAGTGTTTTATTTCATGCATTATTTGAACAATTTTTTATTATAATTGGTAGAAAACTTATAATTTATATTTCAAAAAAAATTATTGTGTTAAAAAATTACTATATTTACATAACGTTATAAACATGTTTATATTTTAATATATTTTAAAGTATATATTTTTAAAAAATATAAAAAATATTATTAAAAACAAATATTATAATTTTGTATATTTTATTTTTTTGTTTGTGGAAAACATCCAAAAAGGATGTCACTTTTGGGTAAGACCCAAGCACTTTTGGGTAAGACCCAAGGAGGCAGGGTATCTCTTCTGCCAAATATGCCCAAGGCTCGCACTTGGCCTACCACCTTTAACACACATAAGGAGCATGCCTGAAACAACACAAAACAAGAACACACGAACACAAACACACAAAAAGCTAAAACAAAACAAAAAAAAACATACTCCTTGAGTGTGTTGACAAGAAAAAGCACAACCAAACACACGCATAAAAAGAATACAAAAAAACCACAAACACATCATAACAAAACACTATCAAAACAAAAACAACAAAAAACAACAAATACACCACAAACGAAAAACCATAGAACACGAACATATAAAAAACCACAAAAACAACAAAACAAAACAAAACAAATTCAAAACAAAAACAACAAAATGAATCAAAAACACCACAAACAAAATTAGGAAAAACAAATACAACAAAAACTAAGCCAAATGAGCTAATGACAATTCAAACAAAAAATGATAACACTAAAAATAAACCAAAGTCTACCAAATTACCAAAAATATCAGAGATTGCTTAGAAAAATAGCCAAAGCTTCCAACATTGTCATAAAGACACTGACTATAAACCTTAGGATTATGGCATCCTTATCCTTTTATTCATATCTTGCTTAATTCCAATTGGGACTATAGGCGTGGAGCCACAACACTACTATTGGAATTTGTATGGTCTTTTGAGGATCCATTTTGTTTGTAGTTTGAATCTGTCTTTTTGTTTTGCATTTGGGTTGGTTTTCTACATTGTACTTTTTTTCCTTTATTGTTATTTCTTAGCATCAAGGTAAGCTCTTTTAGTGATTTGTCATCATGCAATCCTTCCTATTCTCTTTCTTCATAAAACTGTGTTTCCATAATAATTGTTTCCATTTGACTATCCTCATCATCTGCTTGCTCATCCGTGGAGATAATTTCAAAGGTGTTAGGTGAAATTACTTTTTTCTCTTTTGTTGCTATTTTTTTCTTTATGTTTTTTTGTTTAGAGATTTTATCAAATTATGTTTCCATAATAATTGTTTCCA
The DNA here is from genome assembly GCA_028583015.1 of Wollemia nobilis. Classification (NCBI taxonomy): domain Eukaryota; kingdom Viridiplantae; phylum Streptophyta; class Pinopsida; order Araucariales; family Araucariaceae; genus Wollemia; species Wollemia nobilis. The sequence continues at coordinate 3,235,988 of JAQPPZ010016964.1, forward strand.
TTTGACCATCCTCATCATCTACTTGCTCATCCGTGGAGAGAATTTCAAAGGTGTTAGGTGAAATTACTATTTTCTCTTTTGTTGCTATTTTTTTGTGTTTTTTTGTTTAGGGATTTGAAACCCTGCCAAGTCCCCATACTCTTTCTCTTTGTTAAGGACCTTATGTGGACAATCCTTGGCTAGATGGCCATATTCATAACAATTTTTCCATATAAATGGAATATTTTCATAATCTACCACTTGCTCCCATATTTCTTTCCCATTTGTAAAGTAATCTTTTCTAGAAGTGGTTTGTCAAAATAAACCAAAACACAAATCCTTGCATAAATCATATGATCTAAGTGTTTGGTGCTATCAAAAGTCATCATGTAAACTCCTAAAGAATTTCCAATTATTGTGAATGAATGTCTTTGGATTCCAGTATTCTATCGAAATACCAAATAAACCGACCCAAACAGGGGTAGTTGATGGTATTTCTTCTTTAGATTTGAACTTGGTATGTCGAGGCTTCATGAAGAGCCTTGCCCTACCAAAAAACCATGGACCCCTTGAAAAATATTCTCCCTATCTTCTTCATTAACAAAACAAATAAGAAAGTAGCCATTAAGGTAAGTAAAAATATGGAACCTACCTTTAGTTCTCCAGTTCTTGGTAGCCCATTGCTTGAAGGTAGCAAGAGTCGATCGAAATCCCATGAATCAACAAATTAGGCCTTTTCTCTTTATCACATCTATTCCATCCTGGACATCCATTATTTCCAAATTCACTACTGGGGATCCATTAGTTACTTTCATTGAACCCATATTTGTTTTCTTTGAATCGATCTTTGGCATCCTCAATGGTTTCCTTAGCAACATTGATTGTGTTCCCCTCCTGTTTGAGGTAGTCCTCCATGGATTGCTTCTTTAAAATTTATTTTTGGCTCAATGCATGCATCTTTGTTGAAACCCTCCATCCGAAATCAAATAAACCCTACTTTCATCCAAGCAAACAAACCCTAATTTTGTTCAATTAGGACCCTCACACCAATGGTCGTATCAATCCCATCCCAAACTAAACAGGAAAAACCCTAGGTCTGCATCACATGAAACCCTAGGTTTGAATCGGTTTGCACATTCTCAACTCGAATCGGTTCACACATATGTCTGTGTTGCTTCAACCATTTGAAATGGTACTACCAATTACCTGTAATGTATTGCGCCTGTTCCTACCAGGTTGCTAGTTTTGTAGCTTCCTCTGCATGGCAATCGCTAGCACTCGAGTCTACAGAAAATTCAACAATCTAAACACTAAATTTTGTTATCTATATTTGATTTTTAAATTTTATATAAAAATAAAAAATAAAATTATATGAAAATATATATACATTTATTATATATTGAATTGTATTATGAATTTTTAAACACATTGAATTTCTTTCAAACTTTTAAAGTATCGAACTCGAATATGAACTCCAACTCGATAACTAAGCTTCCTCCTATATAATACAAAAGATTAGTTAATTAAAATTTAAAAAATTGTATTTATTTGATTTTAAATGTTCAATTATAGGCTTCCTCCAATAAAATACAAAAGATTAATTATTAATTAAAATTAAAAAATTGTTTTAGAAGACATGCCTATGGCTTTGACCTCTCACCCAATAGATTCAGGTTCTAACATCGACGAACTGTATGTGATTTTGTTAAAAAAAAGAAAATTAAAAAACAAATATAATGGAATGTGCTTATTCAACTCTCTACACAATGAACCTCTTTACCTAAGAGACTAGAGATTATAAAAGTTTCCTTACACAACAAAAAAAAACAAGTATTGTTAAGGCAACCAAACAATAAGGACATTCGACTCTCAAGTATTTGACTCTCTACAGATTGACCCTCTCTACCTAAGAGACTAGAGATTAGAAAAGTTTCCTTACACAATAAAAAAACAAGTATTTTAAAAGTTTTTTTGCTTGATAGGAGAGTTGGTTACAACCACACTAGTTTTTAAATTTTTTTGGTTAGAGTGATAAACCCCTAGGGATCAGCAATAAAAAGCAAGTATTGTTACTTTTACTTTATTTAAAATGATTTTTTGTCATACAAACACAAGGACATGAGACCACAAAATCTTTGTGGAGTGATAAATGGAAGACAACCTCTACATAGAGGTTAGTTTTACATAGAGGTTGTCCTTGAGGTTCAACATCTCCTAACTCTATTGAATTATTGGGCAAATGCTCCTTGCATTGTGGCTTGGGTTTCGCCCTCTCCACCTCACCAAAGACATTTTTCTTCTCAGCAATGGGATCGAGTTTGTAGGACTCCGACTACTTATAACCCTCGTTCACAAGGACCAACATGCCAAGAAAGAATTGCACTCTGTACCACAGTATTACCATTGGGACTCATCGTCCGATTAGGCTACCACTTTACCTTTGACCCTAGGTGATACTTTGAAATTGCAGGGTGACATTCTCGATGAGATTCGGTTCCCATGAACCTTGATCTTTCTGATAAGGACTCATCCCTTTGTTGGTGTTACTCTTATAACAACTTAAATACTCGTGGATCTTCTACCCTTTCTTTTTTATTGACAATGTTAACTATTTTATAATTATTCCAAGCCTATTTTTGTCTTAAGTTAAAGTTCTTCATACACTTATATTTTTAGAATGTACTTCCAAACCACCCATTCTTTTTTTTTTTTTGAATGATATACTCTTATTTATTTATTTATTTAATAACATCACTTTCAACAAGAATTGGGGGGTACAATTGAGTCTCCCCGTTGGCGTATCCCCTCGCTGTGCATTTGAAGCGTTCATAGTGAAGCGTTCATAGTGAAAGCAAACTAATGACACCATAGTGAAAGCAAACTAATGACACCAACCTTGTTCTCACATTTAGCATGAAATGAACATGTATTGGTTTACGCTAATTTGACCATCCAAAAGTTAAAAATATACCATACTTCAAATTTAATTTTTAACGTTTAGACAATTCCTTGCACTTCACTCGCAATGGGCCCTATAAATTAGAATGTCAATCAGCTTTCCTTTTGTTATCGGTGGACGATCCTCCGAACCATCTGTCTAAATTTAGATGAAAAACATCAATGATTAACCCCTAGAGAACAGGGGTAATTTCCCTGTCTCCAACTCATTCTTAACGTCCGACTTCTACCTGCCTCATAAGGTAGACAGATTGAAAAGCACATATAAGTCAGTCTAACCCTCTTAAAAAGTCTTTTTGATTAGTTCATCCTACGTCTGTATAACATATTTATCCGCGATGGATTATTATAACAACCATCGAATTTAAGGGAAAAAAAAACATCAAAATTAAGGACATGAGAGTTACAGACGAAAACCTCTGAGGTCATACCATTCCCCACAACAAACTTTGGTGTATGTGATGACTTCCCACCTAATTAGGCCATCAAATCCCCACTTACCTTACCATAGAGATAGGGAGCAGTTGTTAATACGTATATAAACGAACCCTCAAGCTCTAAAATCTGAAGGAGTCGTCGAGTCGAGTCACGAAGGCATGTATATATATATATATATTTTGCAGCGCTAATAATAATCGGGGAGATCTCAAGCTGTTCCCTCTGCTTCCGAGTTGAGTCGGTTTTAAAAGTATAACTTGCAAAACTCTTTCTCTCAACACGCGCATCGGTCAGCAATTTCATCATTCAGAAACCTCCTCACCATTGTGGGCAACTTGCAACGAAAGATTCAGATTCAGTAAATTCAAAGATCAACAAAGCTTGACGCGGAAAAATAGCAGCTTTTGCCAAGAAAGGGGACCTCTGAATCGACTGTTTCTATTATAAAACATCTTGGAAGGAAGAGCGAAGCTGGATATGCGTAGATTATATTCAGCCATTCTACAAACAATTGTTGAAAGGGACAATACAGAGTGAGAGGACACTAAAATTGAAAACATTGAATTAGATTTCACACAGGGGGTGAGAATTTAACTGAAGAAGAGAAAAATTGCAAGGAAACAATCAACGAACGAGGCGAAAAGTGTGAAGGAAGACACCTCTCATTGTACCGTCGGGGTTTCCTCAAGTTGAGAGAAAATATACTTTTGTAATATTAGGCAGTGTTTTAAAACTCGCAACTCCGTAAATTTGGAGAGTATCGGCAATAACTCGGCAAAAAATTCAAATAAATTAATTAAATAAATAAACAAATTATTTTTTAACCTCATATCACAATTAGCATTTCAAAACTAATAATATTTTGCAAATGAGATTAGATAATAAGGTTTTCAAGCATTTTAAAACTAATAAAGTTTCAACCAGTTCGGATTCCCATTGACTGCTTAATAAATTCTTTAATTATCACAATATTTTACTAGGTTGAAATTTTACTTTATTTAAATATTTCTCGTACTAACAGTAATTTTACTAAAATTATATAGTTAAATATTTAAAAAAGGTTTAAAAAATAAAGTATTGGTTTATTAATCTGGAACTTTTTCAAAATCATATTTTTTTTGGGTCTTGTTTTTATAATAACATTTTTAAGTCTTTTGTATTGTTTTGTTGCCTTTAAAACATTTTTTTTTTCATTTTTATAATAACATTTTTAAGCCTTTTGCATTGTTTTGTTGCCTTTAGAACCTCCAAGCAGACAATACCAATAGTTATTAAGTGATTTGCAATTTATGACCTTAACCACTAAATAATTATGGTATAAACTCACTTATTATAATGTAAATGTTAAACTAATACTTTTGTTGTTGGAATACCATGGAACATAATGGTTGGCCTTGGCTCTGAATTAGTGGGTGAATTGGAAGATGTTCAAGTGTAGTATCATCATGATATATCTCCTTCATTCCTTTGAAATGTTTTAATTCCTCCTTAATTGCCTCAAGGTCCTCTATAATAAAATTTAGGATCCATATAACTCTTGGCAATCCAATCAGAAAATGGATCTAACTTATCCAGTCAGAAAGTGGATCTAACTTATCCAATCAAATTGTCTAGTAAGATTCACTACCCTCCACATGTGTTTTACAAAGCATAAGATTATATTACACAAAGACAAGGTCATTAAAGTGGTCTTGGCTCAACCTATTACACTTTTAGCATGCAAGGCCTCAAAGAGAGATCAATTGTGCATGATAAGGTGCATTACATGACTTAAATTAGATGGAAAAAATGAAAAGTCTCGTTTCTGTTAAGAAAGTCTTTATAAGTACTTGTAGTAAAATTAAGAAAGTCTTTATAAATACTTGTACTAAAATTATTTATTTATGTGACAATATGTACAAAATCACAATATAAATAATTGTAATCAATTATAAAATATGCTTTATTTATAAATTGATAAGATAATTTTATAATAAATCTTTTTTTTTAAACGAAAAACCTCTTGCGGGGCCGCTTTGGTCTAAGAGACCGGTTCCACCTAGCCCTGCCCGTACCAACATTATCAATTGGATTTTTGGGTACCCAATTCAGCTTTTTGGTAGGGTGGAGATTCGAACCTGGGACCTTCCTTGGAGGATTGCCCTCTCCTCTCCAACTCACCTACAACACCTGGATTTATAATAAATCTTATTATATAATATTTATGTTTATTTTATTCTCGCATATTTATAATTTTATCAAGCAAAATAAAAATTATAAAATTATCCGCGTGATGTTGTCTACCGGCAATGACGCCACTTGCATTATGGATGATGCGACCCTGGTTCAATCCCCACTGCGGATATGTATATGTATAAGAAGTATTTACTCAATATAAAAAAAATTATAAAATTACAATTCATTTTATTTTTATAGAATTGAATCCAATATAACTTATAAAAAAATTATTTAATATTCTTTTTTTTTAATCTTATAAACATGATAATTATAATTATCATTTGTCATCAATAAAACAAATAATCTTATGTTTTTAATACACTTTTCAATCTAATATGAAAACAAGCCTTTTATCAGATTGTGGGATGGAACATGAAAAATAAATAGATTATAGTTTTTTCACTTAGGTTTAGATAATGGGTTGTGAAAAAAAAAAAAAAAATTAGTCTTATCTATGACATAAGACAAGACAAAATATTTTAAATTCTACTTAATTCATTAATTTAATATTAAATTTAAAAAAAATAAAATTATATATAGTAAAAAAAATCTTATAAAGATCGGAATTAATTTACATTACTTTTACCACTAGCTTGATACTTGAACCGAATATTGAACTGAATACTTCTCCCAAGCGTATGAAGTAACCACAAGTAAAACATGGAAATACTTAATGTAAAAACAATCACAATATCCACATATGATGATGCAAGTCTAGTAACATATTTCATAATTGTTACTAAGAATAGTGATTGTAAAAGTTTAATAACATATTTCATAATTGTTACTAAAAACAATAGTTGTAACCAACTCTCTTATATAATAAAAAAATATATTTTATAATTAAAATTTCTTTCTACCATAAAAATATATTTTATATATAATCCTTAGATTACATGTAATCCCCTTATTTGTCACTCTTGCCTATCTCGAATTAATACATTTAAAATATATTTTATATGTAATCCCCTATTTTATATATGTAATCCCATGCCTCTCCGATTAATAACTTATTATATATGTAATCCCCTTCCTTGTCACTCTCTTGTCTCCCTCACTTAAAAGTCTATTTTATTTATGTAATCCCCTGTCCCTGTCTTTCTCAGTTTAGTAAAGTATACCTTTAATCCCCTGCCTGTCGTAGTCTACTCTGCCTCCCCTGTCTCTATTCGTACGAGTCTCGACGAGTAATAGCCGAGTACTCGGCGAGTAATGGCCGGGTCGGCAAGTTATTCGGACAAACTCGGCCGAGACGACCCGCGAGTTTCGCGGATACTCGTGGTTAACGTGCGATTTTTAGAACACTGATCTTAATTACTGTCTGCGCGTAGCCGACAAGGCAATTCCTTCCTTATTAAGCAACCAGTCTATATATCTCTTCTTCTTTCATTATGTAATCACGAGTTTTGGAGCAATTTAGAATCTTTTGAAAAATTCGAACAATTCAGAATCGTTTGAAAAATTGTTTGAGCAGTAGAGCAGTAGTTTGCAGATTGTTGAAGACTTTTAGAGCGTCGGTCGTCACTTTTGTGAAAATCATCATGTCGTCGAGCAGTGCGAAAACATCATCGAGATTTTCAGACTACGAGAGAGGAATTCATCACAGCGACGATGAAAGAGAGGTTGATAACGACGTTTTCCATATTCCCAGCAAGGGAGCGCTGTTACGGAGACTCGAAAAATGGCGGGTAAGTCCTACTAAACTTAAATTTCCCAACGTCAAACATAAATTTCAACAAAAAGAAAAATCGTTAATTTGTTTGAGTTTCATGTGCTACGATATGATAATGCCTTTGTTAAACAAATAGCGTATTTGTTTGCAGCAATCGTTGGTTTTATTTGATATCGTTGCAGTTTTGTTTGATTTTCTAAGCAAGAAAAGTTAAATCATCTGATCGTATCGGATACAACTTGGGGTCAACTATTGTTTCACAATTTAATTGCGATGAAAACATTTTTCTCGTGTACATATTGGTCCGATATTATTAGTGTTTGTTGATGTTCGCTACCTGACATAAAACCTTTTATGTCCTAGGGGATTGCATTGATGCAAAAAATTGCGGAAGTAACCGCTTATGTTTTCACAAGTCAAATTACATTCCATCAAGCAAAGTAATTTTCATGAGAATATAGGTTACTTGAGATTATGTTTTTTTTTAAATATAGTATATAGTTTATTTTTATTTTAAATTTATAGATTTTTATTAGGATTTTTAAAATGTTTTAAACAATAATTTCAGTAAATTCAGTCAAATAACACTCTATATATATAAATATAAATCATTGATTAATAATATAAATTAAAACTCATGCACGTTGTGAAACTAAATTGACATTATTTGTTTATATTATAAAAATTATACTATGCACAATGTTTGACATAGATAAAGCTTAACATTAAATACAATTATGATAGAAACTCAAATTATCACATTTGAGTTTGATAATAATAATAAGATTATCACAAATATATATATATATATAATATAATAGCATGATATATTTAAAATAGTAATAAGTAAATGGCATCAGGTTAACATGATTTCAACTCTATATCTTAAATACAAAATCTATATGCTTAGAATGACTTCAACTCTACTACGTGGGACTAATAGTTTCAATCTCTCTTTGAAACCTTGGGTTCTTTTTATTGAAACTCTTCCAACACTAGCACCAATCTTGTAGGACACTTGTCATTTTTACAACAATTTTATTCTACCATGCACACCTTCTACAGTTTGTTGTTCTTCTCCCTTCAACGTCTGCCATATGTGTCCCATTGTACAGTCCTTCATTTTAGCTTCAACAAATACATTTGCATCATCATCTGCTTCTTTGGTTGCATTTCATTGCTGTCGTTGTGCATCTCCAAGTGACTTGCTTCTCACAACTCCATGTCACCAAGCTAAACTGTATAGACAATGACTCCAAGATGTAGAAATAGAATACAATATACTTCCTTCTATGTACTGGGTTTGAAATTTAAACTGCAATGGAAACGATGCCAAATGTAGAACAACGATTTATATTCTAACTCTTGCAGGAAAAAATTGAATGGAAAATTTAATAATGTACTTCAACCCTTTGTTTGCAACATTCACCCTCCCTACAAAACTTGGAAGCAACAACACAACCATTTACGACAACAATATCACACATAACACATCTCTCACACTATTCAAAGATGAAAGATTATTACATTATTGTGTCTCCATGGAAATAGCATTACACGTTATCTACACATATAACATTACACACACTCAAATGATTACACCAATGCAATCTTGTAACAATGTACTTTTCAGACTCTAGTACTCTCTAGTATCAACATCTACTCATATCTCTTAGTACTCTCCTTTCAATGCTAACCACCATATCTTAGCCAACAATGCCCACAACTTCTTATCACACATTTTGGCCAACTCCACAACCATTACATGACACAACCATAGTCTTAGAGTGAATGAGGAAAGAGACTTATTTACACAACCAAGAGGTAGTTGCATCCTCCAACTACCCGACACTTCATCATTTTTCTAAATTACATTTCATATGCATTTAACTCACATTTACATTCCATTTCCTACCTCACCTTATGACTTTGCCGTACATACTAACATTACATATTATCACATACATTATTACATCATGACTTTATTAATTATAAGTAAGTACATTTCATCAAACACTTTGCATATGAACTACAAAATAACATAAATTGACAAAGCTTATTCACTAAACACAGACATATCAATTTGGTTGCCTACATTGGCCTCAAATGTCATGAAATTGTATGCTACACTTTGGTGTTATTCACTTTCTATATGGTTTCCAAATCTACCTCAAATCTTGTATCTCCCATACAAAACCAAGTGCAAAGCTATTTGAAAGTGTCTTAATTACACTAGTAGCAAGCATCTTAGCTTGTATTTTAGCCAAATAATGGAATCAATGCACTACACTTTCTAACATAATTCACCTTCCCCTTCAAGTGGACATACCTTGCTTTTTCATGGCAACTATGTAGTAGTCCTTGGACCATGTGATACCAATAGGGGTGCTTCTTCAATGCCTATGTAGTGTAAAGTTTAGTTGCTCCAATCTTCCTTCATTGCTTCATTTGGTTGCATTATTGTACTTTTCCCACACGTGAACAACCCTTTTCTTGCATAAATTGTGTTGTAATGCCCTTGATGTGAAACTCAACAATCCTCCCAATGGAGTGTGTTGTTGGCTGAATTCATTCTCGATTGTAGCTTCTCTTTGTTGGCTGAACTTGGAACACCTTATGATGTTACACATGGTTGAAAGCTTGAAAAGAATCACTTTCCATGCTTTGTTTGGTTATTCCTTCATGATATTATTCCTTTCTGAATGATGATGCTAATAACTGTATTTTTTCTTTTTGAAAATGCCTTCCCTCATATGTGGTCATAGCATTACATGACCTTTTCTTCTGAAACAAGAACAAATTTATATAATTTTTTTTTTCATGTTCTTGGATAAATGTATTGCTCTTTCCCTTGCTGCTCTTCACAATTGTTTTGGAGTTGAATCAATAATTCCTACTAAATGTCAATTCTTGCTCCAATTTCTCAAGTCTTGTATTCACTTTCCTTTGAATTGTGCTATTCTATCACAAACAAGGCCTACTTCTAGGCCTCAATCTTTGTGTCTACAAATTTCTGCCCTACTGTTGCAAGGAATGGTTCATGATCTTGAAGCTTCAATTACAACTCTTTGTTTTGCTCTTTAGACTAGCAATCTCATTTCTTGCAACTTTCGTGGAACTCCTAGAAGCATTCCTCAACCTTCTTCGGTTCATGGATGGTCATAAAGTAAGCTTTGCTATTTCCAATAGTTGTGTTGACTTGGTTGGTTAGCCTTTGGGCTTCTACAGACCTTGCAAGGATCCATTCCGATCAACTTAAGACTTACTGCTCTCCGTTTATTAAAAGGTTTAAAAGGATTTGAAAGACAAGCTTACATTTATATACATTTTTTTCGTAAAGCCATATATAATGAAATCCCAATAATAGTCAATTTGCCAAGAGCGTTTGCCATAAGCAAAGTAGTTAAGGCAATTTTTGAGACTTGAATAGCTATCATATATAATGAAGATTGAAATTAAAAATTAAAAAACATCTCCAAACCAAAAGAATTCAAATGCTTCATTTCTTCTCTATTCACTTTACTACTGTTCAGCACTAGGTAAGCCTCCATACTTACTGGTATTAATAACCAAAGGATAAGAGTTGCTGCAGTTATTGGTTTAAATTGCCACAAATTATGACAGATTCATTGTATCATTCCTTGATCTTTTGCCAGTTAAGCATTGGGCATAGGCCTGTAGTCTGAAATGAGATGAAAGACAGTCTCAAAGCAACTAGGTATCATAATACATTGCAGCATAGAAATACACTTGAAACTGAAATAAAGTTGAAGGTATTCAAAAATCAGCTGTAGCGTTGCATGGAATTCCTTTCTATCACAATAGCCTTTTGTCTTAGACTGACTAAGAAGCATCAAGGGATAAAGTTTTGTATTATTTCTAACTTATATTTATGCCAGTACCTTAATGAATATAAGAAACGACATACACTTGTCCATGTCTTTCTCATTCCTTTAGTGTTTCTAACAAATGCTTCATATTGTGCATATGCAGAAAGCAACATTAGCTCTAAATGCGACTCGCCGCTTCAGGTTTACGTTGAATCTTAGAGAAGAAGCACAAAAGGAAGAGCGAAAAAGCAAATTCAGATCCCATGCTCAAGCTGTAAGGGTAAGTTACATGCTGTTATCAGTATTATAAGGCTCATTCTTACAAAGGTTACAAGTTTCTAAGTATACGTCATTCTTAACTTTTCCATTTCCATTCTTCCAGGCAGCCCATCGCTTCAAGCAAATGAGGAACAGTCGTGTCAAGGGTATGGAAGTTTTCTCTATTTTTAGTTTGACTTGGGTTCAATCCTTTATTTATAGGTCACAATAAAGTTTCAATATCTTGTACAAGTTAGCGAGAGAAAATATGTAGGCAGTTACAATATGCTTAGGATAATTGTTGATTTATTGTAAGTTAGCTACGCATGTTTCAAGAGAATTCCTTGTCACTGTTAAAAAAAATTCCAAGTACTAAAATAGAGAATCTGTGTTGTCAAAAGAAGAAATCATAGATCATTCTAGGAGTTTGTAGTAATATATGAATATAAATTCAGTGTGTTTTTCTTTGTTTTTATTGTGCAATAGCTTTTTAAAAATATTACAAAGAATTTCGAGGGGAGTGTTTGAGACATTGAGGGGTTTAGGTCTATTATATCTTGACTGTTCATATTCAGTTTAGATTATGCCATCATGGACACTATAAATAATTTAATTTATATTGATTTTTAGCAAATTGATGGCACTCGATCATTGTTTCACTGCTTTTCTCATGTGGGAGGGTAATATTGAGTTTAACTCTAATCTCTGTGGAAATAAGCAAAGACAACTCTTTGGCATGTTTTCCACCAAGTGCCAAATCTACGTTTACTCTTTCTGTTGAGTTCTTGAGTCTTAAATGCATGAATGTGCTTCAAAGATATTGCAATGCAATTAACTTTTGTAACATGTATTCGAATAGGCTAATACATTCACATAAATGATTTGCAATTCTGTTACAATGATATTTTTCTATACATTTTTTATGTATTGAGTGGTTTGTTATGTAGATTTCTATTTTGATGAGTATATCGTGAGTACAAGTCAAAGTCATATTCTGCAGCTTATTTGAGTCCTTGTTGAATACAAATCATGTGACATTGCGCTTAATATGAGGCTACAGGATGAATTTCCAATGAAGAATGAATATATTGGAACAATCTATTTGTTTTCTAAACACCTTGATTTTAATCTAAAAAAGAACATGATATTATTATTGCATATAGTCTATTAACTAATTCCATGGTAAAATATATTGCTGTTTTTCTATTTTCTATTGGCAGATGTTCCTCCGGAAGGCTTTGGAGTTGGGGTAGAAAGGCTTGCTCACTTGGTTAGGGAAAAGGACTATGATGGTCTACAACAGATGGGAGGGGTAATTTAAGAAATTGATTTTGATCTTGAGCTTTTTTTTCAACATGATAATGTGGGTCATAATTTAAAAAGAAAAAGAAAACAAAAAAGAGAGTGCGGTAGTTATGGTAGTAATAGTCTGCAGTGCTAACAGGTTAATGAGATAGCCAAGCAGTTATTTACTGATCTTGACAAGGGTATCAAGGAAGGACCTCAAGAAATACGACACCGTAAAAACACATACGGAGAGAACAACTATCCACGAAAGGCTGCACGCAGTTTCTTTGTAATCTTTACTCTACTTGTTTTAAGTTCCTTTGTTTTCAATTACGTGTTTATGGAATTGAAATTACAGTTATTAATGTGTTAACTATTGCTGTTTAGGTTTTTGCTTGGGAAGCTTGTCAGGACACAACACTTATAATTTTAATGATTTCTGCGGCATTGTCACTTGCTTTGCAAATCAAAACTGAAGTAAGCTATACCATCTTTTTATGTCTTTTGGCCTAAATGGCCTCTGCCTGGGCCTTATCTATTGTTACTTGCATGTGATGTGACATTTTGAAATCTTATTCTTTTTAAACCTGAATTTCCTAAAACTTATGAATTCTTATAGAATTTTTTTCTGATCGTAAAGTATGCTGCTTCCGTTGTTCTGAAAGATGCATATTGATTATTGTTCCTTTTCAATGTGAAATCCGCAGGGCATCAAGGAAGGGTGGTATGATGGTGGAAGTATAGCATTTGCAGTGATCCTTGTAATTCTTGTTACAGGTAGGATTTTGTATTGCATAATTTTACTTTAAAATTTTTCACTAGATAGAATGTGACAGTTCTTTGAAGAGGAGCATACTTATGTTTGTATTGTACTTTTCACACTTTAAGGTAAAATTTCTTGAATTTGGATTTAAGACATTTCTGAAGACTTTCGGTTTTATATAGGGCACAAACAATTCTAGTTACCTAAATGGTCAAAGTAGTCTTCCAATGAAGCATATACAGTTATACTTTAACATAGAATTATTCATTTTCTCCGGTTTTTCTAATGAAGCATATACTGTTATGCTTTAACATAGAGTTTTTCATTTTCTCTGGTTTTTCTAATATTATTGATGTGATACTCATCATCATATTTTCAAGAACTACTTTTCATGCAAAATTTTTAATTTGTAGGACTTTATTTCAGAAATAAGTTCATGCCTGGTCTTCCTGTTTTGCAGCAATAAGTGACTATAAACAGTCTCTTCAGTTCCAAAATTTGAATGATGAAAAGAGAAACATTCAATTGCAGGTCCATATCCTGTTGCCATCTGCCTCTCTGTTAGAAATATCTCTCTCTCACACACACACGGGCACGCGCATGCAGGGGAAATGCATCAAGTTGACAATTCAGTCTTGGATTTGATGCTATTTTACATTGTTTATTCAGGTTATCCGTGGGGGAAGAAGATTAAAAGTTTCCATATTTGATCTTGTTGTTGGTGATATTGTACCTCTAAATATTGGTGATCAGGTATCTGTGAAAACTGTCTGCTATAACTATACTATGGATGTTAGAGATGTCCTCCATTCTGGAAATTGGACAATTGTTTTTTAAGACATTCATCTTTTGTTTTCAGGTCCCTGCAGATGGTATTTTAATTACAGGTCACTCCTTTTCAATTGATGAGTCTAGCATGACTGGGGAAAGCGAGTTTGTATGTTCCTTTTTCTTATATTATCCTCTTGGCCTTTTATTCAAATTTATCAACATTTTGTAAGTTTCTGATGCCAGTGATCATAAGATTCTTCATCAGCGATAACTACTGTATTTTGTCCATAGGTTTATAAAGATCAGAAAAATCCTTTCTTGATGTCTGGATGTAAAGTGGCAGATGGTTATGGTACCATTCTGGTAAGTTGTTATGTCTGGGTCTTCGTATGGAAATTTTATTTTTATGCATTTAATCGGAAATTTCTATTTCCATATTTTTAGGTGACTGGTGTTGGATTAAATACTGAATGGGGTATACTAATGGCGAGCATATCAGAGGATAATGGTGAAAAAACTCCACTACAGGTTTGTCCTAAACTCTACTGTCTCTGTAGTGTCCATGATGCCCATATTTTTACTGTTAGTATTGCATTCATATTTCAAACACACATGAATGGTTCCTCTTTATACAGGTACGTCTCAATGGCGTTGCCACATTTATTGGCAAGGTGGGACTTGCAGTAGCCATTGTAGTACTAATTGTCCTTGTGATAAGGTAAGTTAGAGTAAGTTCGGTTCTGTTGCAAATGACTTGTCTCTTGATCTTTAATGCGTTTTTTATATTGTTTATGTTATATTTTCCTTCAGATTCTTTACCGGCCATATAGAAAATGCAGATGGAACTCCCCAGTTTAAAGCAGGCAAGACAAAGGTTGGAGATGTAATTAATGGGCTTGTTGAAATCTTTGCAATTGCGGTGAGCCAGCATTTTGTAATTTTAACTAATTTTGTGGCTAAATATTTGATTAATTTGTCATTATAAAACGGGTGATCTTAAAAAAAAAAGAAAAAAACTAAACTAAATTTTGTAGGTGAACTTTGTGGATAAACACTTTGTTGATCCACATATTTTGTCTATAAAGATTATAATCTGCAGAAGGTCGAATCTTGAAAAAAAATTCCTCTTCTTTCTTTGGTTTATAAATTGTAATACTGATTAAAATTATTTGTGGTCAGGTCACAATTGTTGTTGTTGCCGTTCCAGAAGGGCTTCCTTTGGCTGTCACCTTAACGTATGATTGATTGCAAAAGTTTATCTTGCTTATTTTAATTTTTGGTAACAATTATGTTCTTATTGTGGAGCATTATTCCTTGTTTGATTTAACACGTTCGTTCTTATGCTACTTCCAGTTTGGCTTACTCAATGAGAAAGATGATGGCAGACAAAGCTTTGGTGAGTATTTAATTTGAAGAGTTTTCTGCTATTTGCGTGTATTTATTGGGCTCTAAACATCATGAAAAATTGTCATTATAGGTGCGAAGATTGTCAGCGTGTGAGACCATGGGCTCTGCTACAACAATTTGTAGTGATAAAACTGGGACGCTGACATTGAATCAGGTTGGTCATAGTAACTAATTGGTCAATATCAATGGACTTGATTCGTTATAATCTTTATAAAGATTCCTATTGTCACGTGATAATAGTTCTTATTATTAGCTATATTTGAACCTTAATGCTGGCATCTTACAAAGCATGATTGATTTGCAGATGACAGTTGTGAAGGCATTTATCGCTGGGGAAATGGAGGAGCCGTTAGAGAGTGAATCTGTTGCACACTCTCTTCTTATTGAGGGTATTTCACAGAATACCATGGGCAGTGTCTTCATATCTGAGGTAAAACATGGGATATATTATCCAAATATGAATATAACTAGAACTGCCAATAGCTTTTGGATTTGTTTCTGCGCTCCACTGCCCCATTTTTGGTGGTGACGGTAACAAGGGGAGATGAAAAGAGAACAACTAGAAGACACCCCCTAATTTCATCCAAAAAGGGACAGTGAAGGGGATGACTATAAAAATATTAGAATTAAAGAAGATTCAAAAAGTAAAAATTGCAAATAGAAAAACATTCAACAACAAACGAGTTCTTGGTAATCAACAATTTTCAATTTATTAATGATAGACAAAATGAAAGTACAATGATATATCATGGTTCATGTTCAGCTCTGAATGCATAAATATATGCTACATAAACTTCAGAGTTAATGTTGTGTATGCAAGCTGAAATTTTGTCAAGTAAGAATTTTTATGTTGAAAATTCTTTCTGCGAGTTCAAATGTCTTCTAAAGTGTTTAAAAATCATTTTAGGTCATCTTTCAGGTTGTTGAAACCTTTAGGATTAGTTTTCAAAATTTCTTTCCTTATGAAACTTGTGTGGCTATGCATGGGATACCTACATGTCCTCTTGCCATCTTCACTGCCCCTGCATGTGGATGGGAAAGGGAATTCTAAACAATACTAGATTCCACAAGGATCCATCGTCATACATGCATACTTGTGGTAATGTGTCCATATGTCCCCGTAATAGGGATGGAGGGATGTAGTGGGGATGCCCCCTAGATATGCCCTTTGAGAGGGGACAATTAGGGCAAAGGGAATGTTTTGGAGAGTTCCTATTTTATGCCAAAAACTAGATTGCTGACCCAATGCATGTTGTAGATTCTGCTTCCTTTCTGTGACGCTTAGGATGCTATAAACCTATTTAAACTCATGATTTCCTACTGAACCCAAGAAGGTCCCAAGTGGAAAAAGGTTAGATGAGTTCTGAATATTTGTCATGTTTCATGTGGTGTTATATGTTTGAGGAGATCTAATTAGATAAATGCTAGGAAAAATGGAAAGATTTAGACAGTATGCATTAATTTTATCTTTAAATATACCTGATTTTGATGACATCATTCACATATGTAGCAAATATGGTTGTATTTTGTAGGGAATTAAATAGTCGTGCCAATTTCCTTTCAATGATAACTTTTTAATATCCAACCAATAAATCCCAAGTTGGCAGCACTTCAAAGGAGAGAAGGCTGCAAACACCAGATTTTTATTTACTCATTTTTATTTTATTTTTGTAAATTATATTTTTGATACATATTTATTTTAGTAGTAAGCATGTAATCTTATGCTTTGTAATGCCTTTTTTTCTTCCTCTTTTTTAAATAGGGTGAGGGGAGTAGGGAGTGCAAAAGAATGCATCTTATATGATACCAAAGAGCATGAGAGTTACATCATCTGAGTAGAGTGGCATGGAAAGCCTCATCCTGTGGAAGTTAAACACTAGATAGGCTAACATCTGAGCTCTTGTCATAAGGGGCAAAGAGTCTGCATTCTTCCGAAAACATTCAATTGTTGCTTTTAGTTGCAAAGCTAGATTCCCTTAAACAATTCAGTTCTGCTAAGCAGAGCGGGGAGTTACCCTTCTGAAAATTTGTCATACATTTTGTCTTCAAAAAGAAATCAATAGCAACCAACTTTACTCAATTTTCTCTCTGGATTTTTCTCTAGTCATGTGTCCCCTAAGAGAGGGCTATGCCAATGTAGTTGAATTCTACATGCAGCCATGCCCGAAATATCGTGTCAAATGGATATTTCCATCATCTTGATTCATATCTTACAAACACATCAGATATGTTATCCTTATTGATTCTTGTTTTCACCACGATGCCATTGGTGAAACACTAACCATGATAAAGCTTTGTGTTTGGAAAAGGTTAGCTTTCAAAATGTCTGACATCATTGTTGCTGTCCTTTAGCAGTACATGTATCCCATCTTTAGTATGAATATGGATCAATAGAGGATGTTTGTCTTAATCAAATGTACAAGTCTTTTGTGTCATAGTTAGAAAGGGACTTCCTATTCATACGCTTCCAGTCTCTCCAATAAGGTCCAAAATCTTGAATATGTAGCTTGTGAAGACAGCTATCAAAAAATAATCTTACAAAATGTACGTTGCTTGCATTGTGCATTCTTTGAACATGGTGTAATTCCCTCCATGTGTGCCATGATTGTAGCTTCTGATTTCAAAGATCCCTGAAGTAAAAAACACTGGCCCTTGTGAAAATCCGGACATAATAGATAAGATTCTAAGCTAACTGTGTGAGGAAGAGAACGCCCAAATAGGCCATCATGCCAAGTCCCATGCATCAAGTGGTGCCTCATATCTCCAGTGAAGATAATTTATAATAGATTGATAAGTGATCCAAAATTCTCTTAAGTTGTGATGACCTTGAGATTAAAAATGTGTTAAAAACCTTTATGTTTCCAATTATATTGCTTGGTTTGAATGGACCCCTGATTCTTTCAGAGTGTTGAGTGGGTAAAACTTAGAATTCTGAAATCATTTATATTGCCTATTGTATCAAATCGTTTGAATGAACCCCTAATTCTTTAAATGTATTTAGAAGTTAAAATTTGGTTCCAAGTAAGAACTTGCCATGCATATATCTAACCATTGTCCTTGCTATTTATATTTCTTCAGGACCACCTTTGTACATAGGGAAAGTAAAGATGTCCCAGGCTACAATTAATCCTTTCATCTCCCCTTGCTTGCCTTGTAGAAAGTTTTGCAGTATAATCTCTAGTCTTTTTCAACATGTCTAAGGGGAGGAGACACAAGAAATAGTAACTACTCTGTTGCAATGGTTTTGTAGATAATTTTGGTTTTACCAACTAATGGGGGATCCTGATTATTCCAAGCTTGGTGCTTTTCTTTTTTAAGTTCAGCTATTACACACCCAAGTATATGATGATTTCACCGGGCTTTTGTAGTCCCTGCTTTTTGTAACTTTTGGGAATAAGGCAGTTGAAACTAGATGCCCTTTGAGTCTTTTTCCATGGCCTCTAATTGAACAAGAAATTCCAGATACTTGTATAAATATAGATTACTGGTAGTTCTTCATATCACAAAACCAAACAATTCAAGATCTTGCACATTTGGAATCTAACTTTTCCTATGGAAGGATTTAGAGAGACAGATGTTGCCCTATTTGTTGAAGTTCTTGGTGTCATTTGAACCATGCTATGAAATGCTTTCAGCAGGTGAATAGTATTATGAAAATCAAACTGAATATCCTGCCTGGACTCAATATTGTAGTCTTGAGTCCCACTAACATATTTTGGTCACTTGTATGGATAGTAATTTTTTAGCATCGGGTTCTTGATGTTTCTTTTGTTAGTAATTTCCATCTATGATTTAATGATTAGGTTTTGAAGTAAAATGATAGTAGAGTCTCTCAAAAAGAAACACTGTCTCTTGGAATTTTTAATGTTTTTTAAATCACCTTGCTATAAGATGTTTCCTTATTATGACTTTTGGATCTATATTAGGGTGGTGATGAGATAGACGTGACAGGTTCTCCAACTGAGAAGGCTATTCTTTCTTGGGCATTGAAGGTTTGTTGTTTGGTTATATCTTTTATTTAAAAGACATTGTTGATTAAATTGATTCAATATTCCTGAGTTCTTTGATTTTTGTAACATGCTAGAGTTAAAATGTGCTCATTGTGTTTTTTTTATTAGTTTGGAATGAATTTTGATGATGAAAGATCAAAATCCTCCATCTTGCAAGTGTTCACTTTCAACTCAGAAAAGAAACGTGGAGGCGTTGCTTTGAAGAGGGTATTAATTGGTTTCATTTCTCTCATTATGTTTATGTTTAAATTTCTTTCTTAGTCATGAAGCCAGCTGTAGGTTTAATGTATAACTATGTAACATCTTTTTAATTAAATATGAATACATAGTTGCAGCCCCCATTTGAAGTGCACATTCACTGGAAAGGAGCTGCAGAAATAGTATTGGATCTGTGCAGTACATGGTTGGACAGGAATGGTTCAGTGCAAGAAGTGAATCCTGCTAAGGTTTTGTGTTACTTATTTTACATGTATTTTTTGCAGTGAAATATCAAATATCACTGTGTTTGTTTAATTATTGTCATTTTCCTTGTGTGACATGGGCATAGCTTAATCCACCCTTTTGTTGCAGAAAGATGAGTTTAAGAAAATCATTGAAGGATTGGCTGCTGCTTCGTTGCGTTGCATTGCAATTGCTTATAGGAAATGCGATATTCAAAGCGTGCCTAGTGATGAAGACGAACGCCAGTCATGGCAAATTCCTGAAGACAATCTTACACTTCTGGCTATAGTTGGCATAAAGGTAATTAAAGGCATTGATGAATCAATTTACATAAAATCCATTATCATGGAATGGGCTTAGTGTTCCCTGTCAGATTATGATTTGAGCGCACAACATCCTAAACTGAATTTCAGGAAAATATCCAGCATTTATAGTAAATTTTTGTCTAGATGCCAAGTTTAGTACATGCCAAAACTGAATTTCGAGAAAGTATGTAGCAATATGAACTTAAAAACTTATAAAGCAGGGCCAGATGGTCCATGCTATTTTTTTATCATCAACTGCTTATAATTACATTTATCCTTAACTGTTGAATTGTTATACCAGTGTAGGTTGGTTATTCTTGTGCTTTGCTAACGACATATTTCATTGTGCAGGATCCATGTAGACCAAATGTAAAAGAAGCTGTGAATTTATGTCAAAATGCCGGTATAAATGTAGGAGCCAAAGATCCTTTCTACCATGCATGCTTGAGGAATCAACATTTTATGGATTATTGCTTGCTAAGAGAGTATAGAGTACTTGATTTGTGTTTGAGATTTTCTAAGCCAATAATTTGTTGAAATAATTGCTGATTACATACCCATTAGCAAACTTTTTGTATACATAGTTACAGGATTTATGTTTTTCTATATCTAAATTACCAAATTGCCCAAATTTTGTTGAGCAGATGTACTTTTTTTTGGATAGGCAAAACAGAAAATATTTATATTATAAAAATGTGTGGTAGTCTAAGGACATGTAGTGGGGAATTGGTGAGTTTCAGGTATATTATTTTGTTTTTCCCTTTGCTTCTTTAAAGCTTGTAATGTAATTGTTTTGCTCAACAAAGATTGACTTGGAATTTTTACTGCAAATGATGTAAGTTTTGTGGATTGAAATATGTCTCCAAGTTATTATGCAATTATTTGTTTCATACTGCTTAATGACTCCTAAGGTGTATGCTTGGAATTTGTACAAATCCATTGATTGGTTGTTTGACTTTTTCACTCATCTTACGCTCTCGCTAATTTTACAGGTTCGCATGGTTACTGGTGATAACATCTACACGGCTAGAGCCATAGCTCTTGAATGTGACATACTTAACGTAGCTTATGATGCCCCAGATGTCATTGAGAGGAGGGTTATTGAGGGGAGTGTATTTCGTAATTATACAGAAGAAGAGAGGATTAATATTGTGGACAATATAAGTGTAAGTATGCATGTAGCACTGGTTCTTTTTTCCATCGGTAATATACCGGTTCATCTTGTCACATTGCTTTGAAGTGATGCATTTATGTTGCCCTCTTTTATGGCAGGTAATGGCAAGATCATCCCCTACAGATAAACTATTGTTCGTACAAGCCCTGAGGAAAAAAGGTCACATTGTGGCTGTCACTGGTGACGGAACAAATGATGCGCCTGCACTTCATGAGGTATGGATACTTATTGAACAGTTCATCTACTGGTATCCATAGCCCATGAGAGTGTTACAAGTGCTATAAAGTTCACTTGATGGAGCCAATTATGTGATTTATTTTTTGTTCCGGGTGTTTAGGCAGATATAGGTCTCGCAATGGGTATTCAAGGAACAGAAGTTGCGAAAGAAAGCTCAGATATCATTATCCTAGACGATAACTTTGCATCTGTTGTAAAGGTTTGCTTAGAGACATGGATATTGTTTAATTCGGAAAGGTTTTATGGTTTATTTGAAAGCAACAAGCTAATTCCACTTATATTTCCATGTTTTCCAGGTAGTTCGTTGGGGGCGTTCAGTTTATGCAAACATTCAGAAATTTGTTCAGTTTCAACTTACTGTAAATGTTGCAGCATTAGCAATTAATTTTGTTGCTGCTGTTTTATCTGGAAATGTTCCTCTGAATGCTGTGCAGGTTAGTTTTAACTTTTAAGATTCAGTTGTTGTCTGGATTTTACCATATACATGTCCCATTACCTTTTGTTCATAGTTCTGATGCTTTTGTGCACCTCTACAGCTTCTTTGGGTCAATCTCATCATGGACACTCTTGGAGCTCTTGCATTGGCAACCGAACCTCCAACGGATCACCTCATGCACCGACCTCCAGTAGGCCGTAGGTAGGAATTTGTTACAAACGCAAACCTTGCGTGTAAATCTGGCAATTTAACTTGTACCCAATGATCAAGATCAATCTTAAAAAGAGGATCAGGTGGCATTATATCCTCAGGAGTGCTAGAAAGAATTTCAACCACCAAAAAATGAGTTACCTATAACTAAAATTAGAAAGCAATAAAACCACAAAATGGTTGGGTGAACCCAAGGAATGAACCCTAGACAAGTCGCAAGCTAGATAAACGATCTTTCAAAAGGTGCCTTGTGCATGGTTCTTCCTAGTTACATATAGAAAATATGTATTCTCTATTCTTGTGGTGGGTTCATTGTGTTTTCTTTTATTAGAAAATATGTATTCTCTTTTTGGTGGGTTGTTACATATAGAAAATATGTATTCTCTTTTTGGAGTTTGTGGGTACTTGCATCTTTTGGCTTACTATCAAATGTTTTTTTCAGGGAGCCGCTTATTACAAATATAATGTGGAGGAATCTTATTTTTCAAGTATGAATTTTCTTCTTTTGCTGCAGTAAATGGCAACTGCAATATTAATTTGTATCTTGAATGCACTGGTTACTTTTGAATATGTTGCAGGCTTTGTATCAAATTGCTGTCCTAGTCACACTTACTTTCAAGGGCAAGGACATTTTAAAACTGAAGGATGACACTTACAATGCAAGTGATGCAGACACACTTAAAAACACAATAATTTTT
This sequence comes from Wollemia nobilis, assembly GCA_028583015.1. NCBI lineage: Eukaryota > Viridiplantae > Streptophyta > Pinopsida > Araucariales > Araucariaceae > Wollemia > Wollemia nobilis. The sequence continues at coordinate 3,259,079 of JAQPPZ010016964.1, forward strand.
AATGCCTTTGTGTTGTGCCAAGTAAGTCTGAGAATTCCTCGTAGTTTACGTTGTCAGCTTCTACTCTTCCTTCATCCATGTTTGGAGAATTGCTTGAATTGTCTTTGTTCATAGAGTTTTTGCATTTTTGTGTTTTTTTTACATTGACATTTTCCGAAATGCTCACATGAACAGATATTCAATGAATTCAATGCAAGGAAGCCAAATCAAATTAACATCTTTCAAGGACTACATAAAAACAAATTGTTCATTGGTATCATAGGCGCTACCCTTGTCCTTCAGGTAAGGAGTTATTTTATACGGTAGTTTGGAGTTCCACTAATTGTTCTCATTTGTTTTGTTATTTGTATTGGTGTGCATTGATCCATTAGCAAAGGTAGGCATTGAACACAAATCTAGTATATTCAAATCAAAATCAAGGATATTTAAATGCATGTTTAGCGAGTTTTATATTTGGTGCTCATCATTGGTGTTAAGAATTCTCTACTCTAACCAAAATTCTATCTCTTATGCAGGTTATGATTGTTGAGTTTCTTAAGAAATTTGCAAAGAGCACACGACTTAATCCAATACAATGGGTCATTTGTATTGTGATTGGTTTTATAAGGTTTGGAAAATTATTCTTATTTATTGTGGCAACGATGACAATGTTTTATCCATTTCTTTGAGGATGATCATTTGGCATTGATTTTGATTGATTTCATATTTTCATTGTGAAACAGTTGGCCACTTGCAGCTATAGTCAAAACCATTCCTGTGCCTGAAAAACCATTCAGTGAATATGTTTTGGGAAATAAATTCAGGCAAAGGCATCATTTAGGTAACTTATTCCTTGTTTCACAAGTCAATGAAGCCAAATTTCACTACTTCATAACAAAAATATCATAGTGAAAGCATTCTTTGATATATTTCATAAAATCTAAGTCCTTAAATTGCAGGATTTAAAAATGATTCTTCAATTGACCTTTTTTTTCACAGAAATAGTCGCAACAAATAATGGAGAAGCCAAAGCAGATCAGGCAACGACAACTCTAGAAAATGATTCACAAGAGAGAGAGATACAAATAGTTTATAGATAACATTGATTTGGTCAACATCAATCAAGTTCAAAAAAATGGTCCCACAAGAGCAATAGCACATAAGGAAGTTGGTCTCGTGATACATGAGAAAAATGTGACCAAGAAATCCAAGACAATGGATGGGTTGGGAGGTTAAAGGGAAAGAATCATTGATTGTCTTAGTAGACAAGGTTAAAAAAACTGTTGTCAAATTTGTAAGTATAATGATTTGTTGTATCCATTTCCTCCAAAATTATTGTAGTATGTTATATTTATTTGTTTTAATTCCTAATGGTTATTTGGCCACGATCAACTTTGGCCCTCTTTGCTTTGTGAAGTGACTCATATAATTAACAAACCAATAAGGTGTCAACTTGTAATGTTCTTGGGTGGGAGTAAAAATAACTTTACTCGCAAGTCATTGCAAGTGTATTGTTCTTTTTTGATGTTAGTGAAATAATGGTATATATGAACACCACTCATGTGTTGATTTTTTTCTATTCTCTTGTGAATTTTTTCATAGTATTTGAGTTTAAGATCTTTTGATTAATAAATTGGTTTCATAAATGCAGTTTTAGGATTTTCAAAAGAACTTTCTTCCACTAATTTGTAAAAGGGACGATTCTTGATAATTATTTTTTGGTTTTTTTTTTGGAAGACTTAGACATAAAAGATTCAATAAAAAACTTAAAATAGTACTTAAGACAAAAATGAGTTTAAGGGTTTAGTGACCACAATATACAACCTAAATTTGGGATTAAAGAAAATAACTTGTATATAAAATAATTATATGGATTTTTTGGAGTGTTTTTCTATAAAATGGAGAATAAAAGACTGAAATTTGAATATATAAAAACTAGCTAGTAAGGATGGAACTTTAGAGTCTAATATGCTTCTTAAAGCTTATATGCATGCATGATGAATTTTACAGAAATTTTTCCATACACAAAGTGCAAGTGGGAAAAATAAATATTCATAAGGAGAAAAAATAATTTTTTTAAAAATTTAATCAAAGTTAGACTTCCAATAGAATTTCTACCATAGAAAAATCCATGTTCTTTTATATTTTCTATATTCAAGTATATCTTATACTCTATACTTAATGAGATATATTTTATGTTTGAATATATAAAATACTTGTGTCTGCAACTTTTCTTTTTTCCTCTTCCCCTACGCTCTCCAAGAACCAATAACCCCACTTCCTCTACCTAGATTTCCTTTTTGGGCGTTGAGAACGGAACCGCCCTGCCCTGCACTACTCCACTACTCCATCACCTTACATCTCGAGAGTCCAACATGGGTTGTCACAACCCATTTTCTCTATCTAATTTTTTTTAAGTCTCAGATACAAGGTAAATCCCCACCTTAATTCTTAAAATTACTTGAGGCACACCCATACCTACATCATGCGTAAGTCTCGCTACACAGATGTATTAGGTGCAAAGCTATAGATTACAAGTTATCCCTCTTGCTAGCCAATCAAGCTAACTTGTCTTTCCTTAAATTCCATCGAAAGAAGCACTCTGTATGAACATCATTTACTTCTTAGGTCTATCTGAGAAGATTTAGAGTGTATAATACTTGACTATCTCTCTCATCTAAACGATGATCTAATCAATACTTTATTTACCTCAACATTCCTTTTAATGTAACCCCTCCCTAGATTTTCTAGAAACAAACACTGTCATCTACAAAGGCTAGGAAAGTAACCAACTTTGTAATTGAACTAGCTCATCCATATGTGTCTAGATGAGTGCGATTCAAACCCTTAGTCTTTTTACAAATCGATAATTCTCAACTTGCTATCCAAGCACACCCATATAAACCGTTTAAGTGTAGTATTATTTGCCTAATCAACCTTATGTTCCGTTAAGCAAACACTTGACAACAAGGTTTAATCCTCCTTTAAACTTGATCACTACCATCCCTACCTTTATCTCCTTTTTAAAGAGAGCATAAATTAAGTTTTTTCACATCCTTTTAAGTTACTTAGATTACTCCATTTAACCATCAATATAAAGCTTTGGTCACAACCACATTAAAGTCTTTAGCATAATAATATTCCTTTAAAAACAATCTTAATTTTACCAAGAATTATCCTTTACCAAGTAACACAATAGTTTCCATTTTCCTCTACCACCTTAATAAATTAATAAACTCACAAAGGAAACCATGTCTAATGTAAATATCGTCTTAATATTTAAGCCAAATAAAATCACACAAGTCATAATCAACACATGGTTTATCCTAGGAAGAACCTCGTGGGGAAACCCAACCTCAAACAATCCATTATTAATTTATTATTAAGCTATTTTCTTACATTACAAATGGACAACCCATATTGTTCGAGCTTTAACTAGAGAAACTCCTATCTTAACATTCAAGTCCCCTTTTATGAGATAGTCCGTCATCACATAGGGTTGATGTGATATCTATATCTTGGAACCCGTTCCTATCTCCAAATATATTATCATGGAAAATTTGGAATATGTAAATCTCACTCGGTGAGCACCCAAGGCAAACCAGAAGACTCTTACCTTCCAACCTAACACATCACTTAGTGAAACAGGTCCATTAATTAAAGGTACATCAACTGCAACAGTCGGTTGGCTACTATCCTCCAACAAGACCAATGCGATGACTCCCAATTAGAAGTCCTTCTCTAACATGGGCGTAGTCATTTTTCCCCCAACCGAGACAACCATAACATAAGTTCTCTTAACTAACCAAGAAAAAGCTAGAATTGGAACTAATATATATTTTCACCGAATCATTTATGCACTCTTTTCATGACGAAATTGGAATGCAATCAATTCTTACTTCATCTACATTATCCAACACAAAGAGACCGGAAGCAAATAACCATTTCACAGTATAATATAGATGCTATCCACCATATAGCAATTTGGAACACTTATCCATTTCTAGATACATTTATGCCAACCACATAAAAAATGAACATAAAATCAATTCACAAATATTTTTGTTGTCATATAAAATCAGAAATGCAAATCATACCTTGCATTCAACTATGCCATCCATATATAGGAATCAAACATAAAATCAATACTAAATTTTTCATGCTATCATATAAAACTTGTAATGCAAATCATTTCTTACATTAATCTATACCATCCACATAAGGATATGAACATAAAATCAATACCAAATATTTTATGCTATCATATAAAACCTGGAATGCAAATCATTTCTTACATTCATCTATACCATACACATAAGGAGATGATCATAAAATCAATACCATATATTTTATACTATCATATAAAACCTGGAATGCAAAACCACATGCTACAAGGGATTTTTAGAATTACTTAGTTCCTAAGTGGTATAAAGCCACAACGTAGACTTCCCTACAAGGTACAGAACGAATTTTATCATTAGGGACGAAGGCCAACAACCAAAGTATGGTAGCAGTGGTACTTTCAAAAGGTAATTGGTGTCTGAAATAATGCGTTCGATGCTAAAGATAACTCTTCACAACATTTATAAAAGCTTGGACATATAAGAGTAACATTTTCCCAACCCGCAAGAACCCCAATCAGAACACATGTAGTGATTGAACAACTCATATAGGCAACTCGTCCTTAATGTCCAAAAGACGATTAGTTGAACTACAACTACACCTCATGGTGATAGTTGACAGGAGTAAAACCTACCAATAATTTTATCAACTCGATCGAGGAAACTCTAAGGTTTATTCCCTAAAGAAAAACTTCATCTCTCCGGGTCGAACACACACCATTCGTTGGAACAGCGAGTGTGGCGAAAGAAAAACTACTGTTAAAAAGACTAGAACTTCTATAAGAAGCTTTAAATTCTCTTCCTCGACCATAATAAAAATATAAAAAAGTGGTCTAACAAAAGTAAACCTACCTGCGATCGGTGGATGTGCAGTAAACTAGTCATTCACTCGGTGTCACCTTCCAACTCCTCCCACAGAGCATCTACAACTTTTATTTTTTTCTCTTCCCCCTGCACTCTCCAAGAACCAACAACCTCACTTCCTATGCCTAGATTTCCTTTCTGGGTATCAATAACGAAACCACCTCGCCCTGCACTACTCCATCACTTTACATCTCAGGAGTCCAACGTGGGTTCTCAACTGGAAAATAACATTAAGTTCTTTCACATTGTTCTCATGTCTATGCTAGGTTCCATGTCTTCCAAATTAGCAACAATATTCTTTTTTTTTAATAAACATTATTTTTATACAAAGGGAAAACCAACCAAAAGATATAGTCTTACAAATGAAATGATGAAAACAACCTCATTAAATCATTGCTTTTCCAAAACTTCCCTTCATTCTCTATTTTTTTCTTTGAAGGGATAATATTCAAGAGCATAATAAGACTTAACATAACCACTAAAGAATTTATGATCAATAACCATACAACAAATTTGAACTACTTTCTTATAAGCAAATTACACTTTAGTCACTTTGTGAGAAGAAAGCATCTATCCAGCTGCTCTTTTGCCAAGAATATGCCTTTTTATAAGACAACTCAACCCTGTAATAATACAAATTTGTTAGCAACATAATACTTTATCATTAAAACCCATACTTGCAGAAATTGAACATCCATTTGTCAATCATTTCTTTGGTTAGAAAAAAGGTATGTATTTGAACTAGAATTATCCATCATACATTTCTTTAACATTCTACCAATCAAAAAAAGTATGCCAAGAGAGGGTCATGACACCCTCCCCTCCATAGGCTTAACGCAGTCCTCTATGTATCATCAAAGTTCATAGTCATTACTATCATTCAAATTATATTTTCAAATTAGAATGGAAAATGATTTTTCATGTTAGCTACTTTTTCCCGAGTAGTATTTATTTCTGAGTAGTGGTCCCATTGGACCTTGTATTACTCCAAATTTCCTTTTATCATCGATTTGGATCGGAACTCAAGGACCTTTACTGGTCGAACCTCTATGGCCTCGGGGTTCACCATCTGCAAATTGGAAAATTCACACACATGTTTAGGATTAGCAATGTACTTTTTAAGCAAAGAAATGTGAAAGGTGTCATGAATCTTGGATAGATTGGGTTGTAAGGCAAGTCGGTATGCCACAAGACTAATCTTTTCTATGATTTCAAAGGATCCAACAAAGTGGAGGTCCAGGTTTATGGACTTAATAGCACTCTTCATCTGTCTCAGCCTCAGAAACATTATCACCAACAACAAACTCACGTGGCGATCTCTTCAAGTCAACATAACTCTTTTGTTGATCCATGACTTCTTTTAGTCGTTCCCTGATTGTCTTTAACTATTGTTTCATTTCTTTGACCAATTCTAGACCAAGTACAATCTGATATTCTAGATTATCCCATGACAAGGGTGTCCTACACCTCCTGCCATAAAGTGCTTCATAAGGTGTCATACCCAAGGTAGAATGGTAACCATTATTGTAGGTAAACTCCACCAGATGCAAGTAATCTTCCCAATGGGTCTTTTGATCCATACTGTACATGCAAAGCATGTCTTCTAACACCTGGTTCACTCTTTCAATCTGACCATCAGTTTCTAGATGATAAGATAAGCTTATATTCAATCTAGTACCAATGGCACGATGAAAAGCTTGCGAAAAATCGTATGTGAATGTTGAATCCCTATCTGATATAATTACCTTCAGAAAACCATGAAGTCAAAATATCTCTTTGGAAAATCTATTAGCCATAACCACGACATCATCTTTAGTATTTTTGGGTATAAAATGTGTAACCTGGTCAATCTGTCGACCACAACTAGAGTTACGTCATGCTGGAATCGATTTCTAGATAGCCCAATAATGATATCCATTGCAATAACTTGCCATTTTTGCATAGGTACATCATGCAGATACAGAATTCCTGTAGGATGTTTGTGTTCTACTTTAAATTTTTGGCACTCGAGGAAATGAGTGATAAATTTAGTTTTATCCCTCTTCATCCCAAGCCAATAGAAAGTTTTCTATGTTCTCTCATATTTGCTCCTCCTGGATGAGTAGAATATGGTGATCTATGAGCTTAATTTAGGACCATATTTCTTAAATCATCAGATTCAGGAATAACTACTTTGTTCTTGAAGCATAGGGATCTGTCTTTAAAGCTACAATATTTGTTATCATCCGGATTCCACTCCATATTTTCAAAAAATTGGTTGCAGTATGCATCCTATTTTTGCATATTCCTTGTTCTGTCAAGTCTACATGAATGCGACACAAGGTAGCTATGTGTCTCCATCTACTCAGTGCATCAACAACCTTATTCTCTTTCAATTTAATATACTCAATGTCAAACTCATAACTTGCTCTAGACGATTCGTAGGATCATATTGGACCTCGATCTCATAAAAATCATGCCAAGGAGGGAGCGACATCATCTTCTCAACATGCCATTCAAGGTCGTACCCCGTGGGATTATTCCTCTACTATAATATGTCTTCTTGGGGAAAATAATGAAAATTCTTGGCTTTGATGTAACTTGCAAAATCACCCAAAGTATCGTACCATCATGGTTGAGGAAGCTCAACCAACCCATGGTTGTACAACATCTCAACAATCAATCCATTCTGGCCACACTTTATTACTCTTACATCGTCAAACTGGAAGGGCATAGCACATGTAGCTTTATTTTCCTTGCCCATCCCATAAGGTATCATTTATAAATTCACTTTGTCGGGCTATCTCCAGGGCGAAAATATGTTCGATGGTGAAATACAACAACAAAAAGGGTTTCCCAGTGAAACTGAAAAGTTTGACCACCACTCCTTGTGTTAGCAAAAATATGTCACCTTTTTTTGTCAACCACCTCTGCTTTCATTGCTCGAGGTACGCTATTGAATACCCCATAATTCAACTCAAGGGAAAGATCAAAAACATTTTATTAAAATTATAATAGGACTCTCTTCTAGATAGACTCTGAGTCCATGAATACATCGACAACATTCTCCTTGTTTTATCTGTCTTCTTTACTGCTATAAAAGCAAAACGGGAGTGTATGTGATAGAAAAAGTACCATACTAGAAGGGAGCAGTGCTTGAAATTAACATCTTCCTTGCTTTGCAACTTCTACAACTATGAGTGCATTCTCCATGCTAAGAAATCTGCCCAATCAAAGAAAATTGGATTCGTGGTTGCTGTCATGGAAGTTGGGGCTTAAAAATCCACCTGTAAAATGCACTGCACCAATGATGCTTACCACTTATGCATTGTGGAATCCAAAGACAACCCTACCAACCATGCTAGCATTGAGTATAAATTTGGGCTCTTGAAATCCCTCAACGGTGCTGGCAATTCTGGAAACTCCCCAAAATGTGGCATTTTCAACAATTGTTTTTCCATAAACTATCGCATATGAACAGTGGACTAATACCTTTCATCCTGCTCCATAAGTTTGAGCTTTTAAATATGATTTCGGTCAGAGGTTGCGCACCACAAGCGAATTCATATATTATGGAGCTGGTTGAAATATTGAACAGTTGATCTCCTTAGGTATTTTAAATAGTTCTTGAAGCATAGTTATAGCACTACATAATCGCCTAGATCAGCTTGGGACATGGATGCACAAGCATACATAAGTACCATAAGATATGAGAGTAGAAGGCCGTGGTACAGGAACTTTCAACAGACACCTTTTGTAGAGCGAACTCAACATTATGGCATAATTTATCCACATCCTTGTTTATGATTACATAGTCACTGATTTGCGTCAGGCGGTCATGGTAAGGTGTTAATTCTACTTATTCCTCATCTTTGGATTTTCACTGTCTCTTTTTTAGTTTAGCCTTCTTATGAGATTTCTCCTTCTTTGCTTCTGTGGTTCTCTTCCTCATCTTTTGCTTTCTTCGAACAAGTGGTAAATAACTGTAAATCTTGGAGCAAAAAAATAATTTGTAGCAATCTTACATAGTAACTCTACAAATTTTGATTTCTTTAGCTGGAATGTTTAACCTTTTATAAATTTCAAATCACACCTACCAAAATAAATACTTGTGGCATGCCAACTAATTTTAGGGATACGCCACGCTTTCCAATGATTTATCAATTTTTCTCACCTCTTCTCCAAGCGCTATGAGTGGTTGCTTTAATTTTTTATTACTTTTTCCTTCTTGGTCGTTTAACGGTTGTTTCTAAAAACATGTGTTGTTGCTTATCTACCTTGAAAAGCGTAATAAGCGCCTCGTCTGGATGATGTGGGGCACCCCAAAAGGAGTTTCACTACTTTTACGGGTAAAATGTCATGCACTCAAGGGGTTCATTGGAAAATCAGGGCGAAAAGGCATTTTGCTCGCATTTGCTTCGAAAAGATCTTTCGTAACTTTGCTCACCCGAAAGAGAACATGCAACTGGAGGTTTATTATTGGTAAGCTTGAGTTTCGCTCCAAAAAGCAAATGTGCATGGGCGAAAGTAATAGCTTGGGCAAAGACACTTTTTTTTTTAATAATTAACCTCTTTTTTTAGGGGGGTTGCTTTTCCTTTTCCATCAAGTGATTTTTCTAACTTAGGCGGACTCCTAAAAGTGGCATGTTTTGAGTCCCACTTGGCCGAAAAAAGGAAAAAGAGATCAATGCATGTTTTTATTGTTATTTTTTTTATAATTTTTTTGGGTCGGATTTTCGGGGAAGGAAAAGCAAAAAAAAAGTCAACAAGCAAGGATTTCAAGGGTGAAAAGTGTTTTCGGAAGTGAAATAACATCCGCCAAGCGAAAAGGCATTTTGGCAAATGAAAATAAGAATAAACAAAAATAAGGGGTGGGTAGGAGTGCAACCACATTTCGGAAAGCTAAAAGAAGAACAGGAAAAAGCATTAGCAAAAATCCAAAAAAAAGGGGTTCCAAGGTAAGGGTAAAAAACCACATTTCGGCCAGCAAAAAGAAGCACAGGAAAAACTTTGGTCAAAAAATAAAAAAAGAGGGGTTTGAAGGAAAGGGCAAAAAAATGTAAGACCTTGGTTTTTTTTTTTTTTTACACTTCTAGAACATTGAACCCAAAAAACATACTACACAAGTTGATATTTTTGTTTTCCAATTCTTCAAGAACTCCCTAGTTAAGCATTTTTTCCATGAAGTAGTACTCAGATGGGTGACCTCCTGGGAAGTCCCGAGTTCTAAGCACTTTTTAACCTCAATTTTTTTTTCTTTTTGTTTTTTTTTTCTTTCTTCCAGGAAGAAGGGGCAAAGAAGGCTTTTCGCTAGTGAAAACACCCCTTCATAGCGAAAAAGGATTTTGCTTCCCATCCTTAGCCATTTTTTTTAACAAAAATAAACATTAAACAAAAATATGTACATATTTACATTCATAATCTTGATTTTCACTGGTAATAGGCCTTCAAATGAAGACCATTGATCGGAATTGGCATTGCATGACCATCCATATCCTATAAATAAATTGAGTTAACTTGATTCAGACCTAAAATCTGGAAATGGCCCTCCCAAATTGCTTCGAACTTGTGATGCTTGCTAGGCTTCACCTTGTTCTCATTTCATTTTAACACTAGGTCACCTACCTTGAAAGTCTTCTAAGAAGCTTTCTTACCAAACCATTTCTTTGTCCTCTAGGCATGTTCCATGAAAGCATTGTATGATTTCTTCCTCTCTTCCTCCAACTGTAGAAGTTGAGCCAACCTCGTGCTCATAGGATCAGACTCATCATGTTCATGATACAACAAGTGCCATGACTGAAGAGCTAGAAATTCAATATTAATAGGTAACACTACTTTATAGTATACCAAGGAATAGGGGGACATCTTGATAGATTTTTTTACAAAGATATGATCGGTCCATAATTCTTGGTTCAGGAGTAAGTGCCAACTACGCTTGTTATCCCCAAGGGTTATCTTTAGAATTATTAGCAAATTCTTGTTTGTGGACTCATCCAAGTCATTCCTCTATGGATAATAGTTAGATGATATCTTCAAATAAATCCCATACTTACCCGTGAATTCGTTGATCTTGGCATCGATGAAGGGAGTTCCATTGTCTGTTATGATTGTATTTGGTATACCAAAATGAGTGATTTACCCCTCAAGAAAAGTGATAATTGTTGCTTGATCCACCTTCTTGGTTGAAATTGCTTTTGACCATCTGGTAAAATAGTCGGTCATAGTCAGGATTTATTTGTGTCCAGCATAGGAATTAGGATCAATGACCCCAATAAAGTCTAAGCCCCATTGCTGAAATGGTGCTTCTACTTAAATTGGATGAAGAGATAATGATGCATTTTTGCTTCTGTCGACATGTCTCTGGTACTTATCGCAATTTTGACTGAATTTGAAAGTATTTGTAAAGAGAGTAGGCCAAAAATAACCCATTTTAATAATATTCAATGTCATTGATCTCCATGCATAATGGCCTCTTGATAGACCAGAGTGAAACTCCTCTAGGATTCCTTGTTTCTTTGACTCTCCAACACACTTGAGAAGTGCCCCATCATTATTTTTATGGAACAACCCATTCGACAACATCACGTACCTAAGGGTCTAAATTCTGAATCTCCTTCTTTGTGAGGCATTAAGGTGTGGAGGACATCTTCCTGATTGGAAATATTTGACAAGGTCCTCTATCCAATCATGATCGCTTATAGAGTGATTAACAAAATTACTTGTTGAACCTTCAAATTGATAAATCATGGATTCAGATGCAACGCTGTTTGCAAGCTCTTGATATAATGCTTAGCCTCAAACCAGCTTGGTTGGACAGATTTCGATGTTGTACTCTGGATTTTAGAGATCCAACCAGCTCTCTTGTCCCCAAGATCTCCTTGAATGATGAAACTCTGAACGTCTAGATGAACAAAATAAACTATTGTTTTGCTTTGAGAAATAAAATATCAAAACTTTTTCAAGGATTTCATCACCACATATACTTTCTTTTCAATGAAATTTTATTTTTCTTCATGCGGTTGGATGACTTGACTCAAGAAAGCAATCAGTCGCTCATATCCATCATCTCCCTTCTACATAAGCACTGTTGCATAGCTCTCTTGATCACCAACGGTATATAGAATAAAAAATTTTGAGTAGTCAAGATTCACCAAAATCGGAGCTTAAGCAATTCTCTCTTTTATTTCTTTGAATGCTTGCCTCTTCTGCTCAGTCCATTTTGAACTTAGAATTCATTTTTAATAGCTCTATCATTGGATTTACCACTTGAGCAAAATCTACCACAAACTTTCAAATAAAGTTGATTTACCCGAAGAATGATTGCAAATCCTTCTTGTTGGTTGGCAATGGAAGCTTCAAGAGCACTTTAGCTCTAGATGGATCAATCACCAAATATTCTTTCGAAATAACATGTCCTAGGAGCTTTCCTTCTTTTACCACAAATATGGACTTATTCGGATTGATTGATATTTCAAACTCCCAACACTTCTCGAAAACTTGTCTCGGATGTAGACTATGCTCCTCCATGTTGTGAGAGAAAACAATTAACACATCCAAATAAATCACAATAATGTGGTTCAACAACTCACTAACAGCTACGTCCATCACCCTCTAGAAAGTTGTACCAGCATTTGAGAGACCAAAAGGCATCCGTTGATAAGCAAATGTTCCCCATTTTGTGGTGAACGCCATTTTATATTGGTCTTCATCCTTGACCCAAATTTGGTTATAGTCGAAGAATCCATCTAACAGAGAGAAGCTTTGAGCACCAGCAACTACATGAATAATATGATCAATTTGTGATAGCGGATAGTGATCATTTAGAGACGCCTGGTTTAAATTTTGAAAATCCACACACAGGCAAATATCTCCATTTTTCTTTCTTATGGGGACTAGATTTGCTACCCAAGTGGAGTGCTTAATAGGGTAGATAATTTTGGCTTCCAACATCTTCAATAGCTTTGCTTTCATCAGGGTTTCAATCTTAGGATTGATCTATCTCTACTTTTTCCTGAAGGCTTTCACTCCTTCCTGCAACTCAATGGTATGCTGGATCACATCTTTATTGTAGCCTTTTAGATCCTGGTAGCTCCAAGCGACAATTTTTGGGTACTCATGACACAATTATTTAATCTACTCTAGCTCTTCCTGAGTGCAATCAGTGTCGACTTTGATTGACTTTTTGGGTCTTAACTATAGTTTAGTATACTCATTTTTGTCTACCTTGATCTTATGCTTTTTTGGTTTGTTATTTTGATCAAAGAGATGTTGGACATTTTGAGTCCTTAAGTCAAATTTGTCATTGATGTCACCAGATGGTCATCATTAAAATCAAGGAATTCAGCAGGAAACAAATGGGATAAAAATGGTTATTTGATATCCAAGAAGAAGGTCAAATATCAAGTGAATCAGTGCAAAAAGTAGAAGTTAAGGAGTTATAATATTTATTTTATAAATTATTTAAATTCAGTGATAATTTAAATTTTATAAATAAATATTATTTACGACATGGAATACAATGAGGAGGAATTTTATCAAAGGTATAATATTATAATAATGGTTATTATAATATTAAAAGTGATATGGTGAAAAACCCAAATATAACATTATAATTTTAATTATAATATTATTGGGTTTACAAAGGTCACACTTGGTTTGGGCCAATCCTCCGTCAATTTTTGACCTATTTTACCAATGGCCTAATCCTTTCATAAATCATGTGCTTAAAGGATTGTGCAAGTTTAGCCTTCAACATTTCTTATGGCAAATCTGGCTTGAACGTAATCGTAGAGTTTTCGATAAAAAAATTGTCCAACCTCAATACATTGCTAATAAAATCATCCTTTTTTCCATATAAAATGCTCTAGCTGTGCCTTTTAATCCACATCCTTGTCCTCCTTTTGAGAAATATATCTTAAAGTCCTGTAACATCAATCTTGATAACCCCAAAAGTGTTGATATTCCCAATCCTAGAAGTAATGTTAAATGGATTCCTCCTCCTAATGGTTGGGTTAAACTCAATTTTGATGGTGCAGCCAAAGGAAACCCTGGGTTAGGGGGCTGGCAGAATCCTAAGGGATCATCTAGGAAATCCTATTTTTGCCTATGTTGAACCTCTTGGTGTTATCACCAACCATATTGTTGAGGCCAAAGTTGTTTGGAGGGGTCTTCAATTTATCAAAGCTATCCCAGGAAACATAATTGTGGAAGGAGATTCATTAAATATCATTAACTACTTGAAGTCTTCTAAGCCTATTAGCTGGAGGATCAGATCAATTATTGAATATTGCAAGCAAATTCTTAAGCGACAACATAATTGCATACTCCAACATGCCTACAAAGAGGCCAATACTATTGTTGATAAGCTGGCTAACATTGGGGTTCATGCCCAAGGACTATTAACATGGACAGACAGTCTACCTGCTGAGGTGGATGACATTCTTAAAAAGGACAAATGTGGATCCATGCACCCATAGGCTCTATTTCCTATTTCAATATTATATTTTTCAAGATCCGTAAACTTTTTTGAGTAACCACTCATTCCCATCATTCCAAGGTGATTTTTCGCATGAGTTTTAATGATTTGAATCCCGTGACCCTTGATAAGTGTATTTCCTTTTTTTTGAGATCTTTCTATAGCCTCGTCATCCATGCCACCAATGCATCCATCGCTTACTTTGAGGCTTCCCACATTGCCATCAGTAAGGCCATTGAGATTCTCAAATAACACAGACACAACCTTAGCCTGTTCTTCTTTTGTGATAATTTCAATGGTTCTGCTGTTGAACCCTCCTCTGATGTTAAAGGAGGGGCTACTGAAGATGAGGTTGTAGAAATTGCAAAAGATACCTGCCTTTATGGTTTGAAGGAGATTCCAAAGGTGAAAGATACATCGAAGGATGCAGAAAAGGACGCAGTGAAGGACAATTTTTTGAATATTGATGTCCACACTTTTCTATAGCCCGACACTCTTCCTTGATGGTTTTTTCTGCTGGTCTTGATCGTTGTTTTGGGATGTTCTCCATTTCCTCTAGTTTTGTGGTGTGTTTTTGGGTCTTTGCCTAGTTGTCTCATCCTTTCTGCCTTCTGGTGTTGTTCCTTTTTGTTCCTTTGTGCTAAAGGATCGCTGGTAATCCTTCAGGTTGCTTTTTGAGTGTAATGGCTTCAGGCCTCTCAGTTTTGATGAGCTTTGCTCTATTCTTCATGTTTCTCTTTTCCTCCTCTTGTTCCTCTGAGTTCCTTTTTGTAAAATGTGACAGGGCGCCTTTCAAATGCCATTTTTGAATTAATATAATTAACTTACCAAAAAACAAAATTAATTATTTTTATAAACCCTAAGGTTGGTTTTGGAGGAAAAAATATTTCAAAGCTCAAATTTTAATGTTGATTAAACCCAAAGGCTGGGTTTAAATTAAAGCCATTCGAAGCCTTTACCGTCAACGTCATGAAAGAAAGCATGGTGAGCGCCGACGCCATTAATGCATTGGAGGAACATATAAATATGCCCAAAGTCCTACGTTTTAAATTATCCTTTCTCGAATCTAAAGTTTGGTAGCATACGAAAAGAGAGCTCATGTATTGTTGAAAACATGGCAGTGAAGTGAATAAAGGAGGAAGTCACCATCCTCAAAATTGCATTGGATAAGCATGGCCTGGTGGTAGTTTGGAAGGCACAAAGGCACTAACAGTGAGAAGGTTTGTGTTCGAATCTTCGCAGTGCATCATTTGGTGTGTTGACTGAGATGCCTAAGGTGCATGACGTTCTGCCTTAGGTAGAAGGAGACGTGAGATTGAGAAGAATGTGGTGCTTCTTTAAACTCAAACGAGTTCATGGCTTGTGTGGTGACTTTGGCCACAGCTAAGGCGCTTGTGTTGGGGCAAGGTTGAGGGTTCGATTCCCTCCAAAGGCGAGGTAAGGTTTTTGTTGGTGAAATTATTTTATCCACCTACGTTGGAGAGATAAGGGTGTTTTTGATTATTTGTTAGCCTATAGTGAAATCAAAAGGTGCTTGGTTTAATTTTTATTATTATAGGCATATGTTGGAGGAATAAGGTTTATGAGTGGTTATTATTAAAGGGGTTGGTTTTTATTAAGTGATATTATTTAAAGATTTGTTATTAGGAGTAATAAGGAGATTGTGTGGAGGCTTAATTAATATAGTGATATATTAATTCTATTTAATATTAATTTATTTTAAAGGGTTTTTCTCTTAAAGAAGACTATGATGAACGTTACTTTTGAGTTGGAGTAATAAGGTGTATTTTAGTCATATTTTGCATTGTGATTTTATTGAAGTCTTCTAACCCTTATTGAGATTGGCAAAGAGAATTTTGTGAGTGTGGCAGATTTATGAGAACAACTTCTTCACACGAAAAAGGTATGGGCAAATCCTTCTTTGGTTGAGTTGATTGAATAAAGGTTGGAGTGAAAAGGATTTGATTAAGGTTTTCTTTATGAAAGTATTTGTGTTAATGCTTCAAGGTTTTCTAGAATTAGGAGTTGTGATTAAAACCTTGTTTTATAAGCATTGTTGTTGAAGCCATTGCATTGTTGTTGAAGCCATTGGATTTTTGTGCAAAGAACTTGAACTAGGGTTTGGAAAGAACATGAGTATCATTATTATGTGAAGATTGAGTAATGAGCATTGTTTTTGAAGTGAGTTGATTGTGCAAAGAACTTGAACTAGGGTTTGGAAAGAACATGAGTATCATTGTTATGTGAGATTTGTTGTTGAGAATTATTGGAAACATTTTGAGTTGGTATTTACATTCTTGGGCTAGGGTTTGTGAGCAAGAATTGGTTCTTGAGTGATTGATTGAGTAGAGTTGATTGAACCTATTCAAGTGGATGTATGAAGTGATTGTTCAAGTTCCATGAAACAAACTATTCTACATTCTAATTTGAGTGATTTAACATTGAGTATAGAACATATTGAGCCTCTAACAATTCTCTTTATGCTTCTATAAGATTGAGTTGAGAAAGCGATAATGCATTGAGATTAGAACATATTAAGTCTCTAACAATTCTCTTTATGCTTCTATGAGATTGGATAAGTTCTATGTGTGGAATTGTTAAGCATATTTGAAGTAAGTCTTTGTGAAGACATGTGGACTAATTTTGTGTGAGCTTTTGTGAAAGCTTACAATACAGATTGGACAGGTTCTGTGTGGACCTGTTGAGCAGATTTGGACAGGTTCTATGTGGACCTATTGAGCATATTTTTTTAGGTTATGTGTGGACCTATTAAGTAGATTTGGATAGGCTCTGTGTGGACCTGTTGAGTATATTTGGACAAGTTCTGTGTGGACCTATTGAGCAGATATGAGTAGGTTCTAAGTGAACCTATTGACCAGATTTGAGAAGATTTTGAGTGGACCTATTGAGTATATTTGTGCTAGATCGATTGGACTATGTTTAGTACATAATTGAGACAAAGCTTTGGATGGGAGAGAGAAGAGAGGACAATAGTCTCCAGTAGATAGAGATACATCATCCAAAGCAGTGAGGACAGGTCTTCTGAGTGGGGATAAGAGTCTTCAATGGAGAGAGATCCACAATCCAGTGCAGTGGAGGCAAAATGCTTCTAGAGGATCACTAGCCAGAGCATAGGAGAAGGAGTTCTCTTGTGGATAGATATCCATAAACTATATTTAGAGGATTGGCATCTCCTTTGGACAGAGGTCAATGAACATTGTAATTGGGAAGGATTCCCAAGAAATTGATTGAGAAAATTTTAGTGAAATATTTTCTCCATGGAGTAGCCCACATTGGATGAACCACGTAAAAATGATGTCTCCCATGTGTGATGATTTGTGTAATGTTAACTGCTTTATTTATGCTTATGCTACTACTTGGATTAAAAAGTAAAAATTTATCATATACTTTTCACCCCCTCTCTTAGTATAAGCACATGTTCTTCAAATGGTATCAGAGCGAGTCTCTCCATGAAAATACTAACAGCTTGGAATAGGATCCTTCGATAGCACACGACTTCAGAATGTGAAGAAGAGACTATGTTTGATATAAAAGAAGAATTCTTTACTGCTCTCAAAAAATTGGAAAGACTTAGAGAGAAAAATTCAAGCTTGAAATAACAAGTTCAAGAAGATGAAGAAACAAGAATGGAACTTATACAGATTCTCAGAGTACTCAAGATTAGGGTGGAATAAGGAAAGAATATTTAGAAAGATATGACAGATCTATTGAGATCCAGGGAAACAAAATGTAAAAATTGGAACCAAAAATTGTTCTCCTAAGGAATAAAGTGGAAAGGTATCTTGATAGTATCTTGATAGTGGTTGCTCTAGTCACATGACAGGAGACAAAGACAAATTCATTGTACTAAAAGAAATAAATAGAGGATCAGTAATTTTTTGTGATAATGGATCAACAAGGATTGTTGGGAAAGGAACTCTAAGTCTAGACAATGGAAAAATAAAAACAGAGAATTTTTTGTACGTCAAAGGGTTAAAACACAATCTATTGAGTATAAGTCAACTTTATGATCAAGGATACATGGTCACCTTCCACCTAGATAGGTGTAAAATAAGGAAAATAGAAACTGGGAAAATCATTGAAAATTCAAGAAGGACCCCAAACAACTTATACATGCTCAATGAGATAAAAGGGTAAAATGCTTTCTATCACAAGAATATGAGAGTTGGTTGTGGCATAGAATATTGGGTCATTTGAATTTTGACAACATAGTCAATATAAGCAATAAACAGGCAGTTAGAGATTTACCCAAAATAAGAAGACCTAAAAACACAATTTGTGCATCCTTTCAACATGGAAATAAAACTAGGAAAACCTTTAAACCAAAAGGCTATATGTCATTTGAGCTATTGAGCCTAATACATACTGATTTGTGTGGTCCTACCAGAACATAAAGTATTCAGGGTGAGAGTTACTTCATGTTGTTTGTAGATGATTATTCTAGAATGGTTTGGGTAACCTTCCTAAAAGAGAAATCAAAGGCCTTTGAAAAATTTAAAGCATTCAAGGAATTGGTTGAAAATGAAACAGACAAAAGGATTAAATGTCTACGATCTGATAGAGGAGGATAATTTACTTCAAAGGAATTTGTAGAATTTTGTGAACAAAATGGAATCAAGAGAGAATACTCATCAGCAAGAACTCCTCAACAAAATGGAGTAGTTGAAAGAAAAAACATGACTATTGAAAACATGGCTAGAGCTATGTTAAATGAATCTAAGTTATCAAATAGTTTTTGAAAAGAAGCGGTATCCAAAACTGTATACATAATTACTAGGGCTCAATTAAGGGTAAACCGTCACTAGACTCCATATGATCTTTGGAAAGGAAGACCTACTACTGTAAAACATTTAAGAATATTTGGAAGCAAATGTTACATAAGACGAGAAGATCAAAACTTGGGCAAGTTTGATCCAAGATATGATGAGGGAATTTTTCTTTGTTATTACACAAAGAGTAAAGCCTACAGATGTTTCAACAAAAGAACACGCACTATGGTAGAAAGTATGAATATAACAATTAATGAGAAGATAGATTCCAAAGAACCAGTTCAGCAAACTGTGTACCAAGAGGATGGATATTGTCAAGAAGAATTTTGTGAGGAATCAGACAAATATGAAGAAGAAACACAAAGGCTTCTTCCTAAGAATCCTTCCAGGTATGTACAAAAACATCATCCCAAATAATAGATCATCAATAATCCAAATGAAAGATATAAAAGAAGAAGAATAATAAAACCATCTCAATAAGCAAATTTTTCGTTGCTATCTAAGATTGAGCCAAAAACTTAGGCTAGTGAGGATGAATTTTGGGTTAAAGCAATGAATGAGGAGTTGGATCAGATAGAGAAGAGAAAAACTTGGGAACTTTTTCCATGACCAAAGGACACAAATGTGATTGGCACAAAATGGGTATTCAGAAATAAGTTGAATGAAGACGAACAAGTGGTCAAAAATAAAGCAAGGTTAGTATGAAAAAGTTATGCACAAGTAGAAGGAATTGACTTTGATGAAACTTTTGCTCCAGTTGCATGACTTGAAGCTATAAGGATGTTTTTAGATTTCTCAAGTTTCAAGAACTTCAAGGTATATCAAATGGATGTTAATTCAACATTTCTAAACGGGGTTCTAGAAGAAGAAGTCTATATTGAACAACTAGAGGGATTCATACTAGCAGGTGCACCAAATCAGATATGCAAATTGAAAAAGGTATTGTATGGTTTAAAGCAAGCACCCAATGCATGTTACTCAAGATTGGATAAGTATCTTGAGGAACAGGTATTCAAAAAAGGAATAGCAGATAGTAATTTGTATATCAAAAATGAAGAAAATGATCTTCTAATAGTGGTTATTTATGTTGATGACATAATTTTTGGAGGAAACAATGATAAGATGTGAAAATAGTTTACCAAGAATATGCAAAATGAATTTGAGATGTTTATGATTGGTGAATTGTCCTTCTTTCTTGGACTTCAGATTTCATAATCAGAAACGGGAGTGTTCCTCTCTCAAGCCAAGTACATCAAGGAAATGTTAAAGAAATTCATGTTAGAAGATTGCAAACCAGTAAGTACTCCTATGGTCACAGGATGCAAGTTGAGTAAGGATGATGAATCTCCAGAGGCAGATCAAAGATTATACAGATCTATGATTGGCAGCTTATTATATGTTATAGCTACAAGACCAGACATAGTACAGTTAGTAGGATTAGTGGTAATATTTCAAGAAGCACCTAAGGAAACACATGTGGCAGTAGTAAAAATAATTTTTAGGTATCTAAAAGGGACTATGGATTTTGGGATTTGGTATCCCAAAAGTGACAATTTCACACTAACAACATATACAGATGCAGATTGGGCCAGCAACATTGATGATAGAAAAATCACAAGTGGAGGAACATTCTTTCTTGGAGAATTTCTAGTCTCTTGGTTAAGTAAGAAGTAGGTTTCAGTATCTCTATCTATAGCAGAGGCAGAGTACATTACAGTAGTAGCCAGTTGTACATAGGTGTTATGGATGAAGATAACTCTAGAAGACTTCAAGATAAAGCATGATCAGCCCATTCCTATACTATGTGATAATACAAGTGCCATAAATATCTCAAAAAATTTGGTAATACACTTCAAGACAAAGCACATTCCGATTAAGTATCATTTTCTGAGAGAACACGTGACAAATAAACATGTCATATTGGAATATGTCACTACAAAGGAAAAAATAACAAATATTTTCACTAAGACACTTTCAAAGGAAAATTTTGAGTATCTTCGAGGAAAATTGGGAGTGAGACTCCCACCCCAGAATTAACCACCTCAAAAAGAGGTGGTGGAGGGGCTAAGTTAAGAGGCTCATTCCTAGCTCCGAACCCCAAAGGTGACCCTTTGCCATTGATGTCAAAGGAGGAGAGATATGTGTAATGGGGAGAGACTTGATATTTGAGAGAGCATTGAGCCAGGGGAGCAAAATAAAAATTAAGGTTAGGTTTTGGTAAGAAAAGTATGGGTTGCCATCAATAACAAAGGGGAAGATTGTTGGACATTTTGAGTCCTTAAGTCAAAGTTGTCATTGATGTCACCAGATGAAGTCATAATTAAAATCAATGAATTTAGTAGGAAATAAAGGGGATAAAAATGGTTATTTGATATCCAGGGAGAAGTTCAAATATCAAGTGAATCAGTGCAAAAAGTAGAAGTTAAGGATTTAAAATATTTATTTTACAAATTATTTAAATTCGGTGAGAATTTAAATTTTATAAATAAATATTATTTAAGGCATGGAATACAATGAGGAGGCATTTTATCAAAGGTATAATATTATAATAATGGTTATTATAATATTAAAAGTGATATGGTGAAAAACCCAAATAAAACATTATAATTTTAATTATAATATTATTGGGTTTACAAAGGTCAAAATTAATTATTTTTATAAACCCTAAGGTTGGATTTTGGAGGGAAAAATATTTCAAAGCTCAAATTTTAATGTTGATTAAACCCAAAGGTTGGGTTCAAATTAAAGGCATTTGAATCCTTTACCATCGACATCATGGACGAAAGCATGGTGAGCATCGACATCATTAATGCATTGGAGGAGCATATAAATATGCCCAAAGTCCTAAGTTTTAATTATCCTTGCTCGAATCGAAAGTTGGTGGCATGCGAAAAGAGAGCTTGTGTATTTTTGAAAACGTGGCAGCAAAGCGAATAAGGGAGGAAGTCACCATCCTCAAAATTGCATTGGGTAAGTGTGGCCTAGTGGTAGTTTGAAAAGTGCAAAGACGTTGGCAGCGACAAGGTTTGTGTTTGAATCTCCGTGGTGTATCATTTGGTGTGTTGATTGAGGCGTCCAAGGTGCATGACCTTTTGCCTTAGGTGAAACGAGACGTGATATTAAGAAGCATGTGGTGCTTCTTTAAACTCAAACGAGTGCGTGGCTCGTGCGACGACTTTGGCTATGGCTAAGGGGCTTTTGTTGGGGCAAGGTTAAGGGTTTGATTCCCTCAAAAGGTAAGGTAAGGTTTTTTGTTGGTAAATTTATTTTATCTGCCTACGTTGGAGAGATAAGGGTGTTTTTATTGTTTTTTATCCTATAGTGAAAACAAAAGGTGATTGGTTTAATTTTTATTATTATAGGCATATGCTGAAAGAATAAGGTTTATGAGTGGTTATTATTAAAGGGGTTGGTTTTTATTAAGTGATATTATTTAAAGATTTTTTATTAGGAGTAATAAGGAGATTGTGTGGAGGCTTAATTAATATAGTGATATATTAAGTCTATTGAGCATTAATTTCTTTTAAAGAAGACTTTGATGAACGTTACTTTTGAGTTGGAGTAATAAGGTGTATTTTAGTCATATTTTGCATTGTGTTTTTATTGAAGTCTTCTAACCCTTATTGAGATTGGCAAAGAGAATTTTTGTGAGTGTGGCAGATTTATGAGAACAACTTCTTCACACAAAAAGGTATATGGGCAAATCCTTCTTTGGTTGAGTTGATTGAATAAAGGTTGGAGTGAAAAGAATTTGATTAAGGTTTTCTTTTTTAAAGTATTTGTGTTAATGCTTCAAGGTTTTCTGGAATTAAGAGTTGTGATTAAAACCTTGTTTTATAAGCATTGTTGTTGAAGCCATTGGATTTTTGTGCAAAGAACTTGAACTAGGGTTTGGAAAGAACATGAGTATCATTGTTATGTGAAGATTGAGTTATGAGGATTGTTGTTGAAATGAGTTGATTGTACAAAGAACTTGAACTAGGGTTTGGAAAGAACATGAGTATCATTGTTATGTGAGATTTGTTGTTGAGCATTGTTGGAAATATTTTGAGTTGGTATTTACATGCTTGGACTAGGGTTTGTGAGCAAGAATTGGTTCTTGAGTGATTGGTTGAGTAGAGTTGATTGAACCTATTCAAGTGGATGTATGAAGTGATTGTTCAAGTTCCGTGAAACAAACTATTCTACATTCTGATTTGAGTGATTGAACATTGAGTATAGAACATATTGAGCCTCTAACAATTCTCTTTATGCTTCTATAATATTGAGTTGATAAAGTGATTATACATTGAGAGTAGAACATATTGAGTCTCTAACAATTCTCTTTATGTTTCTATGATACTGGACAAGTTCTATGTGTGGACTTGTTAAGCAGATTTGAGGTAGGTCTTTGTGAAGACTTGTGGGCTGATTTTGTTTGAGCTTTTGTGAAAGCTTACAATACAGATTGGACATATTTTGTGTGGATCTGTTGAGAAAATTTGGATAGGTTTTGTGTGGACCTACTGAGCATATTTGATTAGGCTCTATGTGGACCTATTGAGCATATTTGATTAGGTTCTGTGTGGACCTATTGAGAATATTTGGATAGGTTTTGTGTGGACCTGTTGAGCAGATTTGGACAGGTTCTGTGTGGACCTATTGAGCATATTTGAGCAGGTTTTGAGTGAACCTATTGAGTATATTTGAGCAGGTTCTGAGTGGACCTGTTGAGTAGATTTGTGCTAGATCGACTAGATTATGTTTAGTACAGAATTGAGACAAGGCTTTGGAGGGGATAGAGTAGAGAGGATAGTAGTCTCTAGTGGATAGAGATCCATCATCCAGGGTAGTGAGAACAGGTCTTCTGAGTGGGGACAAGAGTCTTTAGTGGAGAGAGATCCACAAGCCATTGCAGTGGAGGTAGAAGTCTTCTAGAGGATCACCAATTGAGCAGAGGAGAAGTTCTCCTGTGGAGAGAGATCCACAAAATAGATTTAGGGGATCAACATCTCCTTTGGACAGAGGTCCATAAATATTGTAATTGGGAAGGATTCCCAAGAAATTGATTGAGAAAATTTTAGTGAAATATTTTCTCCGTGGAGTAGCCCACATTGGGTGAACCACATAAAAATGATGTCTTTCATGTGTGTGATGCTTTGTGTAATGTTTACTACTTTATTGATGTTGATGCTACTACTTGGATTAAAAAGTAAAAATTTTTATCATATACTGTTCACCCCCCTCTCAGTATAAGCACATGTTCTTCAAGAGACTCTCCAGTGTAATCAACCCTTTTGAAATATGGTTACTCCACAACTGGATCAAACCCTCAGCTTCTTTATCATCAAGTGTTATTTCTTTCACATTACTCTCTTTTCAATAAATTAATAATCTGCTCATCACTTTCGAACACTTGCTAGTAGATATTTTTTTCAGGGATCGAAGGTCTATAAACTAACCTCATAGTCTTGGGATTTCTCACCACATGTTCAATTGGAGAAAAATTAGCGCCAAGGGATGCCAAGATATTTGCACGTTTGTTATGTTCTCACAATATCGCTTGAGTTTTCAATATTGTATAAGCCTCGAAGAGATACCAAACCTTATTACGGTACGTCTTTAGGTAATGTTGCTTGGAAACACACTTACTGGTCACCTGATTAATTATTAGCTCAGAATCTTCAAAAATCTATAGTTGTTTGATTTTGAGCTTCTCTACCTTTTTTAAACCCAAGTAGAGTGCTTCATATTCAGCGGTGTTGTTCATACAACTCCAGGTCAATCAGTAATAGTATGTCTTTTGTATGCCAGGGGGAGAAACGAGAATGATCCCTACTCCTGCACCATTCTTGCATCTAGCACCATCAAAGAACAACTTCCATAATTGATCAGGAACAAGATCTTCATCATCAAACACCTTCGCTTCAACCTTTTAAGGCTTTGTAATGGTGTATCAACCAATTTTGGTCTTCATCATGGCATTAAAATAAAGCATTGAAAACTCATA
The DNA here is from genome assembly GCA_028583015.1 of Wollemia nobilis. Taxonomy (NCBI): domain Eukaryota; kingdom Viridiplantae; phylum Streptophyta; class Pinopsida; order Araucariales; family Araucariaceae; genus Wollemia; species Wollemia nobilis. The sequence continues at coordinate 3,284,276 of JAQPPZ010016964.1, forward strand.
TTCTATTCGAAGCTCATCCAAAACTTCTTCCATAAAATCTAATTCCTCCAATTCTTCGATCATCAAGTTGATAGAATTCATGGGTTTATCTTCTTCAATTTTCTCTATGTGATAAGTTGAAGGCTTATAAATTTGGATTCTCTGCCCCTTGACAAGAATATCCAAATAAGAATAGTACAAAGAAAGGTAGCCTCCCAACTTGGCAGTAAACTCCTATGATAGGCACATGTTGAGGTACGACTCTAGATCTACCACAACCACCTCTTGGATCATAGTGGTCTGAGGTAGTTTATACATCACAATAGGGATATATTTGATGATCCCGCTATACTCATATGGGTCTCATATAATTGCAATATTCCAAGGCTGCTCCTTGTATATTCCATACCCATAACGTAGAAAACTGCATTTGGCATGACAATCATTGCAGCACCAAAATCGATCATGCAATTGTGCACAATATAGCCTTCCATATTGAGAGACAAGTAGAAATGGGTGGCCTATTTTTTCCAGTGGTAGAATTTTTCAGTGTTTGAGCTAACACTGTCTGAGCCATATTCTTCCCCTTATCTCTGACAAAATTTAGCGATTCTTACAACAATTCCATTTGTCAGAGCAATTGCAGTGCATCAGAGAGACTTACCTTGGCTGGAATCCTCTTCAACTCTTTGACAATGTTATACATGGATGTATCGAACTATTTGCCTTTATTGGTAGCCTCATATCTACTCTAATATTGTTATGTAGCCTCTACCCTCTAAAACTTGGTCAAGGATATGTATTTGAGCTTTTCCTTGGCCTGTTCCTTCGTTTCAGCTTTCACTTGTGAAGTTGAAGCTTTTGCTTGCAATCTATATTTTTCTCATGGAGGTAAAAGATCTTTTAGCAGGACAAGTGCATCTAGCTTGGGTGACAGAACAATTGCCTTAATTTACACTCATTTTTTCTCACCTTTCATCTTTTAGTCAGGAGGTATCTTTAGGGGCTCCATATCAACTGGGTCCATGGTAACAGGTTTTCTTCCAAATCTCGTAAGAACTAAAACTTGTTCCTCATAAGGGACCATGAAATTATGATTGACTTTTGTGATCATGTTGATTTGACTACTGGAAGAACTTTTTGCCAATGTTTGCATGTATTTTAGGTGGATCATACAAGTTTTCTTGCCATGCGGATCATTGCACATAGAGCACTATGCTTTGTCTGATGTGCCAACTTCTTCATTTGTCAACACCATCAGATTTCTCTCAGGCACCTTGTTGGTTGAAGTTGCTTGCTCCTTGGTGATCGACGATATTTGAAATCTCCTAGGTTGAAAATCTCTTTCAGATTGCTTCCTCTTAATAATTGTGATCTCATTACCCATCTCTCTTATGGCCAAGTTCATTCATTGCATCTCCTTAAGTAACTTCTCTAAGGGATAAGGGTTTGAGGGTGTTGGAGGAGCAGGTAATGGAAGTGGTACAGGCAGAGATGGTACTTATGGAAATGGGATCGAAGCGGGTAACTGTGGAATGGTTGGAGCGGGTAGTTGAGGGACAGAAACTATCATCATGGTTTTTGATGAACTTGGACTCCATGAAGGGATTGGGTAAATCGGGGACATGGGTAAGGGCTAAGAAGATGGATTAGCATCCAAATACTATGGGAGATCAAGAAAAATAGGCATCACCATTTTTAGTGGAAGCTTACCAATAGCAATCAGATCGGCTTCAGCCTTTTGTGTAGCAAAATACAGATCAAAAAATGTGTTGAAATTGGACTGTTGGATGGCCATACTAATATCATAGTTGAAAGATCGTAGGTAGTAGAACGTAGCTTGATTAGGAGTTGATCGGAGACCATCAAGAACCCTCAACCAAGTTCGGGTGAACCTGAGGTTGAAGTCCATAATTTCCTCCTACAAATACCTCTAAATGGTGGTAAATTTATGCAATAGAGAGAATAGATGCGCTTGTTTGTTGAAATATTTGATCAACAATTCAACAAATTGGTCCCATGTGGTAATGGTGGTAGGCTATAATGATAGATATTAGTAAAGAAACTTACCTCTAAGAGATAGCAAAAGTAATATTACCATGATATCCTCATCGGTGATGCTATGGATCATTTCCAAAGCAGCCACATCTTGGACATGCTCATAAGTTGTCTTCCCCATACCATTATAAGTGGGCAAAGCCTTCATTGCTGCTTGTGAAATTGGGTTTTGAGCTTGCGGGTTCAAAGGTCTAGAGTGATTCCATGCTGGGAACTGCCTTGGTGATTGTGATGGTATATTTTGAGCCATTTGAATTGGAGTGTTTTTTTTGGGAGGAGGGAAACTAGCGGTTGTGCTAACAGGACTTGAAATGGAGAACACACTAGCAAACTGAGAAGATGTTACAGTTGATGGGCCAGCCGAAGTGACTAACCTATGTTGGACATTTTGAGTAGATGAGTTGTCATTGATGTCAAGAGTGAGTGGTCATTAATGTCAAAAGTCAGTTTTAGTGATCAGTGCAAGGAGAAGCAGTTCTGCAATCAGTGCAAAAATAAGAGTCCCTCTTTAGTTGGTCAAATCCAGTTTCAGGCAGTCAGATGTGGTCCAAAGCGCAAAGAAGAGGCCCAAGCAAATAATAATATAATACTTTATTATAATATTCAAAAGAGAAATTTAAATTAATTAATATAATTTAATTATAAATTAATTTAATTAACATCCAAAGTTATTTAAGTTAATTATAATTTAATTTTATTTTAATTATAAATTAATTTATATTAATAACCCTAAAGAGGGTTATAAGGTTAAAATAAAAATTGAATTTCAAATTTGATTCAAGCGCCGACGTTTATGGCACAAAAGGCTTCGTGTATAAAATGTGGCAAGAACCTTTGCCATTACTCCCGAATAATCATTGATCGAATTCCTATGCTCCATTGTATTTGTGCGCAAAAAGAGAAATATATTTTATGTTTTTTGAAATGTCTTCAATGGCATAGGTGTAACAAATAGGAGTGAGGCTCCTTGTACCACACACAACACTGTGTAGCATAGGTGGCAACAACGGATGTGCTAAGTCGTGTGGCAGGCAAGGTGTGTAAAGTTCGAATCTCATTGGGTTCATTTTGCAAGGAAGAGAGGGAAGTTTTTATTTTTGAGAAGCGTCAATCGAAGGGATAAAGGAAGGCTTGTGCCTTCCCTTCCCTGTGGAAGCGCTTAGCCCATGTGGTGGGAGAGCGCCTTGATAAGGTGCTTGGCGTAGAGTGGCTTGCGTTCGAAACCCACCGAGGCCTTTTTGGTAGTGAAAGGTATGCGCTGATGTCATTTATTTTGGTCGCTTGATTATTTCGGATGGTCGCTTGATTATTTCAAATGTGCTAAGGTTGAGAAAAATAAAATATTTTGATGCTTGTAAAGCTTAATTTTTTCCTGAATTAAATTTGGACATTGAGTGTTTTGAGGGAGATAAAATGGCAGGCAGATATTGTTTTGAAAGGTTAATTTTTGGAGATTGATTAATTAAAATTGGAGATTATAAGGAGCAATTGAGTAATTATTTTTATGTGTGATTTGATGATTGCTAATTTCAAGAAGGAGTAATAAGGTGTATTTGAGTTTGATTATTTTTGTAATTGAGAAATATTGTTGAGAGAATGTTAGTGTGATATTTTGTCATCTAACCATCGAAATTGGCAAAGAAGAAAATTATGTTTAAGACAGGTTTTAAGAGCACTTCTACATCAAACAAAAAGGTATGGGCACATCTTCCTAGTGAGTGATTGTTGAATGTTGTGAATGCTAAGTTGGAGTGAAAAGGGTTGTTTGATAAGCATTGTTGAATTTGGTTTTTCTTGAATGAAAATTGATTCTATAAACCTTGTTTTATAAGCATTGTTGGAAATATTTAGTAAAGTTTTTATATGCTTGAGCTAGGGTTTGTGCAAATAACACGAGTATCATTGTTATGTGAGTTAAGCATTGTTGTTGAAGTGATTGGTTGAGTGAAGAACTTGAACTAGGGTTTACAAAGATCATTAGTATCATTGTTATGTGAGTTAAGCATTGTTGTTGAAGTGATTGGTTGAGTTAAGAACTTGAACTAGCGTTTGCAAAGATCACAATTATCATTGTTATGTGAGGATTGCTTGATAAGCATTTTTGTTGAAGTGGTTGGTTGAGTGAAAGTGTTTGAGCTTAGTTGAGTGGATGTGTTGAAGAGATAGTTCAAGTTCTGTGAAATAAATTATTCTATATTCTAAATTGATTTGAGAAAGAGGTTGAGTGTTTGTGAATGTGAAACATATTGAGTCTATAACAATTCTCTATATGTTTCTGTAATAAAAAGAGATATTGAAAGTGATTAAGCATTGTGGTGAATGTGAAGCATATTGAGTCTCTAAAAATTCTCTATATGTTTATGTGAGATTGGACAAGTTCTAGTGAGGACTTGTTGAGTAGATTTGAGGTAAGTCTTAGAGAAGACTTGTGGACAGATGTGGACAGATTTGTGTGAGATTTTATGGAAGCTTACAATACATTTTGAGGATAGATATTGAGAGCAGATTAGACAAGTTCTAGTAAGGACTTGTTGAGCAGATTTGGACAAGTTCTAGAGAGGACTTATGGAAGTGTGAGCTTTTGTGGAAGCTTACAAGGCATATTTGAGATAAGTCTTTGAGAAGACTTGAGAGCAGATTTGATTGATTGATTTTTTCAAACCTTGAGTTAAGGTTTGGGGTATATCTAGCAGAGTTGATTTGTGATTGAGTCAAGTTTTGCGTTAAGGCTTGAGGACAAATTTGTGCTAGATTGAAGGACTATGTTTAGTACAGACCAAAGATAGATATTGAGCAGATTTGTGCTAGACCGAAGGACTGTATTTAAAGTAGATTTAAGGACAGAGTTTGGTGTAGATTTGAGGATAGGTTTGTACCAGATCATAGATAGAGATTGAGTAGATTTGTACTAGATGGAAGGAATTTGTTTTGTGTAGATTTGAGATAGAGCTTTGGAGGTGACAGAGTATAGAGGATGACAATCTCTAGTGGATAGATATCCATTATCCATGGTAGTGAGGATAGGTCTTCTGAGTGAGGACAAGAGTCTTTAGTGGATAGAGATCCATTAGCCAATATAGTGGAGGCAACAGTTCTTCTAGAAGATCACTAGCCAGAGCAGAGGGGAAAGGAGTTCTCTTGTGGATAGAGATCCATGAACTTGATTAGGGTATTGGTGTCTCCTTTGGACAGAGGTCCATAAACATTATAATAGGGAAAGGATTCCCAAGAGATTGATTGAAAAAAATTTAGTGAAATATTTTCTCCGTGGAGTAGCCCACATTGGGTGAACCATGTTAAATTGGTTTCTCTATTGTGTATGGTAATTTATGCATTGTTTTGATTACTACTATTGATATTGTTATCTATACATTGCATAATATTGATTGGGAAATAAAATTAAAAAGTGGTCTTATATTTTTCACCCCCTCTCAGTATATAAGCTTATGTTCTTAAATTGGTATCAAATCAGGTTCCTTCGGAAGATTTTAATAGCTTGAAGAAAAATATTACAAGAACATAATGGATTCTAAGAATGGGTCCTCAAATAATTCAACTCTAGTATTTTATGGAAGCGATTATATATTTTGAATTATGATAATGAAGATTCACCTGATGGCACTTGGCAATGAAATTTGGGAAGCAGTTGAAAATAGATACATACCACCAGCTACCCCACCTTCAGATAAAGATGGTAAGCTTCTACATCATTACAATTCAAAAGCAATGAATGCAATTTTGAGAGGTTTGCATAGAACACATTTCATAAAAGTTATTCATTTTAAAGATGCAAAAGGAATTTGGGATAAGTTGCAAAGAATATATGAAGAAGATAAAAGTGTCAAAAAGGTAAAGATACGAAATCTCAAAGGACAATTTGAAGAATTAAGAATGAAGGATGAGAAAAACATTAGTGCTTATCTACTTTGTGTAGACGGGGTTATTAATGTCATGCAAGAACTTGGATTTGAGATTGAAGAATCTGATGTTTGTGATAAGATCTTAAGATCTCTCCCAAAAAGGTTTAGTGAAAATATCTCTGCTATAGAGGAGTCAAAAGATAGTGATTCTTTGACAAGATATGTATTACTTGGTATTCTTACAGCTTTTGATATGAGAACAAAATAGGAACCTAATATCTAGAAGGAATCAGCCTTCAAAGCTACTAAAAATACAAAGGGTAAGAAGTCAGATTCAAGCAATGAGTCATCTAGTGATGAAGAAGCAAATTATGGCAAAAATAATAAGGATTCAATAATATTTAAAGATGTAAAATATATTAGATGTTTCAACTATGGAAAGTATGGTCACTATGCAACTGATTTTCAAGAAGCTAGAAATAACAATGATGAAGAAAAACAGGATCATAAGAACATGGAATCAAAAAAATACAGGTACCAAAATAAATGCAAGGATGGACAAGGCAAACAAGGAAAGAAGTTCTTTCAAAGATAAAAGAGGAGTTACTATGCAGACAAAGAAAGTAAGTACTCAAGTGATAGTGATAAAATTTTCTCATATAATGATAGATATGAAGTTCTATTTCTGATAGAAGTTAATAAAACATCACCAATAATTCTCAAGTGTTTTAGATGTGGTAACCTTGGAAATCTTGAAGATAGTTGTACAAAGAGTGGTTTCAGTTTCAATGATGATGCATATGAAGATATATTTGAAGTACTAGAAGAGAATATTCTAATGGCACAAGAAGAAGGAGATGATCCTATAGAAGACAAGTCAAAAAAGAATGAAGATGTTTTTAAAGGAAAACAAATAGAGGAAGAATCAGAGAAAGGAGAAGTTGATATTGAGGTAGCTTATTTATGCTCTTGACACATTAAAGAAGGTAAGAAAACAAAACTCCCAACTTAATTTTTATTTTCAAGAATATGATGAAGAGAGAGGAAAGCTTATAGAGGATCTAAATAAGTCAATGGCTAAGACAAGGAAGTTCAAAGATAAGCTAGAAGTAAAGTCTTAGAATGTGAAAGGTTAGAACAAGAAGTAGCTCTACTAAGGGAAGAAATAAAAGAATCTAAGGATAGGTTATACAGGTTTGGAAAAATCTCAAAGAATTTGGATAAGATTATCAAGTCACAAAAGCCTACATCAAGCAAAACAGGTCTTAGTTTTGAACAGGTATAAAATAAACAAGAAGATGTGTCAACCTCAAGTTTTGGAGAAGAAGAAAATTTAGAAGAAGACAGTGTAAGCAAAAGTGAGAATTTTGAGGATGAGTTGGACCACAGAAAGTTCAACAAGGAAAAGAACAATGCAGAAAAGAGGAACATATGGAACAGGAACCAACACAGGGTAAAAGAGACTAAAATACCAATGAGGTCAAGGCAAGGAAATTTTAATGGATGATGTTTCTCATGTCACAGATTTTGGCACAAGGCTTCGTAGTGCAGGACACATGAAAGACAGGAATATGAGAACCTCAGAAACAGGTAGTCTTTTCATGGGTATTTCTACTCATGTAATCAGTTTGGTCACAAGGTAATGAATTGTAGGGTCCATGAAATGAATAGATATGACTTCACCAAAAGAGACCCCAAGACATTTGCACCTCCAAGGAATAACAATATTAAGTGTTACAAGTGCAATAATGATGGGCATACAACAAAGTGGTGTAGAGAAAAATTTCCAAAGACAAGCATGAACAGGAATAGTTAGAGGAATCAGAATCATCAGATGAGAATGAAAGTGGACAAAGGTAAAGATCAGTGCTTGTTGGGAGTAGAAACACTCCCACCCCAAAATTAACCACCTCAAGAGGAGGTGGGGGAGGGGTTATGCGAAGAGACTTGTTCTTAGCCTTGAGCCCCAAAGGTGGCCCTTTGCCATTGATTTCAAAAAGGGAGAGATTTGAGTAAGGGGGAGATATTTGATTTAAGGATAGAGCATTGAGTCAGGGGATCAGTTTCCCAGGGGGAGCTAAACAGGAAAAAGGTTAAGAAAATGGTAAAAGGTAATTGGGTTGCCATCAATGACAAAGGGAGATATTGTTGGACATTTTGAGTAGATGAGTTATCATTGATGTCAAGAGTGAGTGGTCATTAATGTCAAAAGTCAGTTTCAGTGAGCAGTGCAAGGAGAAGCAGTTCCACAATCAGTGGGAAAAGAAGAGTCCGCCTTCAGTTGGTCAAATCCAGTTTTAGGTAGTCATATGTGGTCCAAAGTGCAAAGAAGAGGCCCAAGAAAATAATATTATAATACTTTATTATAATATTCAAAAGAGAAATTTAAATTAATTATAAATTAATTATTATAATTTTATTATAAATTAATTTATTAATTAATTTAATTAACTTCCAAAGTTATTTAAGTTAATTTTAATTTAATTTTACTTTAATTGTAAATTAATTTATATTAATAATCCTAAAGAGGGTTACAAGGTTAAAATAAAAATCAAATTTCAAATTTGATTCAAGCATCGACATTTATGGCACAAGAGGCTTCATGTATAAAAGGTGGCAAAAACCTTTGCCATTAATCCCAAATAATCATCGATCGAATTCCTATGCTCCATTGTAATCGTGTGCAAAAAGAGAGAAATTTTACATTTTTTGAAAGGTCTTCCATGGCAGAGGTGTAACAAATAGGAGCAAGGCTCCTTGTACCATGCATAGTGCTATGTAGCACAGGTGGCAACGATGGATGTGCTAAGTCGTGTGGCAAGCAAGGCGTGTAGGGTTTGAATCCTATCGAGTTCATTTTGCAAGGAATAGAGGGCAATTTTTATTTTTGAGTAGCGCCGAATGAAGGGATAAAGGGAGGCTTGAGCCTTCCCTTCCCCATGGAATCGCTTAGCCCACATGGTGGGCTAGCGTCTTGATAAGGCGCTCGGCGAATATTGGCTTGTGTTTGAAATCCACCAAGGTCTTTTTGGTAGTGAAAGGTATGCGTTAATGTCATTTATTTTGGTCACTTGATTATTTTGGATGGTCACTTGATTATTTCGAATGTGCTAAGGTTGAGAAAATAAAATATTTTTGATGGTTGTAAAGTTTAATTTTTGCCTAAATTAAATTTGGACATTGAGTGTTTTGAGGGAGATAAAAGGGTAGGCAGATATTATTTTGAAAGGTTAATTTTTACAAATTGATTAATTAAAACTGGATATTATAAGGCGCAATTGAGTAATTATTTTTATGTGTGATTTGATGATTACTAATTTCAAGAAGGTGTAATAATATGTATTTGAGTTTGATTATTTTTGTAATGAGAAATATTGTTGAGAGAATTTTAGTGTGATATTTTTTTCATCTAATCATTGAAATTGGCAAAGAAGAAAATTGTGTTTAAGATAGGTTTTAAGAGCACTTCTACATCAAACAAAAAGGTATGGGCACATCTTCCTAGTGAGTGATTGTTGAATGTTGTGAATGATAAGTTGGAGTGAAAAGGGTTGTTTGATAAGCATTGTTGATTTTGGCTTTTCTTGAATGAAATTTGATTCTAGAAACCTTGTTTGATAAGCATTGTTGGAAATATTGAGTAAAGCTTTCATATGCTTGAGCTAGGGTTTGTGCAAAGAACATGAGTATCATTGTTATGTGAGTTAAGCATTGTTGTTGAAGTGATTGGTTGAGTGAAGAACTTGAACTAGGGTTTGCAAAGATCATGAGTATCATTGTTATGTGAGTTAAGCATTGTTGTTGAAGTGATTGGTTGAGTGAAGAACTTGAACTAGGGTTTGCAAAGATCATGAGTATCATTGTTATGTGAGGATTACTTGATAAGCATTGTTTTTTAAGTGATTGGTTGAGTGAAAGTGTTTGAGATTAGTTGAGTGGATGTGTTGAAGTGATAGTTCAAGTTCTGTGAAACAAATTGTTCTATATTCTAAATTGATTTGAGAAAGAGGTTGAGTGTTTGTGAGTGTGAAACATATTGAGTCTCTAACAATTCTCTATATGTTTTTGTGGTAAAAAGAGATATTGAAAGTGATTAAGCATTATGGTGAATGTGAAGCATATTGAATCTCTAACAATTCTCTATATGTTTCTATGAGATTGGACAAGTTCTAGTGAGGACTTGTTGAGCATATTTAAGGCAAGTCTTAGAGAAGACTTGTAGACATATTTGTGTGAGATTTTGTAGAAGCCAGGGTTATGCATAAGCACAAAATATCATAAATTGGCTCTATTTGGGATTTTTAAACTTTTGAAAAGGCTAATTTTGGATCCTTTCACTAGGGCCCATTCGCCCAAAAATTACAAGGTGGAAGTTTTTTTGGGGTAAATTTGCCTATCGTTGAAAATAATTAAAATATTTTTATTTTAATTTGCCGACCTCAAATTATAAATGATTTTTATTTTCCCACCCAATTTGCCTTCAAATTATAAATGATTTTGATTTTCCTGCGCAATTCGCATTCAAATTATAAATGATATTATTTTTCTCGCCCAAATTGCCTCATATACTATCTGTATATATATTATAGTGGGTACCAATAAACATACATCACTATGAAACAACAAAAAACTTGACAAGGTTGAAGAGGAGTGTCTGTCGACATAAGTTGATCGGTTGCATAGGAGTGTCGATCGATGCAAGACGATAAACATAAGCTGATCAGTTACAAAGTCGTGTCTATCAACATAATACTGTCGATTGCAGACCCGTGTGATCCAGTTGCAGAGATGTCGATCGATTGCAGAGGTGTCAATCAACATTCATCAATCGATTGCAAGGATGTATTTGTCGGTATAAGTCGATCGATTACAGAGGTTTTAATCGACATTCGACAATTGGTTGCTGAGATGTGTTTTTCGACATAAGTTGATCGATTGCAGAGCAAAATTTATGCCTCCTAGAAGTTTCCCTACAAAAGTGCACCTCTACAACCGATCGACATATGTCAATCGGTTGTAGAGGTGCACTTTTGTAGGGAAACTTCTAGGAGGCATAAATTTTGCTCCGGAGCTCCGTTTTTAATTTTTTTTTTAAAACCACCTAGCTCGATGAGATCTACTCAAAAAATGTAAGTAAAATCCTCAAAAAAATATCTAAAACTAATCGACATGTCTGCAACCAACTGAGACATCTGCAATCGATCGATTGTAGACATGTCGATCGGTTTCAAATATTTTTTGAGGATTTCACTTAGTTTTTTGAGTAGATCTCGTCGAGCTAGGTGGTTTTAAAAAAAAATTGAAAACGGAGCTCCGGAGAAAAAGTTATGCCTCCTACAAGTTTCCTTGCAAAAGTGCACCTCTGCAACCGATCGACATATGTCGATCGGTTGTAGAGGTGCACTTTTGCAGGGAAACTTGTAGGAGGCATAAATTTTGCTCTGGAGCTCCATTTTCATTTTTTTTAAAACCACCTAGCTCGACGAGATCTACTCAAAAATATAAGTGAAATTCTCAAAAAAACATCTAAAACCGATCAACATGTCAGCAATCGACTGAAACATCTACAACCGATCGGTTACAGACATGTCGATTAGTTTTAGATGTTTTTTTGAGGATTTTACATAGTTTTTTGAGTAGATCTCATCGAGCTAGGTGGTTTTAAAAAAAATGAAAACAGAGCTCGAAGCAAAATTTATGCCTCTTACAAGTTTCCCTGCAAAAGTGCACCTCTACAACCGATCGGTTGTAGAGGTGCACTTTTGCAGGGAAACTTGTAGGAGGCATAAATTTTGCTTCGGAGCTCCGTTTTCAATTTTTTTAAACCACCTAGCTCGATGAGATATACTCAAAAATGTAAGTGAAATCCTCAAAAAAATCTAAAACCGATCGACATGTCTGCAATCGACTAACACATCTGCAATCAATCGATTGCAGACATGTCGATCGGTTTCAGATGTTTTTTTGAGGATTTCACTTAGTTTTTTGAGTAGATATCATCGAGCTAGGTTATTTCGATCGATTGCAGAGGTGCACTTTTGTAGAGAAAATTTTAGGAGGCATAAATTTTGATCCGAAGCTCCGTTTTCATTTTTTTTTAAAACCACCTAGCTCGACGATATCTACTCAAAAAACTAAGTGAAATCCTCAAAAAAATCTGAAACCGATCGACATGTCTACAACCGATCGGTTGCAGATGTGTCAGTCGGTTGCAGACATGTTGATCAGCTTGATGGTTTTTTGAGGATTTTACTTAGTTTTTTGAGTAGATCTCATCAAGATAGGTGGTTTTTAAAAAAAAGAAAATTAAGCTTCGAAGCAAAATTTATGCCTCCTAGAAGATTGTCATGGCTAAAACTGATCAGTATTTTTGCAGTCGATCGGCATGGCTGCAACCAATCGATATGTCTACAACTGATCGACATGTCTACAACCGATTGATATCTCTACAACCGATTGACATGTTTGTAGCCGATCGGCATGCCTACAACCAATCGAATTTTACGTCTTAGACCGGTTGTCATAAATCGTAAAGGCTAAAAGCCTTTCTTATCGGCCTAAATCCTTTAATTTTGCAAACCGATATTCATGGCCCCAAACACAAAAAAAATCACCATGGTTTGAAATTTTTTGGAGAAAAATAATTGCAATTCGCCACGGTTTGAAAATTTTTGGAGAAAAATAATTGGAATTCGCCATGTATACTTCTCCATATTTTGCCGGGATTCTAAGACAATTCACCTTCAATTTATAAATAGATTTTGGGGTCAAACCCATTATGCATAACCCTGGTGGAAGCTTACAATACAGTTTGAGGACAGATATTGAGAGCAAATTGGACAAGTTCTAGTGAGGACTTGTTGAGCAGGTTTGGACAAGTTTTGGAGAGGACTTGTGGACAGATTAGTGTGAGCTTTTATGGAATCTTACAAGGTAGGATTTGAGATAAGTCTTTGAGAAGACTTGAGAGCCGAGTTGATTGATTGATTTATTCAAACCTTGAGTTAAGGTTTGGTGTAGATCCAGCAAAGTTGATTTCTGATGAGTCAAGCTTTGTATTAAGGCTTGAGGACAGAGATTGAGGACAGATTTATACTAGACCAAAGGATTGTGTTTAGTGCAGACCAGAGACAGAGATTGATCAAATTTGTGCTAGACTGGAGGACTATGTTTAGTGCATATTTGAGGATAGAGTTTGGTGTATATTTAAGGATACGTTTTTACCAGACTAGAGATAGATATTGAGCAGATTTGTACTAGACCTAAGGACTGTGTTTAGTGCAGATTTGAGATAGATATTTGGAGGTGATAGAGTATAGAGGATGACAGTATTTAGTGGATAGAGATCCATTAGCTAGGGCAATGAGGATAGGTCTTCTAAGTGAGGATAGGAGTCTTCAGTGGATAGAGATCTATTAGCTAGTGCAGTGGAGGCAATAGTTCTTCTAGAAGATCACTAGCTAGAGTAGAGGGAAAAGGAGTTCTCCTGTGGATAGAGATCCACGAACTTGATTAGGGGATTGGTGTCTCCTTTAAACAGAGCTCCATAAACATTGTAATACGAAAAGGATTCCCAAGATATTGATTGAGAAAATTTTAGTGAAATATTTTCTCCGTGGAGTAGCCCACATTGGGTGAACCACGTTAAATTGGTGTCTCTATTGTGTATGGTGATTTGTGCATTTCTTTGATTACTATTGTTGATATTGTTATCTATACATTGCATAATATTGATTGGAAGAGAAAATTAAAAAGTGGTCTTATATTATTGACCCCCCCTCTTAGTATAATCTTGTGTTCTTCAACCTAGGATGTGCTCCAAAAATTTAGGTGTCAAGTTCATAAAACTCAATGGGATATTTTGGATTTTTGGCCTTCGATATTGTGATCATGAAGGAAATCTTTCGCTCACTTCACGTTTGGAGGCTTCTTGGTAAAGCAAAGTTGCTAGATGTTATAATCATATAGTATAAAGGTGAACATCAAACCTTAATATTGTCCAAAGTGAAACTTTTCTAGAATCCCACTAGGCATGCCAAAAACTATTGGTCATGAATATACCTAAGTACAAAATATCATTTATGCACCCTATACCCTACCAACATTGAAAGACCAAAGGAAAGAGATGTCCTTCGCGCCAATCTCTAGAGAGGGATGGTTCTCGTACTAAAACTACTAATCAGTTTAAATATTAAGGTTACAGGAAAGAAATGGGAAATATGGCTATAAGCAGGATATGAAAAGTGAAGATAAACTAACAACAAAAATTCACAAGCATTAATTAGCATATAACAGAAATAAAGGTATAAGAACCACTCATATTTTTCCAAGATAACCTCCAAAAATAATTTCAATATTCACTCTCTTAAAATAAGTAATTAAATCTAGACGTAGAATTTAAAATCAGCAAATAATGGACATGAACGTGATCAAAAATGACAAGCAGAAAGATATCAAACACAAAACTATTCAAGGAACCCTAAGCCAAATGTCTTTCTATTTATGTAGAAAACTTAAAGTGTTTTTCTATAGAGTGTCTATCCTCCTTCATTACATCAAAATGCTTAGTATTTATAGAGGGTTGCACCTATGTAATTAAATGCACATTAAAACAAAATGTTGGCTAGTCAAGGGCCAAAAAACAACAATTCCTCCTTGGTAATAGCAATGAACCAATTGGCAAATGCATTGGGAAACGTCTAGCGATTTTGTCACATGGTGTATCAGGGATTTCATGAAAATCATCGATATGATTTCAATCTCCATGATGGTGCCTTGGAAATGAATACCCACCAAAGTGGATGGTGCTTTGAAAATGAACAAGATTATACTAGAGTCAAGGGTGCAATACTTAAATTTAGTAGTTTTTAGCAGTGATCTTGAATATATCTATTGCGTTGCCACAAGAATTAATTCTACCAGTATTAATCCTTTTCCAAAGAAGATCTGCACTGAAAATGTAGGGGCAATGGTGTTTGCTTCTAAAATGAGCTTTCGCTCAAATTTTCACCCGAAACAGGCCTTCATATTCATTTCGCCCAAGTCATTCCTGAAATGGGATTTTGCCTAGACTTGCGCTTGAAAAGAAATTTCGCCATTAATGGGAGCGAAACTGCTGGCAAAGTGATTTCACCAACGAAATGCCCATGAAGTATTTTTTCCAGTGAAATACCTGAAAAGGGATTTTTGTTGTGCCTGGGGGTGAAAAGGCATTTTTTTGTGTGTGAGAGCAAAAAGACATTTCGCTCGAAAGAAAGATTTTCAAAAAAAAAATTGGGTGAAGTTTGTTGAAGAGCACATCGAAGCAATAATGGAAGACAGGGTGACATAAGCCCAAGATAGAAGTAAAGTTCAAAATCTATCCTTCATCATGTTCAAAGTCAACTTCCAAGGCTACCATTACCATTTCTACAGGAATACATCACTTTAGATAAATCCCAGCACAGGTGATGCAGAGATAGAGGGAGACTCAGTCTCATTATTGAAACATGGAGTGCAAGTCCATGCATAGACTGCACTAGCCATTGAGAAAGAGATGACATCTTGGAAGTCTAAAGTAGAATTGTTACAGACAAAGAATGAGAAACTAAAGGCTGAAATTAATAAGAACTAGGAACAAGTGCCTTCTATTGTTATTTCATTAAAATCTCTTGAGATTATAGCCAAATTCAAAGAAAGATGATCAAAATCATAGAAAAAGTAGCAAAAATGATTGATAATTATTGTAGATATTTTGAGACTAACAAAAACAAATAAAGAAATAAAACCCTTGTTAGAGAGTGCATATAAGAAGATGGCAGCTATCTCCCCAGTATATGAAAGATGCAAAGCCAAGTATGAATAGATTAGATCCAGGTAAGTGGTCACCATTGATGGTAAAAAGCATAGATTCCAGGTAGAGTATGAGAAATTCACAGTTAGAAAAAATGGAGAAAGATATAGTAAGATGGCTTAAGCATATCAATGTTGATCTCCACAAATTACTCAGAACAGAAGGTTTTTGTTACTTAATTATCAAATATTTTATAGAATTTTCCTTGTGAAGAGATTAATGAAGATAAATTATTTGATCAACTCATCTCTTTGATGAAGCTCACCCTGGACATAGTCATATTATTTCATATCATACAACTATTCATAAAATAAGACAAAATCAAAGGAATAAGAGTGTTAGACAAGATTCGCACACTCAGTGAAATTGACACAGAAATCTAGATACTTATAGTTGATTTCATTGGTACAAGTCAAGATGAGAGGGAGGTAATTAAGAAAAGTCAAAAGGCATCTGGGTCAACAAGCAACATGTGGCCCAAGATAAAAAAGGGAAAAGAGAATATGGGAGATAACTAGGCTAAACTTCAACCAAATTTGATAACATATTTTATTTTTGAGGCAGTTAAAATAACAAATTGTACAGACACCCAACCAATGACAAGGCAAGAGATGATGCCAAGTGGATAGTCCATATGAAAGTAGTTTAGGAAGTTACAGAGCCACCAAAGCTACTAGAAGGATGTCTACAGCCAGAAGAAGGATCGAGCTTTGACATAGCATGTTTTTTCTAAGAGGTATACTAGAGTGCTCATTCTTTGTTGTTTTATCCCCTTTGTATTTCTTCTTCTTTTTCATCCCTTATTCTTCTCATTTTCATGCAAGTTTATTGAGCTAGGAAAGCACCTAAGAAGCTAAGAATATTTCTAGTTTATTGAGCTAGAGATCTAGATACTTGACTGTTGTGATATTCGAACAGAAGAGTAAAAGGTCCTTGTTACGATATTCGGATGAGGATCTTTATTGTATTGATATTTCAAGAGTTCAATGGTTGTTACAAGCCAACTCTTCATGTAATATATTTCAAATATTAATACAATTTTGGGCTTCTTTTCTATTACTTCCTTGTCTTCAGTCTTGTGTGTATCTTCATTATGGGTTACATTATTTGAACGCATAGTGAACATTTCTTTCATTGGTCAATTGTTATGTTTATTACGATATTCGAATGAATGTAATTGCATCGATTATCTCTTTCTCCGTTCTTTCTATTTTTATTGAATTGTTATTAAATATTGCTACAATAGCCCAAAGGATTAAGGCACCAGTCATACATAAGGTATAATTGAATTTTTATTGTTTTAGTTCGATCAAAATTTATAAAATCTTTAAATAAATATGGAAGAGCATGAACATAAAATGTTAAAAACTTTAAGTTCACCTCAAGGGTATCCTTACCATACCTGGTCTGTTTAGAAAATACTAAAGAACTCTATTTCCAGGTTAAAAATGCAGGTCAACCAAATCTTGTAGTTGCTCATTGGTAGTAGGTTTTCCTGTAGCGTGACAACTTATCCAAAGGATGTAGGAAAAATCCCCAACAAGAAGGACCAAAAGTGAGACACAATGCCATGGACTCACCCCTAACCAAAATAATGTTGAGGCCTTAACAAGGATTTTAAGTGACCAAAGATCCTTCTAAGGGAAATATTTGTGAGTAGGAAATTTTGGTCGCTCCAAAGCACTATATACCAAATTGTATGAGTATCCATCATATTTTGATAGATTTCAAATCAATTAATCCTTTAATGCAAAAATGGGTAAAGGGAAATATTGAAACATCATTTGATGCTCATCTATTGATTTCTTGAGATTCTCTCCCTTAACTATATTAATAATAGAAATCCATTATCTATAATTGTTTTTTGCATAAATATATTTTTTGTTCTTTTAACCTCTATAAACTATATAAACCTAATCCACTATTTACAATTTTGGATCATAAATAAGAGGATAAAACTTCATCCAGGGACCAAAAATTTGTATATTCCTCCTCATCAATCGACCACCTAATATATTTCTTGATTAATTATGATCACTTTGATATAAAGTATCTTATTATCAAAACCCAGGTAGGGTTTATTTCTTTTATAATTTTATTGTATTTCCAAAACCTATATGTTTTTGAAGTAACACTTTTGCCCAACTCTTTTCTTGATCTTCAAATAGAATCCAACCAAGTCCAGACCTTTATGCTAAACTTGTTTATAATTTTACAAGCTTGCACTCCTAGTATCCTTTTCAAAACCTATCCCCCTTACAAAAAGAAAATCTAAATTTTTCTCACATCTTTTCCAAACAAAACATCTTTTGATTTTGTCAAATTTGGATGGTATACTTGTTAACAATCTTGAAAGTAATTTCATATGTATGAATAAATTGTAATGTATCCTTTATTATTTGTAGTCTTCCACCCATTGTTAAAAACTTACCTTTACAACCTATTAAACAATATATTTAAAATTTAGTCCCAATGATCTTTATTTTTTTAATCCTCTATAAAAAAAAGGATGCCTAGATATGTAGATGACAATTTTTTAACTTCAAACATTAAAATATCTATAATAATTTGTTATAAACATAAAATAATTTTAATGTAAGAGATCCTAGTTTTTTTCCTATTAACCAGCTCTTTAATGACATTTTTCTTCAATGAGTTTACACATGTTTTATGAGGGATCTCGATCCCCTCATAATGAGTGGGGTTTGAACCTTGGACCACCCAAATAGAGGCTAAAGCCCTTACCATTGAAGCAAGCTTACAACTATAACTCAAATGACCTTTGTATATCATGATAGTATTGATTTAAGTTTTGTGGCCTTGCTAATTGAGAAATGACCTAAAATAAAAGGATCGTCAACAAAATAAAGATGAGAAAAAATAGACCAGTTATTACAATATAAACATTTTTTATTTATAGTAGTAGAGTCCAATAAAGAGAATGAAATAATGGTTCATGTAGTAGAGTCCATAATATTATTTAGAGTATACAAGAGAGCCATTACTCAAAAATGTATATTTTGAATGTTACAATAACATCTAATCTAGTCACACCAACCTTTATCAAAACCTTTATTTAAATATCATATAGAAAAATCCAACAAATCATATCATGTGCCTTTTTGAAATTTAATTTTACAATAATTATTGATTTCTCATGTAATGAAGAGAATGTATGAACTAGTGTGCAATGATAATAACACTAGGGATTTGTGTACCATGAAGAAAACCACCTTATTCCTCTAAAATAACACAATTTAGAATGTTTTAAAAGTTAGTTATATGGGATTGAAATGGGACCCACTTATATTACATCGGGACCCTATAGTGGTATTCCAACAACTTGTAAACTATGCATGTACTTCTTGGAAAGATTTGAACTTGGGTCTCCTCTTTTAAAGTTGAGGAATTTAACTAGTTGAGATAATTCCATTTAATAAAACAATCTAGCATGTTGCCTCTTATATTTAGGAAATTTGTTTGAAAGTGAAGAATTTTACATCATAAACCAAGGTTCTAATCCTTGTTCGATTTTGTAATATTTTCTAGAAACCTTCCAAAACATGTTGTAGAGTGGAAAATTTCCCTATCGCGTACAATTCCCAAAATGTTGGATCCGCAAGAGAGGAGAGAAGCCTTATGGGGTGAATTGTGAGGGTTGTGTTATTATCTACACTCAGTGCTAGAGGGAGGATGGGTTCACCAGGAATAACTTTAAGGACTCACTTCAAGTCCACGGGATTTTCAGGAGTGTTTGATATATTCAATTCAAGATAAGCACATGTATTTGGCCTTTCTATATCTATGCTATAACAGATAAAGGATAATGCAAAAATAAAGAATGTAGGAATACAAGAGCTAACCCTAGAATGATTCTTTTTCTTGAATGTTTTTCTAACCTAGGGTTCTAAACAAGCAACCTTTAAGCAAGGGCTCAAGAAGGGATGCACAAACAAAATTAACCCTAAGTGCACACTATATGTTGTTTTCTTTTCAATGCCTAGAATTAAATAAAATATATTTCTTTTAAATAAAATCTAAGCTTTTTAAAAAAAAAATAAAAGCACTCAAAAAATAGCCTAAAAGACTATTCAGAATACTTAGCTTGTTTGGTGATTGATCTTTGCTTTTATCCCTTTGTCCAATATTAATAATACCTATTCCTGCAAGATAACTCAAGAAACACTTGAAAATGGGATTAGCATTAGGGTGCCTAATTAGGCCATTGTAAAATAGTGCTTGGAGGTGCAACAATCAATCCCCCTAGGTCCTTTTAGCTAACCTTTGATAATTAAAAGTGGAAATTAACCTTTGGAATAAAAATATTAATGTAATACAGCAAAACATAATGCAAAAATCATAAAATAGAATATGTTGTTGGAAATTTGAGGTATTTTATGTTGTCATTGATGTCACATGGATCATTGATGTCACATGAATCACATTTGGTTTTGGTGAACAAAGTATTTCATATATAAGCATTTATGACATTTCGGAAAGCATGGAAATTTATAAGGTTTTTGTGAAAACCAAGGCAGGAAAAATAAAAGGTTTTATTTAAAACCATGGATGGCATATTTGAAATGGGTTTTTCTTAAAACCTGGTTTGGGCTTTCGTTTTGTCGAAAAATGTGTCCCGATGATGGAGATATTTAATTTTAAAGATTTAAGTTTAAATTTTAATTAATTAAAATTTAAATTTAAAATTAAAATTAAAAATTAATATTTTATCTATAGCCAACGTCAAAAATTTTGAATGGAGGCATATATTAATATGCCATCAAATTTTTTTCAAAAGTATCAAGGACTCAACATTTAATTTGCGATCGATTTTCCAAGGTACATCGTGGTGTGGAGAGTGCAAAGCTTTCGATTCACTAAGGCAGCGAAAGGGGGAAAAATTCATTTGAGTCCATCGAAGAGAGGAGGAAGAAGGGTAAGGGAAGTCCCTTACCAAGTGCCATAGGCACTTTTGTCCTAGTGGCAAGAGGAAAGTGCATAGGGTGTTGAAGCGCCAGCAGATCCGAGTTCGAAACCCGTCGACGCTAGTTTTTGCAAGGAAAAGGGAGAACCTTTTTATGCATGTGATTTTTAAGAGCAATTTCGTAGGAGGCAAGAAGGAATTCTTGCGCTCTTGGTGTTGTGTGAAAAGTGGCTCACGTGGTTTTTGGCACCGCCGTTTGAGTTGTGCAAGGGCAGCGACAGGGGATCGAATCCCGCTAAGGTTAAAAGGCAAGTTTTAATTTTTTATAATACTTTATTTTTCTAAGGTCGCCTAGGAGAGATAAGGTTTGAAATGCATATTGTGAAAAGGAAAGATTTTTGGTGATTTTCCTTTTAGAATTATATCATATTATATATCGTTGGAAAGCTTATTTCGAGGGTTATTTGATTATTCTATTTAGAAGGAGAAATAAGGTGTACATAAAGAGAAGTTTTTGCTTTTGTATAAGGGTTCAAGTGAAGGTTATTTTGTTCTTTTCAAAGTGTGTTGAGTGTGGCAGATTTTTAAAAGGGGTTTCTTCATCTTCATAAAATGTATGGGCACATTCTCCTATTGATTGTTTATGGTGGTTGATTTCTAAAATATCATTGGAGGGAAAAGGATTATTTGTGGTTTCCTTTTCGAAAGTGGTTGGTTGAATGCTTCAAGGTTTTTTGAATTGAGAGTTGTGTTTAAACCTTGTTTTATAAGCATAGTTGTTGAAGCCCATTGGTTGTGAAATAACATGAGTTAGAAAATAACATGAGTATCATTGTTATGTGAGATTTGTGGTTGAGCATTGTTGGAAACATTTGAGTTGGTTGATACATACTTGGACTAGGGTTGTGTGAGAGAGAGTTTTCCCTTGTGGTGATTGAGTTTAGAACATATTGAGTCTCTAAAAATTCTCTTTATGGTTCTATAATACTTGAGTTGAGTTGATATTGATTTGGGTTGAGAGTGAGATTAGAACATATTGAGTCTCTAACAATTATCCTTATGCTTCTATGAGTTGATTTGAGTTGAGATCATTGTGGATCATTGTTGTTATCCATTGAAGAGTACATCACCATTCATTGTTGAGTTCATCTTTGAGCTTTTCCTTGATAGAGTTGTGGATGAGTTTTGAGTGCTACTTTAGCATGATTGTTTGAGCCTTTGAAGAAGGCCTTTGGGATAGATTTGTGGACATACCTGTGGCAGTTTGTGTATGATTGTTTGAGCCTTTGAGAAGGCCTTTGCAGAGAGTTTTGGGACACACTTGAGGATAAATTTATGGACATATATGGGAAAAATTTGAACAAGTTCTTGGTAAGCTTGTTGGACATATTTTGGGCAAGTTCTTGGTGAGCTTGATAGAGCAGATTTGGACAAGTTCTTAGTGAGCTTGTTGGAGCAGAATTGGGCAAGTTCTTAGTGAACTTATTGGAGCAGAATTGGGCAAGTTCTTGGTGAGCTTGCTAGAGTAGAATTGGGCAAGTTCTTGGTGAGCTTGCTAGAACAAATTTGGGCAAGTTCTTGGTGAGCTTTCTTGAGCAGATTGGATAGGTTCTGTGTGAGCTTGTTATTCAGCATTGGACAGGTTCTGTGTGAGCTTGTTATTTAGCATTGGACAAGTTCTGTGTGAGCTTGTTATTTAGTTTTGGATAGGTTCTGTGTGAGCTTGTTATTCAAAGTTGGACAAGTTCTGTGTGAACTTGTTATTCAGATTTGGACAAGTTCTATGTGAACTTGTTATTGCCTAGCTTTGAGCAGATCAAATAAATCATTGTATTGGATATTTTTGTGTGAAATATTATAAGGAGATCAGCTTGTGGAGTACCCCATATTGGAGGAACCACGTTAAATATTGTGTCTCAATTGTGTGTGGTGACTTGTTCTCTTGCTTACTACTGTTATCTGAGTTATTAATGCATACTGCTATATTTTGTTATTGCAATTAAGGACATTAATTGATATTTGTTTGGAAAGAAAGTAAAAATGGTATTATATTATTCACCCCCCTCTTAGTATAAGCTTGTGTTCTTCATATGCCACTATTATCTAGATGTAAATTAGAATGCAATAGATAAAATAGGGACATCAGAGTACCCTAGTTTGGTCTCAAGCAAAATCACACCCCGTAATGGATGATCGTGATAATGTCAGGCAAATTCACACCCCATAGCAGATTGGGTGCGATTTCACATAAACTATATGAAAAATGAAATATGAATGCAAAAGCTTGATTACATCATTTAGAAAAGCTAAATGTGCATCCAGAAGAGTGAATTCGCCTGGTAGAGAGTGTAGAACCAAAACAAAAGGGTTTTAGATCTCTCGAATGGTCAATCTCTCCTTAGGGCTCTAACAATAATCCACCAAGAGCGAGGAAGAATAATGCAGTAGACAATCAAACTCCAAACTTCAAAGTTTCTTGTGAGAGAAGAAGAAGAAATATGTAGATAGAATAAAATACTTTGTGAGAAATCAAATACGAGCAATAAAATCATTAAATGTTGATTATGTGAGTGTGTTAACTTGTGTGTTATTGTGTGTGAAAAGTGAATTCAAACCCTCATTATATAGCGGATTTGAAGGTAAAAAAAGCAATAAAACCAAGGAGGACCAACATAAAACACGCCAACCCTAAAAAATTAGGGTTTTAATGTGTTAAACCCTAAAAATACGAAATCACGCCCCATCTAGGCTGACCACGATATCGCAATGCAAATTCACACCTCGTTAAGGTCATAGTGTGATTTCACACAAAGAGTAAAATAGGTAAAACAGAGAGGAGAAGGCCTTGTCCTTGCCTTAGGCAAGTCTAAGGGATCCCCTAGAAGGCTCAAGGAAGATTGCCCACTAAAGTGGGTCAATTTTTTGTGTCTACATTTTGCCCCCTCTTTGACATATTTATGGCCTAATAAATGTGTCAAATAAGATATGTAAACACCCACAAATAAAAAATGATAAAAAAAAATGGGGTGGTTGGTTTAGAAGAAAGGGATGGTGCAAAAATAGTGTTATTCCGAACACTTTCAAATTTTACATGAAAATCGAGGTATTAGGGATATTAATGCCTCTGAGGCTAGGGTACCCCCTTGATTTTTATGAGGGACACATTCCTCATAAAAATTTGAAAAGGCAAACTTAGAAGAAGAAGAAACAAAAAAATAAAAAAGGAGAAAAAACACACAAAAATAGGGTTAAAAGTGAAAAGGGGGCAAAACCTTTATTCATTTTAACTGCGCAAGGGAGAAGAAAGGATCTCTAGAGGAAAGGAGGAGATGGCACTACCAATACACCATTCAATGATCATGAGGGGCGAGGCCAGCAAGGAGGTGGAGCGGGCACAGGTAGGATTAAAAACCCTTCCTTTCATGTCAATTTTTCAATTTTTTTCATGCATTTCTAGTGGTTTTTCACCAAAATTGGCGATTTTTCTGCATACGACCTGAGCATGATTTTAAAACCTGATCGTGATTTCACCCTGGGTAGCAGTAGTGACATCGCACCTAGTGAAAATTGACCAGGCGCGATTTCACGAAAACACGCCTAGTGAGCACGATTTTGCCAAAAAGGGGAAAGAGAGAAAAAAGAGGAAAAAAAGAAGAGAAACTGAAGGAAAAAGAAGGAAAATGAATGCAAGCAAACAAATTTAAAGATATATATTTTGATTGTGCTATGTATTTAGATTTATTTAAAATTAGTTAATTAATTTTAATGTATTAAATTTTTAATTAAATTTATTAATGGAAAAAAATTATTTTATTGTTATTGCAGCTTAGGGTACTCGAGAGCCGCGAGTGGAGAGTAGGCTCCTTGGAGGTAGAGCTAGAGGTACTTGAGTAGGTAGGGAGAAATACACTAGTGATAGTGGGGCTAGACCACCTGGATAGACTACCTCGGGTGGAGGCAAATAGAGCTCTACTGACGACACTAGTAGAGAGGTGGTACCCAGAGTCGTTTTTCTTCTGGTTACCCATGGGAGAGATGACCATCACACTAGAGGATGTGTGGTAAATATTGCACATCCCCATTAGGGGGAGAGTGGTTTACAGTGTGCAAGGGAGGCCAACTACCTTGCAGTGATTATTAGGATGTTGGACCCACCAGGTGCGAGAGAGAACCATAGTCGTAGATGACCTGGTGAGGCGGTATGGGGCAGATCCATTAAAGATCGTGCTCTATGGGATCATGAATTATTGATGAAAGCAAATGTGCACACTATAGCTATGCTTCAAGTATATTTTTAAAGGTTTATTTTGATATTTTACTAAGTTGTGATTCATAATAAATCATAATAAACAATTTCTTATTTGTGTGTCAATCATAATTAATATTAAACACAAATTGCAAGGTTTAGAGTTCGACTAAATTCACCATAAAATTTTAAACACAAATAGTGATGGAAAATTACAACACTCAATCTTCAAGAGCTGTGTATATTATAGTTGTATTAGCTATTATATCTTATAAATGTGCTCCTAATTGGTCCAACCCTTCGAACATGTATCTTATACCTATTATTATATAAACCTATACGACCAATGCTTAAGATTGAGCATTCCATCCATCCCAACAGGATAATAAACTCCTCTTAAGGTGGAGAATAAATCTTATCAAGAGGGATGATAACACAAGATGTTTAAACCTCCCAAAGAGAGGGCAAAGCATTAATATTTTAAAACCCAAATAGATCGAATAAATATATGTTAATTGTTAACATAAATATTAAATACAATTTATTATAATAATTGTTAATATTTAAAAATCTAATAGAAGGTTCAAAATTTAAATCTAATGGTTTAAAATTAGAATAGAAGGTTAAATTTTAAATCTAATGGTTAGAATTTAAAAGGTTTAAAGTTGGAATCAATATGGGTGACCTATTTTTCATAACCTGTACTTATCAATTACTAAAAATTAATGTGAGTAACCTATTCTGATTGAATAATTATATGATATTTAATATTCTGATTGAATAATTATCAGTTACTAAAAATAGTGTGACCAACTCTCCTATGTAACCCAAAAAATATTTTGATTGAATAATAATCATTGTTTTTATTTTTAGCCATGTATATGTACATATATATAACCTGCACTATGCATAGAACGCCTTTAGGTGTATAATATTTAATGGCTCAAGTTCCAATGTTCCCTCTAAATTTACAATTCTATACGTTCCTAGACCCAAATTTTTCTTAACAATGTATGGACCTAACCAATTAGCCGTGAATTTATCTCTCGAGTGCAGCAATGCATTGGTGTTCTGTTGATTCTCTTTAAGAACGAGATCTCCTACTTGGAATTTGTGAGGATGGACTTTTGCGTTATAAGCATGCTTGATGTGATCTTGATATACTTGTAGATATTCTAAGGTATTGATTCACCTTTCATAAAGGAGTATAAGTTGATCAATACGCGCTTGTCTAGTTGTGTCGTCATCCATGAATTCTTGTAATGCAACTCATAAAGAAGGGATCTCAAGCTCAAGAGGTATGATTCCTTCGACTTCATAGACCAATGAGAATGGATTTGCCCCTATTGGCGTTCAGATACTTATTCGATAATCCCATAATTCCAAGGGGATTTGAGTATGCCAATCTTTATGGTTTTCTTTGACGAGTTTCTTGAGAATGGCTATCAAGGTCTTATTGGTCGCTTCAACTTATCCATTTACTTGTGGATAAAAAGGAGTCAAGGAACTATGTTGGATATTGTACTTGTTGCATAATGCTTGAACATCCTTATTTTTGAAAGACTTGTCATTATCAAAAATGATCTTTGAGGGAATCCCAAAATGATAGATAATATGCTAGAGTATGAACTCCGTAATTCAAGGTCTAGTCATAGTGGTCATTGGGATCGCTTCGACCCATTTGGTGAAGTATTTTGTGGCGGTTATGATGAGCTTGTGTTGTCCCTAAGAGGTAGGTGAAATTTTACCAATAAAATTGAGGCCCCATTATGAAAATGGCCAAAGGCTTTGAATGGACTATAATGCTTGTGATGATACATGAGTCAAATTGGTGTGATGTTGATATTTTTGACATTTCTTCACATACTAATAATAATCGTTTTCCATGGTGGGCCAATAATAACCCATGTGTAAATTGCACTTTAAAATGGCCATTCCACTAAAGTGGCCACCACAAGTACCATCATGGGCTTCAGTTATGGCTCTTTGTGCCTCTACGAGATCTAAGAATTGAAGTAAGACTTCATCATAGCCATGTCTATACAACACATCCTCCAAGAGAGTGCAATGAGCTACTTTTTATTTGAACGTTCTTTTTACAATTTAAATCAAATCTTATGGGAGGATCCCAAACTTGAGAAAGTCATTTATTTTATCAAGGTAAGATTCATATGGTTCTGTGTGAATGAAACAAACTCTCTTCCCACCTTGAAAATTTGCCCTTGTGATTGCGGATATGGATATTGTTGTGATGATAAGTGGTTGGACTTCTCCATTTTTTTTCTTTGGAATGAATTATCCTAAATAAGCCATCGCATCTGCAAACCTATTAGTCGAATGAGGCAAGTTGTCAATCTCGTACCCACCAAAATTTGCTAGCAATTTCATTCCTACTTCATGGTATTGTTTCAAGATTGGCTCTCTACATTGGTAAGTTCCTTTGACTTAGAAAACGAAAATTTGAAAATCACCAAAAATGCTTATTCACTTAATGCCCATAGCTAATGCTAATTGAAGCCCAAAGATCAAGGCTTCGTACTCTACGTTGTTATTTGTGCATGGAAAGTCAAGTTTGAATGATAAAAAAATTGGTATTCCTTTGGATGTGTAAAATACGACTTCAACACCTTATCCTTTTTCACACTTTGACCCATGAAATAAGAGAGTGATGTCAACATCGTCCTTAGGAGGAACTAGTTCTTCTTGTTTAGTTATGGAAAATACTGAATCATCTGGAAGCTCTATAATGGGTTGATCATTTGGAAGTGGAGTTTCTACGAGTTGATCGGCTATCACCTAACCCTTGATGGATTTTTAGCAAATGAATTCAAGATCAAATCTTGTTAAGAGCATTATTCATTTTATGGTTTAGGTATTTTTGTATGTGTGAGTCATCATATAATGTAGATGATTTTCTCTAGCTGTGACATAGGTAGTGTTACTTAGCATGTAATGTTTGAGTTTCTTAGTGGCAAAAACTAATGCTAAGCATAACTTTTTGACATAAGCATATCTCATTTTATAACTCACCAATGTTCAAATAATGTAATATATTGCTTGCTCTTTATGATTTTCTTTCTTTTGTGCAAGCATTGTCCCTAAGGCAAAATCTGTAGAAAAAATATAAAGGTGAAAAGGGACTCCTAGACGAGGTGACATTAGTACGGGTGGTGAAACCAAGTATTTCTTGATGTCATCAAAAGCCTCTTGAATTTATTTTTATCCAGGAGAAGGTGACCCCCTTCTATAGCAATTGATTGAATGGTTTGCATTTATTTGAGATTTTTGCAATGAATCATCGAATTGATTGAATATTTCCTTGCAAACTACATAACTCTTTAAGATTTGTTGGAGGGAGCATTTCAAAAATGACCTTGACCTTATCATGGTCCACTTAAATGACTCATTTGGAGATAATGAATCCTATAAGTTTATCTAATGTGACTCAGAATACACACTTCTTAGGATTTAACTCACCTTGTGTTCAAGCAATCGATCAAAAAAAATTCTAGTACTTCAATGTGCTCAAGACGTGTTTTGGATTTTGCGATAAGATCATCCACATAGTCTTAAATTATTTTGTACATATAGTCATGGAATATATACATCATGGCACGTTGATAAGTAGCTCCTACATTATTTAAGACTGAATGGCATCACCTTGTAATAGAGAGTACACCAAGAGTGAATGTTGTTTTGTGTTGGTCCTCAGGATTAATTTGAATTTAGTTGTATCCTAAAAAACCATCCATTAAAGAAAGCATTTCATGGTCTGTGTAAGAGTCTACAAGTTGATTGTTGTTCGGTAATAGAAAATTATCCTTAGGGTACACTTTGTTTAAGTCTTGGAAATTCATGCATACACATACCTCCCATTAGAATTGTGAATGGGTACCATGTTTGAGAGCCATTAATGATAATCAATGGGTTGTATGAAACTCACATCTAATATTGTTTGTAGCTCTTCTTTGACAATGAGTGCTACTGTAGGAAGAAGTTTCCTCAATTTTGCTTGAATGGTTTAGCTTTTGGAGCCAAGGTGAGGTTATGTACCACCAATTTGGGATCAAGAACAGGCATATCTTTGTATGACCCTGCAAAGATCTCTTTCTTCCTTGTCAAAACGTCTAGGATACACTCTTTCTCTTCTACAGATAAATATTTTGTTATTTAAATGGTCTATGGTTTATCTGCATCTTGATTTAGCTTCACATCAATGGATTCTTTGAAAAGCATGTGAGAACCTTATTCCAACTGATATGGAGTAGGAATTAGATGAACATCATCCTCCACATGTTCAAAGGATTCGAGCGATGCTCCTTCTACTTTGTTTTGAAAAATGAAAGCAGGTGAAGGTGAAGATTGCTAAGGAATATAAGCATTAGAAGCTCTTAGAAATTCTTTGAACATGATGAACTTGACTATGGATGGCAGGGATGAAATCCTATCCATGTTGATAAGGCTAGCATCGATTGGAATTAGCTCTGCCAAATCATATGGATTGTGGACTGGGGTGAACAAGTCAATAGAAATCGTGTTTACTTGGTGGAAATTAAGTGGTTATGATTTGGAGAGTGAACTATCTCGCTCACTCTCTTTAGGGAGCAACTGACCTATGGTGGGTGAATATTAATTTTTCAAATGCAACCAAGGTAATGGTGGTGGATTTGGTTTAGGTTACTCTCACGTAATGTGCAAGTGAAATATGGATTGATTGATAAGAAACATTGTATTGTAGTTCTCATTTATTTCAATGGGTTCTATAGAGGCTACATCTTCTTGGGGACCATCATAAATATGATTAATAATGTCCACATTTGGTCCCATTTCCTAAAATTTCTTTAAAATCCTCATCAAAAATGCAATTGATCATGGCTATATGTGGTCTCATTTTCAGAAAGGCCTCTTGTAAGTAAGGTGTAAACTTAGGGTCTAGGTACTCGACATCACTAGAATCATTGTATTCGCTCTCCTCATCCTCCTCTTTGGACTCTAGGGTGAGTTGCTAAAATGTATACTCAAAGAAAAATTTTGAGGCTGATGGCATTTATCCTAAGCCAGAGTGATCATGTGCTTCTTGATATTGGAGCTCAATGATGTGATGTAGGCCTTATTCATGTCATCCAAGACCAAATCCATACTAGTTAACCCAATGAAAATATTTCAAAGGGAAATATAGTTTGGACAAATATTCTAAGCTAGCACAAAACTCCTGCATGGGTTCTTCATTAGGAGGAGATGGATTGGACAAAGAATCCACTCCTCCATATACAAAGTTGATTTTTTTTGTCTCAAAATCTATTCTATAAATTGTACCTATAGCCAAAGGTGGGTCACATGAGTTCCCGTAATCTCTAATGGACTAAATATGTGGTGTTATTGTGACACTCTCAACTATGTACTCACCAATACTTGGATTGGTGAGATGGACTACAACTTGAGTCGACTGGGATGTAGATGATATGGGTGTTGAGATGGAGGCTTCAATGGTGGCTTGTGACTCAAATGGAGGCAATGGATCACTCGATAATGGTTCTTCTTGGATAGGTGACCCTATATATGAAACAATGGGTAGTGGGGTTTGAGATGGAATTGGTTTAATGGATTTCTTAGTGGTTGGTGGATTTGATTGAGATGAAAAGGTGAAGGGTGTTTGTGAAGTGGGAGGTGTAGTTAATAAAGATGATAGTTTATTAGTGGTATGATCAGGTGTGATGAAAAATGGTATGAAATGGATGATGGTTGACTTGTATTGACGGCTTGAGATGTAAAGGTATGATCAACTACTAGAAAAGCCTTTGAAATGGATGATTTGGATGAGGTGTTGTTAGTTGGGGTGGTTTGAATGATGAGGAACTAAATGGAAATATGGGTAGATGGAAGGGATGGCTCATATGGATTCGATATCAAGGTGCGGTACTTGAATTGTTTGATATCAATAGGAATGCAATGGAATTTTCCCTCGTGCACATATTTCAAACATTGATGTAATGTCGAGGGAACACACTTCATTTCCCTAATCTAGGGATGTCCAAGAAGCATGTTATACTAAATGGATCCTTCCAATATATGGAAGAGTACATGGATTATTTTTACCCCCACTATTACAGGTAGAACTACATTCCCAACAATGGAGCACAAAGCGTCATTGAAATCCCATAGGGTGAAAGTGGATGTGGTGATATGAGATGATGGAAGTTTGAGATGTTTGATGGTTGGGGTAGTGATGAGATTGATAGAGGATCTGGTATCGATGAGCACTCTTTTAAAGGGTTTTCAATCAATATAAGCTACAATATGTAAATGAGGATCAGGTAACTCTGATGATATGCTATTTTCTTCAAAATCATAGAACGATATTGAAGATTCCATACAGTTTTGAACACTCCCCAAAAAATTTTTGAATGCGTTAGGATCTTCTATTTGAGGTTCTATGGATTTTAATATTTCCATCAATACCTCGTGATGTGGGGGAGATTGTTGTATGAGCTCATATATCGACAACTTGGTTGATGCCATCCTTAGGCTTTGTGTCGATCGACTTCTCAAAATGATGATTGGCATAGGTGAATGATTTGGGATATGAATGAGTGAAGGTAAAATGGTTGGGTTTAGTTGTATGGGCACATTTGGTTGTGCTACAAGAGTTGGTAGTGCTTGGGTTGGCTCATTTTCTTGCATGTGATTCATTTTTCTTTGTCCTTGGGTGACTATGAGAATAGCCCCCAAAAAACCTTGGTATAGTTGTGACACATGATTAACTTGATTAGGAGGAACTGTAGAAGTTGATATTCTCATTTCTTGTTAATTTTTCTCATGGTGAGGAATGGTGTTTGATATATTCCAAGGTTTTGGTTTTTCTGAGCTAAGGGGTTATCAATCTCGACCTTTTCTTTTTCAAGTAAATTGTGCATAATTTTCTTAAACCCATAGCAAGTCTCAATTTCATGTCCTTTCTACCGATGAAAGGTGCAGTACAAATTCTCCCTATAGTTCCTAGGTTTTGGCTTATTTGGATCTTCAGGATTCATTTCTAGCAATGTGAAAGCCTATGCATCATACAACTTTTGGAAAATAGATGAATATGGTTCAGGTAATGGGGTGTAGTTGTGTTTTAGCCTGTATTGATGTTGTTGATTTTATACAGGTTAAGCTTGGTTTGCAGCTTATTGTATGGCAATCGTAGATGAAGATGGTATTACCATGTAGATGGTACACGATTAGGCTAGTTGGGTGGCAACCATGTTGGTGGATGTAGGTAGAGGGTAAGTAGAAAAATATATTGCTATTGAATGGGAGATGTTATGATGCGTGGGATCCATAGGTGATGTGGATAGGATGGATGTAGGGATCTGTGAAGTAGTGTTGACTTACGCTTATTAGATGGGGTTAGTACAAGTGATATTTTGATTTTGCAATATGAAGGGGTTATTATTAGATTATTATGGGTGATTGTGAGTCATGGTGGCATCAGTCGGTTCAAAGAGTGGATTCATGAATATTTGGTTGGACTACTACAGGTGCAGGAAGATGGTTTCCTATTGTAATGGAGGAAATATGTAGGATGGAATGGTAAGCAGAGGCAACAATGGAAATATTAAACCAGTTGCATTCAGATATAGTCTAACAATTTCCATGTCCACACATGTGACACGATCGCCTGATGGCATGGGTGGCTCACTCCTAGGAGTTTCAAGGATGGCAGCAAGAGTAGCTCTCTGCATTTTATCTGTGTCTAAGTTAGGGGCACAACTAGGTGGTCCAACATTCAAGTTCAAGGACACAATAGGGGCTACACTAAAGTTCTAGAAAGTGGTAGGGGCCTGAGAGGAATGAGATAGAAACTCCATGGATGAGAATAATTGATTCTAAACTTGGGCTAACTTTCTGGATTGACTACGGGTTGTTACCATACGCTAAGGATGGTATGAATTGGAAAGTGTGAAGGTACATGTGTGAATATGTGGTGGAATCACAAGCAAACAACATGCAAATCAAACAAACAAACAAGTTTGCTCCTAAGTGTTTACAAAGTTTTGATTTTTTTTTTGAATTTTGAATTTTGAAAAGTTTTTCATTTTTTTTTTCGAATTTTTTTTTGTAAATGATGTGCAATGTTTGACCCTAAAATGAATCTATGGATTTCACCTAGATACTCTCACACACTAACTTGGTGATGAAATCCAAGTTATAAAACCGATCAGGACTTTGTGATGAAGCCTAAATTCGATGAGGGAGCCTAGGTTCTACCAATCCTCACCTAGTTCATCGTGGATAGTGATACACCCTCCGAATAGGAATGCATGCTATTTTCCATAGCTACGACGGTTCTTGGACCAGCCTTGGTCAAAAAAATGGGGTAATTATTAGAGGTTGGTGATGAAATCCAACCTTGTTAATGTTCATGTGCAAGTGTGTGAATAATTTTTTTATTAGGGTGTGATGCAAACTATCATGCAATTTTGTTATCCCTAATAAGACTATATAAATGCTCTGGTAGCTAATATAAAATGCAAGTTCTTTTGATTTCTTTTTTTTTAGGTATGCCTAGCCTAAGACCTAGATGCAGACAAGGGCAAACAAGGACAAATACTCTTAATTGACTTAATGAAATCCTAAAGCAACAGAAAGGGAAGGAGGATTTTGGATGTATGAACTTGTGATCCTTTCACTTCTCCCTTCAATTCCTTCAATATTTGATCTGTAGTTCCATAGTGCTCCAACCACCGGTGCACAATTTTATAGAGTTCTAACCAATAGTCCACAGTTCATCAGGTCAATAACCATGTGCTCATAGTTCCTCAAGTGTAGGGTCAAGCCAAAAATGGGTCTAGATTTGTTGATTTTGATCCTCAATATCTGTGTGATTGAGCTCCAAAAACCTATAATTATTAACAGATATAGATCAGTAACAAAAACTAGCAAATAGAACCCTTAGGGGGTCCCATCGTGATTGCCATTTTACATAGCAAAATATTCAATACCAAAGCACATACATGAAAGTGAACAATTGTAATAAAAAAATGCTTCTTTTATATTAACACAAGGGAGCCCTAGTCTCCCAATTTTTACAATGCCTTTACCCCAATGTCTTGGGAAGATATTACAATGCTTTCTTCTTAAATTATAATGATTCGAATGGTGGTCTTCCAAACTCTCTAGCAAATGACTGGGTGTCCTTCACTCCTCTGCTATAGCTCCAAGGGTGAGTGGGCTTTTGGTATCTAGCAATGGGACCACTCCAACTTCAACAACTTTGCAAGCACCTGCTTCCTACACACATCAAACACAAATGAGGGTTTAGTAGCACCTTTTGATCAAGATATAAGATATTACTACAAAACCCTAGTTTTAGAAACATGAAATACAATGTAGAAAACAAAGAAATAAAACTTTAAATGCCTTGTTGAAAATCAAGTTACAAATCTGTGTCAATCATGCTAATGTTTTTCTATGGAACCATGGGTGTGCAGTTGGTGTTGGTTAACCATGGGAGCATGGTTGAGAAACCATAGGAGGGTGGTTGTGACTGTGTAATCGCAGGCCAATGATTAGACCTAAAATACAAAAACCCTCAAGACAGTGATTCGAGACTCTGAATGGTTGGTCTCTACAACTGGTGGTGATCTCCTAAAATAATTTTGGTAGAGTGTCAACATATTTTTCCAACCACCCCTTGGTTTATTAGGTGAAGGTGCCTTTATAGGCCCATTAGGATTTTGGAGGGAAATAGAGGTGGCAAGATAGGATTGCCAAATGGCACTCCAGGGCTATCAAATGGAAGGGGCAGTTATAGTGAGTCACCTAGGATATCTCACTTAACTGGGGTGATGTGGCTAATGGGTAGGTGTAAGTGGAGTGAGGTGTGAGGGATATCCCATGTGAAGGGATAAGGGTGACATGAGTGTGGGTGATGTGGCTAGGACACATGTCTAGTGATTAGTCAGTGTTTCCTCAGCAAATTTTCCAAATTTATAAAATCTAGAAAATACTTTTAATATGAAGGATTTTATATGCCTAAGTTTTGACTTAGGCATATATATTTTATTGTGTTGATTTGGATTATGCAATGTGAATGGGTTTTTTTAAGTTCCAAGGTTTTAGTGTCTACATATAGTGATACCAAATCTTCAATAATATTTTAACCTTAGGCTAACATAAACTTAACCTTGAGGTTAACCTTACAATAAAGTAATAATAATTTGCCCTCTTAAGCAAGGTTATCTATAAAGGTGGATTAACCAATACCATTAAGGGTGAAATATAGAGGGGTCCATAGGTTTACATGAACATACTCATAGTCTTACATAAATGATGAATTCCCATAGGCTTACATATTTACATTGTTCATAAGCACATCTTCATACTTTTGGCCTTGACCTAAATAATATTAGACTACACAAATTTCAGCACTACCCATAATATGAGCTAAGAAGGCTAAGGAGAGAATAAATTAAAGGTAAAACCTCCCCCACAATGGGTGCTCTAGTGGGTCTCCATTGTTCCTCCTTTGTCCTCATATTCTTCATCAAAAAATTTGTGTCTAGCCCTCAAAAATTTAGTCTCAATATTCTTCAGCCTTGTAATGTAATTCTTAATGAAGTGTTCTTAGACTTGTCCTTAGGTACCTGCGCCTTAGATTTCACTGACTTGAAGTATTTTGGATGATCTTTTGTATGAGAAATATCTCCATAATTCTTCATTTCCACTAAATAATGGATTAGAAGCTTAAAAAAATTCTTCAAGAAAGATGGTTTGTTGCTCTTTTATAGTCAATTTTTTCAAGTAAAGAACCAAGCCAAGTGTATGAAAAGGAGAAATATTGGAAGTAATAGATTTGAAATATTATTTTTCACTATTAACCTTGCATCCTACTATAGTTAGATTACTTTTAGAGCTTTCAAATGATATGTATAGTCTCCAACATTACTAAAATATGAAATTTTGAAATTGGAGAGCTCCATCTCTATCCTATTAACTTCACTAGCACTTAATTTTTCATAAATACCTTTTAAATTAGTCCATACATCAATAGGATTAGTTGCATATCTAATGTGGAAAAGTACATCTAGTGCCAGTAACACAAAGAAGAGTCCAAAAATTTCCTCCTTTCTCTTACTAGAGTTCATGATAACTAATATGTTCTAGTTCGTTATTGAATATGAACTAGAGATTTTTGCTCATGAGTAATCCTACCACTTGAACTAACCAAGTGTTATAAATTCACTCATTGAGACAAGTAACATAACCTAAGGAATCCATTTTTCATAAAAACCCTAAACAGGTATATAACAAGTCTATAAACTGATGTCACCACTTGGTAGAGCTTTTAAAATCATGCAATGTAAAAAAATGGGCTTCAAATGCTTTCATATGCAAAATTTATGGCCTTAAGAAGATTTGGTTAATTTAGCACTCAAATAAAACAAATAAAATGCCAAACCTTAGAAAAATTTCACCAAATTAACAATTGTCACTTGTTGTTGCTAGATTGGGTGTTGTGTCGATGAATCAAAGTATGTTGCTTAAATTGATGTGATTAGTGGACTAATCTTACTCTATATATATATATATATATATATATATATATATATATATATATATATATATATATATATAATTTGATGTGGGTTTGGAGTTGATGGGGATCAAACTTGAGACACCTTACAAACAAGCAAGGGCACTAAGTAGTGCACCACATGCATGTGCTAGAACCAAATAAGAGTAGAATCAATTTGAACATGTTGTGAGCTGAAATGCCTTACAACAAAAAACACCTATGCCTATGTTGATTCAAAATTGAGACCTTCCCTCTAATAGTAGGTGGACCAACCATTGTGCTCGATAGTGCATCATGTATGAAAGCCCTACTTTCTCCCTAAGGAACATGCACCATCCAATGTAGTGAAAAAGTAGCTTAAAAAATGCTTTACATGGAATTGAACAATTGACTAGGGCCTTATAAGGAAATAGCTCAATTATTGCATTATCGATTAGAATGAGACAAAAAAAAAGAGCTTATTGAAATGCATAAAGCAAATCTTGCACACCAAAAGGGATATTGTTGTGTTTTGAATTGACGACCTTATAGCCATAGCCAAGAGGGACTATCATTGTGTCACTCCAACATAAAGTATAGGCCAACCAAATCCCTTAAAACTCTAGAGAAAATGATTAAGAGAAGAAAATACAATGGGTCTTGAACTTGATACCTTCTATATAAAAACACCTTATAACCATACAATGATTAAGAGTATGAAATACAATGGGTTTTGAATTGGCAACCTTATAGCCATACCTCCTATAAAAACACATGAACACATCATCATGTTCATTGTGCCAATGCAATCACAACATTGGCACTAAGTTGGGTGGAGTGTGATGGGAGACACAAACAAAGAGCCTAAATTTGGGTGAACTAGTCCATTGAGTGGTCAAATGAATGGTGAATAAAAGATTCAAAATTTAAATTTTTGACACCCTATTTGAGTTTGCAACATTTTTAAAAACCTTCCAAACTATGGTTTCACCTCAATTGTATGCCAAAAATAATAAAAATATGATTTAAAAGATAACAATAATAAAAAACATAAAGAAATGAAGGGAGACAACAAGAAGTATAAGGTAGGTGCCTATGGAAACCCCTACATATCACATTTTATCCACACTTATGATACAAATGGATCAGTGAATGGCATTTATAGTGATACCAAATCCTCATTAATAAGTTAGTTTTAGGCTAACATAAAGTTAACCTTGAGGTTAACCTTATAATAAAACAATAATAAATTACCCTTTTAAGAAAGGTTATCCATAAATATGGATTAGCCAATACTATTAAGGGTGAAATATGAAAGGGGCTCATAGGCTTACATGAACATGCTTGTAGGCTACATAAATGGTTCTTCTAAGAACTTCTTCACACTTTTTTCCTTGGCCTAAACAAGATTAAATTACACAAATTTTAACAATCCCATGGATGAACCTTAATATTTTATCAACCGAAATAAGCTCAACTAGTTAAATACCTTGACTTCAATGAGGAGAACCAAGTTCAAATCTTGTTGAGTAATACATGCATAATTACCAAACTATTGCAATGTCATTATGTGGTCATGATATGGGTTGAGCCTATTTTAATCACATATAATCAATTTTATAAATAAAATCTAGAATGTTTTCAATCTATTTTCTATAATATTTGAGATTGTATTATAAATCATGTTTGAATGGCTTATCAAATAAAAATGATTAAAACATTATATCTCACCTTTATTGAAAACCAATAACATAAAAGTGGAATCGATATCACTTATTATAGCCTTCTTTTTATTAGCCTCTTCAACCACAATTGATGTATCACTCTTCAACATATCTTAACAAATTTGAAAAAATATATATGAAATTCACTAAGGCTAGTGCATTATCAGGGTCAAAAGAGATTATCATTGTACTTTTCCATTAAGATTTTATTCTATATTTTTATGATAATTAATGAAAAATTTTGCTAGATCTTACCCTAAGACTTATTATCTTGACCAATTATTGATGAAATGTATTTGAAATAACTAAGTGTTTCCTTCATAGTTTCTTCTTCTTCCTCAATACCTCCTCCATTTGGGTTGAAATATTTTTGATATGATAAAAATAAAATATATCTCTAGGAGCACAAAGACATTTGGTATTTCTATCCCCTTTTTTTAGATGTCTCTCCTTGGATTTTGGGTGCAATATGACTCATTTTGTAATACATATGTCTTTCTATCCTCTTTCTTAAGTATCTTGTTTATTTAAGTTGATTTATACTATCTATTATGAATTGTTGAGCTTGAATTTAATTTCCTTCATTTTTAAAATGTGTTTTTAAAAATATTTTATATTTCAAATATTTATCAAGGATATATATAACTATGTTGAAGTTCCCATAATAATCTAGACATGGTAGTTAAGAATAATTATTGAATTTGACATAAATAAATTGAGGTTCTTCCAAAATCTATCACAAAGAGCAATTGTAGTTGGAACATCTATATTTGTAAATCTAGTTTTTATAATTTTGTCTTTTCTACACAAAATACCAACAACCCAATTACTACTCTCTTATAGCAAATTTCCATTTCTTTTGCAATTGTCACATGTAGATATAATACCTTCGGAAGCTCTACAACAAAAATTGCTACGCAATCCCTCATTTTTTTTTAATGCACCCTTACATTCGTTACTATCCATTTTATTTCCTAAAATTAAATAAATCCAACATTATAAGAATTTATTAATTCATTCATAACTCTTTTATAGGCCCTTGTTCATACCCCAAGTATTCCAAGATGCCATTTTCATAATCATTTTTTTTATTCTTATTTATGAGGTTAGCCCCTTTTCTTATTAATACTTATGATACTTGTTTTTAGATTTTCAAATACATATTTCTCTAAGTTTCTTTTTGTTCCC
The DNA here is from genome assembly GCA_028583015.1 of Wollemia nobilis. Lineage (NCBI taxonomy): Eukaryota > Viridiplantae > Streptophyta > Pinopsida > Araucariales > Araucariaceae > Wollemia > Wollemia nobilis. The sequence continues at coordinate 3,323,626 of JAQPPZ010016964.1, forward strand.
ACTTTAAGGGTCTTCCTCTTCTTTTTTAATCTCCACCAATGCTTTCATCCTCATTAATCTCTTTAATTTTAGACTATTTATGACTTGACTTATCATCATTAGGATTATGCTATTTGTAAAATATAAATCGCAAGGGATAACCTTGAATATACTTTATTCTTTATGTCGTCTTATAAACCCTAATGTTTAACAACTATCCTCTATAGCACTTACTTTATTATAAATCTTCAAAAATCCCTAAAGTTTTATGGATATCCTCCATAATACTTTGTTTATGGTGTTGCCCTTGAAACCTTATAAGTGCAACGGATAAACTCTATACTTCTTTCATTTTATTGTAAAAAAAAAGATTTCCTATTGTTTGAGGAACATATAGATGATTTACCTAGATTAGAATTGACCCCTTTGACCTTATTCATTTTAAAATTTTACCTCCAAATATTTTTTTCGCATTTATAATTACTTCTAAATTTGAACTTATACATTATAATTCCTTACCTCTTGCATAATTTTTATTTCTTATAATGGTTGTTACAAATGAATTATAAAGGCCTTTGCTATCAAAAGAGAAAAAGAGGATTTCTTTATCCTTTTTTAGGGTTGGAAATTCCTTGATATAGACCATATTCTTTATCCCTAGGTTGCTTTGTAATAGGATCCACATGAAAAACACTAGACTATTCAATAGGAGCAGCATGTATTGTGTTTCCTTGTAAGTTGGCTACTCATTGTTGGAATTTTGGTGCATCCCTAATAAGGTAACCTTCCTCTTGGCAATAGCAACAAGTGTTTGGCTTGTTCAAATACATAATTTTCTACAAATACTAACACTTGGGACCCATGAGTAGAATGAACTTTGGCAAGAGTTGGATCAAATTAATTAACATGCAAGCCCTAGGATGTACCCAAAAAATCCCAATAATTTCACACGAATACTTACACTAGGTTACTCTCCCTAAATTAAGAAAGGGAAATTCAAGCCACATATAGTATTTAGACTTGGAGGGACATTTGGGGTAGAAATCAAATGTGCATTCTTGTAAATAATAAATTTTCCCATAGATTATCTATGCATCATATTGCAACATTACTTGCATGATATTTATAGTAGCAAAATCACAAGGGATATACCCTTTCCTAACTCTTTAACTAACTCCACCATCTTACCCTTGCTTTCCTAATTAACCCTAATCCAATGAAAAATAATTCTCGATAAATATTCCTTTCAAAAAAATAAAATTATAATTATTTTTTAAAATTCTTTAATGGTTCTTAGAATAGAATCTAGAAATATGATACTAAAAACCCTTTAAAAGTTAGTCTCCCTCAATGGATCTTTTGTCGATGGCCACCCCGATGCTTGTGTTCCTGTTGGTCCTTCATCATGAATCCTCAACTCCTTGTTTTGTTCTCCTCAAAGGTCCAAGGTCAAATTTATGGGTGCAACAACCAACATAGTAGATGGGTTAGGGGTTAACAAAATTTGCATGGGCATATAAGAGGAGGCATTGAATCTTGTCGACACCATGACCATGTAAGATAGAGGAGCACCTAATGGATGAGAAGCAAAAACAAGTGGGCTAGGAGCAAACGACTATTTTTTCTTAAGAGAGGCCTTAAAATATAATAGTTTAATACCAAGGTTTCTATGGTCTAATATGGATGAACCATCATATCCATGTTAAACAACCCATGGGATCAAGAGGGGGCTTAACCAAAGAAATACTGAACATGAATTAGGATTCATCATGATGAGTCGAATGCAAATTCTTAGCTATGATAAACATGGGAGAGATTCCATCCATGCCATATGTTTGATCTTCATGGTAACACATAAATGCATGGTCTTTTATTAGTGCATACTTGTTAAGCTTCCATTATGATCAAATTTGCCTTGAATCTTATGATCATCACTTATTTTACATTTTAAATAATTTTCATATCAAATTTGCATGACATTTATTTATGTCATTTTTCACACCATAACAAACTTGGATTGACTTGAAACTAGTTCCCCAAGGCATACTACTCCAATGCTCGTAAAAGGTTCCTTTACCATATAGGTAATAGGCATCTTGTAAGTTCAATTTTTTAATTTTTACTCAATGTTATCTTGCCTAGTTGAGAACCATGGAGCCAATAGCCTTTGAGAGCCCATGAAGGTCTACAAGTTGTTGGACCCTACCATTAATGTTTTGTCTTATAAAATATTAAATTGTATAAATTACAAAGATGTTTTCTATAAATATTTTTATTAATTGTATGACAAACTTTTATTAATCACTGTATTTTATAATGTTTTGTGATGGTCTTCACTAAAATTTTTATCGTAATAAAGGATGTCTTACAATATATGAAGTTGTTAGGTGAGAGACCTATATTTAAGTTGATGACCAATACTTGTGATAGCAAGTAAATCTTACTTATATAAAAAAATATAATAACGTGATATATAGGGATGTGTATATAAAAAATAATATATTAAAATTAAAACTATAATAGTCTACCTTTGTAGCACAAGCGGAGAAGGTGAGCCTAGTCTTGTTGAACAAAAGGTCCATGGTTTGAACCTCTGCGATGCGAAGGGGGACACAAACAAATATCTTGTGGCTTCCCTCTAGATAGTGATATACCCGGATGGATGGAACAGTGTTGTCAGTCACCTAAGAGCGGCTCTCGAGGTTTCTTTCTAACCTAAAAGTTTTGTCTCAAGAAGGACAATGCAACGATATGGGCTTTGGATCTTCTTTGGGACGTCCAAGGTTCAAACTGCGACCTGGGCGAGTGTGTGAGGGGGTGGATGTGTGCATGGTTGTGTGTTTGACCTCTATTGATAAGCTCAACTCTCACCTTTATCAGAGGTCATTGTTGGGATTGGGATGTCGACCCTTGAGCTTCAGTCGTAGGGGTTTTTCACACTAACGTCATCATTTTTTTATTATATAATAAAATAACATTACAAATATATTTTGTAATGTTATTTAATTACAAATATATTGCCCCCAAGGGTTAGGTGGATTGGTAATTGTTTGTTTGGTCAGGCACTTACAAAGAAGAAACCTAGGTCCAAACCTTGGGGGTATGCCTGTTTGCAAAGTTAGTCTAAGTGCACGTCAGATCAACAAAAATAGTAGGAATCTTGAACGATCGATGGTCCTATTCACATTGGGTTATAGGATAACGAGATGATATAGGCTTGTTAGTGGCATCCCCTACGGTTTGAACCCTACACTTGGCAATTACTAAAAATAACATGGATGTAACTAACTCCCCCTAATTAATATATATAAAACATTACAAATATATTACTTATTAATTTTTATGAATTACTTATGGGATTGAAATAAGCCTCACCCATATTACAGAGGAATCTAAATGGTTGAGCTAATGCCATATGATAAAACTTTAAACTTTAAACTTTTACAATATATATAGTTGTTAAATAAATTTAAAATACAAATAACCACTTAGGTTTATTGTTACTTTTACTTTAACTATATTTTACTTTAAATATTTCAATTATAAAGTTTTTTTAAAATCAATAAAACCATTGGTGTTGCCACTATAAACCCTAGCCCGTTGGGTTAAACAAAGTCAATCATACCCCAACTCTCAAGGGCATCGAGCTAGGTGTTGCCACTATAAACCTTAGCCTTTTGGATCAGAAGAAGTCAATAAGACCTCAACCCCTCGGGAACATTGAACTAGAACAATCAATTGATATACACTCAAACACTACCATCCAGCCTATTCCTTTCTGGGTATGTCATAGTTTGAACCTTGGACCTACCCAAAGAGAAGCCAAAACCCTAACCATTGGTTGTCCTTGTCAAACAAAAGGTTTTTATGAGGGGTCCTAGTCCCCCATACTAAAGTTGAACTTGGTTCTCCTAAATAAAAATCCAAAAACTTACCACTACTATATATCTCATACTTTTATAAAATAACTTTTTTATTGCCTATAAATTTTTATAGGTTAATTTTTTTTTAATTTATTTATTTATTTATATATATCTCATACTTTTGTAAAATAACTTTTTTATTACCTATAAATTTTTATAGGTTATTTTTTTTTTAATTTATTAATTTATTTATTTTGGGTTAGTGTGAGAAACCCCTATGACCAACGCACACTATATTTATATATATCTCATACTTTTGTAAAATAACTTTTTTATTACCTATAAATTTTTATAGGTTAATTTTTTTTTAATTTATTTATTTATTTATTTTGGGTTAGTGTGAGAAACCCCTATGACCAACGCACACGGTTGAGCAATCTTCTCGTAACCATAACCCCTCGTAAAGCCGAGGGGTATGCTTATCAATAGGGAATTTAACACACAACCACCACACACCCACACCCTCACACACTTTCCCACACTGCGGTTTGAACCTTGGACCTCTCGAAGAAGAGCCAAAGCCCAAACCGTGACACTATCCCTCCGAAACTTTATAGATTAGTTTAACATCTTATTATCTTAATAATAATTTTAATTTTTTTTTTTTTTTTTTTTTTTTGGTATATAGAAGCAATGGTTACAATCACGATTTTTAGTAACTACCAGCACAGCTGGTAGGGTTCAAACTATCTACGAAAGCTCCCAGGACCTCAAATTTATTTTTAATCTATATAATTGTTAATTAATATTAAAAACAAGTAACACCATACATCTATAAACTTATTGTTACTTTTTATTTATATTTTATTTTAAATATTTTAATTATGAAGTAACTTTTTACGCACAAAGTGTTTGCGGAGTCATTAAGATAATAAACAGTCTAAATTAAGATGAACATTACACATTTCGATTCTGGTGCCCATGCACGGTCGGGGATGTTTTTTTGGGGAGAATGTTTTACTTAAGAAATAATCACCATTCTTTTTGATGTTTTTGTTTTAGGAAAAAATAATAATAATAAAATTAAAAACTGGAGTGATCAGTGGGTTTTATTGTTTGTCTTGCAAGGTGAGTTTTATTGTTTGTCTTGGAAGGTCAAGATTTTTATGATGTCCTTTGTCCTTTGAAAGGTCAAGAATTCCATTGAAGGATTCAGCACAGCAATGATGAGAGAGGTTGATAACGATGTTTTCCATATTCCCAGCAAGGGACCGCCGTTACCGACACTCGAAAAATGGCGAGTAAGTTTCATTTGACATCGTTGGGGTTTTGTTTGATTTGCTAAGCAAGAAAAGTTAACTTTATGGAGTTAAATCTCATTGCGTAGGATAAAACTTGGGGTCCGCTATGGTTTCTCAATTTAATTGTGAACAAAACATTTGATTTATTGGTCCAATATCATTAATGTTGTTGATGGTACTCAAATAACTATCTACCTGTCCTTTTATGCCCTAGGGGATTGCATGGCTGTAAAAAATCGCCACTGAAGTAACCACCTACGTTTTCACAAGTCAAATTACATTCCATAGAGCATCAAGTTAGTAGTCTTTAACAAGTCATATCATTGGCGGTTTTGGTGGATGTATGGTAGATTAAACTTAGTCGTGCTTTAGTTTTGATATAGTTTTTTTAAATAAAAAAGTTATCATATTAATAAAATAATGTTTAATCACACCAAAAAAGGTGGGTGGGATTATCATATCACGTAAACCAACACATTAATTATCGTGGTTAGGAGTACATAAGAGTGTCAAAAATAGTCCACAAAAAATCAGATAACAATCGTCAGAACAGTATCAAATATATATTCAAAAATAAATGAGTCGAGAAATCACTATTAGATGGAAGGCCTAAAGGTTTCCTCCATAAGTTCATAAGCCCATCCAACGGTTGAAGAAGTCAGAGCCCCCCAACCATCAACAGTAGTAGCACTAACAGTACAAGTTTGTGCATTTGGTACAATTTCACCCCAACCAAGGACGTCATCTTACTCAGGAGGTCGAACATCCCAACCAAAGACCGAGCGAGAAGGGCCTCCAACTCTAGATTCTCCATATTTGCACTACGGGGGGGGGCTGGGACCAGTGTCTGGTAGCAGAGGGATGTGACTAGCGACAGGTCCCTCGATGAGTCGACAACTGGGACCTGGAAGGGGAAGTAATAGGCACACAACTCATAACGCATGGCGCATTCCCCCAATGATCCATGAGGTTACGTAAGTACTATAGTTCTACATGTACTTTTTCAACTTGGACTTGAATCTGTAACCAGTAATCAAAGAATATAGCATATTTATCAGCAACAAAGAAGACACTCCCGACATATTGCTGATAAAAAATAGCTTTATTCCGAGACTTCCAAAGATAAAACAGGGTACCAATTCTAAAAATATTCCAAACAACACCCAAGTTGAAGGAAAAAGCAATAGGGTCACCCAAAATAGCATGCACCCAGGTAAAATCCTCTTGCATAACAGGTCTAAAAATTTTGAGAAGCCACTCCCAGGCCGACTGAACCCGATCACAAAACCAAAAAAACATGTTGTAAATCTTTCGTCTTTCCGTAAACCGAGCAAATGGGATTATGAACACCCAGAGGCTTGAACCTATTGCCAACAGGAAACCCCTAGTGCAAGAGGCTCCAAACAAAAAACTCTGTTTAGGTTCAATATAAGTAGCCCAAGCAATCCCAAACCTCTTATTCCATCGGAAGGGAAGAGAGACTAAGTCCCATCTCATAGTGAGCTTATCAACCATTGGAACTTGCGAGCTGAACCATTTATAACCTAGATGAGTTTTATATTGCAAAATATGAAGCTCCCCAGGCCAACACCAATCTGACCACCAGGGTTTTTTAAAATGCTTATGCAATTTGCACCAAATAGAAAATGAAATACTATCAATAACCACCTCATAAGTATCTCTATCACTAGGATTTAAATTATGAATTTGACGAAAATTTTCCTAGGGTATCCAACTCCTGGTATGTCGGGAGAAAAAATAAAAAATGGAAGCAATACCACGCTTATAGAACCTTTGTGCTCTGAGCCATTACACCAAAGCCAGGGGAGAGCCCTACCAAGTGATAATAGGAGACCACCAAATATTCATGGAAGGCAAAGAGGCACCTGCTTTGTGAAAACTCCCTTTCCAACTGAGCCAGGGTTTGAAGGCCTCCCAGGATTTCCAAATACTCTGAATAACAAAAAAACCTTTAACTTGAACAGGGACAGTGGTAGTAAGAATGGATTGCAATCCCACCCCTTTCCAATTTTTTCCCCCTAAAGCAAACCAGAAGAAATACAATGCCTGACCAACACTTTCCAAGATTCATCCCCAATTAAAGATCGGGTGATCCATTTAGCACAAAGGGCAAAACCTTGTCGGTGACAATCAAACAAACTCATGCCTCCACAGTCCTTGGGCAAATAGCAAATTTCCCAGGCTACCTGATGAAAACCTCGTTTGACAGAGTCTTTGGCCCACAAGAAATCTCTCAGAAGCTTATCAAACTTTTTATAACAAGATTTGGATGGAACACAACAAGACGAATAATAGACATGGGTAGTGGCTAAAACCTTAGAACAAATCCAAAATTTTCCTGTGAGGGAAAGTTTCTTACTAGTCTAGTAAGAAAGCTTCTTGTCCACTTTCTCAATAACATATTGCCACAATTGAGCAGAGGAACCATGAAACGCAAAAGGAATTCCAAGAAATTTAAACACCTCACCCGATTGAATCCAAGAACATTGAAAATGATGCAACCAACATGGTAGTTGGGATTGAGATTGTCGAAAGCAAAAGTTTTTTTTCCATTGAATAGAAGAACCAGAGGCTAAACATAACACCTCTAAGCAACTAATAATCAAGGAAAGGGATTTCTCATCTTCTCGAAGCGTTAAAAAAGAATCATCAGCAAAATGACCATTGACCAAATGACGGTCATAATTGGGGAGAGCAATACCCCTGATTAATCCTTGATCCACCTTATGGGCCAACAAATAGCCAAAATCCTCTATAGCAAGAATGAAAAGAGATGGAGCAAGAGGGCACCCCTGTCTTACAGAACGACCAAGAGAAATTGACTAAGATTGACTATTATTTAAAGTAAGAACAACTGAAGCATCTTGAAATAACATAAGAAAGGTGCTCACAAACACTAGCCCAAAGCCTAAAGCATGGCAGTGATGAAGTACCACTCCATATTATCATAGGCTTTCTCAAAGTCAATCTTAATGAATAAAGCATCTTGTTCAGAATTTTTTGCCCACTCCATACCTTCCCAAACAACAAGAACATTATCAAGAATGTATCTTCCTTGAACAAATCCAGTTTGTTCAGGTCTAACAATCAAAGGCAGAAGAGATTTAAGTTTAAGCGCAAGGGCTTAGGCAATAATCTTATAACTCACATTAAGCAGGGTGATCGACCCCCAATTAGTGATGAGTTCAGGGTCTCCAGACTTAGAAATAAATTTAACATTGCATTTGTTATTAATGGAACCCAGTGAACCACATTTCAGGGCTTCAAGATACACTTTGTGGAGATTAGAACCAAGCATATCCCAGAATTCACATGGGAAGCCATCAAGACCAGGTGCCTTATCATTGGCCATGAGTGATAAGGCATTGTTCAGATCTTCCAGAGAAAGAGGAGTGTCATAGAATATCATTTGCTTAAGAGAAAGCTTGTTGGGGATGACAGTGGTACAATCAACAAGAGCTTGCATTCTAGCATCATCAAGGGGTTGAGAAGCAAAAACACCTTGATAATGTGAAACAAAGGCTTCGACAATATCCAAAAGTTCTATGAATATCTGCCCATCAACTTGAATGGCTTCAAACTGGGAATACTGGGCAGGAGGTCTGAGGCGTTGAAAAAAATATTTGGTCACTCTATCCCCCACTTTGAGCCAATGCATTCGAGCACGTAATTGAGCACCCTTGACTTCATACAAATCAAAGTTTTTTATCTCATGTCGAATGGAAGAAACTTGGGATTGAGAAAGAGAGCTAAAAGGAGAGGCTTCAAGCTTGAGACAGGCTTTGGATAGCTCACTCTGCAAGGCAGACTTAGCCTATTTATATCGCTTTGCAACTTCATCGTCTAGAGTCTGTAGCACCTTAGTGGTCTGTTGAATGACATTATTCCACCACTCAATCCTTCCAAAAAGACCACCAGGTCTAAAAATAAAATTCCAAATACGACATATATGAGCTTTCATGCTAAAGCTATGCAAAAAATAAACATTCAAGTAAAACTGTGAAGAATGCACTCTGGGTTGAAAGTTTAATTTTTCCACCGATAATAAAATAGGTGAATGATCAGATAGTGTAGTACCAAGGAAAATTAGCGCATACGACAAAGAAGGCAAAAGATGAGAGAATTGAAAGTTGTCACACTCAAAAATCATGGCTTTGTCCAATCTTTTCAAAACCCTGGCAGAAGTAGCTTGGAAATTGGACCAGGTGTATGAGCCTAAGGGAAGTCAGAAGGTGAGAAGCGAGAATTAGGGTCATAAAGATGAAGCTTGTTTTTCATAAAAAATCAAACTTCCCTTTCACCTAAGAACCACCGCATCGAGGCATGACTAACCTTGTCAGAAGCTTTCTCCACCATATTAAAACCTCCATATAGCACCCAAGTGGCAAATGGCAGATTCATGGTAAGCCATCTCCACAGCTCACATCGATCAAAAGCGATGTTCGAGGTATACACATTAACCACCCCAAATGATTTTTTGTAGATCTCAAGCAAAATCTAGATAGCTTGATTGGATGGGTCAACATCCTAGGTCACAACATTCTTCTGTAATCGAGGCGCAAGGATAGTGATGGCTTCCCCTTTTTCTTAGGGTATGCTTCATGGCAAAAGAGGCACTTCGTGGCCACAAAAAGTCACATGCACACTACAGATTGAAATAAAAAATCTTAACTTCTTGTAGACATAAAAAATTGATGCTTCCATGCACTCGAGAAACATTTGACATCTCATTTCGGACCAAATATTTTTTGATCGGGTTCGTTAGTCCTGAGACATTCCATGAGAATAAAATCATTGGTATTTGTCAGGATGCATGATCTCCATGACATCCTCTGCATCACCCAAACCTTCAAGTGATCCATAAGAGTTGGAGGCCGCGTGGAAAGAATCACTATTTATTTACCAATATTTGTCATTTTGAACAGGGTTGCGAGAGCGGTGGACCTTAAAGGCTTGACCCTCCTCCACCGAAGAATTATCTAGAGCCACCAACACTAAGGCAAAAGAAGGGCCCGACCAAAGAGATTGAGACACCTATGGAAGTGGGGATTGCATGTCAACAATAGGAGGGGTTGTATCAACAGTAGCCTGAACATATTTTGTAGAAGCTTGCATGTCTTGAGAAGGAGTAGGGGCAGGTTGCCCAGCGAAAATCGAAGCTTTCTGTTGCTTAGCTCCATGGGTTTTCTTGCTAGAACAATAGTTCATTCTTCAATGTTTCCCCGCAAGCCATTAGCGGGAGCCGCGGGAGTGGGTGAGGGATTTACCTTATATTTTCGCTCCATCAGAGGGCACTCCCAAATTTTGTGAGCTGCAGATTGACACCGATAACATGTATTGGGCAAATCGATATAGGTAAATCTTTGCCTAAAGGATTAGTCCTCGATCCTGATATCAATAAACTCTTGCAAATCCTTGGTAAGGTCAACTTTGATATAGATCCTTCTAGTGGGTTGAGTGGAGAAGAACTTTTATGGCTCAAGACAAACAAACTTACCTAAGGGGGCAGTTAAAGTCTGTAAAAAACCCCAAAGGGGAACTGAAAGATCGAGGAATTCAACCCACACCGGGACTTCTAGTGCAGCTTGATCACTGAATTGGAAATCCCTAGAGTAGGGTTGCAGAATCAATAGATAATTACGAACAGTCCATGGTCCCCTAGACAAAACCTTATGTGCTTGAGCTGGGTTTGAAAAGCAAAAAAGCAAATACCCTTTGGTAAGATTTTGTACATTCTCCACTTTGACTCCATATGGGCCCCATACTTGCTGGACCTAGGAACGAATAAGGGTATCATATGGGATACGACCCAAAAAATAACCCACCAAGGTATGACTTTCAAACCATTCACAAGCCGTATGATATTCATGCAAAGGAATAACAGCTTCAGGGATAGGGTATTTACCTCGTGATACACTTTCAAAATGAACTTGTGTGGATGCTTCTTCGGTGCCATTGAGCTCTCCAAAAAACTCAAAATAAACTAAGCCGAATGTATGAGTGACAACCATTAAAAAGGGTGAACTAACACCGCCTAAGGGCGACAATGCAACGGACAAAATTTTCCCACCCCTAAACTTACCAAGCTAGCAGCTAGTTTTTTCAAATAAGGTTCAACAGTGTTGGTAGAGGATAAACTTAGGTATGGATATGGGATACAAGATGTATATTTTTGTTAGGAGGTTTTAGTACTTCAATTTCAAATTGAGAACATGGAATTAGGAGGAGTTTAGTGATATAAAAGAAAATAAACGACATATTTTAATCAAATTTGAGGACCTCAATGAGCAAATACAAACAAATGGCATTATTGAGATCTGAAGCAAGGAGGAGACTAGGTTTACCACTCAGTAAGAAGAATGAGACAAAATAAAAGATCTTGTGGAAACAAAAATCTAGAATCCAATGGCTTTAAGAGGAATATAGGAACACTAGTTTCTTCCATAAATCTCTCCTAGCAAGGCGGTTGCCCAATTTTATCTCTTCCTTAAAAAATAGTTGTAGGTGATTCAATACACATGGGATGGGATGAAAGGTACAACAAGAGATTACTTTGCTCAAATTTTTAAGACATAACCACTAAATCAAGAGGTACTATAGGAAGTACTCCAAGAGATTCCTTCTCTCATTACAAAGAAAGCTAACGTAACTTTGATTACCCCAATTACTACCAAAGAACCACACCATGTAGTTTTCAAGATGCGAAAAGGCAAAACTCCAAGCCCAAATGGATTTTCCATAGAATTCTACTAATAATTCTAGGATATCCTTAAGGAAGAACTATTGGAAGTAGTAAAAGAGGCTAGGATAGCTAAAGTGGTGCTCAAAGAGGTGAACAAGACATATATAGCGTTTGTTTTAAGAACATAGGTGTCTAAACACATCTTTGGCTATTGACTAATTGCTCTTTATAATGCCCTATATAATACTATCATTAATGTCATGGTAGAAAGGGTCAAACATCTTCTTCACAAAATTATTTCTTTGAAACGGGGTGGTTTTGTGGAAGGAAGATAGATCTTAGATGAGAGAGTCTTAGCTCAGAAGGCCATCCACTCTATTAATGTTCAAAATATACCCTCCATGTTTATTAGGTTAGACCTATCCAAAGCATATGACATAGTTGATTAGCAGTTCCTCCTAAAGTTCATAAGATAATTTGGATTCTTGGGTGATTGGGTAGAATGGATGAAGGGATCTATTTCCTCAGTATCCTATTCAGTTCTAGTAAATGGAGCTCCTACCCAATTAATTACAACTTCCATATGTATTAGATAGACATATCCTTGTTCATCATATTAGTTAAATGTTTAGGCAAAATATTAGCTAAGGATAGGGACACCATAGCTTTGGAGAGAATAATAATAGCGATTGGAGCTAAACCAATTAATCACCTACAATTTGTTGATGACTCTACATTATTAGGAAAAGCAACAAGGGAGACCTCCAGATTTAAAATGATTCTAGAACAGTTTACAAAAGCGAATCGACAACTTATAAATGAAGAAAAGTCCAAGGTCATTTTTCATTACTCATGTAGGCACGACATAATGTTGTTGGATATTGAGATACAAGAAGACATCTCTTCCAATCATCTAACTAGGAATTTCACTTTCAGTTGGGAGCCAAAAAAAGGAATAGAATTGGTTGTTAGAGAGAGTGAAAGCCAAATGGGGAAAATGTACTAATAGGTGGCTTTATATAGGAGGACATATGACCTTGATAAAAACAATTCTCAATGCCATACCTATTTGTCTCCTCAGTGCTAGCTATTCCTAAGGTAGTTCTTAAAGAATTGGATCAAATCAATTATAGATTCCTCTATAATGGAGTCAAGGAAGAACAAAAATGAGCATTGGTGAAATGGGATACTTTATATTTACAAAAAAAGGAGGGAGGACTAGGAATCAAATTAGTTGTCAAGAATAATAATGCATTTGCAGGTAAGTATATTGAAGATTGCTAAAATACCTTGAGTAATAGTGGGCTCAAATTTTGAGGACCAAATATGCAAAGAATAAAACACAAATAGAGCTTATCTAATTTTTTCTTCCTAGAAGACGATCCCCCATCTTAATGGAACTTAGAATAGGAGATGATATGATCAAGGAAATATTGTTCTTGATTATCCATAATGGACATAAGGCCAATTTTTGCACAAATTCGCAGGATGGTTATACTCTAATAACTCAATTCCTAACTAGGAGATTGCTGATGAAGAATCTTCATAGACACAATTGGGTTAAGGTAGCCAATTGTAAACCTCAAAACAGTAGCGGGGAGGTAGGAAGGCAATGGATCCCAATAGAGGAATGACCAGTTTAAATCCCAAAAGATTAGAGAAAAGAAATCTATAGGATCATCTTGACGAGATCACTCTTGTGGTCTCAAGAGGAAGATACTCTTGGTTGGGGTAGGAAAAATCAGAGAGATTATACAGTTGCTTTTGGATACTTAGCCCTCTATCAGAGTATCCCAAGCATGTTAAGTGATATATTCACACAACTATGGACACAGAACCTTTGGCCCAAATTTAGATTCTTCATTTGGCTTTTACTTATAGAAGAGTGCTAATAAGGAAACAATTAATGAAAAGAGGGATGCATGGGCCTTTCAAATGTGAGTTGTATTGGGAGAATGAGAAAACAATCTCTCACCATTTTAGAATACCCCATCACAATCAAGTTGTGAAAACATATGGCGGCTTTTCTAAGCATCAACTGGTTTGAGATATCTTCTATAGAACAACTATGGACGGAGTGGCCTAAATGAGAGGAAATGGACCAACCCACTCGACAAAATTTTTGGATGGGGATGATTCTCCTTCTATGAAATTTGTGGAAGAAGAGAAATAATCGTATCTTCAACTAAGAATTCAAAAATAGCCACTTTGTTTGGCAAAGGATCATAGCCAATATGAGGGAGTCAATCAAATACTTGTTAAAAGAGCCACATAATCCTAACCAAAAGTGGATTCAGATAATATCTAGATTACAAGTGTCTTCAATGGTGGTCACATCAAAAAGGGTAACCCCAAATCATGCACAAGTAATCAAAACTGAGAATTGGAAACCTCCTCTAGAGGGACTAGGTAAGATTAATATGGATGGAAGTCTTAGGGAAAAATCCAAGAAGAGAGATTATGGGGGAATATGTCGCCTTTCGAATGATGCCCTTGCTTTTATCTTCACAAAAAAATTAGGTATCTTATATAATAACTTGGTAGAAGGATATGCCATCTTAAGAGGATTATAGAAGGCTTTGAAGGTGGAGTGGAGGAAAATTCAGGTAGAATTAGACTTCCAAATTATGATTAACCACTTAAAAGGACCAGGCAAGTAAAATAATAAATACTAGAGAATACAGAGAATAATGGAGCAAATACAAATGACCCAACAATGCTTTGAGGTAGTGGAGTTTATATACATATTTAGAGATTAGAATAGGATGGAAAATTCAATGGCTAATTAGGCTCTTGGTAGAGCAGACTTCACTTGCTATGGATATCCTCCTAGATGGTGGCCTCAATGGACCACATAAACTATTTTTTCTATTCTTATCATTGATGATAGTATTGCTTGTTGTATATAGATTTATATATCCTTATTTTACATAGTTTACTCTCTTTTTTTTATAGATAGTTGGAGTAGATTAGATGTGGGGAAAATAGTGCTACATCCTCTGTTAAAACTTGACTTAAAAGATGTAATCTAATTTTTAACTAATTTATTTTTAATTTTTTTTATCAAATATATATAAATTTAATATTTTTTAAGACTATAATATATATATATATATATATATATATATATATATATATATATATATATATATATATATATATATATTTGATTTGGTTAGTGTGAGAAACCCCTACAACCAACGCACGGGGGTGAGCAGAGCTCCTCCCAACTCTGACCCCTCATAAAGCGGAGAGTTATGCTTATCAATAGGGAATTTAACACAACCACCACACACCCACCCCCTCACACACTCGCTCATGCCATTCTTTGAACCTTGGACCTCCCGAAGAAGAGCCAAAGCCCGTACCATTACGTTGTCCCCCTTGGAAGTCTGAGACAAACCTTATGTAAAGGAAAATCGTTCCCGTATCCCTTGGGACCCAAAACTTTCTGTTCCATGAGACCTGTCCCATCCGAATATACCCCTCAAACTAGCCAAGGTTTTTTTTTTATCCCACGCATATAATATATAATTCTAACTTTTTAAAATTCATATCTTAAAATTTCTAATAAAATTTTCAAATTTCTAATTTATAAACCACTTAAATTGTATAATATATATATATATATATATATATATATATATATATATATATATATATAAAAGTTAGTTATTGATTAATAAAACAAGGTAAAATTGATGTGCATTGCGAAACTAAAATTGGCATTATCTGCATATACTACATAAACTATACAATGATAATGTTTGACATAGTTAAGGCTTAAGAAAACTACAATAAAAATAATAAATAATAATTAATAATTAAAAAATATTAAAAATAAGATATATTATAATAATATATTTAAAATAATTAAATGATATTGTTTTTAAGGGTTAATGGATTGGTAATGGTTTATTTAGGCATACACATTTGTTAAGAAGAGATCTAGGTTTAAACCTTGGAGGCATGCCTGTTGCAAAGGTAGTAGTCTGATCTTAATCCTCTGAGTGTGTGTTAGATCTATGATGGTACGAATCCTGAGTGTGTGCTAGATCTATGATGATGATACAAATCCTAAGCAACAAGTGGTTTTACTTACGCGGGGTCAACAATAATGAGGTGATATAGGCTTGTTAGTAGCCCCAAATTTAGTAGTTTGATCTTAATCCTCTGAGTGTGTGCTAGATCTATGATGGTACGAATCCTGAGTGTGTGTTAGATCTACGACGATGATATGAATCCTAAACAACTAGTGGTTCTACTTACGCCGGGTCAACAATAATGAGGTGATATAGGCTTGTTAGCAGCCCCAGTGGTTTGAACCCTGCACTTGGTAGTTACTAAAAATAGTGTGGATGTAACCAACTCCTCTATATATAAAAAATAAAAATTAAATGATATTAGTTCAACTGATTATATTTTGCAAAGTTAAAAAAAAAACTAAGTTTGAATGTTGTCAAAAGATCCATTTATATCCGCTCATGTAAAGGGGTTGGAGAGCAAGTGGGTAATTAAAACTCTCCAATTATCGAGATGCCCAGGTTCAAATCTCTCCCCTCACATGTTGCGGATATGTTGTATATAAAAGGTTCCTCATCTAAAAAAAAAAATCCATTTATAATACAAAATTATCAATTTATTGTTAATATCACTATAACATAATACACATTTCAATTTTATAATAAAAATAAATAATATATTAAATATAATATGATATATATACTATATGTAGAATACTTTTGCACTTTTGTCTAAGTCATCAAGGATTATGCACCCCAATTGTCAAAGATGAATTACATAAAATTTGCTTTGTTAATTTCGGTTAAATACTAACGAGGTTAAATAGGTGTTGTTGAAGACAACTTATGCTTGAGTTTACACCTTACTTGAAAATAACTGTGAATATAACCAACTTCCAAAAAAATAAAAAACAAATTTATTTTATTAATATATATTTTTAAACATTGTTTAATTTATTCTATAATATAAATAAAAACTATGAATAATTACAATCACTTCTTTACGATAGCTTTTACCATATAACTAATGTTTTTTAACTTAAGATGAAAACTTGCGACGCATATCTCTGACTATGCTATTCATATCTCTAATTTATTCTATAATATAAATAAGAACTATGAATAATTACAATCACTTCTTTACTATAGCTTTTACCATATAACTAATGTTTTTTTACTTAAGATGAAAACTTGCGACGCATATCTCTGACTATGCTATTCATATCTCTTCAAGACCACCTTTGTACCTAAGGAAAGTGAAGATGTGCCGAGCTACTAGAAATCATTTCGTCTCCCAAATGAATTTAAGGGTTTGTAAACCAATCTAAAATTGGAATTCAATAAATAAATTATATATAATATAATTATAGAGATTTTTTCTATGTTTTCCTATAAAATGGAGAATAAAAGAATGAAATTTGAATATATAAAAACTAGTTAGTAAGAATGAAATTTTAGATAGTAAAATGCTACTCAAAGCTTATATGCGTCCATGGTTAATTTTGCAGAAATTTTCTCACACATAACATGTAAGTGAAAAAAAATTCACAAGCAAAATATTTTTTTTTTTCCATAAAATTTAATTGATTTTAGACTTTCAATGGACTTTCTACCATAATTAAACAAAACTAGTTTGGGATTCATGGTCTCGGTTTCGACGAACTTGGTACTATGTTGAGTTTCTACCAAGTTTGTTCAAAAACATTCAAGCATGAGTAAAATTATGTAAAGGTTATATTCAACACAAAAATATATGTAAGAATAAGTACAACACATTCATATACAAATTATTACAACAAAAGTCACCAACTACATTCATGGAATGAATTTCACACAAGTTTGAATTTTTTCTTTCACAAGCTTTAGTATATTTATCTTTATGTAAATATTGAAGTGAGAAACCTTTTTTACATCAGTTTTCTTAATTTTATCTATAAGGGTGGAAGTTATACATTTCTAATTAACATCCACGACTATATTCTAAATAAAAGGTAATAACTTAACAAACAAAATGAGTTATCACTAGGTTTCTTTTATAAAAAATTGACTTCAAAATTATCAAAGATATTACAAACTCTTCAATAGTACATTATTAATTATAGTCATTTTTGTATTTGAGATCTTTAATACTATAGAGAAATTGGTGGTTGATACCTCATGTTGAATTCATAATTCATTTTTTTGCAAATTATAATGGAGATGATAGTTGGTCCTTAAGCATTCAAATGCGGAATATTGTGGATTAGGTTGGAGAAGTTTAAGGCATACATTTTCTTTTTGTAAAAAACTTCTGCATATAATATTTCGAAAGAAAAATGCCTTAGACAACTTTGAGAGTTGTAAATTATGGGTTGTCGAAGTATTTAGACAAAGGTAGGAAAAATTATTTCATTGAAAATTTCACATTCCACAAGTTCAATAGTTGCAGATATAGGTAGACGAAATGACATGAATGGTTGATTGACTAAATAGATGTATGTCTAAGCATATGAATGTATATGTGTGAACATGTGCACACAACCATATTGTGTTAAATGACAAAGGATTGCCATATTGTGTTAAATAGCAAATTATTACATGTGGTAAGTGACGAGTGTTTGTAATAATTTCTATGTGCAAAGTGTTTGTAATAATGTAAAGTAATTGAATATTTTAATGTTTCATGTAAATTGATAGTTTGGAGGTAGTTGGATAGTTGCCAACAACCTAACAATCATGTTATGTCTATAAGTATACATCTATGTGGAAGATGCAAGAGGAAGGTGTGTGTACATGTTGATTTTGTTCAAAATATATTGTTTGTAGATTATTTATCAAAATGATGCATTGCATATAATTATTATGCAAGATACATGTTATGTGCACAGGGTATCCATTTGTATTTTTATGTATTCTCATTGCATATTTTGTTTATCTAATTGGTAATAAATTATATTGCAGTGTGTTGTATTCCATTTCTGCATTTTGGTGTCATTGCCTGTTTGAATTTGGATCAAGTTGGGTGACATGGGGTTGTGACAAGCAAATCACCCGAGAAGGTATGCAATGACAATAATGGGATGATTACAATGCAACTGAAAAACGATGTAGTTTCCCTTGGGAGAAGAGAAGATTAGAGGTTGTAATAGAAGAAAACATAAACTTGTTTATTGATGTTGACAAAGGATAGATGCATGAAGCAAACATGTAAGTGGATGCACAACTAGACATAGAAGTAGACATGCATGGAGGTATGCAAAGATTCATGCATGCATTCACGTGATAACAAAATTTCTGACAACAAAATATAAGGCGAAAAAAATCATGACGATGAAATTTATGATGACAAAATTTGTGATGGCAAAATACAAGATGAAGAATGGATAATTATGTGACAATGAAATCCATGATGAAAAAATTTGTGATGGTAAAGTTGGCAACATACAAGTGTTAGCAAACAAGGGAGAAGAACAAGTATTGGTGCATGATGATGGCATGCAATTGTTTGAGCATGTCAACAAAGAAGTTTGTGAATGTGAAGATGTATGTATTGATATAGAAGTGCAAGTTGATGAAGGTGTGCATGTAGATGAAAATATTTGCACATGTGAAGATGTGCATACCAACATGAAAGTGCACATTGATGAAGATTAACAAGTGTGCAAAAATATATGTGAAGGCAATTAAGACACATGTACAAATATATGAGTTGGTGCAAGTAGAGACATGCATGTAGACATACATCCTCATGTAGGCAAAGGTATGTATACAAATATTCATACTGATGAAGCTAGGCATGTTGAATTTGATGAGTTGATGAAGGAGAAAACCTAGTTTGGTAGGAAAGGCTAGGAGTGGTTGTAGCAAGTATGATAGAAAAATGCATGATAGATGTTTGGTGTTGGAGAAATTTCAAGTTAGTGTGTTCAATGGTGAGCAGGATAAGAGGTCAACATTGGAGTAAACACAGGATAGCATATATGATAGTGTGTGAGATATGAGTACGTACTAGAGCAACTACAAGTTGGTGTGTTCGATGGTGAGAAGGATAGAAGTTCAACATAAAAGCAACTATAATTTGGTACATTTCATAGAGCATGGAATGGGATTTTGATGTGACAACAATTGTAGTGGGTGCGTTTGACAATGTTTGTGAAGAGGTCAAGACATATGAACAACCACTACCAATGTTAAATCATCCTATCACATCAATAATTTTGGCATATCATGTATGTGATTCATGTTTCATGGTGGTGAAATAGAGGTTCTAGTTAGGTATTATAAAATCAATCTCATGATGTGGAAAGTGAATGGACAGAAGAAAGATGTAAATTGGAGAAGGTTATTCCCTACAACATTTTGTGGAATAATAGTAGATTGGTACATGGGATTTCTAGAGGGCAAGTACCGGACTTAGGAAGTGCTACATAAATAAAGTGTGAAGGAATTTTGGTTGTTTCATAATGACGATGAGGTCATTGCTAAAATTTATAAAATAGAATAGGGTAAGAAAGAGTTTATTTGGTCCTAAAATCAAAGGTTGAGTGGTTTTTTTACCCATATAGAGGAAGATACCATCAGATGAATTGAATAAGAGGTGTTTTGCAAAGGGATTTTGTCCTACATATAGGAATAAGATCAAGGTGATCCCTCCAACATCATACTAAGAGATTTTTGAGTGGGATTTGAACTTGGAAAGTGATGCAAAGATATTGAAATGTTGGGGTGATGTTGATGAGGATGATGGTATATGTTGCAATGAAAGTGATGATTCTAAAAATAAAATTAGTTTGGAGAATGAGAGTAGTACATCGACCACATTTTGGGATTGAGAAGTCAATGAAGTAACTTTGAAGAGAAGAGCGATGACATTAAAGATTATTATGACACAAAGAACGTGTGTAAAGACAAGAAATCATTACTAAAAGTATGTGCAATATATAGGAAGATTGTACCAAGGGGGAATGCCATTCATGATGTGGTATTTGAGTGTCGCTAGATAGATAGAAGATGTTAAGTATGATATAAAGGAAAGACCCATTGTGCAATGCTGGAAATGCCATTTGTGGGAAACTTTGCATGTGAATCTCAAAGTGTTACAAGTTGAGATGAACTAGTAATGTGTAGAGGGTTCAAAAAATTAAGAAGAGTCATATCCCTAGTCAAGAAGTGGAGATAACATTTATAAACCTGATTGCAACTGAGGACATGAAAATGGTGGCAATCAAAGAGAAAAAAATCAAGTAGATAGTTAAAGTTATACACAAAGAGGAGGTTGTACAAGTGGGTGATGCAAACAATAAAGTGAGTAATATAGACAAAGAAATAAATAATGTAGATGACAAAAAGAGAGGTTGTTCAAGTCTAACCACCGAATAGGACCATTTGGACATAGGCCATCTAAGTTGGGACCTAGGTCATTTTGGATGCCCCAACTAAGGGGAGCAGTTTTCAAGGCTTCTCCTAATTATTTGGGGAAGAGGAATTAACCCTATATAGCCCAAGGGTTTTCTAGCCAAGAGGAAGATCCTCAATGCCACCAACTTATTATCTAAAAGGTAAAAGAGACCCATAAAAAACCCTTGATCCATCAGGACCAAGGGGGTCATGTAGGCCCAAAAGGGCCACATACTTAGCAAATTTTGTAAAATTTAGCTAAGTGTTGAAAGATGCATGAGAGCAGTGTTAATTTGCATCAAAGTACAAATTCTACAATCAAACTAGTCAAACAGTGCCCAAGAGAACTTAGAGGAGCGGATTTTGAATAAAAGGGGTGACATAGTGTTAAATTATTTTAGAGAGCAAGCTCAGTGTACAATTCCACGGCCAGACTGGTCAAACAGTGCCCAGTGGAAATTAGAGGAGTAGATTTTGAATAAGGGAATGTAAAGATAACTGTAGGATGGTGTTAATTTTATCATAGGCAATTTTGTAGTATTAATTTTCACCAAAGTGCAAAATCCACGGTTAGACTGGTCAAACATGACTCAATAAAAATTGGAGGAGTGGAGCGGAATTAAAGATAGGTCAAATTACTTTGTCTTCTTTAACAAGGGTTCATTGAACAAAGCATAGTTATAAATTCTGCACCAATCAGAAGCAACTTTAAAATCCACGGTTAGCCCAGTCAAATTTTACCCAATAGATTTTAGAGTAGAAGAAGTGTGAAAGGGAAGATGACCTAACAAGAAGTTTTTTTTTTCTCTATGAAAAGGAGCCCTATGTTATTTTATGTTCACTTGTAATACAACATAAATTTTTGTGATCAAACTAGTCAACCCAACATAGAAAAAATCTGAGGAGAGGATTTTGAAAAGTAAAGGCTCTTGCAACAAAATGTTTTTAAATGCGAAGCATATCTATTTCCTATTTCATTGTCAACATAGTCAAACATGACTCAACAAAAATTGGAGGAGCAGATTTTAAAACTGAAGAGGATGCAGCAATTAGCTGGAACGAAATATGAAGGTAGGGATTTTTGAAACTGAAAAGAGGCATGTGATGATGTGGACCCAATGTGCCAACTTAACCTTCATCACAAATATTTCAAATGTGGATGAAGAGTTTAAAGCTGAGTTTAAAAGTTGAAAAATTCCACACTACTGAACCTCAGTCCATGCAATCATAGAGCACTAGCACAAAGAACCAAGGAAGACCAAGTGTCACCATAATCAAGATCCACCTAGGTTTTCAGTTACAAATCTATAGTGGATAAGCCTAGCCAAGAACAAGGGATGGCTCAGATCAACCTACAATCAGTGCAACTACCAGATTCCACAGAGGGTCAAGCAACTTGCAAAGCTCAAAGTTGTAGAGTTTCATGGAGCGTAACTCTTTTCTTTCTTCTTATGAGTAAATAAGAGGCTGCCACCTCAGCATCCTGTTGATATAGCATGAAAATCCTTGTAATATTCCCATTATTTCTACTATTATTGTAAAATCTATATAAAGAGATCGAAACCTTAATTTGAGAGGTCAGCTCTAAAGTATTTGTCTGTCATATTATTGTAAATTTTCAGAGAAATTAATAGAATGAGCATTGCTTGGACATTTGCCTTAGGCCTATATATTCATCTTTTGTGAGTTTATTTTGTGAATTTATTTCTGCTGCTACTGTTATGGTTAGTCAATTATTCTAATATTGAATTGCTAACTTGGAGCAAATTGAAATACTTTATGTCTAAACAAATGATGCAAAGAGATTATTTTTCTATTATTCTGAAGGTTGATCTAATTCTGCTATTTATATTATTAACGTTTCAGATGTTTGAAATAGTTTTCTAGGTGTTTTATTACTTTTTAATAGTGAAGGTTACTGGTTTTGAAGTTGTTAGTCTTAAGTGTGGCATAGTGGAAATATGATTAATCAAATATTTGTCAATACTGTTAGCTTTATCTGACCATTATTCATTCAATTGTTTCTAGAGCTTACCCTATTTATATCCCTAAACTTACACTTTAAACTGAGCTTAATTGAGTCAACATATAATTAGCTGACAAGGTATACCAACCTACTCTAGAGGTTGTATTGAAGCAATATTTGATCCATCCAATGTCGGGGTTTAAGTTGTAATTAGCGAATGTGCACCTTTTAGAAAGCCATAAATTCATAGTCACAGTTCGATATTTCCTTGATGTCAATTCAGACCCCAACAAGTTATTTGGGTCTCACCTTGGCCACCTAGGAAGATCATTTGGACTTGAAAGAAGGTTGTCAGGATGACCAAGGAAGGTTTTTAGACCCATGGGCTATTTGAGACCAAGGGATGTCTATAAAATACCAAAACAAGATCTTCTAAGGTAAAGGGATGTTTATTAGAGATAAATATAGACTATTTAATGCCAATGGATGTTTATCAAAAATCGAGATAGGGACGTTTAAGGACAAGAAGAGGTCATTTGGAGATAAGGATAGGTTTTTTGGAGTGAAGGTAGAGGTTTTCTAGAGTAAGGAAGAGGTTGCAAGAGTTGAGGATAAGTTATTTGAGTGGATCGAGTGAAGGCCACCGAAACACAAACATGGAGAAAAAGTCAATTCAAACAATGAGGGTTTCAACAAGAAAGAAACATGGCATAGTAATATTTAAAATTAATAGATTTTAGTTTTTGATTTACTAGGTCTCACTACATGTAGATGAAGAGCATACTACCATAAAAAATCTATAAACATTAAAAAACTACACAAAATAAAAAGTACACACATTAGAAATGAGTTAGAAATGAAAAAAATCAAGGTAAATTTTGCAATCAAAGAAGATAAAAATACAACACTCGAACTTTGAACATGTTTCGACCTTAGGGTCTCATCAATGAAGTGTGTTCAAAAGAAATACAATTTCTTTGATAAATAGATCTAACTTAAGATAGGGGAGCCAAAAAAAACATTGGAGTTTACACAAGACACAAGAACAATTAATTATGAAAAAACAGTTGAACTATTTTTTTTTGTGGTGGAAAACACCCCAATTGGGATGCCTCCTTCGAGTAAGTACCAAATAGGCAGGTGTATCTATTTCACCAAAATCACCCAAGGCTCTCACCTGGCCTGCCCCATTTAGCACACTTAAATAGCATGCCTAAAAAAACAAAAACACAAAAAAACAAACACAAAAACATAAACAAACACAAAAAACACAACAACAACAACAACAACAACAACAACAAAAAACAACAACAAAAAACAACAAAAAAACACAATAACAACAAGAAAAATAAAAACAACTAAAAACAACAAACAACAACTAAAAACAACAAACAACAACAAAACACAAAGCACACAAAAACCACAAAAACAACAAAACAACACACAAACACAAAAAACATAAAAAACAAAAACACAGAACACAAAAAAATACCAAAAACAACATAAACAAACACAAAAACAATATAAAACAACACACACATCAAAAAACTAAAAAGAAGGAAAAAACATAATACAACTTTGGCCTTTCTAGGCCAATAGGCTTTTCAGGCAAGATTCAACAGAGGAAACATAAAAATGATCAATCTGAGCAAGGGAATTTAAATACCTTGATCAAACCAAAGCTAAGTTACTGGTTTGTTTTGGATTCAGGTTCGGGTTCGAAGAACTCGGTTCACCAGTATAGCAAATTTTTTTGTCTTGGGTTTGTTTTGGATTTAACCATACAAATATTAATAAAAATCATATATAAATTTATCATAATTTGGGTTTTGGTACCCTTTTAGAGCCTCATTAATAGCTTTCACTATATCTTGTCAATATGGTGATCTAACCACATTGAAAGACAAGTCATTGGCATACAAACAATACGCAATAATCTAATATACAATGTCCTTAAAATCATTTTGGAATGCCTTCTCCAATGGTCATTTTGTTCTTTTTTGTGAAAGAGAAAAATCCTCTTCACATGTGGGAAGGTGTGGCTGAAAATGGATGAGGAGCAACCAAAACTGTGTTGCTAGCATGATGTTAGGATATGAAGTCAATATCCATATCTCCAATGTTCTTCAGTAGAAAGGTGCATGGGGGTGCAACTTGTAGTGATCCTTCCCCTATTTGGGCATGTCGAGGGGAGTTGCAGGGAGGAATCGGCCAGGTTCCCCCCCTACTTGGAGGTTCAGGGATGGAGCTCCCGACCTAAAAATTAAGTCCATACAACCATACTAGGGAGAGGAAACATTCAAACAATTTTTTGTATTTCTATAAAAGGGAAATTACCCCTTGCATGTAAAACTATAAAGGAATGTAAAATGTTTATCGAGATCAATAAAATATAGAAGCTATCATTACCCCATGATTTTACCTGCACACTATAGGGTTTCCATGTAAAATCTAGGTGTTACCGTTTTTCTATGTTATTGTTTTTGCTTGCTCGTAATATTATTTTTTCTAGCACATGAGGTGGGGTAGTAGGTGGCTTATTTGATAAAGATCATTTCTTTTCCAAAGGATGATCTGATTGTAAGGCAGCTAAAGCATTTGTGTCTTCTTATTATTTTATATATTGCATGATTGTAGATATTGGTACCGATGCATCTTTTGACTTTGGGTAAGCTCTACTACCTTAGCCAAGTATAATACACAAATGAGATTCCAATCGACTATATGAGCTGCTATATCAAACATTGCAATTATTACAAACTCATACGTAGCCTCCACCCCCTAGAATCTGCTCTAACATAGTGATATATTTCTATAGTGGGGCTTTTGGATCAAATTATAAATCAAGGTTTGGCTATAGATTTTGCGCTTGTTGCCATTCTAATTTATAATATGCAACTGAAAGTCTAAAAATCTATCTTTTGTAAGCTTATTAGTCACCTCTAGAACTTGTATTAGCTTAGGAATGCAATAAAAATGACTTTACACCTTTACTTGATGAAGATTGAACCTGGAATAAGCAATGGTAGCTAATAATGACAATAAACTATGAGAGGAAAAATACTTTCAAATGCTTGGTAAATGATTTGTGTGTGTTGTTTTTGGTTTTGTTAGTGTTTTTTAGGTTAGTTTTAGAATTTAAATTGTTATTTTATTGTTTTTTGGTCATGTTTGACCAATCAAAAGCGAGTTGATTTTTTTTTAAATAAAAGAACATTTTTTGGGGGAAATAACATGGGTTCTCTCTAGGTTCTCCTTGGGTTCACCCGAGGTTCTACCTGGGGGATATGGATATGCTCGAGTTTTTCCAAGGATGACTCGAACGTATATGGATCCCCTAAGAAGAACCCTGGATGAACCCACAAGCATACCACGCTCGAATTTAGATTGGGTACGACCCGTACTAGGATTTGAGGGTCTTAGGGAGCAAAAATGGTATCTTATAACCAAAGAGAAGAAAAAACAAATTAAAAAAGAACTAGGTACCTCTAGTACTGGAGACATACAAATAAAGAATAAAAAGAAGAACTTCCCTTATTTGCGAATCCCACCATCTAGGAGGGTGGCCATAGTAAGTAATATCACCTTTGTCCAATGCCCAATTAGCTACAACATCAACTGTTAGAATTGCTATTACATTACATGGATATTTTTAATATTCCTATGTATAGGTAGATCATTATATTGTTGTAACGATCCACTATTGTTAGGGGAATATTTATATGGCTAAACTTAGCCATCTATTTGTATATAAATACATAGTGTTTTAATATAATTAATAAATTGGCTTACCTAACATTGGTATCAGAGCAGGCCAGCGTTGGCCTTGATCCAAATTATTTGGCATGACAATCCATTTGGTGGAGCGATAATTTCACTTAGTTGATTTGGATGCAACTCGATTGGTTTGGAGGCACAGATCTCGATGCGGATCCTGGTGAACACAAATCTCGATGCGGATCTTGGTGAACACAGATCTTGAGGACTCTCATTGGACTGGACTGGACAGACTCCTATCAACTCAAACTTGACAACTCTAACATGATCGAACAACCTCTGATGCAAGACAAACCTCGACATAATTTTTGAGGTGGATAAACTCTAACCTCTAGACTTGGCAGCCTATGCAAGGTGAAGAAAATATTTAATTGATAAATTCAACAAATATATACAAGAGCCTTCAATTAAAGATAGTCGAATAACCATAATATCAAATATCCCCTAATTAATATTAACAACTAATATGCAAAGCTTATCAACTAAATATGCTAACAATATATTGTTAGCATAAAATCAAATAAGGTAAGAAAATATATCCTAACATCCCCCTTATTACATTATTTGATGTATAAACAAAATTGCAAAACAACTCAAATTTGACATGTGCAAGTTCCTTAGTGAAAATATCCATAAATCGGTGGGAGTGTACTGGAGCTGAATCTTGTACTTTGGAACTTCATCTCGAATAAAGTGACATTGAGTGTCAATATGTTTGGTGTATTCATGGAACACTAGATTCTTGACAAGTTTCAAAACAGCCTGGTTATTGCAATTCAAGTGTAATGGTAGTTTCTTTAGAATACCCATACTTGAAATAATGCAACGTAACCATATCGTCTCACAAAATGCTCCATGTGCTATGTGATATTCTGCCTCTATAGATGATAGTGCAACAACCTGTTGCTTCTTGTTTTTCCAAGAGACAAGACCAAATCCAAGATGAAAAATATACCCTGAAGTTGATTTTTTGTCATCAATAGATCTAGCATAATCAAAGTCCGTGTATCCTTGCAAGAAGAACTTATCATTCTTCATGTACTTCAATTCATGGAACACTAGATTCTTGACAAGTTTCAAAACACCCTGGTTATTGCAATTCAAGTGTATTGGTAGTTTCTTTAGAATACCCATACTTGAAATAATGCAACGTAACCATATCATCTCACAAAC
Source organism: Wollemia nobilis (assembly GCA_028583015.1). Lineage (NCBI taxonomy): Eukaryota > Viridiplantae > Streptophyta > Pinopsida > Araucariales > Araucariaceae > Wollemia > Wollemia nobilis. The sequence goes on from JAQPPZ010016964.1 coordinate 3,351,786, forward strand.
TGCTCCACGTGCTGTGTGATATTTTTCCTCTATAGATGATAGTGCAACAACCTGTTGCTTCTTGTTTTTCCAAGAGACAAGACCGAATCCAAGATGAAAAATATGCCCTGAAGTTGATTTTTTATCTTCAATAGATCTAGCATAATCAAATTCCGTGTATCCTTGCAAGAAGAACTTATCATTCTTCATGTACTTTAAGCCATATTTTGTAGTACCATGAACATAATGAAGAACTCATTTTACTGCTTTCTAGTGACAAACCGAGTGGCAATCCCATAGACAATGACCTAGCGGTAGACCTAAAGGCAGACCTAGCGATAATGATCTAGAGGTAAACCTCCAGGTATATCCATAGGCACATCCATTAGCAGTTCTAGTGGTACTATTCCAAAGGTAACCTTAGAGCTAGAGCCAGAGCCATGAGCCCGAGCCAAAGATAGAGCCAACACAAGAGCATCTTTCATTTGTCTCTCCTTCACATTAAGGGGGGAGTTATATACATTATCCCAAATAATGTAATAAAGGGGGTGTTAGAGTTACTATTACATTACTTGGATATTTTCAATATTCCTACGTATAGGTAGATTTTTATATTGTTGTAATGATCCACTATTGTTAGGTGAATATTGATATGGCTAAACTTAAACATCTATTTGTATATATATATATATATATATATATATATATATATATATATATATATATATATATATATATAGTGTTTTAATACAATTAATTAATTGGCTTACCTAACATCAACACTTATGTTATATTCTCTTACCACATGATTGTATTCAAATTTCAAAAATCCCATATGGATTAATTGAATATTCTCAAAAATCATTTTTATCCTTCAATCAGCTTTATGATTCTTAGGAGTCTTCAACAGATTAATCATGACTTGAGAGTTGGATTCAACAAACACCTTTTTCCATACAACCTTAGTAGCCTCTCGAAGGCCTCTAAGGATACCATACCCCTCAACAAGGTTATTGGAAAGGATACTCGAATTCTCAGCAAAAGTGAAAACCAGGGAACCATCTGCTACCAATTCCTCCTACACTAGCTTTTCCAAGGTTCCCCCTAGAGGCTCCATCGGTATTGACTTTTCTAAAATGCTTGGGAGGAGGTTGCCAATTCCTTGTTCTATTTATCTTTTGAAAATATTTGAACTATTAAATTCCTAAAAAGGTTATTATAAAAACATTATTGATAAAGGACTAGGATTATTACATTAACTACCAAGGCTCAACCCCCAAGAATAACCCACCCAAAAATTACCTTAAAATGGAAAAACGTAAAAAACATTTAAAAAAGAAATTTTACAAAAGGTTGACTTTGAAAATTTATAACTCAAATACAACTCTGAATCATGCAAATTTATAATCGTTATAAAGCTTACAAAAAACAATTAGTTATCAAAAATATTCTACAAAACATGTACTAAATATTTAGAACTTAATCTAAAATTGTTGTAGTTGAAACACATTAGAAAAATGTAGTGGCCATGGAAGGTCATCTAAAAACAGTCAAAAATTCCTTAATATTGCTTAAAATTGCATAATCAAACAAATATTGAAAAGCTCTTGGAATCCTACATCAAATTAAAAGCTCAAAATTGTAAAAGAATTACTTAGAAAGCTTGGAAATCCATCCTAAATGCAAAATTTAAAAATTCTAATTTTTTAGGAGGTTTTATTTTTGCGCACATGATCGTATAGACTTCTTGTTTCTCCAACATAGAATTCTTGTATAAATGTGCTTGAGTTCTTTGTCCATTTTATATGCTTTAAACATTGGGGTGATGATGTTTGAAAGAAAATGAAAATTGCAAGCATATTTATAATTATCTAGTTTGAGGATAAGTGGAACCTTTTTTAACATAACACCTTTTTTTCTAGTAGTTCGATAAAGAACTTCAATAGCAGTGAAGTTCTTGCATCAAATTTGACTTTCTCAAATAAATGAAAAATATGTGATATCCTCTAGCTTTGATTCCATTACAATTTTTATTTTTATTAGCAATAAATCCATCTTTGGAGCTTTCTCTGATAAGGATCTGGTTAAGCTCACTAATAATGAAAGTTTTTTTCTAATGAATTGAATGATGATAAGATGCACAAATATAATGATAAGTATTCATTGGCTTCTAAAACAAATTGGTGCTCAAAGTACTAGTCTAAGAAAAATCTAGCTCCTTGAAAAAACTATGTCCAAAAGAATGACTTCTAAATAAAAAAATAAAATATGTAATTTTGATGTTATCATAACTAGAATCATAAGAGAAAAGAAAAACATTTAATATTTCCTTGGAACCATGCCACATTTCAATGGCATCATCAATGAAGCATTTATAAAAAAGAAGATTGTTCATAGTGATAGTACTAAACAACTACAACTCCAAATGACAAAGAAACAAACAAACATAAATAACAATAAAATTACTACCCATTATAGATCCCTTTTTTTGTCTATAAATATTTTCATTAAATTCTAAAAAATATTGGGTCAACATCGTCTCAACCTGTTTATAGTAAAACATTTCTTAACATCATCCAATTATTACCTAGAAAAATATGGAGAGCAATCACACCATAATTAGTGGAATGCGAGGATGAATACTCTCTACATCAAAAGTAAAAAGTATAACGTCATGAGGAAAAACACGATCATAAAGTTTCTAGATCAGGGAGAGAGAATCCATGAGGTGATTCTTTTGCTTTAGAAGAATTGGAAAGCAAAGATGATGAAGTCACTTGAAAGCATGTTCAAGCATAAAACCATAGTAAGAATAGATGGGCTGACTAGTAAGACTTAGTGTATGATTTTTTGAGATCAAGTAATAAACACTAATCCTAGAAAAAGAGGGTTTATCGAAGCATAAATTTCACATGATTTTTTGGAAAAAGCTTTCTCTAAACAATATTGAGAAGCAAACCCTTAAGTTGGAGGAAAATATTTTGCTAGGAAAAGTCAATCACCTCATAATAGACCTTAGTATCTAAAAGCTATCTTAAACCTTATGAAAATATGAGTCCTTAGAAAGAATAAAGCCCCCTAAATTTTAATGGAATGTGAGAGGCCTCAATGGGCTCATTAAACAAAGAGTAGTGTCGTCCATGAGGAAATATCTTAACCCCAGCATCATCATTCTTGAGGAAACAAAAATTGACTCAAATAACACTCAAAAAGTTATCAAAACCCTTTGGAGTGGTTGTGACTCAATTTTCAACCCTACTCATGGCTCTTTCAAAGGTATGTCGTGTTTATGGGATCCATCAAAGTTTGAGGGCAGACTCATTTATTCTTCTGATAGGGTCACAAATATCCTATTCTATTGTAAAGAATCCAAAGTTAGGTGGGTTCTATCTAATATCTATGCCCCCAATAACCTTATTGACCACCTAATATTCTAGAACTCCCTCACTCAATTGAGAATTTCTTTCTCCAGTGAAGCTTGGGAGTTGGTTGGTGATTTTAACAATCCCCTCTACCCTACTGATAAGCTTAGAGGCACCCCCATAACTACCAGGTGTTATGAGGACTTTGTTTATTTCATCAATGGCAATGAACTCATGGATGTTAAAATTAAAGGTCCTAATTTAATGTGGAGCAATAGAAGGGCTGGGGACAATCTTATTCAGTTGAGACTTGACTGAGATTTCATCTCTAAAGAAACCATTCCTTTCTTGGGTGATGTGTCCCTCTACTCTCTTCCCAAGATCGTCTCTGACCATAATCTGCTTATATTTTAAGGGATATGTCCTACCTCATTTTTCAATCTCCCTTTTCACTTTGAACCCATGTGGTTGTAGCATCCTAACCTTAGGTCCAAAATCTCTAAATGGTGGAATCATAATTTCTATGGTTCTCGCATTTCTCAGGTTGCAAGGAAAATTTATTTATTAAAGGAGAACCTCAAGATCTATAACATAGAAGTTTCTGGTAATATTTTTGAAGCCAAAAAGGTCATCATTGACAATATCAATAAGGATGAAGAGCAATTCCAATATGGATTCACCTCCCAAGAGCTTAGGGACCATGAAAAATATCTCCTCTTTGATTTCCACAACATCCTTTCCAAAGAGGAGATATTTTGGAGGTAGAAATCTAGAGCCCTTTGGATCAAGGAGGGTGACTCTAACACCGAGTACTTCTATGCCTCCACTCTCAAACATCGAAGCTCCAATAAAATCATGGAACTTAGAAAAAGGGATGGTTCTACCACTAGCAACATCATGGAGATTAGAGCTAAAGTTGTTTACCATTTTTAATATCTTCTTGGTCCTTCTCAACCATACTCAACCCTTGTCTCCAATTCCCTCCTCTGGCACATTCCTAGACTAGTCACTCCTAATTTCAATGCTAATATGATATGTCCCTTCACTCAGAAGGAAATCAAAGAGGTTTTATTTTCCATTTCTCTTGATAAAGCCCTAGGCTTGAAAAAAAATTTCCCAAGATTGTTTTAGACCTTTTGGGATATTATTAGCCCAAATTTATCTACCACCATCCAGGAAGTTCAGAGGACCAAATCATTGCCAAGGGATGTCAACTCTACTTTCCTGGCCCTTGTCCCTAAGACTCAAGGTTGTAAATCCCTTTTGGATTACCTTCCTATAAGTTTTTGCAATGTCCTCTACCAAATCTTGACAAAAACCATGGCCAACAAGTTAAAAAACATTCTCCCTATGGTTATCGATCCTTGCCAAGGGAGCTCCATCCAAGGAAGGTTGATCACAGATGGCATCATTACTATTAATCAGTTGATCCACTCTTCCACCAAAATCAAGAAACCAATATTCTTAAAATTGGACATGAATAAATCCTTTGATAGGGTCTCCTTAGAATTCTTATTTGTAGTCTTTTCCAAGTTTGGATTTCATGACGATTGGATCAATATCACTAAGGAATGACTATCCACCACCTAGCTTTTAGTTCTCATTAATGACTTTGGCTACTTCAAAAGTTCCAAGGGTCTAAGACAAGGTGATCTACTATCACCCTTTTTATTCATCATCCTTACTGAGTCCTTAGGTAGAGCTCTCAAAGCAGCCTGGGTTTCTAGTCTCATCTCAGGAATCAAATCCTCTTTTAGAATCGACCCCATATCTCACTAATAATTCATTGATGACACCATTCTAGCCACTCGATCCTCTGTTCTTGAATCCAGAAGCATCAAATGCATCCTCAATTTTTACAAATAAGTTGTGGGTCAAAAGGTCAACTTCATTAAGAGCAATATATTCCTCATCAACACCCCTGTGGAAAGGTAAATCAAAATTGCTCAAATTCTAGGTTGCACCATCACAAATCTACCTTCCAAAAACCTCGACCTTTCTCTTTTTTAGGGTAATCCAATCAAAAGCATGTGGAATAATGTCATCCAACGTATCATGAAAAAATTGGCTAGATGGAAGGGTGCTCTCCTCAGCCAAGTTACCAAAGACATGCTGGTTTAGGCTTACCTTCAAAGTATTCCAATATTTTTATGTCTATTTTCAAAGTTCCTAGAGGGGTATACCAAAATATTAAGCAAATTCAAAAAATATTCCTTTGGTTAGGTTCTAAGAACAAGCACATGTTTCCCTTGATGGCTTGGGATAAATTCTGCTCAAATAAATCCCATGGTGGATTAGAATTAAAAAAAATCAAGATGAAAATGGCTTTATTGAGCAAGCATGGATGGAAAATTTTAACCAATGTTGATGTTTCCTAGGTCAAAATAGTCAAAAGTAAGTATCTCCATCAATGGTCTTACTTGAAGGATATTCCCTGCTTGGATGGATCTACCTTCTGGAATGTTATCGCTAAAAATAAATATATTCTTTCCTAAGGCCTCAAATGGTGCTTGGATGACGACAAGTAAATTCAGTTCTGTAAAGACTCATGGATCTCTAATCGACCCCTCATCACTGATCTTATCATCCACATTCTTAAGTCCATCACTGATCAAACCATTGGAAGCATGGTGCATAAATTTGATTCATACTCTAATCCACATTGTCCCTTGAATAAATATCTTTCCACTTTAGAATCCAATCCCATTTATATGGCTTATGCTCAATCTCTGTCTTCCATGCTTAAATTCACCATCATCCCTAGTGTTCCTACCCTAGACTCTATCATTTGGAAAGTTTATGACCAAGGTCTCTTCACTGTCAAATCTTCCTACTTCTTCCAAGAGGAGATCTAACAAAATTTATTTCTAGATAACCATATTTGGGTTCGTCACCTTATCCCTAAGGTTACTTTTTTTCTTTTGGTTGGCAGTCCAAAATAGATTTCTCACTATTGACAACCTCTCAAATCATGGATTTATCATTCCCAATCTATGTTATTTGTGTTTCTCTGCTTGGGAATCAGTCTCCCATATTTTCATCAAGTTCCCTTTCTCCTCTAAAGTGCTTTCCTCACTCTTTTTGAGTTCAACATTTCATGGAACCCCTAACTCTATATTGGATATTTTCCTCCAATGGCCCAATCCTTTTAAACACTTGCACCTCATATCTCTATGGTCATTTTGCTTTCTACACTTTCTATGGTAGATTTGATTTGAAAGGAACAATAGATATTTTAATGAGTCCTTATGATACCATCATTTGGTGATTTTCAAAATTATATCCTTGGCCATTGAGAACACTAGTCTCGTACCTTCCTCTAAAGGCCATAGCCATTACCTCAAAGCTAGACTTATTTATTCCTTCAATATCCTCATCAGGCCTTCTCAACCTAAGTTTCCTAAAGCTAATAAATTGAATGTTTTTGGTCTCCCCCTCCCATTGGCAAGGTTAAGATCAACTTTGATGGGGCTTCCAAGGGTAACCTTGACAAAGCCAACTCTATAGGTATTATCGAGGATGATCATGGCAAAATTATCATCTTGTTCACTGAATCCATTGGCTTCTAATCCAAAAATATTGTTGAAGCTAGAGCTTTGTTCTAAGGATTGTCCTTAGCTGATGGTCTCTACATTTAAAATCTCATCATTGAAGGAGATTATTTAAATGTGATCGACTATATCAAAGAATCCTATCCTCCTACATGGGCAGTTTCCAATCTTATTGATGAGTCGAAGATCCTCATTAGCAAGTTTGAGAGATCTATTATTCAACACATGTATAGAGAAGGGAATGGTGTGACTGATCTCATGGAAAATATTAGTTTATCTCAAGATGGCCTGCGTGTTTGGATTGATAATTTTCCTCATGAAGTAATTGAATTTTGTAGCCAAAATAACTCCCCAAATCAGCATTAGTTCTTGAAGTAATGACATACTCAATGCCCCTTCAACATATAGATCAATAGCTGGTGGAATATTGGTATAATATGGTTGAATATGCAACCAAATATCTATTGGTCTACCAAGTGGAATCACAGGTGGCAGTTTGTTTCGAGTGAAGTGAAGTTGATCTCTACTTTCATTCAAGTTTACAAGCCAAATCCCAAGTGGCAGTCGTGCCCAAATTGGCTGACTTTTGAGCTTATCACCAATTGATTTAATAGGTCTACTTCCATTCAATTTGGCAAGCCCAATCCTAGGTGGTGGTCATATCCAAATGGGTTAACTTTTGAGCATATTACCAACCTATCTGACAGGTCGAATCCTAAGTGGCATATTGATCTAAGCAAGCCAATATTAGAATAAATCCTCAACTGGAATCCCATACCCTTTCCTAGGTGGCATTCTAATATAATTCTAATATGGCTTCATGGACTAAGCATCTTGTCTTTGAAAACATTCCTCATGAATATTTCCTATCCTATATGGATCCATGCTTTAGGCTCTTCATCCTAAAAAACTATTCTCAAGTGGGTTCCCAAGTTGGATCACAAGTGGCTTATGATTATGTCAATATCCTCTTTCCAAATATTCTATTTCCCTGTGGGTTTGTTGTGTTGGATCTAGATTGGCATAAATCCTCTCCCTCATTGGATAAACCATCCTATTCGATGATCCACTCTGACTCATGATACTTTCGAGAGATTTAATCCACGTGCCAAGGCTTTTTCTATTCCTTGTAATCATCCATGGTAGAGGACCTTTGTTATATCATCATTCTCCTTCATATCTTGATGCCCCCTATTTCAATTTGTGGTGTACAAAAGTCCTAAGCCTGTTGTCTCATCATCCTCTATGTTAGAATTCCATTGGCCTCTTTGAGTTAGCTCACGTGACTAGACATCCTAAAACAAAGATATTTCATCAATGGCTCTCTTTCATATTTGTGTCCTGATTTGGCGGTATGACTATTAGTGTCTTTCCTAACATTTATTTGTTTCTCAAATTTTTAAGACCTTGTATCCAGGGTCCTCCCCAACTCCTATTCATTTCTTTGAGTGATTGTGAGGTGAATTGTAGTTTCTATTTGTGCAAGGTGTGGGATCGACAAGGTTTTGTGATGGAGCTACTTGAGCTAGAGATTTTGGAGCTTGAATCCACTATTGAAGATATCTTAAGATCCCATGGCTTCCTCTATTTCCTAAGGAATTTCATAGGGAGTGATGTTGATCTATCCATGGAGCTGGTCCACTCATGGGATAGTGGCAATATCACAATCCATGGGGTGTTCTTCTAGATTATGGTTAGAATGATTTTGGAGGTCATAAAGCTTGTGAATGATGGTGATTTCATACACTGTGAAAAGCACTCCATTGCTATTGAGTTGGGGCACTTTAGGGACAAGGGCAAACACTTGAACAAGGAAAATAGTGGTATCATCCAGAAGAACCTCATGGTGTCGTGGAACAGGGTCCTGATACCCATTATGCAATATTTCCTTTTGACTATACCCAGTTTTATTGACGTAATATTTTCCTTTAGAGCTATTGTGTTCTAACCTTTTTCCCTCTGGTTGTGTTTCATTTTTTTATCGCATTGTAGGTTTCCAGCTTTGAATTCCCCTTTTTGGTTTGCATTGTAAAATATTTGGGGTCCCTTTCAAAACCCCCTTTTATCAACCACAAAAATAAATAAAAGCACATAACACAAAAAATCAACACCTAAAACTATTTATGGGCCACATAAGCACTTTTAAAACATTGAACTAAAGCTAGGGTATTATTGAAAGGGAATTGCTAAAGTAGTTTGCAGATTTTCAGAAGGACTGGTAAAAAACTTACCACCTAAAATAGGGGAAAGATAAATGGCTTTCTCGAGTGCACCCACTATCCTATAGAACACTAAGGATGCTATTAAATCTATTACAGATCATAGGCCTTATATGTAGTTGGGTGGCCTAGTAACCTAAAATATTTGATAACTTATTAACTAAAGTTTAGGATAAACAAACGTCTCTCCTTTGTGCAAGAATACGATACTTGGAATACCACAACAGTATGTTTTGAATAAACATAGAAGAACTTGCAGTGTAGCTCATGGATATTGATTGGCTTGCTTAAAAGGGCATAAAAGTCGCAATACAAGCCAACACCTCGTTGCAATAAATGGATGAGTAATTTGGAAAATTGTTCTACCTGAGAGTGCATCATTCTTTGGATTTTTTGGTGTGGTTAGCGATGGTGTATGATGAATCAACCAAGTCTATTAGAGATGTTGACAATCGATCAATTTCCAAAATTACTTTTGGAAGCATATAGAAAGTGTTCCAGTTGAACAAGTTCAACACGCCATTGACACGAGAGGTAATAGAACATCAATCCCAACAAGTCATTCATACCCATAATTACACTACTCTATTTGAACCATATGAAGTCATAGTACGTACTTTTCCTATTAGGACGAATGCATTGAAACCCTGGGTGAGAGATTATGTGGACATGATAAATATAGTATTAGGGGTCCTAGATTTAAGTGTAGTAGGAAGAAAAGTCATACATTTAGCTATGCAGTGTAATAGAGTTTTCTCCCCTCCAATATATGCATGGGAAGATGAGTTGAGTAGACAAATGCATGTTCAACTGATTAAGTTGAAAACAACTACTTTACAATAACATGAAAAGATGTCCCCTTTCTCCCACTATTCAATTTTCATAACCTCATAGCAAGGCAGCTAGATTGTGAGACTTTGAATAGATTAGAGTAAACCAATGCCAGAGATATGCAAGAAAGGCTCCCCTAAAATACATGAAGTATGCTCTCACCTCGGGTGGTTTTTCGATAATTTTATGATAGAAATCCACAATGTTCTATGTGGATACCTCCTGGTAAGAATATTCTCTAGTATTGTTGCCTTTCTAAAAGAATAAAATGTAAGGGATTACTATTTTCAGAGGAATTTTCCTACATTAGGTTATACGGAGCAAATATTCATCCAAAGTCCTTACCGAAGTTTTGCCCTATGTCTGTGGTTTCACTTGAAATCACGAGAAAAATTGTAGAAGAGGCAAAAATACATCTAAGAAAGAGGTATGGCAAAGTCCCCTGGCTGATAGTCCCATGCAGGTTTGGACATTACATCTTCCAAGGATACTCAACAATGCTCAAAGCCATGTGGGATATGGATAATTTTCATTTTGATAAAGTAACATGGAGACCCTATAACCCAAAAAAGAGTTATATGAAAATGATGCAAGTGCACAAATATGCATGGATACATCACAAAAAAGATGAATATGAAGAATAAATTATAGAATCCATACAAGAAGGTGATGACCTAAGGTATGTATGGTTAAAATTTCTACATAATACTAGAGGTAACTCCAGAATTGAAAGAGTAGATGACTATCCTCAAGTGTTAGTAAGGTTACGAGAACTTTCTATAGAATCAATGGCTCCTATTTTTCCTATGATTCCTCTAGATGAGCTCTAGGATCCAATTTTTGAGATAGTAGACAAAGGAGCAGACCAGATAGAGATATCAATTGATGTTGAGGATATAACTCAAGTACTAGAAAATTCTCTTGAAACTATCCAACTGGTAGTAGAAGAAGCTCTTGGTTCAACTCAATTAGCAATTAAAGGAGAAAGTACAAAAGAAGGAAAAGAGATAGTTACTACATCTCTAATTGATCCTACAACCCTAGCCACTATGGAAATAAAACCTGCTAGTCTTAAAAAAGAGTAGGGACCTAATCCTTCCAAGAGTAAGTTAGATTTAGCAATATTCATGAAAAATCTAGCTCTGCAAGCAAAATCCAAGTTTTTGATCATCAATAATAAAGAAGTCAAAATTTCTAGAGTGTTACAAAAAAAGATACTAAAATAAAGAGGTTTTTATGATATATTTAGGGGCCACCAAAACAATATAGAAAGCCCAACTTCCTCTCCAAAACATAAAAAGGCTAGGCTAACTCTCCCATCAATGGAAAATGCCCAAGGTAGAGTAACATTAGTAAGGGTTGAAAAAGATATACCAGTCAACATCATTGGCAAGAAGAAATTATAGGCCATAGACATGGGAGAAGATCTAAAAGAGAATTCAATTACAAAAGAGGAATACACTGAGGTTGCACCTTCGATGGCAATAGTTACAATCCCAGTGCATAAAAACCCCATTTCTTTTTAGGTAGATATGGAAACTGGTGATGTTCAGTTGATGAGAGATATAGAAGACTTGCTATAGGTAGGGAAGATCATATGGGCACAAACATCACAACTTTTGTTAAAAGAAAACAAAGAGTTGAAGGTCAAGTTAAAATCTACCCAAAGTTTACAAATTGAAATAGATGACCTCAAGGTAAAATTGGCACAGGTCACTATTCCATAAACTAAACCTTAGGCAATAATTAAGAGTATTGAATGCTTTGATTTCCTCTCCAAGATCAAGAGAGAAATGAATCATAGAGTGTAGAATAAAATGGGGGATACAATAAAGATGTTTAAATAAATAAACACAATTATGTTAGTGTATATTAGCTATTTATTCCATTATTAATTTCATGATAGGAATATATTATCGTTTGGTTATTGTTAGCATATTTATTTAATTGGGTGCTTTGTTGTTAGCAAGCTCCAATATTCTAGGGCTAATATTAGCCTAATATAATCTTTATATTGAGTTGCATATCAATCAAATAATGTTGTTCACTCTTTCATGGTATCATAGCAAGATTAGGCTTTGGCTAGTTTGAATTTTTTTCTTTCATAGCCTCGAACCTCGAGAGGAGACTAGGCCAAACCAGGCATGATTCTCGAGGTACCTTAACTCCTATAAACCAAATTCAACTTGATAATTGGCACCTGATTGACATAGAACGAGACCTGCACGTAGATCTAATAGACATGGATCTGACGCTAGAAACAAAGGACAAATTTGATGTTGTTGCTCAAACCACACATTGACGTTGACGTGGATCTGATGGAGGATATTGGGGATAGATATGACGTGGCTCATCTACCAAAATAGGTTCAACCAAGCAACTTGATGCGACGCCAACACTAACCTAACACATGGATTAGACAGATCCAAACCATTTGATAGACACTGATGATTAGACGGGTCTGGAACTGCTAAATTGGATGAGACACTAACAAGTGGATGGGTCTGGGAGGCTAATGCGGGTGATATGATTGAATGCATGGTGGGCAAAAGACCAAAGGTGAGGGGCCAACCAAAGGTGAGAGGACAACCACCAACAGGTGGTTATTAAACATTGGTGCATATTTGTATTTATACCTTATAGTTTCCCCTCTCATCTACGATGTGGAACTAAATTCGAAGAAAATGTTCTACGACAATCAACACACTGTAGAGAACAAAGATATGCAGATAGTAATTTGCACTTTCATTGAATATTTCATAATATTGCAGAAAATTCCTTGCCTCCACTATATGTTGGTGAATTTTATACAGTGTTGTAGACATGGTGTAGAAAAACATGATCTAATATGTTGAAGGCCACCATTGGTGCTCCCTTTGAAATTCAACATTTGCAGTCCATTTTGCTGATAGAAATCAGCTCCTTGATAATGTTTTGGAAGGCATCGACCTAATCGGATGATGATTGCAGCATAATCTCGATGCAATCCGATCTTCGGTAGTGTCCTTAAAACATCTAGTGTAAATTTTTTGGCTATCCTACATTCTATTGTAAATCAGATCCATTAGATTGCATGTTTGCAGCTCAGATCGATTTCAAGAGCATAACATGACTGTTCAAGCTAGAGAAGAGCTCACCATAGATGCAGCGAGACATCATTTGTCATTGACGAGAAGCGTGTCATCGAAGAGGAGATCCACCATGGAATTTGTGGCCACACTGCCCTATGGTAGCGTTGCTTGCTGAAGATAGCTCAAGGGCACTGGCAATGGTAGTTGGGGTGGTTTGAAGCCGACAGCAAAGTTGCTGCCCATTGGCAGGTCAAGGGTTCAAACCCCCTCGACCCACATCAAAGGTATATAATTTTTTGTTAAATTTTTTGTTTCGTTAGTATTTAATTTTTTTTATATAAATTTCATTAAGAAATTGTTTTATATTTAATTAAAATAAAAAAAATTCATTAAAATTAAAATTTCTTGCTTTCAAAATAATCATTTTACATACCTTTGTCAAACCACCCAAATCATATTTTTCATCATATAATCTGCAAAATCAAGGAGGGCATTTTTTTTCATGTTCGATTATTACACAATTCCAAAACAAGGATGAAAAGGGGGGAATAGAGAGTGAATTTTCCAATTTGAAAAGGGTAATTTGGCATTGTAATTAGGTGCATTTGAGGTTGAAACCGACACCTAAACTTTCATTTTTTATGGGCACTTTTTGTTGTTAGTAACATTTCCATTTTTGCACTACATCATTAAGTCTAAAAATCAAGCACAATTAAGTCCCCAAAAATTGAACCCATCCGTGAAAATTTATTTGCACTGCAGTGTGTGATATTAACGATACCTTTGGCCCATACTTACATGTAAAGTTGTCATGCTTTGGGCTACTGTATCTATCACCTAACATAGCTGCAACACCAATGTTTGAGCTTGTTCTCTATAAATTGTCGAGGAGATATAAGTTTATCATTTTGTTATTTTCACTCCATTCATACCCTAATCGTTATTTTTGTTAGATGTAAATCATGATGTTCTTTTCAAAGTGTTTAGGGGAAGTTATGCCCCATGCATGAGGAAATACCTTCTATGGTAGGTTTCATAAACAAAATGATTCCCTTTCAGTACCGCCTATGTACCACTTATCGTTCTTCTCTCATGTACCTATAGTCTCCCTCAGTAAGGGTGGGTATCTTGATAGGTTCGATATAAAGTCCTGGTAGGTATAAAGAAATGGGAACATTTGGTGTTATAAGGAACCCTCATTATGGCCGCTATCCACAAGTACCTGATAGATTCTCAGTTACTCAAAGGTTCCAATTACACACCATGGAAAATAAAAATGAAGGTTATTTTACAAATGGAAGATTTGTGGGATGTTGTTTTTGGCACGACAACAAGACCTCCACCAACTGGCTCAACAGCACCAACTGCATATCAGATTACATTTGACAAGAAAGACAGTAAGGCAAGATTCCTCATCTTACTTGTTATTTTAGATGAAGTTCAACCTCACATAGCTGACACAAAACATGGTAAAGAGGCATGGGATGCCCTTAAAACCATCTATGAGGGTAAGAATGAGTCCACCATTCTTCACCTTCAATATCAAATTCATATTTTGAGTATGAAGCATGGAGAGATAGTTGAACTATTTATTTGCAAAGTGGCTGAGTTGAAGTCAAAGTTGAATTCTCTAGGAGAGACTATAGATGATAAGCTCCTTACTTTAGTAGTTATGAGAGCTTTACCTGATTCATATAGAATGTTGATAACTTATCTTCAAGTGTCACAAAGAAAATTTACCTTTGTTGAGTTGGTCAATATGCTTTAGGAAGAGGAGGCTTGCCAAATTCAAAGAGATGAAGCTTCTAATACAACCCTCTATTCCAACAAGAAGGGTTCTAAGAAGAAAGGTAATTTTCATAAGGGAATAAATTCTTCCAAGGATTCCAAGGGAAAACAACCTCAAAAACCAAAGAGATATTACAATATTTGTGATAAGGATACCCATGACACAAATAGGTGTTGGCACAAAAACAAACAACCTAATAACAAGGGCCATAACAAACCATAAAATAAAAACAAGCAACCCAAGGTGAATGTTGTTGTTGAAAAATCTGAATTTGATTTTGAGTGGGAACACAAGATGCTCATGACTAACACAACCTCAAAATCAAAGGATCCTATGTGGTATGTTGATTCTGGTGCCAATAAGCACATAACTGGTGACAAGTCATGGTTGAGATATATGACATCAAGGAAGGCAAACCCGTCACTATTGTTGATGATAAAACCTACAAGGTTTAGGGTGAGGGTACAGTTTCAGTCAACCTTCCCGATGGCAAATTTTATATTGATAGAGTCCTCTATGTTCCAGGATTGGTGAACAATTTGTTTTCAATCACTCAAATTTTGGATAAGGATATGGTTGTTGATTTTTTTGTTGAGGATAGCAAGAAGTGTTGCTTTATCACAAAGAGGGGTAAACACATTGTAACAACTTCATACAAGCATGGCTTGTTTACATTATATTCTATCTCTACCCCTCATGTTGCCATGACAATCTCTACAAAGAAGGCAACTTCACTTTGGTACAAGAGATACGGGCATCTAAGTTCTGCATATTTACTTGAGCTAAGTAAATATGAGATGGTAAAGGGCCTTCCCTCCATTTCCTCTACATTGCTAGTATGCTTTGATTGCTTAGCAGGGAAGCAACATAGAGTACCCTTTGAAAAGAGCTCTTCATGAGCCAAAACACCTTTGGAGTTAATTCACATCAATCTATGTGGTCCTTTCACATCAAATAGTTATGAGGGAAAGATGTACTTTCAGTTGTTTGTAGATGACTACTCATGAAATATGTGGGTTTTCTTTCTTCATCTGAAATCATAAGCTTTCAGTTACTTCCAACAATTCAAGAAATCTATTGAGAAGGATTCAGGGACTTCTATAAAGACCCTCTGCTCAAATTGAGGGGGCAGTTCATCTCTAATAAATTTTCTATATATTTGACTGCACATGAGATCAAGATATAGCTCACTACTGCTTATACTCCTCAAAAAAATGGAGTTTTTGAATGGAGGAACCATTCCATCATAGAAATGGGTTGTTGTATGCTCACATGAGCCCATCTAAAGCAACAGTTTTGGGCTGAAGCTATCACAATAGTAGTGTACTTGTTGAATAGGTCACCCACAAATGCCCTAAAGGAAATAACTCTATAGGAAGCATGGAGTGGTCAAAAACCCTCCATCTCTCATCTACGTATTTTTGGATGTAAGGATTTTATGCACATACCAAAAGAGAAAATGAAGAATCTAGATGAGAAGACCTTGAAATGTGTTATTCTTGGTTATGATGAGCACTCTAAGAGTTATAAATTGATTTATTATTTAACTAAAAACATTCATATCAGTAGAGATGTTGTTTTTGATGAAGGTTTCACATCACAGAACACATTCAATGTATACCTAGATTTTGTAGAATCTAAAATAGAGAAGTATCCTTCCCCATAGTTAGAAGGACTTCTTCTTCTTCTTCACCATAGAAGAAGATTCCTAAATGGTATACAAGTACTATTAGAGACTCAAAAATATCCACACCATAATATTTAACTTTGAATAGATATCGTACTCGCAGTATGGATCGACAGGATAGAGCAGTAGTAGATACTACTGAGGTTGATGATCTTTTTCAATCCTTTAAGGAACTTTTTATAGATACCGAGAGAGAAATAAAGTATATGGAAGTGAATTATGATAGGGTTTTTATATCTTTACTTGATGAGCATGAACCCACCACAGTACAAGATGCTCTTAGTGAGCCACAATGGAAGGTTGTTATGGATGCAGAGTATATGTCTCTGAAGAAAAACAAGAATTGGAAGCTTGTTGATTTTTTGTATGGAAATAAGCCCATTGGCTACAAATGGGTGTACAAAGTAAAGTATAAGGTAGATGGAATAATTGAAAAGCATAAGAACCATATTTTCGCAAAAAGCTATGCGTAAAAGTAAGGCATCGACAATGAGGAACATTTTGCACCTATTTCCCAAATAACAACCATTCGAGTTCTTTGTGCTATGGCAACACAGTTTAGGTGGAAATTTCATCAGATGGATATCAAGAGTGGCTTCTTGAATCATGATCTCCAAGAGGAAGTCTATATGACACAACTTGAAGGATTTGAAGTGGAAGACCAAGAGCAAAAAGTGTGCAAATTGGTCAAGTCCTTGTACGGTTTGAAACAAGCTCCTCGAGCTTGGTATATTAACATGGATGATCACCTACTACAGCATGGATTTAAGAGAATTCCATCAGATGCAAACATCTATTTCAAGAAATAAGGTTCTAAAATAGTGTTACTTGTACTCTACGTGGATGATCTGATTATCACAGGTAGCTTAGAAACTTTGATAATTGCCATCAAAAGTGACTTGTGCAAATATTTTGAGATGATAGATCTTGGACTTCTCCATTATTATCTTGGCCTAGAAGTAAACCAGAAGAAGCATCACATCAAGGTGTCACAGAAAAAGTATGCTAAGACATTGTTAGAAAAGTATTGCATGACTGATTGTAAGCCAATGGCAACTTCGATGGAATCAATGCTTTAGTTATCACGGTATGATAATTCACCTCAGGTAGATGGTATTCTCTATCACCAACTGATCTAGAGTCTCGTATATTTGACAAAAACTAGGTCAGATATCATGTTTTCTGTCAACTATCTTTCAAGTTTCATGTAGGAGCCTAAGGTCACTCATTGGAGAGAAACAAAGCGTGTTCTTCATTATGTCTGTGGTACTATTGAGTATGGCCTAGAGTACAAGAAGAATGATAAATTATTCTTGCAAGGATACATGGACTTCGACTATGCAAGATCATATGATGACCAAAATTCAACTTCAGAATATATATTTCA
The DNA here is from genome assembly GCA_028583015.1 of Wollemia nobilis. Taxonomy (NCBI): domain Eukaryota; kingdom Viridiplantae; phylum Streptophyta; class Pinopsida; order Araucariales; family Araucariaceae; genus Wollemia; species Wollemia nobilis. The sequence goes on from JAQPPZ010016964.1 coordinate 3,369,662, forward strand.
TCTTGGATCTGGTCATGTCTCTTGGCACAACAAGAAGAAATAGATGGTTGCTATTTTATCTACAGAGGCAGAATATTACGCCACACGTGAAGTAGTGTGTGAGATGATATGGTTGCATCACATATTGACAAGGATGTATCTTCCATACAAATATCCTATTCATGTATTTTGTGACAACTAGGGTGTTTAAACTCGTTAAGAATCTAGTGCATCATGAATGAACCAAAAACATTGACACACAATATCACTTTATTAGAGATAAAGTTCCAAGACACAAAATTCAGCTTCAATACGTTCCCACCAATGCTCAAGTTACAAACATATTTACTAAGGTACTTGCACATGTCAAATTTGATTTGTTTCGCAACTCCCTTTGTATTGAAAAATAATGTAATAAGGGGGGATGTTAGCGTATATTAGTTGTTTATTCCATTATTGATTTTGTGATAGGAATATATTATTGTTTGGTTATTGTTAGCATATTTATTTAATTAGGTGCTTTGTTCTTAGCAAGCTCCAATATTCCAAGGCTAATATTTGCCTAATATAATATTTATATTGAGTTGCATATCAATCAAATAATGTTGTTGAATCTTTCAAATTAGAGCCATAGTGGATGAGGTAAGGAAGCTACTAATCCTTGGTGAGAATAGAATGGATGCCATACTTCCTATTTTTCAACAATTTGAAGAATATTATCAAGATATTTAGGATGAAATAGTTACTTTGGGATATTACACTAAGATATAATGTGCAATAGAGTTCATCAAAGTGGCCATGTTCAGGTTGAACACGACAAGGTGGTACAAATGGGCAGAAGAAATGGACATGCTAAAACAGAAGGTAAGGGATGATATGGCGGGGGTAGATATTTTCCTTGAGGAATCATTAGAAATATACAATATAGAAGACCTTTTCATCAATAGGATCTAATAATTTGAATGTGACCTAGAGGATGAAGCAGAGTTGGCTAGGTAAACTTTATTCCTAGATGACATGACTAATTCCTTATGTTCTATGAATGAGAAGAACAAAGGATGGATAAGGCTTCAAAAGAACAAGATACTTCAAGACCTGAGAACTACAAGGTTTGCCACATATTTCAATGAAGAATCATTGAGACTTATATAATTCCTAATCAAGAATGTTAAAAAAGAACAAAATCGTAAGGTTAAGGAAATTAAATTTGGTAGCCTAGAAATAATGTTGAGAACACCCTAGACACTGAAATAAAAATAATTGAAGTAGGCCAAAGCTCAGGAAAGGATATATTACCAGATGTCAACATGGGAACTAAAGGGTCCACTACAAAAGAAGATATCGAGACTGTTTACCAAGGGACAAATTTGTAATAAAGTGTTGGATAGTTGTAAACCACCTTTTGAGAAAATCTAAAGGTTCAACAAAAAGCAAAAATGAAAATTTGTGAACAAAACAAGATCCAGGAAAGTTATCGTATAATCATGTAATCTAAAACATGATGGGATGACACTTGTATGGTTTAGATTCAATCAGTTATAATAGATTCAAGAACCAAAGGCTATAAGAAAGAAAGCCATGACCAGAATCTGCATCAAGCTTTTGTATAGCAAATTTTTTCTAAGAGGTATACTTGAGTGCCCTGTTCTTTGTTGTTGTATTTTCCCTTGTGTCTTTCCTTATTTTTCATCTCTTATTCTTCCCATTACTATGCAGAATCTGATAGATAAGTGCTTAAGAAACTAAGATTATTTCCAAACATTAATTTAGAGGTCTAGAGACTCAACTATTATCAGATTGGAACAGGAGAGTGAAAATTCCTTGTTACATTATTTGAATGAGGATTTTTATTGTATTAATATTTAAATATTTAAATGGAAATTTTAGGCCAAATCTTCATGTAGTCACTCTTGATATTAATACAATTTTGGGCTTCTTATCTATCATATATTTTGTTCAGTATTACATTATTTTTTACATATTTTTATTAAATATGGAAGAGCATGAACATAAACCATTAAATATTTAAGTTCACATCAAGGGTTTCCTTACCATACCTAGTTTATCTAGAAATATATAAAACTCTATTCCTAGGTTAAAGAGGTACGTCTACTAGAGCCTATAATTATTTCTTGGTAATTGGTTGTTCTTATAACATGACAAACAAATCCTAAGGATGCAAGAAAAATCTCTAACAAGGCCAAGGACCAACTTTAAATCAACAATCTGGGATTATATTGCAACAAGTGGAAATGTCTAAAAATGGGGATAATTTGGATCGATGGAAAGTAATCAAGCAGGGGCCAATATTGTTGATCATATCAAGGAAAATGAATCAATCCCTAGTATGGGAAGATATTTTGATGATAAGTTATCAAATATGACCTTTTAGGATGCCTTGTCAGGAGGACAACTACAAACAACTATAGTTAATAACTCTAGGGCTTCTCGTAAACCTTTGAGAATGCCTAAAATAGATCCTAGGAAAACAACCTCGAGGTGCATGAAAGCAACATATGGCTCTCCTATAGTCCAAATTTAGATGTCAAACATACAATCTAGGATCAATTTTATGGAACATAGAGGACTAATCTATCGATTTTTGGGTCTTTGTCTAGGCCCCCCTGCTTTCAATTTATGGGATGCTAGACAATTGAAAACTAGAGGTGAGTTAAATATTTATGCTTGCCCTAATGGTTATTTCTTAGTTATTTTTGCTAATGAGAAGGATAGAGAATGATTTTTCCAAGGGGCCTTAGTTTTTAGGCAAAGTAGGGATTTTCATGAAGTCTTGGCATACCAAGTTCAAGGTAGAAGAGGAAATGCCATCAATAGCTCTAGTATGGGTGATACTTTAAGGGTTGCCAGTAGATTTTTGAAACCAACTTGTTTTCATGGAAATAGGTAATATTATAGGATATTATATGACGACAACAAACAATACAAGTTGCTTTGAACAAATTATCTATGAGAGAATTTGTGTTCTCATCGACCTTGAAAATCCCTTGTCAAAAAATATTACTCTATAGTTTGGGGAGGATGCTTGGGAACAAGATGTGTATTATGAGAATATCCCCTATAGGTGCAAGATTTTTCATGAATATGGTCTCCTATCTAGGGATTATAAAAATTGTATCCCATAGTAGGCACAAGAGGAAACAAACCCTAGAGGTTTTTAATTGCCTAAAAAAAAGAACATATCGAGAAAACAAACATCTAAAGAGTAGTTAGTCATATCCACCAATAAGTTTGCTAACCTCTCAATGGATGATGAGGAGAACATCATGGAGATAAAGATCCTAAAAACTCATCTTCAAACCCTAAGAAAGGAATCTATAGTTGAAATAAATCACAATGCTAAGACAATCCTAGAACTACTAAGTAGCCTACAAGAGAACCCATCCCAAAATTTGAAAAAATCCCAAAGGAAAAATAGAATCCAAGAGAAAAAAATAACTCTAACCAATAAAATAGAGGAACTGATAAAGGAAGAGATAATGGAGGTGATACCCAAGAATATTTTGACAAGGCCATGGTGGTATTCTCACCAATTTTGGGTTTGGAGTCCATCCTAGAACCAACAAGAGCGAGTCAAGATTCTACTCAAAAGATGAAGCTAGATACATACCAAAGAGAAAGTAGGAAGGCTACTCAACATCAAATGGGAAAATAAGGTGCAAAGTTGATAGCAATGGGTAAGGTCAAGGATCTTACCTATATTTCCAATCCTCATGCTTGATGAAGTGCATCACCTAGAATATTTCAAGGCTTAAGGGTAGCTCGATAAAGCATAATGAAGTAAAAAAAATGATTCAACAACATCATCCATAGATGGTTTTTATTCAAAAAATGAAAATTTTGACAAAAGAGATGTAGATTTTTGTCAAAAATATTTGGCATGTGTAGGGTTGAAGCCCTAAGATCCCAAGGAGCTTCTGGAGGAGTGGCTTGTCTTTAGGATCCAAAAGAGATAGTGATACACCAAACAATGGAAAGTTTGAGGATTCTAGCTTTACTGGCCTAGATTAGACATTCTTCTTCGTATTGGTTGTCTCAATATATACTCTCCTATCAACCTAGATGAAAAACAAAAACAATGGAGGAATGCATCTTATATCATTGGTCATTTTCCTAGGTCTTGGCCACTTGTAGGTGGTGATTTTAACACCAAAATTTCATTGGAATGCAATATAGAGGGAAATCACACTCTAGATAATAGTATTGACCTCATGACATATGATATTAGATCTCTTCATCTTGTAGATATCAAACTAGACATTGGTATGATGACCTGGTCTAATAAAAGGCAAGGTCCAATATGCATTCTCGAAAGAATAGATAGGTTTTTGTTATTATAGGAGTTTTTTAACCAATGAAAATATTACAAGAGCATAAACATTGAATAATGCAAGATCATATCATTGGCTGGTGTTGGTGGAAGTGTGGAAGATCAAACCTAGTCGTACTTCTTTTATATTTCAACTAATATAGTTTTGATATAGTATTTTATGATATAAGGTTCAGTAATGGTGACAGAAGGGTAACCCCATGCATGGTACGAAGATGTATAGTTTTTTTAGGAGGCTTCAATACCTCAATTCCAAACTTATAACATGGAATAGGGAAGATTTTGATGATATAAAGGAAAATAAATGATATATCTTAACCAAACTTGAGGACATCAATGAGAAAATACATATGGGTGGCACTACTAACATCCAAAGAAAGGAGGAGGCTAGGGTTACTTCTCAACTAGTGTAATGGTACAAAAGAGAAGAGATCCTATGAAAATAGAAATCTAGGATTCAATGGATACAAGATGGAGATAGAAACACTAGCTTCTTCCATAAATATCTCCTAGCAAGGTAGACAATCGTACAATTTCATATCTTCCCTAAAAATAGTTGTAGGTGTTTCAATACACATATGGTATTGGATGAAAGATAAAGCAAGATATTAATTTACCCAACTCTTTAAGGTAGAACCATTGAATCAGGAGGTACAACAAGAAGTACTCCAATAGATTCCTTCTCTCATCACAAAGGAAGATAATGTAACTTTGAATATCACAATTACTTCTAAATAACTATAGCAAGTATTTTTTAAGATGGGGAAAGGCAAAACTCTAGGCCCATATGGATTTCCTATTGAATTCTACCAAGAATTATGGGATATTCTTAAGGAAAAATTGTTGAAAGTAGTAGAAAAGTCTAGGATAGCCAAAGCGGTGCTCAAAGAGGTGAACAAGACATATATAGTGTTGGTTCCAAAAACCTAGGAGTCTGAACACATATCTAGATACCGAAAAATTGCCCTTTGTAATGTCCTATATAAAATTATCACTAATGTCATGAAAAAAAGGGTCAAACCTCTTATTCACAAAAATTTCTTTGAAACAGGGTGGTTTTGTGGAAGGAAGACATATCTTGTACGATATAGTCTTAACTTAGGAGGCCATCCACTCTATGCAAGTTCAAAAAATACTCTCCATGTTTATTATATTAGACCTATCCAAAGCATATGACAGAGTTGACCAACACTTCCTTCTAAAGGTGATGAGATACTTTGGATTCTTGTATGATTGGGTAGAATAGATCAAGGGATGTATTTCCTCAGTATCATATTCGGTTCTAGTAAATGGAGCTCCTACTTAGCTATTTATAGCTTCTAGAGGTATCAGGAAGGTAATAATAATAACTAAAGCCAAACCAATTACTCACCTACAACTTGTTGATGACTACATTATTAAGAAAAACAATAGCAAGGGAGGCCTCCAAATTTAAAATTATTCTAAGACAATTTACAAAAGAGATTGGATAACTTATAAATCAAGAAAATTCCAAGGTCATCCTTTTCCATTGCTCACCTAGGCTATAAAAAACCTAGCCTAAGAATTACACCTACAATTAGGAGGCAAAAAAAGGAGGAATAGACTTGGCTATCAAAGAGAGTGAAATCCAAATTGGAAAAATGGACTAATAGGTCACTTTCTAAAAGATAGATGATCCTGATAAAAATAGTCCTCAATGCCATACCTATTTATGTCTCCTCAATGCTAGCTATCCCCAAGGTAATTCTTAAAGAATTCGATCAAATATAGATTCCTTTGGAATGGAGTCAAGAAAGAACAAAAATGGACACTGGTGAATAATATACTTTATGTTCACAAAAAAAGGAGGGGGAACTAGGAATTAGATCAATTTTCAAGAATAACAAGGCATTGGTGGCTAATTTATACTAGAGATTGCTAAAATCCCTTGAGGAATTGTGGGCTCAAATTTTGAGGACCAAATATGCAGAGAATAAAACCTTGAAAAAGCTTATCTAGTTTTTGCTTCTTAGAATAGGACTTCCCATCTTAATAGGACTTAGAATAGGAGAGGATATGATCAAGGAAAGGTTATTCTAAATTATCCATAAAGGATAGAAGGCTAAATTTTGTACAAATTTGTGGGATGGTCATGCTCCTCTAATAACTCAATTCCTAACTTGGAGAGTGTTGATGGAGAATATTAATAGACACAATTAGGTTAAGGTAGCCAAATATTGTAAGCCTCAAAGTATAGTTGGAAGGTAGGAAGGCAATGGGTCCCAATAAAGGAGTGGCCAATCCAAATCCCAAAGGATAAAATAAAATAAAGCTATAGGACCATCCAGATTAGATCACTCTCGTGGTCTCAAGTAGAAGATACTCTTGGTTGGGATAGGAAAATTTAGAGTGAATATACAGTTGCCTCTAGATGCTTAGCCCTCTACCAAAGTACTTCAAGTCTATTAAATGATATATTCATGCAGTTGTGGGCACAAAACCTTTGGCCTAAAGTTAGATTCCTCATTTGGCTTCTACTTCATAGAAGGGTTCTAATAGGGTAACAATTTATAAAAAGAGGGATGCATGGGCCTTTCAGATATGAGATGTGTTGAGAGAATGAGGAAACAATCTCTCACATTTTTATAGAATACTCCATCACAATCAAACTATGGAAATAGATGACAACTTTGTCAAGCATACGTTCAACTAAGATATCTTCTACATAACAACTTTGGAGGGAGTGGCCTAAATGAGAGGAAATGGACCAACACACTTGGAAGTTATTTTTGGGTGTGGACAACTCTCCTTAAATAAAATTTATGTAAGGAGAAATAATCGTATCTTCAACCAAGAATAATAGGACAACCACTTTGTCTAGCAAAGGATCATAGCCAATATGAGGGATTCAATCCAATACATATTAAAAGAACCCCATAATCCTAAAAAAAAGTGGATTTAGATAGTATTTATATTACAAGTGTCTCCAAATGCAGTCACATAAAAAAGGGTAATCCCAAATCATGCACAAGTAATCAAAATTGAGAACTGGAAACATCCTCTAGAGAGACTAGGTAAGATTAATATGGATGAAGCCTTAAGAGGAAATACAAGAAGAGCAAATATGGAGAGAATAGATTACATTTTGAATGATGACCCTACTTTTATCTTTGCAAAAAAACTTGGTATCTTATCTAGTAAGCTAACAGAGGGATATGCAATCTTAAGGGATTACTAGAGGCTCTGAAGGTGGGAGGAGGAAAGTTTAGATGGAATCAAACTCCTAAATTATTATTAACCACTTAAAAGGACCATGTAAGAAAAAAATAAATTTTAGAGAATATATAGAATACTTGAGCAAATATAAATGACCCAACAACGCTTTGAGGTAGTGGAGTTCAACCATATCTTTAGAGATCAAAATAGGGTGGCAAATGCAATGACTAATTAGGCTCTTAATCAAAGAGATCTCACTTGCTATGGATATCCTCCCACATGATGACCAAAAAAGCTCTTTTTTCTATTTTTACCATTGATAATAGTATTGTGTTCATGAAATCCCAATTACCTTACCATAATAACTTGTAAAAATCTTTCTCTCAACATGCACATTGTTTAGCAATTGCATCATTTAGATACCTCCTCACCATTGTGGGTAACTCTTTCAATGAAATATTCGGATTGAGTAAATTCAAAGATCAAAAAAGCTTGATGCAAAAGAATGATAACTTTTGTCAAGAAAGGGGACCTCTAACTTGACTCCTATTATAAAAAATCTTGGAAGGAAGAGTGAAGCTGGAAGAGTGAGAGTTTGCACACCAAAAATGAAAACATTGAGTTCAATTTTCATACAGGAGATGAAAATTTAACTGAAGAACAGAAGAATTGCAAGGAAAATAATCAATGGATGTGGAAAAAGTGTGAAGGAAGATGCCTCTCATTGTACCTTCAAGGTTCCCTCAAGTTGAGACAAAATGTTTATTATAGAGGTCAAAATTGTTATAGTTCTCATGGTCTATGTGGAAGCTTACTTTCAAATATGGTTTGGAATTTTTTAAGCCTGCCCACATTACACATTTTAACTCTAGTACCCTGCACGAATGGGGAAATTTTTTTTAACAAATATTTTTCTTTTCCTCCTTCCTTTAGGGATAATAATAATAATAATAAAACTAAATATGAGAGGCGTCATAGTTTCATATGCGCAAATTGTGATGCTTCATCTTCCACAAAATATTCGACGTGCCAAGAGGTTGGATGAAGTATGTTGATCATTTCCAAGTGCCAAGGGTGGACTCTACCAAGTGGGAGTGCTGAAGGGAAATGTATCATTATTTTCCTAAGAACACAAGCCCATAGAAGTGTGAAGTGCCTTGAACTGCAAGTGGGTAAAGTATGTGGATGGTGACATGTGTCAAGGGATGCCACGATGGATTACAAGAGGCTGCCAAGTAAGTAGGTAGGTATCTTGCCAAGTGGGCAACTTGGCAAGGTGATGAGAAAAGACCCTTCTTGGATAGAATTTTGGTAGGCTTTTTAGTATTGATAAAGATGTTAGTGCTCCTATCGGCTGGTATGCAAAGTAGTGCCAAGTAAAGCATGATAGTACAAAAGTCAAATGAATGATCATTTCTGACAGAGGTAGATGCCTTGGGTTTGGGTTTGCTTTGTAAACGATCTGAGTGGAAATCTCGAGTATTTAAGTACCTTTAAGGTAGTTGGTCAATGTACCATTTGTAAATGAGTGAGTGACTCATTGGATGTACTCTGCTTTGCTAGCCATATTTAATTGGATACCTACCACTCAATTTTGAATGTTGGGTGTGCACGAGAGTGATTCATTGCCCACTAGGCCATGTGCTTATGTAATCTTCCCACCAACCAATGTAGGGGGTTAATTGATGTTTAAACATTTTTTGACTAGTGTAAACTCTTGGTATACATGCTTAATAAAATACATTTACATTCGGACCAATAGCTATGTTATGATGTGTTTATTTAGTTGAGCTTGATATTTGTCCCTTTGAATGTGAGTGCTTGTTAATGGAAATAAATAAATCTCAGAAATTTGTGAATATGGTTGTATTCTACTATCACCAAGAATGCTAGTTCGTTAGGTGTATTCCCTATTTTTTGCATATAAGCAAAGATTTGAGGTACCACAGATGGTCATCAAGCCTTGAGAGGCTGGAACTCTATTAGTTGGTATCAAATTTGGTTTATTCATGGATGTAAGACAGCATGTGGAATCTGTTCACGAAGATGTGAGGGTGATTTTGATGGGGGACAAAAAATTAGTTCAAACCAAATCCAAATTTTCACGCAAAAAATTTAACACACGCTTTACAAGAAATAGAAACCCACTGTTCTATTCGCTAACTTGCAAATATTACATTTACAGCCCGTAGGCTTCATAAAAACTGGCACACAGGCACAGTTCTTTCACTCACTAGCCCGCAGGCATAGTTTTCTTTCCCCGATGCAGGCTACCTCACGTTCGGCAATCTGCCTGTATTCCTAGGAAGAATTACAGCAACTCTGGGTGGAAAACGCACTCTAGCCGATCCGAGTGGCCTCTGCCTCGACTCTACAACTCGACTGTGCAACTCTGTTACAGATATCTCACTCTGCAACTATATTTTTTTCCCACCCCTTGCGCATGGCTTGGCTTGCCCTTTTATAAATTTTTGGGAGTGCCTCTCCGTCTTCCAAATGGTGGCCCTTCGCTTCATTTCCGCCACGACTGTTCGGTTCCATAACTACATTCTGCAACGACCTCTATAACTGTCATTACGACTTTTGTTAACTGTCGCACTGTCGTTCTGTAACGGCCTCGAAAGTTGCCAACTATCACTCTGTAACAGCCTCCAAGAATGCCACCTGTCACTCTATAACGGCCTCCGAAAATGCAGCCTGTCACAATTTCACGACACCTTCTTCCTCTTCCTCTTCCTCTTCTCTTCTGGTCACGATATCGCGACATTTTTGCTCCATCGCCTTCTCTCTCCTCTTCGGGTCGCGAAAACTCGACATGTCACGATATCATGACATCTTTCCTCTCCTGCTCGTCCTTTTCTCTTTCGGTCGCGATATCGCAACATGTCGCGATATCGCGACATTTTTCTTCCTCACCTCCTTTCTCTCCTTTGGGTCACGAAAATGCGACATGTCGCAAAATCGCGACATCTTCTCCTTTCTGCTTCCTCTCGCTTCTTTGGGTCGCGAAAATGCGACATGTCATGAAATCATGACATTTTCCTCCGTTGGCTCCTTCTTCGCCTCCTGGTCGTGAAAATGCGACATGTCATGAAATCATGACATCTTCCTCCCTTGGCTTCTTCTTCGCCTTCTGGTCGTGAAAATGTGACATGTCGTGAAATCGCGACATCTTCCTCCCTTGGCTTCTTCGCTTGCCCTCTAGTCGTAAAAATGCGACATGTCACGAAATCGTGACATCTTTCTTCCTTGGCTCCTTCTTCGCCTTCTGGTCACGAAACTGCGACCTGTCGCGAAATCACGACATTCCTTTCTCCTGGATTTCTCTCTCCTTGGTGGGTCGCAAAACTGTGACATGTCACGAAATCGCGACATCTTCTCCTCTACGCCTTCTCTCTCTTTTGCGGGTCATGAAACTGCGACATGTCATGAAATATTGACATCTTCCTCTTTCGCTCTTCATATTGCCTTCGGGTCGCAAAACTACGACATCTTAGCTCTCGACTTTCTCTTTCTTCTTTAGGTCATAAAATCATGACATGTTGTGAAATCGCGACATCTTTGCCTTCCATACTCGGCTTCTACTTTAGGGTTGTGAAACCGTGACATGTCACAAAATCATGACATCTTTGCTTGCAGCCTCCTTCTTCCTATCTGGGTCATGAAATCTCGATATCCTTGGCATCCTTGCTTCTCCCATGAGACCTGTCACGATATCGTGACACTTTTCCTATCGCGATATCATGACAACTTCTCCTCTTTCACTTCCTTGCTCCACTGGTGTCGCGATATCGTGACACGATTGCTATCGCTATATCGCGATAGCTTCTCCCTGCTGGCTATGTTCTCCGCTTGTGTCACGATATCGTGTCACATTGTCTATCACGATATCGCGACAACTTTCTTCGTTGGTTCCTCTCTCTGCTTTGTGTCACGATATCATGACACTTTTCTCCTTGCCTTCCTCACCTTCTTCTGTCGTGATTTCATGACATGTCACGAAATCGTGACGTCTTTCCTCCTTAGCCAACTTTTCAGAAGTGGCCCTCCTACCACTGGATGCTTCTGCATCAGGTGCTACTAGATGCTCCTGCATCAGACACCCAGGGTTGGTGGAGAAGTGATCTTCACTTCGGCACTACTGCCCACCTCCTCGTCTACAGCCTTCAATGGCTTCAACTTCTGAAGCACTTCATCTTCTCTTCCACCAATTCTTTCTCCCTGGTCTCTTCTTTTTTGTTTATCCTCACGCCTTCTACGCAGCTTCTCTCGCAGGGCTTTCACTTGCCTCAGCAAATCAATTATGAGCAGCTCCTCTTGCAGGGCTTGCACTTGCCTATGCAACGCTCAAAAATCTTCATCCAGCGCCACGCGACCATGATTTCTTTTTGGAGGCATTCTGTTGCACTCCTCTCACAATCCTTCACCCCAGATCCTGGTGCTTTGCTTGCACGCTCAGAATATTTTGGCTCTGATACCACTTGATGGGGGACAAAAAATTAGTTCAAACCAAATCTAAATTTTCACGTAGAAAATTTAACACACGCTTTACAAGAAACAGAAACCCACTGTTCTATTCACTAACTTGCAAAGATTACATTTACAGCCCGTAGGCTTCACAGAAACTAGCACACAGGCACAGTTCTTTCACTCACTAGCCCATAGGCATAGTTTTCTTTCCCCGATGCAGGCTGCCTCACGTTCGACAATCTGCCTGTGTTCCCAAGAAGAATTACAGCAACTCTGGGTGGAAAACACACTCTAGCCGGTCTGAGTGGCCTCTGCCTCGACTCTGCAACTCGACTGTGTAACTCTATTATAGATCTCTCACTCTGCAACTATCCTTTTCCCCACCCCTTGCGCATGGCTCGACATGCCCTTTTATAAATTTCTAGGTGTGCCTCTCCGTCTTCCAACTGGTGGCCCTTCGCTTCATTTCTACCATGACTGTTCAGTTCTATAACTGCATTCTACAACGGTCTATGTAACTGTTGTTACGACTTCTATTAACTATCGCACTGTCGTTCTGTAACGACCTCGAAAGTTGCCAACTGTCACTCTGTAACGACTTCCGAGAATGCCACCTGTCACTCTGTAACGGCCTCCAAAAATGTAGCCTGTCACAATTTTGTGACACCTTCTTCCTCTTCCTCTTCCTCTTCTCTTCTGGTAGCGATATCGAGACATGTCGCGATATTGCGACATTTCTGCTCCATCGCCTTCTCTCTCCTATTCGGGTCGTAAAAACCCGACATGTCGCGATATCACGACATCTTTCCTCTCTTGCTCGTCCTTTTCTCTTTCGATCACGATATCGCGACATGTCGCGATATCGCGACATTTTTCTTCCTCGCCTCCTTTCTCTCCTTCGGGTCGTGAAAATGTGACATGTCGCAAAATTGTGACATCTTCTCCTCTCTGCTTCCTCTCGCTTCTTCGAGTCGCGAAAATGCGACATGTCATGAAATCGTGACATTTTCCTCCGCTGGCTCCTTCTTCACCTCCTGGTCACAAAAATGCGACATGTCGTGAAATCGCGACATCTTCCTCCATTGGCTTCTTCTTCACCTTCTGGTCACGAAAATGCGACATGTCACGAAATCGCGACATCTTCCTCCATTGGCTTCTTCGCTTGCCCTCTGGTCGCGAAAATGTGACATGTCGCGAAATCATGACATCTTTCTTCCTTGGCTCATTCTTCGCCTTCTGGTCACGAAACTGTGACCTATCACGAAATCGTGACATTCCTTTCTCTTGGCTTTCTCTCTCCTTGGTGGGTCGTGAAACTGCGACATGTCACAAAATCGTGACATCTTCTCCTCTATGCCTTCTCTCTCTTCTACGGGTCGCAAAACTGTGACATGTCATGAAATCGCGACATCTTCCTCTTTTGCTCTTCATCTTGCCTTCGGGTCGTAAAACTGTGACATCTTAGCTCTTGGATTTCTCTTTCTTCTTCAGGTTGCAAAACGACGACATGTCGCGAAATCGTGACATCTTTGCCTTCCATTCTCGGCTTCTGCTTTCGGGTCGTGAAATCGTGACATCTTTGCTTGCAGCCTCCTTCTTCCTATTTGGGTCATGAAATCATGACATCCTTGGCATCCTTGCTTCTCCCATGAGACCTGTCGTGATATCGCGATAGTTGGCCCTGCTGGCTTCTTTCTCCATTTTGTGTCGCGATATCGTGACACTTTTCCTATCATGATATCGCGACAGCTTCTCCTCTTTCACTTCCTTGCTCCACTGGTGTCATGATATCGTGACACGATTGCTGTCGCAATATCGCGATAGCTTCTCCCTGCTGGCTATGTTCTCCGCTTGTGTTGCGATATCGCGACACATAGTCTGTCGCGATATCGTGATAGCTTTCTTCACTGGTTCCTCTCTCTACTTTGTGTCGCGATATCGCGACACTTTTCTCCTTGCCTTCCTCGACTTCTTTTGTCACGATTTCGTGACATGTCACGAAATCGCGACGTCTTTCCTCCTTAGCCAAATTTTTAGAAGTGGCCCTCCTGCCACTGGATGCTTCTGCATCAGGTGCTACTAGATGCTCCCTGCATCAGATTTTAAAGTTTGATGTTTTGTGGTGAACTCTATAAGGATGGTAGAATTTTTTTTAGAGAACCTGCCAGGTGGTGATGGCGGAGGAAGCTATTGAACTACAAGAAGTAATGATGTCAAAGATCTCGAGCAGCGCGTGAGTCAAAAATCCAATGATATTGAAGATTCAATCCTTTCATTGTAAATCTTGTTTAGGTATTGGAAGGCTATGGTGGATGTGGCCCTCTTAGGGCTCATGGATTGGTGAACCAACCATGAAAAGAAAGAAGCTAAGACATAAGTGGATCATGATGAAGCCCTGTGCAAAATGCAAGAAGAGGTTACGATGCTCTACATGGCTATTTCTACTACAGTCAGCCAAAATGCCAATAGAAATGGAAATAGCACAGGAACTATTAAGGTACCTCGATTGAGGGACCCAAAATAATATGATGGTGTTTGTGATGATAAAGTCCTTGATAATTTCTTCTAGGATGTTAGCGAGTATATTGCGGCCCTAGGGGACTTGACACCTAATATGGAAGTTAAAGCTACCACGAGGTATCTTGATAGCACCACCAAAAATTTGTGGAAAAATCTTGCAATGGATGCAAAAGTGGGAAAGATAAAGAAGGTAAAATCCTAGTCAGATTTGAAGAAGGCTCTTCGTAGCCAATGCAGGCCTGAAAATTCTAATTGGTTGGCTAGGCACAAGTTATGAAACCTATGCCATAACAGCAAGCTTTTTAATTATATCAAAGATTTAGAAGAGTTGATGGTTGATATCAAAGACATAGTGGAGGTAGACCATATATTCTATTTTGAAATCGGTTTGTAGTCATGGGCTCAGGTGGAGCTCTGATGATATAAACCTAAGGATATAACATTGGCAATAGTTGCGGCTGATAGATTCTTTGATTTCCAGGTGGAAGACATGGTCAAAAAAATGTTCTATGCCAAATTTCCAAAGGTAAACCATCGATGATAGATGGCAAAGGACCAAAATAGGCCATAGGTAATACAAAAGGTCTACTACCTAAGAAAATGAAGCCCACATCTTAGTTTGTGGGGCACCAAGAAATCAAATAAAGTACAAGTGGGTACAAAGAGAATGTGTACCAAAGGAAATTCATCCAAAGGAAATGGTGATAAACCATGGTTGAGGTTTTGTACTTGTTAGGATCCACATCCTTAAAAGGAGTGTCCAATTTGGGCACATGTCGCCACAGTATAGTAAGAAGCCTATTCGAACCTCTCGAGTACCATTGAAGATTAGATGATGATAATGAGAGAATTTTATGTTTTAGCCATAGTTGAAATGCGGTTGAACGATGAAGGATTTCATGATAGAAATCACCTATTCTATGTGGACATGGTGGTCATTGAGCAGCATGTCATTGCCTTGGTGGATACCAGGGTGACCCATATTCATCAATATTAAGTGTTTCGATCACCTTGGGTTGCAATATGAAGTAGGAGGGCATAAGCTTAAGTCTGTTAATACCTTGACTCAAAGAACCTACAAAGTGTCCCATGACGTGGTCATCCAAGTGGATGAATGGAAAGGAAACTTGGATATATCTATGGTGTCATTGGATGACTTCGACCTAGTGCTTGGTTAAGACTTCATCCGAGTAGCCAAGGTGGTGGTGTTTCCACACCTAGAAAGCCTATTTATATTTGATGCAAAGAAGCACTGTGTAGTGTAGTCTATGAAGAAAATACAAGTGGTTACAATACTAACAAAGCAACAAAAGTTGTAGGAATGATCAAATATAAGCTTGAGGAAGGTTGCTCATCGAAACAACAAAGAACTGATGTTATTGGATGCGATGCTTGGGGTATGGGATGAATATGAACCCAAAGTCCTTGTCCCACCAGAGGTTGAAGAAGTTTTGCAAAAGTTTCAAGACCAAATTTCAAAGGAATTACCACCCTATTTGTTGTTGCGATGGGCCATTGATCACCGTATTGAGTTGGTACCTAGTGCAGCCCTGTTGGTAAGGGTGTCATACAAGCTAAGTGGTCTTGAGATGGTAGAACTTTGAAATCAGTTGGAAGAACTACTCCAGGTTGGTTACCTCAGGCCTTTGAGGTCTCCTTATTGAGCCCGTGTGCTATTTGTACAAAATGTTGATGGATCATTATATTTGTGCGTTGATTATTAGACCCTTAACAAAAAAATGATTAAAAATAAATATCTCTTATTAAGGATTTATGATTGCTTTGATCTATTGGGAGGAGCATGAGTGTTCACAAAGTTGGACCTGCATTCAGGATATTATCAAGTCAAAATCATTCCTGGTGACGAATAGAAGATTGTCTATGTATCGAGGTATGGTTCATTCAAATTTTTGGTCATGTCTTTCGACTTATGTATTACACTATTGACATTCTGCATTTTAATGAATGATGTATTCTAATTTTCATCCCTTTATTGATAAATGTGTTGTTGTTTACCTCAATGATATACTTGTCTCTTTGCAAAATACGAAAGACCATAAATGATACTTGGTGAAAGTGTTTAAGCTTTTGTAGGCACATGATATCTATGTGAAGAAGGAGAAATGTACCTTTGTGCAAGCTGAGGTTAAATTTTTAGACCATGTTCTAGGCAGGAGCATAATTTGGTAAGATCCACAGAAGATCAAAGCTATCCTTGACTAGGAAGCACCATGTGACATGAGAGAAGTTAGACAGTTCCTCAAGTTGGCTAATTTTTGCTAAAATTTTGTAAGCCACTTTTTGAAGTTGATAGCCCATTTGATAGACCTAAAAAATAAGGATCACCTATGGAAGTGGATAGAAATGTGTTAGGTGACTTTCAATCTCCTCAAGGATAAGTTGATATATGATCCAGTTCTAGTGTTGGTAGATTTCACAAAACCCTTTGAGGTGTAAATAGATGCATCAAACTTTGCAGTTGATGGTGTGCTCGTGCAAGATGGATACCTAGTGGCATTTGAATCACACAAGTTAAGTGATGTGGAGTTGGGGTACCCCATCCATGAGAAATAAATTACGGTCATCGTCCATTGCTTTAGGACGCGATGATACTACTTTCTAGGTGTCCATTTAAAGGTAAAAATAGATAACGTTGCTAACATGTTTTTCTAACCCAATCCAAAATGACAATAAAGTAAGTACGTTAGCAAGACTTCCTTGCCAAGTTTGTTATAGAAATGATGCACATAGTTGACAAGACCAACACGATGGTTGATGCACTGAGTAGAAAAATCTAGTTGGCTACCATAGAAGAAGTGGCAAGCAGTGCTGCCACGATGCATAAGAAAACAATTATCAGGTTGAGCGACGAGGTGTTAGCACATACAAGGGAGAGGTTGTGAAAGACCCCATTGTTGAAACACTAGCAGAGACTATTCATGGATATATCAACATGGGGAAGTTGACCCACTTCCAATGGAAATACGAGTTGCTTTGGTATAGGTAAATTTATTTGTACGTGTCGAAGTGGGATGGGCTATACCAAGAATTTATGAGAGAATACCACAACAGTATATGGGTGGGTCACCTAGGGCAATCACATACATTGTATTTGTTAGAGTGTGGTTTCTATTTGTCATATATGGACAAGGACATTGACCAATATGTTTGGACGTGCCTAATTTATCAGTAAGATAAGCCTATTAATATGAATTCAAGTGGGTTGTTGCATCCATGGCTAGTACCCATGCGATCGTGGTCTAGCGTTATCATGGGTTTTATCATCATATTCCCTAAGGTAAAGGGGTTTAAATCAATTATGGTGGTGGTCGATCACTTTTCAAAGTATGCTATATTTATTCCTTGCCCACAACCTTGTCCAATAGAGATCACAATTGAATGTTTTTTCAAGAATATCATTAAATATTGGGGCATACACTAAGCATTATTTCATATTGAGATACTCGATTCATGAGTAAATTATGGAGGAAATTGTTCTAAAAAATGGGTATAGAGCTCATGATGAGCTTGCACTATCACCCCCAAACTGATGGATAGATCGAACACGTGAATTATGTGTTGGAGACTTATTTGAGGTATTATGTTGATAATGACCAATTGAATTGACCCGATTTACTTGAGATGGCTCAATTTTGTTATAATAGTCATAATTATTAGTTAAGTCATTATTCCCCTTTTGAATTGGTCATGGGCTAGCACCCATTAGCATCACACACCGTATTTTTTGGCTACCTAAGTGTCTGCCCATCGGTGGTCGAAAACTTGAAACAGTGGCAATCACAGGTCAATTTGGCATGTATGCATCTAGTCAGTATAGTTGATAAAATTAAGGTGTAGGTCGATGCTAAACACATGATAGAAGAATTTATATGGGTGAAAAAATGTTGTTGCGAATGGATCCTGAAGTTTTCAAGCCATCGAATAAAAAACACAAGAACTTATTTCATCATTTTTATGGCCCATTTTAAGTGATATAAAGAATCAACCCTATCACACATAGATTGAAGCTCCCTACATGTATGTGGGTGCATCTTGTGTTCCACATTGACCAATTGAAAATACTTCATGCTAATAAAGTTGATCCTGAGCAAATGCAACGCACTTGATTATTAGTAAATATTTAGGATAGAATTGGATAGGTGGTATATCGAGTATGGGTAGTAAAAACCATTAGGTTTGGCAATAGGTAGCATAAATAATATATGGTTAGCTGGAAAGGTAGTCTACCGGATAGCTAGGAGTGTGAGGAGGCACTTTGGAAATGGAGGGCTAAGCTTGAGGTATTCAACAAAAGGAACATCTTGGGTCTATTATATATTTCATAAATGATAAGGAAAGGACCCATTTGGGATCGATGGTGGTGGATGCCATGATGATGAGGGCATCATCGATTTTAGTAGGGAAGGATATGGGATATGTCATAGTTTCATATGTGTCGACCATGATGCTTCATATTCTATAAAGTATCTAATGTTCCAATGGGTCAAATGAAGTATGCTAGTCATTTCCAAGTTCCAAGGGTGGACTCTTCCAAGTGGGAGTGTCAAAGGAAAGCATGTCATCAGTTGCCTAAGGATGCGAGCCCACCGAAGTGTGGAGAGACTTGAACTACAAGAAGGTCAAGAATGTGTATGGTAGCATGTGCCAAGGGATGCCATGAAGGATTACAAGAGATTTCCAAGTAATTAGGTAGGTAGCTTTCCAAGCAGGCGACTTGGCAAGGTGATGATAAAATATCCTTCTTGGGTAGAACGCTAGCAGGCTTGTCAGTACTGACAGAGCTATCAGTGCTCCTATCGATCGATATGAGAAGCAGTACCAAGAAAGGTGTGGGAGTTTGAGATTTAAATGAACTATCAGTTCTGACAGAGGTAGATGCCTTGGGTTCGGGTTTGCTTTGTAAACAAGCTAAGTGGGTAGCTCAAATATTTAAGTGCCTTTAACATAGTTGGTTGTTGTATCATTTGTAAATGGGCATGTGATCTGTTGGATGTACTTCACTTTTCTGGCCACATTTAAGTGGCTATCTACCACTTGGTTTTTAATTTTGGGTGCATGTAGGAGTGATTCATTTCCAACTAGGAAAAGTGTTTATATAATCTCCCTACCAACCAATATAGGGGGTTAATTGATGTTTAATAAGTTGTTGACTAGTGTAACCACTTGGTATACTTGCTTAATGAAATACATATACATTTGAAGCAATGGCTATGTTATGATGTGTTTATGCAATTGAGCTTGACATTTATGCCTTTGAATATGAGTGCTTGTTAATGGAAACCCTGCATATGAATGAATCTTAGAATTTCACGAATATGGATAAGTCTTTTGCTGTCATTGAGAATGTTGGTTTGTTAGGTGTATTTTCTATTTTTCGTGTATAAGAAAATATTTGGGGTGTTGCGAAGGGTCGTTGAGCCTCGATAGGATGACCCTCCATCACTAAATTTTGATGTTCTTATCTTTTGTAATCTTAAGTATTGTGTACATCTGTAACATTACAAAATTGAAAGCACAAACCCTGTGTTGGGAGTTTTTCAACTCCCTTACCAATCCATATATTCAATTCTATCGAATGGGTTATCGAAGAGTTGCCATGCAAAACTAAATAGAACATCAAGCAGGTTGGTAAAACATCGAGAATACCGAGCGAGCAGATTAAGTGTAAGGTGCAAGATGAACACGTGTCACATTCGCATCAACATGTGGGGTCATAGCATGCAACAAGGGCCGATTGTTGATCTAGTAAATCATGAGCAAGCAAATCCAAGTTGTTGATTTGGTAATGTAAAGCAAAAAGTAATGCGAGCTATTATATTGGCTAGAAACGATGTGAACCATTAGATATTGGATTCAACAAAGCAAAAGAGGATTTGATGTGGATTGGGCAAAAAGCGTATTGGGAAGAGTATGTCAATGTTGTAAAAATTTGGCAATATTGTTGGAGTTACTGGCCAGTAAGCAATGAGTGTTTTGGGATCTTTTCAATTAGCATGGTTTCAATTCTAACATGGTAATCTTTTGGATCAGGTAACTATGTAAAAATTTTGCAGGGCCAACGCAGATTTAGTTAGGATTTTAAAGGAGGTTTTGGCCATTATGCTCATGTGTAAGGGTGGGAGCATGCAAACTTGTACTTTAAGACATTGGCCGCATTGATTTGGATATCTACCATGGTTTTGAATCTTGGGTAGGTGTGGTAAGGAGTTGTTGCCAACTTGGCTACGTGCTCATATAAATTAACCATCATGTTGACAAATTTGTGCATTGTAACCTTTTCAATTTGAATTATTTTCAAATATTTTATTCTACCTAAGAACAATGACTATTGTGTATTGTATGTTTTACAAGGTGTTTGTGTTCTAATGGTGAATGTTTTAAAATTTGCATCTATCGCATGAGGGAGAGCTCTCTATCTATGACCTGGGTTGGTTTTTCTTTCTTTTTAGGGAACAATAAAGAACAAAGTAGGGCGTAACACATAGGAATTTACCAAATATTTCAGGTTAAATTCTAAATTCCCATTCCCTCTCTATTTTAAAGCTCACTGCACCCTCTCTATTTGAAAGGGGAATTCTTAAGAGGCTCTTAGCTCAGCTCTTAAAAACATGGGGCTCTTGCTCTTAAAAAGGGGGGGGCTCTTTATTATTTCTCTAGAAGGTCCAGGATTTCACTTTTTGAATAGAGAGGAGACAAGAGGAGTATGAGAATGAAAGCTAAAAGGTGTTGATCGATGAGCCCACTTAGTATTAATTAGTTGGTTAGGTAAAGACTGACCAAGCCGATGATTCTTAGCTAATATTTTTGGATGATCAACCACATTGGGACTGAGACACAACCCGAAATCGCATGAGGGGTAGCAGTGGGAAATCTTGGACAATGGATAAAATCTCAATCCAATAATATTGCATGGGTGAAGAAGGGTAATTTTGCTCGTAAATCCCTTTCATTAAGTGTATGATCATGATAGGATTTGAGGAAGAAGCCCCAACTAAATCCATGACAACAACCATGGTAAGATAAGGGGGCAAAGGTTATTCAGAATGACTAGGCGTAAAGGGCATGTAGGTGGTGAATCAGTGATGAGTGTTAAAACAACACATATTTTATGCAAGTTTAATCCATTTTCTATCTATAAATTTATGAAAACAAATGTATTTTGATGATCATTTTATCTTATTCATGTGATTTATGAATGAATTTGATCCATAATGATAAAAATGATTTATGCTTGTGTTTTACGCAAAAGTGTGCAAGTTTCTATGTGTTTTGGTAGGAGAACATTGTAGGAGCTTTGCAGAGAATGATGCGGTAAGGCACGGACCAGATGACAAGTGTGGATAGACCAACCATGAGGATGACATGTTAAGGAGACTCGTGGATGAATGCTATAGAAAGATGCTATGAAAAATTGTTACAGAAAGCGTCTACTGAAAGGCATTACAGAAAGAATATTGACCAAGTCAAACTATCCAATGCATTGTTATGCCACGTCCAGTGACAACGTAGCATCCTTATGAGGCATATACAATCAACATAGTTGACTGACATGTTGGCATTGTGCACGAGATTTTATATTTATTAAAGTTGTTATAAAGTTATTATTAGAAAGTTGTAAAATTATTATGTTGTTAAGATGTTTAGATTCAGACGCAAGCCTATTTTATCTCTTCCTAGAATGAAGGATGAATAGTTGTATTTGTTGCATCATTAGATTATTTAAATTAAGAACTTTTGTTATGTTAGTTCGTCAATTTGCCACTTGGACCATAGTGATTGTGACAAAGTCCAAGTTGGTTACAAAATAGTATTAGTTTAGATTATTATTGTTGTAAGGATAGTGTCTGAATCATCAAGCTGATAGAAACACATGGAAAAATATGTAGAAGAATTTCATTGACAATGTCCAAGCGACATTATAAAATACAAGAGAGACCTTTGAAAAGTTCTAATGCCAATGTCTACAATCTAATATTTTTTGTATACAATTTCTACTCTGAAGGCTTGATGTTTGAGATCCTATACATTTGAATTTTTAGCAATAAAGCAGCAACACTTTTCTTCATGAATGTGGTAACTGTGTCATTATTTTATTATGATTTATTTGCTTATGTAATCTTTATTGTATTTTCTTGCATCCATGAATTAGAATAGTGTTAGTAGTTTTAATGCACATTAGTTACTGAAGTAAAATAGTTTAGGGGAGAAATATTTACACTATCCTCTAGGAGGCAGGGCCCACTCCTACAACTAGTCCCTATTCTCTCACCCCTGAAATAGGTTAGGATTAGTTAGTACATAGAATTAACTTTAAATTATCAATTAAATTAAATTGCATCATCTTAGACTATAAGGTAAAAATAGATAGTTAAATCAATAGGTTGCACATGGATCCACACAAATAAATATACATAGCATTTAATTAAATATAAATCATAAAATTGCATTTTATTTCAATTCAGTACAATTTCTTTTTCCTATAACTTTTATTATTTTCTGCAAACTTGAAACTAAGAGAAACATAATTAAGTCTAAGATTAATCATTTGGTATAATCTATATTGGATTACTGCCCTTTAAATCATTCACCTTGGATTGATAAATAAGTGTAGAGTTTACAACTAGACATTTTGGTATCGTTATCGAGGAGAGTAGTGCCATAATTTTTAATCAAAAGATTGTTGGTTGCACAAGAAGAGAGGTTTACCTGTATGTGGGAAGAGGTACAAGTCCTTGGCATGCATACGGGTCAGAGTGGCACAAGAAGTCCCAACAAGCCCCTTTGTTCGATGTTGCCAGGTTCTTTTTCTTAGGATCATTTTACTGCTTTCATAGTTAATATTTCATTTCAGCAAATTTCCAAGCATTGGGTGGTTGTTATTGCTTGCTTTGGTCTGGGTTCTCTGACCTATGAAAATAGGAAGTAGGTATGATTGAGTGACACAATCATAGTGAAATGCTCCTTAAAATCAAGAAGTAACAACAATTTAACCTTTTATTTCAGCAATTTTACTTTCAATAAATTTTCAAAGCATTTGGTGATTATTGTTGCTTGCTTAGATCTAGATTCTCTAACCTATGAAAATAGGAAGTAGGTATTATTGAGTGACACAATCATAGTGAAATGATCCTTAAAATAAAAAAGTAACAACAATTTAACCTTTTATTTCAGCAATTTCATTTCCAACAAAATTTACTTTTCAAGCAATATTTCATTTTACTTTACTATGCTAATATTAGTTGTATAAATTCATTGACTATGGATTGCACCTAGTTTTAGTGGCAGTAAAGTTGTTTTAGAAATAGAAATTTTACTTTCCTCTTATTATGCTAAAATTGGTTGTATAAATTCATTGGTTGTGAATTGCACCTAATTTTAGTAACAATAGGATTATTTTAGAAATAGAAATTTTATTCTCCTCCTATTGTCCTAATATTGGTTGTATAAATTCATTGGCTGTGAATTGCACCTAGTTTTGGTAACATTAGGATTTTTTAGAAATAAAAAATTTTATTTTTCTCTTACTATGTTAAGGGTTGGATATATAAATTCATTGGTTATGAATTGCAGATTGAGTCTTAACAATAGTAGGATTGCTTTAAATTATCAACAAAAACAAAACAAAAATAGAACAAAAAACAAGAGAATATATATATATATAAAGGAAGAACAAAAGAGAAGTAAAAATATTGCTAGATGATAGAAAATTGCATCAAACAATCTGCATCCATTGACCTCAGAAAATTACTACTAGAACAAGAAGTTAACCTTCTTTTTGAGCAAAGACACCAAACATCTAGGAAAGAGTGGGAACACCTATGTGAGCACCTTGATATCATAAAAGAAATATCAGATGAATTGGGTAGAATCAAGAGAGTAAACATAGCTAAAATTCTAGGGCTAGATTATCACTCACCCTACCTTGACCTTATAAGGAGTTGTGAATGGTGGCTTGGGGATAGAAGAGCAACAATAAATTCAATCACCTACCCATGGGATCAGTATTTTGAGGATTCCCTTACCATTCATAGTTTCCTAGAAAAAATAGAAGATAGGGAAGTGAGCCTAGAATATAGCAAGAGATATCATAGGGCACCTAGAGTAGTACACTTTAGAGAACTATGTCAAGACTTACATTGTGAATTATAGTTTGAGAGCCCTAACCCAATTCCAAAATAGGCTTTTATTGTCCAATTGATTACTCTAGTAACAAAAGACTTTGGATTTGATGAGGAGCATTATATGACTCTTGAACAACTCGATCCAATTAATGATATCCATAGGTTGTTCAAAGAAGATTAAAAAGGTAAAAATTTATTGCAAGAACCAAAGAACTTGGAAATTTCATGAACAGACCTAGAGATTCAAAGGGAAGATTTATTAAAATCAGTGAACTAGAAGCAGATTGCCAAAGAAACCTTAGTAAGAAATCTGAAACTTCTGAGTTAAAAGAAACTGAAACTGCAATCCAAACATCTACAGATTCTGCATCATCAACAAAGTAGATTGAATTCCTAGAACAAGATCCCAAAATATATCTACTACCCGAACCAAAATTTGATGACCATATAGATCCTTCATCTCTCTTTTTTGAACCTATACCTGGTCCAATTCTTGAAATATTATATTCAATCATGGCTGATCAGGCTAGTGAACATGGGGAAGTAAATGGAAGGGAACATAGGCAAAGGACTAATGATCAAGGAGAAGTAGAAAATAAAAGGGAGGGTGGACAGAGAAAGACTTTTGCCTTTCCAATTCCTTCTTCCAAAGATAGGCTAACAAGAGAACCAAAATCGGTCTTTGTTGCTATTTTGCCTACCTTCCATGGGAAACCACATGAGGATCCTGATGCATTTCTCTTTGAATTTGAAGTGGTGTGCCAAGCCTACTTTTACACCACTGATGAGAAAAAATTAAGACTATTCCCTTCTACACTTAAGGATGCAACCTTAAGATGGTTTATGGGTCTAGGAGAAAGCATTTGCAACCGATGGGATGGAGAACATGGATTAAAAGACATATTCCTTGAGAGATACCAAGATTATTGTAGAGTTCGGGATAAGAAAGCCGAGTTGTTTCGCATGAATAAAAAATATGATGAATCCCTTGAAGATTATCTCGAGAGATTTCAGTTTGTGGAATCAAGAGTAAACATTGAGTTGGATGAAGAAATTCAAAAAGAACTTTTTCTTAAAGGGCTAAAGGAATATGTCCTTGACATACTAAACCTTATGGCAAAGGGGGATATTCATCAGATGGGATTGGGAGAAATTGTAAATATTTGCAAAAATTATTCAAGAAATAAGCCATTAAGAAGTAATAAACACCCATCATCAGGAGGGGGAGTAACACGAGCTAAAATTGGCAATATGCTAGAGAATCTCAAAACCAATTTATTGAGTACATTAACATCATCTCTCGACCTCATGGATAAGAAACCAAAGGAGCAAAACATTGAAGAAATATATTGTCACAGATGTAGAAAGAAACACAACTTGAGGGAATGTCCTCTCAACATTACAAACATTTCCAACATCTCTGCTTGTTGTAAAATCTGTGACAAGAACCATAATACCAAAAATTGTAAATATATTTTGACTATCAAAACTGCTATAAAGGAACCTGAGGTCGAAGAAGTAGAAGATGTTTATTTTATAGCTCAAAGAAGGAGTGGTCCATTTAATGGTCCACCCAATTGGTCAAACTCTAACTATTCCAACCAACAAAGACCTAATTATTGGTCAAATGCTCCAAGTTGGATGAATTGGAATCAATCTAATCAATATTGGAACATGCCTCCTTGGGCTCAATTCATGTCTAATCCATATGGAAATTCACCTCCATGGATGGTAGGACAAAATCAAAATGCATCTAATTGGAATATGAGTGGCCAATACAATCAGACAGGACCTAGCTGGTCTCAAGGGCAGCCCCAACAATAAAAATTTCAAAATCAATTTAGGGGGAAAGCACCTCAAAATCAGCCTCAAAATAGACTCCTTCCACCTCCAAATAATGTAAACAATCCTCCTAAGCAGCCACCTTTACCAGCTCAACCAGTGCCTAATCCTAATAATAACAAGAATGTTCAACAGGTCTATGAAACAAATGAGACATGCTCAATATTTGTGGTACCTTGCCAACAGATTCAATTAAGATCTAGAAAAATATTGGACAATACTAGAGCTACTCTCACAGAAATTGAAGAACCCCCAAAGAATCTGTCTGAAAAAGTAAACGAAGATGAAAGGCCTAAAGAAGAGGTGAAAGCTTTACCAAAAACATTCTAGAAAAACAAAAAGAGATCCAAATTCCTCAAAGGAAAGAAGTGGAGATACCATTTCCTGAAATATTGGCAATACCAAAGGAACCATCTAAACCAACTTTCAATTTCCTTCAAGAGTTAGAAAATATCACCATTAAAATTCCTCTATTACAAGCTATCAAGGATATTCCTATCTATTCCAAATTAATCAAGAACATATGCACAAATTTTGGAAGGAAAAAGAAGAATGAAGCTCAAACCATTCAAGTCATTGGACAATTGTCTGAGATAATGACTGGAGGTAGGTTATTACCAAAATATACAGATCCTGGAATACCTATACTCACAGTTCACATTGGTAAAATAGCCTTGCACAATATTTTGGTCAATTTAGGAGCTGCTATTAATGTCATGACCAAGGAAATAGTAGAATCTTTAGGAGTACACAAGCTACAACCAACTTCTATAGTACTCCAACTTGCAGATAGGTCTACTGTCAGGCCAGAAGGAAAATTGGAAGATGTTATAGTCTCTGTAAGTTCATGGGAATACCCTGTAGACTTTATAGTCTTACAACCCAAAAAGAAGTTAGGGGGACATCCCTTAATTCTAGGATGCCCATGGCTTGCAACAATTGATGCCTACATTAGTTATAGATCTAGAAACATGACTATTTCTTATGGCAAGAACACTAAAGATCTTAGCCTATTTCCTGAATCAACATTAGATAAATATTTTCCAAAATAACTATGGCATGATTTCCCTCATGATTTGGATGATATTCAAACCTTATCAATTAATGTTCTGAGTGAACACCTACAACAAGGAATTGAGGGACCATTATCATTGCTACTAGGAGATCAAAAGGAAGATCAAGGTCAAGATAATAGTTGTTTATCTGAACCTACTATGGCCAATAACAAAGCAAGTACAAGTCAAACTCAGTAATTGATACCTTACGACTATCACTTAAATATGCTTGAACATGAAATGATGGGAATAGATGCAAATACCAAAAATTGTAAATAAATAGATATCACATTGAGAAGGACTTTGAATATTAATAATGAGCTTACAAGCATACAAGAATCACAATTGATAGATGTGCTTAAAAAGCATCAACTAGCATTTGCATGGAACTATGAGGATATGAAAGGAATACACCCAAATATTTGTACCCATCGCATATTTATTCAAGAAGGTTGCCACCCAATAAGACAACCCCAAAGAAGATTGAATCCAACTATGAAAGATGTAGTTCAAGAAGAAATCATTAAACTCTTAAATGCAGGATTTATATATCCAATTTTTGATAGCCAATGGGTATCACCATTAGTAATAGTCCCTAAAAAGAATGGTAAATGGAGGATTTGTGTGGATTACAGGGAACTGAATAAAGTGATAAAGAAGGACTATTTCCCCTTACCATTCATTGATCAAGTTCTTGATACCTTGGATGGGAAGAAATACTTTTGTTTTTTGGATGGTTTTAGTGGGTATAATCAAGTTTCCATAGCTGAAGAAGATCAGGAAAAGATAACTTTCACATGTCCTATAGGCACCTATGCTTATAAAGTCTTACCTTTTGGATTATGCAATGCACCTGCCACTTTTCAAAGGGTTGTTTTAGCTATTTTTGCTGATTTGATTAATGAATGTGTAGAAGTCTATATGGATGACTTCATAGTCTATGGTAACACCTTTGAAGAGACTTTATCAAGCTTACAAAAAGTTTTAGTTAGATGCCAAGAACAAAACCTCTCTTTGAGTCATGAGAAGTGTTTCATGATGATGAGAGGAGGCATTGTTTTAGGACATTACATATCAGAGGAAGGTGTTAAAGTAGATCCTACAAAAATTCAAGTTATCCAATCCCTCCAACCTCCAAAAACACAAATAGAGGTAAGGAGTTTCTTAGGACATGCAGGATACTACCATAGATTCATTAAATATTTTAGCAAATTTGTTGCTCCTATGCTTAAGCTCTTAACCAAAGAAAGTGAATTTAATTGGACTAAAGCATGTCAGGAAGCCTTCAAAATTATAAAGAATAAATTGATTACTACTCCAATCCTGAGGGGACCAAATTTGGGAATTACCCTTTCATATACATTGTGATGCTTCAGGATATGCAATAGGGGTAGTACTACAACAAATAGAGAACAAAATACCTTATGCTATCTATTATGTGAGTAAAAATTTGCATGGGGCTGAACTGAATTACATAATTACTGAAAAAGAGTTCTTAGTTGTAGTCCATGCTATTAATAAATTCAAACATTACATAACAAGGTATGAAGTATTTGTTCACACTGATCACTCTACCATAAGATACTTAATGAATAAAGCTACAATAGGAGGTAGAGTGGTTAGGTGGCTTCTCTTATTGCAAGAATTTAATGTCACAATTATAGACAAAGCAGGTAAGGATAATGTTATTGCAGATCATTTATCTCATATGCAAATCTTTGATGATGATGAGTTAATTCTTGATAATTTCCTGGATGAACATTTGTTTGCTCTCTCTATTTTCACTCCTTGGTATGCTGATATTGTAAATTATTTAGTAATAAGAAATATGCCTCAAAATTTTACACCGCATGAGCGTAGAAAACTAATACATCAAAGTACCTCTTATATGTGGATTAATGGAGTCTTGTTTAAATCTTGCCCTAACCAAGTAATTAGGAGATGTGTGCAAGAAGAAGATGTATATGACATCATTCGAGTAGCACATGAAGAACCTTATGGAGGCCATTATGCCACCCAAAGAATAGTCATTAAAATGCTTCAAATCGATTACTTTTGGCCTACTATGAATAAATATGCCTATAATTTTATTGATAGATGTGATGCTTGTCAAAGGGCTAGTAAACCTACACCTTCAATGGAGATGCCTTTGGTACCACAAATAATGTTTGAACCATTCGAGAAATGGGGAATTGATTTTTTTGGACCAATAGACCCTCCAAGTGCAAGTAATAAACACATACTTGTGTGTACAGATTATGTCACCAAGTGGGCTGAAGTAAAAGCCTTACCACGAGCACAAGTTGAACCTGTAGCTGATTTTCTTTATGAAAATATCATGCAACGCTTTGGAGCACCTAGAGAACTAGTTTTGGATCATGGATCTCAATTTATCTCCAAAGTAATTAAACATTTTATTGAAATCTATCAAATAAAACACAAAAATACTTTGCCATATCACCCTCAAGCTAATGGACAAGTAGAAGTTACAAATAGAGAACTTGAAAAGATCATTACAAAAATTATAGTTGTTAATAGGGTTGATTGGGTAGAAATATTAAAAGAAGTTGTATGGGCATATAACACAACTTGGAAAACCACCATAGGATTGTCACCTTATGAAATGGTCTATGGCAAGCAAGCTATTATGCCTATTGAATTTGAGATAGAAACTCTTCGCACAATGGTACAACTTGATATGAACTTGGATCAAGCACAAAAAGCTAGATTGGAAAAGTTAAATATTCTAGATGAAAGAAGACTAGAGGTATTACATAGGATTGAATTAACTCAACAACAAAGAAATAAATGGCATGATAAACACATTGTACCATAAACATTTCAATCAGGAGATTGGGCCTTGTTATTTGATTCCCGCTACCAAGATTTTCAAGGTAAGTTAAGGACAAGATGGCTAGGACCCTATGAGATTGAAGAAATGTTTGGGAATGGTACAATTAAACTTAAGCCTATAGATGATTCAACAAGAAGATTACTAGTAAATGGACATAGGCTTAAACTTTACAAGAAGCCATTATCTAAAGAAGAATTCATACATTATCTTAAGCAACAAGTTGATTTGTAATGCATTTCTGAACTGCAATCAACTATTATTGAATAACAACTTCTCTTTCTTCTTCATATTATATATATATATATATATATATATATACCTACATAATAAGAATAATATTAAGAATAAATAAATAAATATATTGTTGATATATACCACTTGGAAGATGAAAGAAGATTATCATGAAAAAATCACTCTCTAAATATACTTCCTTTATTTCATGATGGAGTTCCAATATCTATAATATTTTCATCTTATTTTTCATCAATCTTCAGTCTCAATATTATTGCAAAAGGCTCCAAAGGAGACACCTCTTCTAGTTAAATCAATTTGAAAACTTGTAGGGAAATTACTACCACATTTTGCATAACACTTTGTTTGCTAAAAAAAATCTAGGTGTTTTCAATCACTCAGCCACCCCTAGTGTTTTAAGAAAATCTCCATTGAAAATCGAACAATCCTTAAAGTGCCATAGGTTGTTCCTGGTCAATCAAGTTTTCTCTTGGACTACGCACGTTATAACAAATAAAAACATTATGAAGTTTGGGAAAGAATAACTCATGAAGTTACTATTGCCATAAAGTGAATGGTTTCCCTTACTTATCCAATTATGTGCATGGTCTAGAAAGCTAACGAATTGGCAAAAGGACAAGCTCCCCCTTCACCCATGAAAAAAAATCCCTGTGCTCTTCCTCAAAATGAGAAAGTACCCCAAAAAGCAATAAAAATCCCCTTGCTCTTCCTCAAAATGAGCAAGTATCCCAAATAAAATCCAATAAAATAAGGGAAAGGAGCTTGAATCCCTAGAATTCTTAGTGTTTCAAAAACCATGGGGTGATCCTCATTACAAAAATGGGTTGAATGAAACCCACCTGGCAATAAGGTATCCTTACGTGATGGTGCCAAGTCTGTACAAGACCTATGGATGCTCACAGATAAGCTAGCTTGTTGGCATAAGTGACCAATGGATTAGTCAATCCTTACTCATAATGAGAAATGAACATTCACTGCACACACAATTGGTCCTTAAGATGCTTGAAACCACTAGGACAACCTTAGCATCATATCGATTCGTGAGATGAATAGATGAATTTGTTTAAGATCACTAGGATGTTTGAGTCTTTGTAAAACAACTCTAGATCATTTATACCTAAGGCAAATAGAGTCATAAGCAAGTTTCCATTCCATACCACTATCACATTGCCATACATATATCATAATCCATTTCATCCTACAAAAATGTGGCTTGAATTCCCAAAGCTTTAATATTTACTTGTAGGGACAAAGCAGTAAGGATAGGGTTACAATTCCCATCAGAACTTTGATAGAGTGGTTGGGAATCCAATTCCCCAAAGCTTTGCACCCCTATAAGAATACCAAATAGATGCACATTTCTATAGGAAAGGCCATCAAGATGATATCAGAATGACTATCCTATTGTTCTCTTCCAAAACAAGTTTTGAAAGCACCTAAGCCTTTGATGAAGATCTATTTTGCAAATATTGATGACTGATATCAGGGTAAATCCATTATTTTTCTCTCACATGGAACTCCTTAATGAAATTAAAGAAAGAAAGACAAGAAAATAACATCCCTAGGGCATTAGAAGGAATTGTTAATAAGACCATGGGATCATTTATTTAGAAGCCAAGAAGGTAAGTACATTTTGCAAAAAGGTTTATTATTCTACAAGCCTATTTAATGGCTTGGCAAGCATAAATAATACATAAGTAAATCCCTCATATCCTTAATTAAATAAATAAAACAAATTACTATATATATAAGATTTGCCATAATATAATTTTTTACAAAATAAAATCCTCTCTATCCTGTTTTGGCTATATAGCCAAAAATACAGTTTGGGGGAGGTAAGTAAAATATTCATTCAAAATTCATGATACAGTTTGGGGGGAAGAAAAAAAAAAGGGGAATGAAGAATCAGGTAAAGTATTCTTTCAACTCTACAATTATAGTTTCTGTAGACAGGTTTTGTAGATATTTTCTGTAGACAGTTTTTGTAGACATTTTATGTAGATATTTTCTATAGATATTTTTCGTAGATATTTTTCATAGATATTTTCTGTAGATATTTTCTGTAGCATATTTCCAAAAATGCGCATTTCATAAAATATTTCCAAGTATCTACAATCGCATATTTGTGCAAAATAGACGACACGTGTCAACACATAATCATACAAGATAAATATTAAAAATTATTTATGCAAGAAAAAAAGGGTAAATTCGTATAAATATTTTAAAATTTACAGTGAACACCATGGTGCAGATGTTTTTCAAACCTATGAATTATGACACAAAAATCGAAACACAAACTCAGTATTGAAATTAATGCACAAAATAATGGGATGATTAAAACTCAACTTTGGAAATCATGCATATAAGGTTCACAAGCCTAACTCTCTAACCTTTGAACGAAGACAAGCTGGAAGTTATACCCAGAGCATAAAGTGATGACGTGCACATTTACGATTGGCCAAAATTCAACACGTTACAATTAAATCACCCGAAGAAAATGCCACCAAACTATGGGAGGAATCACGTGAAAACATAAACAAGTGGATTACGTGAATTTTTATGATTGTAAATGGAATAATATATGGTGGTTATAAAATTTAAAATATGGTGAAAGTGTTATTAGGAAGGCATAGAAAAAGACGTCGAACGAAGAAGGCATACGTATTAAGACATGGCAAAATATGATAGGACAAATAAAGTGCACGTCTTAAGGCAAGATAATAGACTTCATATGAAGAGGGTACATGTGTATGATTCCAAAGGGAAATTAAGATTAGGGGCTTTAAGTTTTATTAATTAGATATAATCTCCCTTTGGCAACCGAACTCATAACACAAGACATTATTTTTTTTTTTAAATATTGATTTTAGCCCATGCAAGGTGGCAGGAAGCATCACACAAAAATATGAAACGTGCAAAGGAAGTTGACCATCTCACGGTCCTAGCATTGATTACCGATACTTCACCATAAAAACCAATGAGAGAATATACCATGAATCATGATTCTTGATCATCGATTAGGAGGAAATGGAGGGCCATGATTTGGTTTGATTAAATTCACATGATGCTAATGAAAAAATTCCCTACAAGCTAGCACCGACCACCACACATGAAGAAGGGTGATCATTGACACTTGATCACGCGAAGAAAATAAGGAGAGTCACAAATCAAAGTTGTGAGCCATCGATTGAAGAGAAATGAAGGGCTAAGATCTACCCATATTTTGCATTGCATGAGAAACCTAAAAATGAAAATTAACCCTAATATTTCTATAGCACGAGCTGCAACTATGAAGGGAAACTCTCTATGCTATCGAAGGAAAAAACCATCATGATTGAAGGATGAAACCACCATGGTCAAAGAATAAAACCATTGTGTGGTAAAAGAAAAATTACTGCGAAGGACGAAGAACGAAGAATTATAGATGAAAAACAAGGGATGAACAAAGTTGACGATGGTGTAAAATTAAGTGAAGATGAGTAGGTAAGGTGGTGAACCCATTTCAAAGCAAGAAATATTTTTTTACAGAAGATATTTTATAAAATAAAAGTTGTAGAATACATAAACAAATATATATATATATATATATATATATATATATGTAGACACCTAAAACATGTCATGTCGAGGGTGACTACTCATATGGGACATGCTACAAGACCATATGGAAGATCTTGGACATACTCCAAGATAAAGCAATGGTTCTAACCACTCAATTTGGGCTCCTTGGCCTAATCATTCTAAACCGCGGTTGAGACCTACGGTCTATAGTCTGAACCATTGATGACACCCACGGTCTATAGTCTAAATCGTAGCTATCACTTGTGGTCTAAACTAAAGTTTAGTTGGCCTTCATCCGAGCCAAATTGATTTGAACGACCATTTGTTCTAGAAGAAGGTGGTTGAAGGATGAAATATTACAGAGGCTTCCAATCCAACTATCCTAACCACCTCTTCTTGTTCTTGGCTTCTCCATGAAGCCACCCCTAACCCTTGGGTAGTCCTATAAGTACCCCTTAGAAATAGGGCAAAACAATGAAGTGTTCTTAGGAGATCAAAGCAACGAAGCCCTGTCGAATTGTGGATTCACTTGAGTGCATTGAGAGAGATTTTTGTTGCTATCCCCTTTTTCAATTCACCAAGCATCATAACAACTTGTGCCATGGATTCCCTAAGGATCTAGAATACCAAGAAACATGAATCCGGGCAAACGAAGGCCAAATTGTGGAATTCAACCACCAAACCTGTTAGAGGACAACAAGGCGACCCTTGATCATCAATTTGACAAGGAGGATCAAGCCCACAACCCTAGAATTTGGAGGGCAAAACCATCTTGTTGCTCGCTACGACCGCTTCCAACCATAGTTCAGGTGTACGATCGCTCATCAGAGCTACAGTTTGCAATAGGTGATAAATCTCCTTACTGTTCCTTTTGTGGTATGTTTTACTAGATCAAATTAGTCATTTTAGTGGTTTAGTTTAGTAGTTTAGAGATTCTAACTGACCTAATTAGGGATTTTAATAAGTTTACTTCATTATAGCGAGTAGGACATAATTAGATTATTTTCATGCTATCTTTATGAGTTTAGCACAAGTTTAGTATATTTTGTCTATCTTCTTGATTTCGTAGTTGTTAGAGCATTTTTATGCATATTCCCCTACAAGGGCCTCATCACGAGAGGCTGCCTATTTTTCTAATGCTTTTATGTTGTTTCTTGATCGTAGGAAATCATATTTGAAGGAGATTCAATCATTCAATTCCTTCCTCAACGCGAATAAGAGGGTCAACTCCACCCTAGAGCAGTTCGTGTCACTCCAAATGGCCTAAAACTCACATTTATCCTTGAGAGGGAGCACTAATTTTTTTCCTACTATAATAAGAGTATCAAAATGGTATCCCTAAGAGGGACATAACTGTAATTGGAATTGGCTCCTTTGTGAATAGAATAAAAAGTTTTCTTCTTTACATCATTTGTTGTCAATTTCGCATGTGTCCATTTTGTTTTCTTTATTTCCTTTTTGCGTAGTAGGAATCAATAGGTGTGAGGTCATTTTTGTGGTGACATATGGCGATCATGGCAAAAATCTGCTTTTTTAGCATCTGATCTGTAATATTTGTATTTTTTTCTTATTAGGTGCAAACTGCAGGTTACAACTGTGATCTAATTGTTGGCCTGCGACTACAAAATGTGGTCTACAGTAGCAACCGTGCCATAGAGCTACAATTTACAACAGACACAACAAACAACAGGGAGAAAAATCATGATCGGATGAAGACCTAAGGTAGGCCCCATTTTTCACTCTTTGTACTTTTTTTTTCTGTGTTTTCCAAAAAATAGAAAAAGGAAATCTAATTAGGACACTAAAAAAAAAGGAAATGAATTAGGTCCTAGGGTTTCATATTTGTTCTACGGTTTAGAAAGGCGCTTCTAGGAACAATGGAAATCTGATTGTAGTCCACCCTAGAATCTAGTGTGCTAGATTAGAATTGTGTGTTTGGTTTGCATGTTTGAGGCCCAAGTAGTGGCTATTTGCATAGTAGTTTGCATTGTCAAAAATCATGTAGGATATAGCATGCATTCTTTTAATATGAAACGTTTCTTTTTGTATATCATGTAGGAAATGATCATTTATGCTATATTATGCATTTGTCACTTTCTATGCAAATTAAAATGAACCACACACACCACATTGCAATTAAACACTAGTGAGTTGGGAGTCACATCCAACCACTAGTAGGGTTCAACGACGGTGGAGGTGATTTCCATCTGTTGGCCCAAATCCTACGTACCCTTGGATACTAGACCAATACCGGATCCAAGAACCTTTCGTACCCTGGAAAATTTGCATGTATTCTCTTCGGAGGGTATAACGTTGATTGGGGAAAAAAGGGTGAGGATCTGGGAGGACCTGTGCTCCCTGACCATGTGTGGGCTTCATTACCACACATTATAGGTTGGATTACATGATCTGGAATTCACATCTAGATTGTCGAGTTGTGAGTATACAGGTGAAAGCCAATTAAACTGAGAATATCATCCAACAAGCTTTCAAAACATGATAAGAGTTTCTCTACTGATACAACAAATCATGAAAACAACATCAAACAGTTTAGGGCTCACTTTTAAAATGTAAAGAAGATAATCATATTGTTTACTTTGTATGCTTCTTTATTGCTTAATTCACTAAGATAAGGCCTTCTTCGAGGACAAAATTTTTAGTAAGAGAGGCTTCCTCTCAAGACTTGTCTAGTTGCCATATCATGACAACTAGGCATAGTCAAGCTCAATCACGAGCTAATGACTCAGAATATGCATGGAGAGGCCCTCAAGGCCTCCGATATTCCCTTGAGGATATTTTAGATCTTGCACACTTCCTTTCCAGGCATCGCACACATCATTCACTTAAGTATCCAATCCTCCCAGCATGACATTCTGATAGTCATCGTGAACCCCCTTCATCATGCAGGGGGTCCACCCACATAGATCATGGGGTTTATTCACACATAGTGAGAACCCACATCATTAGGTCTCCCCCTAGTGAAATAGAGAGTTGTGGATCTTACTCCATGAGTCAGTCATATAGGGAACCTGAGTCTCATGCAGCCCATAAGAGGCGACTACTCCAAGACCAATTGGAGGAGGCGCGCATTGAGCGTAAGCGTCTAGAGTGTGAGTGCACAGAGAAGAAGAGATCGCATCAACAAAGGTTGGATGAGCTCCAACAATGGGAAGAGAGGATTTACCAACAAAAATTATATGAGGAACAATCATGTGAGGTAACTCCTGAAAAGAAGCTCATACCTAGAGTGCTTAGGCAACAAGTCAACGCGATGCATCCTATGCATCGTCAAGAGTTACCTCTTAAGCAAGTGGATAGCCATGATCTTAGATATACGGACATACCATTGGCTATTGGTGAGCAACAAAAGCATATGCTTAAGAATCCCATGCTCAAGCATGAGGTTGAGAGTAGTCAAGTTAGACAGGTGAGCAATGTCAATGCTCAAAAGTCATCACAATCCTTGGGGCATATACAGTCTATTCCACCATATAAGGAACTTGTGATTACTTTCCATAAACAGGAAGTCAAACCTATCCCTATCAAGGAATCTGATCCTCCATTGCATATCATAGTGAGGATAAATCAGATTGCTTATAAGTGAGTGCTGGTGGATATAGGATCATCGATTAATATCATCACCACCTCTGCATTCAAACATCTCAAAATTCCACCTTCCCACATCAAGGCATCGAATTTCATGCTACAAGATTTTAATGATGTGGAATCCCCTACAATAGGCACAATAGTCCTCCCCATCGAGGTGGGACAAAAGATTATTCCTACATTATGCTACATTTTAGAGGGTTCAAGATAGTATAACCTATTGCTTGGAAGGCCATGGATAAGAGCCATGGAGTGCATACCATCCATAGTGCATCAGTGCATTAAGTACACCCATGCAAATGAATTCCATGTAGTTGAGGCGGACCCAAATCCCTTCAAATATTATAAACCTAAGGATCATCCACAGGAACCTAGTGGAGCACATATGCATCTGAGAACCAAACATGATGAGTCTATCTAAAGTTTAGATGCAGCCTTGCAGACTATTGTGGAGTTACCATCACCATCACTATCACTGGTGGAGTCACCTATGACTCCTTCATCTTCGACCTCTCCTAGTAGGGAAGGATTGATGAACGCCATCACAGAGATGCTCACAGCTACCTTGGATGTGTCATTAGAGGATCCTCATACTCCTATCGAGGAGGAGGTACCTAGCATGGTCATGGATGTACCCGAGTGTATCACACCCTCATCATCCATCATGGTGCAAGATAGTCCTCATAAGGATGATGTTGAGTATAAAGAGCATATAGAGGAAGACATCAGGATGTCACCCATCGTGGAGATTATTAAGGATGTAAGTTAATTTCCTATCAAATATCTACTAGTTGAGCCTATCCTTGATGTATCATTTGAGCACAAGGAGGAGTAAGTTGTTTCAATAAAAATGCTACAATCCCAATAGGTTGATGAGTCACCTACAACTCATGCAGTCATAGAGTAAGCTTCTCATGAGTTTTTGGGAATGGTTGACCTTAGTTCAGAAGAATAAGTGATTCTTGATCATATAAAGCTAGAGATGGGGTAATCTAGTGGTGCTTCCATATTTCTAGGGCTGGAATCTTTGAGATTAGTCACTCCTGATTCATTTCTCATGGCACCATATCAAGAGAAAAACATGTATGTTCCCTATATCATATTGGGGGTATTAAAACTGACACATTTCAACATAACGAAGTGAAACAACAACCTGAACTGAGTCATAAGCATGAGCATGTGGAGGGTGTAAACAAAGCGTGTCATCAAGAAGCATCCACGTCAACCCAAATGAAGAAAATAGGTGATTTGAAATTACCTAGTGGATCTCTTGCATCCACTTCTTTGTTTCCTTTGATAGATAAAGGTATTTTGAATCAGTCATTGGAAATACATATGAGCTCCTTGTCAGTCTTGCGAGCCATCCTAAATCATCTAGAACAAATGGAGCATCAGATGGATGAGCAAGATAAGGCATTGCATTTTATCATGAACTAGATTGAAAACCGAGGATCACAAAAGCAACCCTTATTTGAGGTCGAATCACTTCCTATGCAAGTGTAGGAAAAGACCTCAGCAAAAGTGAGAGCCCATGTGGCCAACCCAACCATTGGGTCCTCAAAGCAAACCAATGCGGGTCGAGCACCCAAAATAGTTATAGTGCATTTGGAATCCTTTAGAAGAGTCTATGTCTGATATATTTCAGAAGCTACAAGAGGCTAAGGTCATCACCTTACCTGATATCATCCCTTTAGACCCAAATAGAGCTAAACCTATGGGTTACAGGGAGCATCATTATTGCCTCTATCATCGAATAGAGGGTCATGGCATTCGAGATTGTCATGAATTCAAGAGTGTGGTGCAAAACCTTATAGATAGTGGGGTTTATCATGTAGATGGGTCTCTTATAGTGCCCCAACATGCTGAAGTGGAGGTCACACCTCCTCATGTGTGACCCCAAGGTCGTCAGTCACCTCATAGGTCCAATAGGCCAGTGCAACGAATAGTTTCATTTCAGATGACTACTTTAACTTTGTTTCAAAAGTTACACGAGGCAAATGCATTTGTATTACCCAAAGTCAAGCAAAGAGCATCCAAGATTGGGTCACCTAATGGGGGTCCCTTTTGTGTGTATCATCGAGCGCATGGACATGACATTCGAGGTTGTCAATCATTTAAGAGGGTCATCCAAGACCTAGTGGAATGAAACACTATCCATGAAGATGGTTCTCTCATTCACCCTCACCAAGACATAGGCACTCCATTGAGATTCGTTCCTCATTTAGGAGAGTTGATTTCTATTACTCTCCCTAAACAAGCTAATTACATTTTAGTGGATAGCATGCATGCTAGGGGTCTTCAAGGTAGCATACCTTCCCCACCATACACGTTAAACTCAATAAGGCAAAGAGAGGGATCTAGAGGTATTACACCTCCCTCATCGTCATCGCATGGTGCACACACTAGGGGTATATAGGGCAGCATGTCCTCCCAAAAAATGCACCAAGGGTTCTAAAAACCACTTGGTCATGTCAGTCAAAGGTTTCAAGGGTTTTCTTAAAATCGCTCGGTCATCCCAAAAAGGCACCAATGGATTCCTAAAACATCTTGGTCATGTCATCCAAAGGCCCCGAGGGTTTGCTTAAAACCGCTCGATCATCCTAAAAGGCTCCAAGCTCTCTTATGAGTAGTTTGGTCAATCAAAAGGCTCCAAAGGCATTTGTAAGCCCTTTGGTCAATCCAAAAAGGCCCCAAGGGTTTGCTTAAAACTGCTCGGTCATCCCAAAAAGCTCCAAGGATTCCTAAGAATCGCTTGGTCATCCCTAAAAGCTCCAAAGGTGCTCATTATCCCTTGTCAACCATCTTGGTCAACTGGCCATTTAAAGGCTCCAAGGGCATGTACTCATCGTTTGGTCAAATATAAAGGCTCAAAATCCAAAAAAAATGAAAAATATATAAAATCCAAAAAAAATTGGTAAAGCATAAAATCCAAAAACATTTGCATTTGCATTTTGCATTTTCATTTGCATTCACACATGCATTTACTTCATTGCATTGCATATAGGCATTCTTCATTCATTGCATTTCACAATAGAATGGATTGTGTTTGTCAAAGTCTTACAAATGACGCCACGTTTGTGTTTCAATCATGCACCCTTGCATTTATCATAATTCGTTGCATTCATACACAACACCTATTGCTATAAAATATGTATGTATACCAAAGTTTTCTAGTCACTCAGCCATACCTAGTGGGTCTCTCAGATGTTATAGAAAGCTTACTTTTCTTTTGTAGATGAGGTCACTAGTTGTGATAGTACTTGACATATCAAGATCCTATCACTAATCAAAACATTTAAAATCCTGCTAAGATAAGGGAGGATGAAAGCTGCAAAAGTGGTCCTGGGAATTTTGAGAGATGGGTTTTATCACCTGCTTATCTTGCAAATAGTCAGTCTAGAGTGGTGAACCTTAGAAAAAGGACAATAATTTCCCCTACCTATACATCCCTTGCTTAACCAAATGAGCAAAATCCCAAGATACAAAGTTCAAAGCTCAAGTTCAAAGTTCAAAGTTCAAATCTAAAGTGATATAGTGAATCAAAAGCACTATACAAATCCCTTGCTCAAGTAAAACATGTAAATAAAACGTTAAAAATAGTGATTTTTATCACTACATATGAGCAAGTATCAAAATAGGGTGAGAACTTGAATCCTTGGATTATTCACTATTCAAAGCCATAGAGTGAACCCCGATCGCAACAATGGGTTGAAAGAGTCCCGCTTAATTTTAGAGTAGTAGTTCTATTGGGTGATCCCCAATCACAAACAATGGGTTGAAAGAGTCCCTAATTATTTTTGAGGCGTAGTCCTGATCAATTTGCAATATGAGCTAGCTCTAGGTGCCTAGGGTTTTCTAGAATTATAGTCCAATCAAGTTTTAAACATGGATGATATGAACATTTGAGGAGCCTGATCTCACATATGGGTTGGAAGAGTCCCGAATGACATCTAGGGTATGCCTATGGTCTATCTAAAAGTACTCACGTGCACACACAGGGGTAATGAATAGTTGGGTCATTCGTGGCAAAAGCTTTGTCCAACAAAAGCCTTGTACAATTAGTATGTGACTTTTGAGAAGTCTACTAGGGTGTTTGAGTCTCATGGAAAACCTCAAAAATTTCTCTAATAGCAACAAAATACCAAAGATCACAAGCCATAAAAAATAAAAGTCATTCAATCATAAAACTGCAAAGTATCGAATCTGTGATGCAATATTACATTGAACACAAATCCATGATATAGGATAGATACCAGATGGATATCAGAAATGATATTTAGACGACCACTGACTATATTGTGCATATTTTTCAAATACAAAAGGAATATAGAATGACATATCATATCATTCACATTATATCAATTCATCTCATTGCATTTCATATATGGGTGATTAATTGATTAAATTCTTGTAATGAGGATTATCAATTACATTCTGAAGAACACAAGCTTATACTGAGATGGGGGGTGAACAGTATAAGACCACTTTTTACTTTTCTTTTCAAATTAGTATTATGCAATGTATAGATAGTAGTATCAATAGAAATAATCAAAGCAATGCACATAACACCATACACAATAGAGACACAAATTTTAACGTGGTTCATCCAATGTGGGCTACCTCCACAGAGAAAATATTTCTTCTAAATATTTCTCAAATAATATCTTGGGAGTCCTTCCCAATTACAATGTTTATGTACCTCTATCCAAAGGATATGTTGATCCCCTAATCTTAAGTTCATGGATCTCTTCCACAAGAGAACTCTTTCCCCTTCTGCTCTAATTAGTGATCTTCTAGAAGACTTTGTCTCTATGAAGCACTAACTAGTGGATCTCTCTCCACTTGAAGACTCCTCACTCAGATCTGTATTAAATTTTCCTGGTTGTTGGATCTCTATCCATTGAGACTCTATTCTCTATACTCTATCACTTCCAAAGCTTTGTCTCAATACTATACTAAACACAGTCCAATCGGTCTAGCAAAACTTTTCTCAATCTCTTGCACTAAACACAGTATATTCGATCTAGTACAATTTTGCTCAATAGGTCCACTCAGAACCTGCTCAAATATGCTCAATAGGTCCACATAGAACCTGCTCAAATCTGCTCAATAGGTCCACACAGAACCTACTCAAATCTTCTCAATAGTTCCACACATAACCTGTCCAAATCTGCTCAACAGGTCCACACAGAACCTACTCAAATTTTCTCAACAGGTCCACACAGAACCTAATCAAATCCGATCAAAAGGTCCACATAGAACCTGTCCAAATGTGCTCAACAAGCTCACTCAAAACTTGTCCAAATATGCTCAACAAGCTCACTCAAAACTTATCCAAATTTGCTCAATAAGTCCTCTGTAGGACTTGCTCAAATTTACATATAAAGCTTCCACAAAAGCTTACTCAAATCAGTCCA
Organism: Wollemia nobilis; assembly: GCA_028583015.1. Lineage (NCBI taxonomy): Eukaryota > Viridiplantae > Streptophyta > Pinopsida > Araucariales > Araucariaceae > Wollemia > Wollemia nobilis. Next base: position 3,412,885 of record JAQPPZ010016964.1, read on the forward strand.
CAAGCCATCTCAAATACTTATCTCAAATCTGCTTAACAAGCTCACATAGAACTTGTCCAATCACATAGAATCATAAATAGAATTGTTAGAGACTCAATATGTTCTAAGCTCAATGCTCAATCAATATCTCAACTCAATCTCATAGAAGCATAAAGAGAATTGTTAGAGACTCAATATATTCTATACTCAAATCCCAATCTCAACTCAAATAAATCTCATATAAGCATAAAGAGAATTGTTAGAGACTCTATATGTTCTATTCTCAAATCCCAATATCAACTCAAATCAATATCATAGAAGCATAAATAGAATTGTTAGAGACTCTATATGTTCTATTCTCAAATCCCAATCTCAACTCAAATCAGAATATATAATAGTTTATTTCTTGGAACTTGAACAACCACTTCACACATTTGCTTGACTAGGCTCAATCAACTCTACTCAAAAAATCACCTTAAGGATCGATTCTTTCTTACAAACCCTAGCCCAAGCATGTATCAACCAACTCAAAATGTTTCCAACAATGCTCAACAACAAATCTCACATAACAATGATACTCATGTTCTTTTCTAGTTCAAGTTCAAGTTCTTTGCATGACAACTCTCTTCAACAACAATGCTTATAAAACAAGGTTTAATCACAACTCTCAAACCAGAAAACCTTGAAGCATTTAACCAACAACTTTCAAAAAGGAAACCACAATCAATCCTTTTCTCTCCAATGATATTTTCAGAAATCAATCACCCAATCAAGTCAATGGAGAATATTGCCCATACCTTTTTGATGATGAAGAAGATCTCTCAAATCTGTCAAGATCATAACCACTTCTTTGCCAAACTAGAGAGGGTTAGTAGACAAAGAATATTGCACAAATTTTCACAATAATATTCCCTTGAAATATCTCAACAATATTTTATTTTATTCTTCCACTCAACAATACAAAGCATGTTCCACATACACCTTATCAACTCCAATCTCAACAAATAAGCTCATCAACACATAAAAGAAATAACCACCTCTCAAGAAGAAATTACCACCATAGCATTTAGAAACACTTTAAAATAATATCAAGGTAACTTAGGGCATCCTTCAATAACATTTGCACAACATTGATTTAATGCAAAAATAACATATACTCCCTTATTACTCCATTGCCAAATTTAATCAAAAACCCTTATTAAAATATTAAAGCTTGCTCAACCTTATATCTCCTAAAAACTATAATCAAACCTTAGCAAGCAAAATATTTTAATTAAAATATTAACCCCCAAAAATATCGGAGTTGGAGCGCATACCTCAAAAGAAGCCCTCAAAGGACTTTGGCATTTCGAACCTCTGCCCACTATGCTGCCAAGCGACAGCTAAACCACGTGAGCTAAGACTGCCCACGTGAGTGCCTTGGGCACTCCTTGTCTTTAACCATGTGTGTTTTCCTCACAAGGTGCTAAACTTTGACTACCCACAATTTGACCGTCCACTTCACACTCTTCAATAATTCACTGCGCAATATTCGGATGAGCAATTACTTTGGGTTTCGAAAATCATTCGACTTAACACTTGCATTAATGAAAAACCTTTGGCTTATTTATATAAGCCATCCTTAGATGTGAATACGTCAGCCCTTTTAATATTGCCCTCATGACGTCGGTGGTGCCAATAAGAAAGGAGGGAAAACCCTTTTAAAAGGTTTTAAATTTTAATTTTAATTTTAATAAAATCAAAATTTAAACCCAAATTTCAAACTTCAATAACTTTATCACCGGAGGTCCTTTTTCGATGAAACGAAAAGCCAACTTGGGTTTTAAGAAAAACCCATTTCAAATCTACCATCCATGGTTTTAAATAAAACATTTTCCTTATCTTGCTCATGAAACTCTTTGTGGAACAAAATCATAGTGCTTACTCACATAGGTCCTTTTGACATCAATGACAACTTTTAGCTTAGGGACTCAAAATGTCCAACACATTCATGATTTTTATACATTCTATGGTGTCGTCCATTAGATTGTTAAACACATGTCGCATTCATTCCTTATGTTTTAAGTGATTAAAGCATACAGGTTAATTTACATTAGATTATCGTCATGTAAATAATGCATTACATACATTGCACTAGCATATCATGACATTGTCATAAATTAAATGCATACAATAAAGAAAAATTAAATATTCATTTAAAAGTAAACATCGCATCCATATGCATCCATCATCAATAGCACATCTAAGCATCTATATCACTATATATCATCATCATCAAATTAAATAGCTATCTAGTGCATGTCATCCATACATCACATCATATAAACATAGCATCAATATGAACATCTGCATCCATGTGCATCACATAAACATAAAATTAAAAATACACAAGTACACATAATGAGCCAAAATGATCAATCTCATATATATATGTGTGTGTGTGTGTGTGTGTGTTTGTATCAAAGAGTACATCAGGAGTATATCAAAAATATTCGCAGGCTACAAGAGTGTAGGTCCTTGACCTTACACTCAAAAATAGTACAACAAAGTGTCTTTAAGATCTATACTAAGTATGGCCTGTGCCCCCAGTCTATGAGGCACCTCCGTCACCTCCGCCATCCCTATGATTTCTTTGCGAGCTAGAACCCTAAGTACTTGAAGACCTATGAGTCTGCTCGGTCCTATGCATCCTATGGCTTGAACTGACGGTGGACTACCCTGTCTCCCTAGTCCTAGTACTGGATCCACTCTTGTAGGTTCCTATGGTGTGAGTGTCCTCTGGTACCTCCAAACCACTCAGTCATATGTAGCCCTCCAACTAGGATATGCTAGCTACATGCCCATCCTGTCTCTCGTTACCCTCCTCCACGAGGGAATAAAGCCTCCTGATCTCAACCATGGGATCCCGACCTGCTAGCAGTATAGAATATGGTGTCATAAGAGGCACCATGATAGTCTGTGTAGATGAGGTCCCTACCCTCATAGATAAAGTTCTCCTATGTTTGAGCTACTGTAATTCGTACCTACAACATAACAATCTTTGTATCCCTCTAGCGTAGGTGGCTCCTCAAAGTGCCAATCTGAGTCTATAAGCTCACCACCTAAGCTAGTAGTTGCCCAACCTCACTATCAGGAGGTGCCTCACCCTCCTTAGTTGTGTCCTCCTCCGCCTCAACCTACGGAGCCTCCCCTATGAAGGCCTTTGCACCCCATCCGCCCTCGATCCACTGGCGCATGTTGCGCCCCTCTAGATCGGCCTCTACACCATCATCTGTCTAGCCAAGGGGCCCCTCTCCCTATCATTGTAGTAGTGACCACCAAGTATCATACTCTATGGTGGTGCCAGCCCTAGAAATGCCCAAATCTTGGAAGTCATTGGCCTCATCCCCTTGCAATGTCTACTGGATCCACTGTAGGTCTCTCTCTAGTACCATTCGCCTATAGATGGTAGGTAGCATCGAGATGTCCTAAACCATCCCAAACTACAATAAGATCTAGGAGTAATATTGATACTCACAGATATTGACCTTACAGTCAAGTAACCACCTATCCCTCCTAGCCTTGCACAGCCACTTGCCAGCCTCCTTCCATGTGGGGCAATCCATGTACGAATGTCACTCTATGTTGTTCGCCCAGAGTTGTGCAAATCTACCTATATAGTGGTCCAGATCCCTAGCATGATATCTACTCTAAAACCCCTCCTTGCAAGGCCAGCATATCGCATAGCACTGGCATGCGCTAGGAATAGAAGTAATAGTGAGTGGTAGGTCTTTCGGCTGTTCAATCCTGATATACTTCCAGCCCCAGATCTGAAGCAGTAAGCTACATTTGATGCCTATCCGACTCCTATAGGTAGCCTGATACAACTCCTGGTATAGCTAACATAGTAATATGCTCCCCCAAGCTAGGATTAGGGGCCGCTCTATAGAACTCTGAGTGACCCTCCTAACAATGGCTAGGATGTTCCATGGAATCCTTATGCCCGAGGAGTCTGGAAGAACAATCTAGATCATGAGGTGCATGAAGATGGCATCATGCACTAATAATATGCTCTTCCCCTACCAATACCTGACATGGATGTCACCATGGTCGATCCTACCCTGGGCATCCTCACTACGATCACCAAAGATGGAATAAAACACGTCTTTCTTGTTGTCGGGGGGAAAGGAGGTGATGGGCTCCCCATCAATCGGGATCCTAAAGATTCGGTAAATGTCCTCCAAGGTCACTATCATTTCATCTATGGGAAGGTGAAATGTGTTGGTCCATGAATCCCAACGTTGATCCAATGTAGTCATATATGCTTGATCTACCCTGATAGTGGGCAGATCAAGCACATAGCCAAAGCCAACCACATCGAACCACTTCCGCTATAGGGTAGTAAGATGTCTGGTGAGGGTGCGTAGGAGATCTGGCTCCCTGGCTCTAGAGGTCAATTTTTGAACAAAAGCAGTGCATAAGGGAAAAAGGTGATTAAAAACAACTAAAAAGAAGTAAAAAAATAACCTAAAAAGACACAAATCTAAAAATTGCTAAAAAGACAAAAATTGCAAAAAATGATCAGTAAAATTAAAAAAAAATAAAAAATGCGTCTCGCAAGAGCAATAAATGGAATTAATTGCCAAAAATCCTTCAAAAATTAGAAAAAAAATTCTAAAGTTGCGAACTGCGGGTCAAATCTATGGTCCGCATGTGGTCAAAAATTGACCGTTGGAATTTAAATCCCACTGTAGCTGACAATTGCGGTCCCCATTTTGATAATTGGGAACCACATCTTCCAACTGAGATCTAGGAATGTGACCCTTTTGGGTCACTTCCTAGCCTGGAAAACAAAAATTAAATCATAAATCTAGCCTAGTCTAAGGTGAGGTTCATTACCAACAGTTTAATGAGGTTAATTCGACCCGTTTCTTAATATGGTTCATTTTTTAAAAATTGGTAAGGAGTGTGAGGACTTGGTTTCAAGTTACCTTGCCTACACCGAGGCCTCTACTAATAGAAGGTTATCCAGGGTCTACCATTGAGATGTGTGTGAAGTAGAAGGTTGTGGTTTCAACAACGCTTCACATCAAATTTGCTTCCTAACCTCTCAGAGCTCTCCAGTTGCAATAGCTTTCAAGGAATAATAATGAAATTTTCAAAGTAAAAAAATCTATATATCTCTCCTAATTTCGGTGAACCATAGCTGACATTTGCGGTCCCAAAATTAGGGTTTTTTGATCGTATTCCATACACACGATTCCCAAATTTGAAATTTCCAACATTTACCCGTATGCACGGTTTGCAACTAGCATTAAATGCACTCAAATACCACCATGGCAAGGTTTTAAATGATAAATTAATGATTCATAATAGATTAGAATCTCAATAAGAGCAATCAATTTATCAAATTTGGTGATGTTCAAGCACCAGGATCAATTAATAATTCAAAAATTTAACAAAAATAAATAAATCAAAAGCCAAATGCACCTCATATTTAGTTATTTACCCTAGATACTTGATGGTTGCAGTGGCTGACGCTCCATGCAATCCGACGAGATGAGTAAATAACCATAAGGACATTTGGGGGAAAATTGTCATCATTGATTTGATATGCTTCTTTTCAATCTCGAAGAAGGCCTTCGAGGTTGGACCACTCCATGAGAACGAGGCATTTCATGTCATTTCTCCTATGATATTTTTTTAGCAGATCATCGATAAATTGATTCAACATAAATCTAATTGGCATTGTATCATTTTGATTATCTAAGAAGGCTATTGCAGCCCGACCACTCCATGGGATAGAAATGTGCAATTATTATTAACAGTTGCAATCATAAGCTGAACTAGGCTTAGACAAGTAATTAAGTGCTCAATTCTAAATTTGTGCATATCATTCATTATGGTCAAACAACTTCGTCACTTCATTCATTGTCATTACCCTCATCGACTTGTCTCTTGAGGGGGTATTCATGCTTTTAAATCATAATCAAAATCAACGGAAGATCCTTGAAATCGTAGATCCCTTGATCTTGTCAAAATTACTTTCGTCCTTGCAAATCATTGTAAACAACTATCATAAGCTTACCCCTTTTATTGGGGAAAATAGCAAAAATGATAGTTTGTAGCTCTCCTCCTTTCGTTTATATAGGCCTAACTCCTATTGTAGCACCAAAGCTACCGAATGCCTGACGACGAGTGCAAGCTCTATTAAATGTAAGCTTTTCACCCAGTTGGAAGTAATGATTCCAGGATGCGCGTCCTTTTGCAAGACTTAGGGCATCTAATGTTTATTAGACTAATGATCATCATGGAACCTTCAACATCATTTTAGGTCTATTTTTGCTCAGCATTGTTCGATCTCACAAAACATCTTAAAAGGGACATCTATAGACACCTAAAACGCGTCATGTCGAGGGCGACTACTCATATGGGACATGCTACAAGACCATATGGAAGATCTTGGATAGACTCTAATATAGAGCAGTGGTTCTAACCACTCAATTTGAGCTCCTTGGCCTAATCAGTCTGAACTATGATTGAGACATGCGGTCTACAGTCTGAACCGCTGCTGACACCCATGGTCTACAGTCTGAACTACAGTTGTCACCTACGGTCTAAACTAAAGTTCAATTGGCCTTCATCCAAGCCAAATCGTTTTGAACGACCATTTGTTCTAGAAGAAGGTGGTTGAAGGATGGAATATTCCAGAGGCTTCCAATCCAACTGTCCTAACCACATCTTCTTGTTCTTAGCTTCTCCATGAAGCCACCCCTAGCCCTTAGGTAGTCCTATAAGTACCCCTTAGAAATAGGGCAAAACAATGAAGTATTCTTAGGATATCAAAGCAGCGAATCCCTATCGAATTATGGATTAACTTGAGTGCATTGAGAGAGATATTTGTTGTTATCCCCTTTGTCAAGTCACCAAGCATCATGACAACTTGTGCCATGGATGCCCTAAGGAGCTAGAATGCCAAGAAACGTGAATTCGAGCAAATGAAGGACCAATTGTGGAATTCAACCACCAAATCAATCGGAGGACAACAAGGCAACCATTGATCATAAATTTGACAAGGAGGATCAAGCCCATAGCCCTAGAATGTGGAGGGAAAAACCATCTTGTTGCTCGCCACAACTGACAGCTATGATGTACAGTGCACACCACTCATTAAAGCTACAGTTTGCAACAGGTGATAGATCTCCTTATTGTTCCTTTTGCAGTATGTTTTACTAGATCAAATTAGTCATTTTAGCAGTTTAGTTTAGTAGTTTAGAGATTCTAACTGACCTAATTAGGGATTTTAATAAGTTTACTTCATTATAGCAAGTAGGACATAATTAGCTTATTTTCATGCTATCTTGCTTCATTTCATGCAATTGATCCAATAGATAGATAACAGTACTCTTCATTTCCATGTATCTAACAATATTTATAAGTTTAGCACAAGTTTGGTATATTTTTTCTATCTTCTTGATTTCGTAGTTGTTAGAGCATATTTATACATATTCTCCTAAAAGGGCCTCATCACGAGAGGCTGCCTATTTTGCTAATACTTTTATGTTGTTTCTTGACCACAGGAAATTATATTTGAAGGAGATTCAATCATTCAATTCCTTCCTCAACGCGAATAAGAGGGTCAACTCCACCCTAGAGCAGTTCGTGTCACCCAAAATGGCCTAAAACTCACATTTACCCTTGAGAGGGAGCACTAATGCTTTTTCCTACTATAATAAGAGTATCAAAATGGTATCCCTAAGAGGGACGTAACTGTAATCGGAATTGGCTCCTTTGTGAATGGAATAAAAAGTGTTCTTCTTCTTATCATTTGTTGTCAATTTTGCATGTGTCCATTTTGTTTTCTTTATTTCCTTTTTACGTAGTAGGAATCAATAGGTGTGAGGCCATTTTGGTGGTCACAATATATATATATATATATATATATATATATATATATATATATATATATATATATATATATATCTTCTTTAATCATTTTGCTATAAATAAAGGAAACCCTCTAATTAATTATGCAAAAAAATAATACATACATAGTAATGCACTCAAAAATTTGATGTTACATTTTTTTTTGCATGGGTTAAAAGATACGAATATACACAGGAATTTCTTTTTATTTTATATGCATGTAAACATTTTGTCAAATTCATTTGTAGGTTTTCCTCTCAACTAAGTAACTCCATGATAAAATTCTAAGCAAAGGCTGAAGCATATTCCAAACTACCTTATTTATATTCCACTTAAACCCTACCCTATCCATTAAACCAATCATTATGCCTAGAACTACCTTCCATAAATGAAGTGAACCCTTGTCTATCCATACCCAGAATCCTAGTGATGTCATGAAAAACTTGTTCCAATAGGTGCACTCATGGGATGCCCTAACAAAATTCCAAGGACATGACCAGGACATGGAAAAGCAGTTCATCATGAACTACGATCCCACGATCATGGTGACCCACATAGGTGAAATCTAAATTAAAGTTACCACCAATCTAATTTTTGAATTTCTAATCCTTTTTGAAGTCAGTCAACACTATTATAAATCTACCTACAAGGGGGTAAATCAGATGGTCGAAAGGTTTGGGAAAATATGCACTATAACCCGAGATAGAGAGGGGTGGATTAAAGGTGTAGCTACCTCCTCACTCCCCATAAAATGGTAGGAGGCTACCACAATTCTTATAAAATTCTTTACGCTAGAGGGGAGATTGTCCAATTGTGGGGGTTACCACCTCAAGATGATGTTGAACCTTAAATACCCTAGGCACAAGGATTGTATAATAAACCTCTCATGCTTTCTTTACCACTCTATCAAAGCTATAGTTACCTGAGTCCAGCTTAAAAATTTCAAAGATAGTCCTAAGTTTCACTTAATCACCCATCATGGGTTGATAAAACTAATATTCTTACATAAAGCTTTTGAAACTAGGATTCCATGGGCTACTGTAGTAGGAGAAGCTAACATGTCCATTCATTCTGAGCCAAGTGAATCAAAATCCATTGGGGACAGTGTGTCTGAGGAAAATTTGATTCTAAGAGTTAGGAGGAAGAATGCCCTGTGTGTAAATTTAATAAGATTATTGTAAAGGTGTTATTAGAAAGCTGTAAGATTATTATGTTGTTGAGATGTTTTGATTCATATGCAAGCCTATTTTGTCTCTTCCTAGAATGAAGGACGAATAGTTATATTTGTTGCATCATTAGAGTTATTTAAATTAAGAATGTTTGTTATGTTAGTTCGTCAGTTTTCCACTTGGACCATAGTGATTGTGACAAAGTCCAAGATGGTTACAAAATAGTAATAGTTTAGAATATTATTGTTGTAAGGATAGTGTCCAAATCATCAAGCTGATAGAAACACATGGAAAAATACGTAGAAGAATTTCATTGACAATGTCCAAGTGACATTATAAAATACAAGAGAGACCTTTGAAAATGTCTAATGCCAATGTCTACAGTCTAATATATTTTATATATAATTTCTACTTTGAAGGATTGATGTTCGAGATTTTGTACATTTAAATTTTTAGCAATAAAGCAGCAACACTTTTTTTCATGAATGTGGTAACTGTGTTGATATTGCTATGATTTATTTGCTTATGTAATCTTTACTGTATTTTTCTACATCCATGAATTAAAATAGAGTTAGTAGTTTTAATGCACATTAGTTATTGAAGTAAAATAGTTTAGGGGAGAAATATTTACACTGTCCTCTAGGAGGCTGGGCCCACTCCTACAACCAGTCCCTATTCTCTCGCCCCTGAAATAGGTTAGTAGTTAGTATATAGAATTAGCTTTAAATTATCAATTAAATTTAATTGCATCAATTTAGAATCTAACGTAAAAACAAATAGTTAAACCAATAGGTTGCATATGGATCCACACAAATAAATATATATAGCATCTAATTAAGTATAAATCATAAAATTACAATTTATTTTAATTCAGCATAATTTCTTTTCTATAACCTATATTATTTTCTGCAAACATGAAACTAAGAAAAATAGAATTAAGTTTGAGATTAATCATTTGGTATAATCTATATTGGATTAATGCCCTTTAAATAGTTCACCCTGGATTGATAAATAAGTGTAGAGTTTACAGCTAGACAATCGGGTTGAAAGTGAAAGTCGCCTTTGAGAGGCGGGGTGCTTTCGGAACCAATTCACTTGAGTGAGATAGGGGAGAGTGGAATTTCGTGTGTAGGGATCAAATCCGGAAATCTACGAAGGAACGCCAAAAGCGAAGGCAGCTCTCTGGGTCTACACTGACGCTGGGGTGCGAAAGCATGGGGAGCAAACAGGATCAGATACCCTGGTAGTCCATGCCGTAAACGATGAGTGTTCGTCCTTGGTCTACCTTTTCCAAATCAAGGGCCCAGCTAATGCATGAAACACTTCGTTTGGGAGTATGATCACAAGACTAAAACTCAAAGGAATTGACGGGGGCCTGCACAAGCGGTGGAGCATGTGGTTTAATTCGATACAACGCGCAGAACCTTACCAGCCCTTGACATATGAACAAGTGTGCCTGTCCTTAACGGGATGGTGTGAAAAATTCATACAGGTGCTGCATGGCTGTCGTCAGCCCGTGTCGTGAGATGTTTGGTTAAGTCCTATAAAGAACAAAACTTGTTGGACATTTTAAGTCCCTAAGCTGAAATGTTGTCATTGATGTCAATAGAGCAATAAATGTCAAAAGGATCTATGAAGGCTTTTTATGAAAACCAAGGCAGGGAAAATAAAAGGTTTTATTTAAAACCATGGACAGCAGATTTGATCTGGATTTTTCTTAAAACCCACATTGGACTTTTGTTTTGTCAAAAAATGTGCCCCAGTGATGGAGTTATTTGAGTTTTAATGTTTGGTTTAAATTTTAATTATTTAAAATTTAAATTCAAATTTAAATGGAAAGTTTCCCGTCGACATCATAATGCAAATACAATTTTAATATTTTCGCCAACGTCTTCAAAGTGTTATTAAACACTATATAAAGGGGTGGCAATTAAACCAAATAATCATCCTTGCTCTCGTGTGTTAATTGCCTTGGAATTCGAAAGAGCTCATGCGAATTGTTGAAAAGGAAGCAGAGAAGAAAGCACAACGATTTGGAAATATCAAACGTGGTATGAGGCGTGGCGCATTGGCATATCAATTTTTCTAAGACTATGGGCAGCGTAAATATCAGGGATTGAATCCCCTTGATGGCAGTGTGTGGGAAGCGCTTTGGCGCTTTGTCCTTTGCGGTAGGCGGAGGAAGATTAAAGGCCCTTTTGGCCTTTGCTTTTCCAACAAGCGCTTTGGCTTGGTTGGAATCTTAGTCGTGGCTAAGACGCTCGCGGTGTGTGGCGGACGGGGGTTCGAATCCCCTTGAGAGGTATTTACGTTTTTTACTTTAATAATTTTTATTAGCCCTATGAGTTATAAGGTATTTAATGGGAATTAAATTTTATCATTAGGGCTATGATTATTATTGTAAAAGAATATTTGATTTATGTTTTATTTTTATGGAAATGGAGAATTGATTTTAAGAGAAATAAGGAGTTGCTAAAGTGATTTTGAGAGATTTATTGTGGGTTATTCTTAATAAGGGTTTTTATTAAAATAGACTTTGGTGAATGTGTTTATGAAGTTGGAGTGAAAGGGTGTAAATTAAGTTATGCTTTTATTGTGATTATTTAAAAGACCACTAACCCGTATTAATATTGAAAAGGAAAGTTGTGATTAAGTGTGGCAGATTTTATGGACAACTTATTGGCATCAAAAAGGTATGGGCACATTCTCCTATTGATTGTTTGTGGTGGTTGATTTCTGAAATATCATTAGAGAGAAAAGGATTGATTATGATTTCCTTTGTGAAGATGGCTGGTTGAATGCTTCAAGGTTTTTTTTAATTTGTGAGTTGTATTTAAACCTTGTTTCATTAGCATTGTTTTTGAAGCCCATTGATGATGAAATGAAATTGAACATGATCTAGAAAAGAACATGAGTATCATTGTTATGTGAGACTTGAGATAAAGCATTTTTGGAAATATTTTGAGTTGGTTGATACATGCTTGAACTAGGGTTTGTGAGAAAGGGTTGTTCCTTGATGTGATTGGTTGAGTTGAGTTGGTTAAGCCTAGTCAAGTGGATGTGTGAAATGGTTTTTCAAGTTCCATAAAACAAACTATTCTATATTATGATTTGAGTTGAGATTGAGATTGAAGAATATGACATATTGAGTCTCTAACAATTCTCTCCATGCTTCTATTGAGTTGAGATTGAGATTTGAGTATAGAACATATAAAGTCTCTAACAATTATCTTTATGCTTCTATGATATCGATTTTAGTTGAGATTGATATTTAAGAATAGGACATATTGAGTCTCTAACAATTTTCTTTATGCTTCTATTAAGTTGAGATTAGGATTTGAGTATAGAACATATAGAGTCTCTAACAATTCTCTTTATGCTTCTATGAGATTGAATTGAGATATTTATTGTACTTTGAGTATAGTGTGAGGAGGTGAAGTCAATATCCAGATCTCCAATGTTCTTCAGCAGAGAGGTGCATGGTGGTGCAGCTTATAAAGAGGAAAAAAACAGTATTCTGTAGTCTTCCTTTAGGAGAGGAAACAAACAGTATTTTAGACTCTTCCTTTTGGAAGAGGAAACGAACAGTTTTTTGGACTCTTCCTTTGGAAGAGGAAACAAACAGTTTTTGGACTCTTCCTTTGGAAGAGGAAATGAACAGTTTTTGTTTTTTCTATAAAATGGGAATGACCCCTTGCATGTAAATTATGATTGAATGTAATTCTGCCGAAATCAATAAAAGATCAAGCTACCATTGCCCCATGGTTTTTCCTGCACATTGCAGGTTTTCCACGTAAAATCTGTGTTACTATTTTTTCCTGTGTTATTGTGTTTTTTTGCTTGCACATAATTTTGCTATATTTTCTAACATCTGGTATCAGAGCCTAGGGTTTTGTGCGAGTGGGAGCTACAACAATGATTGGAAGTGTAACCAAGTTTGAGATTGAAAATTTTAATGGCAGGAACTTCGCCCTATGGAAGATGAAGGTGGAGGATTTGTTGGTTCAAAATTACCAAGCCCTAGCCTTGAAATGGGTCACGAGTAAACCAAGCAACATCAAAGATGAGGAGTGGGCAATGTTGGATAGGAAAGCGGTTTCTACAATCCTTCTATGCCTAGCGGACTCCATCTTGTTCAATGTTGTTGAAGAAAAAACCGCATAAGCCCTTTGGAAGAAGCTTGAAAAGTTGTATGAGACGAAATCTACAACAAATAAGGTTTTTTTGAAAAAATAGCTTTACAGCCTAAGGATGAAGGAGGGCTCATCTGTGGCAGATCACTTGAATGATTTTAATACCCTCATCAGTAAACTGGTTTCAATTAATGTGAAGATGGAGGATGAGGACAAAGCTATCACCCTACTTTGTTCCCTCCCGGAGACTTGGGATCATTTGGTTATGAACATCAGCAATTCATCATCAGGAGCTCTAACTTTTGATGATGTGGTAGTCACTTTGTTGGCAGAAGAGTTGAGGCAGAAAACGTCTTTGGAACCCTCAACCAATGAAGCCCTAGTTGTGAGAGGTTGATCTTTCGAGAAGAGTCAAAAAAGTAGATCACAGTCTAGATCTAAGTCTAAAGGAAAAAAGCTGAAAGGGAAGTGTTGGCATTACGGGAAGCCAGGGCACTCAAAGAAATATTGTTGGTAGTTAGAAAAGCAAAAAAATGGTGAAAACCAATTTCAGCCTTCAGCTGAAGCCAGTACAATAAATTCTGGAGAGACGACAACATGTGAGGCTTTTTATATCAGCAACAGCAGATCTGTTTTATATACCTGGGTTTTGGACTCGGGTGCATCTTTCCACATGTCTCCTCATAGAGACTGGTTTGACAAATATCAGCCATATAGTGGTGGGAAGGTCTACTTGGGTGATGATCACCCTTTAGAAATTGTGGGAAGAGGGGACATAAGGATCAAGTTGGATGATGGTAGAGAAAGGATGTTATGTGATGTGCGACATGTGCTAGATTTGCGAAAGAATTTACTCCCAATCAAGATGATGTATAAGCTAGGGTATTCTGTCACTTTCGATAACAACTATTGCAAAATTACCAGAGGTGTTATTGTAGTAGCAAAGGGAGAATCTTATGGGACCCTATATCGTTTATGCGATGATACGGTGACGAACCATGTAGTAGTAGCAACTTCAGTTCAGGATGCAATAATGCTATGGCATCAACGCCTAGGCCATATGAGTGAAAAAGGTCTAAAAATTTTGCATGAAGTCTTGCTTTCTGGGATTAAGTCTTGCAATTTAGACTTGTGTGAGCATTGTATTTTTGGTAAACAAAAGAGGGTTCGGTATACTGCAAGCCCTAGTAAGAGTTTTGATTTTCTGCAACTTATACATTCTGATATATTTGGACCAGTCCCCACTTAGTCCTTAAATGGTGCCATCTATTTTCTAACATTTATAGATGATTATTCTAGGAGAGTGTGGGTTTATTTTCTGAAGAAGTCGAAAACTTTTCAAAAATTTAAAGAGTTCAAAACTCGAGTAGAGAAAAGTTTGGGCAAGCCTATTTTATGTCTTAGGTCAGATAATGGGGGTGAATATTGCTCCAAGGAATTTGATAAATTTTGTACGTAGGAAGGAATTAAGCACCAGAATACTGTACCATATACTCCACAACAAAATGGTGTGGTTGAACGAATGAATCACATAATCATGGAACGTGCAAGAAGCATGCTCAGCGCATCCATGTTGGATAAAAGGTTCTGGGCAGAGGTTGTTAATACAGTTGTTTACCTCATTAACAGGTCACCTACAACTACGTTGGACGGACAAATTCCAGAGGAGGTTTGGTGTGGTAAGCCATTTGATTACTCTCATTTGCGTACCTTTGGCTGTGATGCATTTGCCCATGTGCCTAAAGAAAAAAGGTCCAAACTTGACTCGAAGTCATGCAAATGTGTTTTTCTCGGCTATGGAGATGCAATAAAGGGGTATAGACTATGGGATCCTACTTCCCACAAGGTAATTATTAGCTAAGATGTTATTTTTGATGAAAAATCCATGCAAAGGAAGGAGGTACAACAAACACCTAATGTTGTACCAGTTGAAGTAGACATGAACGAAGATGAAAATGAAAATCAACATGCTGAAATTTTTGATCATCATGCTGAATTTTTTGACCAGCATGCAAAACATCAAGTAGAACAACAAGTAGAGCAGCCACAACAGTCACAAGACTAAGAGCCACAATCAATAGATCATTGGGTTAGAAGATCTACACGTCCACAAAAGTATCCGAAAAGGTATTCTCATGTTTATCAGTCCTCTTTTGCTTTGTTAACTGATGATGGTGAGCCTAGTTCATTTCAGGAAGCTAGAGAGTCTGAGAATGCAGAAAAGTGGAGGAAATCGAGACACTTTGCAAGAATAAAATGTGAGAACTTGTGGATCTCCCACTTGGAAGAAATACTGTTGGAAACAAGTGGGTGTACAAAGTGAAGAAGAACAATGATGGGTTGTTGGAACGCTATAAAGCTCGCTTGGTGGCAAAAGGCTATGTGCAAAAGTCAGGTATTGACTTTAATGAAATTTTCTCTCCAGTTGTGAAGATGACTACTATTAGAGTTCTACTTGCACTTGTAGTTGCATAGGATTTAGAACTGGAGCAGCTTGATGTAAAGACTACTTTCTTGCATGGTGATCTCGAGGAGGAGATTTATATGGATCAGCCTGAGGGCTATGAGGAAAGAGGCAAAGAGCATTTGGTTTGCATACTGAAGAAATATTTGTACGGGTTGAAACAGACGCCAAGGATGTGGTATAGGAAATTTGACACCTTCATGAAGAGCCAATGTTTCAGCAGGAGTGAAGCTGACCATTGTGGATACTATAAGAGGTTTGATGATGGCAGTTTTATTATTTTGTTGTTGTATGTTGATGATATGCTAGTTGCAGGCCCTAGCATGAATAAAATCATTGATCTTAAGGCTCAGTTGGCTAGGACATTTGAAATGAAGGATTTAGGAGCAGCAAACCAAATTTTAGGGATGAAGATACACAGGGATAGAAAAGGAAGAAAGATCTGGTTAAGTCAAAAGTCATATATAGAAAATATTCTACAACGCTTCAATATGCAGAATGCAAAACCAGTTAGTACCCCACTTATTTCAAACTTAAAATTGTCTTCCAACCAGTGTCCTAGAACAGAAGCAGAGAAGACAAGCATGTCTCGTGTACCATATTCATCAGTAGTAGGAAGCCTCATGTATGCCATGGTGAGCACCAGACCGGATATTGCCCAAGCAGTGGGAGTAGTTAGCCGGTACATGGCAAATCCTGGTAAGGATCATTGGAATGCTGTGAAGTGGATATTTAGATATTTAAGAGGCACTTCGGATGCTGCTATTTACTACGGATCGGATAGTTTGCAAGTTAAAGGTTTTGTGGATTCTGATTATGGTGGAGATAGATATGGGAGAAATTCCACTATAGGATATACTTTCACTCTTACTGGTGGAGTTGTGAGTTGGGATTCTAAGTTGCAGTCTGTGGTGGCTTTATCAACCACTGAAGCATAATATATTGCAACGACTCATGCCAACAAAGAGGCAATTTGGCTAGAGCGATTGTTGGGTGAATTCAAGGTAATGCAAGGGAAAATTATGTTGCATTATGATAGCCAAAGTGCTATTCAGCTAGTGAAGAACCCAACATTTCATGATCGCACGAAACACATTGATGTCAAGTACCACTTTATAAGAAATGTGGTGGAAGAAGGTAGGATCCTGTTGCAAAAAATCAACACTGAAGTGAATCCTGCAGATATGCTTACTAAGCCATTCAAGACAGAAAAGTTTGAGTGGTGCAAAACTTCTCTGGGCTTGCTGAAAATGTGATAAGGGCAGCATTGGGCAATTGGCACTTGGATGGAAAAACATAGGCAAAGAATTCCTATATATCAACTTCAAGTGGGAGAATGTGAGGAGGTGAAGTCAATATCCAGATCTCCAATGTTCTTCAGCAGAGAGGTGCATGGTGGCGCAGCTTATGAAGAGGAAACAAACAGTATTTTGTAGTCTTCCTTTGGGAGAGGAAACAAAGTCTTTTGGACTCTTCCTTTTGGAAGAGGAAACGAACAGTTTTTTGGACTCTTCCTTTGGAAGAGGAAACAAACAATTTTTGGACTCTTCCTTTGGAAGAGGAAACAAATAGTTTTTGTTTTTTCTATAAAATGGGAATGACCCCTTGCATGTAAATTATGATTGAATGTAATTCTGCCGAAATCAATAAAATATCAAGCTGCCATTGCCCCGTGGTTTTTCCTGCACATTGCAATTTTTCCACATAAAATATGTGTTATTGTTTTTTCCTGTGTTATTGTGTTTTTCTGCTTGCACATAATTTTGCTATATTTTCTAACGTATAGAACATATATTCTCTAACAATTTTCTTTATGATTCTATGAGATTGAATAAGTTTTGTGTGAGCTTGTTAAGCGGATTTGAGACAAGTCTTTGAGAAGGCTTGTGGACTGTTTTGAGTTAAGCTTTTATGAAAGCTTGCTAAACAGATTTGAGCAAGTCCAAGAGAGGACTTATTGAGAAAATTTGAGCAAGTCCAAGAGAGGACTTATTGAGAAGATTTGAGCAAGTCCAAGAGAGGACTTATTGAGCATATTTGAGCAATTCCTAGAGAGGATTTGTTAAGCAGATTTAGACAGGTTTTGTGTGAACCTGTTGAGAAGATTTAGACAGGTTTTTGGGTGAACCTGTTGAGCAGATTTGAGTAGGTTCTGAGTGAACCTATTGAGCAAAATTATACTAGACCGACTATACTATGTTTAGTGCAAGATATTGAGTAGAATTATGCTAGACCGACTGAACTGTGTTTGGTACAGTATTGAGACAAATATTTAGAGGTGACAGAGTATAGAGGATAGAGTCTCAGTGGATAGAGATCCAGTAGCCAGGACAATTTAAGACAAGATCTGAGTGAGAAGTCTTCAAGTGGAGAGAGATCCACCAGTCAGTGCAGCATAGAGACAGAGTCTTCTATAATATCACTAACCAGAGCAGAAGGGGAAAGAGTTCTCCTGTGGAAGAGATCCACAAACTTGAGATTAGGGGATCAGCATCTCCTTTGGACCGAGGTCCATAAAAATTGTAATTTGGGAAGGATTCCCAAGAGATAATTTGAGAAATATTTTCTTTATGGAGGTAGCCCACATTGGGTGAACCACGTTAAAATTTGTCTTTATTGTGTGTGGTGTTTTGTACATTGCTTTGATTACTGCTATTGATACTTCTATCTATACACTACATAATATTGATTTGAGAAGAAAAGTAAAAAGTGGTCTTATATTGTTCACCCCCCTCTCAATATAAGCTTGTGTTCTTCAATTGGTATCAGAGCGGGTTCCTTTAGAAGAGTTTGACAACTTGAAGGAAAAGCGGTCTAAGAACACAATGGATCAAAAGGATCAAAATAATGAGGCCTTCAATAACACAGTACTAGTATTTGATGGAAGTGACTTCCTATATTGGTGTGTGCTGATGAGATTTCACCTGATGGCACTTGGAAATGAAGTTTGGGATGTAGTGGAATTTGGGTACAATTCAAAAATTAATCCTCCTACAAATAAGGAAGGTAGGTTTCTCATGCATGTAAATTCAAGAGCTATGAATGCAATTATAAGAGGATTACGTAGATCAAAATCTATGAAGGTGATGGAATGCAAAACAACAAAAGATATGTGGGAACTCTTGCAAACCATATATGAAGGAGATAAAAGTGTCAGGAAAGCAAAGATCAGAAATCTCAAAGGAGAATTTGAGAATCTAAGAATGAGGGATGATGAAAGCATTCATTACTATCTCAACAAGGTTGATGAACTTATACATGAGATGAAAGGTCTTGGAATGAAGGTTGATGAATTTGATGCTTGCGACAAGATCTTGAGGACTCTTCCAAAAAGGTATAGTGAAAAATTTTCTGCCATAGAAACATCAATTGATAGTGATAATCTAACAAGAAATTCTTTGCTTGGTATGCTTACAACTTTTGAGATAAGAACAAAAGATCCTATTCCTCCAAAATAAGTTGCATTCAAAGTGGACAGTAAGAAAAAGGGTAAGAAGATAGAATCAAGCAATGAATCTTCTAGTGATGAAGAAGCTAACTATGGTAGAAGAGATAAAGGGTTCAAAAGACCAATAGATATGAGATCTGTTAAATGCTTTAATTGTGGCAAGTTTGGACATTTTGCAACAGAATGCAAAGAGCCAAATATCAACAATGATGAAGAAAAATAGGATCACAGGTATAGGGAATCTGAAAATTACAGGTACCAAAAGAAAAACAGGGATGGACAAAACAGACAAGGGAAGAAGTTTTTCCAAAGGCAAAAGAGAAGCTACTATGCGGATAATCCAAGTAAGTACCAAATTGATAGTGATGCTAGCTTTTCAGACAATGATAGAGATGAAGTCTTGTTCATGGTTAAGGAAAAAGATCAAGTTAAGAAAAAGACTCCAGTTATTCTCAAGTGTTTTAGATGTGGTAAATTTGGACACCTTGAAGATGATTGCACAAGAGATGGTTATAGTTTTAGTGATGATGATTTTGAAGATGCACTTGATAGATCAAATGAGAATCTTCTAATGGCTTTAGAAGATAAAGAATTGAGTGATCCTATAGAAAGCAAGTCAAAAGAAAGAAATGATATGGACAAAGGCAAACAAATAGAGGACTACTCAATAGAGAATGGTTATGATCTCAAAGGTGAACTTATCTATGCTCTTGACACAATGAAGAAGGTAAGAAAGCAACACTCTAAGCTTGAAAGTCAGTTTCAAGAATGTTATGAAGAAATATTATTGCTCATAGAGGACTTAGAGAAGTCAAAGGCCAAGGCAAGTAAGTTCAGAGAAAAGTTAGAAGCAAAAATCTTGGAATGTGAGAAGTTAGCACAAGAAGTGGCCACTCTAAAGAAATATTTACAGGACTCCAAGATCAAGATGAAGAGTTTCACAAATAGCTCTAAGAACTTGGATAAGTTCATTCATGGACAACAAAGAACATCATGTTCAACAGGTCTAGGTTTTGGAAAGAAACGGGAAAAGGCAAAGTCTACTTCAAGTCTTGAAGAAGAAGAAACAACATCAGAAGAAGATACTTCAGAAGAGGGATTCTCAGATGTAAGTGAAAGTGAAACTTCTAAGGATGAGTCAGATTGCAGTGGGTCCAACAGGGACAATGGGCAAAGAAGATACATATGGAACAACAATCAGAACAGGAGACCAATGAGGTCTAGGCAAGGAAGCTTCAATGGGAGATGCTTCTCATGTCACAGGTTTGGGCACATGGCTTCACAGTGCAGGACACATGAAAGACAGGTATATGGAAGAGAACAACTTTTCCAAGGATATTGTTATTCATGTAATGAGTTTGGTCATAAGGCAATAAATTGCAGGATTCATGATAGAAGAGGATATGGCTTCACCAGGAGAAATCCTAAGACTATTGCACATCCAAGGAATAATAACATTAAGTGTTATAAGTGCAATAATGATGGTCACATAGCAAGATGGTGTAGAGAAAATATTCCAAAAATAGGTATGAACAGGAATAGGAATATGAACATGAACAAGAATAGGAATATGAACATGAAAAGGAATAGGAACATGAACATAAACAAGAAGATGAACAAGAACAGAGACTCAAAAAATAAAAGAGACTCAAAAAATAATGAGAACAAGAATAGGTACAAGAATAGGAACATGGATGAAAACAAGAATAGGAACAGGAACAGGGATGATGACTCGAAAAGAAACAGTGAGAGAATTCAACAAAAAGAAAAAGGAAAAGACAAAGGCAAAGAATAGTGCTTTCGGGGAGTAGAAATACTCCCACCCTAGAATTAACCACCTCATGTGGAGGTGGGGGAGGGGCTAAGCTAAGAGGCTTATTTCTTAGCCCCGAGCCCCAAAGGTGACCCTTTGCCATTGATGTCAAAGGGGGAGAGATTTGTGTATTATGGGGAGAGTTTTTGGATATGAGGAGAGATTTGATATCTAAGAGAGCATTGAGCTAGGGGGAGCAAAGCCCCAGGGGGAGCAAAAAAGAAGGTCAAAATTCAGTAAAAGGATTTGGGTTGCCATCAATGACAAAGGGGGAGATTGTTGGACATTTTGAGTCCCTAAGCTGAAATGTTGTCATTGATGTCAATAGAGCAATAAATGTCAAAAGGATCTATGAAGGGTTTTTGTGAAAACCAAGGTAGGGAAAATAAAAGGTTTTATTTAAAACCATGGACAACATATTTGATCTGGGTTTTTCTTAAAACCCACGTTGGGCTTTCGTTTCATCGAAAAAGGTGCCCTGATGATGGAGTTATTTGAGTTTTAATGTTTGGTTTAAATTTTAATTATTTAAAATTTAAATTCAAATTTAAATGGAAAGTTTCCCGTCGACGTCATCATGCAAATACAATTTTAATATTTCCGTCGACGTCTTCAAAGTGTTATTAAACACTATATAAAGGGGTGGCAATTAAACCAAATAATCATCCTTGCTCTCGTGTGTTAATTGCCTTGGAATTCGAAAGAGCTCGTGTGAATTGTTGAAAAGGAAGCAGAGAAGAAAGCGCAGTGATTTGGAAATCTCAAACGTGGTATGAGGCGTGGCGCATTGGCGTATCGATTTTGCTAAGACTGTGGGCAGTGCAAATATCAGGGATCGAATCCCCTTGACGGCAGCGTGTGGGAAGCGCTTTGGCGCTTTGTCCTTTGCGGCAGGCGGAGGAAGATTAAAGGCCCTTTTGGCCTTTGCTTTTCCAATGAGTGCTTTGGCTCGGTTGGAATCTTAGCCGCGGCTAAGACGCTCACGGTGTGTGGCGGACAGGGGTTCGAATCCCCTTGAGAGGTATTTACGTTTTTGCCTTTAATAATTTTTATTAGCCCTAAAGTTTGGAGTTATAAGGTATTTAATGGGAATTAAATTTTATCATTAGGGTTGTGATTATTATTGCAAAAGCATATTTGATTTATGTTTTATTTTGATGGAAATGGAGAATTGATTTTAGGAGAAATAAGGAGTTGTTGTTAAAGTGATTTTGAGAGATTTATTGTGGGTTATTCTTAATAAGGGTTTTTATTAAAATAGACTTTGGTGGATGTGTTTATGAAGTTGGAGTGAAAAGGGTGTAAATTAAGTTATGCTTTTATTGTGATTATTTAAAAGACCACTAACCCTTATTAATATTGAAAAGGAAAGTTGTGATTAAGTGTGGCAGATTTTGTGGACAACTTATTGGCATCAAAAAGGTATGGGCACATTCTCCTATTGATTGTTTGTGGTGGTTGATTTCTGAAATATCATTGGAGAGAAAAGGATTGATTATGATTTCCTTTGTGAAGATGGTTGGTTGAATGCTTCAAGGTTTTTCTGATTTGTGAGTTGTATTTAAACCTTGTTTCATTAGCATTGTTGTTGAAGCCCATTGATGATGAAATGAACTTGAACATGATCTAGAAAAGAACATGAGTATCATTGTTATGTGAGACTTGAGATAAAGCATTGTTGGAAACATTTTGAGTTGGTTGATACATGCTTGAACTAGGGTTTGTGAGAAAGGGTTGTTCCTTGATGTGATTGGTTGAGTTGAGTTGGTTAAGCCTAGTCAAGTGGATGTGTGAAATGGTTGTTCAAGTTCCATAAAACAAACTATTATATATTCTGATTTGAGTTGAGATTGAGATTGAAGAATAGGACATATTGAGTCTCTAACAATTCTCTTTATGCTTCTATTGAGTTGAGATTGGGATTTGAGTATAGAACATATAGAGTCTCTAACAATTCTCTTTATGCTTCTATGAGATTGAATTGAGATGTTGATTGTACTTTGAGCATAGAACATATTGAGTCTCTAACAATTCTCTTTATGATTCTATGAGATTGAACAAGTTCTGTGTGAGCTTGTTAAGCAGATTTGAGACAAGTCTTTGAGAAGGCTTGTGGACTATTTTGAGTTAAGCTTTTGTGAAAGCTTGCTAAGCAGATTTGAGCAAGTCCAAGAGAGGACTTATTGAGCAGATTTGAGCAAGTCCAAGAGAGGACTTATTGAGCAGATTTGAGCAAGTCCTAGAGAGGATTTGTTGAGCAGATTTAGACAGGTTTTGTGTGAACCTATTGAGCAGATTTAGACAAGTTTTGTGTGAACCTGTTGAGAATATTTGAGCAGGTTTTGAGTGAACCTATTGAGCAAAATTGTACTAGACCGACTGTACTATGTTTAGTGCAAGAGATTGAGAAGAACTATGCTAGACCGACTGAACTGTGTTTGGTACAGTATTGAGACAGAGCTTTGGAGGTGACAAAGTATAGAGGACAGAGTCTCAGTGGATAGAGATCTAGCAACCAGGACAATTGAAGACAAGATCTGAGTGAGAAGTCTTCAAGTGGAGAGAGATCCACCAGTCAGTGCAACATAGAGACAGAGTCTTCTAGAAGATCACTAGCCAGAGCAGAAGGGGAAAGAGTTCTCCTATGGAAGAGATCCACGAACTTGAGATTAGGGGATCAACATCTCCTTTGGACCGAGGTCCATAAACATTGTAATTTGGGAAGGATTCCCAAGAGATCATTTGAGAAATATTTTCTCTGTGGAGGTAGCCCACATTGGGTGAACCACGTTAAATATGTGTCTCTATTGTGTGTGGTGTTTTGTGCATTGCTTTGATTATTGCTATTTATACTATCTACATAATATTGATTTGAGAAGAAAAGTAAAAAGTGGTCTTATACTGTTCACCCCCCTCTCAGTATAAGCTTGTGTTCTTCAAAACCCTCCTCACTGTGTTGCTGTTGTTAGGAGAATTTGAACCTATTTTTTCTTAATGAAGAGAAATTACACAATCGATAAGTCTCTTGTCCCATTCTAGTTTCCAATCTTAAGAGCCCAATCTTGAAAACTTTAAGGTAATAAATCGAGTATGCGGAACATTTTTTTAAGGGGGGGGAGCTCTTCCTAGCTCTCGACCACTATTATATTAAGCCTTTCCGGGGTTGTTATTATCCCCATTCCCTATAGGGTGAGGAGAGGCACTTTTTTGGTGCCGCGGATATGGTTTCGAGGAAAGAGAATCACCCCTTTTAAGGCGTATATAAAAGGTTAGCTTTATCGGGGACCGGAGCTTTTAAAATAGGGCCTTAAGATAGCTCACGTCCGGAGGAAGGGAGGGGGAACGAACCGCTCTACCCATTCCGATTGCGGGGTTGCTCCGGGGGTTGATCCCAGGTACTCCATTGATCGGTAGGGGCTTACAACCTCGATCAATTATGGAATGGAATGGAATGCCCTCTATCTATGGTTCGTTCCCTGCTCTGTTTTAAAAAGGGGACACTTTCATCCCATATTGAAGCAGCCCAAGTATTATATTAAGGGAGGGCGGGGGGACATATCCATGAACCAAACGGTAGCCCCAGCTCGATTTCTTCAAGATAATTTATTCTCTTATTGTTCATCATGAGATGCTTTCACAAATATCTAAGGTCGTAGATCTTGGTCGTGTACAAGGCTCGTAAGGCGTAGTCCCTGCATGGTCATGTGTCATGGTGTTGAGGTGCCACGGAGGTTCGTTGTGCCCTTTGAGGTTGGCCCTTCATCAGATGGTATCAAAGCATGAGTTTGGTTCATGATAAGAGTGTGTGCAGTGTTTACATAAGTGACATGTGGTGTTTTTGAGTTTTAAAGTTTGATGTTCTCTATTGCAATCTGCAATAATGGCATATGCTACCTCGAAAATCCATGTATATCCACTAGGAGATCTTGAGAAAAGGACAAAAGCTAGTGCAGGAGGAGGACAGAGAAATACACAAACACATGTTGTGGAAGAGCTAGAGCGGTGCATCGTCCAGAAGTTTGCTAAGCTTGAGGGATCAATCATGTCCATGGAAGAGCTTTTCAATGATTTGAAGGCCACAGTGGATGAAGTCCTTGTTGGGCTTGTGGATTGATGAGCGACTTAGGAGAGAATAAATGGAGAGTTATAAAAAAGCCTTGATGAGGCCTTGCAATCTTAGAAGAAGATGCAAGAAGAATTGACCATGCTTTGCATGGTAGTTGCAGCCATAGTCAACCAGAACATGAATAATGGCAATGGAAATGGTGTAGGCTCCTCAATAGCCAAACCACACAAACTAAAGGAGCCAAAAATGTATGATGGATCTCAAGATGACTACTTTTTAGAAAACTTCTTCTAGGATATGGGAGAGTATTTGGCAGCCTTGGGTGACGAGCAGGAGGTCAAAACAGTAGCAAGATTCCTCAAAAATAGTGTGAAGACTTGGCAAAGGAATCTCGTGACTAATGTTGAGATGAACAAGACCAATAAAAATCTAGCTTCATGGAATGAATTGAAAGAGGCCTTGTGTGGCCAATTTAGATTAGAGAACATCGAGTGGTTGGCTAGGTACAAGCTACGTAACTTACGCCACACTGATCAAATTCAAGATTATATTAAGTCATTTTAGGAACTAATGGTGGATATTAAGGATATGGTGAAGGTAGACCATCTATTTTCTTTCGAAGCTGGGCTGTAGTCGTGGGTTTAGGTGGACCTTCGATGACACAAGCCAAAGGATGTCATCTCGACTATTGCAACAACCAATAGTTTCTTTGACTTTCAAGTGAAAGGTGCGATGAGGAAGAATACCTCGGACCAACACAATAAAGGAAAGTCACCTTTAGGAGGCAAGGGGCCAAATTAGGCCTCAGGAAAAACTAAGAGGTCATCATTGAAGCAGTAGAAACCCATGCCACAGTCTTCTATGGCATACAAATCGAAAAAATCAACGAATGGAGTCAAGAGAAAAAGACAAGAGGGTGAGCAGTTAAAAAATAATGACAATAAGCCATGGTTATAATGTTGGACCTATCAAGGCCCACACCCTCAAAAGGAGTGTCCTTAATGGGTACACGTAATGACTGTTCAACAAGAAACCAAACACAGTTCCTAAGATACAATAAAAGGTCAGATATCTAATCTACAAGAAATCCATGCCATGGCCACAACAATAATACGTCAGATCGCGGAGGAAGTTGGGGGTCCACTACCTGATGTACATGAACATGATGAATGGGCAATGTATGACTGCCTTGGTAGACATGGTTGCGACCCATAAATTTTTGGGTGGGTCGTGTGCTCAACCACTTGATTTGTCCTATTCGAATGGGGGACACAAGTTGAAATAAGTCAACACCCCAACTTAGAGGACACTAGGTGTAGCAAGAGACATGGTCATCATCTGCGTGCATAGAGTAGTTGGTAAATGCCTTGGGTGCTGGTTGTGCCGACCCAGGTTCCATTTCCACTGCCTCCACCCTATTGGATATGTAGGCATAGCTGGTAAATGTCCTATGTTGTGGTAGATGCAGACAAGGCTCCATTTTCCCTATGCCCAACCTGTGAATGTATTAATAATTCAACCCCCTTGTGACTGATGCCATGTGGTATACCCGGATGGGACAACTACGATTGGCCATAGAGCTAGGTTCTTGGGGCTTCTAAACTACCCAATTTTATCCGTGTGCGTAGAGCAGTTGGCAAATGCCCTGGGTGCTGGTTGTGGCCGACCCAAGTTCCATTCCCACTGCCTCCACCCTACTGGATATGTAGGCATAGTTGGCAAATGTCCTGTGTGCTGGTAGAGGCCGACAAGGCTCCATTTTCTCTATGCCCAACCTGTGGATATATTAATAATTCAACCCCCTTGTGACTGATGCCATGTGGTATACCCGGATGGGACAACTACGGTTGACCATAGAGCTAGGTTCTTGGGGCTTCTAAACTACCCAATTTTCTTTGTTCGTGGGTCTAAGTGGATTGGTAAGTTGGGGCGCTTACCGAGAGGAGACCTAGGTTCCAATCCCATGGGCTTGCCCATGCACAGACAGTAGCCCAGATCCGATTCCTCTGAGTGGTGTGCCAGATTGATGACGACGGTGCAACCCCTGTGCGTTCGACGGTCCCCATCTCACGCCGGGTTACCATGTACCGAGACGGTGGAAGTCCTGGGAGCCTTCGTAGATAGTTTGAACCCTACCAACTGTGCTGGTAGCTACTAAAAATCGTGATTGTAACCATTGCTTCTATATATCAAAAAAAAAAAAAAAGAGACATGGTCATCCAAGTAGGCGGATGGTGTGGCAATCTAAACTTGTCTATAGCACTGATGGATGACTTCAACCTGGTTTTGGGTCAAGAGTTCATTCGACGTGCTAAAATTGTAGTAATACCACGTTTAGACTGTTTGTTTCTTTTCTACCTAAATTAGAGTTGCATGGTTTTTGCGGTTCAACGAAGGCAAATCAAATAATGCCCAGATCGGCAGTCGAAGGTCCAAGAATGCTCAACAATGAGACTATAAAAGGCTACCTACAATAAAGAAAAGCAATCAATATTTTTGGCTACCATGATCGGAAGATGGGACGAAGATCATAAAGTTCCTATCCCGCTTGAGGTGGAGGAAGTGCTACGAAAATACCAGGACCACATACAGAAGCAATTGTCACCTTATCGCCAAGCGATAATTGCTTTAGTATGTGGTCCTCGTATTTTCATAGCACTTCTTCCAGTGCTACGAAGAGCTACTTGAGACGGGTTACCTTAGGCCCTCACGATCACCATATTGAACACTTGTTTTGTTCGTGCGTAAGGCAAATGGGTCCCTACGGTTGTGCGTCGATTACAGGGCCCTCAACAAGAAAACTATTAAGAACAATTATTTGCTTCCAAGGACCAACAATATTTTTGATTACTTGGGAGGTGCACGGGTGTTCACCAAGTTGGACCTGCATTCGGGATACTATCAGGTGCAGATTGCACCAAGTGATGAGCAAAAGACTGCATGTGTCTCGTGGTATGGATCGTTTGAATTTTTGGTTATGTTGTTCTGCCTATGTAATGCCCCAACAACATTTTGCACCCTGATCAATGATGTCTTTCGACCATTGCTGGACAAGTGCATGGTGGTGTACGTCGACAACATTTTTATCTACTCGAGGAACATGGAGGAGCATAAGAAGCACTTAGCAGAAGTGTTTAAATTGTTGTAGGTGCACGACCTGTACGTAAAAAAAAGAGAAGTGTGCCTTTGCACAGTATGAAGTAAAGTTTCTTAACCATGTGTTGAGCACGATCAGGTTGGATCCATAAAAGATCGAGGCTATTCGAGATTGGCAGACATCAGTTGATGTTAAGGTGTTAGGTAGTTTTTGTGGTTGGAAAATTTTTACCGTCACTTTGTAAGCTGATATTCTAAACTAGCTGCTCCCTCACAAATCTTTTGAGAAAAGACAACGAGTGGACATGGACATCAAAATCCGAGACAACATTTGAGCTATTGAAAGAGACGCTGACAACAGCCCCAGTTCTAGCATGGGTAGATTTTGCCAAACTATTTGAACTGCAAGTTGACGCCTCAAACTTTGCCATAAATGGTGTGCTTGTGCAAGACAAGCACCCAATGGCGTTCGAGCACCGTAAGCTGAATGACGTATAAAGGAGATATCCCGTCCATGAGGAGATGATTGTCGTGGTTCATTGTCTTTAGACATGGTGACATTATTTACTCAAGGTTCACTTTGAGGTGAAGATAGATAATGTAGTAAGATAGTTTTGGACTCTCGTCAATCGGCATGGTGTCAGTTCTGACATGGCAGTCTTTGGGATCGGGTAACTGTGTAAAGACGGTTTTGGCAGTCTTTGGGCGTGGGTTGATAGAATTTTAAAGACGGTTTTGGCCATTATGCTGATGTGGACTTGTACTCCGTGGCGGTGGCGGCATTGATGTTGCTATCTCCCGTGGTTTTGAATCTTGGTCAGGCGTCAACAGGACTACGGGCTTATTTAAATTAGCCACCGTGCCCTGAGAGGCTGGACCCCGTGTGGAGGTGGTGGTCGTCGGTACTGAAAACGCGGTTCCTTACTTATCACGTTCGTTACTTATCAGGCAACCACTATATATCTATCCCTTCTTCTTTGACGACGTAATAACGAGTTTTGGAGTAATTCAGAATCTTTTGGCAAATTCGAGCAATTCAGAATCGTTTCAAACATTGTTGTCAGCAGTAGAGCACTAGTTTGCAGATTGTTGAAGACTTTCAGAGCGTCGGTCGTCACTTGTGTGAAAATAATAATGTCGTCGTTTACTCTTTCTGTTGTCAATTGTCAAGTTCTTGAGTCTCAGCCGCATGAATGTGCTTCAAAGATATTGCAATTAACATTTGTAACATGTATTCGAATAGGCTAATACATTCATATCAATGATTTGCAATTCTGTTACAATGATATTTTTCTATACATTTTGAGTTTAACAACAACACAAGTCAACAAACAAATCATGTGACATTGCGCGTAATACGAGGCTACAGTATAAAGTTCCAATGAAGAATGAATATATTGGAACAACTTTTTATTTTCTACACACCATTTTAACAAAAAACGAAGATAGTTTATGTTAAAATAGATTACTGTTTTTCTATTGCCAGATGTTCCTCCCGAAGGTTTTGGAATTGGGGTAGAAATGCTTGCTCACTTGGTTAGAGAAAAGGACTATGATGGTCTAAAGCAGATGGGAGGGGTAATGAAGGAATTGATTTTGATCTTGATCTTGTTTTTGTCAACATGATATTGTGGGTCATAATTTAAAAAGAAAAAGAAAACAAAAAAGAAAGTGCTTGTTAAGGTAGTTATTGGAGTAATAGTCTGCAGTGCTAACAGGTAAATGAGGTAGCCAAGAAGTTAGACACTGATCTTGAGAAGGGTATCAAGGAAGGACCTCAACAAATACAACACCGTAAAAACACATACGGAGAGAACACCTATCCACGAAAGGCTGCCGCAGTTTCTTTTATCTTTAATCTACTTGATGTACCACGCAGTTATTAATATGTTAACTATTGCTGTTTAGGTTTTTGCTTGGGAAGCTTGTCAGGACACGACACTAATAATTCTAATGATTTGTGCGGCATTGTCACTTGCTTTGCAAATCAAAACTGAAGTAAGCTACTTGCATGGGATGTGACTTTTTGAAATCTTATTCTCTTTAAACCTAATTTCCTATAACTTGATGAATTCTTATAGAATATTTTTCTGAACCAACTTAAGTATGTTGCTTACGTTGATTTGAAAGATTTATATTGATTATTGTTCCTTTTCAATGTGAAATCCGCAGGGCATCAAGGAAGGCTGGTATGATGGTGGAAGTATAACATTTGCAGTGATCCTTGTAATTCTTGTTACAGGTAGGATTATGTATTGCATGATTTTACTAGGTAGGATTCTTTAAAGAGGAGCATACTTATGTTTGTATTGTACTTTTTCACATTTGAAAGTTAAAATTTCATGAATTTGGATTTAAAACATTTATGAAGACTTCCGGTTTTATGTAGGGCACAAACAAATCTAGTTACCTAAATGGTGAAAGTAGTCTTCCAATGAAGCATATACAGTTACACTTTAACACAGAATTATTCATTTTCTCTGGTTTTTCTAATATTATTGATCTGGTACTTATCATATTTTCAAGAACTACTTTTCATGCAGAATTTTTAATTCATTGGACTTTATTTCAGAATTAAGTTCATGCCTGGTCTTCCTGTTTTGCAGCAATAAGCGACTATAAACAGTCCCTTCAGTTCCAAAATTTGAATGATGAAAAGAGAAACATTCAATTGCAGGTACATATCCTGTTGCCTCTCTGTTAGAAATCTCTCTCTCACACACAGGGGAAATGCATCAAGTTGACATTTCACTCTTGGATTTGATGCTATCTTGCATTGTTTATTCAGGTTATCCGTGGGGGAAGAAGATTAGAAGTTTCCATATTTGATCTTGTTGTTGGTGATATTGTACCTCTAAATATTGGTGATCAGGTATATGTGAAAACTGTCTGCTATAATTATGCTATGGATGTTAGAGATGTCGTCCATTCTGGAAGTTGGACAATTGTTTTCTAAGACATTCATCTTTTGTTTTCAGGTCCCTGCAGATGGTATTTTAATTACAGGTCACTCCTTGTCAGTTGATGAGTCTAGCATGACTGGGGAAAGCGAGTTTGTATGTTCCTTTTTCTTATATTATCCTTTTGGCCTTGTATTCAAATTTATCAACATTTTGTAAGTTTCTGATGCCGGTGATCATTTTTCATCAGCAATAATTACTGTATTTTGTCCATAGGTTTATAAAGATCAGAAAAATCCTTTCTTGATGTCTGGATGTAAAGTGGCAGATGGCTATGGTACCATGCTGGTAAGTTGTTATGTCTGGGTCTTCATATGGAAAAATTATTTATATGCATTCTGATTGTGATTTATTAATCGGAAATGTGTATTTCCATATTTTTAGGTGACTGGTGTTGGAATAAGTACTGAATGGGGTGTACTAATGGCGAGCATATCAGAGGATAATGGTGAAGAAACTCCACTACAGGTTTGTCCTGAACTCTACTGTCTCCGTAGTGTCCACTATGCCCATATTTTTACTGTTAGTATGCAAACACACATGAATGGTTCGTCTTTATACAGGTACGTCTCAATGGCCTTGCCACATTTATTGGCAAGGTGGGACTTGCAATAGCCATTGTAGTACTAATTGTCCTTGTGATAAGGTAAGGCAGAGTAAGTTTGGTTCTGTTGCAAATTACATGTCTTTTGATCTTCCATGCGTTTTTTATATTGTTTGTGTTATATTTTCCTTTAGATTCTTTACCGGCCATACAGAAAATGCAGATGGAACTCCCCATTTTAAAGTAGGCAAGACAAAGGATGGAGATGCAATTATTGGGCTTGTTGAAATCTTTGCAATTGCGGTGAGCCAGCATTTTGTAATTTCGACTATTTTTGTTGCTAAATTTTTGATTAATTTGTCTTTATAGAGCGGGTGATCTCAAAAGAAAAAAACAGAAAAGAAAAGAAAGACAAAACTAAATTTTGTAGGTGGGCTTTCTGGATAAACACTTTATTTATCCACATATTTTGTCTATAAAGATTATAATCTGCAGAAGGTTGAATCTTGAAAAAAATTTCCCCTTCTTTCTATGGTTTATAAATTGTATTGCTGATTAAAATTATCTGTGGTCAGGTCACAGTTGTGGTTGTTGTCGTTCCAGAAGCGCTTCCTTTGGCCGTCACCTTAACGTATGATTGATTGCAAAAGTTTTTCTTGCTTATTTTAATTTTTGGTAACAATTATGTTCTTATTATGGAGCACTATTCCTTGTTTGATTTAACACATTCCGTCTTATGCTACTTCCAGTTTGGCTTACTCAATGAGAAAGATGATGGCAGACAAGGCTTTGGTGAGTATTTAATTTGAAAAGTTTTCTGCTATTTGTGTGTATTTATTGGGCTCTAAACATCATGAAAATCTGTCATTATAGGTGCGAAGATTGTCAGCGTGTGAGACCATGGGCTCTGCTACAACAATTTGTAGTGATAAAACTGGGACGCTGACATTGAATCAGGTTGGTCATAGTAACTAATTGGTCAATATCAATGGACTTGATTCGTTATAATCTCTAGAAAGATTCCTGTTGTCACGTGATAATAGTTCTTACTATTAGCTATCTTTGAACCTTAATGCTGGCATCTTACAAAGCATGATTGATTTGCAGATGACAGTTGTGAAGGCATTTGTCGCTGGGGAAATGGAGGAGCCATCAGAGAGTGAATCTGCTGCACACTCTCTTCTTATTGAGGGCATTTCACAGAATACCACGGGCAGTGTCTTCATATCTGAGGTAAACATGGGATTTATTATCCAAATATGAATGTAACTAGAACTGCCAATAGCAATTAATTCTGCTCCCAAACAACTGGCTACAATTCTTAAGAGCAAAGTATTTACTAAATAACATAATGCTCTCAATGCCCTTTAAAAGATATTAGGTGCTCACTGTTGCCTTACAAACATGCACTTCGCTTCTAACTACAAACATGCACTTCGCTTCTAACAGGTTGACAAAATCTGGCCATATCTTCTCATTTGGTGTCCTTGTTTAAAATACCCGAAAGAAAAAGTACAGCCCAGCACTTAATAACCATAAACCACATGAGATAGCAAAGGATAGGCATTTTAAAACTTGAAGAGTTCCAATTTTTAAAAGAATCTTATATAGCAAAACTGAGTGCTTGCATAGCCAGAATTCCTCTTTCTCCAGTTATTACACTTAAATATATTTTATACATGTAATCTCCCAATATCTACACTGCCTTAAATATATTTTATGCATGTAATCCCCTGTCTGTACCCTGCCTCTGCCCCTACTACGAGTCTCGGGCCCTGTCTCTCCCCTGCCTCCCCCTACTACGAGGCTCTGCCTCTCCCCTGTCTCTATCCGTACAAGTCTCGGTACTCGTGGTTAACCTGCGAGTTTTAAAACACTGCAGTTAGATTTTCATGAGGTCTGATATTTGTTTGTCAGTCTTTGGAATACATAGAATTAAAGAAGAGGAGATGAAAAGAGAACTAGAAGTCCCCCTAATTTCATCCAAAAGGGGACAGTGAAGGGGGATGACTGTATAAAAATATTAGAATTAAAGAAGATTAAGAAAGAAAAAACTGCAAAGAGAACATTCAACAACAAACAAGTTTTTGGTAATCAACGATTTTTAATTTATTAATGATAGACAAAATAAAAGTACAATGATATATCATGGTTCATGTTTCACTCTGAATGCATAAATATATGCTACATAAACTTCAGATTTAATGTTGTGTATGCAAGCTGAAATTTTTGTCAAGTAAGAAGTTTTAGGTTGAAAATTGTTTGTGCAAGTTCAAGTGTCATCAAAATTGTTTAAAAATCATTTTAGGTCATCTTTCAGGTGGTTGAAACCTTTAGGACTAGTTTTCAAAATTTCTTTTCCTTATGAAACTTGTGGGGATATGCAAGGGACACCTGCATTTCCTCTTGCCATCCTCACTGCCCTTGCATGTGGATGGGAAAGGGATTTCTAAACAATACTAGATTCCACAGGGATGCATCGTCATACCTGCATACTTGTGGTAATGTGTCCACACCTGCATACCTGTGTCATTGTGTCCCCACAAGAGGGATCGAGGGATGTAGTGGGGATGCCCCCTAGATATCCCTTTAAGAGGGAACAATTAGGGCACAGGGAATATTTAGGAGAGTTCCTATTTGTTGAAGTCCCTGGTGCCATTTGAACCATGTTATGAAATGCTTTCAGCAGGTGAATAGTATTATGAAAATCAAACTGAATATCCTGCCTGGACTCAATATTGTAGTCTTGAATCCCACTAACATATTTTGGTCACTTGTATGGATAGTAATTATTTAGCATCGGGTTCTTGATGTTTCTTTTGTTAGTAATTTTCATCTATGATTTAATGATCAGGTTTTGAAGTAAAATGATAGTAGAGTCTCTAAAAAAGAAACACAGTCTCTTGGAATTTTTAATGTTTTTTAAATCATTAAAAAACATTAAAAATATGTTTGTGGGATTCAAAACTACAATATGTTTCCTTATTATGACTTTTGGATCTATATTCGGGTTCTCCAACTGAAGGCATTGAAGGTTTGCTGTTTGGTTATACCTTTTATTTAAAAAACATTGTTGATTAAATTGATTCAATATTCCTGAGTTCTTTGATTTTTGTAACATGCTAGAGTTATAATGTGCTCATTGTGTTTTTTTATTAGTTTGGAATGAATTTTGATGATGAAAGATCAAAATCCTCCATCTTGCAAGTGTTCACTTTCAACTCAGAAAAGAAATGTGGAGGCGTTGCTTTGAAGAGGGTACTAATTGGTTTCGTTTCTCTCATTGTGTTTATGTATAAATTTCTTTCTTAGTCATGAAGCCAGCTGTAGGTTTAATGTATAACTGTGTAACATCTTTTTAATTAAATATGAATACACAGTTGCAGTCCCCATTTGAAGTGCACATTCACTGGAAAGGAGCTGCAGAAATAGTATTGGATCTGTGCAGTACATGGTTGGACAGGAATGGTTCAGTGCAAGAAATGAATCCTGCTAAGGTTTTGTGTTCCTTATTTTACATTTATTTTTTGCAGTGAAATATCAAATATCATTGTGTTTGTTTAATTGTTGTCATTTTCCTTGTGCGACATGGGCATAGCTTAATCCACCCCTTTGTTGCAGAAAGATGAGTTTAAGAAAATCATTGAAGGATTAGCTGCTGCTTCGTTGCATTGCATTGCATTTGCTTATAGAAAATGCGATATCCAAAGCGTGCCTAGTGATGAAGACCAACGCCAGTCATGGCAAATTCCTGAAGACAATCTTACACTTCTAGCTATAGTTGGTGTAAAGGTAATTAAAGGCATTGATGAATCAATTTACATAAAATCCATTATCATGGAATTGGCTTAGTGTTCCCTGTCAGATTATGATTTGAGTGCACAACATTCTAAACTGAATTTCAGGAGAATATGCAGCATTTATAGTAAATTTTTGTCTAGATGCCTTAGTACATGCCAAAATTGAATTTCGAGCAATTATGTAGCAATCTGAACTTAAAAACTTATAAAGCAGGGCCATTTTCATGTTAGAGATAGTCCATGCTATTTTTTTATCATCAACTGCTTATAATTACATGTATCCTTAACTGTTGAATTGTTATACCATTGTAGGTTGGTTATTCTTGTGCTTTGCTAACGACATATTTCATTTGCAGGATCCATGTAGACCAAATGTAAAAGAATCTGTGAATTTATGTCAAAAGGCCGGTGTAAAGGTAGAAGCCAAAGATCCTTTCTATCATGCATGCTTGAGGAATCAACATTATAAGGATTATTGCTTGCTAAGAAAGAATAGAGGACTTGAATTGTGTTTGAGATTGTAATTGCGAAGCCAATAATTTGTTGATAGAATTGCCCATTACATGCCCATTAGCAAACTTTCTGTATAGATAGTTACAGGATTTGCGTTTTTCTATATCTGAATTACCAAATTGCCCAAATTTTGTTGAGCAATTGTACCTTTTTTTTTGGATAGGCAAAACAGAAATTTTTATATTATAAAAATTCATGGTAGTCTAAGGACGTGTAGTGGGGAATTGGTGAGTTTCAGGCTTCCCATTTGGGTTCAAATTTTGTGCTCTCTGGCAAAAGGGACGACGAAGCCTGCAAGTCTTGGGTGGATATTTGCATAATAGAAATCCCTCGGACTTGGCCGTTAGCAAAATAGAATGAATATAATTCCATACTTGTGGTGCAGCCAGTGTGTGACAATGTTTCAAGTATCATTTGCAGCAAACTTATTTGTTTAAAATATGTGTGCTTGTACACATGCGTAGTTAGGTCACAGGCATGGACAAAATAACAATGATGGGGTCCTCTAAGACAAGCTATTAACCCTGATGACAATCCCCAGGGCATACATGCCTTGTTGAGCATTTAAAATCCAAGACTAATAACAAGTCACTGCTGAAATGAAAATTTTCAGGCCTCACCCTATCAGGCTGCTAAGCAGTCAAGTAAAGGCCAAAGAAACAGGCCATGTTGGCAGGTTTCTGGTCACATCCCCAGCTTACTTTCATTCTAAGCAGAAATTATATAAGGCTGTGGAGCAAAACTCATGAAATTAAACAAAAGCATGAGAGTTGCAGAGAAGCAACATTCAACTAGGTATATTACTTCTTCATCCATCAATATCATCAGGTTCAGCAGCTTCTGCTGCTTCACAACTACTGATAGGTTTGATATTTAACATTCCTGAGGCCATACAGCCATATGGGACCATGTTTTTAAGCAGTATGTATTAAGCCAAACGGACTCTGGCACCAGAACCTGCTGCACAAACCCTACCCTCTCCTGGATTTGAATATTGGATCTCCTATTTGGAATATCCAAGCCTTCATGGTCAGGCCACTGAAGCTGTGCATTTTTACAGATGTCAATCAGTCTTTGCTTTAACTAACTCTCTTTGTCACCTGTGATGCCTAATCATCACCATGGTCTCATGTACATTGTATCTGATGTATTCTGTATTTATATTTGGACTCTCTTGTAGATTTCAATAGTTGTTGGATGAGTTGAGTACACCTCAATGCCAATGATACTAGTTTCTTAAAAAATGCTGAAGCATGGGGTCAAAAGTATATTTTATGTTTCATTTTATTGTGTGTGTCATGATCCCTTTATTATAAAACTATTTTTATTACTGATTTATTTAAGGCTTATGATCCCTTAAAGATGCTTGGTTTTTGTTTTTCCTTTTGCTTCTTTGCAGCTTGTAATGTAATTATTGTTTTGCTCAACGAAGATTGACTTGGAATTTTTACTGCAAATGGTTTTAAGTTTTGTGGATTGACAATTGAAACATGTCTCAAGTTATTATGCAATCGTTTGTTTCATACTGCTTAATGACTTCTAAGGCGTATGCTTGGAATTTGTACAAATACATTGATTGGTTGTTTGAAATTTTTACTCATCTTGTGCTCTCGCTAATTTTAAAGGTTCGCATGGTTACTGGTGATAACATCTACACGGCCAGAGCCATAGCTCTTGAATGTGACATACTTAACATAGCTTATGATGCGCCAGATGTTATTGAGAGGAGGGTTATTGAGGGGAGTGTTTTTCGTAATTATACAGAAGAAGAGAGGATTAATATTGTGGACAATATTAGTGTAAGTATGCGTGTAGCAGTGGTTCTTTTTCCCATCGGTAATATAAATGGTTCATCTTGTCACATTGGTTTGAAGTGATGCATTTATGTTGGCCTCTTTTATGGCAGGTAATGGGAAGATCATCCCCTACAGATAAACTATTGTTCGTACACGCCCTGAGGAAAAAAGGTCACATTGTGGCTGTCACTGGTGATGCAACAAATGATGCACCTGCACTTCATGAGGTATGGATATTTATTGGACAGTTCATCTGCTGGTATCCATAGCCCATGAGAGTGTTACAAGTGCTACAAAGTTCACTTGATGGAACCAGTTATGTGATTTCTTTTTTGTTCTGGGTGTTTACGCAGATATAGGTCTCTCAATGGGTATTCAAGGAACAGAAGTTGCGAAAGAAAGCTCAGATGTCATTATCCTAGACGATAACTTTGCATCTGTTGTAAAGGTTTGCTTAGAGACATGGATATTGTTTAATTCGTAAAGGTTTCATGGTTTATTTCAGAGGTGACAAGCTAATTCCACTTATATTTCCATGTTTTCGAGGTAGTTCGTTGGGGGCGTTCACTTTATGCAAACGTTCAGAAATTAGACAGAAAAGGAAGAAATGGTGAGTAATTTGAAAAGGTCTGAAGCTGTAAGGTTAGTTTAACTTAAGATCAGTTGTTGTCGATTTACAATACAGTCCGTTACCTTTGAAGTTGAGTTTGGAACAAGGAATAAACCCAGATAAGTCGAAGAGAAAACGATCTTCAAAAGTGCCTTGCGCATGGTTCTTCCTCTTCTTACTGAAAAAGTATTTCTCTTCTTTTGGTGGGTTGATTGTTTTATTTATTACAAAAGTTTGAGTTGTGGACGCATTTTGGAAAGTCTTAGGGAGCCGCTATACAAAGAACGTGGAGGAATCATTTTTCAAATGATCTTTGCTGTAGTAAAGAATGAAATTAATTGAGTCATGATTGCAGTGATTAAGAAGGAGGTGATAAGTGTCCTCGTAACTAATCAAGGGCAAGAATTTTAAAAAAAGGATGCAATAAATAAGATGAGCACACTTATAAACACAATAATTTTTAATGCCTTTGTGTTGTGCCAAGTAAGTTTGAGAATTCCTCTTCGTTTACATTGTCAGATTTTACTCTTCCTTCATCCATGTTTGGAGCACAATAATTTTTAATGCCTTTGTGTTGTGCCAAGTAAGTTTGAGAATTCCTCTTCGTTTACATTGTCAGATTTTACTCTTCCTTCATCCATGTTTGGAGAATTGCTTGAATTGTCTTTGTTCATAGAGTTTTTACATTTTTGTGGTTTTTTTCATTGACATTGTTTTGACTTTTCCGAAATGCTCACATGAACAGATATTCAATGAATTCAATGCAAGGAAGCCAGAACAAATTAACATCTTTCAAGGACTACATAAAAACCATTTGTTCATTGGCATCATAGGCGCTACCCTTGTCCTTCAGGTAAGGAGTTACTTGATATGGTAGTTTGAAGTTCCATTAATTGTTCTCATTTGTTTTGTTATTTGTATTGGTGAGCATTTATCCATTAGCACATGTAGGCATTTGAACACAAATCTAGTATATTCAAATCAAAATCAAGGATATTTAAATGCATGTTTAGTGAGAGTAATATTTGGTGCTCATCATTGGTGTTATGAATTATCTACTCTAACCAAAATTATATCTCGTGTGTAGGTTATGATTGTTGAGTTTCTTAATAAATTTGCGAAGACCACACGACTTAATCCAATACAATGAGTCATTTGTATTATGATTGGTTTTATAAGGTTCGGAAAATTATTCTTGTTTATTGTGGCATGATGACAATGTTTTTTCCATTTCTTCGAGGATGATCATTTGGCATTGGTTTTGATTGATTTCATATTTTTTATTGTGAATCAGTGGGCCACTTGCGGCTATAGTCAAAACCATTCTTGTGCCTGAAAGATCGTTCAATGAATATGTTTTGGGAAATAAATTCAGGCAAATGCGTCATTTAGGTAACTTATTCCTTGTTTCACAATTCAATGAAGCTAAATTTCACTATTTAGTAAGGAAGAGATCGTAGCAAAAATATTCTTTGATATATTTCATAAAATCTAAGTCCTTAAATTGCAAGATTTAAAAATAATTCTTCAATTGACCTTTTTTTTTTTTGACAGAAATAGTCCCAACAAATGATGGAGAAGCCAAAGCAGATCAAACAACTCTAGAAAATGAATTGCAAGAGCGAGAGATACAAATTGTTTATAGATAACATTGATTTGGTCAAACATCAATCAAGTTCAAAAAAATGGTCCCACAAGAGCAATAGCACAAACATCAATCAAGTTCAAAAAAATGGTCCCACAAGAGCAATAGCACATAAGGAGGTTGGTCTCGTGATATATGAGAAAGATGTGACCAAGAAAGCCAAGACAATGGATGGGTTGGGAGGTTAAAAGAAAAGAATCATTCATTGTCTTGGAAGACGAGGCTAAAAAAGCGGTTGTCAAATCTATAAGTATAATGATATGTTTGCATCAATTTCCTCCAAAATTATTGTAGTATGTTATATTTATTTGTTTTAGTTCCTAATGGTTATTTGGCCATGATAAACTTGGGCCCTCTTCACTTTGTGAAATGATTCATGTAATTAAGCAACAAACCAATAAGGTGTGAGCTTGTAATGTTCTTTGGGTGGGAGTAAAAATAACTTTACTCACAAGTCATTGTAAGTGTATTATTATTTTTTGATGTTAATGAAATAATGGTATATATGAACGCCACCCATGTGTTGATTTTGTTATATTCTCTTGTGAATTTTTCCATGGTATTTGAGCTTAAAATATTTTGGTTAGTAAATTGGTTTCATAAATGCAATTTTAGGATTTTCAAAAGAACTTCCTTCCACTAGTTTGTAAAAGGGACAACTCTTGATAATTATTTTTTTCGTTATTTTTCTAGAAGTCTTAGACATAAAATATTCAATCACAAACCTAAATAGCACTTAGACAAAAATGATTTTAAGAGTTTAAGGACCACAATATACAACCTAAAGCAGGGATTCAAGAAAATAACTTGTATATAAAATAATTATATGGATTTTTTGGAGTGTTTTTCTATAAAATGGAGAATAAAAGACTGGATTTTGAATATATAAAAACTAGCTAGTAAAGATGGAACTTTAGATAGTAATATGTTTCTCAAAGCTTATATGCATCCATGATCAATTTTGCAGAAAATTTTCCATACCCAACGTGTAAGTGGGAAAAAAAAAGATTCATAAGGAGAAAAAAGAAAATTTCAAAAAAATTAATCAGCTTAGACTTCCAATAGAATTTCTACCATTGTTATTGGGTATAGTTTAGTTCGGTTTGGAAAAGTTGAAATGATATATATGCACCTCATACAAGATATTTATTAAAAAATATAAATATATGCAAAGAAAACATAGAAAAATACGCATTCTTTTATATTTTCTAAATTCAAGTATATCTTATACTTAATACTTAATGAGCCTTAAGGTCCGAGGTGTAGACCAATTGGGGGGCGAAGGTCCAAGGTTCAAATCTCGGGCCTCGTAGGATTGAATGCTTGTCCCTTTTTTGATGCTTTCAGCGATGTAAAAGGTTTAAAATGATTGTGGCATGGTGGTTATAGGGGCGGACTACGTGAAGATCTATGTGGTGGCTTCCGGGGTAGACAACACATAATACTATGGTGGCCATAAAAGTCGGACAACTTGTTCGGATTCGTGGTGACTACCGATTCCACCATGTAAATTCAAAAAAAAAATACTTAATGAGCCTTATTTTATGTTTGAATATATAAAAAACTCTGCAATTTTAAAAAGAAAAAAGAAAAAGAAAATATGATTGAATTAAATTGAACTAGTTTGGATTCTTGGTCTAGGTTTGGATGAACCTTGTAACTATGTTGAGATTCTACCAAGCTATTCAAAAGCATTCAAACATGAAGTAAAATTATGTAAAGATGATATCTTCAACACAAAAATATATACAAGAATAACTACAACACATTCAAGTATTATGACAAATGTCACCAACTACATATTAGAAAAAATTCCACATAAGTTTGAAATTCTCCTTCTATAAGCTTAAGGATATTTATCTTAGTGCAAATATCAAAGTGAGCAACCTTTTTTAGGTTGATTTTTTTTAATCTATTGCTAAAGGTGAGATATACATGTCTAATTAACATCCACAACTATATTCTAAATAAAATTCAATAACTTAGTCTGAGGGCTAGGTGGATTGGTAAGACATTGGGCACTTACCAAGAGGAGACCTAAGTTCAAACCTCGGGGGCATGCCCAATCTGGGCAAAGGTAGTAGTTTGACCTGAGTCTGCTAAGTGTGTGCCAGCTTGATAACGACGGTACCAACCCCAAGCCACTGGGGGTCTCCCTTGTTACAATGTGTGGGTGCTGCATGGTTTTCCTGTTTAATGATGGAATCTTTTGGAAAGTTCACGAAAATCCCTTTTTTGGAGAATCTTCTAGAAAGTTCACAAAAAACCCTTTTTTTGGAGACTTTATGTTTTTTGGTATGACCTAGAAGATTCTAGAAGACTAGTAAACCCTAGAAAATTCCAAAAGTTTGTTTAGGTGAAAAAATTAGAAAACCTCCCATTTTGCGACTATAAAAGAGAGTTGCATGTATGTAACATAGAATTGAAGAGTTCCTTTGAATAAATATATGTTTCTTTGTAAATATTGAGTCATTTTATCTGTTGTTCATGTTTTTGCTTGCAGTTTTTATTTTGTGTTTGTTCTAGCATATACTTTGTTTTTCTTTTCATGGTATTAGAGCACTATAATAAAAGAGAAGTAGATGTATATGCTTTGGTAGTGAATCGTGCTCTCCCTCTCTACAACATTGGTTGTTGTATCTTTATTTTGGACCGCTCCTAAGGGTTAGCGTATTGTTTCTCAATTTAGGTGGGAGAAGAGAACGATTTATAGAAAATGAACAACAAACTGGAGATTGAGAAGTTTAATGGATCAAACTTCACATTGTGAAAGATCAAAATGGAGGACTTACTGGTGGAAAGGGACTTGTGGGTTGTAGTCACTAGAAAGCCCACTAGGATGGCACAAGAGGAGTTTAATAAGCTGGATATAAAAACAATGGCTCTTATTAGACTAAGTTTAGTAGACTTTGTGATTTTAAATGTGACAAAAGCACAATCTACTCAAGATATGTGGAAAAATTTGGAGAGCATCTATGTTTTCAAGTGGATAATGAACAAGTTGATGTTGCAGAAGAAGTTGGTAAATCTCAAGATGAAGGAGAATGGTAAGTTCTCAGACCACTTGAATGATTTTAATATGCTAATGAAGCAGCTAAACTCCATTGATGATAAA
Organism: Wollemia nobilis; assembly: GCA_028583015.1. Lineage (NCBI taxonomy): Eukaryota > Viridiplantae > Streptophyta > Pinopsida > Araucariales > Araucariaceae > Wollemia > Wollemia nobilis. Next base: position 3,455,941 of record JAQPPZ010016964.1, read on the forward strand.
TGGAGTGATGAAGATCAATGTTTGGCACTATTGATCAACATTCCAAACTCATGGTAGAATCTTATTACTGCCATAAGTGTTGCTTCTGACAAGTTGCAGATGGAGTCAGTGGTTAGCCAATTTTTGAATGAGGAGACAAGAAGGATATCTGCTAGTGAAGCATCCACTTCAAAGGTCTATTTAGCATGTGGACACACAAAGGAAAGAGGAAAAGGTAGATTCAATGAGGGAAGTAATTCTAGACATAAAGGCAGAGGCAGATCATCCAGCATAGGAAAGAAAAATTTCAACAATGTGGAATGCTACTACTATCACAAAAAGGGGCATATCAAGTTTCATTATCCCTTGTTAAAGAAGAAGAATGAAAAGGTAATATAAGAAGAGACAATTGATAAAGTTGTAGATGAAAACTCCATGTATCTTGCTTCTTCTTGTCTGTCAATTGAAGGGTGTCCTAAAGACTGAATTATAGATTCAGGAGCTTCTTTCCACATGACACCACACCATGAGTGGTTTGTCAATTATAAAGAGTTAAATGGTGTAAAATTTTATATGGGTGATAATGCCTTTTGTGATGTAGAAGGAGAAGGTACAGTTCCTATGAAGGATTTAGGTGAAAAAGTCAAGTATTTGCAAAAAGTTAGATATGTCCCTCAGTTGAGTAGAAATCTTCTTTCAGTTAGACAACTAACTAAAAAATGAGTAATAGTTACCTTCTCAAATGAAGGATGCAAGATCACTAGAAGTGCATTGGTGCTTGCAAAAGGAAAGAAGAAAGGCACTTTTTTTAAACTAGATGTCAACCCTTGTGAGAAAAGTCATTGCAATGTTTCCTCTTTAAAAAAAGCTAATGTAGCTAAGAAAAATGATGAAGAAGATGTTGGAGATTGTCTTCTTTGGCACAGAGGACTTGGCTATCTGGAAGAAACCAGCTTGAAGTAGTTGATCAACAAAGGCATGGTGCATGGCCTTAAGGATATCAACTCCAACACTCTCAACTTTTGTGAATCATGTGTGATGGGTAAACAAAAAAGGGTAAGCTTCTCTTATCAACCACATAGAGCTAAATCTGCTTTGGATCTTGTCCATTCAGACATTTGTAGTCCTATGGATACTCCATCTATTGGTGGTGCACTGTATTTTGCCACTTTTATTGATGATCATAGCTAAAAAGTATGGACTATATTTTTGAATAAAAAGAGTGACATACTTGATCATTTTTAAAGGTTTTTTGCTAATGTAGAAAGGCAGACATGCATGCAACTTAAGATATTGCGTAGTGACAATGGAGGAGAATATTGTTCTATTAAATTTGAAGATTTTTGTAGGCAAAAAGGCATCTATAGACAAAAGACTACACCTTATTCTCCTCAACAAAATAGAGTAGCAAAGAGAATGAATAGAACATTGTTGGAGAGATGAGGAGTATGTTGTTAGATGCAAATCTCAGTAAAGGGTTTTGGGCTAAAGAAATTTCATCTACCAACTATTTGGTTCATTTGTCACCATGCACTACTTTGAATGACAAGACATCAAAAGAGGCTTAGAGTGGGAGAAAACCATCTCTCTCACTTAAGGGTTTTTGGTTGTGAAGCCTTTATGCATATTCCTACTAAAAAGAGAAAAAAGTTGGATGAAAAATCTAAGAAATGCATTCTTGTTGGTTATGGAGAAGTTGTTGGAACAAAAGGATATAAATTATGGATTTTGGATGAACATAGAAGTGTTTTCAGTAGAGATGTGATTTTCAAAGAAATTAAGATAGTTGGAGATATTCAACAACATGAATTACAACAATAGTTGAAAGATAAGGTTAGTGTGCATGAATGCACTATGTTAGGTCAACCTTCAAGTGAAGCACATGCTCAGCCCTATCAACCTCAAGAAACAATATTTTTTGACATTTTAGATAGAGTTTTCAGCCTACAAAGATCTAGTGAAGATTTACCTTATTATGTACATGAAGAGATGCATCAAAAGGATCAGCAAATTTTGCATATTGATTCTCCACCTTGCATAGAAGAGGTCCAAGAATCAGTGGAGCAATCTAGAAGAACTAGAAGGGAGAGACATCTTCCCAATAGGTTTCAAGATTATTTTTGTGGATTTACAATTGTTGGTGATGATCCTCTCACATTTGAAGATGCCATGAACAGTCTAGAGAAAGAGCATTGGAAGAAGGCCATGCAAGAAGAAATGAATTCAATGAAGAAGAACCATGCATGGGATTTAGTTCAACAAGTTGTTGGGAGAAAGGTAGTAGGAAACAAATGGGTGTTCAAAAAGAAGTTAAGGCCTGATGGGTCTATGGAAATATACAAGGCCAGATTGGTTGCAAAAGGGTTCTCTTATATCTCACCTATCGATTTTTATCAAACATATGCTCCCACTGTGAAGTTATCTTCTATTAGACTTTTGCTTACATATGTTGCTGCTTTTGATTTAGAAGTTGAAAAAATGGATGTAAAAACCACATTCTTGCATAGATATTTGAAGGGGGAAATATACATACAACAACTTGAAGGTTTTGAAGTAGGAGGTGCAGGTGTTGTTTGTAGGTTAAAGAAATCCCTCTATGGATTGAAGCAGTCTCCTAGAGAATGGTACCAAAAATTTGACAGTTATGTGTTGTAGATTAGATTTTTTTGTAACCCTATAGATCCATGTGTGTATTATAAAACAAAAAGTAAAAGTTTTGTAATTTTGGTTTTGTATATCCTCTTGATTGGAAATAATAAGCAATTGATTTCAAAAACTAAGGAGTTATTATCAAAGAACTTTGATATGGAGGACTTGGGTCAGGCACGACATTGCTTGGGCATTGATATTGTCAAAGATGGCAAGAGTGAACCATTATGGCTTTTCCAAAAGGATTAAATTAACCAGATTTCGAAAGAATTTGGAATGCAAGATAGCAAACCTGTCAAAACTCCTTTGCAGCTTGGAGTTAAATTATCTTCAAAAATATATCCAACTACAATTGAATAAAAGGAGAGGATGAAGAAATTTCCATGTGCAGAGGTTGTGGGCTCATTGATGTATGAAATTGTATCTACCAGGCTTAATATTGCTCATGTTATTGATATGGTCAACAGATATATGTCCAATCCTATAAAAGAACATTGGACTACTGTAAAAAAATCAGATATTTACAAGGTACTAAAGATCATGTTTTGTGCTATCAGCCCAAGAAAAATGAAGAGCTTTGTTTGTAAGGACATGTAGACACAAATGGGGTAGGTGACTTGGACAATTGTAAGTCAAAAGGAGGACATGTCTTCACTTTGTATGGTGGTGCAATGAGTTGGAGGAGTAAAAAGCAAACTGTTATAGCTTTGTCAAGTGTTGAAGCATAATATATTGTTGATACTAATGCTGCAAAAGAAGTTGTTTGGTTGATGAGGTTGTGCAAAGGTTTGCATTTAAACTAAGAATTTGTTGGAATAAAATGTGATAGCCAAAGTGCAATAACTCTTGCATATTCTTCATCATTCCATGAAAGGACAAAATGCATTGCAATGAAATATCATTTTGTGCATGATATGGTGGAGAGTGGAATGATCAACCTGATCAAATGCAAAACCCAAGAGAATGCATCAGATGCACTTACTAAGGTTGTCACAACTCAAAAGCACCAATTTTGCAGCAATGAGATTGGGATAAAATATTGCAAAAAAATCTTGCATCAAGTGGGAGTTTGTTACAATGTGCAGGTGTTGCATGAATTTTCTTGTTTAATGATGAAATCTTCTAAAAAGTTCACGAAAACCCCTTTTTTGGAGAATCTTTTGAAAAGTTAATGAAAACCCCTTTTTTGGAGAATCTTATGAAAAGTTCATGAAAACCCATTTTTTGGAGACTTTATGTTTTTTGGTATGACCTGGAAGACTCTAGAAGACTAGTAAACCCTATAAAATTCTAGAAGGTTGTTTGGGTAGACTAGTAAACCCTATAAAATTCTAGAAGGTTGTTTGGGTGGGAAAATTAGAAAACCCTCCCATTTTGTGATTATAAAATAGAGTTGCATGTATGTAACATAGAATTGAAGAGTTTCTCTAAATAAACATATGTTTCTTTGTAAATATTGAGTCATATGTTCGTGTTTTTGCTTGTAGTTTTATTTTTGTGTTTGTTTTAGCATATGCTCAATTTTTCTTTTCATTCCTCACCCCAGGTCATGTTTACCAAGGTGAAATAGGGGTTATAATGGTAACACCATGATTTGATGCTACAATCGGAGGCAATGTGACTTGACTCTATGACCAGTTGTTAAAAAGGAAAGGTAGTTAGCAATTCCTCTATGTATATAAAAAAAGTCAATAACTTACCAAACAAAATGTGAATTATACCGAGGTTCTTTTTAAAATAAGGAGTCCCTTCCTTTGTTAATGTAATTTTAATCGCAATTTGAGTACTAATGGACCTTGTGTCCTTTGTCCTTTCTTTTTTGTTGTTGATATATTAATTGTTTTATAGTTATCCAAGACCTTTTTAATCCCAAATTAATGTTTTACAGATGTGTTTCCATACCATTTTTTTTTTTAATGAAAAAGCCAAAATTGTATTAATAAAGCTTAATCATACAAAACAGTGTGGGTGGGATTAACACACCCCAATCAACCAAGAGAAACTATTACAATTAGGAAGAAAAGTCACACTAACTGCAACAAACATAGCACCTAACATATCTCTGTACATAATATCAGGAATCAGCTATCAGAAAACATAAGAGCACCAATCATGTAAAAAGAACTGAGACCAGTGACGAGGAGTTGCAGATCCATGATCCCGGGGCGTTCTGCCAGTGGTTCATAAGTTGTCGAAGGTACTGAAACTCCATGTTAACTTTCTTAATTTGGGCAAAAATCTGCAACCAGCAATCATAGAAAACCTCATATTTATCAGACAGTGAAAAATACAAAGAAAATTCTTGCTGGGAAAACATAACTTTGTTGCGGGTTTTCCATATGTGGAAAAGAATAGCAATTTTGAATATATGCCAAACCACTGAAAGATTTGCATATATGCCATACCATTTTTAATAAGATCAAATCACTTGGAACAAAAATTAGGATTGCATTTGATTCTCCCGTTGGCGTGTCAACACAAACCTTGTTCTCACATTAAGCGTGTAATAAACATGTATTGGACTACGTAATTTGACCATCCAAAAGTTAGAAATATACCATACTACAAATTTAATTTTTAACTTTTAGATAATTCCTTGGACTTCACTTGCAATGGGCCCTAGAAATTTGAATGTCTATCAACTTTCTTTTTTGTTATCGGTGGACGATCCTCCTCACTATCTGTCTTGTCTAAATTAAGATGAAAATCATCAATGATGTTAACCCCTGGAGAACTCCAACTCATTCTTGATGTCAGATTTCTACCTGCCTCATAAGGTAGACAAATTGAAAAGCACATTTAATTGTTTGTCAGTCTAACCCTCTAAAAAGTATTTTGGATTAGTTCATCTTGTGTCTGTATAATATACTTATCCGCGACGGATTATTATAACAGCCACCCAAATTAAGGACATGAGAGTTACGGACGAAACCTCATTAATTGAGGTCATACCATTCACTACAACAAACTTTGGTGTATGCGATGACTTCCACCTAGTTAGGTCATGAAATCCCCAATTACATTACCATAGGGATAGGGAGCAGTTTTTAATACGTATATAAACGAACCCGGATCCACAGCAAGCTTTTCAGCGCCACCCTTTTAAAGCATATGCAATTCAGAATGCTTAAATGAATGGGTTCCTGCCTTCAGATCTCTAAGCTATGTTTTCCAGCGGTTGGGTCGACTCCGGCTTCAAACCTTCATATATGTATATGTTGTTTGTTGTCTACACATGAAACATTATTATGCTTACCTGGCAATAGCATTGCAGGGTTGTCTACACATATAACATTACATAGAGTCAAATGATTACAACAACGACTCTTGTACCAATGTACTCTTCATGCTCTATAGTAATCTCTAGTATCAACATTTACTCATGCCTCTTAGTACTCTCTTCAATGATAATCACCATAATTCAGCCAACAATGCCTACAACTACTTATCACACATACCGATCAACTCCACAACCATTACATGACACAACCATACCCTCCTAGTGGATGAGACAAGGGACTTATTTATACAACCAAGAGGTAGTTGCATCCTCCAACTGTTCAAGACTTCATCATTTTCCTAAATTACATTCCATATGCATTTAACTCACATTTACGTTCCATTTCCTACCTTACCTTATGACTTTTCTGTCATACTGACATTACATATTATCACATACGTTATTACATCATGACTTTATTAATTATATGCACGTACATTTCATCAAACACTTTGCGTGCCGACTACAAAATAACATAAAAGCTTATTCACTAAACACAATATCATGAAGTTGTATGCTACACTTTGGTGTTTTTCACTTTCCATATGTTTCTCAAATCTGCCTCAAATCTTGTGTCTCCCATACAAAAACAAGTGCATGCAACGCTATTTGAAAGTGCCTTATCTACACTAGTAGCAAGCATCTTAGCTTGTATTTTAGCCAAATTATGGAATCAATGCACTTCACTTTCTAACATAATTCACCTTCCCCTTCAAGTGAACATACCTTGCTTCTTCATGGTAACTATGTAGTATTCCTTGGCCAATGTGATACCAATAGGGGCGCTTCTTCAATACCCATGTAGTGTAAAGTTTAGTTGCTCCAGTCTTCCTTCATTGCTTCATTTGGTAGCATTATTGTCCTTTGTCCACATGTGAACAACACTTGACTTGCATAAATTGTGTCGTAATGCCCTTGATGTGAAATTCAACAATCCTCCCTAATGGAGTGTGTTATTGGCTGAATTCCTTCTCGATTGTAGCTTCTCTTTGTTGGTTGAACTTGGAACCCCTTATGATGGTACACATGGCTGAAAGCTTACAAATAATCACTTTCCATTGCTTTGTTTAGTTATTCCTTGATGATATTATTCCTTTCTAAATGATGATGCTAATAACTGCATTTTTCCTTCTTGAAAACACCTCTTCAACACCTTCCCTCTTCAACACCTTCCCTCACCTCATATGTGGCTGCTTATACTACATGAAAATGTTTTTGTCTGTCATGTTTGTGGTTTTATTTCCTCTTCCTTCCTGCAGTTAACTAATGGGTAGTCTTTCTATTAATGCAAAGTTGGTAAACATCCCCACAAAAAAGCATTACATGACCTCTTCTTCTGAAAGAAGAAGAAGTTTAAATTGGTTTTTTTTTTTAATGTTCTTGGATAAACGTAATGTTCTTTCCCTTGTAGCTCTTCACATTTGTCTTGAAGTTGAATCAATAATTTCTACTAAATGCCAATTCTTGTTGCAATTTCCAAGTCTTTTATTCATTTTCCTTTGAATTGTGTTATTCTATCACAAGCAAGGCTACTTCTGGGTCTCAATCTCTATGTCTACAAATTTCTTCCCTACTGTTGCAAGGAAAGATTCATGATCTTGAAGATTCAATTACACCTCTTTGTTTTGTTCTTTAGACTAACAATTTCTTGTCTTGCAACTTTCGTGGAACTCCTAGAAGCATTCCTCGACCTTCCTCAGTTCATGGATGATCATAAAGTAAGCTTTGCTATTTCCAATAGTTGTGTTGACTTGGTTGGTTAACCTTTGGGCTTCTACAGACCTTGCAAGGATCCATTATGATCAAATTAAGACTTACAGCTCTTTGTTTACTAAAAGGTTTTGAAAGACAAGCTTACATTTATATATATATTTTCGTAAAGCCATATATAATGAAATCCCAGTAATAGTCAATTTGCCAAGAACGTTTGCCATAAGCGAAGTAGTTAAGGCAATTTTTGAGACCTAAATAACTATCATATGTAATGAAGATTGAAATTAAAAATTAAAAAACATCTCCAAACCAGAAGAATTGAAATGCTTCATTTCTTCTCTATTCTCTTTACTACTGTTCAGCACTAGGTAAGCTTCCATTCTTACTGGTGTTAATAACCAGAGAATAAGAGTTGCTGCAGTTATTGGTTTAACTTGCCACAAAATATGGCAGATTCATATTGTATCATTCCTTGTTCTTTTGCCAGTTAAGTATTGGGCAAAGGCCTGTGGTCTGAAATGAGATGACAGACAGTCTCAAAGCAACTAGGTATCATAACACATTGCAGCATAGAAATACGCTTGAAACTGAAATAAAGTTGAAGGTATTCAAAGATCAGCTGTAGCGTTGCATGGAATTCCTTTCTATCACAATAGCCTTTTGTCTTAGACTGACTAAGCAGTATCAAGGGATTAAGTTTTGTATTATTTCTAACTTACATTTATACCAGCACCTTAATGAATATAAGAAATGACATACACTTGTCCATGTCTTTCTCATTCCTTTAGCGTTTCTAACAAATGCTTCATATTGTGCATATGCAGAAAGCAACATTAGCTCTAAATGCGACTCGCCGCTTCAGGTATACATCGAATCTTAGAGAAGAAGCAAAAAAGGAAGAGCTAAAAAGCAAAATCAGAGCCCATGCTCAAGTTGTAAGGGTAAGTTGCATGCTGTTATCAGTATTATAAGGCTCATTCCTACAAAGGCTACAAGTTTCTAAGCATATATCATTCTTAACTTTTCCATCTCCATTCTTCCAGGCAGCCCATCGCTTCAAGCAAATGAGGAACAATAGTGCCGAGGGTATGGAGGTTTTCCTCTTTTTGTTTGACCTGGGTTCAACCCTTAATTTATAGGTCACAATAAAGTTTCAATATCTTGTACAAGTTAGCGAGAGAAAATGTGTAAGCAGTTACAAGATGCTTCGGATAATTGTTGATTATTTTAACTTACTTGCGCATGTTTCAAGAGAATTCCTTATCTCTGTTGAAATTTTTTCCGAATTAGAAAATAGATGACAGACAGTCTCAAAGCAACTAGGTATCATAACACATTGCAGCATAGAAATACACTTGAAACTGAAATAAAGTTGAAGGTATTCAAAGATCAGCTGTAGCGTTGCATGGAATTCCTTTCTATCACAATAGCCTTTTGTCTTAGACTGACTAAGCAGTATCAAGGGATTAAGTTTTGTATTATTTCTAACTTACATTTATACCAGCACCTTAATGAATATAAGAAATGACATACACTTGTCCATGTCTTTCTCATTCCTTTAGCGTTTCTAACAAATGCTTCATATTGTGCATATGCAGAAAGCAACATTAGCTCTAAATGCGACTCGCCGCTTCAGGTATACATCGAATCTTAGAGAAGAAGCAAAAAAGGAAGAGCTAAAAAGCAAAATCAGAGCCCATGCTCAAGTTGTAAGGGTAAGTTGCATGCTGTTATCAGTATTATAAGGCTCATTCCTACAAAGGCTACAAGTTTCTAAGCATACATCATTCTTAACTTTTCCATCTCCATTCTTCCAGGCAGCCCATCGCTTCAAGCAAATGAGGAACAATAGTGCCGAGGGTATGGAAGTTTTCCTCTTTTTGTTTGACCTGGGTTCAACCCTTAATTTATAGGTCACAATAAAGTTTCAATATCTTGTACAAGTTAGCGAGAGAAAATGTGTAAGCAGTTACAAGATGCTTCGGATAATTGTTGATTATTTTAACTTACTTGCGCATGTTTCAAGAGAATTCCTTATCTCTGTTGAAATTTTTTCCGAATTAGAAAATAGAGAATGTGTGTTGTCAAAAGAAGAAATCATAGCTCATTCTAAGAGTGTGTATTAATATAAATTCAGTGTGTTTTTTTTGTTTTTATTGTGCAATAGTTTTTTAAAAATCTTAATGTTACAAAGAATTTCCAGGGGAGCGTTTGAGACATGAAGGGACTTAGGGCTATTTTATCTTGACTGTTCATAGTTAGTTTAGATTATGCCATCATGGACACTTTAATTAATTTAATTTATATTGAATTTTAGCGAATTGATGGCATTCGGTGGTTGTTTCATTACTTTTCTCATGTGATAGGGTAATATTGAGTTTAACTCTAATCTGTGTACAAAAGCAAAGGCAACTCTTTGGCATGTTTTCTACCAAGTGCCAAATCTACGTAATACTCTTTCTGTTGTCAAGTTCTTGAGTCTCAGTCGCATGAATGTGCTTCAAAGATATTGCAATTAACCTTTGTAACATGTATTCGATGATTTGCAATTCTGTTACAACGATATTTTTCTATACATTTTTAATGTACATTTTGATGTTTATTGAGTGGTTTGTTATGTAGATTTTAAATCTGATAAGTATATCCTGAGTACAAGTCCAAGTCATATTCTTCAGCTTAGTTAAGTCCTTGCTGAATACAAATCATGTCACATTGCGCGTAATATGAGGCTACAGGATAAAGTTCCAATGAAGAATGAATATATTGGAACAATATTTTTTATTTTCTACACACCTTGATTTTAATCTAAAAAGAACATGATATTATTATTGCGTATAATCTATTGACCAATTCCATGGTAAAATACATTACTGTTTTTCTATTGGCAGATGTTCCTCCAGAAGGCTTTGGAATTGGGATAGAAAGGCTTGCTCACTTGGTTAGAGAAAAGGACTATGATGGTCTACAGCAGATGGGAGGGGCAATTAAGAAATTGATTTTGATCTTGAGCTTGTTTTTCAACATGATATTGTGGGTCATAATTTAAAAAGAAAAAGAAAACAAAAAAAGAAAGTGCTTGTTAAGGTAGTTATTGTAGTAATAGTCTGCAGTGCTAACAGGTAAATGAGGTAGCCAAGCAGTTAGACACTGATCTTGACAAGGGTATCAAGGAAGGACCTCAAGAAATACAACACCGTAAAAACACATACGGAGAGAACAACTATCCACGAAAGGCTGCACGCAGTTTCTTTGTAATCTTTACACTAAATACCTTTGTCGTCAATTACCTTTTATGGAATTGAAATTACAGTTATTAATTTGTTAACTATTTGAAAAGGATTGAAAATCCAACTAAGTGTTCTATTATTTACAAATCATTATATAGGCACTAATGGCCCAAAATACATAACCAACCCATGAAATCATGGATTTGATTCAATACGCTTCAACCAAAAGCTACAAAGGTGCAAAGGAGAATGCACGTAAACTTCTAAGTTAAGATTGCTAACTAGAAGATCCATTTTAGCTAACTTGAAGCACACACTTCCTACTTTGAGTTCACACTTGCTAACTAACACTCTAAAAGACAACTAGAAGACAACTAGTGCCCACAAGTGCATGTGAGAAAGAGACTCACTTACAATATGAATTTGCTAGAAATAAACTAAGCAAACCTAAGCTAGGAACTACTAGAGGGGTCATATGAAAGATCTAACATCAATCCTCATCATGCCTCCCCACAATAGAAGCATTGGACTCCAATGCTTTCAAAAGAATAGGAAAGTCACGGGACATCTGATGAAAAGAAATCCAACGAGCCTGATGCGGCAGCTGTCCTCGCCGAGCCACAAGATATGAGGTGGTAGACCCCTGGCGAGTCTGTCGAGTCTTCGTGTCATAGATCTGATCTGCATCCAATGGTAACTGTGCTTCAGGAACCACGTCCACAGGATGACTGATAGCTGGTGCAGTCTCCAATGTAGAGTCAAAGTACAACTTCAAGAGATCCACATTGACGACGTCATGAATTCCCAAGTGTGCGGGAAGATCAAGGCGAAAAGCATTCTCGGACACCTGCTGAAGAATAGTATAAGGCCCATAGCGAATTGGTTTGATTTTGCTATGAGTCTTATCGATGAAACGCCGCTTGTCAAGATGCAACCAAACTTTATCACCAACCTAAAAAGGATGAGGAATTCGATGTCGATCCATGGCCTTTTTCTACTGTTTTCGTGTCTTTTGCAAAATCTCAACCACCTTTGATTGAAGATTGTGCAAGTGTTGAACAAATGAGTGTGCCTTGTCTTGCTCCTTCTGAAGATGTGAAGTGACAGGAGAAGGCAAAGACAAAGGTAACTCATAAGGTGCCAAGGGCTGAAATCCCATACAAACTTCAAAGGGTGAATGACCTGTAGAAGAGTGTAGGGCCCTATTATAGGCATGTTCAATATGCGTGAGACTCAAGTCCCACTTTGTCGGTGAAGCGTGATGATAGATTCGCAAACTTTGCACAAGTGTACGGTTTACCACTTCAGTCTGCCCATCGGATTGCGGATGATATGTGGTGGAAAAGTTAAGGGAAACTCCCAAAATATTCCACAAAGAATGCCAAAAGTGACCCACAAAGAGTGAATCACGATCCGAGATAATGCCGATAGGTAGACCAAAGGAACGCCAAATGCTGTCAAAGAAAAATTGGGCTAAGTCTCGATGCGGAACTTGTCTTGCGGCATGGAATAAACTTAGCCATTTTGCTGAATCTGTCAACCACCACGAACACACAATCATGTTGGCGCACTGTCATAGGAAAACCACTAACCAAGTCCATGGAAATGCTTTCCCAAGGACGGGAAGGAATGGGCAAAGGCATGCCTAAGCCAAACTTTCTATTAGCTGGTTTTGAGCGACAACAAACTGCACACTGCTTGAGAAATCTCAACACATCCCTCTGCATTTTTGGCCAATAGAAAAATCGTTGCAAATGATGAAGTGTTTTATGCTTCCCAAAGTGACCACCATAAAGTGTAGAATGAGCTTCCTTAAGAAGTGACACTCTAGGCTCACAAGGAACACAAACCTTGTCCAATTTGTAAAGAAGTCCTTCTTTGATGTAGAAATCTTGGAAAGGACGCAAATTGGAAGAAGAAGGCTTACTCACTTGCTCAAATATTTTTCCAAAATCAGGATCCTGAGAATACCGATTAGGCCAAGTCTGAAATCCCAAGTGTGAAGTGGACATGACTCGTTAAGGCAAGAGCGGCCGGAGGCCTACTCAAACAATCAAGCAACCGTATTACTCTTCCCCTTTTTGTACTTGATCACCAAGTGAAATTGTTGGAGGTAAGAGGCCCACTTCATATGTCTTGATTCTTCAATTTTACTTTGAGATTGTAAAAACTTGAGAGGCATATGATCGGTGTGTACTACTGTATCTTTTCCCAAAAGATAGTGTCTCCAGTACTTAATGGCTTGAACTAAAGCATACAACTCCTTGTCATATGTAGAATAGTTCAACTTAGCAGCAGAAAAGGTTTCTGAATGATAAGCAACTGGATGACCATTCTGTTTGAGCACAACTCCTAAGGCAACTTTAGAGGCATCTGTTTCAATCTCAAAAGGTTGAGAAAGGTCAGGTAAAGTTAACACAGGCGCTGTACACAATTTCTTTTTGAGTTTCTCAAAGGCAACTTCTTGGCTTTTCTCCCAATGAAATGGAGTTTTGGACTTAGTGAGATAATGCAATGGAGCTGCAAGGGTGGAATATTGAGGAATGAACTTGCGATAAAAGTTCGCAAGTCCTAGGAAACTCCTTAACTCAATGAGAGTTGTAGGAGGGGACCACTTAAGCAAAACATCAACTTTAAGGGGATCTACCTGAATTCCACTCTCACTAATCACATAGCCAAGGTAAGAAACTGAAGTATTGCCAAAAGAACACTTGGAAGAGTTGGCATATAATTGATTCTTCGCAAGAAGATCAAGGGTTTGCCGGATATGCCTAAGGTGTTCCTCCCAAGTTTTTGAGAAAATCAATATATCATCAAGATATATAATGACAAATTTGTCAAGGACTTCACGAAATACATCATTCATCAACCTCATGAAGGTTGCAGGAGCATTAGTAAGACCGAAGGGCATGACCAACCATTCAAAGAGGCCCATCTTCGTCTTGAAAGCTGTCTTCCATGTATCCTCAGCTTGGATACGCACTTGATGATATCCACTTTTGAGATCTATTTTTGAAAAGAACTTAGCTCCTTGAAGCTGATCTAATAAATCATCAATGCGGGGTAAGGGATATCTATTCTTCACAGAAATTCTGTTCAATGCACGAAAATCAATGCATAATCTCCAAGTGCCATCTTTCTTAAGAACTAACAAAATAGGTGATGCACAAGCGGAAGTACTTTCCTTAATGAAACCCTTAGACAACAAATATTCTATTTGCTTTTTTATTTCTTCATTTTGCAAAATAGATTGTCTATACATGGGAGCATTAGGAAGAGAAGAACCTCGGAATTATTTCAATGCCGTGATTAATTGTGCGAATTGGAGGAAGATACTTTGGATCTCGAAATATGTGTGAATAACTTTGCAATATTTTATCCATTGAAGAGTGTTGCTTTGTAATGGATGTAGATGTAGAAGTGTTTTGAGAGCGAATGAAAATTAGAGCAACATCACCACCTTTCTTAATTACTCTTTTCGTTTGCTTGGAACTTAGAATGATATTAGGAGTGTTGGTGCTTTTAATGAGAAAGACCTTACCATATTTTTGAAGTGTGTAGGTTCTTTTAAAAGCATCATAAACAGCTCTCCTATCATACTGAAAAGGTTGTCCAAGCAAAATCCCACAACAATCCATAGGAGTCACATCACAAGTGACTTGATCTATGAACTGTGGGCCAAGTGCAAATTTTAAAGTGCAAGTGTGAGTGATTTCTCAGCCTCTTCCACTATCCTTCCAACCCAAAGAATAAGGTTGAGGATGAGGCTCCATAGGTAACTTCAAACGCTCGACAATGGACCTCGCAATTAGATTTTTCTGCGAGCCATTGTCCACTATACAATCAGTTGCAAAGTTGTGAAGTAAGTGGGCTCGAGTGATGAACAAAGCATCACGAGCCCCATCTGAAGAACTTACATTTACTAAGGTAACTTCATTAAGCTTACCTCGTAATTCCGTATATACTCTACTCTCTCCTACGCACTCAAGGGGACCCTTGGAAGCATCCTCCTCTTGAGTAGTAATCACTAAACTCTTCTTTTTGAGCTTAAAGCAATCAGCTTTCTCATGCCCTTTCTTCTTACAATAATTGCAGAATTTCTTAGAAGAAGAAGATGAAGATTTAGAAGAAGAAGAAGGAGTAGAAGTGGAAGGGGAAGGAGAAGAAGGAGATGGAGAAGACACATTCTTCTTTTGAGCAAAATTCTTCTTTTGTGAGAAAGAATTATTCCCTTTTGATGAGTTTCCAACCACTTGAGTAACAGATGTGCGGAATGCCTGCGATTGCGCCTTGAACTTGTCCTCCGCAAGCTACGCCTGGTTGAAAACTTGATCCAATGTTTCCATAGAAACAAACATTAGTTCCCTGTACAAATGCTCCAACAAGCCACTTTGAAACTTGAGAATCAAACCCGAAACATCATCCTCCACATTCACAAGTATTCTGAACTCGTTAAATTGGAAAATATATTCTTGTACAGACATATTAGTACCTTGACGAAAACGAAACCATTTAATAACCAATTCCCTAGAATAATTTGAAGGATAGAAATTGGTCTTAAGACATTGTACAAGCTCCTCCCAAGTAGAGAGTTCTTGCCCTCGTTTTCGTTCCACAAGTACTTTGGCTAAGCCGGAAAGTTTAAGCTTAGCATAAGGCACTACATCATCTTCTGAAAGTTGAGAAAAAGCAAACCAAGAACTCATGTCAAGAATCCAACTATTCAAGACATCAGGGTTCCTGGATCCATCATACAATGGAACTTCACAACGAACTCTCAAACGTGAATCATGAGCAGAAGTGGAGGTATTATGCAAAGAAATGTCATTTACCTTCATGGCAAGGTTGCCAAGGACTTCCGCCATTGTAGTGTCATTAGCCTTATCTGCCAAAGTGTTTACAACATGGGCCAATTCTGCCACTTGGGCAGCCAAGTCAGAAGCCATGTGTTCCCGGGTATAAGCCAGAAGTAAAGTTTAAGAAAGCACTAAATCAAGGAAGTACAATGCAAATTTCCTTGTTACAATGGAGTGCTGCTTAAAATTGAAAATTTACTCCTAAGGCATAAATTTTGAAATTCTTAAACTAATATAAAGTGCAAAAATTAAAATTTATTAATTTAAAAATAACTTAAAAAAATTAAATTGCAATTAATCAAAAGATTAAAGAATTTAATTAAGTCATTAAAAATTAAATTAATAAAATAAAATTTTAACATGCAACTTTAAAATAGTAAAAATTTAAAATTTTTACAATAAAGTTACCCTTTCTCTGCTGTTAAACTGGACAAAACTGCATTATGCATGAAAATTTGACATGCAACTAAACCTCCCACTGCACACTTCCCGAGGTCCAGGTACAGAGGTGCAGTCCCGAAGTTCAAAATTTCAACAGTGCGGCAGAAAAAAAAAACAATCTTGGTGCGGGTTCCCAAGCCACGCACCCGTGCGGCTGCTCTAGGCGCCACCGTCGGCACTGCCGAAGGACAGCGTAGCCAGGCCTCCTGCCTGGCTACGGTGCTGTCTCTTCTGACAGCCCGGTCAGACCGCTCGACTCCGACAACGACAGACGCATGCTGCTCAAGCGGCAGGTCGTCTCGTCGCGCAAGAACAAGATCAGCGGAGGCCGACGCGTCGTCGGATGGACAGCGCGCGCTGTCACGCCTGACAGAAATGTCAGGCGTCACCGACGCTATCACTGACGCGACCGCGGGTCGTGGCCGCAGATGCTATCGCGAGACAGACTCGACCGCAAGCGTCATCGCCGGACAACCTCGACCGCAGTGTCGTCTCTCGGATAGCCTCGCCCAACCTGACGTTGTCATGCCGGACAACGCTCGAACGATAGCTCGAAGGTCGTCTTGTCGCCGGTCCTCGGCTACCCCCTGCCGCAAATGCGCGCGCCGGGGTGCCGCAACCTGGCTGGCCGACCGCCTGCCGAACACAGCCGAAGGCTGCCGAGGCTGCCGAGTGCAGCCGAGGTGGGCCGAGTGCTGCAAAATTAAAAAAAAAAAAATAACAATGCCTTTTTTTTTTTTTTTTACAATTTTGCAGCAGATCTACAATATATATTATTAAAATAATATATTGACCAAATTTGAAAGCTTTCTAACACAAAATTAAAAAAATTTAAAAATTAACCATGGGGGTTAATCTAAAATTTAAAAAGCTTGAAATTATGAAAATGTGAGCAACCAGCTCCCACCAGTAGCTCTCCTTTCAAGATCCGGTCGACACACGACCAGCGTTTGAAAGGCACCCAGCTCTAAGTCGACACACGACCTAGCTTTGGAGTCCTCCTGAAGCTCTTCAATACTCAAAAATGGGGGGGCAGCAGGGTCAAAAGGCTCCCTAATCCTAATTGGACCGTAGCTACGATCCAATCCCTTCCAAGGATCGGTATACGAAGAACTCTGGGGCAAACTTTTCCTATACTTCTTAAGCATAAGCAAAAAGTTGGATCGAGGGGTTTGTCGACGAAGGAACTTCCTTCTCCGAATGGTTTTCAAGCTCCCTTTGGGCTTAAACCGAGTCCTCAATGAGAATACGTTTCTCATAATATTTCTATCTCCTATCCTCTCACCTCACAAGCCCTAGTGCAAACATGAACTAGGCTCTGATACCAATGAAAAGGATTGAAAATCCAACTAAGTGTTCTATTATTTACAAATCATTATATAGGCACTAATGGCCCAAAATACATAACCAACCCATGAAATCATGGATTTGATTCAATACGCTTCAACCAAAAGCTACAAAGGTGCAAAGGAGAATGCACGTAAACTTCTAAGTTAAGATTGCTAACTAGAAGATCCATTTTAGCTAACTTGAAGCACACACTTCCTACTTTGAGTTCACACTTGCTAACTAACACTCTAAAAGACAACTAGAAGACAACTAGTGCCCACAAGTGCATGTGAGAAAGAGACTCACTTACAATATGAATTTGCTAGAAATAAACTAAGCAAACCTAAGCTAGGAACTACTAGAGGGGTCATATGAAAGATCTAACATCAATCCTCATCACTATTGCTGTTTAGGTTTTTGCTTGGGAAGCTTGTCAGGACACACCACTATTAATTTTAATGATTTCTGCAGCATTGTCACTTGCTTTGCAAATCAAAACTGAAGTAAGCTATACCATATTTTTATGTCTTTTGGCCTAAATGGCCTCTGCCTCGGGCTTATCTGTTGCTACTTGGATGTGATGTGAACTTTTTGAAATCTTATTCTTTTTAAAACTGAATTTCTTTGATGAATTCTTATAGAATTTTTTTCTGATCCAACTAAAGTATGTTGCTTCAGTTGTTCTGAAAGATGTATATTGATTATTGTTCCTTTTCAATGTGAAATCCGCAGGGCATCAAGGAAGGCTGATATGATAGTGGAAGTATAGCATTTGCAGTGATCCTTGTAATTCTTGTTACAGGTAGGATTCTGTATTGTATAATTTTACTTTAATATTTTTCACTAGATAGAATGTGACAGTTCTTTGAAGAGGAGCATACTTATGTTTGTATTGTCCTTTTCACACTTAAAAGGT
This sequence comes from Wollemia nobilis, assembly GCA_028583015.1. NCBI lineage: Eukaryota > Viridiplantae > Streptophyta > Pinopsida > Araucariales > Araucariaceae > Wollemia > Wollemia nobilis. The sequence goes on from JAQPPZ010016964.1 coordinate 3,474,331, forward strand.
AAAATTTCTTGAATTTGGATTTAAGACATTTCTGAAGACTTTCGGTTTTATATAGGGCACAAACAATTCTAGTTACTGAAATGGTCAAAGTAGTCTTCCAATGAAGCATATACAGCTATACTTTAACATAGAATTATTCATTTCTCTGGTTTTTCTAATATTATTGATGTGATACTCATCATATTTTCAAGAACTACTTTTGATGCAAAATTTTTAATTTGTTGGACTTTATTTCAGAAATAAGTTCATGCTTGGTCTTCCTGTTTTGCAGGAATAAGTGACTATAAACAGTCTCTGCAGTTCCAAAATTTGAATGATGAAAAGAGAAACATTCAATTGCAGGTGCATATCCTGTTGCCATCTGCCTCTCTGTTAGAAATATCTCTCTCTCACATACACACACACAGGCACGCGCACGCAGGGGAAATGCATCAAGTTGACATTTCAGTCTTGGATTTGATGCTTTTTTGCATTGTGTATTCAGGTTATCCATGGGGGAAGAAGATTGAAAATTTCAATATTTGATCTTGTTGTTGGTGATATTGTACCTCAAAATATTGGTGATCAGGTATATGTGAAAACTGTCTGCTATAACTATGCTATGGATGTTAGAGATGTCGTCCATTCTGGAAAGTGGACAATTGTTTTTGAAGACATTCATCCTGCAGATGGTATTTTAATTACAGATCACTCCTTGTCAATTGATGAGTCTAGCATGACTGGGGAAAGCGAGTTTGTATGTTCCTTTTTCTTATATTATCCTGTTGGCCTTTTATTCAAATTTATCAACATTTTGTAAGTTTTTGATGCCAGTGATGATAAGATTTTTTGTATTTTGTCCATAGGTTTATAAAGATCAGAAAAATCCTTTCTTGATGTCTGGATGTAAAGTGGCAGATGGCTATGGTACAATGCTGGTAAGTTGTTATGTCTGGGTCTTCGTATGGAAATTTTATTTTTATGCATTTTGATTGTGATTTATTAATCGGAAATTTCTATTTCCATATTTTTAGGTGACTGGTGTTGGATTAAATACTGAAGGGGGTGTACTAATGGCGAGCATATCAGAGGATAATGATGTAGAAACTCCACTACAGGTTTGTCCTGAACTCTACTGTCAGAGGATAATGATGTAGAAACTCCACTACAGGTTTGTCCTGAACTCTACTGTCTCTGTAGTGTCCACGATGCCCATATTTTTACTGTTAGTATTGCATTCATATTTCAAACACACGTGAATGGTTCCTCTTTATACAGGTACGTCTCAATGGCGTTGCCACATTTATTGGCAAGGTGGGACTTGCAGTAGCCATTGTAGTACTAATTGTCCTTGTGATAAGGTAAGACAGAGTAAGTTTGGTTCTGTTGCAAATGACTTGTCTCTTGATCTTCCATGCGTTTTTTATATTGTTTGTGTTATATTTTCCTTCAGATTCTTTACCGGCCATACAGAAAATGCAGATGGAACTCCCCAGTTTATAGCAGGCAAGACAAAGGTTGGAGATGCAATTAATGGGCTTGTTGAAATCTTTGCAATGCGGTGAGCCAGCATTTTGTAATTTTAACTAATTTTGTGGCTAAATCTTTGATTAATTTGTCTTTATAAAGTGGGTGATCTCAAACAAAAAAAAAAAAAAAAAAAAAATCTAAATTTTGTAGGTGAACTTTGTGGATAAACACTTTATTGATCCACATATTTTGTCTATAAAGATTATAATCTGCAGAAGGTTGAATCTTGAAAAAGAATTCCCTTTCTTTCTTTGGTTTATAAATTGTAATACTGATTAAAATTATTTGTGGTCAGGTCACAATTGTGGTTGTTGCCGTTCCAGAAGGGCTTCCTTTGGCTGTCACCTTAACGTATGATTGATTGCAAAAGTTTATCTTGTTTATTTTAATTTTTGGTAATTATTATGTTCTTATTATGGAGCACTATTCCTTGTTTGATTTAACATGTTCGTTCTTATGCTACTTTCCAGTTTGGCTTACTCAATGAGAAAGATGATGGCAGACAAAGCTTTGGTGAGTATTTAATTTGAAGAGTTTTCTGCTATTTGCGTGTATTTATTGGGCTCTAAACATCATGAAAATTTGTCATTATAGGTGCGAAGATTGTCAGCGTGTGAGACCATGGGCTCTGCTACAACAATTTGTAGTGATAAAACTGGGACACTGACACTGAATCAGGTTGGTCATAGTAACTAATTGGTCAATATCAATGGACTTGATTCGTTATAATCTTTATAAAGATTCCTATTGTCACGTGATAATAGTTCTTATTATTAGCTATATTTGAACCTTAATGCTGGCATCTTATAAAGCATGATTGATTTGCAGATGACAGTTGTGAAGGCATTTGTCGCTGGGGAAATGGAGGAGCCATAAGAGAGTGAATCTGTTGCACACTCTCTTCTTATTGAGGGCATTTCACGGATTACCACGGGCAGTGTCTTCATATCTGAGGTAAAACATGGGATTTATTATCCAAATATGAATATAACTAGAACTGCCAATAGCTTTTGGATTTGTTTCTGTGCTCCACTGCCCCACTTTTGGTGGTGAAAAGTAAAAAGAAAAAATTGCAAATAGAAAAACATTCAACAACAAACAAGTTCTTGGTAATCAACAATATTCAATTTATTAATGATAAGTTCTTGGTAATCAACAATTTTCAATTTATTAATGATAGACAAAATGAAAGTACAATGATATATCATAGTTCATGTTCTGCTCTGAATGCATAAATATCTGCTAAATAAATTTCAGATTTAATGTTGTGTATGCAAGCTGAAATTTTGTCAAGCAAGAAATTTTAGGTTGAAAATTGTTCCTGCAAGTTCAAATGTCATCTAAAGTGTTTAAAAATCATTTTAGGTCATCTTTAAGGTTGTTGAAACCTTTAGGGTTAGTTTTCAAGATTTCTTTTCCTTATGAAACTTGTGTGGCTATGCATGGGATACCTACATGTCCTCTTGCCATCTTCACTGCCCCTGCATGTGGATGGGAAAGGGAATTCTAAACAATACTAGATTCCACAGGGATCCATCGTCATACATGCATACTTGTGGTAATGTGTCCACACCTGCATACCTGTGTCAATATGTCCCCGTAAGAGGGATGGAGGGATGTAGTGGGGACACCCCCTAGATATCCCCTTTGAGAGGGGAGAATTAGGGCAAAGGGAATGTTTGGGAGAGTTCCTATTTTATGCCAAAAACTGGATTGTTGACCCAATGCATGTTGTAGATTCTGCTTCCTTTTTGTGACACTTAAGATGCTATTAACCTATTTAAACTCATGATTTCCTATTGAACCCAGGAAGGTCCCAAGTGGAAAGAGGTTAAATGAGTTCTGAATATTTTTCATGTTTCATGTGGTGTTATATGTTTGAGGAGAACTAATTAGATAAATGCTAGGAAAAATGGAAAGATTTAGACAGTATGCATTAATTTTATCTTTAAATACACCTGATTTTGATGACATCATTCAAATATGTAGCAAATATGGTTGTATTTTGGGAATTAAATAGCGTGTCAATTTCCTTTCAATGATAACTTTTTAATATCCAACCAATAAATCCCAAGTTAGCAGCACTTCGAAGGAGAGAAGGCTGCCGACACCAGATTTTCCTTTACTCATTTTTATTTTATTTTTGTAAATTATATTTTTGATACATATTTATCTTAGGAGTAAGCATGTAATCTTATGCTTTGTAATGCCTTTTTTTGTTCCTCTTTTTTTAGTAGGGTGAGGGGAGTAGGGAGTGCAAAAGAATGCATCTTATATGATACCAAAGAGCATGAGAGTTACATCAACTGAGTAAAGTGGCATGGAAAGCCTCATCCTATGGAAGTTAAACACTGGATAGGCTAACATCTGAGCTCTTGTCATAAGGGGCAAAGAGTCTGCATTCTCCCGAAAACATTCAATTGTTGCTTTTATTTGCAAAGCTAGATTCCCTTAAACAATTCAGTTCTGCTAAGCAGAGCGGGGAGTTACCCTTGTGAAAATTTGCCATACATTTTGTCTTCAAAAAGAAATAAATAGCAAACAATTTTACTCAATTCTCTCTGTGGATTTTTCTCTAGTCATGTGTCCCCTAAGAGAGGGCTACGCCAATGTGGTTGAATTCTGCATGCAGCCATGCCCAAAATATCGTGTCAAACGGATATTTCTATCATATTGATTCATCTCTTACAAAGAGATGAGATATGTTATTCTTATTGATTCTTGTTTTTACCACGATGCCATTGGTGAAACACTAACCACAATAAAGCTTTGTGTTTGGAAAAGGTTAACTTTCAACATCATTGTTGCTATCCTTTAGCAGCACATGCATCCCATCTTTAGTATGAATATGGATCAATAGAGGATGTTTGTCTTAATCAAACGCACAAGTCTTTTGTGTCATAGTTATAAGGGGACTTCCTATTGATACGCTTCCAGTCTCTCCAATAAGGTCCAAAACCTTGAATATGTAGCTTGTGAAGACAGCTATCAAAAAATAATGTTACAAAGTGTATGTTGCTTGCATTGTGCATTCATTGAACATGGTGTAATTCCCTCCATGTGTGCCATGATTGTAGCTTCTGATTTCAAATATCCCTGAAGTAAAAAACACTGGCCCTTGTGAAAATCTGGACATAATAGATAAGATTCTAAGCTAGCTGTGCGAGGAAGAGAACGTCCAAATAGGCAATCATGCCAAGTCCCATGCATCAAGTGGTGCTTCACATATCCAGTGAAGATAATTTATAATAGATTGATAAGTGATCCAAAATTCTCTTAAGTCGTGATGACCTTGAGATTTAAAATGTGTTAAAAACCTTTATGTTTCCAATTATATTGCTTGGTTTGAATGGAGCCCTGATTCTTTCAGAGTATCGAGTGGGTAAAACTTAGAATTCTGAAATCCTTTATATTGCCTATTGTATCACATTGTTTGAATGGACCTCTAATTCTTTGAGTGTATTTAGAAGTTAAAATTTGGTTCCAAACGAGAACTTGCCATTCATATCTCTAACCACTGGCCTTGTTATTTATAATTCTTCAGGACCACCTTTGTACCTAGGGAAAGTAAAGATGTCCCAGGCTACAATAAATCCTTTCATCTCCCCTCGCTTGCCTTGTAGAAAGCTTTGCAGTATAATCTCTAGTCTTCTTCAACATGTCTAAGTGGAGGAGACACAAGAAATAGTAACTGCTCTGTTGCAATGGTTTTGTAGATAATTTTGGTTTTACCAACTAATGGGCAATCCTGATTATTCCAAGCTTGGTGCTTTTCTTTTTTAAGTTCAGCTATTACACACCCAAGTGTCTGATGATTTCACTGGGCTTTTGTAGTCCCTAGGTTTTGGGAATAAGGCAGTTGAAACTAGATGCTCCTTTGAGTCTTTTTCCATGGCCTCTAATTGCACAAGAAATTCCAGATACTTATATAAATATAGATTACTGGTAGTTCTTCCTATCACAAAACCAAACAATTCAAGATCTTGCATATTTGGAATCTAACTTTTTCTATGGAAGGATTTACAGAGGCAGATGTTGCCCTATTTGTTGAAGTTTTTTGCACCATTTGAACCATGCAATGAAATGCTTTCAGCAGGTGAATAGTATTATGAAAATCAAACTGAATATCCTGCCTGGACTCAAATTTGTAGTCTTGAGTCCCACTAATTTTGGTCACTTGTATGGATAGTATTGTTTTAGCATCAGGTTCTTGACGTTTCTTTTGTTAGTAATTTCCATCTATGTTTTAATGATTAGGTTTTGAAGTAAAATGATAGTAGAGTCTCTCAAAAAGAAACATCGTCTCTTGGAATTTTTAACGTTTTTTAAATCACTTCGCTGAATTTTTAATGTTTTTTAAACCACTTTGCTATAATATGTTTCCTTATTATGACTTTTGGATCTACTATATTAGGGTGGTGATGAGATAGAAGTGACAGGTTCTCCAACTGAGAAGGCTATTCTTTCTTGGGCATTGAAGGTTTGTTGTTTGGTTATATCTTTTATTTAAAAAACATTGTTGATTAAATTGATTCAATATTCCTGAGTTCTTTGATTTTTGTAACATGCTAGAGTTATAATGTGCTCATTGTGTTTTTTTATTAGTTTGGAATGAATTTTGATGATGAAAGATTTGATTTTTGTAACATGCTAGAGTTATAATGTGCTCATTGTGTTTTTTTATTAGTTTGGAATGAATTTTGATGATGAAATATCAAAATCCTCCATCTTGCAAGTGTTCACTTTCAACTCAGAAAAGAAACGTGGAGGCGTTGCTTTAAAGAGGGTACTAATTGGTTTCATTTCTCTCATTATGTTTATGTTTAAATTTCTTTCTTAGTCATGAAGCCAGCTGTAGGTTTAATGTATAACTATGTAACATCTTTTTAATTAAATATGAATACATAGTTGCAGTCCCCATTTGAAGTGCACATTCACTGGAAAGGAGCTGCAGAAATAGTATTGGATCTCTGCAGTACATGGTTGGATAGGAATGGTTCAGTGCAAGAAGTGAATCCTACTAAGGTTTTGTGTTACTTATTTTACATGTATTTTTTGCAGTGAAATATCAAATATCACTGTGTTTGTTTAATTATTGTCATTTTTCTTGTGTGACATGGGCATAGCTTAATCCACTTTTTTGTTGCAGAAGATGAGTTTAAGAAAATCACTGAAGGATTCGCTGCTGCTTCGTTGCGTTGCATTGCATTTGCTTATAGGAAATGCGATATCCAAAGCGTGCCTAGTGATGAAGACCAACGCCAGTCATGGCAAATTCCTGAAGACAATCTTACACTTCTGGCTATAGTTGGTATAAAGGTAATTAAAGGCATGGATGAATCAATTTACATAAAATCCATTATCATGGAATGGGCTTAGTGTTCCCTGTCAGATTATGATTTGAGCGCACAACATCCTAAACTGAATTTCAGGAAAATATGCAGCATTTATAGTAAATGTTTGTCTAGATGCCAAATTTAGTACATGCCAAAACTGAATTTTGAGAAATTATGTAGCAATCTGAACTTAAAAACTTATAAAGCAGGGCCAGATAGTCCATGCTATTTTTTTATCATCAACTGCTTATAATTACATTTATCCTTAACTGTTGAATTGTTATACCAGTGTAGGTTGGTTATTCTTGTGCTTTGCTAACGACATATTTCATAGTGCAGGATCCATGTAGACCAAATGTAAAAGAAGCTGTGAATTTATGTCAAATGGCTGATGTAAAGGTAGAAGCCAAAGATCCTTTCTATCATGCATGCTTGAGGAATCAACATTCTAAGGATTATTGCTTGTTAAGAAAGTATAGAGTACTTGATTTGTGTTTGAGAATGTAATTGCTAAGCCAATAATTTGTTGATAGAATTGCTGATTACATGCCCATTAGCAAACTTTTTGTATACATAGTTACAGGATTTGTGTTTTTCTATATCTAAATTACCAAGTTGCCCAAATTTTGTTGAGCAGCTGTACCTTTTTTTTGGATAGGCAAAACAGAAAATATTTATGTGTTTTTCTATATCTAAATTACCAAGTTGCCCAAATTTTGTTGAGCAGCTGTACCTTTTTTTGGATAGGCAAAACATAAAATATTTATATTATAAAAATACGTGGTAGTCTGAGGACATGTGGGGAATTGGTGAGTTTCAGGTATCCCATTTGGGTTCAAATTTTGTGCTCTCTGGCAAAAGAGGTGAGGAAGCCTGCAAGTCTTGGGTGGATCTTTGCATAATAGAAATCCCTCAGACTTGGCCGTTAGCCAGATAGAATGAATATAATTCCATATTTGTGGTGCAGCCTGTGTGTGACAATGTTTCAAGTATCATTTGCAGAAAACGTATTTGTTTAAAATATGTGTGCTTGTACACATGCGTAGTTAGGTCACAGGCATGGACAAAATAACAATGATGGGGTCCTCAAGACAAGCTATTAACCCTGATGACAATCCCCAGAGCATACATGCCTTGTTGAGCATTAAAATCCAAGACTAATAACAAGTCACTGCTGAAATGAAAATTTTCAGGCCTCACCCCATCAGGTTGCTAAGCAGTCAAGTAAAGGCCAAAGAAACAGGCCATGTTGGCAGGTTTCTGGTCACATCCCCAGCTTACTTTCATTCTAAGCAGCAATTATATAAGGCTGAGGAGCAAAACTCATGAAAGTAAACAAAGGCACGAGAGTTGCAGAGAAGCAACATTCAGCTAGGTATATTACTTCTCCAAGGGTTGTTTCCATCAATATCATCAGGTTCAGCAGCTTCTGCTGCTTCGCAGCTACTGATAGCTTTGACTTTTAACATTCCTGAGGCCATACAGCCATATGGGACCATGTTTTTAAGCAGTATGTATTAAGCCAGCCAGACTCTGGCACCAGAACCTGCTGCACAAACCCTACCCTCTCCTGGATTTGAATGTTGGACCTCCTATTTGGAGTATCCAAGCCTTCAAGGACAGGCCACTCAAGATGTGCATTTTTACAAATGTCTATCAGTCTTTGCTTTAACTAACTCTCTCTGTCACCTGTGAAGCCTAGTCATCACCATGGTCTTGATGCACATAAATTCATGTACATTGTCCAGATTCCATCTGATGTATTCTGTGTTTGAACTCTTTTGTAGATTTCAATAGTTGTTGGATGAGTTGAGTACACCTCAATGCCAATGCCAATGATACAAGTTTCTTAAAAATGCTAAAGCTTGGGGTCAAAAGTATATTTTATGTTTCATTTTATTGTGCATGTCATGATCCCTTTATTATAAAACTATTTATATTATTGATTTATTTAAGGCTTACGATCCCTTAAAGATGTTTGTTTTTTGTTTATCCTTTTGCTTCTTAAAGCTTGTAATGTTTTTATTGTTTTGCTCAACGAAGATTGACTTGGAATTTTTAGTGCAAATGATGTAAGTTTTGGTGGATTGACAATTGAAACATGTCTCCAAGTTATTATGCAATTGTTTGTTTCATACTGCTTAATGACTCCTAAGGCGTATGCTTGGAATTTGTACAAATACATTGATTGGTTGTTTGACTTTTTCACTCATCTTATGCCCTCGCTAATTTTACAGGTTCGCATGGTTACTGGTGATAACATCTACACGGCTAGAGCCATAGCTCTTGAATGTGAGATACTTAACATAGCTTATGATGCCCTGGTTGTTTGACTTTTTCACTCATCTTATGCCCTCGCTAATTTTACAGGTTCGCATGGTTACTGGTGATAACATTTACACGGCTAGAGCCATAGCTCTTGAATGTGACATACTTAAGATAGCTTGTGATGCCCCATATGTTATTGAGAGGAAGGTTATTGAGGGGAGTGTATTTCGTAATTATACAGAAGAAGAGAGGATTAATATTGTGGACAATATAAGTGTAAGTATGCATGTAGCAGTGGTTCTTTTTTCCATCGATAATATACCGGTTCATCTTGTCACATTGCTTTGAAGTGATGCATTTATGTTGGCCTCTTTTATGGCAAGTAATGGCAAGATCATCCCCTACAGATAAACTATTGTTCGTACAAGCCCCGAGGAAAAAAGGTCACATTGTGGCTGTCACTGGTGATGGAACAAATGATGCGCCTGCACTTCATGAGGTATGGATATTTATTGGACAGTTCATCTGCTGGTATCCATAGCCCATGAGAGTGTTACAAGTGCTATAAAGTTCACTTGATGGAGCCAGTTATGTGATTTCTTATTTGTTCTGGGTGTTTAGGCAGATATAGGTCTCACAATGGGTATTCAAGGAACAGAAGTTGCGAAAGAAAGCTCAGATATCATTATCCTAGACGATAACTTTGCATCTGTTGTAAAGGTTTGCTTAGAGACATGGATATTGTTTAATTCATAAAGGTTTCATGGTTTATTTCAGAATCGACAAGCTAATTCCACTTATATTTCCATATTTTCTAGGTAGTTCGTTGGGGGCGTTCAGTTTATGCAAACATTCAGAAATTTGTTCAGTTTCAACTTACTGTAAATGTTGCATTGCTGCTGTTTCATCTGGAAATGTTCCTCTGAATGCTGTGCAGGTTAGTTTTAACTTTTGAGATTCAGTTGTTGTCTGGATTTTACCATATACATGTCCCGTTAACTTTTGTTCTGATGCTTTTGTGCACCTCTACAGCTTCTTTGGGTCAATCTCATCATGGACACTCTTGGAGCTCTTGCATTGGCAACCGAACCTCCAACGGATCACCTCATGCACCGACCTCCAATAGGGCATAGGTAGGAATTTGTTACAAAGGCAAACCTTGCGTGTAAATCTGGCAATCAAAACAAAATTACTTAATATGATCAAAGGTCAATCTTACTTAATATGTGGATTAGGAGTGCTGGAAAGAATTTGAACCACCAAAAATGAGTTACCTATAACTAAAATTACAGAGCAATAAAACCGCAAAGGGGGTGGGTGAACCCAAAGGAATAAACCCTAGACAAGTGGCAAGCTAGATAAACAATCTTTCAAAAGGTGCCTTGTGCATGGTTCTTCCTCATTACATATAGAAAATATGTATTCTCTATTCTTTTGGTGGGTGGATTGTCTTTTCTTTTATTAGAAATAGCTTCTGCAGTTTGTGGGTACTTGCATCCTTTTGGCTTACTATTAAATGTCTTCTTCAGGGAGCCCCTTATTACAAATGTAATGTGGAGGAATCTTATTTTTCAAGTATGTATTCTCTTCTTTTGCTGCAGTAAATGGCAACTGCAATATCAATTTGAATCATGAATGCACTGATTACTTTTGAATATGTTGCAGGCTCTATATCAAATTGCTGCCCTAGTCACACTTACTTTCAAAATTGCTGCCCTAGTCACACTTACTTTCAAGGGCAAGGACATTTTAAAACTGAAGGATGACACTAACAATGCAAGCAATGCAGACACACATAAAAACACAATAATTTTTAATGTCTTTGTGTTGTGCCAAGTAAGTCTGAGAATTCCCCGTAGTTTACATTGTCAGCTTCTACTCTTCCTTCATCCATGTTTGGAGAATTGCTTAAATTGTCTTTGTTCATAGATTTTTTGCATTTTTGTGTTCTTTTTACATTGACATTGTTTTGACTTTTCTTAAATGCTCACATGAAGAGATATTCAATGAATTCAATGCAAGGAAGCCAAATCAAATTAACATCTTTCAAGGACTACGTAAAAACAATTTGTTCATTGGTATCATAGGCGGTACCCTTGTCCTTCAGGTAAGGAGTTATTTTATACAGTAGTTTGGAGTTCCACTAATTGTTCTCATGTGTTTTGTTATTTGTATTGGTGTGCATTGATCCATTAGCAAAGGTAGGCATTTGAACACAAATCTAGTATATTCAAATCAAAATTAGGGATATTAAAATGCATGTTTAGAGAGTGTCATATTTGGTGCTTATCATTGGTGTTGAGAATTCTCTACTCTAACCAAAATTCTATCTCCTGTGCAGGTCATTATTGTTGAGTTTCTTAAGAAATCTGCAATGACCACAAGCCTTAATCCAATACAATGGGTCATTTATATTGTGATTGGTTTTATAAGATTTGGAAGATTATTCGTATTTATTGTGGCAATGAGGACAATGGTTTTTTCATTTCTTTGAGGATGATCATTTGGCATTGATTTTGATTGATTTCATATTTTTTATTGTGAAACAGTTGGCCACTTGCAGCTATAGTCAAAACCATTCCTGTGCCTGAAAAACCATTCAGTAAATATGTTTTGGGAAATAAATTCTGGCAAAGGCATCATTTAGGTAACTTATTCCTTGTTTCACAAGTCAATGAAACCAAATTTCACTACTTGATAACGAAAAGATCATAGTGAAAGCATTCTTTGATATATTTCATAGAATCTAAGTCCTTAAATTGCAGGATTTAAAAATGATTCTTTAATTGACCTTTTTTTTCACAGAAAAAGTCCCAACAAATGATGGAGCAGCCAGAGTAGATCAGAAAACTCTAGAAAACTCTAGAAAATGAATCGCAAGAGAGAGATACAAATTGTTTATAGATAACATTGATTTGGTCAACATCAATCAAGTTTAAAAAAATGGTCCCACAAGAGCAGTAGCACATAAGGAGGTTGATCTCGTGATATATGAGAAAGATGTGTCCAAGAAAACCAAGACAATGGATGGGCTAGGAGGTTAAAGGGAAAATATCATTCATTGTCTAGGTAGACAAGGCTAAAAAAACTGTTGTCAAATGTTTAAGTATACTGGTATGTTTGTATCCATTTCCTAAAAAAATTATTGTAGTATGTTATATGTATTTGTTTTAATTCCTAATGATTATTTGGCCATGATCAACTTTGCCCTTGTCACTTTTTGAAGTGATTCATGTAATTAAGTAACAAACCAATAAGGTGTTAGCTTGTAATGTTCTTGTATGGGAGTAAAAATAACTTTACTCACAATTCATTGTGAGTGTATTATTCTTTTTTGATGTGTGTATTATTCTTTTTTGATGTTAATGAAATAATGGTATATATGAACACCACCCATGTGTTGATTTTGTTCTATTCTTGTGAATTTTTTCATGGTATTTGAGCTTAAAATATTTTGGTTAGTAAATTGGTTTCATAAATGCAGTTCTAGGATTTTCAAAAGAACTTCCTTCCACTAGTTTGTAAAAGGGACAACAGGGACAACTCTTGATAAGAAGACTTAGACATAAAAGATTCAATCAAAAACCTAAAATAGCACTTAGAGAAAAATGATTTTAAGGGTTTTGGGACCACAATATACAACCTAAATTTGGGATTCAAGAAAATAACTTGTATATAAAATAATTATATGGATTTTTTGGAGTGCTTTCTATAAATTGGAGAATAAAAGACTGAAATTCGAATATATAAAAACTAGCTAGTAAAGATGGAACTTTATATTGTAATATGCTTCTCAAAGCTTATATGCATCCATGATCAATTTTGCAGAATTGTTTCCATACACAATGTGCAAGTGGAAAAAAAAAAAGATTCATAAGAAGAAAAAAAAATTAAAAAAAAAATTAATTGAGCTTAAACTTTCTACCATAGTTATCGGGTATAGTTTAGTTTGGTTTGGAAAAGTTGGAATAATATATGTACCTCATACAAAATATTTATTAAAAAATATAAATATATGCAAAGAAAACATAGAAATATCCACGTTTTTTTATATTTTCTATATTCAAATGTATCTTATACTCAATACTTAATGAGACATTTTTATATTTTCAATACTTAATGAGACATTTTTATGTTTGAATATATAAAAAAACTCTACAAATTTAAAAATAAAAAAGAAAAAGAAAACATGATTGAATTAAACTGAACTGGTTCATATTCTTAGTCCAGGTTTTAATGAACCTTGTAACTATGTTGAGTTTCTACGAAGTTATTCAAAAGCATTCAAACATGAAGTAATATTATGTAAAGATGATATCTTCAACACAAAAATATATACAAGAATAAGTAACACATTCAAGTTTCTACCAAGTTATTGTATATAAGTAACACATTCAAGTTTCTACCAAGTTATTCAAAAACATTCGAACATGAAGTAATATTATGTAAAGATGATATCTTCAACACAAAAATATATACAAGAATAACTAACACATTCAAGTATTATGACAAAAGTCACCAACTACATATTCACATTTCATAGAATACCACATAAGTTTGAAATTCTCCTTCCACAAGCTTAAGGATATTTATCTTAATGCAAATAACAAAGTGAGCAACCTTTTTTAAGTTGATTTTTTTATTATATATAGTTAAAGGTGAGGTATACATTTCTAATTAACATCCACAACTATATTCTAAATAAAATTCAATAACTTAACAAACAAGATATTTATCTTAATGCAAATAACAAAGTGAGCAACCTTTTTTAAGTTGATTTTTTTATTATATATAGTTAAAGGTGAGGTATACATTTCTAATTAACATCCACAACTATATTCTAAATAAAATTCAATAACTTAACAAACAAAATGTGAGCTATACCAAGGTTATTTTTAAAATAAAATTGACTTTAAAATTATCGGAGAATTTACAATTCTTCAATAGTACATTCTTTACTTATAAGCATTTTTATACTTGAGATCTATAATACTATAAAAGAAATTGGCGCTTGATGCCTCATTTTGAATTCATAATTCTTTTTCCCCATAAATGTTGATGGAGATGATGGTTAAATGTTGATGGAGATGATGGTTGGTCCTTGCGCGTTAAGTAGTGGAATAACTGGATTTGAGAAGTCTAAGGCATTTCACACAATTTGTTTTTGTAAATTTTTTTGATATAAGATTTCCAAAGAAAGAAAGCCTTAGACAACTCTAGTAGTTGTGAATTGTGGGTTGTTGAACTATTTGAAAAAAAATAGCAAAAAATGTTGCATTGGTAAATTCACATGGAGACGAAATGACGTGTTTACATGAACAACAAATTAACTAAATAAATGTATGTTTGAGCATAGGAATGTATATGTATGAACATGTGCACACAAAGTGTTTGTCATTACGCCCCCATATTGTATAAAATGGCAAAGGATTATCATATTGTGTTATATAAGAGATGATTACCATGTGGTACGTGACGAGTGTTTGTCATAATGTGTATGTGGTAAGTGAGGAGTGTTTGTAATAATGTAAATTAATTGAATATTTTTAATGTTTTATGTAAACTGATAGTTCAGAGGTAGTTGTCAACCACATAACAATCATGTCATGTCTATAAGTACGTATCTATGTGGAAGATGCAAGAGGAAGGTGTTTGTGTGCATGTTGTTATTTTCCAAAATATATTATTGGTAGATTATTTGTAGGAATGATGCATTGTAGATAATTTTTGTGCAGGATATATGCTATGTGTTTAGTGTATCCATTTGTATTTGTATGGATTCTCATTGTATAATTTGTTTATCTAAGTGGTATTAAAATTATACTGAAGTGTGTTGTATTCAATTTCTATGTTTATTTAAGTGGTAATTAAATTATACTAAAGCGTGTTGTATTCAATTTTTACATTCTAGCACTATTGCCTATTCAAAGTTGGATCAAGTTTGGTGGCATGAGTTTGTTACAAGAAAATCACTTGGGAAAAGTTGGATCAAGTTTGGTGGCATGAGTTTGTTACAAGAAAATCACTTGGGAAGGTATGCAAAAACAATAATGGGATGATTACAATGTAGCTAACCAACAACATAGTTTCCCTTGGGGGAGAAGATTGGACTTTGCATTAGAAAAATATGTAATCTTGTTTATTGATGCTGACAACGGGTTGATGCATGAAGCAAACATGCATATGGATGCAACTAGACATGCAAGAGCCATGCAGGGAGGCACACAAGGATTCGAGCATGCATTTGCGTGATGATAAAATTTGTGGCGATGAATTATGTTACAACGAAATAGAAGGTAACAAAATTTTTGGCAATGAATTAAGTGACGATAAAATACGTGATGATGAAATTTATGATGATGGAATCTATGATGGTAAAATACAAGACGACAAAATCCAAGACAACAAAATTTTTGATGGTTAAATCCATTATGACAAAACCCGTGATGACAAAATTGGCAACATACAAGAGTTAGTGCATGAGGGAGAAGCACAAGTGTTCACAATGATGACATGCAATTTTTTGAGCATGATACAAATGTGCCTGTCAATGAAGATGTTTGTACATGTGAAGATGTATGTGTCGATGAAGAAGTGCTAGTTGATGAAGGTGTGCATGCAGACAAAAAATATTGCACATGTGAAGATGTGCATGTAGATAAAAAATTGCATATGTGAAGATGTGCATGCAAACCAAACATTTGCACATGTGAAGATGTGCATGAAAACATGAAAGTGCACATTGACGAAGATGCACATGTGCACAAAAGCCGAGGCAATAAAAACACTTGCAGAGATAAATGAGTTGGTGCAAGTGGATATGTGCTTGTAGCGGTAGTGGTAGCAAAGAGGGCCTAACAACCTTAGTTGATTCAACAAAAAATACCATTGGTTCCCATACCACAAAATCATCCTTCTTATTTGACTCAAACCCATCAACAACAAGTGGCCCCAAAATATCGATAAGTTCCCCAAGAACAACCATTTTATTACCAGCTCAAGAGCTAAATCATGGCACTAAGGAATCTGATAGTTTGATTGAAGAAAAGAATTTAATAATTCTCTAAGAAAACATACAAAATAATTAATGGGTAATTACTCAATAGCAAGACCCATTGACCCCTACTTGTAAGGAGGTTTTGGCCTATAATGAGTCCCCTCAAGTTAGAGTGCTCTAGGAGGGAAACATGTTGATGATTAATCACGTGCATAATAGTATGAGTAATGTGAACACATATTTTTGGTTCCCTACCTTTAAAATGCCTAATAATCCAACATCATACATCTTGGCAATTTGCTATGCTCTAGCAACGAATCAACGAGTGTCCAACTATCTTGCAATTGTGAATCAACCAAATAACGTGAATCCGATAATTGCAAATTAATCCATGATAAACCAATCAATGGTGAATTAGGTAATAGCATCCCAAATCAATTTTACACAAGACTATGCAACATATAGAGCACCTAAAATAAGTGATCATTGTCTTCCTACTCCAATCACGATGGTTAACAGTTATCCAAAGTATCTCTATCATACACCCTAAAAAGGGTATCCCCTTCAAATAGAAAGGAAACCTACGTAAAGAAAAAAGAAATATTTTTGGTAAAAATAGGCCCTCAATTCTTATGGGAAACCCCCACCTATCCATTAAGTGGAATCTCTCTCTCCTATGGTTTGAAGAAAGCCTTGAAATTGAACACAAATATTTTGGAGGCAAATAAGCAATGAATAAAGAAGATCATAAATTGGTTGATTTATCTTCAAATATAGAATCAGATCCCGTGGAAGGATGTGAAGTATTTACCTCTCCCTTGAAATGATAAAGGCCTATGATAGGAGTAGAAATTATACCAAAATACAATGGATTTGAGTTCCTCCTTGAGGATATCCTGCCTGTGGAGAGAATGAAGGAGAAAACACAATCAAATCATCAAATGTCAATTTTGATGTCTAATTCCATTTCCTCAAAAGGTAAAATCCAAATGAATAACCTTATAAATAAAAAACTCATGCCCATCAAACTCAATTTCTTAGGCCAACAAATGAGTTACTCACCTACCTTAGCAAACCAAACTTGATCAAATACTAGTTCTAGATCAACACACAAGCCCTATTCACAATATACCCATAAATTTAAATAATCTCACTAACAATATGATTTTTGGAAGTTGTTACCATGCCAATAACACAAACCCAACCCCCTCAAATGAGGACCTAGAATATACAAAAGTGATGGAAGGATAAATTAGGCTAGAACATAAAGAAGAAGGAAACACTTAAAAGTTTAAAGAATTGACATGTGAATCCTCTTTCAAAAAGATACTTTACTTCTTTGAAGAGAAAATTTTGAAATAAAATTATCAAGTTCCTAGAACACCTGGGGCACCTAAGGTTATCAAATGTCATCTTCCCTTCCAAAATGCCATCTTGTGCAATATTTATAAACTATCAAACAAGGGTGAAACATCTACGCAACCAAAATATGAGATATTTCTATTAGCTTTGGCCTTGATACTGGAGGTCAAGGATGAAATAAAAGAAGTGAGCAACAAAGATGTCATGATTCTAAAAGTGGGTATTTTCCTATAATCTTGGAGAATACAACCAAAATAAAGTTTGTATCTTGAAAATCTAATGCTTTGAATAATACCATTGAATTGATGTAGGGACAACAACAAAATGAACCATTATTGCTAAGTGACAGGTTGTCTAGTTGCATAAAATGAGTTATCTAAACAAATAATTGCCATCAAATTTTACCATAGAATGGGGAATAGGTGGAGAGACTATCATTGATGTAGAAATTCCAAAACACATTGTACTTACCACCACTTAAGAATTAAAGGGAGGTATCAGTTCTAAGGTGGTTGGCATCAAAAGGTATATCAAGAAGGAATGATAAGAGAAAAGGTTGTTCTAATTTCCTAGATCGTGACACCCACTCAAGGTTTTTATTATTTTGGAGAAGAAATATATTATCCCAGAATATCCCCATGAGGATCTAAACTGGGGAAGTTCCCTTGGCAAAGGCCCTCCAAATGCACCACAAATTATATCTAACTTACTATATTTACATAGGTGATTGAAAATCTTGAGTTGGAACTTTAGCATCATAAGGGTGGAAAGTTATTTTCTTGAGCCTGTGAATGAGAATTTATTCTACTTAGAGAGAGTTGTTTATTCCTATAAATTCATTTTATTAAATTAAAAAGCCCCCCATCTCACCTAAGTAAAAAATATCATAAGAGAGACTTAGGCTCTTTTTTTCTTGCATTTCTTTTTGTCGAGATTGGTTGAAGATATATTTAAGATCAATAGTTCCTTTTATAATGCTAAGAAAAATGAGACACCAACCCAAGAATATGATGATAGAAAGACAATGCCAAAATATCTAGACTATTTTAGAGCAAGTAGGGGTTCTATTCCTTTTAACACCTCTATCTAATGGACAAGGTAGAGTCTAAGATAAACCTCATTAAAATTACAGTCTTGAAAATGATTATCAACATGGAGATTGGTAATAAAAACTTAATATAAAATATCTAATATAAAATATCTTTGATGACTTAGGGAAATGAAAGATGAAAGATTAGAGAAAAATGATAGATAACCCTAAAGAGAAGGGTTATCCAAGGCAAAAAAAAATTATATATTTGGAAAAGAGTAGCAAGAATAAAAACCGCTAATCTAGGAGTGCAAATTTTTCCTACTATCATCCCCATGATTATGTTCACTTTACTTGTACCCCATGTCTTCTACTATCTTATACCTTCTATCTTTTCTCTTTTCTTAAAAAGGTTCTAACTTCTTATATTACTTTCCATTATTCTATTACACTTCTCTCACTCTACACCAATGCAGTTCATGATTTTCTAAGGGGCACACCACCCCTTATAGTTTTTGCCATGATTGGAACCATGCATATCACATATTTATTGTATCTTACAATCCAGGTCACTACCATGCTACCATTTATTCCATATAATATATCACCTCCATCATCCATACCATCACCAACTTGTTACATATCATAGACACTCAAGTATACTTGGCATAATGACCCACTCTCACCACATAGTCTATATTTTCAACCATCACCACAAATTTTCTCTATCATCCACTCTGACACACCTAACATGTCCATCACCCCAAGTAAGGAAAATTCTCCTATAGAAGATGATGGTCACTACCCCAACCCAATGAGTTGGGTCTATAGGGGCACCCCACAAACTGGCAAGGTTAATAGGCCAAGCTTGGTCTTTGCATGGTGGTCAATGGAGATAAACATCACTAAGGTAGTTGATGTTCTCTTTGCTAAATTAAAATTGTGGAAGACATTATACAAAAGACTTAGTGAGAGGACCTTCGAGGCTTTTGTACTCATGTAGTCATAGTTGTCAAGGAACATGGATAAACTATACATTATTGAGGCTATTAAAATTAACTTTTCCAAAGCAACAACCACTCCTACTAGCTTAAGTACTAAAGTGTCTGAGTTGGAATTAAATAGAATGGACCCATTCCAAATAGTTTGACTAGCAAACCAACCCACATTTAGAACAACCATGAAATTTGATCATCTCACAATTGAGGATGAAATAACATAAATAAGAAAAAATATATCTTTTGTAATGGAAGTCAGTACTCTTGTAAAAACAAGACAACTTAGATTTTTTTGTTAGGGAATTGCAAACTATGAAGAACAAAGGGCCATCGTACAATTTTGTTTTAACATAGAACCTTCCACTTTTGCAAAAGGGGAAGATAACTTAACAAAAATATTGGTCGGTATTCTAGAACGGGAATTTTGAAATTAATCCCACTTAAGGAGTCTTCTTAAAGTTTATAGGAAAAATCCTTATTCCGAGAAAATAAAATTGCAAAAAAAGGACATGGCCCAGACACTAATAAATGGGAGGTCCAGTGTTCAAACCACCCCTGTACTGTCTTTGTATGAAAATATAAAAAATATCATGTGGCTTCCTTCTAGATAGTGGTATACCCAGATGGGATGACACTGCCAGCCACCTAAGAGCAACTTTGAAGGTTTTATCTCTACCCAAGAGTTCATATGTCATTATATCCAGTTGGTTTCTAAGACATGGCCTTGACACTAATTAATGGAAGGTCCAATTATCATGTATTATCCCTTGTGCATATTTGAAGTGTAGTTGGTTTTCGGGACATGGAATTGAAACTAATAAATGGGAGGTCATGTTCGAACCATCCCCTATATTCTCTTTACAGATACATAAAAAAATATGTTGTAGCTTCCCTCTAGACAGTGGTATACTCGGATAGTGTATTATCTTTGAAGACACAAAAAATCTCATGTGGCTTCCCTCTAGATAGCGGTATACCCAGATATAACAACACTGCCAACCACTTAAGAGCAACTCTAGAAGTTTTCTCTCTACCCAAAGGTTTGTGCTAGGAAAACAATGCAATTGTTCAGGCTTTGGCTCCTCTTCGAAAGGTCCAAAGTTCAAACCATGATGTGTGTGTGGTTGTGTGTTAAATTCCCTATTGATAAGCTCAACTCTCCCCCTTCTGATAGATCATGGTGATATGGGGATGCTTAGCACTGAGAGTTGGTCGTAGGATATTTTCACAATAATCAATTAAAAAAATTGCAATAAAAATATTTATTTTAATTTTGCTTAGTTATTTAACAGAAAAAATCTAATTTTGGAAAAAAATTAATTTTCTTCTAAAAGAAAAATCTTACTAAATTATTGTTTTTCTTCTTGTTAA
Source organism: Wollemia nobilis (assembly GCA_028583015.1). Lineage (NCBI taxonomy): Eukaryota > Viridiplantae > Streptophyta > Pinopsida > Araucariales > Araucariaceae > Wollemia > Wollemia nobilis. Next base: position 3,495,202 of record JAQPPZ010016964.1, read on the forward strand.
ATTTCTAGGAAATCCATTCCAAGAATGTATAAGTTTTAACTTTTAGAAAGGACCATGGAAAATAACATACTTTCTTATCCTTTTATTTTTAAAAATTTTATTCCAAAATTTAATTTTCTTCTAAAAGAAAAATCTTACTAAATTATTGTTTTTCTTCTTGTTAAATTTCTAGGAAATCCATTCCAAGAATGTATAAGTTTTAACTTTTAGAAAGGACCATGGAAAATAACATACTTTCTTATCCTTTTATTTTTAAAAATTTTATTTTGATGATAAAAGAATTGGGAAATTGTTAGTTAAGTTATTGTTATTACGATATCATGATATAATATGAGTAGACTTTCATTTAACTAATTGAAAAAATAATTAAATTAATTTTTTATAGTATATAAAAATAATTAAAAGAATGAGTAAAATTAAACAAAAACAATGTCCAAGGTGTAGACCAATTGGTTCGTGTTGGTCACGAATCTGCCTAAGTATAAAATGCTTGTGCACCCTAGACCCGACCAACATTGAAAGGTCGAAGGAAAGAGATGTCCTTCGGGCCAATATCTAGAGAGGGCTAACTCTCGTACTAATCTAACAATTGATATAAACTTAGGGTAACATAAAAAGATGGAAATGACAGAATGAAATGGAAAATATGACTATAAGAAAAAAATTGAAGGTGGGGATAAACTAGTAGCTAAAATCCTAATCAATTTTGAACAACATGTAACAGAAAGGAAAGCATAGGAACCATTCATAGATTGCAAGGATAATTTCCAATGAACATTTCAATCTCTACCAGGAATTAAATTCAGAAATGTAGAATTTAAAGTTACCTAACAAAGATCATGAACTTAACAGAAATGAAAGGCAAAAAACAATTATATACAACGCTACTCTAGGAACTAGAGCCAAATATATCTCTATTGATGTAAAGAACTCAAAGTGTATTTGGTAGAGTATTTATTCTCCATTTTTTACATCAAAATGCTTAGTATTTATAATTATTTTGCCTCCAAAATTAAATGCAAATAAAAAACAAAATGGTAGCTAGTCAAAGACCAGAAAGATCAATTCTCTCCTCGATAGTAGTAATGCTTGAATCAGAACATCCTTCAGGAAGGAACGATCCCTTTTTCATGGAGAGTGCCTCGGAAACAACAACAATGGACGATGGAAAACATTTTAGGAGTTGGTGCATTGGAACGCAAAAATATTTCACGAGGACCAGGAGCTTGAACATTAAATATTAGTGGTCACTTTGTCATCTTGCACCTCAGAACTTAATATTCGCTAGGAAGACCCATCAAAAATTAACTTTGTTTCAAAAAGAAGCGAGACCAGTGGAGGGTGCCTAAAAAATGAACAGGATCGCACTAGACTCCGAGACGTAGCATTTAACCTTAGAATATATTTAGCAAGGATTATAAAAATATCAATTTTATTGCTTCAAGAATTAAGTTCCATCAGTATCAGACCTTTCTCAAAAAATATCAGCAACAGTGGTACCTTTGAAAGAAAAATTTGCTTAAGGAAAGGGGACATAATTGATTTTCCCCAAGCAATTTGGTGTTTTCACCCATTAAATTCTTTCGCTCTTCACCTGATTAATTTCACCTATAAAATAGAGAATTTTGTCAAAAAATTGAATGGAAATGACTTCTGCGAGAAACTAGGCAAAAATGATTGATTTCGCCCTCAAGAAGGGCAAAAATGATTTTCACCCCTACTTGGGCCAACTTTGACTTTGACTAGTGCAACCTTTATTTGAATGACGTCACTTCATCATTTGCACTTTAAAAAATGTCCTCAACTTGGATTTCACCCAAAATAAGGGCGAAAGTGATTTTTACCTCTTACTTGAGGTGAATTTGATTTTGACTTCACAAGGCACACATCTTTCTTGATTTTTTCTCTAAATGTCTTCATTTAGAAATTTACCTTGAAGAAAGGTGAAAATAATTTTCGCCCCCTGGGGCGACTTTGAATTTGACTAGTTTCCATCCATTATTTTTACCCTGATATTGATTAAAATAGTATTTCATTCTCCAAAAAGGGTGAAATCATCTTAAATGCATAATTTTCGGACAAAAGTACTTTTCTCCACTTTGTAAAATCTTGCCTTCATTTTAAACGAAGTGCTTTCCATTGTTTTTACTTCCAATTGGGTAGAATCTTCTTAATAATGTATTTTACCCAAAAGAAGGGCGAAAAGGATTTTCGCCCCTTCCCTAGGGCAGAAATGTCTTCCCTTTTGTCTTCACTAGTGCTTTTCCCTTTAACAATAATTGTTGAAGCCTTGGAATATTTTCATTTCTCCTTTGATCCCGAGACATTCTTTTGCCATACATTTCCCCTTTATATTTACCCACAATTTTCATTAATTTTTACTGAAAAAACTTGTTGTGTATTTCTAGGGATGAAATTAACTTCTTTATTTAGCGAAATAACTCAAAGGAGGGAAACGAAAATGCTACAAAAAAAAAGTAAAGATAGAATATCAAAAAAACTGCATCATTCATCTTATATTATTTGAATTTTACAATCAAAATTTAGTGTGGTAAAAATACCAACACTTTTAGCAGCTCTCAAGGTATTTAGCTCATCTGAATGTAATCAACCCCAGTCCTACATCCATTGGGCTCAGCTATCACTGCCATTGGTTGCATCAAATGGTAAATTTGATTCAATAGCCTCATTTTTTCTTTCCTCTTGTACCTGTTTCTCCTTCTCTTTTGTAGCCTCTTTCTGATCTACTTCCACACATGCTTGTGCTTCTTGCTTGGCAAGACTTGCACTGGTAGTTTCATACACTACAACTGACTCAGCCCAAGACTCTTCATCGAGCTTCAAAGGATATTGGAGTGAATCAATAACAAAGCACAACATCTCAACATGGTCCAGACTGATGTGATTAGCTCTCAGACTAAGCTCTAACAGGGATGATTCCATGCAAGTGAGCCTCTCCATGTATGACAATACTTGTTCCTTTGTGATTGGCTCCTCCCAACTATCAATATTTGAAGTATCTTTGGTAAATTTTTTCCAGGCTACCTCCTATTCTTTCTTTGGCAAAAGCTCCCCCTAATCATATGTGAAGCTCAAAAAACCAGTATCAACTAGAGCCTTAAAATAAACAAGAAAAATACAATGCTCCTGTTCAAACATAGTAGCCAACTTTTGGCCCTCTCTAGCCAACTCCAACCTAGAAAAGTAGCTATGCAACATAATCCTGGCATTGGACCAAGCTCAATCCATCCCACTCAGTGGTTTAACTTGGAAGTTAGACTAAGCTAACACCTGAATCTTCAATGCCATATCCAACTTGGGTTCCAACTACTCCTCGACATACTCCAAAGTCTGATCACAAATAAAAATATTATCCGACCCTCCTGAATATACAACAAAACCAGGACCATTTTTGTTGCTTTTATTACATAGTATTCAATCAACTGATGGTGAGCTTCCTTGATTTTATCCTTAAAGAAACCCACTGATTGGGTGGCCTTTTCAGCTAGCTGATTCTACAATGATTTTAGTTGGGCAGTTAATGTCTGAACCTATTGTTCTAATTTTTCCTATACCTTTTGATGCTCTTTTGCTACCTTCTCCAAGCCTTCCATAATCTGTCACCTCTAATATCATTGTCTCCTGGTGTGCCCTACTTTCAACCAAAGCTTCTTCTAACTCAATGATTTTCACCTCAGCCTAAAAAAAACTCTTCTTATAATGTTCACCGTGCAGGTAAAGTGAGCTCATATCCACTTGAATATTTCCTATATTCTTCGTAGTATCAATCTTTGTCAAGTCCTCTATGATGACTTCATAAGCATAATCGTTTAGAGCCATTTTTCCTTTGGGATTATGAACCTGAGGGATCATCTTTACCGTGTGGGAATCCATAGCTTTGGGATAAAAAATGATCTTCTTCAATATCTTTGCTGGAGCTTGAGCTTCTTTGTGCTTACGAATTTTCAGCCACTGTGATGAACTCTTATGGGATCAAATTATTTTTTTGTAATAGGATGATCTGACACAATATCCATCTCTAGCTCTGGCAGTTGCTGCAACTCAAGAAAAAAAGCAGGGGAAAAATGAGCTAGTTGAGGGCTTGGTTCGAGAAGAGAAGTAAAAATAAGGACAGTTGATAGAACATAAGTGGTTGAGGGAATGGAAGCGAGGAGTTTAGCTATAGTTACACTCACCCGAGGAGGGGCTTATGTACTTATAGCCATGGTAGAAATTATAGGAATGGAGGATGAAGGGAGCAAAAATAGATTGGGCTTGAATGCAAAGGAACTGAAATAAAGGGAAACCGAAGAAACAAGAATAGAATAAGACGGAGCATCGATGACTAGGGATTGGAAAATAAGAATTGAGATGGAAGTGGAAGGCATACCAAATGGGGGTGAAATGGAAGAGACAACTGCAAAGAGGGACTTGACAGTAACTAAATGCTCAAGAGAAAGGTAGAGGGCAGAGAAAATGTACCTTCAGGCTCTAACACCATTTGAACCGATGATAAGGGCAGCCATGACACTGGTTCACCCTTGTCTTATTCCTCCTCTATCTCCTTCTCCAGATCTATAATTTCCATATGTTGGCCAAGTTGTCCTACCTGAACCAAAGGAGGATTTTTTGAAATGTTAGCCTATGTGGCTTTAGCTGCAGGAGGGGATTTTGCACTAGACAAAGAAACTACACTAGTACTTGGCTTCTTGGAGATCTAGAGAAAAGGAAGTGCCTCATGCTTTTTCTTCTTCTTCTACTGGGGCTGCTCTTTTGGCGATGATTGTTTCTCTTCATCCACAAGCGGTGCTTCCTCAACCATATGTTGCTCCCCTTTGACCATGATATATTCACTATTAGATCTTTAAAAGCTTTGAGGTACAATTTTAGTGAAAGATATCGATTGGTAAGTGTCGTAATACTCGTCATATACGTTCGAAAATGCATCATCCATCGCCAGGCCATAGGTTGACTCGATCTTTCCTCAATGGGCCCTCATAACCCACTAGTTGGGCAGGAAACTGATCCTTAATTTTGCTAAAAAGGCCTAGAGGAGGAATTCGGTGCTTGTCGACTGCAGGATTATACTCGATATCCATCTCATAAAAATCATGCCATGGCAAGAGTGACGTCATACTTTCGACATGCCATTCAATATAATGCCCCTCCATATGTTGCTCAATATCTGGTTTGGTGTAGCAATAGAAAATTTTAAATTTGATCTTTGTCACGAAGTGATCCAAAGGGTCATACTTCCACCACTGGGGTAAATCCACCACACTGAGGTCGTAGAGTGCTTTGTTAATCAACTTATTTTGGCCAACCTGATCTACTTAAATATTGCCAAAGTGAAATGACGTGGTGCATGTAGTTTTATTTCCTTGTCATGTCCTATAGACGTCATTGATGAAGTCGTTTTGGTGGAAAAAGGTACTTTGTAGTAAAATATGGAAGGAGAAACGACTTGCCAATGATGCCAAAAATTTGTATCACAACACCTTGCATCAATAAGAAAATATCACCTCTCTCCTTTGCAATGATCTCCTCCTTCATCGCCCTTGACACTCTCTCACATGTGCCAAAAAAAGTTTGAGGGCAGAGCCCAAAAAACATGCGATTAAAATTGTAAAATGACCCCTTCTTGGACAAGCTTGGAGTCCACAAATAAATTGACAACTTCCTATCTGCCTCATCAACCTGCTTGATCACTATGAAAGAAAAATGTTGGTGCAGGTGGAAGAAAAAATACAAAGCCAAAAATAAAGTGTGCTTGAATGATACTGCTCCTTCACTCTATATCTTTTCTAATTGGGTAAGCATTGCTCGGGCCATATAATCTACCCAATAAAAGAAAATCGGATTTGTGCTCGCTTGCATTATTGTTAGGACATAAAATTCCACTTGCGAACTACATTATACAAGCATCACTTGCCATTTATACATCGTGGAGTTGGTAGGAATATAGGACACCCAGTCCAACATGGAAAACATGTCTTGGCTTTTAAAATCTATCAAAGGCCTTGACAAAGTTAGCAATTCTTCAAACTGGCATGCCTTTATCAGCTGATTCTACATGAACTGGTGCAACTTCACAATCGACTGGTACCTCTCCTCTTGCTCCTTGAGATTTAATTTTCTAGACATAATGTCTGGAGAAGGCTTCACCCCACATGCAAATGTGTCTCTGACTGTGCTAGCCGAAATGGTGAATAGTTTATCTCCCTTTGCGTTCTTAACAACCCTTGTGGTAGGATTTTAAAACTTTAAAATTGTCATCACCAGCTTAGGACAAGTATAAAGAGATGTACATAGGTACCAAGAAATCTGTGCATGATAGGCAATCGTTAACGGGCTTTCTGGTATCAAGCCTTTCCCGATAGTAGCTTCCACATCCTGGTGCAATTTTTCCATGCCCTTGTTTGAAATAGCATAGTCTCCAATCTGAGCCAATGCATCATAATATGGGTCAAGCTCTATATTTTTATTTCACCTAGCTTTTTTATTTTTTTTGCTCCCTTGTGCTTTCTTTAGATTTGCAACTTTCATCGACTCAACAACTTTATTTTCTTTCTTATTACAATCAACTTTACTGCAACAATCTAATAATCCTGCAACAAAGCAACAATTCGGGGTAACTCAATGATAATCCAAAAACACTCCAAAATAACAATCTCAATATTTCTTTAACTACAAGCTTTTGGTTTGCCCCTTTTATAACTTTTGCTTCCAACTACCCAATTTAATACAGGTGGCACTTTTTGTGAATTTGGGTGAATGTGCTCCCTTGGTTATCGTGCTTGACATACTTTTTCATGATAACTTAATTATCATTAATGACCTTGCATTGTGAATATTCCTCAAACTCTATACTCAACTGCTTTTAACTTGAGCGCAATCAGGCTACTTAACGACTAACTTTGAGAATGATAAATGCCATGTGGGAGTGATGGGTGATTTTCAAGGGTGAAAATCATTAACTTCACTATATGATAACATCAAAAACATCTTTCTTGAATTTTTCTAGCGAAATTAATTCGATTTCATGCAATTAACTGGAGTTTGCCCTGAAATTAGCATGGGCCAACGATAAATATCAACCGAGAGCACTTGCTTTGCCAAAAACATCCTTGGACAAAAATACTCATTCAACCGATACTCTGAAAATGCTCTTCCCTACCTGCTTGACGAAATTACATGCTTTGTTGCCCTTTTAAAATAATTTATCTTTTTAATTTTGCCCCAAAAAAGCTTATTGCTAAAAAGCAAGCTTTTAACTGAGAGTCTTAGCTTAAAAAAAGCAAGGTGAAATTAATTTCGCCCCCTTCCATGCTGATGTTGAAAATAATCTTGCCCACTGGAGTTCTTAAAAAGCAAGTGATTTTTTATCTTTTCTTGGAGTTTCGCCTTGAAATCGTCCTTTAGGGAGGTAAATAAGAATTTCACCCCAAAAATAGAAAAAACATGGTGACTTCCCTTTCTTGGGCGAAAATAAAATCTCTCATATTTTTATCTTTGATTTTATTTTTATTTCTTTTTTTAATGTTATTTTCTACCCCTTTTTTCTCCTTTCTTGGCAATTAAACACAGGGGCGCTTTAAAAGCTAATCATAACTTCTGACAAACTTTAATATTCGAATTGCTTTTTCACATAGGTTCGCTTTATGCCTCCAAAATTAATTGCCAACGAATCACTTTTTCTTAATGATTTTCGTCCAGAATATGACTAAAAAGCCTTTAAAATATTTTTGGGGCGAAAACATTTTTACTTAGTAAAGACGTAATTTCAAAGCGAAAAAATTGGTCGGGATGGAATTAAATTCTCTCGACTAAAACATTTTTTTTCTCTTTTTTGTTTTTTTAATCTTCTTTTTTATAATTTTACAATACTTGACTTAGAATAAAATAACATAAAAAAATATGTACATATATACATACATGATCGGAATTTTATCATTGATGGTAGGCCTTCAAATGAAGATCATTTACTAGACTCGACAACACATGACCATCCATGGCCTGTAAGTGAAATGATTTAACTTGGTTCACACCTGAAATCTAGAATGGACCCTCCTATTCTCATTTTATTTCAGAACTAGATCACCTACCTTGAACGACTTCTCGAAAGTTTTCTTACCAAACCATTTTTGTAGCATTTGTGCATGTTCCATGAAGGCATTATATGATTTCTCCCTCTATTTCTCCAACTATAAAATTTGATCCAACCTCGTGCTCATGGGATCAAATTCATTGCCTTCACCATCCAACAAGTGCCATGATTGGAGGGTCACCAATTCAATATTAAGGGGTAAAACCACTTCTTTGCCATATACCAAGGAACAGGGGGATATTTTGATGGACTTTTTTCACTAAAATGTGATTGGCCCATAAAGCTTGGTCCAGGAATAGATGCCTAACTCCGCTTGTTGCTGCCAAGGGTTCCCTTTAGAATTCTCAACAAATTATTGTTTGTGGACTCAACCAAATCATTTTCTTGCAGATAATAATTAGATGATGTTTTTAAATAGATCTCCTACTTACCCATGAATTCATTGATTTTGGCATCGATAAAGGGATTTCCATTATCCATTATCATCGCATTTGGTATGCCAAAATGAGTGATAAATCCCTCAAGGAAAGAGATAATCATTGTCTGGTCCACCTTCTTGGTCGATATTGCTTCAGCCCATCAAGTAAAATAGTCAGTTGTAATCAGGATGTATTTATGTCCAACAGAGGAATTGGGATCAATGACCCCAATGAAATCTAAGTTCCATTGTTGAAATGGTGCTTCAACTTGAATTAGATGAAGGGGCAATGATGCATTCCTACTTTTTCCAATATATCTTTGGCACTTTTTGCAACTCTGATTGACTTTGAAAGTGTTTGCAAAGAGGGTGGACCAAAAATAACCTTCTTTTATGATCTTCAATGCCATGGGCCTCCCTGCATAATGGTTGCCTGATAAATCAGAGTGAAACTCCTCTAGGATTCTCTGTTTCTTTGATTCTTTGATGCACCTAATAAGTACTCCATAAATATTCTTCTGGAATAATCCATATGGCAACAACACATACCTAAGGGCCTGAAGTCTGAATCTCCTTCTTTGTGAGGTATTAAGATGTGAAGGATACCTTCCCAAATTTAAATATTTAACAAGGTCCTCTATCCAATCACGGTGAACTGTAGAGTGATTAGAAAAATTACTTTCGCTTATTGAATCTTCAAGTTGGTTAACGATGAATTTAGAGGTAATGCTCTTTGCAAGCTCCTGACATAATACTCGTTCTCGCACTAGCTTGGTCAGATTTCAACATCATACTCCTATATTTTGAATATCCAACCAACTCTCTTGTCTTCAAGCTCTCCCTAGATAATGAAACTCTGAACATCTGGATGAACAACATAAACTATTGTCTTACTCTGGGAAACAAAATGCCAAAATTTCTTCAAGGATTTCATCATCGCATATACTTTCTTCTCAATGAAATTGTATTTCTCTTCATGCGGTTTGATAACTTGGCTTAAGAAAGTGATTGGATGCTCATCTCCCTTCTGCATAAGCATCGTTGCGTAGCTCTCTTGTTCATCAATGACATACAAGATAAAATCCTTTGAATAATCAGGTTTTACCAAGACCGAGGCTTGAGCGATTCTTTCTTTGATTTCTTCAAATGCCTACTTTCTTTGCTCATTCCATATAAACTTAACATTTTTATTTAAAAGCTTGGTCATCGGATTTACCACTTGAGTGAAATCTACGACAAACTTTCAAACAAAATTGATCTACCCAAAAAATGATTGCAAGTCCTTGTTAGATGGAAATGGAAGCTTTAGGAGAGCCTCAAATCTAGCTAGATTAATAGCCAAACCGTTCTCCAAACTAACGTGGCCCAAGAGTTTTCCTTCCTTCACAAAAAATATGGACTTCTTTGGATTAATGGATATTTTGAACTCTTAGCATTTCTTGAACACTTGCCTTAAATGTAAACTATGCTCCTCCCTATTGTGAGAGAAGACAATCATGTCATCCAGATAAATTACAATAACGCTATTTAAAAACTCACCAAAAGCTACATCCATCGCTCTTTAAAAAGTTGCTCCAGCATTTGAGAGACCAAACAACATCCGCTAATAGGCAAATGTACCCCATTTCTTGGTGAACGCCATTTTATGTTGGTCTTCATCCTTGACCCAAATTTGATTATAGCTAGAGAATCCATCCAACAGAGAAAATATCTGAGCTCCTACAACTACGTGAAGAATTTGGTCAATCTGAGGTAAAGGATAATGATCCTTTAGAGACACCTGATTCAAATTTTGGAAGTCAATACACAGGCAAATATCTCCATTCTTCTTTCTCACAGGGATTAGATTCACTACCTATGTTGAATGCTTTATTAGGTAAATTATTTTGGCATCTAATATTTTTAGCAATTTAGCTTTCATCAGCGCTTCAATATTTGAATTGACTGGCCTTTATTTCTACCTGAAGGGTTTCACTCCTTCCTGCAACTCAATGGTATGTTGTATTACATCCTTGTTGTACCCCTTTAAATCGTGGTAGCTCCAGGAGACAATGTCAGAAAACTCATGGCATAACTTCTTGATTTTCTCCAGCTCTTTTGGAGTGCAATCGGTGCCAACTTTGATTGACTTCATAGGCCCCGACTATAGTTCAATGTACTCCTCATCCACTTTGATCTTATGTTTTTCTGCTTTGTCATTCTGATCAAAGAGACTCTCGAGCATAATCAATCCTTTTGGGATATTATTATTCCTCAGTTGGATCAATCCTTCAATCTATTCCTTAGGAAATTTACAATTTGCTCATCACTTTTGAATACTTACTAGTAAATATTCTTGTCAGGAACTGAAGATCGATAAACCAACCTTAAGGTCATGGGTTTTCTCATCACATGCTCAACTAGAGAAAAGTTAGCACTAATGGATGCTATGATATTTGCATGTTTATTCCGCTCTCACAATATTGCTTGGATGTTCAATGTTGTGTAAGCCTCAAACAGGTCCCAAAATTTTTTGTGGTACGCTTTCAGGTTGTGTTGCTTGGAGACACACTTGTTCGTTACTTGGTTCATAATTAGTTCAAAATATCTAAAAATATGCAGTTGTTTAATCCCAACCTTTTTGGATTTCTTCAAGCCTAGATACAATGCTTCATATTTGGTAGCGTTGTTGGTGCAACTCCAGGTCAATCGATATGAATACGTTTTTTTGTATGTTAGAAGGAGAAATGAGAACAATCCCTACTCTTGTTGCATCCTCAAAGTACAACTTACATAATTGATTAGGAACCGGATCTTCATCATCAAACACCCTCACTTCAGCTTTTTCAGGCTTGGTAATAGTGTAACAGCCAATTTCGGTCTCCATCATGGCATTAAAATTAAGCATTGAAAACTCATCTTTCGTTTGAAGCTCATCTAGTACTTCTTCCATTAAGTTCAACTCTTCCAATTATTCAATCGCCATATTGATAGAATTCACGGATTTTTTTTCTTCTTCAATCTTCTCTATATGAAAACTAGAAGGCTTCTCATTATAGATTTGAATTCTCTTCCCTTAGAAGGCTTCTCATTATAGATTTGAATTCTCTTCCCTTTGAAAGTAATATCCATGTGGGAATATTCCAGAGAAATATAGCCACCCAACTTGGTAGTGAACTCTCTTGAGAGGCACATGCTGAAATACGACTCCACATCAATAACGACCACCTCTTATATTACAGTGATCTGAGGTATACTATGTAGGAGAATAGGGATATCCTTGATAACACCACTATTTTCACAGGGGTTCCATCCAACTGCAAGACACCTAGGCTACTCCTTGTGTATTCTATGCGTATCACTTCACAAACTACCTTTGGCATGAAAGTTGTTGTGGCACCCGAATCGATCATATAGTTGTGCACGATCCAACCCTCCATCATAAGTGACAAGTAGAAAGGAAGTGGTATATTATTTCCAATAGTTGAAGTCATCAAAGTTTGAGCAAAAAATATTTGGGTAGGATTCTTTCCCTTATCTTTCACAAACTTCAGTGATTCTTACAACAAGTCGACTTATCTAGGCAACTGCAATGCATCATAGAGACTAATCTTGGCTAGAATCCTCTTTATTTTTTAATAATGTTGTACATAGATGCGTTGGACTCATTCCCTTTGTTGGTATACTTATACTTGCTCCGATATTGCTGTGTAGCCTCTACCCTATGATGCTTGGTCAAAGATGGGAATTTGAGCTTTTCTCTTGCCCGCTTCTCTGTTTCAGCTTTTGCTTGTGAAGTCAAAGCTTTTTCTTGCAATCTTTATTTTTCTCACGGAGGCAAAATATATTTTAATAGGACAGATGCATCTAGTTTGGGTGTCAAGATAAGCACTTTTTCTTATGCTTGTTTTTTTTTTCATTTTGCACCTTCAGGTCATCGTGATCTCATTTCTCATTGTTATTATGGCTGAATTCATTGACTGCATCTCTTTTAGCAACTTCTTTTGGGGATCAGAATTTGAGGGTGCTAGATGAGGTGGTAATGGAAGAGGTACAGGTGGAGATGGCAGTGTTAGGAATGGAACCAGAGTGGGTAATTGTAGAATGGATGGGGTAGGCAATTTTGAGATAGAAACTATCATTGTGATTTGAGATGAAATCGATTTCCATGAAGGGACCAAATACATGGGAGACATTGACAGAGATTTTGAATTTGACCAGTTTCCATCCACTATTTTTGCCCCGAAATTAATAAAAATAGTAATTCATTTCCAAAAAAGGGTGAAATCATCTTAAATGCATAATTTTTGGGTTAAAGTACTTTTCTCCACTATGTAAAATTTTGCCTTCGTTTTAAACCAAGCGCTTTCCATTGTTTTCACTTCCACTTGGGAAAAATATTCTTGACAAGGTATTTCACCCAAAAAGAAAAGCGAAAAGGATTTTTGCCCCTTCCCTAGGGTGAAAACATCTTCCCCTTTGTCTTCACTGGCGTTTTTTTCTTTAATAATAATTGCTGAAGCCTTCGACTATTTTCATCACTCCTTTGATCCTGAGACATTCTTTTGCCATACATTTCCCCCTTTATATTTTACCCATGAGTCTCATTAATTTTTACCAGCAAAACTTGTTGTGTATTTCTAGGGAAAAAATCAACCTTATTTATTTAGCAAAATCACTCAAAGGAGGGAAACAAAAACGTTACATTAAAATAGTAAAGACAAAATATCCAAACAACTACATCATTCATCTTATATTATTTGAATTTTACAATCAAAATTTAGTGTGGTAAAACTGCCAACAGTTTGATCAAACCCCTTAAGGGGGAGCGAAGGTCCAAGGTTCAAATCTCGGGCCTTGTCGGATTGAACGCTTGTCCCTTTATTTGTGTTTTCAATGGCGTAAAAGGTTTTAAATGATTGTGGCATGGTGGTTACAGATGCAGAATGCGCAAAGAACTGTGTGGTAGCTTTCAGTTTAGACAACATAGAATACTATGGAGGCCATAAAATACAGATAGCCTGTTCAAATTCGTGGCAGCTATCGATTCCACCATATAAATTCAAAATTAAAATTAAACAAAAACAATATATATAAATTAAATTTGAATCTTTTAAAATACATAAAAAATATTAAAAACATGTTTGTTAGGAATCTATTATTAAAAATAAACACACTCACAGAAGTACAAAAAATAAACATATATGCTCACAAAACACTATGAAAATAAAATGCACACTATGGAAATAAATTGTAGAAAAGGAATAATCTCACAATAGCATTGGATCGCAAGCTTCTTCGAGGGGGAAACCTCCTTCAATACTTCATTCAATTATGCAAAAAGGTACATACAACACTTCCCCTCATAGTTTTAAGAAATTCCTGTAGCACCTAACTCCTAAGGTTGGCTTACATGCAAAAAGCCACCATGGCTAGAATCTCCTACCTATAATCAGTTACATTCTTAAAAAATGGTTACATAAAAGGATGATATTTGACATAGGCACTTCTTAATCCAAAATTATAATAAAAGTTTACAAAATATTAACATGGGTACTATCCACATTCCACAAGGACTATTACATCAAGCTATTAGGATGGGGTCCCAACATGCCCTTCCCCTTCAAAAAGCTTTGTCCTCAAAATTGAAGGTGAGGAAACTGTAGCTAGATGTGGTGAAGAGGTTCCCATGTTTCATCTTCTGGTTGCAAGCCATGCCACTGGACCAAGACATCCGTGATAGCATGTTGACGAAGGGTGCACTATCTACGGTCAAGAATACATTTAGGTTCAAGAATGATGGACCCTTCCTCGTCCAACTCTAGAAGTGTAGAATGCACTTGCACCTTGTTTCCAATAACCTTCTTTAGAGATGACACATGGAATACTGGATGAAGTTTAGAAGTAGCTAGAAGGGCTAGTTTGTATGTCATTACTTCAAGCCTCTGCAATACCTGACAAGGACCATAGTATTTGGTGATAAGTTTCTAACAACCACATAACTAGAGAGAGTATTGTTTGTATGGTTGTAGGTGAAGAAAGACCATGTTGCCAATGACAAAGCTATGTTCGGTATGATGCTAATCTGCTTTATATTTCATACGATTTTGAGTCATGTCCAAGTTTAGCTTGAGTTGATGAAAAATGTAGTCACGTTGGAGGAGAGGGGAATCCACTGCTAGAACCTTCGAGCTACCTAGAATGTAAGAAGTTGGAGTTGGTGGAAGTTGACCATAGACTACTTTAAATAGAGTCACCTTAGTGGCTGTAACATTCCAACATTTTAGCACAAAATTTTTTCGTTATGAAGATAACAATACCATGCTTGCAAACCCAATATAATGTTAGTAGGCATACTAAGTTCACACTTCAAGAATGTCCACCACTGCAGCTGGTGTCTTAAGTGCTCGAAATTGGCCAAATTCTGCGGGTCGCATTGCTAGATTTTGCTCTTCACTCGAGTCTCTTAGGAATCCATTGGAGGGTTATCCATTCGGGGCCCATATCACCTAAATGGGGTACGCTATGCCCCTTGTCCAAGGCTTTAAGGTTCACAACCATTTTAGGAGATCTTAGCTCGATGCCTTGGAACCAGCATCTGTATGCCGATGCTAGCCATCGACCATCTACTAAGGTTTGGCTAGAGTCTACCTTTGCAAGGCTGAGGGACTAGATATCTATATTATTCCTCGTGCTGATGATAATGTTGCCCATAACCATCTGCCGCTGGATCTTCTAATAGCATGAGTAGTTCTCTAGTCATGCTTTATGTTGGCACCTCACTAGCCAAAATGGAATGATGGATATCACCACACTAATTGACTGACCACCTAGAGTGACGTCCCATTCCATCACTCGTTACACTCCTCAGCTCGGGCCCTCCTATCCCATAGATTTGGAGTACGATGGTGCAGTCCCCGCTAAGTCATCGCATGACTGAGTGGCATGGGTAGAGAAAGACTCCTTGACTTTCTCTTGTCAAGCAAAGTTGATTCCCACTTAAGTCACCGTGTGAATTAATGATATAAGTGGAGACAACCTCCCTTGATTTACTCCAAGCAAGATTCAAATTTCAAATTTAAACGGAACCATTATTTTCCTCTTATCTTAAAATCTAAGATGTAATACCCATGTGGCTACCCTAAAATTTAGTAAATATAAAGCTATATTGTAAATTTCTTAAAGATACTATATTATAACCTCATTAGTCACCAAAGGAATCTAATATTGTTTCTACTACATATGGCTCCTCTTTAAAACAATTAAGTATATATATATAAAACTAATCCATATTCTAGTTTTGACACTACAACCTAATGTCAAAACCTTATATTCTATTGAAGAGAAAATCATATTTCCCAACTGTTGCAACCATTTCAGTATTTTATATAACTCTTAAAACCTTTTATTTTAAAAGTACTACACAAAACCACATCTAAAACATTTATATATATTTAAAGAGAACTCAACCCAATATTTAAAAGAAAATAAAAAATATCTTTATTTGTGGCAATTACCATTTTTCATTAAGCTCACATATAATGCTAGGAAAATAAAACACATATTAAATATAAGACTCTTTGAAGTATCATACATGTATCAATAACTTATCTCTTATCTCCCTTATCTAAAATAAATATGGGGCATATGGGGCGAAGTATAATGCTAACATTCTAAACCAACTAAACTAACTATCCCTTTGTTATCCTTTTATTATTATTAAGAAATAAAGTGTGAACCCTTATACTCATTTCCTTAATTTAAAACCAACTAATAAAGACAAAAACTTAAATTCCAATAGATGGCTTGCATTATCCAAGGTTTAAAAATCATATACGATATAAGTATAAGTACTTTGATTCTTTTTATGTCTCAATAATCATTATTCTTAAAACAAAACTATTAATAATAAGTATCATTATTCCTATTTTTTGAAACCAATAAAGACAAATCTACTAATATTGAATATAACAAATAAAAGAGACAGACATACATATACAACTTTGCTTATAATCAAATATGACTTCCTACCTACGGTTCTCGACTACTTGTATTGTAGAGAAATTTTTTGTTTCAAACTTACAAGGAGAAGTTTTTCCTCTATAAAAATATAAACATAGTAACCACCTGTTACACCCAATCTCACATAAAACTTTGGTGGTAATCATGTTCTCTATAATAGCTGTATAAAGGATTATATTAACATCCATAACTCAAATATAGATAACTGAGTTTTTCATGTTCTCTATAATAGCTGTATAAAGGATTATATTAACAACCATAACTCAAATATAGATAACTGAGTTAAAGGATTATATTAACATCCATAACTCAAATAGATAACTGAGTTTTTTCCCAAACTATGGAAGATTAATCATCATTAAAATTTAAGGTATTACCTTTCTCTTCTAAATTTTGTGTTTTCTTAGGGTTTTCAACTGTATTAAGAGTCTATCTATAGAATATCAACCTATGAAATAGTTATTCGTCACGCTATTATATATATGAGAAACTTTTGGAAGGTAATTTATCCGAGAGTCTACATATTATTTTTTAACATTCTACGAATTTTCTTTTGCCTTTTATATTATGACGGACAAATTCATTTAAGACTTCAACTTAAACATTAAAAATTTAAACAAACTCTATCTCTTCTTTCTCTTTCCAATGAGATGGTTCGCGTACGTTTGGTGCTGTTTGGTGCTGCTTCAACCAAGAGTATAAAGAACAAAGACAAACTTTTTGATAAGAATATTTAATATGTCCTTCCATAACTACCAATAACAAGAATTCACAACAATTCAAATGTTAAATCCTAAAAGACAAGGCCACTCACTCACTTCTCTTTCGGTCCATAGAAACGAGATAGCGGATGCCAGCAGTTCATTACATTACAGAGGAAAGGACTCACCGAGCCAAGATAACTAACTAATAAAAAAAACTGCCTTTCCATAGGCTTTCTATGGCCAAAGCCATTCGCAAGTCTTACGTGCTCGGATGAGATGGCCAAAGCCATTCGCAAGTCTTACGTGCTCGGATCATATCTCATATTCACAACAATTCAAATGTTAAATCCTAAAAGACAAGGAGATGTGGCCTGGTTTAGTCCTTATATATATTATTATATATACACGGTAGGCCAATAAAAACCAAAAAACCAAAAAAGGCCAATAAAAACCAAAAAGGTCACCATTGAAATGTTCATCTTACTATGTCACGGCTGATCTTGGAGATGACTCAGCAGCCTCGTAGCCCTTCAGCTGAAGGACAACGTATCCTATCCACGACAACGATTTTTAACTCCTGCCCGCGGTTCCACTTAGACGAGGTTTAGAAGGTATTTTAATATTTAGGGTCATCTTGGCCCACCACTTAGACGAGGTTTAGAAGGTATTTTAATATTTAGGGTCATCTTGGCCCATAGAATGTAGCTAAATGCACCAACCATTCATGCAGAGAAAAGCAAACCAAAAATTTGTATTCCAAGAAAAATTTAAACAATAACATTGCTATGTTTTATTACAGTCAGAGAGAGAAACATGCCCAAGGGTTGCATACCAAGATATTTAAACAATAACATTGCCATGATTTAATAGAGACATGCAGCGAAGCAACTAAGGATTAGCAATTCTTTTTGTAAGCTTAAAGCACATTAAGCTTGACAGGTGGAAAATGTTGGAATTATTAAATTAACCTTCACGCCCACAAGCGCTTCAGCGCGAAGCATTATTAAAACACCTTCGGAAGATGCTTCGCTGCGAAGCAAAATTAAGATGGCCCCTAAATCACTTCGCCACGAAGCACTTATAAAACGACTTCGAAACATTATTAAAACACCTTCGGAAGATGCTTCGCTGCGAAGCAAAATTAAGACGCCCCCTAAAATCACTTCGCCACGAAGCACTTATAAAACGACTTCGAAAAATGCTTCACCGCGAAGTAAATTCATTTTGCCCTCCGAAGCGGAAATCAGCCGAAGTGGAAATCAAGCGCGGGAATCGACGCATTAATTCGTCAAGCGTGCGGGTAGTTGGGGTTGCTCGGCGATTGGACAGGAACCATTCCTCGGCATTTATTTTCTGTCAGTCGGTCGGTGAACTTCTCCCGCCTTTTGTCCTCATCCCTCGCCTATAAATACCGGGGCCATTTTGTCATTTAGTAAGGGAGTTGAAAGTGTGGGAGGATAGCGGAAGGAGGAGAGCAACAGAGAGGAATAGAGAGCAGATAGCAGCCGCAGAGCTAGGGTTTCGACCAACAGAGTGCAACCGCTTATAGCCGGAGTGTGGAGCAGCAGTCTCCAAGTAGTTTGTGTGTTTATCCTGTAGATTTCTATCTTGCAAAAGTTTGTAACCCCGACATTATAATTTAATATATAAAATATTTATTCTGCTATTTGGGTCTCTGTGTAGTGTTTTATCCGCAGACATTCCTCAGCTAGGGTTTGCCCCGAAGTGGCAAAACACCCGTTCGATCCAGAAGGGAATCGAGTTTATTTGTTTGTGCCGAAGCACATTGCGGGACTTTGTCTCCCCGAAGTTGGACCCTGGAGCCATTTCGCCGAAGCTGCCGAATTGCCGTAAACTCCCGTGCTTCGCAGCCTTCCTGCCCGAAGCAGTCACTTCGGGTTGAAAATTCCCGAAGTGATTTCACTTCGGAAGAAAACTGTGCGAAGCAGTTGCTTCGCCAGGATATTCCCCGAAGTAGTTTTACTTCGGCAGTTTCTTCCCGAAGTACTTACTTCGGGAGTATTTTTCCCCGAAGTAGATTTACTTCGGCAATATTTCCCCCGAAGTGCATACTTCGGGAGCATTTTCCCGAAGCTCCTCCCTCGCATGAAAACTTTGCGAAGTGTTTTTGCGACGCGATTTTAAATCACGATTTAAATTTAATTCCTTCAAATTGGTATCAGAGCCTGTGGTGTCATGACGCGGAGATAGAAGCATGGCTTCCGAAACAATTCCCTGCAAGATCCCACGATTTAATGGCAAGAACTACGATTACTCGAGCATCCAGATGAAGATCCTCTTTGGGTCTCGGGGATTTGTGGGACTTCGTCGAGAATGGTTACCCGGAACCGACAGATGCAGCGAAGACCTGGCCGCCCTCTCCCAAGCTGACAAAGATCTTCTGAAGGAGAACCGAAAGAAAGACCAAAAGGCCCTGTTCTATATCATGCAAGCGGTTGAGGAGACCATCTTCCCGTGGATCGCATCAGCCACCAAGGCCAAGCAGGCCTGGGAAATTCTGGCCAGCTCGTACCAGGGCACCAACAAAGTGAAGTTGGTAAAACTGCAGATGCTCAGGAGGGAGTTCGAGAACCTGCAGATGAGTGAGTCCGAGTCGATGAGCGACTTCTTCACCCGGACAACAGATGTCATCAACCAGATGCGGTTGAATGGTGAGATTGTGCAGAATCAAAGGATCGTGGAGAAAATTCTGCGGAGTCTGCCAGCTAAATTTGACTCTATGGTAATTGCAATAGAGGAGTCAAGGGATTTGACAACCCTCTCAGTGGATGAACTCATGGGTTCTCTGCAGACACATGAGCAGAGGCTGAGCCGCTCAACTCAGTCCTCTTTGGAGCAAGCTTTCAAGGCGCAAGTCTCAGTCCGAGACAACAACAGACAAGACTCCCACCATAGCGCCTCTAGTTCTCAAGGTGGAAGAGGCAGAAGTAGGCATGGGAGAAGTAACAAGCAAGGAGGGAGATCAAACCCTCATGTCAGTGAGACCAGCTGCAACTTTCATCAGCAAGGAGGAAGAGGCACTGGCAAAAATCAGCAAGGTGGCTCTCAGCAGAAGAAGGACATGTCAAAGGTCCAATGCTACTACTGCAAAAAGTTTGGCCATTACATCTCACAGTGCAGAACGAGGATGGCGAACGAGAATCAGCAGCAAGCCCATTATACGGATGAAGCTAGAAATGCGGCAGGAGGAAATATGTTGCTGACTTGCAGTGTTGAGGAGGAGAGCAAGAAAAACATTTGGTATCTTGACAGTGGGTGCAACAACCACATGACTGGGAACAGAGAGATGTTCTCACAATTGGATGAAACAGTCCAATCCGAAGTCAAGATGGGGAACAACAACAAGGTTCCCATGATGGGGAAAGGTAAAATCCTCATCCGCACCCGACACGGAGAAAGAAAACAAATTTGTGATGTGTATTATGTGCCTGGGTTGAAACACAATCTGCTAAGTGTTGGACAACTTGTGCAGAAGGGGCACACTGTTCAGTTCAAAGACGGTGTCTGTTCCATCAGAGACAAAGTGCATGGACAAATCGCAACCGTGTCCATGACGAAAAACAAAATGTTTCCGCTGCAGATTCAGAATGAATCTTTAATGTCTCTGAGTGCAGTTGTGAAGGATGCTACCTGGCTGTGGCATCTCAGATTCGGTCACTTGAGTTTCAGTAACCTGAATTTGCTGCACAAGAAGCAGATGGTGAAGGGTTTACCCCTTATTGAGCAACCGAACCAAGTTTGTGAAGGTTGCCTGGTCGGTAAGCAGCACAAGGATGCATTCCCTGTAGGACAGTCTTGGAGAGCATCACAACCATTGGAGCTGGTGCACTCAGACATTTGTGGTCCCATGCAGACCAGCACATATGCCGGCAACAAATACTTCCTGACTTTCATTGATGACTTTAGCCGAAAGACATGGGTTTATCCCATTAAGCTGAAGTCAGAGGCATTTGCGAAGTTTAAGGAGTTCAAGGCTCTGGTTGAGAAACAGAGCGGGTATTACGTGAAGACTCTCAGAACTGATGGAGGAGGAGAATACATCTCCAACGAATTCCACAACTTCTGCAAGCAACATGGAATTCGAAGGCAGTTCACTGCCAGATACACACCGCAGCAGAATGGTGTAGCTGAGAGGAAGAACAGAACTATCATGGAGATGGCACGGAGCATGTTGAAGGCAAAAAGTTTGCCACATGAGTTCTGGGTAGAAGTTGTAAGTTGTGCAGTTTATCTGCTGAACAGATGTCCCACCAAGAGTGTGAAGGACAAAATTCCAGAGGAAGCCTGGAGCAATCTGAAGCCAAGTGTGGCTCATTTGCGAGTTTTTGGGTGCATTGCATATGCACATGTTCCAGATGAGAAAAGATGGAAGCTGGATGACAAAGCTGAAAAATGCATTTTCACGGGGTACAACGAACAAGCAAAGGCATACAGGCTGTACAATCCGGTGACGAAGAAACTTGTCATCAGCCGAGATGTGAAGTTCTTGGAGGATGAAGCCTGGAACTGGAAGTCAAAGACTGGTCAGCCTGAACCAACAATTTTTGAACCTGTAAACTTGGAGGAAGATAGTGTGCAGCCACCTGTACCTTCAAGCAACAACAGTGGTGCCAGCAGCAGCACAACCTCATCATCCCGGTCACCTCCACTTGCAAGCAGAATTCAAAATTTGAGGACACCTACGAAGACTCGGAGCTTGCAAGACATTTATGAGGTAACCCGTAATCAGATAGATGAAGAATATTCTGACTTTGCTTTATTTACTGAGTGTGATCCAGTGGAGTTTGAAGAGGCAAGTCAGAATCGCAAATGGGTGAATGCGATGGATGAGGAGATAGCAACCATTGAGAAGAATGAGACATGGCAGCTGACTGATCTTCCAACAGGAAAGAAGACCATTGGGGTCAAGTGGGTGTATAAAACGAAGTTCAACGCCCAAGGAGAAGTTGACAGGCATAAGGCCAGATTAGTGGCGAAAGGCTACAAGCAGAAGTCAGGAGTTGACTATCATGAGGTGTATGCACCTGTAGCCCGACTTGACACAGTCAGAATGATTCTGGCACTAGCAGCTCAGAAAGGCTGGAGTGTGTACCAGATGGATGTCAAGTCTGCCTTCCTGAACGGAGTGTTGGAAGAAGAGGTCTACATAGACCAGCCACCCGGATATGAAATACAAGGGCAAGAAGACAAGGTCCTGAAGCTGAAGAAGGCCCTGTATGGGTTGAAGCAAGCACCCCGGGCATGGTACAACCGGATTGACGACTATTTTTAGGAGAATGGGTTTCAAAAATGCCCATATGAGCACACCCTATATCTGAAGACAAATGCAGAGGGTGAGATGATAATCGTCTGCCTGTACGTGGACGATCTGATATATACTGGCAATAGCAGCAACCTATTTGCGTAGTTCAGAACAGCCATGAAGACCGAGTTTGAAATGACAGACATGGGGCTGATGAAATTCTTTCTTGGCATTGAAGTTGACCAATCAGCAGATGGCATCTTCATTTCTCAGGGCAAGTATGCAAAGGATGTCCTGAAGCATTTTAAGATGGAGGACAACAAACCTGCCATCACCCCGGTAGCCACTGGTTTGAAGTTGAGCAAGACTGACAACAGCAGAAGCGTTGACCCAACTCTCTATAAAAGGTTAGTTGGAAGCCTGATGTACTTGACCGCAACCAGGCCAGATTTGATGTTTGTCATGAGTTTAATCAGTCGGTTTATGGAGTCACCCAAAGACACTCACTGGCAAGCAGGCAAGAGAATCCTGCGATATGTCAATGGCACGAGGAACCACGGACTTCACTATGCCAGACAAGACCAACTTGAGTTGATTGGCTACACTGACAGTGATTGGGCCGGTAGCGTAGATGACCGGAAGAGCACTTCGGGATATGCCTTCCATTTTGGATCCGGAGTTGTCTCTTGGTCCTCGAAGAAGCAGCCAATTGTTGCTTTATCTACGAGCAGAGGCAGTATGTTGCTGCCACCTCAGCCGCCTGCCAGACAGTCTGGCTGAGAAGAGTTCTAAGTGAACTACATCATCCGTCGAAGCAGCAACAACAATATTTTGCGACAATAACTCTGCCATCGCGCTCTCGAAGGACCCAGTCTTCCACGGTCGGACGAAGCACATAGATATCCGATATCATTTCATCAGAGAGCTGGTGAAATTCGGCGAAGTACAGTTGCAGTTTTGCAGGTCCAAGGAGCAGCTGGCTGACATCTTCACAAAACCCTTGAAGGAGGAGGACTTCGCCAGACTGCGAGAAATGTTGGGCGTCAGAGAACTCATGAAGTTTGGTTTAAAGGAGGGTGTTGGAATTATTAAACCAACCTTCACGCCCGCAAGCGCTTCGGCACGAAGCATTATTAAAACACCTTCGAAAGATGCTTCGCTGCGAAGCAAAATTAAGACGCCCCCTAAAATCACTTCGCCGCGAAGCACTTATAAAACGACTTCGAAAAATGCTTCGCTGCGAAGTAAATTCATTTTGCCCTCCGAAGCGGAAATTAGCCGAAGCGGAAATCAAGCGCGGGAATCGACGCATTAATTTCCAAGCGTGCGAGTAGTTGGGGTTGCTCGGCGATTGGACAGGAACCATTCCTCGGCATTTATTTTCTGTCAGTCGGTCGGTGAACTTCTCCCGCCTTTTGTCCTCATCCCTCACCTATAAATACCGGGGCCATTTTGTCATTTAGTAAGGGAGTTGGAAGTGTGGGAGGATAGCGGAAGGAGCAGAGCAGCAGAGAGGAATAGCGAGCAGAGGGCAGCCGCAGAGCTAGGGTTTCGACCAACAGAGTAGCAGAAGGGTGAAACCAATAGCCGCTTACAGCCGGAGTGTGGAGCAGCAGTCTCCAAGTAGTTTGTGTGTTTATCCTGCAGATTTCTATCTTGCAGAAGTTTGTAACCCCGACATTATAATTTAATATATAAAATATTTATTCTGCTATTTGCGTCTCTGTGTAGTGTTTTATCCGTAGACATTCCTCAGCTAGGGTTTGCCCCGAAGTGGCAAAATACCCGTTCGATCCAGAAGGGAATCGAGTTTATTTGTTTGTGCCGAAGCACATTGCGGGACTTTGTCTTCCCGAAGTTGGACCCTGGAGCCATTTCGCCGAAGCTGCCGAATTGCCGTGAGCTCCCGTGCTTCGCAGCCTTCCTGCCCGAAGCAGTCACTTCGGGTTGAAAATTCTCGAAGTGATTACTCCCAAAGTGATTTCAATTCGGAAGAAAATCGCGTGCGAAGTTCCCCGAAGTAGTTTCACTTCGGTAGTTTCTTCCCCGAAGTACTTACTTCGGGAGTATTTTTCCCCGAAGTAGATTTACTTCGGCAATATTTCCCCGAAGTGCATACTTCGGGAGCATTTTCCCCGAAGCTCCCTCCCTCGCGTGAAAACTTTGCGAAGTGTTTTTGCGACGCGATTTTAAATCGCGATTTAAATTTAATTCCTTTAGAAAAAATTCCTTTAACCGGGTGTAAAGATATAAATTTTTTTTTAATTATTAATAAAAAATTAAACATATGATTATTGGATGTGTATTAATATATAGTATATATATACATCATTTAAACATGCTGAATTACTCAAGGTTTCGTAATAAGGTATTTTCCTCATAAATATATTGTATCATAATAAGTATATATATAGTATAAAATATCTAATTACACTCCACTTAAACAATTTCAGTGCAATCATGCCGGAGACAATCTAAATTCATCCACTGTGCAGCAATAACAACTGCTGCACACACTGAAATCATGCCGGAGACAATCTAAATTCATCCTCATATGATAACAAGCAAAATATATTGTATCATAATAAGTATATATATAGTATAAAATATCTAATTACACTCCACTTAAACAATTTCAGTGCAATCATGCCGAAAGCTAGAGATGTAACGAGACACATGAGACAATCTAAATTCCTCATATGATAACAAGCAAAAATAATAAGTATATATATAGTATAAAATATCTAATTACACTCCACTTAAACAATTTCAGTGCAATCTCTATATATTATATCATAATAAGTATATATATATAGTATAAAATATCTAATTACACTCCACTTAAACAATTTCAGTGCAATCATGCCGAAAACTAGAGATGTAATGAGATACATGAGACAATCTAAATTCATCCCATTTGAATATTTCAAAACGCAGTCAAAACCATGAACTCAAACAAAGAGACTACAGTTATATTAAAAATTAAAGACAATGTCTCCCTATATAAATGCTCGGTTTGCAATAGAACTCATCTTATTAATTGAACTCATCTCACTAATTCTAAAAAAAATACCCAAAACAGCTCTCAGCCAACATATTAACATTTAGTAAGCATTATTTCCATACCAGATTTCAAATAGTGTACCTGGTATTACGATGATTTAGTAAGCATTATTTCCATACCAGATTTCAAATAGTATACCTGGTATTACGATGTTACTAATCTTTCAGTATAGCTTTGACTCTCCTCTCAGCGTTTCTAACCACCGTATTTACAGCGACGACAGCTCCAAGAACACGGATCTGGACTTCTCAGAAGCATGCTCATCCACAATCCGTCTCTTTATCTTATAGAGGAATTTGAAAGATATCCGAATGACACCTTCCAACATACAAAAGATATCCGAATGACACCTTCCAACATACAATGCCAGCCGTCGCTTTGCTATTCTGCAAGATGGTGAGGTTTTCTACCTCCGAGTGGAGAGCAAATACTTTGGTTGGTTATTATATATATGTTCCAATACTTGGTTGGTTATTATATATATATTTTAATTTTCATCTGCAAGATGGTGAGGTTTTCTACCTCCGAGTGGAGAGCAAATACTTTGGTTGGTTATTATATATATGTTCCAATACTTGGTTGGTTATTATATATATATTTTAATTTTCATCCTCGTGATCCTTCTAATATATGGATTTAAAGCTTATATTGTTTTGCTTTTGTTTTATATAATATTTTGAATGGCTCCCTTTCAACATGGGAAGCACTATGTGCAACATTTTTTTTTTTTCTACGTGGGAAGCACTATGTGCAACATTTTATTTATTTATTTATTTTTTCTATATATCTTTTACTGTTATTCCTATGTTTATATTTTTATATATGTTTTTTTTTTAATATATATTTTATTTACTTTTGTTATTATTTATATACATTTATATATATTTATCTCTTTAATATTGACATTTTTAATTA
The DNA here is from genome assembly GCA_028583015.1 of Wollemia nobilis. NCBI lineage: Eukaryota > Viridiplantae > Streptophyta > Pinopsida > Araucariales > Araucariaceae > Wollemia > Wollemia nobilis. Next base: position 3,521,674 of record JAQPPZ010016964.1, read on the forward strand.
TAACAACAACATTCAAGAAGTGCAGTAGCAATCATACGAGGCATGCAGATATACAACTACACATGCATCAGCAGGCAGAATGATCTTTCAATGCAATTCCTACAGTGGGCTTCCATATACCCATGGGCCAAGGTGCACGAGGCATGACATCATTGATAGAAATTCAAGAGGTCAGAGGAAAATAAACACATAGAGACTAATATTAATAGTACACACAACGGAGAGCTGAAATTTTTAATTTTTTTATTTCAAAAAATTATAGACAATAAACAACCACACTCTTTGTTGAAAAAGAGAGTCACATCTCTTATCATTTCTCTATTGTCAATAATGTATACAGATTACACTTAATTATATATTTTCCCAACCACCGTTTTTAACCACTCTTATCCTCCATGGGATAAGGATGAGCATGAACATTAAATAAAAATAATCTTATCTACTAAACAGATAAAAATAATCTTATCTACTAAACAGATACGGATGTGTACAAACATTAAATAAAAAACTATCTTATCCACTAAACATAACAGATAATGATGTGCACAAACATTAACTATCTTATCCACTAAACATAAGAGATAATGATGTGCACAAACATTAAATAAAACAACAAACATGGGTTGAAAAACTAAGTGTTGTGCAACATGGTGCACTGCAGCAAAAAACAATTTTTTCCGCTGGGTTGAGATTACTCTCAACATTGTCCCTTAATCTCAACCGCAATATTTCCTCCATCATCAGTGACACCAAGATTATCATGCTGTTGTGTGAAGGTCTTTGTTCCCAATGACTTGGTAAATATGTCTGCAAACTGCTCTGTTGTTCTACAGTGCTCCAAGATGATTTCCCCAACATTGATCAAATCTTTGATGAAATGGTAGCGAGTGTCTATGTGCTTCATCCTCTTGTGGAATACTGCATTCTTAGAGAGGGCAATGGCGGATCTATTATCACAAAACAATTTTGTCACCTCTGGCTATTCATGCCCTAAGTCTTTCAATATTCGCCGCATCCATATGGATTGATAGGCTGCCCCTATTGTTACGATGTACTCTGCTTCTGCTGATGACAATGACACGATGGGCTTCTTCTTTGATGCCCATGATACAACTCCAAAACCCAAAAAAAATACATACCCGAAAGTACTCTTTCGGTCATCCGCACCACCTGCCCAATCACTATCATTGTATTCGACCAATCTAAAATCATCAGATTTCTTATATAATATACCATACTCCTTTGTTCCTTGGACATATCTCAGTATCCTTTTGGCCGATTGCAAGTGTGTGACCTTGGGGATCTCCATAAATCTTGATATCAAACTAACAACATACATTATATCTGGTCGCATGGCTATCAAAAACATTAGGCTTCCAACAATGCTCTTATACATGGTGGGATTAACATCCTTGCTCCAATCCTCCTTCTTCAGTTTGATTTCCATAGCAAATGGTGTTGGAGTTGGCTTGAGGGGGAGTGTGGCACTTGCACTTGCTCCCACCCATCTTGAACCTTTTGAGAATGTTTGCTGCATACTTTGACTAAGATATAAAGATTCCATGATCCAACTGCTGAACTTTTATGCCTAGGAAATACCTTAAAAGGCCTAAATCCGATATTTCAAATTCCTTTTCCATTTCTACTCTAAACTCATCTACTATGGCCTCATCATTTCCCATGAAAATTAAATCATCCACATATAAAACAACAATCAATAACTTGCCTTTATTTTATTTGATATACAATGTGGGCTCTCCATCACATTTACTGAACCCATAGCGCCTTGCCTTTATTTTATTTGATATACAATGTGGGCTCTCCATCACATTTACTGAACCCATAGCTCATAAAGTATGAGTCTGTCTGGCTATACCAGGCTCTTGGTGCCTGCTTTAGTCCATAAAGTACCTTCTACATCATATACACCTTCCTTTCTTCTCCTATGGCTTCATATCTAGGTGGCTGCTGAACATAAACCTCTTCCTTCAACACTCCATGAAGAAATGCCGACTTGACTTCCATTTGATGGAATTTCCACTTGTGATGGGCTGCTATGTCTAATACAGTTCTAATGGTTTCCATCCTTGCAATTGGTGCAAATGTTTCCTCATAGTCAATGCCATACTGTTGTTTATAGCTCTTCACTACCAACCTTGCTTTATGCCTCTCCACTTTTCCTTCTACATTACATTTGGTCTTATAGACCCACTTGAATCCAATGACATATTTACCTTGGGGAGATATACAAGCTCCCATGTCTCATTCTTCTCAATAGATGCTATTTCCTCATCCATTGCAGCTATCCACTTCTCCTCCTTGATGGCTTCTTCAAAATGAATTGGATCTTCAGTTGGAGAATACAATGTGAACAATAAATTTGAGCCTTCATCTTGCTCACCTTGCTCTTGTTGGTAAATATCAATCAAGCTCCTGAAATTCTGGTTTCTCAACCTTGCCAATGGCATATTTGATAATCACTTGATATTGGACTACTAGGAGCTGCTGGTGGTGCTTGTTGTGCATTTGAACTACTTGCGATCGATGTTGATGGTCCTTGCTAATTCTAATTTTGTATTGTAGGGGTGTTTACTATTGTCCCATGTTTGTATTCAAATAGACCAACTCTTACAACATTGATAGTCTTCTCTATGCTTCCATCCCATGCCTCCTCTTTGAAAAACTTGACATCTCTGCTAATTACAATTTTCTTTGTAACAAGATTGTACAACTGGTATGCCTTGGTATGCCTTGGAACTTTCACTATAACCCAAAAAATATGCATTTCTCTGACTTTCTATCCAGCTTCCTTCTCAAATCATCAGGGATATGTACATATGCTACACATCCAAACACTATCATGTGGGAAACACTATGTTTCCTTCCAGTCCATGCCTCCTCTGGTACTATATTGCCCAAACTCTTGGTTGGACATCTATTCAGAATATATACAACACATTTAACTGTTGCTCCCCAATACTCATTCGACAAAAGCTTTGCCTTAAACATACTCCTTGCCATCTCTGTGATGGTTCTGTTCTTCCTCTCAGCTACTCCATTCTGTTGGGGTGTGTACCTTGCTATATATTGATGGTGAATTCCATTATATTTATAGAAGTTCTAAAACTCCTTGACATATACTCTCCTCCTTTGTTGGTTCTCAATACCTTGATGTTATAATCACTTTGTTTTTCCACCAACTATTTAAATTGTTTGAAGTACTCAAATTCCACCAACTATTTAAATTGTTTGAAGTACTCAAATGCCTTATCCTTATGCTCCAACAGGTACACCCAAGTCTTCCTCTTGTAATCATCAATGAAAGTCAAAAAATAAATAACAACCTGTAATTATGGTGTATGCATCTTACCACACAGATCATAATGTACTATCTCCAATGGAGCTTGAGCTCTTGTTGTCACTCCAACAGGGAATGCATCTATGTGCTATTTTACCATTATTCATCCTTCACATGCTTTGCTAGACCTTTCAATAGGTGGCAATACCAATACCATATTTTTATTATGCAACAAACTTAATGAATCAAGGTTAAGGTGGCCTAATATCAAATGCCACAACTAATTCTTATCTTTAATCTCTGCTTGTAATATAGTATGTGTGATTGCTGCCATCATTGTACTCATGTCATGAGCTATCCTCAAGGAAAACATCCTATTATTTGTCATCTCAACCCTATCTACCAATATCTTTCTCGATGTCTTATCTAGTATGGTGCATTTGTTATCCTTAAAACTGACAGAATACCCTTTTCCTATCAACTGATCAACACTCAACAGGTTGTGCTTCAAGATAGGCACATCATACACATCATTTATAAATGTCTTTTCCCCTTTCTTTGTCAATATATTTATTCTGTCTTTTCCCCTTTCTTTGTCAATATATTTATTCTATCTTTTCCCTTGACAGTAACCTTGTTATCATTACCAAGAGTTACATTAGACTTAACATTTTTTTATAGACTAACAAACAGACCTCTATTGCCAGTCATATGGTTGCTACAACTAGAATCCAAATAACAAAAATATCTTTTTGACTATCCACTACAACGTTAAAAGCTAAAAATAGTCCATCATTCGACACTTCCTCATTCTCATTCTCAACAATATAGTTAGCTCTCTACCTCCTAAGATCATACTGCTTCTTTCGACATTCACTAGCATAATGACCAAATTTATTACAGTAATAACATTCCACTTGGGATTTATCATACTTTGGCATTGACCTTGGCTCTGGCTCTGCCTCCAGTTCTGGCTTGGCTGGCTTATGCTTTGTTGACCTTATTGGCTTTGGCCTCTTCCACTCGAGCTTGGCTATCTTGTTGTTCCACCTCTTGCAGGGCTTCTTCCTCTGCCATTGAAACCATACCTTCCTCTATCTCTTCCTATTCCAGGACCAATAATCACTTGTGACTTGAAGGCATTCTCTAAAGAACTACCTTCAGACCTTCTCAACCGATGCTCATGTGAAATCAGTGATGCTTGCAACTCATCAATAGAATATTGTGCAAGATTTTTGGTTTCTTCAAAGGCAACAACCTTGATGGTAGACTCCTCAGAATCTTCTCAACCATCCTTCGGTCTTGAATATCCTCTCCATGGGACCTCATTTGATTCACCAAACCCACAACAGATGTGAAGAAAGAGTTTGCAGTCTCTGACTCCTTCATTTGCATAATCTCAAAGTCTCTCCTCATTGAATGTAACTTTGTAGTCTTTATCTTCTCCATTCCTTGATATACTGTCTCCAACGTATCCCATGCTTGCTTTGATCTTGTACAAGACTGAATCCTTGGGAAAATACTTAAATCAACTCCTTGAAATATAAAGTGCAGTGCTTTGGCATCCTTTAACCGATTCTCCTTCAATGTATTTCTCTGTACATTTGTCAATGCATTTTGTGCTGTAACATTTGCTGGCTTTGGGAAGCCATTATCTACAACTTCCCATACATCTTGTGACAGAAACAAGGTCTTCATCAGAATAGACTAGTATTCATAATTCTTCCCATCAAACTTCGATATTTGCAGGTCATTCAGACTTGAACTCGTGCTCGCTTGAGCCATTTCTTCCTTGGCATTTAAGCCGTAAATCGCTTTGATACCACTGATAGAAATTCAAGAGGTCAGAGGAAAATAAACACACAGAGACTAATATTAACAGTACACACAACAAAGAGCTAAAATTTTTAATTTTTTAATTTCAAAAAATTAAAGACAATAAACAACCACACTCTCTATTGAAAAATAGAGTCACATCTCTTATCATTTCTCTCTTGTCAATAATGCATGCAGATTACACTTAATTATATATTTTTCCAGCCATCGTTTTTAACCACTCTTATCCTCCATGGGATAAAGATGAGCATGAACATTAAATAAAAATAATCTTATCCACTAAACAGATAAGGATGTATACAAACATTAAATAAAAAACTAGTCACATCTCTTATCATTTCTCTCTTGTCAATAATGCATACAGATTACACTTAATTATATATTTTTCCAGCCACCGTTTTTAACCACTCTTATCCTCCATGGAATAAATATGAGCATGAACATTAAATAAAAATAATCTTATCCACTAAACAGATAAGGATGTATACAAACATTAAATAAAAAACTATCTTATCCACTAAATAGATAATGATGTGCACAAACATTAGATAAAATAACAAACATGGGCTGAAAAAACTAAGTGTTGTGCAATGTGGTGCACTGCGACAAAAAATAAGTTTTGTCATTGGGTTGAGATTACTCTCAACAATCATATCCCACCTTACCTGACGCCTCCAACCTCTATCTCCATCAAGGGTGGGTGTTTTCTTCTGCATCCGCACGTATACCTGTACCTGCACAACAGAATATATCGCAGAATCACATTCTTCCAAAATAATGACAAATAGTGAGGATGTGACATACTCCCCCACCAAGAATTTAACACAATCCCTGTGTTAGCCAATATAATATTACAAATTTTAGGATAACTGAATATATACTCATAAGCAAACAATTATGGAATGCACAATATTTTATAAGTTACATTTAGGATTACAACACTTAAATATGTTAGATATGTAACAAATACTAAATGCACAAATACAATAATAATATATCCAAATTACATTTTTGATTAACAATTTTAAAAAAGAAAAGGAAATTATCTTATCATTTCAACTACATCCTCCCAGGCAGTTTTTTTTTTAACATGTTTCAAACAAGTGAGGAAATTGGTTTCTCATAATGGATACATCTTCCCAAGAAGCATCCCTTTTTGGTATTCTGATCCCACTGTACTTTTATTGGTCTATTATTCTTTTTCAGATTGGCTGGTCCTAAACCCAAAATTTAGACTGGTCGTACCCCATAAGTTGTGGATCTAAAAAATCTAGGGCTCAATTAGGTGGTTCTAATAAAAATTTTATCACCAAAGGTAAATTATTCTTGGGGTGTTCGCTTAAGGTTAGCATAGCTCTTTTGACAATAGGTGGCTTCACAAGCCATTGGCAAATTGAATCCCCATCATTACGACTGATCTCTTTCTGGTCATCCCAATTTTCCCAAGATAATGGTGCCACGCACCTATGTCCCCATATAGGGCCTCAAAAGGGACCATGCCCAATACAATAATTTCTATTGGTAAGTGATAATATTTCACTTACTTTGGTAGTGCATATTTGCCAATACCAAATTGTCCTTCTCATCAAATTGTCCTTCTCATCCTGTCCATATATCTCAAGATGATAGGTTGTGCAAAGCCTTGTGTCCTATTTTCGGTGGAAGGTTTGCTAGTATTTATAGAGGAATATCGAATCTCGAAGGAAAAATTTTATGCAATTTCTTACGATTTCTCAAGCATACTTTTGTGCTTTTCTAACTTACTTGTCTGCTACTGCAAAATTTGCATCTTGCTGGAAACAAATATTGGGAAGGCCAATTTTGTATTTTAATTTCATAATAGACTTAATCTTATAACCGGGGTATGTCGAGGTATATTCAAAACTATCTTCTTTTAAAAAGATAATGCATTATCAAGTATCTCAGACAAAGCAATCTATTAGTGCGAGCAATAATATTGTTGCTATGATTACTTTTACTCATAAAATCAAAAGATCGTTATTATACGTACATACTTATATTCAAAAATTCAAAAGTAAGGACAATATTTACGTATAACATCCTTTCATATACAAATTACTATTCCCCCGAGTTTAGCATAAAAAATTGTTGAAAAGGGCCTTCGTGCCCTTTTGGTATCCTGGTAACTTTATTTCCCTTAGATTTTCTTAAAAGGGCATGCAAATGTATGGTGAGAAACTCCACAAGTGCAACATCCTAGCTTTGGTGCCCGAGAGTTTACACTCGAGGTTTCACTTTCAATATGTATCTCAGGTTTCCTCATATTCCTTTCCTTGTCTTGCTCGATAAAAGCTTCCATTGTCCTTTGTTGATGTTTTATTTGCTCTATTAATGTCTTAATTACTGACACCAATTTCTCCATTTGTCCTTAAAATGTTTTAATTATTGATACAAGTTCATCCATTTCTCCTGATTTAAAAAAAAAATCATATCAGTTTGTAAGTTAATCTGATATTTATAATGAAATGAACAACTTGGGTTCTAGATAATCTAAGGCTTTCATCATATCCCGATGAATAGAATATGACACACAATAAAAATTATTCTCTTTTCTCCTTCCTCATCAGGTTCTTATTAACCAATTGTCGAAAATACATCAGATATTTTTTGACATAAATTGAGAATCCATTAATTTTACCTCATTATTTCCAAAACTGTGGCATCATTCTCTTATAAGGATTTGGATCTATTTTTGTTTAAGATTATTCTTATTCTATTTTTGTCTACTCCTTAACACATCTACTTTTTGATATTTTATTTTAATAATACCATACCTTGGCAAGCAGCAATCCTTACCAGAATAAAGGTTCTATTGGACTCAAAGTTATGTGTTACGAATGATTGGATGAGTTATTGGCTTACCCTAGTATTTTGGCTAAGAAGAGTGTGTCGAGAGAAAATTTTCCACTTTTTTTATATGGTATAGCTTTATGTATTTGTATAATGAAGTTATTGTTGAAAACATATAAATATCTGTATATTCCATAGATATGACAGAAATTGGTATCATTAGTCTGGATACCATATACATGACATAAATTTTGGATGAAAACATACTATTCTTTGGATTAGATCCTTATCTTTATTCTTGGCTTGCCCTTATAGATTTCCCAATCTCAATTTGTTTGTTGTGGAGCGGTTCCTCAATTATCATGCGCGGTTGATTTTCAAGTTTTTCCTCATGATTCACTCTTAATGGGCAATTTCTAGCATAATGTTCCCGTTCACAGGAAAAACATCTTTTTTTCTTTTGATTTACTCTTAACGAGCACCTTTTCACATAGTAAGCTTCACCACAGGTGAAACATCCTATTATCGATGCACTAGTTTTCCTTCCTTGTCCCATTATTTCCTTATGCTCAGGTTCCTTGATGTGTTTAAAGTCTCTTCTTGAAGTTTTGCCTTTCCATGCAGTTTTCGCTCTTTTCCTCCACTTGGATTCTTTTTTTTGTTGCCTTATGAAAGATTGCATAATTTATTTTTGAATTCCCAATCTATCCACAAGTAGCTTTATCATGGATGAGATCTGATCCATCTGGTATTGAAACATTTCCAGCTTTGTCACAAGATCCTCCATCTGTTATACCAAAGGAGTTGATATTAAATTTGTTTTTAAAAAAAAACTTGTCAAAAATAAAAAGAGCTATGCCACCTTTCATAAGGTTACCTAGGGTCTCACAACCTAGGCTCTGATACCAACTATAACATCCCAACATTTTAACACAATTTTTTTCATTAAAATATAACAATATCATGCTTGCAAACCCAATATAATGTTAGTAGGTATACTAAGTTTACACTTCAAGAATGTCCACCATTGTAGCTGGTGTATTAAGTACTTGGAATTGGCCAGATTTTGCGGGTTGCCTTGCTGGATTCGGCTCTTCACTCGAGTCTCTTAGGAATTCGACGGAGGGTTATCCATTCAGGGCCCATATCACCTGAACAGGGTACGCTATGCCCCTTGTCCAAGGCTATAAGGTTCGTAACCATTTTAGGAGATCTCAGCTCGATGTCTTGGAACCAACATCTATATGCCGGTGCTAGACATCGACCATCTACTAAGGTTTGGCTAGAGTTTGCCTTCGCAAGGTTGAGGGACTAGATATCGATATTCTTCCTCGAGCTGACGACAATGCTGCCCATAACCATCTATCGTTGGATCTTCCAACAGCATAAGTAGCTCTCTAGTCATGCTTTATTTTGGCACCTCCCCAGCCAAAGTGGAATGATGGATATCACCATGCTAACTGACTGACCACCTAGAGTGACGTCCCATTCCATCACTCGTTACACTCCTCAGCTTGGGCCCTCCTATCCCATAGAGCTAGAGTACGATGGTGCAGTTCCCTGTAGCTGGTGTATTAAATACTTGGAATTGGTCAAATTCTGTGGGTCACCTTGCTGGATTTGGCTCTTCACTCGAGTCTCTTAGGAATCCGACGAAGGGTTATCCATTCAGGGCCCATATCACCTGAATGAGGTATGATATGCCCCTTGTCCAAGGCTGTAAGGTTTGTAACCATTTTAGGAGATCTCAACTTGATGTCTTGGAACCAGCGTTTGTATGCCGATGCTAGCCATCGACCATCTACTAAGGTTTGGCTAGAGTCTGCCTTCGTAAGGTTGAGGGACTAGATATCTATATTCTTCCTCGGGTTGATGACAATGCTGCCCATAACCATCTATCATTGGATCTTCCAACAACATGAGTAGCTCTCTAGTCATGCTTTATGTTGGCACCTCCCTAGCTAGAGTGGAATGATGGATATCACCACGCTAATTGACTGACCACCTGGAGTGACGTCCCATTCCATCACTCGTTACACTCCTCAGCTCGAGCCCTCCTGTCCCATAGAGCTGGAGTACGATGGTGTAGTTCTCGCTAAATCACCACGTGACTGAGTGGCATGGGTAGAGAAAAACTCCTTGAATTTTTATTGTCAAGCAAAGTTGATTCCTACTTAAGTCACCGTGTGACTTAATGATATGAGTGGAGGTATGAGCGGAGACAACCTCCCTTGATTTACTCCAAGGGAGATTCGAATTTCAAATTTAAACGAAACCATTATTTTCCTCTTATCTTAAAATCCAAGATGTAGTACCCATGTATCTTAAAATCTAAGATGTAGTACCCATGTATCTTAAAATCTACCCTAAAATTTAGTAAATATAAAGCTATATTGTAAATTTCTATAAGATACTATATTATAATCTCATTCTACATTTTTCTAGTAGCCAAAGGAATCTAATATTGTTTCTACTACATATGGCTCCTCTTTAAAATAATTAAGTATATATTATCTTAAAATCTACCCTAAAATTTAGTAAATATAAAGCTATATTGTAAATTTCTATAAGATACTATATTATAACCTCATTCTACATTTTGCTAGTAGCCAAAGGAATCTAATATTGTTTCTACTACATATGGCTCCTTTTTAAAACAATTAAGTATATATTCTAATGTCAAAACCTTATATTTTATTAAAGAGAAAATCATATTTCCCAAACTGCTGCAACCATTTCAGTATTTTATATAACTCTTATAACCTTATAACCTTTTTTAAAACAATTAAGTATATATTCTAATGTCAAAACCTTATATTTTATTAAAGAGAAAATCATATTTCCCAAACTGCTGCAACCATTTCAGTATTTTATATAACTCTTATAACCTTATAACCTTTTATTTTAAAAGTACTATTCTTATATTTTATTAAAGAGAAAATCATATTTCCTAAACTGCTGCAACCATTTCAGTATTTTATATAACTCTTATAACCTTTTATTTTAAAAGTACTACTCTTATATTTTATTAAAGAGAAAATAATATTTCCCAAACTGCTGCAACCATTTCAGTATTTTATATAACTCTTATAACCTTTTATTTTAAAAGTACTACTCTTATAACCTTTTATTTTAAAAGTACTACTCAAAACCACATCTAAAACACTTATTTAAAGAGAACTCAACCATATTTATTTGTGGCAACTACCATTTTCATTACTCATTTATATTTAAAGAGAACTCAACCCAATATTTAAAAGAAAGTAAATAATATCTTTATTTGTGGCAATTACCATTTTCATTAAGCTCACAAATAATACAAGGAAAATAAAACACATATTAAATATAAGACTTGTTGAATTATCATACATGTATCAATAACTTATTCTCTAAATAAATAAGGGGGACGAAGTATAATGCTAACATTCTAAACCAACTAAACTAACTATCCCTTTGTTACCTTTTTATTATTATTAAGAAATAAAGTGTAAACCCTTATACTTATTTCCTCAATTTAAAACCAACTAATAAATACAAAAGCTTAAATTCCAATAGATGGCTTACATTATCCAAGGTTTATATATACCTAAATAATCTAATATTTAATAACTTATCCATAGCTTAAAAAGATCTGAAATCTCTTAATTTCTAAGAAGAATCCCTATCTTATAGAGAGCCAAAAATCATATACGATAAGTACTTTGAATTCATTTATATATACCTAATCTAATATTTAATAACTTATCCATAGCTTAACAAGATCTAAAATCTATCGCGATATCGCGACATGTTGCATTTTTGTGGCCAAGGGAGGAAAGGTGTCACGATCGAGGGAGGAAAGGTGTCGCGATATCGCGAAATGTTGCATTTTCACGGCTGAAGGAGAAAAGGTGTCGCGATATCGTGACATGTTGCCTCGTCCGACCAAGGGAGAAAAGGTGTCACGACATCGCGACATGTTGCCTCGTCCGACCGAGGGAGAAAAGGTGTCGCGTCCGACCGAGGGAGAAAAGGTGTCGCGACATCGCGACATGTTGCCTCGCCCGATCGAGGGAGAAAAGGTGTCGCGACATCGCGACATGTTGCCTCGCCCGACCGAGGGAGAAAAGTGTCGCGACATCGCGACATGTTGCAACGCCGCGGCCGAAAGAGAAAAGGTGTCGCGACATCGCGACATGTTGCAACGCTGCGGCCGAGAGAGAAAAGGTATCGCGACATCGCGACATGTTGATCGCGACATGTTGCAACGCCGCGGCCGAGAGAGAAAAGGTATCGCGACATCGCGACATGTTGCAACGCCGCGGCCGAGAGAGAAAAGGTATCGCGACATCGCGACATGTTGCAACGCCGCGACCGAGAGAGAAAAGGTGTCGCGACATCGCGACATGTTGCAACGCCGTGGCCGAGAGAGAAAAGGTGTCGCGACATCGCGACATGTTGCAACGCCGCGGCCCAGAGAGTCTTCGTTTCTGGTGTTCTAGTCACCTTCCAATGGCTCCTTTCTCGAAACGCAACACCAACTCCTGAACAGGTGTTGTGATTTTGCGACATGTTGCAACGCCGCTGCCCAAGGAGGAAAAGGTGTTGTGATTTTGCGACATGTTGCAACGCCGCTGCCCAAGGAGGAAAAAATGTCGTGATTTCGTGACATGTTGCATTTTCGCAATCGCGACATGTTGCAACGCTCTGCCCAAGGAGGAAAAAATGTCGCGATTTCGCGACATGTTGCATTTTCGCAACCAAAGGAGAAAAGTGTCGCGATATCGCGACATGTTGCATTTTCGCGACCAAAGAAGAAGAAGAAGGAAAGAGTGTCGCGATATCGCGACAAGTTGCATCAACTGACCATGCTGATCTCCTTGTTAGCTAGTTAATGGTTCAAGAGATTTGGCTCCATTGCAAATCTTCTTTTACTATTGTAAGCATGTGTTCTTTCTGACTTCGGCTGGGAAAAGTCTCTTCCCAAATTGTAATTGATCTTTGTTTTAATACAAGTTTTTTCAACTTTTGCAAAAAAAAAAAAAAGAAACAAGATCTGAAATCTCTTAATTTCTAAGAAGAATCCCTATCTTATAGAGAGCCAAAAATCATATACGATATAAGTACTTTGATTCCATTTTATGTCTCAATAATCATTATTCTTAAAACAAAACTATTAATAATAAGTATCATTATTTCTATTTTATTTAAACCAATAAAAAAAAATCTACTAATATTAAATATAACAAATAAAAGAGACAGACATACATATACAACTTTGCTTATAATCAAATATGACTTCCTACGGAGAACTGCCGACTACTTGTATTGTAGAGAAAATTTTTGTTTCAAACGTACAAGGAGAAGTTTTTCCTCTAAAAACATAGTAACCACCTGTTACACCCAATCTCATATAAAACTTTGGTGGTAATCATGTTCTCTATAATAGTTGTATAAAGGATTATATTAACCACCATAACTCAAATATAGATAACTGAGTTTTTTTCCAAACTATGGAAGATTAATCATCATTAAAATTTAAAGTATACCTTTCTCTTCTAAATTTTGTGTTTTCTTAGGGTTTTCAACTGTATTAAGAGTCTATCCATACAATATCAACCTATGAATAGTTATTCGTGAGAAAACACGCTATTATATATATATATATATGAGAAACTTTTGAAGGTAATTTATCCGAGAGTCTAAATATTATTATTATTTTTTAATATTCTACGAATTTTCTTTTCCCTTTTATATTATGACGGACAAATTCATTTAAGACTTCAACTTAAACATTAAAAATTTAAACAAAACTCTATCTCTTCTTTGTCTTTCCAATGACATGGTTCGCCTACGTTTGGTGCTGCTTCAACCAAGAGTATAAAGAACAAAGACAAACTTTTTGATAAGAATATTTAATATGTCCTTCCATAACTACCAATAACAAGAATTCACAACATAATCCCCTTGTTTTATCAAAGCACTGCATTTGTTAATTCAAATGTTAAATCTTAAAAGACAAGGAGACGTGGCCTGGTTTAGTCCTTATATATATTATTATATATACACGGTAGGCCAATAAAAACCATTTGTTAATTCAAATGTTAAATCTTAAAAGACAAGGAGACGTGGCCTGGTTTAGTCCTTATATATATTATTATATATACACGGTAGGCCAATAAAAACCAAAAAGGTCACCATTGAAATGTTTATGTTACCATGTCACGGCTGATCTTGGAGATGACTCTCTTGGAGATGACTCAGCAGCATCCTATCAACGACAACGATTTTTAAATCCTACCTGCGGTTCCACTTATACAGACAGAGACGAGGTTTCGAAGGTATTTTAATATTTAGGGTCAGCTTGGCCCATAGAATGTAGCTAAATGCACCAAGCATTCATGCAGAGAAAAGCAAGCCAAAAATTTGTATTCCAAGAAAAATTTAAACAATAACATTGCTATGTTTTAATACAGTCACACAGAGAAACACGCCCAAGAGTTGCATACCAAGATATTTAAACAATAACATTGCCATGATTTAATACAGACATGCAGCGAAAGCAACTAAGGATTAGCAATTCTTTTTGTAAGCTTAAAGCACATTAACATTAACAGGTGGGAAAACTTTCTTTAACCGGGTGTAAAGATATAATTCTTTTTTTTTCTTTTATATAATATTTTTTTAATTATTAATCAAAAATTGCACATATCATTATTGGATGTGTATTAATATATAGTATATATATATACATCATTTAAACTTGCTGCATTACTCAAGGTTTCGTAATAAGGTCTTTTCCCCATATGAGGACAAGCAAAATATATTATATCATAATAAGTATATATACAGTATAAAATATCTAATTACACTCCACTTAAACAATTTCAGTGCAATCATGCCGAAAGCTAGAGATGTAATCAGACACAGGAGACAATCTAAATTCATCCCATTTGAATATTTCACAACGCAGTCAAAGCCGTGAACTCAAACAAAGAGACTACTGTTATATTAAAAATTAAATACTCTTCAACGTCTCCCTATATAAATGCTGCGTTTTCAATAGAATTCATCTCATTAATTCTAAAAAAAATACCCAAAACAGCTCTCAGCCAACATATTAACACTAAGTAAGCACTATTTCCATACCAGATTTCAAATAGTATACCTGGTATTACGATGTTACTAATCTTGCAGTATAGCTTTGACTCTCCTCTCAACGTTTCTAACCACCGTATTTACAGCGACGGCAGCTCCAAGAACACGGATCCAGACTTCTCAGAAGCATGCTCATCCACAATCCGTCTCTTTACTTTATAGAGGAATTTGAAAGATATCCGAATGACACCTTCCAACATACAATGCCAGCCGTTGCTTTGCTATTTTGCCAGATGGTGAGGTTTTCTACGTCCGAGTGGAGAGCAAAGGCTTTGTTTGGTTATTATATATTTTTAATTTTCATCCTCGCGATCCTTCTAATATATGCATTTAAAGCTTATATTGTTTTGCTTTTGTTTTATATAATATTTTGAATGGCTCCCTTTCAACATGGTAACAAGCACTATGTGCAACATTTTATTTATTTATTTTTTTTATATATATCTTTTACTATTATTCCTATGTTTATAATTTTATATATGTTGTTTTTTAATATATATTTTATTTACTTTTGTTATTATTTGTAATTGCTATTTTATTTATATACATATATATATTTATTTCTTTAATATTGGCATTTTAATTATAACAACAACATTTAAGAAGTGTGGTAGCAATCATACGAGGCATTCATATATACAACTACACACATGCATTAGTAGGCAGAATGATCTTTCAATGCAATTCCTACGGTGGGCTTCCATGTACCCATGGGCCAAGGTGCACGAGACACGACATCATATCCCACCTTACCTAATATCTCCAACCTCTATCTTCGTCAGGGGTGAGTGTTTTCTTCCGCATACACACGTGTACCTGTACCTGCACCACATAACTTATCACAAAATCACATTCTTCCAAAATTATGACAAATAGCAAGGATGTGACAGTGGCAAAGTGATAGGTGGTGTTGTACCACAATTTAGCCAAAGCCACTTAGCCCAATGAGTAAGATGTTCAAAAGTGAAAAAGCGAAGGTAGATCTCCAAGCATTTATTGACAATTTTAGTTTGGCTATTGATTTGAGGATGGTAGGCCAAAATTATCTTGAGTAGTGTCCCCTGCAACTTGAACAATATCTTCCAAAAGCGACTAGTGAAGGTAGGATCTCAATCAGAGACAATGGATTTAGGTATCCCATGGAGGCAAAAAATGGAGTTAAAGAAGATTTGGGTGATAATGGATGCAGTATAAGGGTGGGATAAGGAGCATAAGAGATCATACTGCGAAAGGTAATCCACTATCACCAAAATAACCGATTTATTTCCAAATTTTGGTAGCCCTTCAATGAAGTCCATAGATATATCTATCCAAACCTGCTCAAGAACGCGCAAAGGTTGAAGTGTCCATGGAGAACTCGTAATTTTACCTTTCATACGCTGGTAGTGATCATATTCAACTACAAATGTTTTGATGTCCTATTTCATTCCCTTTTCAAAAAAGGTACGCTTGGTTTGGGTATATATTTTGAGAAAACCCAAATAACTAGTTGTGGGAGAAACATACATTTCTTAAAGGAGGAAGTCCTTGATATGAGACTCAGATAGAATAACCAAACAATCATGAAATCGTAAATCTTGATCATCCAAAACATAGCTAGGGTAGGAATAAGGATCCTTCTGGAGAGTGTAGATGAGAGTTTTCAATGATGAATCCTTGGCTAGATCCTCACAAAGTTGATGAATCCATTGTGGAAGAGGAGTACAGATAGCATGTAACATGGTCTGATCTTCATGGAGATGAGATAAGGCATCGACCACTGCATTCTCTTTACCTTTCTTGTAAGAGATGTCATAGCCATACCCTAACAATTTGGAGACCCATTTTTTTTGTTCCTTTGTAGCCACCTGTTGTTATAAAAAAAATTTAAACTCAAATGATCAGTTTTAATGGAAAAATAATGAACAATGAGATATGGACACCAATGGGTGATCACATGTAAAATGGTAAGCATTTCCTTCTCATGAGTGAACTTACCCAAATTTTGAGAGAATGCCTTGGTAGTGAAAGCCAATGGTCGACCCTCTTGCATTTAAACTACCCCAATGCTCATGCTCGATGCATCACTTTCAATGACAAATGGTTCAAAAAATTTTGGCATTGCCAAAACAAGGGTTGTGGTCATAGCATAATTCAAATCAACAAAAGCCTTCTTGGCCAAATCAATCCACACAAAAGAATTTTTTGCAACATGGCTATCAAAGGAGCTATGATCTTGCCATAAATTTTCACAATTTTTTTGTAGTATCCTATAAGACCCAAGAATCCACGAAGACCTTTCAATGTATAAGGTTTGGGCCAATCTTGAACTGCTTGGATTTTCTTAGGATCCACCTAAAATCCTTCCTTAGTGACTATGTGTCCCAAATATTCAACCTCCTACTGACCAAAGGAACATTTCAATTGCTTTGCATAAAGTTGATGGTCAAAAAAAAGTTTAAGGGTTTTATTTAAGTGGTGAAGACGATCCTCCTAGGTGCAACTATAAATCAATATGTCATCAAATAAGACAAGAATGAATTTACGAAGATGAGGACGAAAAACAAAATTCATCAAACTCTGAAATGTGGAAGGTTAACCATAATCCATATTTATTGATGTAGGTATATCAATCAACAACTAGGGGGGAAGGTGACTAAATTCCCTTCACCTTCCTCCACCTTCCCTGTTAGCCCTAATTAGGGGGCAACTAATTAGGCTCCTCCCAATTAGCCCTAGCACTAATAATCAGGGTAGGTGGTAGCTCAATCAACTCCAAATCAAGCCAACCTCACCCCTCTCCTAAGAAAACCCTTTTATATAAATTGACCTCTTTAGAGGGTATTATCATCACAATTTTTAAAATAATGAATTACTGCCAAAATCTTGAATTATCATGCTCTCTCATGTAACAAATTGTTGTTGGAATTTCCCCATGAGGTCATCTTCAAGAAATTTATTGAATTTCAAAGGAAATGAGGCTATTTGCATGTGTAATTTTGATGATACCCTTCCTATCTCTTTCACCTTTGCTTTCATTAATCAATATAATTTAAATGTTTTGAAATCCACTCTCTATTTTACCTTTTGTTAATTTGTTTATGTCATTTTAGAAAATTTTCCTGTTACAAAGCTTTTAGTTGGTGAATTCGCCAAAAGTATTTTAACATCCACTTCAAAGGATCAAATTTGATTTTGTGCATATAAACAAGGGATTTGATTGTGCCAATCAACAAGCCTCACACTTCTTGCTATTTGACAGGCCCTCAAACTCTAATCCACCTTTTATTATGCCTCTTTTGTAGGTTTTAGTGTATTCACCAATTGAAAATATTACAGGTGATGTATTCATTAGGCGACATATAAACACATAGGCGATGAATTCACAAATAGACAACATATTCACACCAAACACAAGAATAGGTAACTATATTTTCTCCTCCTATTTTCAATAATTAGTGTAGGCTGTTTACGGAGTTTTGTTTGCACATTTTTCTGTTTTATCTTTGAAACACATATAAAAAGGAAAAATCAAAAGGAATCTTTAAAGCTTATCTTAGCATTGTATTTTGCTTCCTTAGGAATTTAACCAAAATTACATGTAGAATTTGCATTAAGACAACTTCCATGCTTGCATCCTTCTTGCACCCTTGTCTTTTAAAAGAAGAAAAGAAAAAAGTTTCATTTCTCGTAATTCTTATCTTAGATAGTACTAATCAAAGCAAAATAGCATATAGGCTAGCACCTTGTTTTCATATTTCATTGCATTAGCATCTTGTGTATCAATCCCTAGGATAGAATAAAACCTAGGTGTTTGATTAATGGAATACATCAAAACTAGACTAGCAAAATCTTTAAGCCCTTGGTGAACCCGAATCCCTTACAAAAATAGATTGTGTGAAGTGTAATCTAATGACAAGTTAGCTGTAGGACTCTCTTATTTGAGTGTGGATGATCCTTGAGGGAATGCATCAGAGGCCACTACTTCTGTGTACCTTTTGGCATTTCGCATATTTGGTGAACCTGACATGAAATACCACATGGGTGTAAGTGTGAGCGTACATTTTTAGCAGTCAACAAGGATGAATGGTTCCGTGCAAGAAATGAATCCTGCTAAGGTACTAATTGTTTTCATTTCTCTCATTGTGTTTATGTATAAATTTATTAGTCATGAAGCTAGCCGTGGGTTCAATGTAACTATGTAACATCTTTTTAATTCAATATGAATACATAGTTGCAATCTCCATTTGAAGTGCACAGTCACTGGAAAGGAACCGCAGAAATAGTATTGGATCTATGCAGTACGTGGTTGGGCATGAATGGTTCAGTGCAAGAAATGAATTCTCCTAAGGTTTTGTGTTGCTCATTTAACATGTATTTTTTTTTTTGTAGTGAAGTATCAAATATCAATGTGTTTGTTTAATTATTCTCATTTTCCTTGTGCGACATGGGCATAGCTTAATCCACCCCTTTGTTGCACAGAAAGATGAGTTTAAGAAAATTATTGAAGGATTGGCTTCGGCTCCCTTGCGTTGCATTGCGTTTGCTTATAGGAAATGCATATCCAAAGCGTGCGTTTGCTTATAGGAAATGCAATATCCGTGCCTCGTGATGAAGACCAACACCAGTTTTGGCAAATTCCTAAGACAATCTTACACTTCTCATGAACAATAAGCGTGCGTTTGCTTATAGTTAATTAAAGGCATTGAAGAACAATTTACATAGAATCCATTATCATGGAATGATCATAGTGTTCCCTGTCAGATTATGATTTAAGCGTACAATATCCTAAACTGAACTTCAGGAAAATATGCAGCATTTACAGTAAATTTTTGTCTAGATGCCAAGTTTTACAAGCCAAAGGCCCAAAACTTACTTTTGAGAAAAAATGTAACAATCTGAACTTGAAAACTTATGAAGCAGTGTCATTTTCATGTTAGTGATGGTCCATGCTATTGTTTTATCATCAACTGCTTATAATTACATTTATCCTTAACTGTTGAATTATTATACCTGTATGTTGGTTATTCTTTTGTTTTCCTAATGACATATTTCATTGTGTAGGATCCATGTAGACCAAATCTAAAAGAATCTGTGAACGTAAGTCAGAATGCTGGTGTAAAGGTAGCAGCTAAAGATCCTTTATATCAAGCGTGCTTGAGGAATCAACATTTGCTAAGAAAGTATAGAGTACTTGATTTGTGTTTGAGATTGTATTTGCTAAGACAATAATTTATTGATAGAATTTCTGTTTACGTGCCCATTAGCAAACTTTCTGTATACATAGTTACAGGATTTGTGTTTTTCTATATCTACATTACCAAATTGCCCAAATTTTGTTGACCAGTTAGTTGTACCTTTTTTTTGGATAGGCAGATAGGAAAATATTTATAATAGAAAAATACATGGTAGTCTGAGGACATGTAGTGGGAAGTTGATGAGGTTCAGGTATCTCATTTAGGTTCAAATGTTGTGCTTTCCGGCAAAAGGGACGAGGAAGCTTGCAAATCTTGGGTGGATTTTTGCAAAATAGAAATGCCTCAGACTTAGCCATTACCCAGATAGAATGAATATATATCCATACATGTGGTGCAGCCTGTGTGCGGCAATTTTTCAAGAATCATTTGTTCAAAATATGTGTGTGTTTGTACAAAATAGGCATGGACAAAATAACAATGATGGGGGTCCTTCCTTGTGACAAACTATTAACCCTGATGACAATCCCCATGGCATACATGCAGGGTCGAGCATTTAAAGTCCAAGACTAATATCAAGTCACTGATGAAATCAAAATTTTCAGGCCCCACCCCATTAGGCTGGTAAGCAGTGAAGTAAAGGCCATGTTGGCAGATTTCTGGTCACATCCCTAGCTTACTTTCATTCTAAGCAGCAATTATATAAGGCTAAGGGGTAAAAGCCATGAAAGGTAAATAAAGGCATGAGAGTCGCAGAGAAGCAACATTCAGCTAGGTGTATTACTTCGCCAAGGGTTGTTTCCATCAATGTCATCAGGTTTGGTAGCTTCTAATGCTCCAAAGCTACTCATAGCTTTGATATAAAGTAAAGCTGATATTTAACATTCTTGAGGCCATACAGCCATATGGGACCATGTTTTCAAGCAGTATGTATTGAGCCAACTGGACTCTGGCACCAGAAACTGGTCACAAACCCTATCCTCTCCTGGATTTGAATATTGGACCTCCTATTTGGAGTATTCAAGCCTTCATGGTCAGGCCACTCAAGCTGTGAATTTTTACAGACGTCAATCAGTCTGCTTTAACCAATTCTCTCTCACCTGTGAAGCCTAATCATCGATTCATCACCATGGTCTTGATGCATATAAATTCATGTACATTGGCCATCTGATTTATTCTGTATTTGGATTCTCTTGTAAATTTCAATAGTTGTTGAATGAGTTGATGCTAGTTCCTTCAAAAAGGCTCAAGCATGAGTCAAAAGTATATTTTACTTTTGATTTTATTGTGCATGGTATGATCCCTTTATTATAAAACTATTTTTATTATTGATTTATTTAAAGCTTATGATCCCTTAGCGATGCTTGGTTTTTGCTTTTCCTTTTGCTTCTTTAAAGATTGTAATGTAATTAATATTTTGCTCATGGCTTCAATCTTCCGGCTTCCCCATGATTACTTGGAGTTTTTTCTGCAAATGATGGAAATTTTGTGGATTGACAATTGGAATTCATCTTTAAGTTACTATGCAATTGCTTGTTTCATACTGCTTAATGACTCCTAAGGCATATGCTTGGAATTCATACAAATACGTTGATTGGTTGTTTGACTTTTTCACTCATCCTGTGCTCCTGCTAATTTTACAGGTTCACAAGGTTACTGGTGATAACATCTACACGGTTAGACCCATAGCTCTTGAATGTGACATACTTAAAGGTAGCTGATGGTACAAATGCGCCAGTTTTTATTGAGGGGAGGGTTTTTTGTAATTATACAGAAGAAGAGAGGATTAATATTGTGGCCAATATAAGTGTAAGTATGCATGTAGCAGTGGTTATTTTTTCCATCGGTAATATACTGGTTCATCTTGTCACATTGCTTTGAAGTCATGCATTTGTGTTGGCCTCTTTTATGGCAAGTAATGGAAAATTGTTAGAAATATTAATCCCGATTTCACGCCTTCGTCCAACTGCGCTCCGAACTTGGGCGAAGCAGTACTGCGCTCGCGAAGTCGGGCATCCCGGCAAGATTTCTGACTTGACGTCGCACGTGCCTTTCGACAGATGTGACGTCTGACAGATCTGATCGCTGCATAAGTTAATGCCAGTTCGGCGATTGGTCAGAAACCCTAGTTCAGGGTCTGTTAGAACCTATCAGAAGATAAGCCCTATCTTCCTCTCCTCACGGCTATATAAAGTAGTTCGAGTCTTCAGAAAAGCAGTAGAGGTGTAGGGATTTTTGGAGGGACGGGCATCAGAGTGCAAGAGGAGAAGACAGTAGTCGTTTTGCAGAGTCGTTGACGAAAGCAGTTCAGTTAGCAAGAAAGCTCATTAGGTTGAACTTTGAGCTGAAGTCTTGGTAGCCTTTGTTTATTTGTTATCCTGCAGTTTTACATGCAGAAGATTGAGAATCCTCTGTTGAGGTTCAATGTATTTGCGTGCTTGATAAATATATGTTTGTCAGCATTTAGTTAGTTTCAAGGGTTTATTAAATCCAATTGCATATTTGTGGTTTTAAGTCTCAACTGCAATTTATATTTATCTGCATCTAAAACCCTGCGACTCGGCGTCTTATAGGCAACAAGCATCTTCAAGTTCCTTTACGTCAGAGTTCGAAATCTGAAAGGTGCAAATTTGGGTAAATCTTTGCCATTGGTCACTTCGTCGTTCATTCCCTCCCTACAACGCTACGAAGCCCGGTAGCGCTACAGCTTATGTACGCTCTTTGAAGGAGCAAAGCACAAAAATAGCTTAGCCAAATTTGACTAAGTGTTTGGCTCTGCCTGACTGCGCAGCGCAGCCCGACCGCGCAGGCTACAAACTGCGCAGTCCAAAGGCGCAGCAAACTTAGCCAAAATTTGGCTAAGTTTTGGCCACCCGCCGGACTGCACCGCGCAGTCGAACTTTGCTGCCTTTGACCAACACAGTCGGACCGCGCAGGCTACAAACTGCGCAGTCCAAAGGCGCAGCAAACTTAGCCAAAATTTGGCTAAGTTTTGGCCACCCGCCGGACTGCACCGCGCAGTCGGACTTTGCTGCCTTTGACCAACGCAGTCGGACCACCACCTCGCCGACTTCGCACATTCTTCCTGCGCACAGTTTGACTAGCGCAGTCGGGTGTTGACCTTTTGTGCAGCCCGAATTCGGGGCTTCACTTCAGCCCGCCCTCGGGTCGTCACTCCCGTGCAGCTTCATTCCGGAACTCTTTGCTCTGCACTCCCCGCGGCGGCCCGAATCATCAAAATAAAATTTAGCAAACTTCAAAAATAAATCCGCTACGCATAAACCATTTTTGATACAAGCCCCGAGGTAAAAAGATCACATTGTGGTTGTCACTGGTGATGGAACAAATGACACACCTGCGCTACATGAGGTATGAATATTTATTGGACGGTTCATCTGCTGGTATCCATATCCCATAAGAGAGTCTTACCAGTGCTATAAAGTTCACTTGATGAAACCAGTTATGTGATTTTTTTTAGGTTCCGGGTGTTTAGGCAGATATAGGTCTCGCAATGGGTATTCAAGGAACAGAAGTTGCAAAAGAAAGCTCAGATATCATTATCCTAAGACCTAGACGATAACTTTGCATCTTTTGTAAAGGTTTGCTTACAGACATGGATATTTTTTAATTTCTGAAACTTTCATGGTTTATTTCAGAAGCAACAAGCTACTTCCACTTCCATTTCGATGTTTTCCAGGTAGTTCATTGGGGGCATTCAGTTTATGTAAACATTCAGAAATTTCTTCAGTTTCAACTTACTGTAAATGTTGCAGCATTAGCAATTTATTTTGTGCACCTCTACAGGTTCTTTGGGCCAATTTCATCATGGATACTCTTGGAGCTCTTGCAGTGGCAATCAAACCCCAACAGATCACCTCATGCAGTGACGCCCACTAAGGTGTAGGTAGGAATTTGTTACAAACGCAAAACTTGCCTGTAAAATATGGCAATTTAAAACTTGTACCCCTTGCAAATACTTTTGCAATAAAAAGAATGATCAAAGGTCAATGTTACTTAAAAAGTGGATCAGGTGGCAATATATCCTCGGGACTGCTGGAAAGAATTTCAACCACCAAAAATGAGTTATCTATAATTAGAATTAGGAAGCAATAAAAACACAAAGGGGTTGGATGAACCCAAAGGAATAAACCCTAGACAAGTCACAAGCTAGATAAATGATCTTGCAAAGGGTGCCTTGTGCATGTTGGTTCCTCATTACATATAGAAAATATATATTCTTTATTTCTTTGGTTGATTGTTTTTTTTTTTTTTAAAACTAGATTTAGATTTTTGGAGTTTGTGTAGACTTGCATCGTTTGGCTTACTATTAAATATCTTCTTCAGGGATCCGCTTATTACAAATATAATGTGCAGGAATCTTATTTTTCAAGTGTGTATTCTCTTCTTTTGCTAGAGTAATTGGCAACTGCAATGTTAATTTGAATCATAAATGCATTGATTACTCCTGAATATTTGGGACGTTGTGTATCAAATTGCTGTCCTCCTCACACTTACTTTCAAGTTGGGACGCTGTGTATCAAATTGCTGTCCTCCTCACACTTACTTTCAAGGGCAAGGACATTTTAAAACTGAAGGATGACAATAACAATAACAATGTAAACGATGAAGACACACTTAAAATCACGATAATTTTTAATGCCTTTGTGTTGTGTCAAGCAAGTATGAGAATATTGTGTTGCCAGCTTCTACTCTTCATCCATGTTATGGAGAATTTCTTGAATTGTCTTTGTTCATAAAGTTTCTGCATTTTTGTGTTTTTTTTTCATTGGCATTGTTTTGTTTTTTTCGAAATGGTGAACAATGAATTCAATGCAAGTAAGCCAGATCAAATTAACATCTTTTAAGGACTACATAAAAACCATTTATTCATTGGCATCATAGGCACCACCTTTGTCCTTCAAGTAAGGAGTTATTTTGTATGGTAGTTTGGTGTTCCACTAATTGTTGTCATTTGTTTTGTTATTTGTATTGGTCTGCATTGATCCATTAGCAGAGGTAGGCATTTGAACAAATATCCAGTATATTCATATCAAAATCAGGGATATTTAAATACATGTTTAGCAAGTGTCATATTTGGTGCTCATCATTGGTGTTATGAATTTGCTACTCTAACCAAAATTATATCTTCTATGCAGATTATGATAGTTGAGTTTCTTAAGAAATTTGCAAAGGCCACATGACTTAACCAAATACAAAGGATCAAATGGTATTAGCTCAACCGTTTATTCCTTAACTTTCAAGGAGGAGACCCGAGTTCAAATCTTGCCAAGCGACACATATATAATTGCCAATCTGTTGACATAACACTATGTGGTCATAATGTAATTAAGGTGGGACCTGTTTCGATCCCATATAACCCATTAAACAAAAATCCAATACAATGGGTCATTTGTATTTGATTGGTTTTATAAGGCTTGGAAGATTATTCTTATTTATTGTGGCAACAATGGTAATGCTTTTTCCATTTCTTTGAGGATGTTCACTTGGCATTGATTTTGATTGATTTCCTATTTTTTATTGTGAAACAGTTGGCCACTTGCAACTATAGTCAAAATCGTTCTTGTGCCTGAAAACCATTCAATGAATATATTTAGGGAATTTAAGCAAAAGCATCATTTAGGTAACTTATTTCTTCTTTTACAAGTCAATGAAGCTAAATTTCATGGCTTAATAACAAAATGAACATAGTGAAAGCATTCTTTGATATATTTCATAAAATCTAAGTCCTTAAATTAAAGGATTTAAAAATGATTCTTCAATTGACTATTTTTTGGTAGAACTAGGCCTAAGAAATTATGGAGAAGCTAGATCATATTAGACAACTCTAGAAAATGAATTGCAAGAGTGAGTGATGCAAATTGTGTAACAAAGGTTTATACATAACATTGATTTGGTCAACATCAAGCAAGTTCAAAAAAATGGTTCCACAAGAGCAATAACACATAAGGGGTATGGACTATTAGATTGAAAAGCAACAACTGCATTGGATTGATCCCATATAAATTATAAAAAAAATGTTATAACCACATCCAAAATAAGGCATATGGTTACAAAAATATGAAGCATCCACAACCTTAATATTTCCTAATATCAAATTGCCTAACCATACATAAGCTTTAGCTAGCTCACTTTTACAACCAAATAATCTTATGCTAACCATCATTAAATAATGTAATAAATTAATATTTCCTAACATCCTCTTGTATTACATTATTTGGTATACAAAGAGCATTGCAAAATAGTTCAAACTTGATATGTGCAAGTGCCTTTGTAAAAATATTTGCAACCTGTTTGTCAGTGGAAATGTATTGGAGATGAATCTTGTGCTTCTAAAATTTACCTCGAATGAAATGCCATTGAGATTCAGTGTGCATTATTTTTCATGAAACATTGGATTCTTGACTAATTTCATAACACCTTGATTATTGCATTTCAAAAGTACTTGAAGTTTTTTTTTTACTCCCATGGATGAAATACTGCGACGTAGCCATATCACCTCTCACATAGCTCTTTGTGTGACACAATATTCTGCCTTTGTGGATGATGATGTTGCTACCTATTATTTCTTACTATGCCATGAGATAGGTCCAGATCCTAGATGAAGTACATATCCAGACATTGATTTCCTAGCATCTAGCGATCCTACATAATTAGAGTTCATGTATCCTTGAAGGAAGAATGTATCATTCTTATATTCTAGGTCATAATCTATTGTTCCATAGACATAATGCAATACTCTCTTTGTTGCTTTCCAATGACTGACCTTAGGCTTTTGCATGAAACTTGATAGATAACACACAATAAAAATAATATTTGGTTTGATATTCATTAGATATATGAGACTCCCAATCAATTGATGATAAAGAGTTTCAAATACTGAGGAGATTTTTCATGTCGAGATGCTTGTAACCCTATTTCCATTGGAGTTGCTTTGGATTTACAATTTATTGTATGATATTTTTCTAAAAGTGTCTCGACATATTTTGTTTGTGAGATCCTGATGTGATTCTTTTTCTGCTAGACCTCCAAAGACAAGAAGATAATGTAGAAGTCCTAGATCTATCATATAAAAATATTTTTTCAAGTAATTCTTCATAGCATCCACAAATTCATCTAAATTACCTGTGATGATTAGATCATCAACATACAACACCAATATAATTATCTCAGATAATTATTTCTTGTAATAGATATTTATATATGAGGGACTTCTTTTAAATTTGTATGCAATATGTGATTATCAATTTTGATGTGCCAAGCTTTGGAAGCTTTCTTCAACCCATATAATAACTTTGTTAGTTTGTAGACTTTTTTTATTGCCCATCAACAATAAAACCTTTGGGTTGAACTATATACACCTCTTCCTTGAGATCACAATTTAAGAAGGCACTCTTGACATATATTTTGTGTAACATCCAACCAAATTGCACTTCCATTGCATATAGAAGATATGGTTGTCATCATCTTCATCGTGGGTGCAAATGTTTCTTCATAGTCAATGCTTTCTTCCTAAGCATAGCCCTTTACAGCAAGTCGTGCCTTATATTTATCAATTGATCTATTTGCCTTATATTTCATCTTGAAGACCCACTTGCAGCCTATGGGATTCTTTCCTTCAAGAAGATAAATCAACTCCCATGTTTTATTTTCAATAGAGATTTAAATTATGTTTCCATAGTTGCCTTCCATTGGGGCGAGTTAAGTGCATCCTTCACTTATGTGGGTTTTTGTTAAGACCCCGTCCTAATATTATTTTTGTAATTCTCATTTGATTATGTAATGACCCAATTTCAATGCGAGGACCCCTTATAATGTTATTTTGTAATACTTTTGTAATGGTATGTGGTAAGCTGCCTAGACTAGTGGGACCATTTCATGTAATTGTTATAAAAAATGTAACCGATGTTTGGTAGAAGATTCTAGCTCGAGTGAAATTTTACATGTAAGACAACTCTTGAACTTAGGGTTAGGGTTGCATGAAGCTTTACTTTAAAAGACATGGAGCCATGCACAAATGTATCTTTTTGCCAATTAATGAAATATTGAAGGAGGTTGCCCCCTCTAAGAGGCCTACGATTCTATGTTTATTGTGAGATTGTTTAATTCTGTATTGTGATACTGTGTTATTGCATGAATATTTGTGTAATTTTAGTATTTTGTGTGACTAAACTTATTTTTAATAGTAGGTTTCTAACAAGTGGTATCAGAGCACTTTCCAGGGTTGAGTTTTGCTACGACTGCGATAATTATTGCCCATCTATTTTGACTATTAGGTATAATTTTCGTATGTTTTTCATTTTTTGTTATCCATTATTTAAAAATAGCAAAAATGTGTAAAATAAATAGTCATTTCTTTTTTCTATAGTAGTTGTGTAGGTTAGAAATCCTATGTTGAATTTTTTAAAATATTGTGGAGGAGCTATCATTATTGGGTAAACTAGATAGTCCATAAAGCATTTAGTGAAGTGAGGGGCGATCAGGCTCCAATACCCAAGCCTCAAACAACACTCATGCACGAAATCGAGCTTTCATATATCTATTTGGGTATTTAGGGAGACCATCTAGGATTAAATTAACCTTTAGCCCTAAGAATATTTTTTGACCTTGTATTATCCATAGTACATGGGACACAACATTTTAAAAGATTATGCTCTCGTATTGTCAGAGAGGCAGGTAGTATTCTCAAGGGTATGTGTGGAATCTTCCTTGAATAGTAGCCTTAAATATTGGTCCGAGCACTATTGTTCATCACTACGGTATAACAAAGAGCCTATGGGTATTACATACACCTTTGCCTAGGATATCTTGGTTCTATCAAAAATTTAATCTAAAAAAAGAAACAAGCCTTCTTGTTTTGCTGACTGTAACCTACAACCAAAAATTTGTCCTATAAAAGTAAGCACATGGAGGAGACTTCCATATCACGAAAAAACTTGCATGTAAAAATAATAAAGAAAAAGTTTGCAAATGTTCGTAACAGTTAGGTATTCATTCAATAACATTCAATAACTTACAGGGTTGTTCGTAGTGCAAGGAATCCTAAAGTTGAAAATAAAGATCCAAGGTTTTCAGTGGTAGTAATAGTCATTTGTAACATTAATTACAAGGTTGATAGTGACAAGAATAGAATAGACAATGTTAGTAATTACAAGGTTGTCAATGATAGAAACAAAACAAATACTATCAAAAAATTAAGTAGCACAAAGAATTTTAGAATAGTGCTAGTGTCGCAATATAGGTGACAATACAGTTTCTAAAGTGGTCAGTAGTCAAAGACAGACAAGGCAAATTTGGTTGACACAACACCCAAATTTTAAACCCAACCTCCAAAGCAAAAAATGACCACACTAGTAGAATCATCAAAAAAATAGATAAAAAAAAGTTTGGGGTGTTCAAAATTAGTGTTGAGATATATAAATCTCATTTTTATCACATTTTCAAATTGATCAATTTGATATATAATGCTCAAGCACTTTTTCGAACTCCTTACTAAAAATAGTAACTCCTGTAATCACTCATATTTTTAGTAATTTAGTGAAAGAGGTGGAGAGATATTTACATGGACTTTATTGAAGGTTTACCTAAGTCTAGAGGCAAATATGTTATTTTTATGTTAGTAGATCGTATTTCGAAGTATGTTGATTTTTGTTCCCTCTTCCAATTTTCTTGATTCTATATTTCACCTTCATGGCATGCTTGCCTCCATTGTGTTCGACTGTGACCCTACATTCACTAGTAATTTTTGGCAAGAATTGTTTAAGTTATAGGAAACTCAACTCAAAATGAGTTCATCTTATCATCCAAAAATGGATGGCCAGACTGAGATTGTCAACAAATTTTTGGAGACCTACATTTGTTGCTTTACCTCTAATTATCCTACACAATGGGTGAAGTGGCTTCCCTTGGTCGAGTGGTGGTATAATACTTCCTATTACACAATGACTAAGGTCACCCCTTTGGAAGCAGTTTATGGACAACCTCCATTCATGCCTTACTCCTACATTCTAGGTATCTCCAAGGTCCATGCAAGTGACACTACACTCAACCAACATGTCAAAGTCCTCCATCAATTGAAGATGAATTTGGAAGCAACCTAGAACTAGATGCACCAACAAGCTGATCAATATTATTCTGAGTGTAGCTTTGATTTTAGTGATATTGTCTTCCATATCTAGCATAAGTTTGTAGTATTCCCAAAGCGAGAGGTGAAGTGGAAGACTTTGGTATGGATTATTATGCTCTAAAACATTTTTAACTCAAATTGTATAGGTTGTACAATTTACCTTGTATGATTTTCTAACTCTTCAAAATTGCCTATATAGTTACCAAATCGTACATTTGTATGATCCAAATCATACAAAACTATATAATGTACAATTTACCACTTGCACACTTTGACAGAAGTGGTTTTGCAACTCAAATTGATTAGTTTTGTAATCGATCTCTCCCAACACTAGTTTTCCTTATTTGGCAAGTTTAACTATGCAATTGCAATTCCAAATTGGGCAAGCAATTAAATGTACAGTTTGATTAGTTGGTTGTACAATTTGTACAAACACTTGCTGCAATTCTCACTTCATATTTTCCATCTTACTCATAGTATCTTCACAAGATAAGTTTCAAATATCTTTATAATGCAATTTCCAACACAGTCCATTAACATGCAAACCCTAACTTAATGTATATCGATCACTATCATCAATTCTCATTCCCAAAAATTGTACAACATCCTATAAATTTTTAAGTACAGCAACAATCATGCATAACCAATTATCCATCTTCACGCCAAGTCATGGGATCACCAATGAGTCACTTCCATTGTATTCTTGCTAATCTAACACAATATTCTAGCCATACTTGCACAAAATCCACAACCTACAATAAACATCAACATATACAATGAAATTCACAATGACACAACCAAATATGTTGCTTTCATATTCATAATAGCAATAGCCAAATCAACTCTATACAAGGTTGTAATGAACATTCTTCAACATAGAGTTAACAGTGAACCATCAATGAACAACATTAATATTCCACCATGAACATAGTATGAACAACCCTAAAAAATGAATGGGGGGGCTATATAATGCATGCCTAGATTTTTCCAAAGCAGTTCTTGAGACATCACACTATTCACAACTTCCAACTCACAATTTCTCAAAATAATTAATGCACAAATGTTTTACTAAGTCATAATTTAATTTTTATCAAATTCACCTAAATGCACATTTCAACTTAATTTCATGACATTTGACTTGTACATTTTATGCATTTGTACAATTTCACTCAATTGTACATTTATAACCCTACATTTGTATATTTTCACAAAATTGACAAAATTATGCAAATCCAGTTTTCACTTCTTCTTCTTCTAGAAGGTGGATTTGCTACCTACATTTTCCATCCTCTTTAAATTAATTGATGTCCTCTCCGACTCGGTAGCCTTGGTATTGGCCAGCTAGTCCTGCTTAAGGTCATCAAGCTGAACACAAAGGATAACACACTTGTTCTGCAACTTGGTCACATAATTACTGAGTTCCATAGCCTTCAAGCCATACATGTTGGCCTTCTCTTCTACCGTAGCCAAGAGCTTTACTAACTAATCTTGTTCGGATGTACCCTTGTGTACCTTCTCCATAAATGCTACCTTTATTTGAGTTGCAATTGCCAATACCTCATCCTTCTCAACAATGAGATGAAGATGCTATTGTAGGTCAAGTTCATAGGCCCATATACGCTCCTCCTTAACCTTTAGTTATGCCTTATGATCCATGATCCTATCATCGTAGCACATAGCATCCTACTCCAAATCCTCAATCTTATGGAATTTCAACTGAAGTTGTTCCGTAGAGGTCTTCAATTGATCCTCCTTGGTCAATTGTTATTTCTAAACTACCAACTACTCTTCCTATTGCATGAGTTGATTATTTTGTAAACTCAACTGATCCTCTTGCTACTTGATTTGTGTTTCAATTGTTACAATAATGCTTCTTGTTCCTCTAACCACTATGTGTTTTCACTTGCTAGATCATAAGTTGTTGCTCTTAGACCTATGCCTATAGCTTCTCTTCATAAGCTAACTTTATCTCACTCATAACAACTTTATCCTTCTTCAACTTCTATGCATCATTAGTCTTACTATGCTCCAAAACTTATTCAATTGAATCCATTTCTTGCTAGGTATCATCCACTTCTTACTGATGTGCTTTCTTAGCTCGATGCATTTTTTCAAGATCCAAGCTTAACCACTCAATACAATGTATTAGGAAGTTCAATTTTATGAAGGATGAAGATCAATTCTATAGGTACCTTTGATACTCAATATTTAGTGTGTTCAATGGATAGTTTGGAATCTTATCCAAATCCAGGTACACACGTGGGTATTTTCTATAATTTGTCTTCACTCCTTTCGATAAATCTATCAATCCTAACATACTCGTTAGCTCTCCCCTGGGTAACAACCATGGGTGTTGTGTGTGAATCTGAGCTGTCTGTTTGGTACAATATTCACTGCACACCCACTCCATAATCTTCTCTAATTCAGTGAAGGTCTTCCCCCTCCACTATTTCAACTACCCAACACAAGCTTGATGAAACTATAGTATGGTGCTAGCAAACATATCACAAACCTATTTCATAAAATGGTCTACTTGTTTGTCAGTATCTGCTCCATATCCCTCTAAAAAACCAAACTATGGTACTTCTAGAAAAAAGCTTTTACGAATCTTTTATTTTTTGTCTTGTGATGGAGTCTGTTCCTCATATTCTTCCTCCAGGTGTGAACTATCGCCCATCTCTTTTACTGAACCTTATGCAGTCTTTGCCTGTAGTGAAGTGTTGGCTACATTCTAATCTATTTGTTCCTCTACATGTCTGATATTTTCCACTTCATTGATCTCATGCCCATTTTGTTTCTCTACCATAGGAATATGGACTTCTTATGGTTCTGTCAACTTCTCCTATTGTGGGTTTGGCAACTCTTCCTCCTATTGTATGCTTGCCAATCCCTCTTCTTGTGTATTTAGTTGTACTTCTACCATCGGCATGACTAGATTGGAAAGCAAAATCTAATCATACTACTCTTGTGGTAGTGTAGGATTACCCTCTTCTGACTAATTATTGCCACCTTTCATCACAATTCGGATTTACGACTTCATTTTTTCTTTTGGCTCATCCAATGAAGATACCACCACTACTTTGGCTTTCACTCTTGGTGGTGCCACTACTCTATCCAACCAGTGTTTTCAACTCTCCAATAATTCAAACTCATTATCCTGTAGCAATGAAGGATATCTCATTGCTTCTCCTAACTAGCTTGGTCTGACTAACACATTGATATATCTCACTTCCAAGGCCTCCAATTCAAAGTTATGCATAGTAGCTATTTTTAGCCAATTGGCTAAAATTAGGATTTTTAAAATTTGGAATTGGCTAATATTTGAGACCCTTGACCAAGGCCCATTAGCCAAAAAAATCCAAGTGCAATTTTTTTGGGGGGAATATTCGCCCCAATTTTATAATAATCTGACCATTTTAAGTTTAAATTTCCAACATTACCCCTAATAATAGGTAACCTTCTATATGTGTTTTGATACTATTCATCTAGATTTTGAAACTGATTCGCCAAATTTTTATAAATAAATTTTGGAGCTGACCCTTTATGCATAACCCTGCTCCAATTCCAAGTCCATGGTTGGGGAGTCATTGAGCAATGGTTGTGATTGATCCTTTTGTGCAAGAGACTTTTCCTTCATATGTTTCTCCCATTGTCTTCATGTTCAAATCCGTATTGGACTGGAAGTGGGTGCTACTACCTCCTCCTCTTGAGACAAAGGCTGCTCCTATGATCGTTGTGCAGGTGTTTGCTATTCCAATGTAGGTTCAAGTTGTCTTTGTATCTTTCACCTATGGTGATTCTTCCTCAAAGGAAATCTCTTTCTCCTCAACCAAGGCAAGTTTAAGTTTTCGAGTTGTCCTTTTCTATCATGATTTCTTAAGAGTCACTTTATGAAGAGGTACAATCTTCACCTATTATAATATAGTAGGTTGATCCAAAGGTAAATCACGAGGTAGTTTCAATCCAGTAAATGGAATGCCTACTTGGGAAACAACATCAAACATAAGAACAATAACATGAAAGGTCATGGCAAAGGTCTTTCTCCTTCTGGTCAATAACCTTTTAATCCATTGTACTAAGTAGGTCCTTCAATCATACTTTTTTCCCTAGGTGATGCCTTCTACATACTGGTCCATCTAGATCAACATCTTGGAAGATCGTGCTTATCCCAAAAATTGAGCCATAACAACATTCATCGCACATGGGAGCTCATCTGTCTTTAGCATGCTTTGCTTGATTTTGCGACATCCAGGACAAAAATCTTAGTAGCTATCAAAGACTTAACATTCATAAGTGTAGTGACCAAACTGTAGGCCTCAAATAGATCCACCATATTTTTTTGAATGAGAAGTCCTTTCATGGGCAACCCGAATGTCCTTCAAAATATCGTAGTTGAGAATTCCACCTTAATGTGTCGAAACCCATGTGGAATAAAAATTGTTTAGTTGCACACTCCTTGCTCCTGGATACTCCAAAATTCAACCATTCAATTCATGCAACTACCAAATCTAATGAAAATACTTGCACGACACCATATTTTTATAATAAAATGTCTTGGTGCATGAAAATATACCACCTTAGTTCTTGCATGTACTTTTGGATTTTTGTATGGATTGCTGCCAACACATCCCTTTTTGCATGCATTTTTGTCCTTTCTTGTGTTTTGAATATTTTATTCTTTTCACTTTCTTTTTATTTTCTTTTTATTTAATATTTTTTCATAAGGGGCCGTCATTTTCGGTTTTCAACTGTCTCCTGTCTTAATTGTGTCCTAGGGAATTTTCACAATTAAGATTTTTCTATTTTTATAATTTTTTTTTTAAATTACCTGATTTTCTAACTTACCTCCTTGGAAATCATGTAGTGATATTCACCTGTATGACCTCGTCTACTGATGTGTCACCTGGAAATTTTGCCACCTCATTTTGCATAATTTAGTGTTGTAAAATTGTATGATCGAGTTCCTTCCTACTGGTCATTTGTAAAATTTGCAATCATACCACTACCATTTTTATGATTTGGAAGCGTACAAGTGCAATCTGTATGATTTGAAACTAAATAATTATAGGTTGTATGATTTGCAATTGTGCAATTTCCTCCCTCCAAAGTCAAATTTTCTTATTCATGGCTTCTCCTTTGCCCAATTGGTTGATGGCTAGATGAAGATCCCTACACTATTTCATCATTATTGGCGCAACTTCTACTTCTATCCCCTTGAACTAAATCAACCTCCATACTAGGTGAACGAGTCCTTTGTTGACTTCAACTTCTCTCCTATTGAAAATTTATCCTTCCCATACCAACAAGATCTCTACCATGCACTTGTATTCCATGACCTTGTCCTCTTTCTACAAAACCTCTTCGAATATAGAGTGGGATTTCTCTTCCATGAAGCAATCCTCTTCCAGATTTAGTTCGTCTAGGTCCTTGTTGATGCATTAGCGATCATTCGAGTGGATATTGTCCTATGAGGTTTGACATGAATCCTCCTCTCCAATTTCATCCTTGCATATTCATGGTCTTAAAATGTACATGTGGTGCCTCCTTAGGTTGTCTATGAAATCTTAGAGTAGGGGACCAAATCCCTCCTCTTCCACCTCTAGGTAAGGAAGTTGTATGATTCCTTCCTATATTCATGGGTCACAATATCCCTCTTTGAACTCTCTGTTATCGTATGGTACTTGGGATTCCTTATCGATGTACTTGTTGATGGTCTAGTTTCCTCCTTTCCCCAGTATTAGGAATCACATCCATAAATTCAATATAGGCCAAGTGCCCTTCATTTATTTGAGCTCTTGGTGAGAACTGTCATAGGGATATTATTTGATGATCGACATGTGCTAATCATATTATCCATCATATTTCCTCGAAGTGGCATTGTGGAGATATATTTGCAAAAGTTTCCCTATATGCTTCTAAAAAGTTGAACTCTAAACTTGAATCATTACGATCATCATACCATTGTACCGACCATTCAGTTGGTAAATACATTATTCTTTGTAGCCTTATCACTTCCCTTCTCTATCTTCTCAACTATCAATAGGCTATCACATAATCTTCTATATCAGTACGAGCATGGGGTTCTTGAGGTCATGCTAACAATTCATCACCACTACTTTCATCACTATAGTACCTAGTAAGCTAAGGTATTCCCCTCTCACTAGACTTACTCGAATCCTTGTGTACATTTCCTTAGGGTTTTGGTGATGTAAGGTCTTCTTCGATCTCATGCCAAACGATACCTACAACTTCATTGATAATTGGTAAATCATTTGTCCTACTTATTGGTTCCACCTGTGACATTATTCACTCAATAGAACTTGCACTATCATGTTGTGCAATATTAACTTGAGGTGCCTCCTCATGTTCATCCTATCTTACAATTGCTTCTCTTAGCCTTGCAGACCATTGTGCATCCAGCCTTTGCATCATCTCATCCAACTCTTGGATGATTTTTTCATGGAGTCTTGCATTATGTCCTTGCAACGTTTTGTACTCCTCTTGCAATTGCTGAATATGGTGTCACATTATTTATTGCAATATATCAATTTGAGCTAACAGAGTAAGTTTGATTAACTCTTCATTTGTGGCTCCACCTTTGTTTCCAATAGAACTTTCATGTCAAAGGTGTTCATCCTATATTCATATTGTACCATTAAGTGTATCCTTCATTCGATTTCTATTTGTCAAGGTAATTCAATTCAATCTAACTAAGGGTATACTCGTGCTACCTCTAATTGGGTTGCTTCTTTCTGCCTTTCCCAATTTATTGCTAGTGGTACTATCGACTGATTTATTCTTTCATTCAGAGCAATCCATTTCTTGTCTTCTTATTCAATTCACTCTGTTCCATCTATAAACCTCACATGTACTCATATTATTCTTCTTTTTCTAGGGCAAGGTACCAATTCTTGTTGTTCTATAATTGGTCTTTCTTCCTCCCCTTTTGCAAATGGTCGTTTGATCCCCATATCAATGTCCTCTTGTAATGGACCTTGAGCATGTGTAAATACTTGTTGTGGTTCGTTGGACTCAATGTCCTCCCATAATTTCTATTCAATTTCTTGTGAGGCAATGAACAAACACTAAACTTTATAAGGTTTTAACTTTGAGCCATTCACATTTGAGCATGTGTAACTTCTTGTAATGGACCTTGAGCATGTGTAACTTCTTGTCGTGGTTTGTTGGACTCGACGTCCTCCCATCGTTTCTATTCAATTATTGTGATGGTACATTTGTTCCATCTAGATTTTGTAATTTCATTGCCCCATTGTCCATCACTTCCACCATTTAGAAGCAACAAAGCCATAGGATTTTCAACTTCCCTAGCTTGATTTCTCATTTCCCATTTAATTTTAGAACTAAATCACCCTGATTGAGTTCTAACTTACAAATATGCTTATCATACCACAAATTCCTTCACTTTTAGGTTACCTCAATTACCCATTGTGCCATGAATCTCCTTTCATTCAACTGAATAAGTATGATCAATCTTTCTTCCAGACTCTCTTGGTCACCTAAGCAATGCTCCACAACTATCCGAAAGTTGGGAACCAAGAATTCTAATGGTACTACTACTTCTTGACCATACATTAAATTGAATGGCGTATGGTCTATTGTCGATTTAAAAGTTGTTCTATAATCCCATAGAACAAATGGCCACATCTCTTCCCAATTTGCTCCTTCTATCCCATAGGTCTTGTACAATGTCAAAACTAAGACTTTGTTAGTTTTTGTTAGCTTTTGATACAAAATGTAATGGATATAATTCACAAGATGTAGAATAATAAGAAAGAAAGTAAATCTATGAGATGACTAAAATATGCTATAAATAGAAATGACAGAAATGGATACTGTTGAAAATATTGAGTATATTGAGTTTTCATTGATGTCAAAAGGTGCATGATATTCAAATAATATTCTTCAAAGTTGTCGAGTTTATAAGATTGGACAAATTACTCAAGGCAAGGTTTATTACAAAGAAAGACAAATATTTTTAAGGAAAATATTATAATATTTAAATATTATAAGGAAAAAGGTTTAAGAGGGTTGGGACAAAAGGTTTAAAAGTTTGAATCAAAGAGGTTTAAAGGCTTGAGACAAAAAGGTTTAAAGGCTTGAGGAAAAAGGTTTATATGGAAAAAGGATGGGAATTAAGTATGCATTATTTAAATCAAAAGGATTTAAATATTTATGGTTTTAAAAGGTAATGCTATAATATTTAAATTAAATATTATAACCAAAGGTTTAAAAGAAATCAAGGTGCCTATGTTTTGGGAGATATTCAAAATACAAAGTAAATGTTAAGTTGATGTCTTGGAAATTCGAAGGCATGATAAAAGCATATAAATAACATTATCTCATTCCACCTTTCAACTAATGCAAGCATTCGATTTTATGGTGATTATTGCGAATGACAGAGAAAATAAAGACATTGATATTTTAAAGGTGTGCAAGTTCTAAGACTATCAAGTGCTAGACTAGAGTATCCTTTTGAAAGCAATGAATGTGAGACATGTGAAAGTGATAGACTTAATGAATGTGAGAAGAACATATTGAGTATTTATAATGCATATCATTCTCTATATGTTCATGAAGAAAAAGAATCTTGAGTAGAATATGTCTGAATTAATTTAGTCAAAAGAAAGTACTTTAACATTGTTTGTATACAATATTTGGGAGTACATGAACAAGTTTTGTGAGCAGCATTGAGGTAGATTTGAGTAGGTGATATGAGAATATTTGAGCAGGTGTATGAGCAACAATAATGAGTAGATTTGATCAGGCTTATGAGTTAGTGAGTAGATTTGAGTAGAGTTTTAAGCAGAGATTTAAGCAGATTTTTGAGTAGAGTTGAGCAAATTTGAGCAAGCCTTGTGTAAAGGCTTGGCACAAATTAGAGCAAAGGGGATTGGTGTTTCCTATGGATAGAGG
Organism: Wollemia nobilis; assembly: GCA_028583015.1. NCBI lineage: Eukaryota > Viridiplantae > Streptophyta > Pinopsida > Araucariales > Araucariaceae > Wollemia > Wollemia nobilis. Next base: position 3,561,008 of record JAQPPZ010016964.1, read on the forward strand.
TTCACAAACTAGAGCAGAGGGGATTGGTATCTCCTATGGATAGAGTTCCATGAACCAGAGCAAATGGGATTTGTGTCTCCTGTGGATAGAGGTCCATGAACTTGAGCATAGGGGATTGGTGTCTCCTTTGTGTTGGTGCCCATAAACATTGTAATAGAGAATTGGTTACCAAGAGACTTGTTGAGAAAATTTATAAGAAATATTTTATTCGTGGACGTAACCCACATTGGGTGAACCAACGTTAAATCTATTTCTATTATGTGTGTGATGATATGTGCATTGTTTCATTATTGCAATTGATAATATTGGATAATACTGCTTTGGAAAGAAAAGTAAAAAGTTTTATTTTATACTGTTCATTGCCCCTCTTAGTATAAGCTTGTGTTCTTCAATTGGTATCAGAGTCGGTTCCTTCGTGAAAGCCTAACAACTTGAAGGAAGATCTTACAATAACACACATGGCCACTAATTGATAGAAGATGCTCCTATGGTTGAAATAAACAAGAAATATTTAGAAAAAGAAGAGGAAGCCACAATTGATATGGAAAAGGAACTTATTGCTACTCTTGGAGAATTGAAAAGGGTTAGAAAGAAGAATTTATGATTGAAGGCTCAAGTTTAAGAGGATGAGAAAACAAAGATAAAGCTTCTGCAAGATCTCATTGACTTAAAAGTGAAGGTTGAAGAGACAAAAATAATTGAAGAAGTTAAGGTTGAGAAATTAAAGATAAAAGAATTAGAATGTGAAAATTTGGAACATGAAGTTGTCTCTCTAAGAAAGGAAGTAGAAAAGTCTAAGGATAAGCTGCAACAAAATACAAGGTTAGAGAAATAGAAAGAGGAGTCAAGCTCAAAAGGAACAAAGATATCAAAGAAAGTTAGTAAAAAGGAGCCCATGACCTATGCTGATGTATTGAAGGAGGAAGAAGATAGAGAATCATCATGGACAAAAGTCAATCACAGGAACAAAAATGAAAGAACCATGCGACCATATCATTCAAGGCAATCAAATAGGTTTAAAAATTTCTTCCATGGTTATTGTTTTTCATGTAACAAATATGGTCATAAATTTGTACATTGCATGGTCTATGTGAAAAATAATGTTGGCATCATAAATAGAAATTACAATTCTTTTGCACCTCTCATGAATAACAATGTCATGTGTTACAAATGTAATAATTTTGGGCACAAATCTAGATGGTGTAAAACTTTATTTCATGAACTTCCTAAATCAAGCAAGAAAGAGGAAGGTCAAACAATTCAAAAGGAGATGTCCTCAAAAGTTTGGAAAAATAAAAAGGAACAAGAAAAGGAAAAGTCCATGTTGGTACAAACATCTCTTCATGTGCATAATGAAGGAAATCAATGGTACACTAATAGTGGTTGTTCAAGCCATATGATAAGTGGAAAAATTAAATTTCTTTCTCTCAAGAAAATAAATGGAGGAACAATGAAATTTGGTGATAATGCTTCTACCAAAATTGTTGGAAAAGGGACTTTGAGTTTGGATAATAGAAAATATAGGATAGAAAATATGTTATATGTTGAAGGATTGAAGCACAATCTACTAAGCGTAAGTCAACTATGTGATCAAGGGCACATACTCACATTTCACCCAAATGGATGTGAAATCAGGAAAGCTTATTGCAAATGCCAGTAGAACTACAAACAATCTCTACATGTTGAGTGAAATTAAAGGAGGAAAATGTTTTTTATCACAAGAGGATGAGATATGGTTATGACATAGAATAATGGGTCACCTGAACTTTGATAACATAGTGAAAATAAGCAACAAACAAATAGTCAAATATTTACCCAAAATAGCAAAACCCCCAAGTACGATTAGAGCATAATGCCAACATGGTAAGCAAATAAGATCAAGTTTCAAATCAAAGGAGTTTTCTTCATCCAAACCCTTGGAGCTAGTTCACACTGATCTATGTGGGCCTAAAATGAAGAAGAGTTTACAAGGTGAGAGTTACTTCATGTTATTTATTTATGATTTCTCTAGAATGACTTGGGTAACATTATTAAAAGAAAAATCATAAGCATTTGAAAATTTCAAGGTATTCAAGGCACTAGTAGAAAATAAAACAAAAAAAAAGATCAAGTGTTTAAGATTAGATAGAGGAGGAGAATTCACTTTAGGTGAATTTGTAGAATTCTATGAACAACATGGAATCAAAATATAATACTCAGTAGCAAGAACTCCACAACAAAATGGAGTAGTTGAAAGGAAAAATAAAACTTTTCAGGGTATGACTAGGGCTATGTTAAATGAGTCTAAGATTTCTGATGTATTTTCAAAAGAGGTAATTCATACTACTATTTAAATTATAAATAGATCTCAAATAAGAATAAATCACCACAAAACCCCATATGAGATTTGGAAGGGAAGACCAACTACTGTGAAGTAATTCAAATTTTTTGGAAGAAAATGCTACATTAGACAAGAAGAGAAAAATTTGGGTAAGTTTGATTCTAGGTGTGAAGAGGGTATTTTCCTTGGTTATTCCACTAAGAGCAAAGCCTATAGATGCTACAATAAAATATCACATAAAATTGTGGAAAGTACAAATGTAAGGGTTGATGAAGAAATAGATCTAAGAGAACCAACTCAAGATATTGTGTATCAAGATGGAGAAAGTTGTAAAGAATAAGAAGGTGAAGAAACTAAAGAAGATGAGACACAAAGGGCACCACAAAAGGCACCATCCATGTATGTGCAAAAGAATCATCTGAGAGAACAAATTATTGGAAATCCATATGAGAGACAAATAAGGAGAAAGATAATAGGAACAAGTGAACATGAAATTTTTTCCTTGCTATCCAAAGTTGAGCCCAAGGATTTAAATGAAGCAAGTGAAGACAAATATTGGATGAACTCAATGGAAGAAGAGTTAGATCAAATAGAAAAGAGTGAAACTTGGGAACTTGTCCCACGTCCAAAAGACAAGAATGTAATTGGCACCAAATGGGTCTATAGAAATAAGTTGAATGAATATGGTCAGGTTGTTAGAAACAAAGCAAGACTTATGTGCAAAGGCTACACACAAGTTGAGGGAATTGAATTTGAAGAAACATTTTCTCTCGTTGCACGTCTTGAATCCATAAGAATATTTCTAGCTTTCTCAAGCTTCAAAAAATTCAAGGTATATCAAATGGATGTAAAATCAGCTTTTCTCTATGGTTACTTAGAGGAAGATATCTACATAGAGCAACCAGATGGTTTCATCCTGATAGATAAGTTGGACTATGTATGCAAATTAAAGAAAGATCTATATGGACTAAAGCAAGCCCCTAGGGCTTGGTACTCAAGATTGGATAAGTATCTCCAAGAATAGGGTTTCAGAAAAGGTATAGTTGATAGCAATATATACATCGAAAATGAAGGAAATAACTTATTGATTATAGTGGTCTATGTAGATGATATTATTTTTGGAGGCAATAATGACAAGATGTGTCAAAAATTTGTAAAGTGTATGCAAAATGAATATGAGATGTCTATGCTTGGTGATTTATCTTTCTAACTTGGTGAGTTAAAAATTTCACAATCATATAAAGGTATATTTCTCTCTCAAACCAAGTATGTAAAATAAATGTTGAAAAAATTCAAGATGGAGGATTGCAATCCTGTGAGTACCCCCATGGTTACGGGATGTAAGTTAAGTAATGACAATAAATCCTCTAAATCAAATCAGATATTGTATAGATCCATGATTGGAAGTTTACTATATGTCACAACTACTAGACCATATATAATGCAAAAATTTGGATTGGTGGTAATATTTCAAGCTACACCAAAAGAAACACATGTACAGGCAATAAAGAGAATATTTAAGTATTTGAAAGGAACTATGAGTTTTGGATTGTGGTACCCCAAATGTAATAATTTCACACTCATTGCATATATAGATGTGGATTGGGTAGGCATTATTGATGATAGAAAAAGCACAAGTGGAGGAGCATTCTTTCTTGGATATTTTTTAGTCTCTTGGCTAAGTAAGAAACAAGAATCATTATCCTTATCCACTGTAGAAGCAGAGTACATTGAAGCAGTTGCTTGTTGGACATAGGTTTTATGGATGAAACTAACTTTAAGTGATTTCAAGATAGAACATGATCATATTATCCCCATATTGTGTGATAATACAAGTGCCATTAATATCTCAAAAAACCCAGTGATGCATTCAAGGACCAAGCACTTTTCAATCAAATATTATTTTTTGAGAGAGCAAGTGACTGATCAACAAGTCAAACTAGAATACATTGCTACAAAGAAAAAAATTGCTGACATTTTTACCAAGCCACTTCCAAAGGAAACTTTTGAGTATCTCAGAGGAAATTTGGGAGTAATTTCACTCCCATCCCATAATTAATCATCTCAAGGAAAGGATGTGGTAAGGGAGCTGTGTTAAGAGTCTTATTTTTCAGCCCCAAGGAGCCCTTTGCCATTGATGTCAAAGGGGGAGAGAATTTAGTGAGGGGGAGCAACTTCTCAGGGGGAGCAGTTTGGAAATCTAGTTGCAGTCAAAGATATTTTTTTGTAGGGTTGCCATCAATGACAAAGGGGGAGATTGTTGGAAATATTGAGTATATTGAGTTGTCATTCCTCTCTCCTTGTTGAATTTATGAGATTGGACAAATTACTCAAGGTAAGGTTTATTACAAAGCAAGGAAAATATTTTTAAGGAAATTATTATAATATTTAACTATTATAAAGAAAAAGCTTTAAGAGGCTTGGGATGAAAGGTTTAAAAGCTTTAATCAAAGAGTTTTAAAGGCTTGAGACAAAGAGTTTAAATAAAAAGGTTTAAAGGCTTGAGGACAAAGGTTTATATGGACAAAGGATGGGAATTAAGTATGCATTATTTAAATCAAAAGGATTTAAATATTTATGGGTTTAAAAGGTAATGTTATAATATTTAAATTAAATATTATAACCAAAGGTTTAAAAGAAATCAAGGCACCTACGTTTTGGGAGATATTCAAAATACAAAGTAAAGGTTGAGCCGACGTCTTGGAAATTCGAAGGCATGATAAAAGCATATAAACAAAATTATCACATTCCATCATTAAACTAATGCAAGCATTCGATTTTATGGTGATTATTGTGAACGACAGAGAAAAGAAAGATAACAACATTTTAAAGGTGTGCAAGTGCTAATACAATCAAATTCGTGTGTGCACCTGTTACGTTTCACCCGAATGGGGTAGCCCAGTGGTTGGTTGGCTTGCGTGAGCTCCATTGTGGGAAAGGTCACAGGGTAAAAATCCCTGGATGCCATTTTGTTGTGTGGACAAAGTTTCAATTTGTGCACTAAGGATAGTGTTAACATTATACAATGCCATTTTGGTTCTAGTTGTTGTTGTAGCACAGTTGGCCACAAAAGTCTGTGAGAACGCTGCATCATGGGAGATCATAGTTTCGATCCATAGTAGGGCAAAGATATTAATTTTTTATTTTTGAATTAAATTAAATTAAGTGGGAGTCATAAGGTTTTTCATGTCTTTTTGGAAATTGTGTTCTGTATAAAAGAATTATTTTTGCATATCCAAAGTGGAATTATATGGTGTATTTTGTATAGTGTGTAAGAGGATTATTTTTGCATATCAAAGTGGGAGTTATATGGTGTATTATGTTGCACTTTGTATAGTGGGTAAGAGGATTATTTTTGCATATCAAAGTGGGAGTTATATGGTGTATTATGTTGCACTTTGTATAGTGGGTAAGAGGATTATTTTTGCATATCAAAGTGGGAGTTATATGGTGTATTATGTTATTTGAAAATTATAATTTTGTCTAAAGTGTGAGAGAGTTATTTTTGCATATTTAAAAAGAGGGAGTTATAAGGTGTAAGTGTGATTTATTTTAAAATTGTATTGTGAATAACAAAAATGGTTTATAAGAGGATGATTTTAAATCTGTGCTAGAAAGTAAATATTACTAACCAGATTTTAAAGGAACAAAAAGGAAAATTATTTTTGAGATAGGTTTTGGAGGCTCATCATCATTGTGGTAGATTTAAAGGTATGTTGATTTAATTCCCTTCTCAAGAAAGTTTTTTTTGAAGAAAATAATCTTTTTTGTCATGAGAGTGGAGGTATAAGGATTGGTTTGATGTAAATTAAGGATTGATTGAAGTTGGAAATAATCATGAATTATTGTTGAAATAAATAAAAAATATATGTGGTAGGATTTGAGAACAAATTTGTGCATTATTGTTGAATGAATTTGAAAATATACTAGAAAGGGTTTGAAAGCAAAATGGTGCATTAACTTTGAGTCATGTTGGGAATGAAATTGTAAGGGTTATAGACCAATCTTGTGAAGCAAATCTATGCATTAGTTTTGAGTGATATTGGGAATAAATTTGCAAGGGATATAGACCAGTTTTGTGAAGCAAGTATGTGCATTGGTTTTGATTGATTTTGAGAGTACATAAGAAAATCAATTATCAAATGCTAGACTAGATCTATCCTTTAGAGTGCAATAAATGTGAGACATGTGAAAATGATAGACTTAATGAATGTGAGAAGAAAATATTGAGTATTTGTAATGCATATCATTCTCTATATGTTCATGAAGAAAAATAATTTTGAGTAGAATATGTCTAAATTACTTTAGTCAAAAGAAAGCACTTTAACATTGTTTGTATGCAATATTTGGGAATACTTGAGCAAGTTATGTGAGCAACATTGAGGTAAATTTGAGCAGGCGATATGAGAATATTTGAGTAGGTTTATGAGAAACAGTAATGAGCAAATTTGAGCAGGCTTATGAGCAGGTTTAGTGATATGATTTGAGCAAATTTTTGAGAATATTTGAGCAAGCCTTGTGTAAAGGTTTGGAGAAGATTAGAGCAAATGAGATTGGTGTCTCCTATGGATAGAGGTCCATGAACTAGAGTAGAGGGTATTGGTATCTCATGTGGATAGAGGTCCACGAACTAGAGTAAAGGGGATTGGTGTCTCTTATGGATAGAGGTCCACAAACTTGAGCATAGGGGATTGGTGTCTCCTTTGGGTTGGTTCCCATAAACATTGTAATAGGGAATTGGTTCCCAAGAGATTTGTTGAGAAAATTTATAAGAAATATTTTCTCCATGGATGTATCCCACATTGGGTGAACCACATTAAATTTGTGTCTCTCATGTGTGTGATGATTTGTGCATTGTTTCATTATTACAATTGATAATATTAGATAATACTACTTTGGAAAGAAAAGTGAAAAGTTTTATCTAATACTGTTCACTCCCCCCCTCTTATTATAAGCTTGTATTCTTCAGATACAAAAATATATATGGAGGAAATGAACACTCCATGATCTAAGCTACTTATCAATGAATAATCTTTGAGCTTATAGCTCACACACTCTACACTATTGTAGTCTCCTATAATCCTATATCTCACACTACTATCTATGGCCCTTTATATAGAAATATAGGTTCCTTGGCCAACACTCTACCTAGTTTTACAAGTTATACCTTGCACATATACAACTTATGCATTGATATTTATGCATTTATTAAATTGCATGAAGTAACTAGATAACTTCCCCCTAAAGTAATCTAATGTCCTAAGTATGTACCAAGGAAGGTACATTTACATAACCCAAATGATGTAGTATAATCTATTTCGAACGCCCCCCTATATTACAATATTTGGGTATTGAAGATTTTAGTCTTCAATGTTGATCTTCCTCTTGACCTTGAGATTCTGATTCTTCTTCTTTGATTTTTGTGACCTATTAAATCCAGTTAGTGTCTTTAAACCTGTCATTCTTGCTGAAAGAGCTTTGATTTCATAATAATCTGTCAATTCTTCCTTTGATCTAGATGCCCTTTTTTATTTCCTTTTTTATACTCCAATTAGGGATGATTGGTTGGATGATAAAATTGTTGCTGATGAGAATTTTGATATTGTCGTGGCTAAAATTGGTTCTCATTGTTCATCTCATTTTCCTGATTCTAATTTTTGGGATTGAATCTACAATATCTGGTACTTTGGACTTTTCTCTTGCATATCTAACAATACCGTTGTACCATGGTTTTGTCATTTTTATGAAGAAGTAATTTTCCCTATGGATTATCTTTAATTGCCAATGCAGTGTTAGACATATCATCTATACAAATATTTTCCACTTCATATTCCTATAGAATATTGACTAAGTCATAAAAAGAAGTATCTTTGCTTAGAACCTGTAAATATGTTACTAAATGTTTATAGTTTTCTGGAAGATCCCTCATGGTTACTTTAGTAAGAAGTTCATCCTTAACTATTTCTCCTAAGGTAAATAATTTCCCTTTAATATCTGCTACCTTACTTAGGAACAATTCTATGCTTTCTCCATTGTTCATCTTTAATGAACGAAGTTGACTTTGAATATGGAGAGTTACCTTATTCTTTCATTCAAAAAATTTCTCTAGGATTGTCCATGCCTTTGAAGATGATTTTTACAAACTAATATAGGGTTGTATCTCATTAGTGATAGCAAAGGTTATTATCATTAGAGCATTTGAATATTTTTTTACAAACTTTAAGATTTCAATATCATCTATAATAGGCATTTGTGTTTTCCCTTTGAAAATATCCCAAAGTTTTTAATATACCAAAATATCTTTCACTTTATTCTTCTAGGAGAAATAATTAGGACCCTTGAGTAGTTGATATTCTGCTAGCAAGAATTTATTTGATGCCATTTAAATTTCCTAAGATCAATTCTTATGTTTTGTAGAATGCCTTATGACTCCCTAGTATGTTTTGTATACGATATAAAGTGCTTTTGTAAATTATAGTTCAATTTTGGTTGATTTTGTAAAGTTTTTGTAAATATCAAAATCAACTTTTACTATCCCTTATTGCTCCTATTGAACTAAGCACTTTTACCAAATTTAAAAAGGTTTTAATGTTGGATTTCTTTTGTCTCTCTTGAGAAGTTTTGAGACTGTTGGGGATTTTTTCTGCATACTTAAGATAATCTATCATGCTATAGGAAAACCTACTACCAATGAGCAATTACAAGCTCTGGTCGACCTGCCTCTTTAACCTAGGAATAGAGTTCTTCAATATTTTCTAAACAAACTAGGTTTGGTAAGGATAGCCTTGAGGTAAAATTAAAGTTTTTAATGTTTTATGTTCATGCTATTCCAGATTTATGGTGGTGAATTAAATATTTTATAAATTTTGACCAAGCTAAAACAATAACAATTCAATTATGCCTTATGTATGACCGATGCCTTAATCCTTTGGGCTATTGTAGTAGGATTTAATAACAATTCAATGAAAATAGAAAGAACAAAGAAAGAGAAAATTGGTGTAATTACATTCATTTGAATATCACAATAAATATATCAGTTGACCAATGAAATAAGTGTTCCCTATGTGTTCAAATAATGTAAATAATGAAGATGCACACAAAACTAGACACAAATATAATAGGAAAGAAGCCTAAAATTATATTAATATTTGATAATTATTACTTGAAGAGTTGGCTTGAAATAGTCATTTAATTTTTAGAAGTATTAATACAATAAAGATCCTCGTTCAAATATCATAACAAGGAACTTTCACTCTCCTGTTCGAATATCACAATAGTCGAGTCTCTAGACCTCTGGCTCAATAGGCTAGAAATAATCTCAATTTCTCGAGAACTTTCCTATCAAAACCTGCATAGTGATGGAAGGAATAAGGGGTGAAAAAAAAAGAAGAAATACAAAGGGAATACAATAGCAAATAACGGGCACTCGAGTATACCTCTTAGAAAAAATATGCTATGTCAAAATCTTGATCTATATTCTGGCTGTAGACGTCCTTCTTATAGATGTGGCAGCTCTGTAATTTCCTAAACTGCTTTCATATGAACTGACCATTTGGAACCATATCCTACCTTGTTACTGGTTGGGTGTTGTACAGTATGTTATTTAACTATCTCAAAAATAATATTTATTCTCAAAAATCGGTTGAAATTTTGCTTGGTTTTCGTCCATATTTCTCTTTTGTCTTTCAACTTGGTATCATGACATACTTTATTTATCTTGAAGGGAGATCTTATCCATATGAGTATCACTGTATATGTGATATTACCATGATCTAATGTTTCATAATTACTTGTTTTGATCGTTAGAACTAAAAAATAGTTGAAATTGTTGTATTCTTTAACTAAAAGAGGGCTGAATATACTCCCCTGTTATGAAGTAAAGGTTCATTATACAAATAAATACATTGGGTCCTTAGAAATGGTAAATATGAAACAACACCACCATGTTGAGAGGTGGAGTTAGACAAAAATATGGAAATGGAAGTACACAAATTAAGGAAATTTTCAACAACATTGTACTCCCATAACTATACTCCATCAGGGTGCCGCTTGCATAACTATATTCCGTCAGGACATGAGGATCTTCTAGGGTTATTTTCCTACCCAAATTTCACCTTCTACTCCTACCGTTGGTGAACCAGAACCTCTCGGGGCATCTCTCTCTCTCTCACTCTCTCTCTCTCTTTTGGCAACTTACTTTTAGTGCACTTTGGTCCATTCTCATTATTCAATACTTTTGCTTGAATCTTAGGATGGGTACCTCCCATATAAAGTATAAGCTACGGGTGAATATTTTCATTAATTTATGATAGATGGTTTAGTTTACTTTGAACTGGTTTTAGCTTTGGGGGTCTAGGACATCTTCATCTTCTTTATTTGGTATGGTGTTCGAGTAGTCGATCAATGCTCTAATTTCATTTTTGCATGGAAATAATCGGATAGCGATTATTACGATTCAGGCAAAGCCTTCATGTTTGTTGATTGGATGTTCGGTCAGTTAACCCTTGACCTTTGTCAAATTTCAATCGATGGTCTTATTTGATCTCACACGAATGGTGATTTTAGCCACTTGTCATTATTGCTCGATCGAGTGGTTGAGTACGCTCAAATGTGCTGCCTAAAAAATCTTGTGTTATCTTTTATCGAGGAGGTCAGTATATAAATCAAAATGTATATGAAATTAAATATTGGCGTACCTTGGTTTCCATTGATTTTACCTTTATTTGGCTTGATCAAAATCCATCGTTGGTTTCATTTGATCGGTAATATTTCGATGGCTATGATTTTTTTGACCGATGATATTTAGTATTTGTCCCTTTTCAACCAAAAATATTTCAATGGCTTCGCTTAAACCATGTCATCACTTCGATCAATCGATCCTCGTAACTCTTTGGCCAACCAATGTCACTCTTTGGTTGAATGACTTTATTACTACTTCACTGGCTTGAGTTCAATCGAAGAGTTTCATAGTTGACATGTCAATTTTATTTGATCGAATAGTCTAATTGGGTTTTCGATTGAGTGATTTATTAATCATCGATATTTATCAAGCTTCGATCGATTGATCTTTTGATCGTTGATGAGATTTTTGGTTGATGACCTTTAGTCCACATGTTCGATCAATTGCTTCTTCCTTTTGGTCGAGCATATTTGTAATCTGACTTTGAATTTTGAACTTTTGGTTGATTTATTACTCGCTTTGGCCGAATGATAGTGCATGCAAAATTTTGACCGTATAAGTTGACTATTTTTTGTCGCTACCATTTTTGGCTGGTTTGTTTCTACGCTCAACTAAGGGACTTTAGCACTATAGATATGTTTTTCACTGATAAAATTTCTCTTTTGTTTTTAATTCGATCAGGTGGTTTAGTCGGTCGATTGACGTTTTCTTACTGTCGATCGATCGGTTTTGCTTCCCTTTCAGTCAACTGAATGATAGTTTTTATCGTCGTGCTAAATTCTATCGACTTATCTATTATTATCATCAGCAGAATACCATTTTAAGATTTCAAATTGATCATTGTTTAGTTGATCATTCTTTATTTTTGGATGAAATACCTTTTTTCTCAGTTCTTTAGCATTTTTTATTTTCAGTAGTAATTTTCTGCTAGTCGATTAGTAGATGAATTGCATTGTTTTTACTGCTCGACTGATCAGTTTGGTAAATTGTAATCCTTTTGAAAAAGCGGGTGGGGAACCCCTTAAGTTTTAATAAAAGGAATTTTTTTTTAAGCTTCTTAAGGGTGTGATATGTTTATGACATTCTTTATAAATTTGTCCACTTAATGGAGGATGACCAATTTTGATGCTGACAAAATTATTTTTGAAAATGAATGACTAAAGCATTTGAAGTTGTTTGTTAAAAAAAAATAATCCATGAGATTTTTTGAGATAATTAATCATTTAAAATTTGACTCACTCATCAGCATATCACAAAACGTGGACCTCTTTAAGACCTTCAAAATTTTAAAATTATGAGTACATTCATGTTGTATTAATTTTGGCTACAACAGAGACAATAATATAAATTTCCAACCTTTGAAATGATTTGATAAAAATATCTTTAACATACCTTATAGGATTTAATTCAAGTGTATCTAAATTACAAATTAATTATTTTGATGTAATAACCCTTATAACTCCCTCATTTTGTAAAAATTAGATCACAATAATATTTGCAAGTATTTAAGATTAATCTCTAGTAGAAAATCTTATTACTCCTAAGTTTAATATTGCAAATATTATATTATCTTGAAAAATCATTCCCTTTGAGGTATGAATTTTAATATAATTATATTCATTTCAATTCAACCTTATAACTCCCTAGAGATGAAAGCATGTAAATATGGGAATAAACCTTGTCTTATATCAAGCAATAATAGGCACTAATTTTAGACATGTAATGGCTGCAATGTTGATTGTATCTTCCAATAGAGCTAATTATAACTGGCTTGTATTTAATGCTCCAAATGTGGCCTTTGAAACTTTTGCCTTTGACCTATTTGGACCAAAGAATTGAAGGATGTATTCCTTGCTTCCACGATGTGATGACTCCCACATCTTGGACGTAAATGCCCTGAAGACTTCACGGAATTGCCACCCTAAATTGATGCATCCTTCCTGGTCCAATGAGCCTTTAATAGGTGGTTAACCTAGTGATAAGTGTCACTTTAGTTACATTCAATGCTTTCTTGGGCGTCCGTTGCAATTGTAACATCTGAAGAATTTTCTTCCTTCTTGTGTTGTCTATATGATAACGCTTATGGATGAATGTAACTCCTCTTACGTGTGGTCTATGGATGCCAAATACTTTTTGTAATTCTTCCTCACATGCATGAAATTCTAATGTACCTTTGAGAGCATTTAGGATTTTTTTTGGAGGATGACAAATGTCACTTGCATGCCCTATTATTATAATGTTTTCTTGCAAGCTTTTCTATGTACTTTTACACATTCTTCTTGGTTGTATTTCGATGTAACTGATATAGTTTTAGCCAAGAAATTCTAGTGGTGGTGCTTTGGTGTAGATATGGAGGAGTGTTTGTGGAGATTGAACGATAGTGCTATGGTGGAGATTTTTTGATGCTCCAATGGTAGTATTGAATGCTCCTTCTTATGGATGTAAATTTTTTAGTTTTATTGCTTTGATTTCCTTTTCTTATGTGCTACTGTATATGTCCTATTTAGTGAGCAACATGCCTCCTTTATTGTGCTTTTCATTTCATCTATGATTCTTGTCCAAACCGAGGATGATGTAGGCCCTCTTCTTGATGCTCATATTCGGCTACGCTCTTCTAGAGAATTTTGTGCCTTTATGCCACCTTCAAATCTACATTCTTTTCTGCGTAGAACATATTAGAGAAGTGCAATATGATGTACCAATATTTATGAATAGAATGCCTTTATTGCATCCTTCTTTGCACTCCTTTTGTAGGTATGAAATTCTTATTTTGTGATAGAATTTTGAATGCAATGTAGGAGTTTTGAGGTTGTCTATTTGTTTAGACACCTTCCCCTTTTTTCTTGGATACTTTTATGATAAATTCAATATTATATAGAAGCTCTTTATTTGATGTAATTTTCTGCACTTTTATTTCTCTTTCACCAAACCCTATAATTCTTTGGATTTTAGACTCACCAAGTCTTAATCTTTGAAGCTTTCTGATTTCTGCAATTTTATTTTTCTTGCACCAAACCCTATAATTCTTTGGATTTGAAACACATCAATTTCAAGTTTCGAAGTATTCTAACCTTTTTTGTGGCTTCTCTTGGTCACTATGAGTTGTACATTTTTGTGCACCAATATTATCTTTAGACACTTTTAAAAATTCTAATTTTTTGCCTTTTTCAAGAACACAAACACTAAGCTTTTTGAGAGTAATATAGTAGTGAAAATGAACCCACTAATATTTAGTTTTTAATGCACTAACAATTACATATTATCACTACGAATACCTATAAAAACTTATAAGTGCACTTAATCAATTTAATACAACTTAATCAAGAATAATCTGAAATGAATCTTCAAGAATTATTCTACAAATTTCTTATAAGCAAGATATTAGGATATAGTCTTATTTTACTTTCCAGGGTAGATGATAGGTGGTTGATATATAGTTGAGAATTATGAAATCTAATAAAATCCTAATGTACAAATTAACCTTAAAAGGAACCATTATTTTTGCACATTTGAAGACTGTAATACAAATCTTCTTTTTGCAACTTTAATCTGAATTAAGGTGTTTTAACAAATTTGATAAGTAATCCAATTAATGAATCTACTTGCACCAATAGTTGCTTACTTTTTTTTGAAAGCCTATGTAGCTCCTTTTCAACTTTTGTAGAGGATATAGATCTTGGTGTCTAAGATCACCAAGTTTTTGCCTTGAGTAAGACCTTGCAACTCTTTGTAGACTATTTTGAATAACTCCTTCTTCACCAAAATATGATCTCAAACTTTCTTTTACAAGCCTAATATTTGGTGACTTTGTCTACTCTTGTGATCTCCTAATTTTTATGTATATTTTGAGAAGTTTGTATCTCTGAAGTGGTATCCTCTTGTTGTGAGAGGTAATCTTCAAATATCATAGATTTGGTGAGCTTCTTCTATCTTCAAGTATTTTTGTTGAATTATGAATTCAAGTTAGATATTCTTCTTAAGATTCAAAATGTATTGAGGTCTTCACTGGATTCTTATTATGCTCGAATTTGGAACTCCTTGCAAAATTCTCCTCCTCTTGGGCTTGTTTTTGGATGGCGATAATTGTCCCAAGTTCTTCACTATTAGGGGCTTCTCCTTGGTAGTGGATTTATCCAATGAGTTCTCCTTTGATGATTTTTTAAATAAGGCTCTCCTAGCCTTTTACTAGATGCTCATCGAGACCTCACCAAAGTCTTTGATCTCGAAACTTATTTTGGTCTTTCTTGAGATCTTATATTCAACCTTTTTCTTTTGGAAGTGTTGGCTGTGAGATCTTTTGTATTTTTTGTTCTGATCCTTCTGGATTCGAGTAGGACTCTTCTATTCCTTCTACAAATTCCTAGTCTGGAAGTTATTAAATGAGATATCCTCCTGATAATTTTTGCTTCAGGTGCTGGATTGATTTTGAAGAAGATACTCTTTCGAAATCTCTTGTAGGAAGATTTCCCAATTCACTGAATCTCATTTTCCTGTAATAAAGTATTAGTACTAAAATATGCTGTTGAATTAGGTACTCTGTTTTGGAGTCTCCTTCAGTATCAAGGCTTCTATAGATAATATCTTTTTTAGTTCCAAATCAAGGGCAAAAATGTTGTGATGGATGTAAGGGCATAAAGTCTTGGCTACTTTAACTTCATCTTCCATCACACATCTTTGTAAGATGTCATCGACACCCATTTTGTATATAAATCTAGCTATCAATTGGAAAGGGCTAACTTCATGATTGCATTCTTCTTTTTCATTGTTGTCAACTCTTGTAGTAACTCTCCAATGGATAGATACTATACAACCAACTTGTACCAGGATGACACAAGGTTGGTTACAAATAGTTGTTTATCGAGAAATTCATATAGGATTCTCATTCCTATAGGTTCTCTTGATCATAACTGAGATAACTAATCTGTAATCATGTGCTTTTTACCAAGTCTTACTACCAATTGAAATACAAATTATCGTAAGGTAATGAACCACCTGCTAACTCATTCATGTATTGTTGGCTTATTAATCAGGTACAATAAATCTTGATGATCGATATAGAAAGCAAATGGGTTTGCCAAAAGGTAATGCCTAAAATTTTGTACTACATATATATCATTCCCAAATCCTCTCATTCAATTGTACTATAGTTTCTTTCCACCCTTGAAAATAGATGACTAGCAAAACAAATAGGTTGATCCAATTTATATTTCCCTTCTTGAGCCAATGCGAACCCTATTGCAAAATTAGAAGCATCAATGTGGACATGGAATTATTTATCCCAATCAGGAAACAACAAAATAAGACTACTCATAAGTTTTTCTTTGAGTTCCTTGAAGGCTCCTTGGTGCTTCTCTATCCAACTAAAGAGAATATTCTTATTCATCAATGAGTCCAATGGGTAGGATACATGTGCATAATTCTTGATAAACCTTCGATAATATCCCATGGATCCTAAGAAGGTTTTAAATGAACTGACATCATATGGATCCTCCATTAGTATGCAATAAATTTTATCAAGGTTTGGCTTTAGTCCTTTGTTGTACACTATATGTCCTAATAACTTCCCATATGGAACCATCAAAAAGCAATTCTTAGGGTTTATGGAGATCTATGCATTCCTACAGTTATTCATACATTCACTGAGGCCTGATAGATGATCCTTTATCTTACTATAAATGGACCAATAATCTAATAATGCCTTAAAATTCCTTGTTGCTAAATGGTCAAATATGTACAAAATAATACGCTAATGTAGTTGAGGTATTACATAGCCCAAAGGACATCCGATTATATGCATAAATACCATTTTCCACAACAAATATGGTCTTCAACTTATCTTCCTTGGCTATACTAATATGATTGTAGCTAGAAAACCCATCCAAGAGTGAATAAATTTCATGTCATGCAACCTCCTCCAGAATGGTATCCTACAACCTCCTCTAGAATGGAATTTAGGAAAGGATATTTAATTGTAACTGTGTTCAAACTCCTGAAATCCATGCATATTATGATATCATCCACATCCTTCTTCAATGTGACCACAATAGGGGAAATTCAGTCACTTGTAGTGACTCTAAAAATGATACCTGCCTCTAGCATATTTTCTACTTCTGCATTCACCAATGTTGCATACTCGGGGTTCATCCTATATGGTCTCCTCCTCACTGGTTGTGCCCTAGGAATTATTGTAATCTTGTGGACATATAACTCTGGTGGTATGCCTTTCAAATCCTTATACGTCCATGCAAAAACATTCGTGTACTCAAAGAATATCTTGAAAGTTGTGGCTTTCAATATTGGGTCCTAATCATCACCATAGTGGATCATCCTAGATTTACATCTCTCAAATATATATTCTCCAATATATCTTTGTATCCCCAACTATATATTCTCCAAATATCTTAGGAATTGTTCACTTTTCACGTTTCTCTTCTTTAGGTTTATTGATGACCTTCTTTTTGTCTTATTTTTTCATGGTCTCCTCTGTATTAATACAGAGGAAGCTGGGTTGAAATACCTCATACTCCTCCATATACCAATGGAGAAGTCTGCTATCAGATCAAGCTTCATCCTTACTACATTATTCAAGGTACAACATTCCCTCTTCATTGGGTTCATATTCTTCCTAACCAAAATAATTTCCTGACTCATCCATCATAGCCACATCTTTACTAATTCTATGGTTCTTCAATTTGATCATATACTTGTATTTTACTTTCTTGAATGTGATTTGGTCCTTTCCCTAGTTGTGACTAAATTTGGCTACTCGCAGCCAACATCTCCCTAAGAGGGCATTGTATGCAGGTTTTTACATAGTAATCACAACAAAGTCCAAGATGAATTCTTGGTCAACTATTATCACTTGTGCTATCAATACTCCTTTTGTCTCAATATCTTACTGTTCAACACCATACAACCTAAAACTAGGTGCCCATAATTATGGAGTACCGATCTCTCTCCAAGTTCTCTTGAGTAGCACATTTACACTAGATACTCCATCCACAATGACTTGTGTCAATTTATGCTCCAAGATATCTATATGGACTAATGTTGATTTCTTTCCAACATCAATCATCAGTATGGTCAGATCCATAAAGTGATACTTTTGTCCTTCTTCCTTTACCAGTTTACTATATACTTTCATCACATTTTGTAGTTGCATCTCTTCCTCCATCGCTTTATGTAATGATGGGATGGCTTCCAACAAAGTAGCCACATTGATTTCTACAGTTGTGTTTAGGCCTTATGCTACCATATTTTGTACAACTACTTTGTCTTCTGATATGCATGGCTAACTCTTTTTCTTCTACAATCCTTGACTGCTTAGCTTTTTATGCTTCTTCCTCAAGCACCATTTTCACCACCTGCCATATCTTATTTTCTTTGGCAGGTTCTAGGTAAGTGCCCTTATTAGCCTTACTCTTTATTATAGCTAGTACTTCTTCCTCTATTTCCTCCTTAACTGGAGTTACATCGATGTCCAAAAATTCACATTCTGTGATCCACTAGTACCTAATTTATTAGGACAATTAGCCTCCTTGTGGTTACCTAGACCACATAATCTACACACGTGTGTAGCATTGTTTTGTGTCATCTCTTATTTCTAGGGTGAAGAAAAATTCTTTGCAAAATGCCCCCATTCCTAGAAATTATGACACTGTATAATTGGTCTTCCTTTCGAATCATACTGCAAGTGGCTTTGACCTCCTTGTCGGTTGCTTTAATATGGCCTTCCCCATCTTTGATTATTTCTATAACCTCCATTGATTGTAGTCTATCTATTCCTTTGAGGTTTGGTTTTTATTCCTACTTAATTGTGAAGGTCTGGCGTCGACCCTTCAAGTTGAATGGATAGTCCACCACTTCATGTCCCAACACATTACATATATGACAATATTTATTTTGAGGATAGTTTACATTTGTATACCCCTAGATATTATATTTTGTACACCAGATGTCCTTTTGATATCATTGGGTGTCTCCTTTGACCTCTTTGATTATCTTATTGAATTCTTTTCAAAATGATTATATAGTTTGATGTACTATGTCATATTCACCACTATCCAAGTCATCATGCTTGGTATATGACACTCCTACTGCCATCTGTTTTGCCTCACTTTCAAAGTTATTTACTTTTTCCAAGACTTCCTCATATGTTGAATATGCTATTGCCTTTATATTCTTTTTATATCTTGGTAATAACCCATCGAGGAACCATCGTTTTACTAGTGCATTTGTTGGTAGTATTTGCATCTTGTTTGTTAGTTACTTTAATTGATGGTTATAGGTTTTAACATCCTCATTGAATCCTTGCTTAGTGATATAGATTTCTGTTACAATATCACCATAATACCTCAAAGGGAAAAATTCCTCGATGAATACATCTTTCATCGTGTTCCTGACTCAAAAATTTTGTGTATTTTCTCACTTTAGATACCAATCTATTTCAAGTCCTCGTATTGTGGTAGGAAATAACTACAACCATTCATCTGGTTGGTTTATACCATTTTCTCTCCAGATGGTTATAGATGTGTTGATGTATCTTGTATATTTCTCATTTCCTTCTCCCATGAAGGGTAAACACCTCTGCTTTCTAATTGGTGTGGCTAAGTTAGCACAAAGTAAAGGTGTGAGGCACAAAGGTGAATCACTTTGTGGCCACATTAGAAAGCAACAAGTCATCCATAAATGCCCTCATAGTGGTCACTGATAGAGGTCTTATCTACTCCGTGAAGGCAGTTGGTGTAGAAGAGTAGGAGAAATGTGAGTGATGCATGCCAAATATTCCCACCCTGATGCATAGATGTGAGTGATGCACGCCGAATATTCCCACACATATGCATATATGTGAAAAGGCCGAGGCACATTTATCTCACATTATTGATGTAATTATCATTTTGTTATTTAGAATTAGCTTACAAAGGAAGAAAACTTGAATTATTGGTTTCAAACAGATTACGTGCGGAGATGTTGCTATAGGTGTGTTTAGTCAGTTTTGTTATTTTTAAACTTCTAAAAGTGCAAAAATTGTGCATTTTATAAGAAGTTACTTTAGTATTTTAGTTTTTGTTTGCATTTTTTAAGAAGTTGATTTTATAAGAAGTTTAATATATATATATATATATATATATATTTAAAAAATTAGTAAATGCATTATAAAAAGGTGTATTTGTAGTGGAATTCAACACCTTGCATATTTTATGTTTTGTATTATTATTATACCCTATTGTTTTTAAAAACACAGAGCATACAATATCCAGGTAGTAGCATTTGCTATCTACGACATTATTAGGTCACATTTATAGGTAATGTTACTGCCCAAGAAGTTAAAAATATTATTTTTTTATAACTTTAGATTATACTTTAATTTTGTAAACTATAGTGGGTATATATAATAAAAAATAATAATGCATTATAAAAAGGTGTATTTGTGGTGGAATTAAACACCTTACATTTTTCATATATTTTATGCTTTGTATAATTATTACACTCTAAATATTTTCAAAACCCAAAATATGCAATACATACACTCTAAATTTTTTAAAACCTAAAATATGCAATACATACATAGTAATGTGTGGTATTATGACACTACTGAATCACATTTATAGGTAATGCTATCACACTTGAACTACTATGTCTAACGCTTAAAAAAGTTGCCACAATGATATCTAGAATCTATCCGTATATGTCATCGAGAAGTAATAAGGAAAACCCATTTTATCTATTCACTCCATTATCCTTATTTGCTTCTATTGCTCAATGCATATCCTAAAATTAAGCTCATCCAAGTATTTAAGGGAATTTATATCCTATGTATGAGGAGGTATTTTTTAGCAAGTACCAAAGATAATGTTAATCTCTTTCAATATTGCCTAAGTACCACATATTATCTAACTTTCATGTATCTTAAGGTATCTCTCACATACAATCACGTATATCATGAGGACTTGCTTCTTCCATATACTGACAAGTATCTTGGAAGAATGAGTATATCGAAAGGTTCGATATATTGAACTAATGGTATATATAAAGGAGGACCGTTTGGAGATATAAGGAACCCTCACAATGGCCATCCCAAAAATATCTCACAAATTCTCAGCTTTTGAGAGGTCCAAATTTAGGGCCATGGAAGACAAAAATATGAACTATCTTGTAGGTTGAAAAGCTATGGGACATTGTGACTAGCATAGTCACACAATTTAAAGACTTTTATTATCAAGAAAAATATGATGATGTAGATGCAAGAGCCCTCATGATCATCACTTTTGCTACAACTGATAAAATTCAATCTCATATTTGTGAAGCTCTAAGTTCCAAAGAAGCATGGGATAAACTTACTACTATTTATGAAGGGAAGAATAAAACAACTATTTTTAACCTTCAATCATAGCTACACAATTTAAGCAAGAGAAATGAATAAAGTATAGAAGCATTTCTTTACAAAGTTGTTGAATTGAAAGTAAGACTAAATGCCATGGGTGAAATAGTGGAAAACAAGCTCTTAGTACCCATCATACTTAGAGCTTTACCAAATTCTTTTAGAGTGCGAATTACCTCCCTTTAAGTGTCCAATCGATAAAATTCCTTTAATGAGTTGATATATTTGCTACAACAAGAAGAGGTAACTAACAAGTTAAGATGTCAATTGTCCAACAATGCACTCATTACCAAGAAATCTAGCAATAAGAAACCTCAATCATGTTAGGTATATAAGTATGTAAATGTGGGGATATAATATAATATTGTATTATGGTATGGGTTACACATAAAATTATAATTATTAATATTGGACATTTTGAGTAGATGAGTTGTCATTGATGTCAAAAGTGAGTGGTCATTGATGTCAATATTTCAACATCAATCAGTGGTAGTTTCAGTGGGCAACATTAGTTTCAGGTTCTCCAATAAGTGCAAAATGATAGCCCGGTTTCAGTTAATCAAGACTCAGTTCCAGGAAGTCAAATGTGGTCCAAAGTGCAAGAAGAAGCCCACGTGAATAATATTATAACAATTCTTTATAATATTATAAATGGAAGTTTAAATTAATTATAAATTAATTAATATAATTTTTATTATAAATTAATTTTAATATTAATGAGATAATTTATATTAATTTTAAATAACTCTAAGGTGGGTTATTAAATTAAATTTAAAATTTGAATTTGAATTTATAAGCATCGATATGTGGAGTAAAATATCCAAACATGTATAAAATGGGGATTACCTACCTTAGCCAACCTATCCATCTATGCCTTCGAATTATTAATGCAAGCTTATACAAATTGTGCTGCATCCAAAAGAAGTGATTGCATTGGTTTTTGTGGGAAGTCAACGATGCACGAAGGGACAAAAGAAAGGAAGCCATCCTCCCTTCACGTGGGTGCCTATAGCCCATGTGGTGGGCTCCAAAGCGCTAAGGTTCTTAACCTTGGGGAGACGACGGTTCGAACCATGCTGAAACCCTTTTGGAGAGAAAGGAAAAATGTATGCATTATTTGAGCGTTGAAAATTTCGAAGGTATTAGTTGAGGCATTAAAAATTTAATTTTTGCATATTTTAGTTGTTTTGTAAAGTTGTAAGGGGAGCTATAAGGTTAATGCAAAATAATTTTTTGGTGTTATTTGCTTTAGAGGTTGAAAAGGGTAGTAAGGTGTTTTAAGAAGATTGGTTGAAGTTTTTGTGGTGTTGGATATTATTTTAAGTTGGAGATTATAAGGTGTATCAAAATAAATATTTTGCATGTATGATTTGATGGATGTTAATTCCAAGAAGGAGCAATAAGGTGTAAATAGGCCTTGATTATTTTGTGACTAAGGAATATTTTTGAGAAAGGGTTAAAGTGATATCTTGCCATCTAACTCTTTGTGCTTGGCAAGGAAAGTGATTATAATTGTGGCAGATTTTGAAGTCTATTCTCCATCAAGAAAAAGGTATGGGCATATTCTTCTTTGAGTGAAATAGTTTATTGATTGTGAATTTCTGAAAACAATATTGGAGTGAAAAGGACTTGGTTAAGTTTCCTTATTGGTTTGATGAGTTGATGAGTTTTCTGAAATACAAGTGAATGCTATAAATCTTGTTGTTGAAGTGATTGAGTGAGTGAAAAATTTAACAAGGGTTTGCAAGGATCATGAGTATCATTGTTATGTGAAGTTGTTAAATATCATGAGTATCAATGTTATGTGAGACTAGCATTGTTGTTGAAGCAAATTAGTTGGATGAAGAAGTTGAACTAGGATTTGTAAAATATCATGAGTATCGTTGTTATGTGAGATTGATTGATGAACATTGTTGGAAAAATTTTAAGTGAATGAGCAAAGATTACTTCATTGAGTGATTGGTTGAGTAGAGTTGACTGAATCTAGTCAAGTGAATGTATTGATGTGAAAGTTCAAGTTCCATGAAACAAGTTGTTCTATATTCTAAATTGATTTGAGAAAGAGGTTGAATATTGATGAATGTGAAACATATTGAGTCTCTAACAATTCTCCATATGTTTTCGTGATAAAAGAAAGAGATTGAAAGTGATTGAGAACTAGTGAGTAAGAAGCATATTGAGTATCTAACAATTCTCCATATGTTTCAATGGTAAAATGAGAAATTGAAAGTAAGTGAGCATTTTTGTGAATGTGAAGCATATTGAGTCTCTAATAATTCTCTATATGTTTCTATAAGATTGGACAAGTTCTAGTGAGGACTTGTTGAGTAGATTGGACAAGTTCTAGTGAGGACTTGTTGAGCAGATTGGACAAGTTCTAGTGAGGACTTGTTGAGCAGATTGGACAAGTTCTAGTGAGGACTTGTTGAGCAGATTGGACAAGTTCTAGTGAGGACTTGTTGAGCAGATTGGACAAGTTCTAGTGAAGACTTGTTGAGCAGATTGGACAAGTTCAAGTGAGGACTTGTTGAGCATATTTGAGGTAAGTCTTTGAGAAGACTTGTAAACATATTTGTGTGAGATTTTGTGGAAGCTTACAATACTGATTTGAGGATAAATATTGAGAAGTTGATTGGACAAGTTATTGAGAGAACTTGTGGATAGATTTGAGATAGGCCTTTGAGAAGACTTGAGTTCTGAGTTGATTTATTTGTTCAAAACTTGAGTTAAGGTTTGGGACAAATCTTACATAGGCGATTAATCATAATTTATGGTAAATATTAAAGAAAGATCGATGATAGAGTTTGGTGCAGACTTGAGGACAAATTTATACCAGACCAGAGACAAAGATTGTGTAGTTTTATGCTAGACTAAAGGACTGAGTTTAGTACAAAATAAAAAAGATGTTGAGAATATTTGTGCTAGACTGAAGGATTGTGTTTAGTACATATTTGTGACAAAGTTTGAGTAGATATTTGGAAGGTGATAGAGTATAGAGGATGACAGTATCCAGTGGATAGAGGTCCATTAGTCGAGGTAGTGAGGATAGGAGTCTTCAGTGGATAGAGATCCATCAGCCAAGGTAGTGGAGGCAACAACTCTTCTAGAATATCACCAACCAGAGTAGAGGAGAAGGAGTTCTCCTATGGATAGAAGATCCACAAACCATATTAGGGGATTGGTGTCTCCTTTGGACCGATGTCCATAAACATTGTAATTGGGAAAGGTTTCCCAAGAGAATTATTGAGAAATTTTTAGTAAAATATTTTCTCTATGGAGTAGCCCACGTTGGATGAACCACATTAAATTGGTGTCTCTATTGTGTATGGTGTTTTGTGTATTGCATTGGATATTGTGTTAATACTGCTATTGATACATTACATAATATTGATTGGGAAATAAAATTAAAAAGTGTTCTTATACTGTTCACCCCTTCCTCTTAGTATAAGCTTGTGTTCTTCAATTGGTATCAGAGTAGGTTCCTTCAGAAGAGTTTAACAACTTGAAGAAAAAGATTACAAAGAACACAAAATGGATTCTAAGAGTGGATCTTTATATAATGGAGCACCAATTTTTGATGGAAGAGATTATGTATTCTAGAGCATGAGAATGAAGATTCACCTAATGTCACTTAGGAATGAAATCTAGGAAGTAGTTGAAATTTTGAATGAAGATTCACCACCAGCTACTCCACCCACAGACAAATATGGTAAGCTCCTACAACACTACAATTCAAAATCAATGAATGCAATTTTGAAGGGTTTGCATAGACCAAAGTTTGTTAAGGTTATGTACTACAAGTCAGTAAAGGAAATTTGGGATAAGTTGCAAAACATATATGAAGGAGATAAAACAGTCAAAAGAGCAAAAATACAAAATCTCAAAGGGCAATTTGAAGCACTCAGAATGAAGGATGATGAAAGCGTTAGTAATTACTTGTTGTGTATAGATGAAGTTGTACATTGTATGCAAGGGCTTGGACTTGAGATTGATGAATCTGATGTTTGTGACAAGATTCTAAGGTCTCTTCCAAAAAGGTTTAGTGAGAAAATTTTAGCTATAGAAGAAGCAAAAGATGGTGATATTTTGACAAGAAGTGATTTACTTGGTATTCTCATAGCTTTTGAGATAAGGATAAAAGATGAATAAAATATGTGAAAGGAAGAAGCCTTCAAAGCCATTAAGAAGTTAAAATATAAAAGTCCAGATTTGAGTAATGATGCATCTAGTGATGAAGAAGCAAATTATGGCAGAATAAACAAAGATCCAAGGAACTTCAAAGGTATAAAATCTATTAGATGTTTCAATTGTGGAAAGTATGGTCACTATGCATCTAACTTTCAAGAAGCTATAAATAGTAATGATGAAGAGAAACAGGAGCATAGAAACAAAGAAACATAAAAACACAGGTACTAAAAGAAAAGTATGTATGGACAAAACAAACAAGAAAATAAGTTCTTTCAAAGATAGAAGAGGTGTTACTATTTATAAAAGGTAATTAAGTACTCAAGTGATAGTGATAGTGGTTTCTCAGATAATGATAAAGATAAAGTATTATTTTTGACAAGACAAAAAGTAGTTAAGAAAAGATCTCTAATAATCCTCAAGTGTTTCAGATGTGGCAATTTTGGTCATATTGAAGATAGTTGTACAAAGAGTGGTTTCAGTTTCAGTGATGATGAATTTGAATATATAATTGAAGGACCAGAAGAAAATCTACTCATAGCAACAAAAAATGAAGGAGGTGATCCTATAGAAGTCAAACTAGAGAAGAATGAAGATGATTCCAAAAGCAAAGAAACAGAGGAAGAATCAAAATCAGGAGAAGTTGATCTTTTAGGTGAGCTTACTTCTGCTCTTGATGTCTTATGTAAATAAATAAATTAGAACAAAAAACTCATGATTAGATTTTATGAAGAAAAAGAAAGACTTGTAGAGGATCTAAAAAAGTTAATGGCCAAAGCAAAGAAATTCAAGGAGAAGCTAGAAGCTAAGGTTCTAGAATGTGAGAGACTAGAACAGGAAGTAGCTTCACTAAGGATGGAAGTAAAAGACTCCAAGGATAAGCTACACAGGTTTGGAAAAATCTCAAAATATTTGGATAGGATTATCAAGACACAAAAGCCTACATCAAGCAAGACAGGTCTTGGATTTGAATAGGAACAAAGGAAACAAGAAAAGAAGTCAACTTCAAGTTCTGAAGAAGAAGAAACTTTAGAAGAGGAAAGTGAAAGAGAGAGTGAGACTTCTAAGGAAGAATTGGATAATGAGAAGTTCAAAAAAAAGAAATTCAATGCACAAAAGAAGAACAGATGGAACAAGAACCAACACAAGGAAAAAGAGACTAAGAGACCAATGAGATCAAGGCAAAGCAATTTCAATGGAATATGCTTCTCGTGTCATAGGTTTGGACACAAAGCTTCACAATGCAAGAAAATTGAAATACAATAATATAGAGGGTTCATGAATAGGCAAGTGTTTCAAGGGTATTGCTACTCTTGTAATTAGTTTGGTCAAAAGGCAATGAAATGTAAGATTCATGACATGAATAGATATGACCCCATAAGAA
This sequence comes from Wollemia nobilis, assembly GCA_028583015.1. Lineage (NCBI taxonomy): Eukaryota > Viridiplantae > Streptophyta > Pinopsida > Araucariales > Araucariaceae > Wollemia > Wollemia nobilis. The sequence goes on from JAQPPZ010016964.1 coordinate 3,587,958, forward strand.
GAAATCCAAAGATATTTGTACCTCCAAGGAATAACAGAGTTAAGTGTTATAAGTGCAATAATGATGGGCATATAGCAAAATGGTGTAGAGCAAAAATTCCAAAAACTAGCATGAACAAGAAAATGAACAGGAACAGGAACAATCAGAAGGATGAAAAGGAGAAGTAAGTGGACAAAGGTGAAGATCAATGCTTTATGGGAGTAGAGATACTCCCACCCCAAAATAAACCACCTCAAGAGGATGTGGGGGAGGGCCTAAGCTAAGAGACTCATTATTACCCCGAGCCCCAAAGGTGACCCTTTGCCATTGATGTCAAAGAGGGAGATATTTGAGTAAGGGGAAGAGATTTGATTTAAGGAGAGAGCATTGAGTCAGGGGGAGAAATTACCTAGGGGGAGCTAAATAGGAAAATGGTCAATTTTTTGTAAAAATAATTTGGTTTGCCATCAATGACAAAGGGGGAGATTGTTGGACATATTGAGTAGATGAGTTGTCATTGATGTCAAGAGTGAGTGGTCATTTATGTCAAGCTTTCAACACCAGTCAGTGGCAGTTTTAGTGAGCAACATCAATTTTAGGTTCTCCAGTAAGTGCAAAAGGATAGTCCGGTTTCAGTTAATCAAGACTCGGTTCCAGGAAGTTAGATGAGGTCCAAAGTGCAAGAAGAAGCCTAGGTGAATAATATTATAATAATTCTTTATAATATTATAAAGGGAATTTTAAATTAATTATAAAATAATTAATATAATTTTTATTATAAATCAATTTACTTAACTTATAAGCTATTTAAATTAATTATTAATTAAATTTAATATTAATTATGAGGTAATTTATATTAATTTTAAATAACCCTAAGGTGGGTTATTAAATTAAATTCAAAACTTGAATTCTAATTTATAAGCACCGACGTGGGGAGCAAAATATCCAAATGTGTATAAAATGGGGATTACCCACCTTAGCAAAACTATCCATCTATGCCTTCGAATTATTAATGTAAGTTTGTGCGAATTGTGTTGCATCCAAGAGAAGTGATTGCATTGGTTTTCATGGGAAGTCAACAACGCACAAAGGGACAAAAGGAAGGAAGCCATCCTCCCTTCACGTGGGTGCCTATAGCCCACGTGTTGGGATCCAAAGTGCTAAGGTGCTTAAGCTTGGGGAGACGACGGTTCGAATCACACTGAAACCCTTTTAGAGAGAAAGGAAAAAGGTATGCATTATTTGAGCATTGAAAATTTTAGAGGTATTAGTTGAGGCATTAAAAATTTAATTTTTGCATATTTTAGTTGGTTTGTAAAGTTGTAAGGGGAGCTATAAGGTTAATGCAAAATAAATTTTTGGTGTTATTTGCTTTAGAGGTTGAAAAGGGCAGTAAGGTGTTTTAAGAATATTGGTTGAAGTTTTTGTGGTGTTGGATATTATTTTAAGTTGGAGATTATAAGGTGTATCAAAATAAATATTTTGCATGTATGATTTGATGGATGTTAATTCCAAGAAGGAGCAATAAGGTGTAAATAGGCCTTGATTATTTTGTGACTAAGGAATATTTTTGAGAAAGGGTTAAAGTGATATCTTGCCATCTAACTCTTTGTGCTTGGCAAGGAAAGTGATTATAATTGAGGCAGATTTTGAAGTCTATTCTCCATCAAGAAAAAGGTATGGGCATATTCTTCTTTGAGTGAAATAGTTTATTGATTGTGAATTTCTGAAAACAATATTGGAGTGAAAAGGACTTGGTTAAGTTTCCTTTATTGGCTTGATGAGTTGATGAGTTTTTCGAAATACAAGTGAATGCTATAAACCTTGTTGTTGAAGTGATTGAGTGAGTGAAAACTTTAACAAGGGTTTGCAAGGATCATGAGTATCATTGTTATGTGAAGTTGTTAAATATCATGAGTATCAATGTTATGTGAGACTAGCATTGTTGTTGAAGCAAATTAGTTGGGTGAAGAACTTGAACTAGGGTTTGTAATATATCATGAGTATCGTTGTTATGTGAGATTGATTGATGAACATTGTTGGAAATATTTTAAGTGAATGAGAAAATATTACTTCATTGAGTGATTGGTTGAGTAGAGTTGACTAAATCTAGTCAAGTGGATGTGTTGATGTGAAAGTTCAAGTTCCATGAAACAAGTTGTTCTATATTTTGAATTTATTTGAGAAAAAGGTTGAATGTTGATGAATGTGAAACATATGGAGTCTTTAAAATTATCCATATGTTTTTGTGATAAAAGAAAGAGATTTAAAGTGATTGAGAACTAGTGAGTAAGAAGCATATTGAGTATCTAACAATTCTCCATATGTTTCAATGGTAAAATGAGAAATTGAAAGTAAGTGAGCATTATTGTGAATGTGAAGCATATTGAGTCTCTAAAAATTCTCTATATGTTTTTATGATATTGGAAAATTTCTAGTGAGGACTTGTTGAGCATATTAGACAAGTTCTAGTGAGGACTTGTTGAGTAGATTGAACAAGTTCTAGTGAGGACTTGTTGAGCATATTGGACAAGTTCTAGTGAGGACTTGTTGAGCAGATTGGACAAGTTCTAGTGAGGACTTGTTGAGCATATTGGACAAGTTCTAGTGAGGACTTGTTGAGAAGATTTGAGGTAAGTCCTTGAGAAGACTTGTAAACATATTTGTGTGAGCTTTTGTGGAAGCTTACAATATAGATTTGAGGACAAAGATTGAGAAGTTGATTGGACAAGTTCTTGAGAGGACTTGTGGATAGATTTGAGATAGGTCTTTGAGAAGACTTGAGAGCTGAGTTGATTTATTTGTTCAAACCTTGAGTTAAGGTTTGGGATAGATCTTGCAGAGGTGATTGATCAAGATTTGTGGTAAATCTTGAAGATAGATTGAGGACAAATTTTGGTGTAGACATAAGGATAACTTTGTACCAGACCAAAGACAGAGATTGAATAATTTTGTGCTAGAATGAAGGACTAAGTTTAGTATAGAATATGATAGAGGTTGAGCAAATTTGTGCTAGACTGAAGGATTGTGTTTAGTACAGATTTGTGATAGAGTTTGAGCAGAGCTTTGGAAGGTGATAGAGTATAGAGGATGACAATATCTAGTGGATAGAGGTCCATTAGCCCAGGCAGTGAGGACATGAGTCTTTAGTGGATAGAGATCCATCAACTAGGGTAGTGGGGGAATCATATCTTCTAGAATATCACCAACCAGAGGAGAGGAGAAAGAGTTCTTTTGTGGATAGAAGATCCACGAACCATATTAGGGGATTGGTGTCTCCTTTGGATCGGTGTCCATAAAAATTGTAATTGGGAAAGGTTTCCTAAGAGAATTATTTAAAAGGTTTTAGTAAAATATTTTCTCCGTGGAGTAGCCCATATTGGGTGAACCATGTTAAATTGGTGTCTTTATTGTGTATGGTGTTTTGTGCATTGCATTGGATATTGTGTTAATACTTATATTGATACATTACATAATATTGATTGGGAAATGAAAGTAGAAAGTGATCTTAATATGTTAACCCCCCCTCTCAGTATAAGCTTGTGTTCTTCAATTAATAAAATAGTGCCATATTATAATATTATGCACTTTTAAACTCATGGAAGGTGAACCACCACATGGGTGACCTTGTAACCCATGGAATATAAACCATCACATTCTTGTATCAAGAGAGTTGTACCCTTAATTGTAGAAGCAAGTCATATCAAGTATTATTTGTAGAAGTCTTGGCTCGTGGAGTTGGAGATCTTGTGGGGTGGCTTACTTCCAATAAGAAGCATTGTACGGTATTACCCTACCTCAAGGGTATTATATAGGGTTATGCATAGCGATGAATTATCATTAATTAATGAATATTAGGAATTTCAAAATTTCAAGTTGGAAAATATGAGGATCCTTGACAAGGGCCCATTCACCAAAAATCTTTGGATCAAAAATATTTTTGTGGTTCAGCTTGCCCCACATTGATAATAATTTCATCGTTTTTATTTTAAATCGCTAACACTCCCACCTACATCATGGACCTTTTTACCTTGAAATTATAACAAAATTATTTATCTCACCAAGTTCACCTCTAATACCACTGATATATATACCTAACGTGACAATGATAATCATACATCTAAAACATTCAAACTCCTCAAAAAATAACCTATAGTAGCAAAAAATGATATGCAAAATCGATAAGATAGGTTGTAGAGAGAACAGATGATCGATTGTAGAGGATAAGTCTATCGATAGATAGCAAGGACTATTATTTGAGGAAAATAATGATCGATTGTAGAGAATCAATGGATTGATAGAAGAGTTGATCGATTACATAGGAGCAATCAATCTGAAGAAGAGTTTATCGGTTGTAGAGAAGTAATCAATTTGCATAAGAATCAATCGATTAAAGAGGTGCAATCGATCAACACTTGTTTTGATCAGCTGTACGTCTACAATCAATTAAAAAATTTATGAATCGGTTGTAGAGGTGCAATTGATTGAAAAAAGAATCAATTGGTTGATTATTATAAATTTAAAGCATAGATCTCATCAAGGTAGGTGGTTTTAAAAAAATAGAGCTCTAAATGAGAAATTATGCCTCCTAAAAGGTTCTTTGCAAAAAAACACTTTTACAAGATTGATAATTTTGTTGGTTGATTGCAGAGGTGCAACTGACCAACACTTTTGTAGATCGGTTGCAGAGGTGCAACTAACCGACTACAACTAATCAACAAAAGTGTCAATTAGTTGCAAAGGTGCTCTTTTTGCAAATACCCTTCAAGGAGGGATAATTTTGATCTAGAGCTCAATTTTCATTTTTTTAAAATCACATAACTCGATGAGATCTACCCTTAAAATACCTCCAAAATGATCTCTAAATTTTCTAAAGTGTGATACCTAAGAAAAATCAAGTAGAGATCTAGTAAGGGTAATGTGCAAAAACCCTTAAAGGATGCTAGATCTAGGCAACCTAAAATTATGTATTTGATAAAGTTTATTTTTTTTATCACAATAATATATGAAAAACGAGTGGTAGCAAGATTTTACAATTGATTCACCCCATTTTTATAATTTTTGCTAGAAAAAATGCAATTCACCATGTCTTCTACATGAGTTTGGATACTATTCACCTCAATTTTGAAACCAATTCACCTCATTTTTATAAATACATTTTGGGCTCAACCCCTTATGCATAACCCTAGTATTATCAATCTCTATTTTATTATGTGAATTGTTATTATCGAATTTATTTGTGGATGCATGATGTATATTTGGCATATTGGTGAATGATTTCTAATAATGAGACTTTTGGTATCAAAACAATGATTTGGGCAAAGTGAATATGTTTTTGTAGAGCTAGGGCACATTTTCCAAAAAAATTTCACATCTTGTAGGGGCCATATCTTTTTAGGAGCCATTTTCAAAGGAATTTTGTTACATCATGGTGACCATTTTTAGTATTACAAAAATTACTGCTTATTTGTTACATTCTAATAATTATTAAATAAGTTATGGCTATTTGAAGTTAGGTTATTATACTATTTTTTTGTTGTGCAATTTTTTTAAAAGAAAAAAATTCATGTCAATTCTTTTAGCAATATTTTTCAATTTTTTTTTATACCATTGTGTAGGTTATTTTGAATACTACAAAAATGGTTGCTCATTTTTCAAATTCTAATAAGTATTGAAGGAGTTACAACCATTTGAAATTGGGATTTTGAGTCTATTTTTGAGCTGTGCGAAAAAAATTGGCAAAGAGAAAAAATTCAATCTCTTAATATGGGTAAGCAAATCAATTGTCATTTCAAATAAAATCTATAAATTTATTTAAAAACCTAACTTCTTTGGAAAAATTAAAAAAAAAAATATTGGAGTTGCTAATATTCACTGAAGAGGATGATAGTGATGTTAGGGAATGGTGGAAATATTTTCAGTCTTTAAATTCCTCTGAATTATTATGGAAATTTAATATTTGTAATTCCTTGCAAGGAAAAGTTTTATCTTGGTATTTTAACTTTGCTTCTCCCCATCATAATTTATACACAAGGGACGGATTTGAAGTTGTGTTTTTAAACAAACGGGGATTGAAAAAATATGATAATAATATGTGGACCAATAAAATCACATCTTTGGTGTCAAACAATGTTGAAAAGGATTTGTTTGAATATCAAAAAAAAAAATTGCAAGTTCATGGTTGCATTCAAATGTTTTTTTTTTGTCTCCATAAACCCTAGTAGCAAACATAACTTCATTAGTAGGAAATTGGCTAATATTTTGCAATTTTCAATAACAAAAATTAAAAACATAAAGCTTAAGGGTGAGGATGTTCAGATTTTTGAAGATTTGAAGATCACCATGGATAAATATATTTTACATTCATATTTTTATGCTATTGAGATGGGTGATATGGATATTGTTATTGGTTATCCTTGGTTGCATTCTTTGGGTACTATTAACATTAATGTGAAAAAGAAGTTTATGAAGTTATGGTACAAGAAGAAGAAGATAACATTACAAGACATTTCTCAATGTAAGGAAAAACATGTAGCTATTGTAGGGGAACAAAGTGAAGAACAAAAAAAGAACCTAAAATAGAATCTCAAGAGGCAAGTAGTAGAAATCAAAGAAGTAAAAGCAAGGGATAAACCAAATGAGGTAAGCAAGAAAGAAGAGCCCAAAAAAGTAGAATAGACTAAGGTTGGGGTATATTGCCATCTACACAACCATGAGAGGTAATAATAATGGAGACAAGGCATAGAGTAACAAAAGAGCTATGATGGATATACATGGAATTTGAGAGTTAATTATGGATATTCAAGTGGTATAAAGACATATCAACATCAACAGAGAACACCACTAATTAGAGTTTTACTAGGATGGATGGATGATCAAGATTGGTACCAATTTTCATCTTCACTTAAAAGATCATATTATTTAGTTTCTTCTTATGTTTCAAGGATAAAACATTCTTGTAAGGGGGATGGAATGTTAGGCATCTAAGGATAATAATGTGGAGGATATAATAATATATTGTATTTATGGCATGGGTTACACATTAAATTGTAATAATATATAACATGGTGCTATATTATAATATTATGTGCTTTGTAACACATGTTAGATGAACCGCCACATGGGTGACCATGTAAATAATGGAAGGTGAAGCATCACATTCTTATATAAAGAGAGATGTACACCCAATTGTAAAAGGAAGTCATAGAAAATATTCTTTGTATAATTATTGGTTTGTGGAGCTAGAGATCTTATGGAGTGGATTCTTTCCAATAAGGAGCATTGTAAGATGTTGCCCTACCTCAAGGGTATTATTAATATCTATTTAATTATGTGGATTTTTGTTGTAGAATTTATTTGTGGATGCATGATGTATATTTCTACATATTCGTGAATGATTTATTGTTAATGAGAAGAGAGGTTCTTAACAAAAACAAGTATGCAAAAACAAATGTGGAGGCAATGAAGATGTGCGCATAGATAAAAAATTTGGGATAAGTGAATACATGCATGTATACAAACAACCTCATTGCGATGAAGGCATGTACGCAAATGTTCATGTTGATGAAATTGGGCATGTTAAATTTGACAAATTTGATGAAAGAGAATCTAGTTTGGAAAGAAAGGCTAGGAGTGGTTGGAGCAAGTTATACAATAGAATGAATGAATGATAGATGTTTGGTGTTGAAGAAATTGTAAGTTAGAGTGTTCCATGGTGAGTGGGACAAGATTTTGACATCAAAGCAAACACAAGATGACATATTTGATAGTGTGTGAGATGTGAGTTCACACCAGATTAATTGCAAGTTGGTGTGTTTGATGGTGAGCAAGATATGAGTCCAACATCAAAGCAATTGTAATTTGGTATTTCATGGAGCACAAGATAGGACTTTGATATGACAATGAATGCAATGGGGTGTGTTTGATGATGTGTGTGAAGAGGGTGAGACGTATGAATAACCACTTCCAATATTGAATCATCCTATCATGTCAACAACAAATGTTTGGCATATTATGTAAGTGTTCCATATTTCATGGTGGTGAAATGGAGGACTTAGTCAGGTATTATAAAATTTATTTCATAATATAGAAATTGAATGAGTAGAAGGAAGATGTAAATTGGAGAAGGTTATTCTTTGTATTTTTGTGGAATCATAATACACTAGTACATGGAATTGCTAGAGAAAAAGTACCAAACTTGGGAAGTGTTACATAAATTAAGTTGTGAAGGAATTTTGGTTGTTCCATAATGATGATGAAGTTATTGCTAAAATTTATAAAATGAAACAAGGTGAGAGAGTGTGCTTGGTCCTACAACTAGAGGTTGAGTGGGTTGTTTACCCATATGGAAGAAGATACCATCATATGCATTGAAGAAGAGGTAGTTCATAGAGGGAATTTGTCCTACGTATAGGAAGATCAGGGTGATCCCTCCAACATCATATCAAGAGGTCTATAAGTGGGTTTTGAACTTGAAAAGTGATGTAAAGATATTAAAATGTCGAGGTCATGTTGATGAAGATGAAAGTGACCCTCAATATGGAAGTGATTCTGATATTAAAAGTAACTCTTACAATGAGAGTGACTCTTGCAATGAAAGTGATGATTCTAAAAATAAAAAGTAGTTTGGAAAATGGGAGTAGTGCATCAACCAAGTGTTGGGGTTAAGAAGTCAGTGAAGAAAGTGACTTTGAAGAGAAAAGTGATGACATTGAAGATAATTGTGACACAAGGAATGTGTGTAAAGACATGAACTCATTACTAAAAGTATGTGCAACATAAATGGATATTGCACCAAGGGGGATGCCATTGATGATGTGGTATTTGAAAACCACTAGAGAACTATAAGATGTTAAGTATAATACAAAGGGTAGACCCATTATGCAATGTTGAAAATCAATTTATGGGGAAACTTTACATGTGAATATCAAATTACTATGAGTCGAGATGAACCAATTATGTGTAGAGGGTTTGAAAAGTTAGATAAGACTCATAGTCCTAGTCAAGAAGTGAATATGGCCTTTATAAATCTAATTGTAATTAAGGAGGCAAAAGTAGTTGCAATCAAGGAAGCAAAAATCAAGTATATAGTTGAAGCTATGCACAAAAAGGAGGTTGCACAAGTAGTTGATGTAGACAACAAAGTGATGTAGAAAATACAAATAAGTAAGTAATACATATGATAAAAAGGGAGGATGTTCATGTCTAGCCGTCTACTAGGGCCATTTGGCCATCTAGACTTGGGTTGTCTGATTCAAACCTTGACTATTAGAACTTAGGACTTTTAGCCCTAGGCCATATAAGTTGGGATCTAGGCCATTTTTTATGACCCAAACAAAGTGATAGGTTTCAAGGTTTCTCCCAATTGTTTGAGGTAGAGGACATAATCCCAGATGGTCCATGGGTTTTCTATCCAAGGTGAATGTTGTTAGGTTCACAAGCTTACTATTTGAAAGGTAAAAGAGGCCCCTAGAAAACCCTAGAATCGCTAGTCCTAAATGGAGCCATTTGGGTCCCACCATAAGCACCTAGGAAGGTTATTTCGAATTGAAAGAAGGTCTTCAAGATGACCAAGGATTTTGTTTAAAACCTTGGGCTGTTTTAAAGTAAAGGATATCTATCAAAGATCAAGAAAAGTTCGTCCAAGGCTAAGGGATATTTGTAAGCCAAGGAATGCTCATAAAAAATTAAGATAGGGCAATTTGAAGGCAAGAAGAAGTCATTTGGAGCTAAGGAAAGGTTGTCTAGAATGAAGGGAGAGGTTTTTTTTGTAAAGCATCCCAGAATTATAAATTGAGGTCATACCATTCACTACAATGATACATCCATTTTTAGGTAGGCTTATTACGCCAGTTAGTCACTTAAATCTCCTCGCCTGATAAGAATATGTGTATTTTAGGTAGGGTAATAGACATGGATGTTGGTCCAAACTTTGGGGTATGTGATGACTTCCACCTAGTTACATCATGAAATTTCCAATTACCTTACCTTACCATAATAACTTGTAAATATCTCTCAACATGCACATCGATCAATAATTTTCATCATTCAAATACCTCCTCACCATTGTGGGAAACTTTCGAAATATTCAAAGATCAAGAAAGCTTGATGTTGAAGAATTGATAAGATGGAGCCTAAATTTGGCTAAGAAATAGTTTTCTCTCTACATGGAAACTTTATAAACTGAAAAAATAAGTCCATAAAAATCCATAATTGATGGGTCTATCCTTGGTGTTTAATTCCAAGATAGAATATATAAAATTTATGGTTGCATGAAATCATAATGTGTGATTTTTGGGAGAGACGATGTATTTTGAGAGGATTTCTTTCTTTTTGATCCATTGAGAGGATGTGTACATCGACTGGATTTTGGTGATTCCATCTGATGCTTGGAGGACTTAATAAGGTCTAAAATTATTCTCCATGGATGTATCCCACATTGGATGGACCTCATTACATACTGTATCAATAAATTGTGTGATTGTTTTGGTTATTTTTGTTTATGTTCTTCTGCAAATATGTTTAGATAAATTGCTCAATATTATTGGTTTAATAATAAGTAAATACTAACAAATGGTATCAGAGCATATTGTGTTGGGTACTCGGAAGAAGGGAATTTGTTTCGAGTACGAGAAAATGGCAGAAGTCTCAAAATTTAGAGTGGAGAAATTCAACGAGCAGAACTTCCAGCTTTGGAATATGTAGATTGAAGACTACTTGTACCAAAACGATATTTTTTGGCCCTTAGAGGGTGCAACAAATAAACCTTCAACCATGATGGATGAGGAATGGAAACTCCTTGAAAGAAGACTTTGGGTACTATGAGACTGTGCTTGGGAAGCTAGGTAGCCTTCAAAATCTCCAAATAGAAAACAACAAAGGATGTAATGGATGCTCTAGCAAAGTTGTATGAAAAACCCTATGCATCCAACAAGGTATTTCTTTTGAAGAAACTTTTTAATATGCAGATGAATAAAAGAGAGTCAGTAAAATATCATTTATATATTTTTAACACTATTACTAATTGATTGAGCTTGGTAGGAATTGATTTTTATGATGAAGTAAGAGCCTTGCTTATTTTATGCTCTCTGCCAGGAAGTCGGAACAACTTAGTAATGGTGGTACATAATTCTGCATCTAGTTCACATAACTTAGTTTTTCATGATGTTGTTGGTGTTATCCTCAGTGAGGATATGAGAAGAAAGACTTCAAGAGAAGCAACATCATCAGGAACTACTTTGACAGTGGAGAACAAAAGGGGTAAAAGTCCAAGCAGGGGAAAGTCTAAAGGGAGAACAAAGTCCAGAGTAAAGATAAAAGTTGAGTGTTGGTATTGTAAAAAGAAGGAACATCTGAAAAAGGATTTCTAGAGCAGAAAGAATTCTAGAAAAGGAGATAGAGAGAGTCAAGGTAATCACTATTATTATCTAATAATAAAATTAAGGCAGGTGAAATTTTGCAAGACGCCTTAATTTAATCATTAGATAATAATAGTGATTACTGGGTAATAGACTCTGGAACCTCTTTTCATGCTACATCTCACCATGAATGTTTTATAGAGTATGTCCAAAGTAATTATGGACAGGTGCTATTGGGATATGACTATCCTTACAGGATTTTTGGCATGGGCAATATTAAAATGAAGCTACCAAATGGAAATTACTGGATTTTAAATGATGTCCGACATATTCCAGACCTCAAGAGAAATTTAATTTCAGCAAGTAAACTTGACAACAAAGGATATGTCACTGCATTCGAAGATCATTCTTGGAAGGTCACCAAGGGATCAATGGTGGTAGCCAAGGGTTATATGATTGGTAATTTATATTTACTTACCAATACTTTTAACTTTACAATGAATTTAGTGGCTACAGGAGAGCACAAAGTTTTTGCACCATATATTGGGCCACATGAGTGAAAAGGGAATGAAGATTATTCACTAAAGAAATTTGCTACCAAAGATGAAAGAGGTGGATTTGGGATTTTGTGAGGACTGCGTCTACAAAAAAAAAAGAGGGTAAGATTTTTGAAAGTTGGAAAAGAAAAGAAAAATGAGAAATTGGAGTTGGTACACAGTGATGTACGAGGACCGACTCAGGTAACTTCTTTAGGTGGATTTAATTATTATGTTACCTTCATAGATAATGCCACTAGAAAGACATGGGTATATTGCATTAGAAAGAAATTTGATGTGTTTGATACCTTTTAGAAATGGAAGACATTAGTAGAGAATGAGACTCGTAATAAGGATAAGTGTCTCAAATCTAATAATGGTGGTGAGTACTATTCTAATAATTTTGACAATTATTACTCATTGAATGGAATCAGGAGGATTAAGGTAACACCTAGAATACCTCAAGAGAATGCGAAGTCTGAAAGGATGAATAGGACTATTATGGAGCGTGCTAGGTGCCTTAGATTGCATGTAGGATTACCCTTTTTTTTATGGGCATATTGTGTTGACACTGCTATTTATTTGATCAACATGGGGCCTTCAAGTGCATTATATGACAGGATTCTAGAAGAGGTATGGACTGGTAAAATCTACAATTACTCTTTTCTTAAAGTTTTTGGATGTGAGGCATTTTCTCATATTGATAAGGAGAATAGAAATAAGTTATATGCAAAATCCCATAAATTTTATTTCATTAGTTATGGAGTTGATGAATTGGGTTACATGTTATGGGATAATATTAACCGTACAATCATCAAAAGTAGGGATGTTGTATTTAATGAGAAGAGTTTGTATGAGGACATGTTGCAGGTAAAGAAGGAAGATTCTTAGTATGTTGAGCTTGATGGTGAGATAATAGTACCAAGAGTGCAAGGATATGTCCAAGAACAAGAGTCTCAAACTCCACCATGAAGTGTTCAAGAACAACAATAGCTAGCACCTCAATCTCCTATAGGTTTTGTTAGAAAATCTACCAGTACAAGTAGAATTCCCCAATATTTTTTTGATTATGTTATGTCTACAAGGGTAAGTTACTAGACTGTTATTTCCCTATGCTTCATTATGCATTATATACTAATGTTGGTGAGCCAGAGTGCTTGGATGAAGCTTTATATATGAGTACCAACAAGAAGTGGGAGCTGTAAATGAATGAGGAGATGGAGTCTCTTCTTCACAACCAAACATGGGAGTTGGTTGAGCTACATACAATAAAAAGGGAACTACACAACAAATGGGTGTATAGATTCAAGGAGGAGTCAGGAGGTAATAAAAGGTATAAATCTAGACTTGTTGTAAAAGGTTTTGCATAAAAGAAAGGAATTGACTTTGATGATATTTTCTCACCAGTTGTAAAAATGACCTCCATTAGAACAATTTTAAATTTAGTTGCTCTTGAGAATTTTCACCTTGAGCAACTTGATGTAGAGACAAATTTCCTTCATGGAGATTTGGAGGAGGAGATTTACATGCATCAACTAGAGGGCTATGAGGTAAAGGGTAAGAAAAATCTTGTGTGTAGGTTAAATAAAATATTATATGGCCTCAAGCAAGCACCTAGGTAGTGGTACAAGAAATTTGATAGTTCTATGGTTGAAAATGAATTCAAAAGATGTCAATTTGATCACTATGTATATTTCAAGAGAACTAGTGATGGTGCATTCATTATCCTGTTACTATATGTAGATGATATGTGTAGCAATCTAGGATGCATACACCTAACTAGTAATAACTAAAAAACCACATAAAGTAGGAAAGAAGTGACACATTTGCAACTAACACAAAAGAGAACTTTCTTTTATTAAATTTTCATAAAAGTGCAGTTACAAATACATCCCTCTTAGGGATACCCAATGTGATATAATTATTACAATCATAGGAAAATCCCTCGTAAGGGTAGGTGTAATCCACAACTTCCTAGGTTGACACGAAATGATCCAAGGTATGCATGACCTTCTTCTCCACTATTAGAGGTATTTGTTGCATTGAATGACAAGACCCTATTAATCCTACATTCAAGAAACAACAAGTAACATATTGGTAGCAAGGTAGGCCTCTTTTGATGAGGCTTTTAGAGGAATTTTTACAAAATATGCCATAGAAAGCTTGAAATTAAGAAAGTGCAAGAAGCCTGGTAATCTATACTAAACATGGTAATTTGCCATCAAGAATGTAAAGGAAACACAGATTAATCCATCTAATGTCCTAACTAAGCAATTGAAAGCATGCAAACATAATAAATAGCCATAACTAATCTATCTATCAAATGACAAGAAATGAAGTAAACATACCCTAAATTCCTACTTCTACTACACAATTGTCTTTAATAATGTAAATCTAGATTAAATATGTCTAATCTAATCCAAATAAATGGTAAACTACTGCTAAAATCAAGGGAAAAGAAGATTGAACCTGACCATGGGTCTGTCGCATAGTGAGCACTGTTAGCCATGGTTGACAGCTGCGGTTAAGCCAAAAATATGGTTGCTCTCCAAATTTGGCCTTGGATCTCCAATCCTCCTTGACAAATTGATGATCAAGGATCGCCTTGATGTCCTCTGATGGATTTTGTGATTGAATTGCTCGAATTGGTGGTTGATTGAGCTCTAGTGCATTTCTTTGATCTTCTAGCCTCCTAGGACCTCCATGGCTTCAATTGCCATTTTGATCTCTCATTAATAGAAAACAATCTCTCTCAATGAATGCAAGTGAGTGTCTATTTTGATAGGGCTTCGCTTCTCAAATTTACCTATGCATCTAGATAGTTTCTACAATATGGGGGGGGTCTTATAGCACTTAGGAAAGCCTTGTATTGGCTTCATGGAGAAGCCAAGATCAAGATCCTTCAGTTGGGGAAGTTGGATGGAAGCATCCAAAAGTTTTCATACCTAAACCATTTGGATCTCAAACCAATTTGTTGTTGTAACCAATTTTGGATCGGCCAATATCAAACTGACTTTGAGGGTTGGCCATGGCTTTGAGGTGCAATCAGCTCTATTAACCATGAGTGTCAACTACAGCCAACACTGATTAAGCGAAAGTGCCCAAAATGATTGGTTAGAACCACTACTTCATCTTGGAATCTATCCAAGATCTATATGGTCTTCTAACATGTCCCATATGAGTAGTCACCTTGACATGATGTGTTTTAGGTGTCTACAAATACCCCTTTTATGATGCATTGTGAGATTGAACACCGCGTGAGCAAAAATAGACCTCCTAAAACTATGTCGTAGGCTACATGATGATCATTAGTATAATCAACATAAGATGCCCCAGGTCCTGCAAAAGGATGCACATCCTAGAATCATTTCTTCCAACTAGATGGAAGGCTTAAATTTGGAAAAGTTTGTGTTCATAGGATGTCAATCGGTGCTTCTGTGTGTACTATAGGTTATCTAAACTTATAGAACTGAAAAAGGAGAGCGATAAATTAAACTGTCATATTTGCTTTTTCCCCAGCAAAGGGTAAGGTTATGATAGTCATTGGCAATGATTCGTAAGACGAAAACAATTTTGACAAGATCAAGGGATCTATGATTAAGATATCTTCTATTGACTTTGATTATGATTGTGATAGTATGACTACCCTCTCAAGTGACGATTTGATGAGGGTAATGATAATGAATAAAGCGATGGGTTGCTTGACCATGATGACTGATCTGAATGACTTAATATTTAGCATTTGATACTTGGCTAGGCCTAATCAGCCATGATTGCAATTGTTAAAAGTAATTGTGCATCTCTATCCCACAGAGCGATCGGGCCATGATGGCCTTCTTAGGGAATCAAAATGATAGCAATTCCAATTAGGCTCATGTTGAATCATATTGTCGATGATCTACTAAAAAATGTCATGGAAGAAGTGATATGAATACCTCATTCTCGTGGAGTGGTCCAACCTTGAAGGCCTTCTTTGGGATTGAAATGAAGCATATCAATTCAACAATAACTAATTTTCCCCTAAATTTCCTTATGGTAATTTACTCATTTTTTTGGATTGCATGGAGTGCCAGCCGCTGCAACTACAATTTTGTATGGTAAATAACTAGTTACGAGGCACATTTGGCTTCTGAATTATTTGATTTTTTTGTTAATTTTATATTTTTGAAAATTTTGGTCTGATAAACACCTTTAATTTATCATTTTGGGACTCCTTAAGGTGGGGTTTTGGAGTATTTATTATAGAATGTTAGCCACACTTTTTAGAAGCATTTGAAATTTTCAAAATTGCTTAACTACAACTCAGACCCATAGGTGGAAAACCCTAATTTGGGGACCACGATTGGTAGGCATGGTTAGGGCTAAAACGGGAAATATAAAAGAATTTTGATCAATTTAAAATTTCATTATTTCTTGATAGCAATAGTAAAATTGAGAGCTCTGATAGGTGAGAAACCAAATTTGACATGGAACACTACCAAAAAATTGACCTGACCACCACCTTGATCGATGGCTAACTAGCCAGAGGCTTCCACAAGCAAAGGATTTGGTGCTCCAAAGGTAGCACACAAATCGAAAGCCTTTTATTTACACTTTATCAATTTAAAATAAACTCATTAATTAATGAGTTAAATGAACCTCATTATACTGCCAATAATGAACCTCACCCTAGTTAGGTTTAGCATAGGTTATATTAGTTGGGGAGGGTTTAATTTCTAGGTTTGTCGGGATGGGAAATGACCCTAAAAAGGTCATCTCCCTTAGATTAGTTGGGGAGGGTTTAATTTTTGGGTTTTTCGGGATGGGAAATGACCCTAAAAAGGTCATCTCCCTTAGACGCAACTGGTAGGCATGGTTCCCAATTGGAAAATTGGGGACCACAACTGTTAGCCGCCATGGGATTCAAATCCCAACGATCATAAAATTTGAACACCCTCTTGACTGCGGGTCTGAACCGCGGCCTGCAAAACTTTAGGAAAAAAATTTATTTTTCAATTTTTTTATTTTTGAGTGATTGAACTCATTTTTTTGACTTTTTGAAGTGCTATTTCTATTTTTTTGAATGTTTTGAACACATTTTTCAATGTTTTTGTATTTTTAAGGATTTTGTGATTTTGTTTGACATTTTTAAGTTGTTTTTTGATGTTTTTGCTTGATTTTTAATCAATTATGACTTATTATTCTACATTCGACCAGACTTTGATAGTGAGGGTGAGGGAGTCAGATATCCTTCCTAACCTACGTAGTACTCTCACTCAGGAAGAGCAGGATTGGTTTGATGTTGTGGGATTTGGGTACATCCTTGGACTACCCACTATTAGGGTCGATCAGACCTACATGATAGCTTTGGCCCAACTTTGGGATGCACGGACCAACACATTTCACCTGCCCATAGGTGAAATGATAGTTACATCGAAGGATTTCTATCGCATATTTTGACTCCCTTTGGATGATGAGGCCCTCATATATTTATTGATAGATGCGAAGAAGACAGTGTTTGACTAGATATTTGGTGCTCGCAGTGATGAGGCATAACGAGATTCAAACCACGAAGGGGTCCACATTGAGGATTGGTACACAATACAAATATTTTCTTAGTGGACCACCATTTTCATGCACTTGATCATGTAGATTGTGCTCCCTAACACTTCTAGAGTGATGTTCCCCTAGAACCTATTGGCTAGGATGTAAGATGTCCTGGATAGCCCTACCCAGTAGCGATTGGTATTGTCATGGGGAGTGCCCTATTAGCATAGCTCTATGATGTGCTATACCAGATTACACATCGAGGTAGAGTGGGCATCGGCTGAAGCCTTCTTCTCCAAATCTGGGGTTGACAACACATCACTATATATCACCCCACTATATTGTTTGAGTGGATTACAATCATCTCTAGGGAGTTATAGTTCTACACAAAATGATGGCCCTGTAAGTAGGAGGGCTTCAGGAACAGGTCTTGCCTAGGGGACCGAGGTTACTACATCGAGTAGTTTTCATAATTACACCCTGATCAGATCTAGTGGTGACCTGAAATGGATTTCCCTACATGGATAGAGGCTTGAATTATATGTACAGAGGGTGCACAAGAATAGATGACTCCTCGAGCACAAGCTTGAGGTATGAGAGTTCCATTACTTCTCCTGTGTGATCAAGAAAATTGGGATCAGATAGGATATCCCAAAGATGCCCACCATCTACCTTTGCCTTGTTCTAGATATGGAATTGAATTGGCCCTAGGTGACCCCACTAGGAGACAAGGATGATGACTTCCAATATTCAATATTTGCTGACATGGTAACTATGATATATTACGAACCTTGGTGGACTACCAATCAATGGCATGGTGATGGCCCACTAGGTAGACCAACAGATGGTGCAAAGGGTGCAAAGGTTGGTCCACATGGATATTGAGTCTACTAGAGCACTAAGGATGAATGGAGTGCAAGGAAAACTATAGAGGAGATCCCCCAAGCTAAGGAGGAAGAGGAGGCTCCAAAGGAGGGTGAGGTACCACCATATAGCAAGATTGGGTAGCTCAAGATCCAAGTTGCTAGTCTCCAGACCCATATTGGCATACTATAAACATAGATCCTGGGGAGGGACACATATCTCGTTATCACATAGGCACATATTAGTGCCCTAAAAATACAACTCACAATAGGGTAGGCCTAGTGGAGAGGATATCAAGAGAGAGGACTACTCACCTGACACAAATTGAATCAGCCACTTCCACTATTGAGAAGATCACACTTGAGCAAGATCTTTTCAAATCTTGGCTAGATTTTGTGATCGTTGAGAGGGATCTTCTTAGGGGTGTGATAGGAGATCCCTCATCTTCATAGGCTAATATATTTTCTCTAGTTGTTCCAACCATATAGGGATCAACAGGTGTAGACCCTGTAGTAGAGATCAGGAGGCTACAAGGCATAGTGTAGATGCACATCAGATAGTGTGCTTCAGATGTCATACACATTACTATCCTAGAGGAAGAGGTCACACTCAGGGTGGAGTAGTTCTAGAGAGGTCAGGCGCTACAAGATCGCACAAGACCAGGACCAGAGAGACAAGGCAGTTACCCGAGCAGAGAGATTTGTTGGTATGGGCATAGAGGAGTCTCCTAAAGACAAGGTTGAGGATGGTGAAGATAGCTTTGGTGCAGGTGGTGTAGGTGGTGCAGGAGGAGTAGGCTAGAGTTAGCACTAATTATGGCATGGATGTTGATATTGTATGTACCATTTTTGGTGTAAGATCTAAGGACCTACATAGTTGTAGCATGCGGGTATTTTGATGTACCCCCATTTTGATGTACATTATGAGACACATATTTATATATATGACATGATCTTATTATGGCTCATTATGTGTACCTTATTTTTACTTTTTATGTTTATGTTTATGAGATGCATATGGATGCAATGCTTATATTTGAGTTGATGCTATATGATGTGATATATGGATGACATGCACTAGATAGTGATGAGATGTATTATTAGATGCTATGATCTAAATATGTAGATGGACTACTTATGATGGATGCATATGGATGCGATGTTTATTTTAAATGCATGTTTAATTTGATTTATTGTATGCATTTAATTTGATGATGTTATGATATGATAAATGCAATGTATGTAATGCACTATTTACATGATGATGATCTAATGTAAATGAACCTGTATGCTTTAATCACTTAAAACATAAGGAATGAATGCAATATGTGTTTTACAATCTAATGGATGACACCACAAAATGTATGATAATCATGAATGTAATTGATAATCCTTATCATAAGAATTTAATAAATTAATCATCCATATATGAGATGATGTAAATGATGTAATGTATCTTTTTACAAAATTTTATAAATTGAAAGATATGCAAAAAATAGTCAGTGGTCGTCTAAATACCATTGCTGATATCTATCCGGTATCTAACCTACATTGTGAACACCTCGTAATAAAAAAAATCCCATAAAAAGAATTTTATAATTGATGATTTGATAGAATTAGTTGTTGTTAGGGAATTTTTGAGGTTTTCCATGAGACTCAAACACCCTAATATATTTCTCAAAATTTGTATACTTACTATACATAACTTCTGATTGAAAAATGTGTTGATATGAAAGACCCAACTATTCATTATTCCTGTGTGTGCAAATGAGTATATTAGATAAAACATAAGCATACCCCAGTGCCAGGTAGGATTCATTCAGCCCATTGTTGTATTGGGGATCCTAAAATGTTCATATCATCCTAGGTTTGGACTTAGTTGGACTAGACTACTAGGCAATACTAGACACCTAAAGCTAGCTCATTTTGCAAATTGCTTAGAACTACCCCTTCAATGATAGGCGGGATTATTTCAGCCCATTGCTGATATTGAGGATCACCCTATGGCTTTGAGTAGTGAAAATTCCAAGGATTCAAGCTCTCCTCCTTTTCTTCACATTTATTGGGATACTTGCTCATGTATAGTGATAAAAATCACTATTTATTTTGAATTTATTTTATTTATTTTTCTTTTGTTTTGAGCAAGGGATTTATGTAGTGATGATAATCACTATTTGATTTTCTTTTTTAATTTGAAATTGGGATTTTTCTTTTTGTAAGTAAGGTATTTTTGGGCAGGGGAGAATCTTGTCCTTTTTCCAATGACCACCACTCTATACCATTGCTCCTCGCAAAATGAGCAAGTAATAAAACCTTTTGCCCTAAGTGACTAGGACCACTTTTGAAGTTTCATCCTCATTTATCTTAGTTAGGATTTTTAAATGTGTTTATTAGTAATAGGATCCTGATATACCAAGTGCTATCAAAGCTAGACCTCATCTACAAAATCAAAGCAAGCTTTCTATAAAATATGAGAAGAACACTAGTTATGGTTGAATGACTGAAAAACCCTAGTATATTCCTTATAGCAACAGGAGGGGTTGTGTTGAAAAATACAATTACTCACAAGGGTGATGGATGATGATAATGCATAGGTGCATGATTGAAACACAAACGTGGTGTCATTTGTAATATTACAAACACAACCTATCCTAATGCAAGTGTGATGGATGGAAATTCCTAAATGCAATGCAATTAAATGAATGCATGTGCAAGAAATGCATAATGCAAATGTTTTTTTTTTAATTTTATGTTTTGCAATATTTTTTGGATTTATTGATTTTTAATTTTTATGGATTTTAAAGTTTTCCATATTTTTTTTTGGATTTTGTTTTTTAAAAGTTTGACCAAAGGGCTTATTGATGCCTTTGGATCCTTTTTGGGTTGACCAAACAGCTTGGAGGTGCCTTTGGGGCCTTTTGAGGGTTGACCAAAGGGCTTATAGATGCCTTTGGGCCGTTTTGAGGTTTTGACCAAATGACTTATAGGAGTGTTTGGAGCCTTTTGTGAATTGACCAAAGGGCTTATAGATGCCTTTGGGGCTTTTTGATGGTTCTAGGCATAGAACACCTTAAGATGAATAATTTTGAGAGGTTCAGGCTCTTCAACACCTTCAAGCGATGTTAGGCGATATGTCCCAGGTCCAATATTCTTAGATATGATGTAAGGACCTAACCAATTAGCCACAAATTTATCTCGTAAGTCTGGCGGTAAGCTTGAGTTATGTTGGTTCTCTTTTAGCACAAGATCACCAAACTCAAAGTATATCAGATGGAATTTTTTATTGTAAGCTCATTTCAAGTGATTCTCATAAACATGGAGATGCTCAAGGGCATTCACACAATGTTCATCAAGTAGCGTCAATTGATCTAGGTGAGCTTCTTGCATAGTTTTGTCATCGATGAACTCTTTCAATCCGATGCATAAGGTTGGAATTTCCAAATCTAAGGGAATGATGGCCTTAGTTCCATATACTAGTGAAAACGACACTGCCCTAGTCGACATCTGAATGCTATTCCTATAAGCCCATAATGCAAGGGGCAACTGGATATGCCAATATTTATGTTTTTCATGGACCGTATTTTTCAATATGGCTTCCAATGTCTTGTTTGAAGCCTATGCTTGTCCATTTGCCTACGGATAATATGGATTTAAAAAACTATGTTTGATCCTGTATTTGGACATTAAAGCCCTCACAATTTTTTTATTGAATGATTATTTGAGATTATTTTGGATGGTATCCCAAAATTATATATGATATTTTGGAGTATAAACTTCACTATACATGTTCTAGTTGTTATTGTTAAAGGGATTTCTTCCACCCATTTAGTAAAATACTCAGTAGCCGTGATAATAAAAGTATGTTGGCCAGATGATGGAGGAGAGATATTTTTGATAAGATCCAAACCCCACTGAGCAAATGGCCAAGATGCTTGGATGGGCTATAAGTCCTGTGATGGCAAGTGCATAAGATTAGCATGATGCTGATATTTAATACATTTTTTGATATACACATTGCAATCCTTCTCCATAGTAGGCCAATAATAGCCCATGAGAAGGATGCACTTGAAAATAGCCATACCATTGAAATGGCCACCACACGTACCATCGTGAGCTTAAAAAATTTCCCAAGCTAATTCTTAGGGCTCAAGACAACGAAGGAGCACTCCATCATAGCTTTGACGATACAAAATGTCTCCTAACAAGACATATTTTATCGCTTTCTGCTTAAATGTGCATTTTTTGGCACGTGACAATCCCAAAGAGATTATACCAAGTTTTAGGAAGTCATGTATCTATGACATTCAATTCTATTAAGCCTCGACCTCAACTGAGGGTTGACTGAAGGGCTTATAGATGCCTTTGGGGCGTTTTGAGGTTTTGACCAAATGACTTATAGGAGCATTTGGATCCTTTTGTGAATTGACCAAAGGGCTTATAGATTCCTTTAGGGCTTTTTGATAGTTCTAGGCATAGAACACCTTAATATGAACAATGTTGAGAGGTTCAGGCTCTTCAACACCTTCAAGCGATGTTAGGTGATATGTCCTAGGTCTAATCTTCTCAGATATGATGTAAGGACTTAACCAATTAGCCACAAATTTATCTCATAAGTCTGGCGGTAAGCTTGAGTTATGTTGGTTCTCTTTTAGCACAAGATCACCAACCTCAAAGTATATCAGATGGAATTTTTTATTGTAAGCTCATTTCAAGTGATTCTCATAAACGTGGAGATGCTCAAGGGCATTCACACGATGTTCATCAAGTAGCGTCAATTGATCTAGGTGAGCTTCTTGCATAGTGTTGTCATCAATGAACTCTTTCAATCCGATGCATAAGGTTGGAATTTCCAACTCTAAGGGAATGATGGCCTTAGTTCCATATACTAGTGAAAATGGCATTGCCCTAGTGGGCATCCGAATGCTAGTCCTATAAGCCCATAATGCAAGGGGCACCTGGATATGCCAATATTTAAGGTTTTCATGGATCGTATTTTTCAATATGGCTTCTAATGTCTTGTTTGAAGCCTATGATTTCCCATTTGCCTACGGATAATATGGATTTAAAAAACTATGTTTGATCCTATATTTGGACGTTAAAGCCCTCATAATTTTGTTCTTGAATGAAGTTCCATTATTCGAGATTATTTTGGATGGTATCCCAAAATTATATATGATATTTTGGAGTATAAAATTCACTATACATGTTCTAGTTGTTATTGTTAAAGGGATTTCTTCCACCCATTTAGTAAAAAACTCAGAAGTCGTGATAATAAAAGTATGTTGGCCCGATGATGAAGGAGAGATATTTTTGATAAGATCCAAACCCCACTGAGCAAATGGCCAAGATGCTTGGATGGGCTATAAGTCCTATGATGGCAAGTGCATAAGATTAGCATGATTCTGACATTTAATACATTTTTTGATATACACATTGCAATCCTTCTCCATAGTAGGCCAATAATAGCCCATGAGAAGGATGCAATTGACAATAGCCATACCACTAAAATGGCCACCGCATGTACCATCGTGAGCTTGAAAAATTTCCCAATATAATTATTAGGGCTCAAGACAACGAAGGAGCACTCCATCATAGCTTCAACGATACAAAATGTCTCCTAACAAGACATATTTTACCGCTTTCTGCTTAAATGTGTATTTTTTGGCACATGAAAATCCCTTAGAGAGTAGACCAAGTTTTAGGAAGTCATGTATTTGTGACATTCAATTCTATTAAGCCTCGACCTCAACTGACAAGATGACTTTATCCCCCTACGATTCCACATGCACAAATGCAGACTAGGAAATAACCTTATGGTGAATGGTAGTACCATTCCTTGTGGGACCCTACGATATCAATGAACCTAGGGTGCCTTCTTGAGAAAGTCTTTGGCTCTATAGAACCATTCATGGTTTGGTTCTACATGAATCATGTTGACTGATTCCTTATTATCAAAAACCTCACACTGCACTGTAGAGTACAAAAGCATTTTCATGTGGATGGTAGTAAAACCGGTAGATGGATTCTGAGGGATTAGAGATCCCAAAGATGCCATAGTGTTTGTGAATCTATTGGAAGAACTAAGTATTGCATTGATGTCATACCACTCTAGCTTGGCTAGACAAGTATCAAAAATATATTTGTAGGCTTTTAGGATAGGGCACCTACATTAAAAAAGTCTCTTCACTTGGTTGAAAATCATAAGGGAATCACCAAAGATGTTTAACCTTTTAATATTCATGGGGATAGTTGTTTAGAGACCCAAAATTAGAACTTCATATTCAGAATTTTTGTTGGTGCAAGAAAAATTTAACTTGAATGACAAGGGCATTGGAGAACCTTGCAACATAAAAACACTATTCCTGCACCACCCCCTTGCTCATAGTTTGAACCATCAAAGAACAAGGTCATGTTAGCATTGTTATTTGGTTCTTTGGGTTCGAGAGCCTCCGCTAATATGAAAACTGCTCAATGAAAAGAGGCCTACTATTTGGAAGTGGTGCCTCTACCAATTGATCATATATGACTTATCCCTTGATGGACTTTTGAATTATGAATTCCAAATAAAATTATGTCAATAGCATGATCCACTTTGTAGTACATTATTATGATACGTCTTTCTCATAATATACTGCAAAGGATTTTGTTTTGATATGATGTATGTCATATGACTTAGCATATAATGTTGCAATTTCTTGGTAGCGAACATTACTGCTAAATACAAATTTTCCACGTAAGCATATCCTAGTTCATAACTCACCAATGTTTGACTAATGTAATATATGGCCTGATCTTTATCTAATGCATTCTTCTAGGCTAACATGCTTCCTAGTGCAAAATCATAGCCGATATATATAGCAATAAAGGCACGTATGACCTTGGTGGAGCTAGTACTAGTAGCGTCACTAGGTATTGTTTCCACTTTGAATGTTTCCTCTACCGACATATGGGATCCCTCCTCAAGCTAGTGAGGTGTAGGAATCAAATGGATATAATTAGCTAGGTTTAAAGGTTCCACCTTGAAAGCAGCTGTAACATGATAAACATCGTATGCACAGCCTGACACAAAATTAAATGGTTGCAACATTTCTTCATTAGGGAAGAAATATTAAGGTTCTAGGGGCAAGTTAGCATGATCCCAATCAATAGAATCTAAATTAAGATACAATGGTTTAGAAGGATCAGTTAGATTGTGGAGTGGGGTGGTCAAATAGATGGAGACCATGTTGATGGAATGGATTTTATCTCCATGACCATGTGCATACAATTGCTCATTGATATTATTTCCCACCTCCAGATGTGTCTCTAAGGGAATGGGGATCACCGGATCCTATTTGTGAACAGACTATAGGATGGGATTATTCGGTTCAAGGAACTCCATA
Organism: Wollemia nobilis; assembly: GCA_028583015.1. Taxonomy (NCBI): domain Eukaryota; kingdom Viridiplantae; phylum Streptophyta; class Pinopsida; order Araucariales; family Araucariaceae; genus Wollemia; species Wollemia nobilis. The sequence continues at coordinate 3,613,601 of JAQPPZ010016964.1, forward strand.
TATGTTGGTGGATCAAGAAAAACCATGTGATGGATTTGATTCAAATTAGGTGGTCTCCCTCTCAAACGAGTACCTAAATGTAACCTACGGTACATCTCCCCTATATTGAATGGCTCATGATGATGACATAAGTAGTGAGGACCAAGATAAGCCCTCTCAATTTTATCTTCATCATCACTATCGTATATGATCCCTTCACCTCTACCTACTAGAATCGGGTGATTAGGCAAATGAGGTCCCATATAGGTTGTCTCCTCATAGTCATCATCATGAGTGAGGAATTATTCATTCTCATATATCGATTCCATGGGTAAGATATGATGTGTATTTAAAGGGACCAAATAAGCCAACTCGATTTCATCCTCATATCACTTGTTGTTTAAAGACTCATTGTCATTATCTAAATCATAGCTTGGCCCACTCTTTTCAAAAATGGACTTTGCTATGTCCTTGTCAGGATGCTCCTCTAACTCAAAATATTTTGCTATGCTAGCATTTTGATTTTGCAGGCTTGTGTCTTCAGTTTTCTCATGAATTTGTTGACCCAGGTTGACTCTGGGGATATATTCTGGATTGATTTCCACTAATATGCCCTCATGGTATATCTCAAGTGGTCCTATGGTGAAATAAGACACCAACTGATTAACCCTTCAAAAGTGATAAGGGTTAGGGTGATAAGGATTGAAATCTACTTCACCCCCGAGACTGAGGTAAAAGCAGTCTAAAGATGTCGTAAGGAGTTCATCCTGATCTTGAATATAAAATATTAACCTGAACCTATTAGTTGCTAACTGATACTGTGGATCAAAAGGAGTTATACGTCCTTGCTCGAATAATCCAAGACCGTAACCATGCCAATGGTCACGTTCAAAATATCATAAGGAATACTCTGGGTTAGAGAGATAATGAACATTTATAGCAAATGGTTCATCATCATCCTCATCCATGGGTGTGCGAGGGGTAAGTTTATTGAGCCATCCATAGATGAAGTTAGTTTGGTTAGGCAGCACGCCCAATGGTACCACCATCCCTACAAGAAAGTGATGGTCTTGTGGTTGGCTCATATCTTGTATAGTCTCAATGATTGGTGTAAACATCACATTCTACACAATATATTCCCCTAATATAGAATTAACCAAATGGATTTTCACTTATGGTGCAGATGACTCCACTGTAGATGCAGGTGAAGTAGGCTGAGGTACCTCTTCGAATTCCTTTTAAGGATCCTCTACATTCATGGTATTAAGAACCTCAATAACAACTGGTTTGGGCACTTGTTTTATCTCTTTTTCACCCATATTTACCTTTAACTTCCTATCATCCTAAAACATTGCGGATGTTGTCGGTCTAGTGGAAGTACCTATTATGTGCTCAGATCGTTGAGATGCAGACATCATGGGTCTGGCACACACTTCTTTCATCTTACCTCTTGGATTCTTCATTGGTGACACCGTCCATATGTCTAGGTGTATTGAGGGGAGCACAAATTCCCCTAAAAAATTGCTAAATTCACGTATTTAAATGGTTCTTCATCTGAAGGTACCATGTGAACCTGTCCCTCGTGTACTTATTTGATACATTGATGTAGTATCAACGGGACACAATGCATTTCTCTTATCCAAGGTCTTTCTAGAAGGATATTATACTGCATCACACCTTCAATCACATGGCACATCATGGGGATGGTCTTCAATCCCACTTGAATAGGTTAAACTATAGTGTCGATAGTTGAGCATAATGCATCATTGAAAGCTCTCAATTGAAAGTGGAAGGCACGATATGCGATTTTGACAACTTCAAATGTACCAATGCCTTGGTTGTGATGATGTTTATTGATGAACCCGTATCAATCAAGACCCATTTAAAAGGTGTGTGACTAACACATGTAATAATATGCAATGGTGGATTGGCCATAACAGTAGAAACCATCTTAATCTTATGATTATAAAATTGTATGATCGGTTCATGACACTATTGCACATGCCCCACGAAGTTCATGAATGCTTCAGGGTCCTAGGATTGGACCTATATGGATATTATGATATTCATAAGTGTTTCCCTATGCTTGGGGGACTGCTGAATTAGCTCATTGATCAAAAACTTCACTGGAGTTGTCTGTAGGCCTTGATTGTCACCACTATTCTAGTCAATGGGCCTAGAACGTGTTGGGTTGGCCTTTGAGGAGGTGTAGCTTGAACCCTAATAGGAGGTAGAGGTTGATTTGGTATTTCATACCTCCCATGTCTTGTAACAATGTTAACCATTCTAACGAACCCCTGAGTTGGAGGTTCTATGCGTACTTGATTGAATTGGCCAACATTGTTTCTTGGAACCTCATGATTAGGTAGAGGATTTTGAAAATCCCCATATTTTGATTGTCTGGTGCTTGTAGATTATGCAAAATAATCTCACCTCTTTCAATCATATTTTGCACTAAATGTTTAAAATTCCAACATACTTATATGTCGTGGCCTTTCATTCGATGAAATATGTAATATTGATCATATTTGTACCCCTTAGGCTTGGGTTGATTAGGGTCCAACAACTTGATTTCAGGTAAGTTTATAACCTTTGCCTCACACAATTAATGAAATATCGATGTCAAAAATTATGCTAATGATATGAACTGGTGAGGAGGGTGCTTTTCCTTGTCCTTACCCTTATTTTTTTTCTTGCACTGCTTATATTGTGTAGGAGGAGGTTGGGCTTGATAGTTCTATTGTTTTTACCTCTTATCCCCTTTCTTAAGGTTCAATACCACATGATTAATGTGGGCTAGCTTGGCCTATTTTTTCTCAGTGTTCTTCTTGGTCCAGTCCTTATTCCTTAGCTTCAATTTGACCTCATGTAAATTGATATCCTCTATTACTTTGGCTTGCACAAAAGACTCTTCGAATGTTTGATACTACTGCAACTGCAACAATAACGAAATATGCTTTGCACAACTTCTCGTAAAAATTTGAGTCAATTTCATAATAGGAATAGGGAATGACAACTTTACCATTATATTTCTTTGTATATTTCTATAATCCATGATTGGCTCATCATCATGTTGTGTTAAATTAGACAAATAGGATAGATTCACCTTTTTCTTGACATTGAAGGAGAAGCATTCAAGAAATGCATCGACCAAATTTTCAAAACTTGTAATGCTATATCTCTTGAGTTGATTGAACCACTCTCGAGATAGGCCTGAGAGGGTTGTAATGAAGGTCCGTAGGAGCAAGGCATCGTTGCTTTCAATCAAAAAGTACATGTCTAGAAAAATCATGATGTGCTCCTGAGCATCCTCTTCACCTTTAAACTTTTCCAGCCTAGGCATCTCAAAATGCTCAGGATAGGCCGGAGTAGGCACTGATGGGCATAAAGGTTCATTATGAATCTTATTCAAGGTTATATTCTAATAAGTCATTCCTTGCTTCTCGATAGCTCTAACCTTATCTGACAAGGCTTTGTAAGACTACGAAGATAAAAACTCCTCTTCTCTGGATGGCCTTTGTGGTGCTCTAGGAGGTAGATTCCTCCTCGATCGAGGTGGAGGACTAGGCTCGTAATCCACTTTGACTAGGGATATCTTAGGATATTCTTGATCTGGTTCATATCCCACTTCTTCTTCATACTACCTATGCCCATGATGTTAGAGCAATGGACGTCGATCCACGTGTTGGTCCATATGGTGAGTATGGGTATCAATATGCTCAAGGCATAGATTAGGCTGTGAAATAGCTTGTCTATGAGTGTGCTCCCTATACTCACTATGAGGAGGTAGACCAACACTGGCCAATCTATCCTCCTATTTATCATGCTCCTTTTGATCAAGGATGCATTACTCATGCATGCACTATTCATATAAACATTGTCTTATGAACCTTTGCCTCTGAAGGTTTTCATACTCGAGGTGTTCTCTCTTTGTACGAACATATTCCAATTGATCTTGGAAGATCTGACATCTATGATCTGACACCAGCCTATGAGATCGATCTGCATGATCGAACGTGTGAGGCCTCTAGTGTGCATGCTCTATTCGAGCAGCTTTGTGGGTGTGTCCCCCAACAAATTTATTTACCATGATCTTGCCATTGTCTATGTAGACAACATTCGCATCCAACTATCGCCTATACTCTATGCCATCATGTGTAGATGGGGAATGCATGTCATGAGAATTCTTGGAGCACTCTCCAAGTTCTTTGATGGTCTTGATGGTACTACCGCTACACACACTCGTAGCACAATAAGGCGCAAGTGTAGGTCTATAACCTAGCTATCCCAAGACTCTATCAATACCATCTAATTGTCTACTACACCAAGGCTCATGTTGTGGCGTACCATTCACTTCAACTTTAGATATGTCTATAGTGATCCTACAAGGTTCACCCCTGTTGGTAGATTGTATGGATCTACATTTGGAAGCAGCCCACTCAATTTACCCCTGAATGGGCAGATCATGAGCTTGTCTATACTGAGAAGGTGAGGGGCATTGAGCCTCCCATGGACTTAGGATGTAGGGGTACCAATCTAGATCCCTCTATGACAAACTCATTAGTAGATCTCATGGATGCACGTGGCGTGCAATATTGATAAATGCTACCATGTTTGATAACCCCATGCTGGGAAGCTCCATGCTCAAATCTATGTCTTGAGGAGTGTATAGTACCTCCTCTATCCAGGGTATTCTCTACCGGATCACCATACATCGAATTATCCCCTCTAATACTCATCGAATGACATTCAGGAGGAATCTGTGTTTGAGGGCCTAACACAGGTATTTGTGTATCAGGTGGAGCTCGGACATTAGCCTTGGATCTGGTCCAAGGTTAGTCCCTCCATTTAACCACCATAATGTGTATCCTATGTCTAGATTAAATTTTATTAACACACAAGGAATACAATGATGATTATATTTTTTAAAGTTTTAATGATCCCTAAATTGTTTGTTGAGTTTTCAGGTTTGTTGAATCAATATGAAACTCTCATCCTGTTTTCAATAGGTTGATGATATACTCAATTTTTAGAGGTTTTCACCTATATACTTATAACTCGACAATCGACAATGAAAGTCATGGTCACGTAAACCCCCAAAATGTGGAGATGAAACCCACACCTGAGCAGGGAGCACAGGTCCTGCCGATCCTCACCCAACACACCGTGCACAACAATACACCCCTTTGAAGATGAATGTATGCTATTTTGCACGGTTAGGATATATATTGGAGTCGACATTGGTCTAGTAACACAAGGATCATGGGAGTTGGGCCAACGAATGAAAATAACTGCCACTATCGTTGAATCCTACTAGTGGTTGGATATGACTTCCAAATCACCAGCGTTTAAAGTGTGTCATGGTGTGTGTGGTTCTTTTTAACTTTGCATGGAAATGAAATGCATAAAACATCATACACATGAATTTTCCCTATATGCAATGCAAAAGAACGTTTCACTTTCTGAAATGCACGACTGCACTACATGATGTTTAGAGAATGCAACTATCTATGAATAAATGGCCACTAATTGGGCCTCATGCATGCAAAATCGAAACATACAATGGCCTAGACCGTTGGAGACTAGGGCGGACTACAATCAAATATCCGCTATTCCTAGCAGCGGCTAGTAGAAAGCTAAAAAGGAACTAGGAATTACTCATTTTTACTTTTCGTTACATTTCCTAGTTAACCTAACATTTCTGTGTTTTTGGAAAATAAAGCATAGACAGAATAGAGAAAACATAGGAAAATGAAGATTACCTCAAATCCAAGTTTGATGGATATCTAGCTATTTGATGTACGGTTTATTTTCTATTGATCGTGTCTATCAGGCACGTATGCAACTGTTACCCACAACTTTGTGGCACGACGATAACTGTTAACCATGACTGTCATCCGCGGTTAAATCCTATCATCACAAAACATAAGAAATTAGTATGTTGTGGCATGAAATATGGATTTCCCATCATGATCGCCTTCTGTAGCAATCTAGGTGCATACACCTAACTAGTAATAATTGAAAAATCATATAAAGTAGGAAAGAAGTGACAAATTTGCAAATAACACAAAGAGAAGTTTCTTTTATTAAATTTTCATAAAAGTGTAGTTACAAATCCATCCCTCTTAGGGATACCCAATGCGATACAATTATTAAAATCATAGGAAAATTCCTCGCAAGGGTAGCTGTAATCCACGACTTCCTAGGTTGACACGAACTACTCCAAGGTATGCATGACCTTCTTCTCCACGATTAGAGGCATTTGTTGCCTTGAATGACAAGACCCTATTAATCCTACATTCAAGAAACAATAAGAAACATATTAGTAGCAAGGGAGGCCTCTCTTGATGAGGCTTTTAGAGGAATTTATACAAAAGATGCCATAGAAAGCTTGAAATCAAGAAAGTACAAAAAGCATGGCAATCTATACTAAACATGGTAATTTGCCATCAAGAATGTAAAGGAAACACAGATTAATCCATATAATATCCTAACTAAGCAATTGAAAGCATGAAAACATAAGAAATATCCATAATTAATCTATCCATCAAATGACAAGAAATAAAGGAAACAAGCCCTAAATTCCTACTTCTATCGCATAATTATCTCTGATAATGTAAATCTAGATTAAATGTGTCTAATCTAATGCAAATAAATGGTAAAATACTGCTAAAATCAAGGGAAAAAAGAGATTGAACCTGATCACAGGTCTATCGTATGGTGAGCACTATTAGCTGCGGTTGAGCCAAAAATATGGTTGCTCTCCAAATTTGGCCTTGGATCTCCAATATTCCTTGACAAATTGGTGATCAAGGGCCGCCTTGATATCCTATGCTGGATTTGACGGTTGAATTGCTCAAATTGGTAGTTTATTGAGCTATAGTGCGTTTCTTGGCTCTTCTAGCCTCCTAAGACCTCCATGGCTTCAATTGCCATTTTGATCTCTCAATGATAGCAACAAAGCTCTCTCTCAATGAATGCAAGTGAGTGCCTATTTTGACAGGGCTTCGATGCTCAAATTTGCTTATGCATCTAGATAGTTTCCCCAATTTGGAGTGGGTCTTATAGCACTTGGGAAGGCCTTGTCTTGGCTTCATGGAGAAGCCAAGATCAAGATCCTTCAATTGGGGCAGTTGGATGGAAGCATCCAGAAGTTTTCATTCCCAAATAGTTTGGATCTCCAACCAATTAGCCATTGTAACCAATTTTGTATTGGTCGAGATCAAACTGACTTTGAGGGCTAGCCATGGCTCTGAGGCATGGTCAACTTTGTTAACCACGGGTGTCAACCATGACCAACACTTATTAGGCCAAGTTCCCAAAATGAGTGGTTAGAACCACTACTTCATCTTGGAATCTATCCAAGATCTTCCATATGGTCTTCTAACATGTCCCATATAAGTATTTGCCTCGACATGACACGTTTTAGGTGTCTACATGTTGGTTGTAGGATTAAACATGCAGTACATAAATGACCTAAAAGGGAAATTGGCAAACACGTTTCCCATGAAGGATTTGGGGGTTGCAAAGCAAATCCTTGGAATAAAAATATTAAGAGACAGGAAGAACAATTTGCTTAAATTGTCACAAGAGGACTATATTGAGAAGGTGTTACAAAGATTCAACATAAAAATGCAAAACCAGTGAGCACACCTTTGGCAAAGCACTTCAAATTGAGTAAGGATTTGTGTCCAAAGACACAAGAGGAACAAGAATACATGACAAGAGTTCCATATGCTTTTGCGGTGGGAAGTTTGATGTATGCCATGATTTGTACAAGACCGGATATAGCCCAAGCAGTGGGAGTTGTAAGCAGGTTCATGAATAATCCAGGAAAAAGGCATTGACAAGTTGTTAAGTGGATATTTAGGTCTTTGAGGGGTACTTCTAGATATTGCTTGAATTTTGGGGGTACTGATTTGAGTTTGCAAGGTTTTGTAGACTCCGACATGGCAAGAGATCTTGATAGTAGAAGGAGCACTATAAGATACATTTTCACTATAGGTGGAGGAGTGGTGAGTTGGATATCAAAACTCCAACAGGTTGTAGCCCTTTCAACCACGAAATTTGAATAATTTGTTGCTTCTTAAGCAAGCAAAGAGATGATATGGTTGCAGATACTTATGGAGGAGTTGCGGAAGAAGCAGGAAGATAGCATGTTGTAGAGTGATAGCCAGAGTGCTATCCATCTTGCGAAGAACTCGGTATTCCACTCAAGAACCAAACACATCAAGCTGAAATATCACTTCATAAGGTCAGTCATGAAGGATGGATCTCTGAGACTGGATAAGATTCACACTTCCAAGAATCCTGCAGATAAGATTCACACTTCCAAGAATCCTGCAGATTCACACAACAGATTTTTGGGAGATATGGTGTATGTTGAGAGGATTTCTTTGTTTTTGAGCCATTGAGAGGATGTGTACAGCGGTTGGCTGTTGGTGATTCCCTCTGATGCTTGGAGGACTTAATAAGGACTGAAATTATTCTCCGAGGACGTAGCCCACACTGGGTGAACCTCGTTACATACTGTGTCAATCTGTTGTGTGATTGTTTTGGTTATTTTTGTTTATGTTCTTCTGCAAATCTGTTTAGATAAATTGCTCAATATTATTGGTTTAATAATAAGTAAATACTAACATAGTGGCTTTTGCCAAGAAAGGGGCCTCTGAATCGAATCTTTCTATTATAAAACATCTTGGAAGGAAGAGCGAAGCTGGACATGCCGTGGGAATCAATGCGTAGAATTATATTCCGCCAGTCTACGAACAATTGTTGAAAGCGGCGATACAGAGTGAGAGTTCGCACATCAGAATTGAAAACACTGAATACGGATTTCACACGGGAGGTGAAAATTTAAGTGAAGAACAGAAGAATTGCGAGGACAACAATCAACGAACGATACGAGAACTGTGGAGGAAGACGCCTCACATTGTACCTTCGGGGTTGAATTTGTTAGTTCTCATAGTCGGCGTGGAAGCTTGCTTTCAATTGTGGTTTCCATGCTGGTGCCCATGCGCGGTGGGTATATTTTTTATGGGCAAAATTTTTTCCTTTAGTTAAAGGAGTTTATTTTCGGTGGCATATTGGAATTTCTTTCTACTTTAATACTTCTTTCCTTCTTCCTTTACAGCTGTGCCTGTGCTTTAATAATTGTGTGAAAGGTCGATTCGATTACGGCGTCTTTTGACCTTTGTGATCTTAAGTACTGTGTGTGACAGTCCACGGCTAAAGGCACAGACCAAACCAGCCGAGACGGCACAGACCAAAAAGCCGTGTCAAAATCGGTGCTGACAACGCGGTTCCTTACTTATTACGCATACCAAAAAAGCGGTTCGTTACTTTTCACGCAACCAGTCTATATTATCTCTTCTTCTTTCATGATATAACGAGTTTTGGAGCAATTCAGAATCATTTGGCAAATTCGAGCAATTCAGAATCTTTTGAAAATATGTTCTCAGCAGTAGAGCACTAGTTTGCACATTGTTGAAGACATTCAGAGAGACGGTCGTCACTTTTGTGAAAATCGTCATGTCGTCGAGCAGTGCGAGCACATCATCGAGGTTTTCACCCCGCGAGAGAGGGATCGATCACAGCGATGATGAAACAGAGGTTGATAAAGATGTTTTTCATATTCCCAGCAAGGGAGCGTCGTTACGGAAACTCGAAAAATGGCGGGTAAGTCGTAATAAATTAAATTTTTTCAAAATTGAAAAAAAAAACAAAAATTTGAATTTTGGTTTGGAAAGTTCACGATTCATACCATAGGATAGGTGAATATATGAGATGAATGTGTTCATAGAAAAAGAAAAAAAAATTGTACGTTTGTTTGAATTTGTTGTGAGAATGCCTTTGTTAAATAAATAGCGTATTTGTTGACATAGTTGTGATTTTGTTTGATTTTATAAGCAAGAAAAGTAAAGTCAACTTTATAGACTAAAATCTGATTGTATGTTACTGAACTAGCTACCTGTCCTTTTATGTCGTAGGGGTTTGCATGGATGCAAAACAGGGAAGTAACCACCTATTATGTTTTCACGAGTGAAATGCACATTTCATATTAATCTAATATCTATTTGTTATATATGATCAAATAATAAGATTATTTCAAACAATAAAAAATATATATAATATGATAGTATAGTATTTTTAAAATAATAATAAGTGAAAAATTAGTTATAAATTTGTGTTAAGGGTTTTGATTTTTTTTTAAAAGGTTTAAGGTTCAAGCCCCATTTGAGGGGATCATGATCCTTCATAAAAACATGTGTAAACTCATTGAAAAATAATAATAATATGTAAATGGTATTAAGGAGGAGATCTAGATTCCACTTTTGTCAAAAGATACATGCATATTCACTTGCATTGTCGGTGATGTGACACGGGTTCAATCCCCAGGATGGATATGTATTTATGTATAAGAAGTATTTACTCAATTAAAAAAAAGATACATACATATTACATAATTATTAGGTTATTATTATAATTATTATTATATTGTTATGTGATCATAATATAATATAATATGATTGAGGTTCCTTACAATTCTATAATAAAAATTAAATAAATAAATAATATAATATATTTAATATTCATATAATAAGTTAAATATAGTAAAACACTTCTCACACCCTCATCTTAATATAAGTTATTAACGACTATGGCACCCAAATTTAAAATAATTACTTAAATCAAGTTCTATAAACTTATTTGATTGAAAAAATAAAAATATATTTTAAACTTTTTAATTTATTTAACAAATGTAACAACATATATAGAAACTATGATAAGTCGCACGGATAATTCTGACCGCTTTAGCTTAGTTATCTATAGTTGATATGGTAGTTATTTTTGTCTGCAGATTGATTTTTACTTTTCACTTTTGTATTTATATTTTTAATAAAAAATTATATATAATAATTAAATATAACATCTCTAAGACTATAAGTTATATAAAAAGACCTTCACAAAAGATGTTATTTACCTAATATATGTTTGTCTAACTAAATTTTGATTATCAAAATATTATATACAACTTTATCTCCATTAAATTCAAATCTTGAACCTCCTATTAGAAGTTCCAAAATATTACCATTAGGTCCACTTAAGTTATAAAAAAAAATCTAATTTTAGAGTTTGAAAACCACAAGCAACTTAATGAGTATTTGCAAGTGCAAAATGAGCATGCCACATTGAGTATTTGCATGAGTAAAATCAAGTGTTTATAATAATCCAATGTCTCATATAAGATGCTTGAAATATAAATTATTCTTTGAAAAGGATGTTCTATTAAATATTATTATTAATTCCATTTATGGAGCATAGTGTATGATAGTGTTTAAACATAAAATTAATGTAATTTTTTATACCAAACAATATAAGGAAATAAGATACAAACGTTGTCACATGTGGATAAGAGGTTTAAAAATGTTGGTCTTGCAAGTGGATAACATAACAAGAATATCCTTTCCTATACATAATATATCTAGAAGGGTATGTCTATGAACCTTAAAGTTACTTAATTCAGTAAAAGACCTTTTCAAGAAGAAAAAAACATGTTAAAATCATAATCAAAGTCTAAAACCATCACATAAACTTTTTAAAATGAAAAATAATTCACTAGCTTGTTACCATATATATCAAAAGAAAATCAAAACACAAATTCTTTTTATTCACCTCTTTAGGAAAAATTCAAAAAGAAAGAATACTATAACATTGACATCCAAATTTGTAACGTTTGTTATTATTTAAACAAGAATCTCTTGAACATAAAATTCATTAACCTTTAATTTTATTAATAATGCCCTTAAGCATTGATGTGGGTATTTTCACTTTTAAAATTAGTTTCTTGAGAAGTTGTTGTTTCCTTGCAATTTAATTCACTTCAAATTGTCCTTTTTGCTACTTAATTTTTATATTTTTGACTACCTCCACCAAAAGCTACTTGGGTAATAACAACATTGTAAAATATCATTAACGTAAATTCTAACACCTCCAATATTCAATATGATGTTGAAATAGATTTAAGATTAAAGTTGTTAGATGGTAATGAGCAAATACTGTATTGTAAATATTCTACCATTGAGATTGAGGAATATTTATTTAAAATTTAATGTTTATTTTTTGCTACTAGATTTTTTTTTGCTTATATTGATAATAGTTGAGTGTGTAAGTGCAAAGCATTTCAATTCCATTTCTTATGAAAGAAAATATTGATAGCATCTCCAACAAAGCTAGGGTAGGTCAAAATTAGGGTAAGTGTCAAAGAAAAATTTATTTTTAACTTAAAGTCAAACATTAAGTATATAACATCATTTTGAAAATATTTAAATAGTTGTCAATGGAAATAAGAAACACTCTTGAGAAAACATTTTTCGATAAAATAAAAGTAGGATGGTAGTGGTAAGTTGTGTTTTTATTATTCCTTATAGCCTAACTTTATTATTAAAAAATAAGCATTAACTCTTGGTCACTACTTATCATAAGGTCTGCCTACTCTATCACACACATAAACCAACTCCACAACCATACCCTCCAAATGAATGAGGCAAGGAACTTATTTATACAACTAAGAGGTAGTTGCATCCTCCAAACATTTCATTGTTTTCCTACATTGCATTTCACATGCATTTAACTCATATTTACATTCAATTTCCTACCTCACCTTATGACTTTGTTGTACATACTAAAATTACATATTATCACATACATTATTACATCATGACTTTATTAATTATAAGTATGCATATTTCATTAAACACTTTGAAATAACATAAATTGACAAAGCTTATTCATTAAACACAAATATATCAATTTGTCTGCCTACATTGGTCTTCAATATCATGAAGTTGTATGCTACACTTTGGTGTTATTCACTTTTCATATGGTTACATTTCACATGCATTTAACTCGTATTTACATTCAATTTCCTACCTCACCTTATGACTTTGTTGTACATACTAGCATTACATATTATCACATACATTATTACATCATGACTTTATTAATTATAAGTATGCATATTTCATTAAACACTTTGAAATAACATAAATTGAGAAAGCTTATTCATTAAACATAAACATATCAATTTTTTTGCCTACATTGACCTTCAATGTCATGAAGTTGTATGCTACACTTTGGTGTTATTCACTTTCCATATGGTTCCCAAATCTGCCTCAAATATTCTATCTCCCTTACAAAACAAGTGCAACGCTATTTGAAAGTGTCTTATCTACACTAGTAACAAGCATCTTAGCTTGTATTTTAGCCAAATGATGGAATCAATGCACTTCACTTTCTAGCATAATTCACCTTCTCCTTCAAGTGGGCATATCTTGCTTGTTCATGGCAGACTATGTAGTAGTCCTTGGCCCATGTGATACCAATAGGAGTTCTTCTTCAATGCCCATGTAATGTAAAGTTTAGTTGCTCCAATATTCCCTTATTACTTCATTTGGTTGCATTATTGTGCTTTTTCCACATGTAAATAATACTTGGATTGGTTCCCAAATATACCTCAAATATTGTATCTCCCATACAAATTCAAGTGCAACGCTATTTGAAAGTGTCTTATCTACACTAGCAACAAGCATCTTAATTTGTATTTTAGCCAAATTATGGAATCGATGCACTTCATTTTCTAACATAATTCACTTTCCCATTTAAGTGGACATACCTTGTTCATGGCAAACTAAAGGTGCTTCTACAATGCCTATGTAGTGTAAAGTTTAGTTGCTCCAATATTCTTTTATTACTTCATTTGGTTGCATTATTGTATTTTACCTACATGTGAACAACACTTGGCTTGCATAGATTGTGTTGTAATGCCCTTGATGTGAAATTCAATAATCCTTCCCAATGAAATGTGTTATTGGCTGAATACCTTCTCAATTGTAGATCCTCTTTGTTGACTGAACTTGAAACACCTTATGATGGTGCATATGGCTGAAAGCCTAAAAATAATCAATTTCCATTGATTTGTTTGGTTATTCCTTGATGATATTATTCCTTTGTCTTAGTCATCAAGGGATCAAGTTTTGTATTATTTCTCACTTATATTTATGCCAGTACCTTAATGAATACAAGAACATAAACTTGTCCATGTCTTTCTCATTCCTTTAGTGTTTCTAACAAATGCTTCATATTTTGCATATGCAGGAAGCAACATTAGCTCTAAATGCAACTCGTCACTTCAGGTATACGTTGAATCTTAGAGAAGCACAAAATGAAGACATAAAAGGCAAAATCAGAGCCCAAGCTCAAGTTGTAAGAGTAAGTTACATGTTGTTGTCAGTATTATAAGGTTTATTCCTACACAAGCTACAAGTTTCTACTCATACAACATTCTTAAATTTTCCATTTCTGTTCTTCCAGGAAGCCCATCGCTTCAAGCAAATGATGAACAATAGTGCTGAGGGTATGGAAGTTGTAAGCGTAAGTTACATGTTGTTGTCAGTATTATAAGGTTTATTCCTACACAAGCTACAAGTTTCTACACATACAACATTCTTAACTTTTCCATTTCCATTATTCCAGGTAGCCCATAAGGGTCCTCGTAATATTTATTCACAATTCATGTTTTTTTTTCCTACCTATGTGTTTGTTTAGATTGAGCTATAAGGATCTTAAAGCGATAAGGAACTATAACTTTGGCCCTTACTACCATTATCGTATTTCCTTTATTTAAAGTCTCATATGGAATGAGATTTTACATTTTGCCAGGGACACAACATCTTCAACATGGGAGACTTGGAAAAGAATAAAGTCGATCATGATATCATCATCAATCCAATATTAAACACCGGTCATATCAAGGAGGAGAGCAATGTGAAATCAACACCAACTATTTAGATCGTTGTTTGTAATTGTGTCTGCTGTGTCGAGTGAAGTGTTGTTTTTTCCCTCTTTCACCTTATGTCAAGTGTATAATAAGGATGTATCCGGTGTTCGCTTGTTCCCTTGCTCTGTCTTTTTTGTTGTCCAGTTTTGTAACCATTTTTCCAGAGATAGTTGTTGGTTTGGGTTTTTGGTTTGGGTTAATGGTTTAATTTGGTTTCCGTTTTAAGATTTACCTGGGGATCCTTTCAAAATATTTTTATTAATCAAAAATATATATAATGTATTTTTTTATGTTTGTTATCTTGTCCTATAAAATTTAATTCAAATTAAAGTATTAGGGTATATATATTTATTATTATGAGACTATGTGTTGCCATACAATTGTGTAACTTATGAAAAGTGAATCATCACACTCTTGGAGTTGAAGATCTCGTGGAGTGATTTATTTCTAATAAGAAGCATTGTATAAATTTTTAGATTGTTATTGTGTGTTAGCTTTTGATGCTTAAAACTTAAAGCAAAATAATCACAAGATCTAAAATAAAGTTGTTATATTAAATATAAGTTAATGACAATATTCTAATCATATAAAACTCATAAATAACTTCAAAAACAATTCATAAAATCACCATTAACAAATGCTCATGAAAATAGTATCTTGATATAGAATAAAGATCTCAAATACACTATACTTCCACACACTTTGACTCTACATTGTATCACTCACATATACATATATAATGGGATGTGATTCTTCATATGGAGTACTCTTGCCCTTAACTCTTTTTGAGACTCTTCACTTTCCTACTATAAGGACACGTGCACTCTTACATATTGGACACTTGTGCATATCTACACTCATCATACTTGCACTCTTAACTACAAGACACTTGTGTATTTTTTTGCACATTATTACATTACATAAAATATTTAATCACATTCTAATCTAAGACATACTCATAATCTAAATATGTGGCCAAGGTGGTACATTGGCATTTATCAAATAATGTAGTATATTCCAACACCCCTTGTATTACATTATATGGTTATTGAAGACTTTAATCTTCAATATGATCCTCATATTCTGTCTTCAATCTATCTTCAGTAAATTTATATTTGGGCCCAGGACATTTGTCTCGCTTCATGAAGAATATCGCCTCTTTAATTTTCTCATCCCTAAAAGGGCTAAGGAGATAGTCATTTATCCGGTTTGTAATCTTTAATGGAATATGGTGTAACAACAGGTTCATCATCTCTTAATCCAACTTCAAATCCACTCCTAACATATCTTGGAAAAATCGAACAACTTCCCCTCTAATTTGGAAAGGATCCCTTATAGAAGAACAATAAAAAATCTTGAACTCCTAGATTTTATTAAAACTTTTATTCTTGAGAGTTGAAACATGGAAAAACCTTGCATTCATGTCCCCTTCCTTTAACCACAAACCTCTTGATTTATGTTGCCAGAAAGCCTCCTCACATGCTAGAGTATTGTGTCGATCACATAGAAGATCCTTTTCTCTAGTCTGAACTTCCTCCGAATACTTACCCAAACACAAAGAGTTTTCTAACTCCATGAGCTATTGTTGTAAAATACCTTTTTAGCCATAATGTCTCCAAACACCTCTTTATTCCATAGTTTTTAGTTATGCTTAACAAATCTTAGTTTCTTTGCTACTCGAGCCAATCTATCCCTAGAAAAATCTTGCTGCCACCAATATTGAATCTTGCTCTTTAAATCAGAATGAAGGATCCACATATTTTCAATCCAGAAAGGGGTAGAAAAGAGTCTTCTCTTGTTTTTTGTTTCCCAAATCAAAGGATTATGGTCTGAGACAATTTTTAGGAGGGTTGTGAGAGTAGTTTCCTCAAAAAACACTAAGCTCTCTTGAGAAATCAACACCTTGTCCATTATTATATGAATCAATTGACTTCCCAGTCGCCTATTAGTCTAGGTAAACTTTGCTTGTCTAAGCTCCAAGTCCATCAAAGCATTTGAATTTATAAAATCACCAAACTTAGTCATACTCTTTGAATATCCTTCAATGCCTCCCTTCTTATTATATGGATACAGAGGGGTATTGAAGTCCCCTGCAATGATCCATGGGATACCTACAAATAAATGTCTTATTTAACTCAATTCCCTTCATAACCTTTGTCTTCCAACCATAGTAGTGGGTGCATAAACATTTGTAATGATCCAGTGGGAATTATCCTCCTTCGAAAAGAAGTGGATAGCACAAAATATATCATTTGAGATAATGTTTTATCCTTCAAATTTATTTGGGTCCCAAATACACATCATTTATCCTGAGGAGCTCATTGAATGTTGAGCAACAAAGTCTGCTCCTCTCCAAATATTATCTTTAACCATTGCTAAGTTTGCTTCTACCACCTTTGTCTCTTGTAATAGAAAAATGTCTAGGTGATTATCTCTTCTCAATGTTTGTACTGATCTATGTTTTCTAGTCTCGTTGAGACCTCGTACATTCCATGAAAAACCTTCATTTTTTAGATTTAGCTAATTTAT
Organism: Wollemia nobilis; assembly: GCA_028583015.1. Classification (NCBI taxonomy): domain Eukaryota; kingdom Viridiplantae; phylum Streptophyta; class Pinopsida; order Araucariales; family Araucariaceae; genus Wollemia; species Wollemia nobilis. The sequence continues at coordinate 3,630,948 of JAQPPZ010016964.1, forward strand.
TCCATCCCCCACCCATATTGATGACGGTTTGTGTTCCTCTGGCTATCTTTGTTGTTTTTTTTTCTCTTCCTTACCTTTGTTAAATGGGGTCTACATCTAGTGTGGTCCTTACAAAAATCCAAGGGAGTTCTCTTTGCTTGATTCCTAGTCACACTTGAGGGTGTCATCCAAACCTCCTCTAAACTGAAATCCTCCCGTATTAGAGCTACATGCTTTACCTCTATATTTTTAGGATATGCTTATCTTAGTTTAACACTTTTCTAGCTTCATATTGCCTATCCTAATTTGTAAAAATTGTGTCAATAAGGTTAACCTCTACATCTGCTTCTAGAGGTTTTAGACTCTCCTATTGTACCCCCTCATGATTCACCCATTGTGTCTCCTCCAAAAATTCCATAACTTTAGTTGGGTCTCCCATTTCATCCTCTTCAACTCCTCTCAAGCAAGCAAAAGAGTTAGGGTCTGCAAAGTCAAGGGGTTCCACAACTCTAGGGGGTTGGACTACCACAAATCTATAAGAGGGATCTTCCATGTGTTCCTCTTTATCCACTACATATGAATGGTGTGAGGTGCTTACTTCCTTATGATTATCCACCATGATATTCATACCTTTACCCTACTCTACATATTTACTCTCCTTCCTATACTCGAATTTCTTACTGGGAGCTTTCTTCTTCTGCGGGAAGAAGCTTGAGATATGACCTCTCCATTTACAAAGATCACAAAGGGGTAGAATATTTTTATACTCCAGCCTCTGAGTCTAGGTACCCACTGGGGATGTTAGGTCTATTTTTTTAGAAGCTTGCTATCCAGATCAACATTAACACAAATTCGAGCAAACACCATATGGGACTTCAACCTGGTTATCCTATCAATGGTAAAAAATGTACCAATACCATTTGCAATAGCCATTAAAATTTCATTGTGCCAATATTGAAAGATAAGGTGACTTAATATTACCTAAAAAACAATTGTGTTGAGACTTTGGGTGTGAGGATTAAAATACACATCCCATTTTTTGAGAAATAGGCTACGCTTCCCCATCAACCATGGTCCTCCATATAGATTTTTTTGCATGTCACTTACCTTAATAAGTTTGATCATAAATAATCCATTTTGGAGTGCCACAATCTCCATGCAACCTATTGGTTTCCATTTAGTGAAGGTCCACCTTTGAATGGTATCTATATCTGGCCTTGCCCCAAAAAACTTGCCCACCAAATTATGTTTCCCTTCTGCCTTCATGTTCAAAATTATCTCTGAGGGAATTTTGAGAATGTCATCTTTAACTCTCAATTTTAAGTGGCTTACCAACAGAGGAAGAGTAGTAGTAGGTTTCGAACCATGTGCCACTTGGACCCAAGAGCATTTTTGTCCCACTTTTAGGGCCCAATTCTCTTGATCGTTGTTTGCTTCTAATATATCTTGCCCCTTCTATAGGACCGATTTGTCAAGAGGTTCTTAGATTTTTTTCCCAGAAAGCCATTCTCTAGCTCTTCATCCAAGGCTCCATCCATTGGCGTACTTCCAAGGCCCTAGTTTGGCCTTGCCCTACTTCTATTCCTGCATCAGTCACTCCCATCTATCTTCGGTCACTCAAAGCCATGGTTCATCTACTATTTTTTTTGCTCATTCTATTTTTAACTCAAACACCCATTTATGGGTTGAAAATAATTGAAAACCTTATTTTATAGGTTTTCATTTGTTCCCATTTTTAGGTTTCGTTCCCTCGCTAGTTATTCTCCTTGCCTGCTACTCCCATCAACTAGGTTTGAGTAAATTTTTTTGTCACTTTTGTTGCTCGCCACCACTTCTACTTCCAGCTTCATTTATTGTTTTTCTACCCACTATGCGTAAGGGTTTTCATTGTGCAACCCACTACACACCTGCGTCCTGCACCTACATCATGTGTATGCTTTCTGACTACAGTCATTGCAGTAAGTGAACCTTACCTTATCACTCCAATTAAAACTTAATTTTAACATTATTTCTTATTTCTTATCCTTGCAAGAATAGTTTCATTCTGTGTGCATCATTTTTCCTCCTCACTAGTTGAAATACGACTATCAATGGTAACACGAGAACACCTATCAGAATCTTAGCCTTAACCTTTATGGATTTTCAGGACTACATAGGCTATGCAACAACTCTTTTTTGATAGGTGTTAGAGTTATTTCTTGCCAGAGGATTGAATTTAGAAATAATAACCACCTCTCCTCCTTAGATTCCCTTTAAATTTATCTGTTTTGTGTAGGTACAGACCACTCTTCGTGTACTAGTTAGCAATGTCCAAACAGTTTCTTGCACATGTTCTAGCTAATTTATTTAGTCTCCTTCATCTTCCGCAGCAGAGGGTTTGAAATGTTGGTAGTTTTCAAAAAAAAAAAATCTTTCCCATCCATTCACAATTCAAATGCATTGTGTTGGTCACTTTTTTTTGTTCTAACACTTTATTTTAGAGATATTATTGCCTCCATAATTCTCATAAGGATGTACATTCTAGCACATGACTGTCACATGTCCACTTCCTCTATAATGACTACAATAACCCATCATAGGAACTTATGCATATGATTATTTCTTCACAAATTTTGTGTTACTATTACCTATCACAAAATTGATCTCACTTCTTTATGTTGGACCATCATAACCAAGACCTTGATTTATTCACCTTATTCCTAGGATTATGGATATTTTCACACCTTGCCCATATCTTCCCAAACCTATTCCATTATATCCAATTTTCTTCATTATTTTTGAATCAATTCCTTTGTTATGTTTTTCAAAGCATCCAATTTCTTCATCACCATTTTGATCCCTACCATTATTGGTAAATAAATAGTCAAAGACATCACAATCATAGTGACCTTCAACAAAATCTAAATTATCACTACCATATCTAGTAGTATAATCATTACTTTTAAATATGACAATATGGCATTTATCATGGCCAACACAACCATCTTGAATACAAATTTTGTTCTCATCAAAAATATTCAAGTCATCTATATTACAAGCTATATCTTCCCTTTGAACACTATCATATGTATCATAACAAACATTTGTCATCATGGATATTAAATCAAACTTGACATTTGTCCTCTAAAGAATATCACTTGTGTCACAACAAATATTTTTCATCATGGGTTTATTCTTCAATTTTTAAATTATTTCAATTTTCTCTTTATATTGCACCTCAAGGATGTCAAGGTGGAATAGTGCCATGCACATTCTTCTCAATTTACCAAATAATATTATCACATCATTCTCAAGGTATATTTCAACAACCTTTCTATGTATTGCTTGTAAATAAGACCTTGGTTTTGAGAACTCTCCATCATCATTATATTCTAATGACACACACTTTTGAATTTTACCTTTTCTCTTGGCTTGTTTACTGGCTTCTTTATTTCTTGGTTTTGAAATTTCCCTTACCATGAGGATCTTATGTGATGTTTCACATTCTTCTTCACAACCTAATGATGGTTCACCCTATGCAATATACCCTTGCTATTGTGGCCTTTGTTGAAATTTCCTTTATCATTGTTTATTTTGAGATTGTTGATTCCTTTGAGGATTTTCTTCAAAATTTATTCCTTCAGGCTAAATAATTATATGTACAAAAACTTGTATTATGTCCTTTTTCACAAATATGACATTACCTCCTTTGTTGAGACTAGTTTTATGAGGAATATGGGGGTAGAGGGATCATTTGAATCCTTTTGTGATTTCTTGGTGAGATAAAGGTATTAGTGGTTAACTCATATCTCAATTTGTTATCAAATTCATATTGTTGAAGGATTTTTATCAACTCTTCAAATGACACCCTTCTATTTTAAACTTGGAGAGATGTAACCGATGTTTTGAATGATTCATAAAGAGATCTAAGCACAACTAAGACCAAGATATTATCTTCCACATTTACTCCCATGGTGTTCAACCTTGATTTCAATTCTACAAATATTTGAAGACATTGTTCAACACTCTCCATATTGGACCCTTAACATATGTAGTTGTAACTAAAGATGAAGGATAATGGCTTCATGTATTCCTTCAAATATGGTATAAATTTATCCCTCAACTTTTGATATTTTTTCTTCACTTATATGTGGTTGCATTTCAACAACCACTCTAAATGTGATGATCATAAGGCCCTTGCATATCCTTTATCATATTTTTGACTAGATAATACTTCCTTAGGATGAGTTTCATCATGAGTAACAATATTTTAGAGTAATTTTTTACCAAAAGTATTGTACTCATTTATGTCTTCCCAGGTGCAAAATCTGGCCCCATAAGCAATTGATATTGTGTGAGAAAATTTTTTGATATAGACATGACAAAGGTTCCTTATATCTCCAAAAAATGGTCCCCTTTTCTATATATCACCAATCCTGTATATCAATCCCTTTGATATACCCACCCTTAAAATATGCCTGTTGGTATGTGGAATAAGTTAGTCCTCTCTATATAAGCAATCAAACATGAGAGGGACCAAGAAATTGATATGTGGTACCAACATAGTATTAAAAATAATGTGTTCTATCAATGAAACATTTTTAAAGAGAAATCCCCATATGTGGGTGTAACTTGCTTATATACTTGGGTTTTCTCAATTTTAGGATTTATATCTAACGATAGCAACAAATGAGGTAATGAAGGGAGTGCAACAAAATATCACAAAAAGTGTATCTTTATTCCTCCCCAACGAATTATTTGATGCCTAGATGTTGTTATGGAAACTACATTAGAAGTTAGATGCAGTAACATAACACGAAAATATTACCTAGAAATTGAATTTGCAACCAAAAATGTTCTTTTCATATTTAGAGATAATGTGAACTAGTAAGAGTTCCTTGACATAACCAAATGATATTCTATTATAGGTATATAAATATGGTATATTGTATGGAAGAATGGATTTTTCCGAAGTTTGAATGATCTCACATTGTACTATACAAAGGAAGGTGATCATACTTTGATTTTTTTGTGTTTCTATATTGATGATCTAATTTTCATAAGGTTGCATTTATGTCATGTTGAAATATTTTTTAATATTCACTCAAGGCCATGACTAACCTTATATTCTAATAATTTATATATTCCTATATGGACCCATGAACACTTTGTTAGGTAGCATAATTATATTGTTTTATTATTTTACATTAGTTTTTTAACCTTAAACTTATGTAGCCTGTATTACAATGATATTTTTACTCCATATTATACAACTTTTTTTGCACCATTTGGAAATAATTACTTAGTCAACATTAAAGTTATTAGTGTCTAAGGGTACCTTTCATCCTTTTGTTTTTTTATTTACTTTTAATTTACTATGTAATGTGTTGATTATATTTTTTGTAAATTTTTAAAAAAATATAAATATCCATTGGTGAATATAGAAGCCGAATCATTTGATTTACTACAAAAATTCTAAAGAAAGTTCTTGAAAATTATGATACTAAATTTGAAAACAAATCAAAACAAGATAAGATGAAAAAATTAAATTTACAATTAAAAATTTAAACTGATAGAGAAAAATATATTCTTCCTAAATTTTATTTTATTTTATCTTGGATAAAGAAATAATTACCTATATCAATTTACCCAATGCATGTTGTCGGTGTCAATCTAGAGATCACAAAATTTGGGAGTGTCCTCTGATGGAGTGGAAATATAAGGCAAATCCCTCGTCCACTCCCGCAGCTCTAGCTAATGGCTCGTGGGAAAAAAATGAAGAATGAACTACTTTTTCTAGCAATAAAACCTGTGGAGCTAAGTAGCATGAAGCTTCGGTTTCCACTGCACAAACTACCCCTACTCCTGATGTAGGAGCATCCAGCGGTGTAAGAGTGATCTTGCATTACCCAAATTTTTATTTGTCTCATTTTGTTCTAAATTTTGTTTAGTTGTTTAGAGGATGGAGAAACAAACCCAACACCAAAAGAATCATCCCAATATCCTAAGCAGTTTTGGATATATGTAAATTTTAAGATCTACCCTGTCAAAATTAGTGAAAATCCTGCTAGTAAAACTTGGAGGTCAATTTTGAAGACCTTAGAGGCCTTTTGAGGGTTGGAAAATGGTGGTATTATTCTTTGGTAAAATTTTAGGTCATAAACCCCTTCGAGAGCTTTTTGAAAACATGTGCCAATAGTCGTTTCGAGCAACGAGCGATGAGTTATGACCTCGGGAAGTTTACCCCGAAATTTAAATTTCAAATAGATTGTTCTAGATGGGAAAATGGGAAACAGGGTATTTGAGGGGGAATTTCAAATTTGTATGGTACTATTCTCTATAAGATCTATTATTAGAATAATAATACAAGAAAATCTTGGGCTCATTTTTATTTTCTCTAGTTTTTGTGGATTTATGTGTCTTGTTTAATGCAACTCTCCTTCTAGTGGTATCAGAGTAGGAGTTCCTAAGTGTGTAAATAGATCACTGAACATGAGGTATTTTATACCAAAATTTGTGGATAGGTTTTGTGAGAAACATGAGTAGAATGCCTCCACAAAGAAACTATGGTGGTGGAAGAAATGCTATGGTTCTAGAGGAGGATTTTAGAACTTTATAGATACAAGTTCAAGCTCTGCAAGAGGAGCTGCATAGAGGGCTTGAGCAAAGGAGATAATATGGGAGTGAAGATGATGCTGAAGAAGAAGAGGCCCAGTTTGAGGAAGAAGAAGAGGTAGTAGATCTTGCACAAGCCAGGTTATATAGAGCCATATCCCAGATTGGGAAGAGACCAAAGATGGAGGTTTCTACGTATTCTAGAAATCTTAATCCAAAAGAGTTGATCAACTGGATCAATGATATGGAAGAATACTTTGAGTATGAGGAGGTTGAAGATCTTGAGAGGGTCAAGTTTGCTAAGACCAAGCTAAAGGGTCATGCTAGTATTTGGTGGAAGGAAGTGTAGTTGGACATAAACAGAAGAGGGAAGGAAAGGATAGCAAGGTGGGAGCGGATGGTGGAGAAGTTGAAGAGATAGTTCGTTCCAGCTAATTATGAGTTAGATCTGCTAAAGAAAATATAGGGTTTGAGGCAGTCAAACAAGTCTGTCAAAGAATAAACAAAGGAGTTCTATAAGATCCTAATCAGAACATGCCATTTTGAGGCCAACAAGGAGAAGGTAGCCCATTACATAAATGGGTTGAGAGCAAGTATTCAAGAGGAGCTAAGTCTGGTCAGGATGACCCTCATAGAATATGCTTACCAGTTTGCCTTGAAGGTAGAAGAGAAGATTAACAGAATATTTGAGAGCAAGAAAAGAGGAAGAGGTCATGGTGGAAGAACTGGCGGGAGAACAAATGCAGGGTAGAATAAGGACCAAAAGAAGAATGGAGAAGCAAGCAACGGTCAGTACTAGAAGGGGAAGAATTCTTACCACCCCCATGAGTAGAATAATAGCTACCAAAGACAAAGAGGAAGGTCTGGATGAGGGCCTAAAAGAGAAGGATTTCATGAAAACTATTTCCAATGTGTGGTAGAAGGAAATTAGGCATATGAGTGCCCACGACACCAATGGGGAACAAATAAGAGGCCTTAAGGTGATGCTCGAGCTACTATTATAGATGAAGGTGTTGAATTTGAGCACTTTGAAAAAGTAGAATGAGGGAAATTTTGGTCACAAGGAGAGCCTTCCTGAATGAAGAGAACGATCCAGATCAGAGGAAGAGTTTATTCTGCACAAGGTATAAATGTGCAGGTAAGGTGTGTAATGTTATCATTGATAATGGTAGCACTGATAATCTAGTTTCAGAAGGGATTGTTACCAAGTTACATTTAGATAGAATGAGGCACCCGTATCCATATCGTATTACGTGGTTGTAGAAGGACCATAGGGCTTTAGTCAATGAGCAATATTTGATAAAGTTCCATATTAGGAATTACCATAATGAGGTCATGTGTGACATCCTACCTATTGATGCTTACCATTTGCTATTGGGAAGGCCATGGTAGTTTGATCGACGTGCAATACATGATGGGCATGCCAATACTTACTCCTTGATAAAGGATGGATCCGCCACAAGCTAAAGCCCCTGAAGGAGGTGGAAAAAAAGGTATGTAGTAGTTCCAGAATCTGTTTACTTGATGGTAGAAAGTTTTTGGATGGTCTAAAGCATAAGCATATATGCTATGCATTAATTCCTAGAGTTAAGGAAGAAGAATGCATATATATCCTAACAGAAGTCTCGGGTCTATTATAAGAATTCCCAAACATTATATTAAATATTGTACTTGAGAGTTTGCCACCAGTGAGGAATATCAGTCACCACATAGACTTGGTACTGGGATATAGTTTACCCAATAAGGTATCCCACAAAATGACTCTTGTAGAAAGTGAGGAGCTAAACAAACAAGTCTAAGAATTACTAAAAAGAGACTGATTTGAGAGAGCTTGAGCCCATGTGCAATAATTGCAATACTGACACCAAAGAAAGATGGAGAATGAAGAATCTACACAAATTCTTGAGCTATTAACAAGATCACCATCAAATACAAATTTCCATTGCCAAGTATGGATGACATTATGGATTGTTTGAGTGGAGCCAAGCACTTCACAAAGATTGATCTGAAGAGTGGGTATCATTAAATTTGTATCAGATAAGGAGATGAGTGAAAGACAACCTTCAAGACCAAAGAGGGTTTGTACGAATGGTTGGTCATGCAATTTGGGATAACCAAGCACATTCATGCAGCTTATGAATGAGGTATTGAAGGAGTTTTTAGGAAAATTTTTCATTGTCTATTTGGATGAAATTTTAATTTTTAGTAAGACTTTGGAGGAGCACCTGTTGCATATTCGATGAGTTTTTGATAAGTTGAGGGAGGAGTAGTTGCTAAGTAATTTGAAGAAGTTCAGTTTTGTAAATAAGAAGTTTGTGTACCTGGGATTTGTCATCTCATTTGAAGGTCTTAAAATGGACCTGTTGAGTGGTATTTTCACCCGATTGTGAAAACACACTCTCCGTTAGGATTTGAAGCTCAAATCCCCTCTTGCAAAGAAATTAAATAAATAATTTCTCCAAGGTCTCCGCTATGTTAGCATTTTGCATGAGTAAAATATTCAAATTTAAATGCTTGGAATACCTTAGTGATTGCAAGTAACTGTAAACAAGGCGCACTGTTAGTTTATTTTATTTTAAAACTCTAATGATTGTTCATTGAACCAAAATGAATTCAATGCGAATTGACCTTAACGATGAAATATTTATTTTCAGACTTTGGAAAGTTTTCAAGTATTTATTCTAGTGACTATAAATTAAAACTTTCTGGAAAATAAAAGTGCAGAAAAAAAAATGAAAATAAAATGCAAAGAAAATGAAATTAAAATACATTCAGAGTGTTGCCATCCTGTTTCGACAAAACCGAAGATATGAGGTTTTCTACATACAACCTAACCTATTGAACTTGCAGAACATGCACAATCCAGATAAGTTAAGTGCTGGTTTCTAGGGTTTCAAATGTGATTTTCATATTTAGACCTTCGCATGAAGCAACCAAAATAACTTGCATAAACTTCATCTATAAGCCTAAAATCTGAAAAGGGGAAAAATAAACATTTAATCTAGCATGCAAAAAATAAATCCTTCTTTCTTGTCAATGAGATGCAACTCTCTAAAATTTTTGTATTAAATAGGTATTTGTTTACAATAACAGAAATTTCCAGCTTTAACAAAACCAGAACAAATGGAGGAAAACGCTCCAAAGCAGGCCCATAATGGCCTATTGCCTTCAGCTCTACAACTCTGTTCACAGCGATTTCTTACCCCTGTACATGTCTTTCCTTCTGCTTTTAAGCTTTCTGGTATGGCTCTCTATTTTGCTCTGTGACGTTTCGTTTCATTTCCTAGGTCCCTTCGTTTCGTCTTCCCCGACCCTTCGTTGTTTTTGGATTTTTTGTTCGAGCATCAAAATGTTTGATCTTCTTTGCTAACTATAACCGTTGGTCATGAAGCGTTACACTATAACCCTTACACCTTTGTGCCATGTGTTTAGCGCTTTCCCTATATATTTTGTAATGGTTCCCCGTGAATTGCAAAAAAATAGCATGTCACAATATCGCGACATTTTTATGTCCGCAACTTTGCTCGTCTTCATGCATTACAAAAATGTGACATGTCATGAAATCGTGACGCTTTTATCTTTCAGGCCGCGTGGATGCAACATGTCATGAAATCACGATGCTTTTCTCTTTTGGGCCATGAGGATGCAACATGTCACGAAATCGTGACACTTTTCTATTTTGGGTCGCAAGGATGCAACCTGTCACGAAATCATGACGCTTTTCTCTTTCGGGCATGCAACATGTCACAAAATCATGACGCTTTTCTCTTTTGGACCGTGAGGATGCAACATGTCGCAAAATCGTGACGCTTTTCTCTTTCGGGCCGCAAGGATGCAACCTATCGTGAAATCGTGATGCTTTTCTCTTTCGGGCCGCGCGGATGCAACCTGTCGTGAAATCGTGACGCTTTTCTCTTTCGGGCCGTGAGGATGCAACATGTCGCAAAATTACGACGCTTTTCTCTTTCGGGCCGCGAGGATGCAACCTCTCGCAAAATCGCAATGCTTTTCTCTCTCAGGCCGTAAAACCGCAACATGTCACAATATCGCGACACCTTTTCATTTTGCTCTATCTTGCTGCACTTGGCCGCAAAAACGCGACATGTCACGAAATCGTGACACTTTTTCATTTTGCTCTATCTTCTTGCTTTCTGCCATAAAAACGTGACATGTCACGAAATCGTGACACCTTTTCATTTTGTTGTGTTTTGTTGCACTTAGCCGCGAAATCGCGACATGTCATGATATCGCGACACTTTTTCATTCTGCACCATCTTGTTGCACTTAGCCATGAAAACATGACATGTCACGATATCGCGACACTTTTTCTTCTCATTGTACTTTGTTGTTCTGAGTCGCAAAAATGCGACATGTCACGATATCGTGACACTTTTTCTTTCCGCTGTACTTTGCTGCTCTAAGCCACGAAAATGTGACATGTCACGATATCACAACACTTTTTCTTTCCACTGTATTTTGCTCTTCCTTTGCTTTTTTAGCATACGGGCCGCTTTGGTCTTCTTGGAAAACCTGCAAAAAGGTGGGTCCCCAATTTTGGGGTGTGTTGTGGAGCAGCCACAACAAATGGCGACTCTACTGGGAAATACTCCTGAGCATTTCGATGAGAACCTAACCTAGAAATATACAAACTTAAATATAGGCATCAGTACATAAAAAATAAACAAAATGGCAATAGATCATAAATACATGAAACATCAGAATCACTAAGCATCAGCTTGGTGTGTGCAGTGTGCTACATTCTCTATCGTTTGAAATTGATCAACATTCCATTGTCAGTTTTACATGAATGCATATGTGAGGCTGTGAATGATTTGTGCAATTATGCTAAAGATATCACAACCATGCTTTGCAAAGGCTCAAATTTTCTAATATCATGACCAATCATTGAAACTTTATCAAACCCTCTTAGGACCAAATATGTGCATACAAAATTAATTTACTGGATCCCAAAGCTGGTTATGTGTCACTACCATCTTGAACCCATGTGCAAGTGTAAGTGTAATCAGAGCTTTGGGGAATCGGATTCCCAACCTAAGTGAGATGGGAATTTAACCCTATCCTTACTACTCTGATCTTGAGTTCATTACTTTATCTTTGAACAAAATGATTAAACATGTTATGGATGAAACTATCAGGCTAGTCTGTCCTTTTGAGCAGTCAGTGGTCTTGTTTTTTAGGCAAGACATGTTGCCACGCATGAGTATGCTCCACTACCAGTCAAGCGTCCATAGCCCCGATGGAGACTAACCCCCATAATCCATGATTTGGCTTCATCATTTATTTTTTTTTTACTTCTTGGACCTTGGGGATGACTACCCATCCTTGCGAGGGACATGTAGTACGATCCTTCCAATCTAAGATTAACGATGAAATATTTGTTTTACTTTTAATTTCTTGAACCTTAGGGATGACTACCCATCCTTACAAGGGACATGTAGTACGATCCTTCCAATCCAAGATTATGATGAAATGGGAAATATTAGTTTTATTTTTAATTTCTTGGACCTTGGGGATGACTACCCATCCTTACGAGGGACATGTAGTACGATCCTTCCAATCCAAGATTAGTGATGAAATGGGAAATATTAGTTTTATTTTAATTTCTTGGACCTTGGGGATGACTACCCATCCTTACAAGGGACATGTAGTACGATCCTTCCAATCCAAGATTAGTGATGAAATATTTGCTTTATTTTAAATTTCTTGAATCTTAGGGATGACTACCCATCCTTACAAGGGACATGTAGTACGATCCTTCCAATCCAAGATTAAGAAATATTTTCTTTATTTTAAATTTCTTGAATCTTAGGGATGACTACCCATCCTTACAAGGGACATGTAGTACGATCCTTCCAATCCAATACTTATGATGAAATGAAAAATCAGAGCTTTGGTGAATCGGATCCTCAACCTAAGTTCGATGAGGATTTAACCCTATCCTTACTACTCTGATTTTAGGATTTAAGTTCAGTGGGACTGGTAAAAACCACTATTTTTAGGATTATGTTGCATAATAGGACATACATGAAATATTCCTTTCGCCTCACCTTTTCTTCCAAGTCTGGTTTTGACCATTTTTCTCAAGATCCTCTTTAATGTGTATAGAACGTGCTTGGTTCAAGATAGTTCGGGCATCAATTCCAACCTTAGGATCCTTTTAATATGTGTTATGTAATAACCCTAAGAGGATTTGATACCTTTTTAATGATTGTACTTGAAAATTTAATGCAACTGAGCTGAGATGTATATGCAATGTGGAACGTAACATGAGATACGAATGAATGCATTGTTCCTTTTGAAATGCAGATGGAGCATATCACCTATTTTGCCATGATTGGTAAAACTGACAATTTCGTGCATCACAAGTTCCAAACGATACTCTTTACTGTTTTTGTGTTACTTGTGGAGCTTTCTGCAATGCAATTTCAATGTTTCATATTTTCCTAGTCTTAATCAGCATTCATAAAGACATCTCATTCATTTTTTTTTTTAAATAAACCAAACATGTCCAGAAAATCAACGCACAAAACCAAACCCAAATAGAAATCCTAAAAATGAAACTTGAAAACCCACACCAAAACCAAAAACATAATACCAATCTTGTATGACTCAAGGGCTAAAATAGTGCTTTAGAGTTTGCCCATTAACTGGTAACATCAGATCCTTCCCGTCCAAATCTCTTAATTTGAAGGTATTCTTCCCTAGGATTTTAGAAATCTGATAAAGGCCTAACCACAGACAATCAAACTTTTTATGACCCCTCTCTTCTTCATGTCTTTTATCCCATAGTAAAACCAAATCCGAGATTCTGAAGGACTTAATTTTAGCTCTTTTATCAAACCATATTTTAACCACCTCTTGATGTTTGCTCATGTGGAGCATTGCTTCTTCTCTCTTTTCATCAAGGTGCAGTAAATGACTTAATCTGGCCTCAATATGATTATCTGTTCCCAAGTACTCTTGTGTGAAATGCAGGGTTTGAAGCTTCAAGTTTGCTGGAAAAATTGGATCTTGCCCATAGACCAGATGATAGGGTGTATTCCTTATTGAATCTTTTTCTCTGGTTCTATCTGCCCAAAGAGAAAACTTTAACTGGTTGTGCCAATCTCGAGGATTCTTTTCCAGTAATTTCTTAATGATGTTCAACAAGTTTTTATTTGAGGATTCTACCAAACCATTACCTTGAGGGTAATAGTTAGATGCAAACTTTAAACTCACCTTATTGTCGTATGCCCAATTTGCAAATTGGGTGGAAACAAAAGCCTTACCATTATCACTAACAATAGAATCAGGCATTCCAAACCTTGTTATGATATGATCCTCAAGGAATTTTATTACCACATCTGTAGTGGCATGTTTTGTAGGAATGGCTTTTGCCCACCTTGTGCAATAATCTATAGTTGTGAGTATGAACTTATGGGAATATGAAGAATTTGGGTTAATAACCCCAATGAAGTCTAATCCCCATTGTGCAAATGGTCTCATCTCAACTACAGGTTGTAATGGCATAGCTGCATTTCTTTCTCTGTTGGAAGCTACTTGACAGATATGGCAAGATCGTACATGAGCATGTGCATCTTTAAAAATGTGGTGTCAATACTATCCTGCTCTTAGGATTTGATGCGTCATTGCATTTGCCGCACCATGGCCAGTTCCGTATTTGCCATGAAATTCTTGCAAAACCTTGGCAGCTTCTTCTTTATTTAGGAATTGTAAGTAAATCCCCTCATGATTTTTCCTATGAAGAACAACAGATCTAATCAGATAATTAGCAGATTTAAGTCTTAAGGCCATTCTTTGAGTAGAATTCAGATATGATGGACACTTATCGTTTAATAGAAAATACATAATATCAACATACCAGTCATCTTTAGAAATGTGCTCTGCATTAGAATATTGGCATGTGGCTTGAGGATTATTCTCAGCAATTGTCTTCACAAGTCCTTGTTCGCAAACTAGTTTTATGGGTTGGATTTCAAGATCAAATTCTTGAATGGTAGAAATCCATTTGCCTCTTCTCTCACCTAGTTCATTTTGTACAAACATGGTTTTAACAGCAGGGTCAGACACAATGGCGAAGACCTTACTATGCACAATGTAATGTCAAAATTTTTTTACCATTTTGAAAAGTGCGTACATCTACTTATCGAGGATGGAATACCTCAATTGAGCATCCTTCAACGGAGTACTTAGAAATTTTTTGTGTTGTATTCACCTTTCTGAGTCAAAACACTCGCAAAAGAGTGTTTCGATGCGAAAGCATAAATAAATAAAGGTTTAGCATAGTCTGGACTTATGAGGACAAGGGCTCTAGAAATAGCATCCTTAATGCTTTGAAAAGCAACCCTATTTTCTTTGTTCCATTTGACATCTACATCCTTTTTGAGCATCTTGTTCAGCGGTTTCGCTATCTCAATGAATCCTGAAATAAACTTCCTCACAAAATTGATTTTCTCGAAGAAAGATCTCAACTCCTTTTTGCTACCTGGGAGAGGCAAGTTTTGGATAGCTTCTATACTTTTCGGGTCAATGGATATACCTTCTTTCAAAATGATGTGACCAAGCAGTCTTCCTTTTGTTACTCCAAAGATGCATTTTTTGGATTAAGAGAGATTCCATGCTCTCTACACCTTTGGAGAACCTTCCTCAAATCTTTCACATGGTCTTCTCTTTTCTTTGAAAATACTGGAATATCATCCACATACACAATGATACATTTACCTATGAGCCCTTTGAACACATAATCCATGGCATGTTGAAATGTTGCACCTGCATTTAACAATCCAAAAGGCATTCTTTTGTAGGCAAATGTTCCCCATTTGGTTGTGAACGCTGTTTTCATCCTATCATTGGGGTGAATAAGAATCTAATTATATCCATAATATCCATCAAGAAAAGACATCATTTCAGACCCATTCACTATTTGCAAGATTTCATCAATGGATGGCAGTGGATAGTTATCCTTTTGTGAGGCTTTGTTAAGATTTCTAAAGTCTATGCAAAGCCTTATCTCTCTGCTCTTATTTCTCACCGAAACGAGGTTGGCGACCCAAGTTGAATTTCTGACGGGAAAAATTATCTTTGCTTCCAATAATATCTTGACCTCCTTTTCTATTAAGGGCTCCAGTAGTGGATTAACAGTTCTTTGTCTTTGTCTTAAATGCTTGGAGTCCGGCTTTAGAGGGATGGTATGTGTAATGACGTTTTGATCGTATGTTTTCAACTCATTGTAATTCCAAGCAATGCAATCCACGTAGTATTTTAATGTACGTATTATATTCTCTCTTTCATCAGCTGTACATGCCTTTGCAATGTATACTTCACGTGGATTGTCTGCACTCCCTATATTAATCAGATCACAAGCATCCTTAGGAAGTGGCACCCTTTTTTCTTTTCTCATTTTATATCCCATATCGAACATTTTCTCCAACGAAACAATGTCCTTAGGTATTTTGTTGGATTGACATGTAGCTTCATTTTCTTCTTCTATTTCTTCTTGCCACCTTTGATCCTCATCAATCACTTGGTTCTCAAAAATACCTGAATTCATGACAAATTTAAATATGTGTCTATCGCTTTCAAAAACTTGGAAGTTTTTGACGTTATCAGATATCGATGGACAAGGGACTAACTCGATGGAGAATTTCTTGCACCTTTTTATATCAACTGGATTTAACATGCCTGCAGCAACTGCAAGAGAATCAGCTATGCGATTTCCTTTCCTAGAAATAAGGGATATATTAAAAGCGTCAAATTCCTCAATGAGGTCCATCACCCTAGTTCTATAAAGGCTCAGCATCTTATCACGACATGTATATTGTCCTTTAATTTATTTGACCACCAATTCTAAATATCCCAATGCTTTCAAGCATTTGACCTTCTTGCTCAATGCCAGTTGTAATCCAAAGATCAGAGCTTCATATTCTGCCATGTTGTAGTGCAAGGAAATTGCAATCTATAGGCAGCAAATAATGGCTTACTTCCTGGACATGTGAGTTCTACTCCAGCTCCTACTCCTTGCTTTGACTTAGATCCATCAAATCTAAGTAACCACACGAGATGATCTTCTTCAAGAGAGCTGCCATACAAGGTTTCCTTTTGAGGTTCTTCAACTTTTTCAACATCAAAAGCATAGACCCCTAACTCTGGTTCAAAAAATTGAACTTCATTTGGCTTGTTGAATTATGTGATGATTTCCTTAAGCCTTGGTTCATTTTCTACTTTGATTTGATTAGCGATTCCCTTCTAGGGTAGCCACATATGCGAGCAATCGATGGAGAAATAACCATTCAAAATTTTCATCCAATCCCTTGCAAGTAGCATTCCATATCTACTTGGGATATTGACAAACAAAATATCGACCACTTGTTGGACCCTGGGTTCAAAATTAAGTTGGATCTTGACATCATAGAGGGTCCCTACCACATTTACCTCGTATCGATCCAATTGTAAAACCTTACATTTAGATGAAACAGGCTCTAGGCCTAACATTTGACAGATCTCTGAAGGCATGAGGTTACTTGTAGCACCCATGTCTACCACAATAAGTATGATCATTAGGTACCTCATCATAACTTGCAAAGGATCGTAGTTCCTTTATTAAGAATCACTTTTGGAGAATCATAGTTTCAAAGGAGGTTACCCTGCCAATGATTTGAATATATGTTTTTAATATTTCTTCGATGATAAACTACACCAATTGGAGTGCCTATTTCTACGTGTGTGGAGGTGTGACTAAAGGTCACAACCTTTGTGAAGGAAGATTAATTAAATGAATAATTAATAAAGTGATTAGAATGGTGTTAGGAGTAGAATCCTAACATGCCATCCTCCTCAAAAGGAGCTTTGTCCTCAAATGTCAGAGTGAGAGACTTCATCCTCTGTTTCGCTAATATTATGCGCTCATGTTCTTATACCATTTTAATATAAGTGTTCCTCAAACAAGGATATTGGGAAGGTGGAAGTGTTGGTGGATTTTTCATGGCTTGGATAGAATTTAAATGGGCAACCCTTGCCTTTCCTCCTCTAGGAATAACTTTCGTCATGCGATGGGAGTTGGCTAGTAGAGAAGGGTTAGATTTTATCCCTTGAAGCGTATATGTGTGACCCTTTTGTGTGAACTTCATCCATAAGTTGTCAAGGTCCCATTGAATTATGTCAAGCGTGCGTAGCCATTGCACACCTAAAAAAATGTCACAACCTCCTAATGGAATTGCATACATGTCCAATTTGACAATGTAATTGTCCAAGGTGAGCTTAATATTACGACATTTCCCATTACAAGTGATTCTTTCCCCATTACCAATCATGATTTCAAAAGTATTACAAGGATGGATAAAGCAGTTGGTTTGTTTTGCCATGCGTGGGTCGATGAGATTATGTGTACTTTTGGAGTCAATAAGCACAATAATATTTTGTTGTTTAAAGGAGCCGAAAACTTTCATAGTTTGAGGGGATGAGTTTTCGGTAAGGGTGTTGAAGGAAATTTCTAATGGACCTCGAGGTTTATCTTCAGGTATATCTTCCACTAGTTTGACCTCGATTTCTTCTTCATCTAGTGTTGATTGACTAGAAATAGTTGCATCTAGAATATAAAGTTTGGATGTAATACATTTGTGGTTCGGAACAAATTTCTCATCACAATGATAACAAAGGCCTTTTGCTTGTCATTCTTTCATTTATTCAAAACTGAGGCATTTAATTGGTAGGGTTGGGTTAATTTTGGGGGTGGTGAACATGCTTTGTGCCCTACCATTATGCGTCGGCTTGGGAGTGATGTAAGTGGTTGATGAATTCTCCATAGGTGGTTTCCCCAATCGATGTTGTGCCTTGATTTTATCCTTAGCTAGTTTCGCCAACCCTATGGTCTGCATCATGTTTGTGGGATTATACATTTGTACCTCTATTAGGATTTCTTCCTTTAATCCACTGATAAAACTGTCTTGAAATAAGGAATTTTCTAGCCCAGTTGTTTGATTTGCCAATATTTCAAATTCAGCTTGATATTCCTTTACTAAAGTGGTTTGGCACAATTTGGTGAGAGCTCCCATGAAATTTTCAAAAGCGCTAGGTCCAAATCGTACTAATAGATTTTGTGTAAAGTCGAACCAAGTAGGATTTTTGTTGGTTTTTTTGAACCACTGGTACCATTGGATGGCTTCATTCTCTAAGTGAAAGGATGCAATACACACTTTTTATCTTTTAGGAATTTGATTCAACGAGAAATATTGCTCTGCCCGATAAATCTAGTTTGTAGGATCACCGCCTTCAAATTTTGGAAAATCTAACTTGGTATTCATGGGTAGGATGGATGTTTGTGGCTCTCCCAATGGTTTCTGGGATGGCGATCCTCCGTTAGTTTGATTTTTTTGCGCTAGTGCCATATTCTGAGTGACAAAGTCTAGTTTTAAGTTTAATGAGAGTATTGTTTCCTAGATTTCCTGTGTCTTAGCGGTAAGAATTTTATCCATATCTTGTGATCATCTTTCTTCTGACATGTGAAATTTTTGTGGTTCAAATCCTTCTTTGGCGTGAAAAGTTAATCTATTTCAAGATTGTTTGACAACTTTTACAAAAGTTGTTTTGACAATTTTTTTTCAAAAAGTTGTAAAAGTTGTTTTATCTTCACAAATTTGACACAAGTTGAAAAATAGTTTTTGACACAAATTTTATGTTGTTAATAAAATATTTAGGGTGACTGCCCTTCGACAGAGGTACAACAAATGAGGCAGGGCAGTAGAATAGGAAAGAGGCCAGTGGCGGGGCTTAGCAGTAGCAGGACGCAGTGATCAAAGCAAAGTGGTAGTGGAGGCTGGGCAGAGTGATGCAGGGTGGAGTGCGGAGACGAACTTGACAACAGAGATGGTTAGATCGAGGGCAGACACATCATCGAACAAGTTGGGTTAGTTGTATGCTCGGGTGTGGGTGTGGGTGGGGTTTGCATACCAAGCTAGGCAATCACTTACATTCCTAGTGCATTACTTCAAGGCCATCACGTCTTTCCCACCGCAAATGTGGGATAACACTTTATTCCAATTTTAAAAAAAACTTTGCCAAATTTTAATTTTCGATGCGAAATCGCTAGTTGCTACCGGAATTTATCATCGACAAATTTAATTATTTTTAAACCTTAGTCTTTTGCAATATTTTTCTGCCATTTTTTCTTCTATCCTTGTCGAAATGCATAGCGTCATGCCGAAAGAATTTGTGCAGGCATTTTTATGTTTGAAATGATGATTTTATGCTCGCTGCAAACAAGACGTCGTCAGCAATGTTGCAGGGTGATTTCACGCTGATGTTGGATGCCCTTACGCAGAGTCGTTAATGCAGATTGAAGGTCCTCATCGTGTTTGATGGCCAAAAAATAGGGCTTTGTGATGCTACAACTTCAATCACTGGGTTTGCTTGGTATTTTTTTTTTCCTCCGTTCTCCAAGAGCAATCTGCATTTGTAGGTCACATTTTTAACGTTTTTAGGGGATTGTGCAGGGAAAACTGTGTTCGTTTATAGGTGGAATTGGTAGCGATATAGGGACAGTGGTAGCAGTGGCAACAAGGTGGTGGAGGAGCCGTAGTAGGAGGGTGGTAGAGGTAGAGGAGCAGGGCGGTGGTGGTGTATGGCAGCAGTAACAGAGGAGCACAAAATCAAATGGCAGTGACATTTATGCTAACGACAAAGGGCTTTGGTAGTGGATGTCTCATAAAAGTTCTCTGATACCAGATGCAAAGGAACCTAGTTCCTTTATTAAGAATCACTTTTGGAGAATCACAGTTACCCTGCCAATGATTTGAATATATGTTTTTAATATTTCTTCGATGATAAACTACACCAATTAGAGTGCCTATTTCTACGTGTGTGGAGGTGTGACTAAAGGTCACAACCTTGTGAAGGAAGATTAATTAAATGAATAATTAATAGAGTGATTAGAATGGTGTTAGGAGTAGAATCCTAATATAACTGGATTCATGGTAGGTATCTACTTTCTCCTAATGTTCCCATAGGGACTCTTCATATGATTCCTCTGCGTGTTGATATTGATATTGTTGAGGAGCATGAGACTTTTGATGATGGCCAGATAATAGATTTTGATGTTGAACATGATTTTTGCATGGTCAAGGGGGAATATTTTGATATTGTATTGGATTCCTTGCACGTTGTTGCATCTTATAGGTGCTAGGTGTAAGCACCACTTCATGTAATGTGTTTTGCAATTGCTCTTGTTGTATCTTGTGTTGTTCTTGTTTGGTGATGGGAAGCTCTTCAAGAATAGGAGCTTTAGAAGAAGAAGTGGATGGAATGGATGATGATGGAGAAATAAAAATATGAGTGGAAGGTAGCATGGATTCATAGGGATTCGAGATGAAATTGTAATATTTAAATGGTTCCACATTAGCAGGTATGCAATGGACTTGTCCTTCATGGATATATTTTAAACATTGATGTAAAATTGAAGGAACACATCTCATCTCCCTCATCCAAGGTCTTCCAAGGAGTACATTGTACGCCATGGATCCTTCTAAGATGTGAAACATGGTATGCAATATCTTTACCCCTACTTCAATGGGTAAAACAATAGTGCCAACTGTAGTGCATAAAGCATCATTGAATGCTTTTAAGGTGAAGGAAGACTTGGTGATATGGGATGGAGGAAGGTTAAGATGTTTAATAGCGATGGTAGTGATGATGTTGATAGAGGAGCCGATGTTTATTAAGACCCTTTTGAATGGATTCTTGTCAATTAGAGCCATGATGTGCAATGGGGGATCCACAAATTCTGAAGAGATTGATTTTATCTCAAAGTCATAAAAAGTGATTGAGGGTTCCATGCACGTTTGGATACTCCCTACAAATTTGTTGAAGGCATTAGGATCTTGGGCTTGTAATTCAATGGATTTTAAGATGTCCATTAATGCCTCCCTATGTTAGGGTGATTTTTGGATAAGCTCGTAAATTGACAATTTGGTTGAAGCCATTTTTAGACTCGTGGTCAACCGACTACTCAATGAGATGATTGGCCTTTGGGGATGATTGGTTGGATGGATTGGAGGATTAGGGATATGAAGTGGTGGAGAAGGATTGGGAGAAGTTTGGATGGGTGGTGAAAGAATAGGCTATGACACACTTTCTTGAGGACCATTGGGTGATTGATTTTCTTGTTGCCTTGCATTTTGTTGGTTTTGTCTTTGACCCCTAGTCACCACATGAATGGCTCCTACAAAACCTTGATATTGTTGGACATGATTTACTTGGTTAGGAGGCATTTTGGTGTTAGTCCCCCTACATTTGGTTGCATTTCCTCATGATGAGGAAGGGGTGTTTGGAATATACCAAGGTTTTTGTTTTGGTTTTGTTGAGTGAGGAGATTATCAACTTTGATAGCCCCCAAGTCAATAAGGTCTTGGACGATGTCTTTGAATACATGGAAACTATTTATATCATGCCCATTTTTCCTATGATATGGATAAAATAGATGTTCCCTATAGTTTCTTCCATGTTTGATGGGATCATCAAGTCTGATTTTAGGTAAAGCAAGTTTGTTTGTATCATATAGCCTTCATAATATGGAAGCATATGACTCTGTTAGAGGAGTGTATTGGTAGTATTGTCGAATAAATTATTGACGAGGATTGGTTATCTATAGTTGGCACTATATTTTGTACTATTGGATCTTGAGTCATCGAGGGGACCGCATAATTAGCAATTTGTTGCGATGGGGGTTGCATTGGTTGTTGAGCCACTATCGATTGGATCATGACCACTTGATTAAATTGATTGGATTGATTGGCCTAGGTGGCCTTTGTTGATTTGTTTTGGCCATAATAGTTGTTTTTATATTGGCCCTTGTTTTTCCATTCCTTTTTCTTAGGATTTAATATGCCTTCTTGGATTTTGATATCCTCAATGACACTAGCCTGTGTTAAAGCTTCTTCAAATGATCGATAAGTTTGGAGTTGAAGAATCCAAGAGATGGGTTTTAGACAACTCTTGGTGAATAATTTGATTAAATCTTCCATTGGTAGGGAGAATGATAATTTTGTGATGATAACCCTCCAACGGTTTTCAAAATCATAGATGGTATCATCATCATGTTGTCTTAAGGCATATACATCAGATAATGAAACTTTATTTCTAACATTAAGGGTGAAACGTTCAAAGAATAGATCAACCAATTGCTCAAAAGTATAAATACTATGACTAGGTAATTGGTTGTACCATTCAATGGTGTCTCCCCCTAATGTTTGAGGAAAGGTCCTAAGCATGAGAGCATTGTCACTTTGGATTCAAAAGCACGAATGGATGAATGTGCTAACATGCTCTTTGGGGTCCTCAATTCCCCTAAATTTATCAAACTTAGGTACCATAAAATCTACCGAATATGGTGGTGCTTGGTGATGGAACCAAAGGATGAATGGGTTGATTAATCAATTGATGTAATGTAGGTTTCTATATAGTCATCCTAGGAGTATTTTGTATCAATTGATCAATTTTTTGTTGCATGGTCTTGATTCGAGGGCCTTGGAGAAGGACTTGTGGAGAAATTTTGAGGTGTGATGAGATGAGGAGATTGATGATGATGATTAGAATGGATGGCTTGAAAATTATGAGGATGTGATTGATGATTGAAATATGGAGAATTTTGGAGTGGGGAGAAGGTATGGGTGATTTGGTGAGGTTGGCTAATAGGAATAGTGATGGGTGATGTTGAATTATGAATTAATGGAGGGTTAGAAATTGAGACCACTGAATATTGTGGCACCCAAGATGGACTTTGGTTAACTATGGTGGGTTGAGTAGATATTGGCTGAGATGTAGGGTTTACCTGTACTCATTGTTGAGCATCTTTACGTTGCTACAACAATTTGTTTAGGTATTCCCATACCTCATGAATCTCTTGGTCATAAGCCAAGGGTATGAAAGTGGATGGGATGGAAGATGTGGGTAAAATACAAGTTGCACTTGGCATGGTAACTTGAGAGGTAGACACTTGTGAGGTAGCATTGACATGCTCCTCATACAAGGGGTTGGTATAGCCATAGGTGTAAGTGGATGGAAGGGAAGTGCTAGGAGCACTTGGGTATTGAGGAGGGGGTATGTTGGAAGAAGGTACACTAGATACCTCATAAAGAGGGTTAGTATAACCTTGGGTGAGGCTAGATGGTTGGGAGGAAGTAAGCTCTTGTTGTGAAGCATGATCTTGACTAATGGGCTCTAAGACATAGTTGGCGAACTTGTAGAGAGCCTCTACTTTGTCCATGTCTATGTGGGTGGTGTTTTGGTCAATGGTGGGTGAATGAGGTCCATATTGTGGAAGGGATGGATAGGTTGGCCTATGCAAACCACTAGTGGTCTATATAGTGTGTGATGGTCCCACAGATAAATTTTTTTGTATCACACTTGGAGGATTGGCTACAGAAGTAGCAAGGAAAGTGGATGAATTTTCCATTAAATTATCTTGATTTATAGCTCTCTTTTGGTTTCTTGTTAATACCATAAGAAAATAAATCAAAATGTAGATTAAACTATCAAATGTAACACAAAACTAAAATCTTTAAGGATCCAAAAGGAAACAAACAACCAATGCTAAGTTTCAACCAATGTGGCTTACCTTGTTCATTGATTATCTCCTTTTTAATGTGTGTTCATTTTAAGTGTCAGTCTTGTGTGTTTTTATGTTCTAATCTTGATTTTTGAAAAAAAGGTAAAAAACTATGGTGAAGATAGGGTAGTGAGATTCTTGCTCATGATGAAATCCAGCAAGTTTGCTCAGGGGTATCCTATGGTTTCTAAGGGCAGATATTGGTGGATGGAGATGAAACCCACCATCACCAAATCTCAAGCAATGGTTGGTGATGAAATCCAACCACTACTATTTTAAGTGAAATGTGTTGTGTGTGAATTGTTCATTTTAAGGTTTTCATTTATTAATGTGGACAAAAAATGTTAGGAGCAACTAATTTCATAAATCTAAGTCAGAAGCCAATAAGAGAATGCCAATTTCTCCAAAGGGTGTGAAGTACACCGCTTAAGACCCCTCTATCAAAATAGTCAAAGTGTTCGTCCACCCCTCTGCTTGGAATCACCCAATGATAGGAATAATCTTGGCACCCTAATGATGTTCCTACTTAGATAGATAAAAGAAGATACTTCTAACCCTAAAATGTAGCTCTAATTTATGCAGATTATCAATTCAAATGCAATTAGAATGCAACACTTTATATCTATGAATACATCAAAAATAGAAACCCTAACTTGAATGTGTGAATGGATGCAAAAAGAAACCTAAAATGTGAACTAAGATGAATTATTTTCTTACTTAGTGATTGTTCATTTTATGCATGAAATCTAAAAAAATATTAAAGAACCCAAAATATGTAAAACAATAAAACTAGATTTTGGATAGTGGACTTATTGGACAACCTACATATCTACTCTATATCACTTTAAAATGCACTTGGGTACTTCTGAGATGCCCCAGAGCACTTATGTAATGTCCCCGGGCATTTTTGAATAATCCTCGAATACCACAATGCATTTGTGCACCTCCTACAAATTTCTACAAGTCTTCAAAATACTTAACAGACAAAGAATGCTTGATTTTTACTATTGAAAATTTGCAAAATAAGATAAAAAATAGTAAGTTATATGAAAATATAAATCAAAACATGAAGCCCTTAGGGGATCCCATCGTGATCACCATTTTTAGAGCTAAAAACACGACACCAAATAAATCATATAAACAGAACTCAAGTGCACCAAATATTGCACAACAAAATGGAATTTATATTGATAAAGGGGGGAGCCTAGAAACTCCATTGTTACAATAGTGGATCCAATAATCCCTTGATACAATATTACAAACTTTTCTAGGGTTCTCTAAAACCCTAGCCACAAATAACTGGTGGTGTCTTCAACTATGTCTTTGCTCCCAACAAGGTTGAGTGGGCTTCTACGTATTCGATATCGGGCCACTCCAGCTTAAGTAGTTTTCCAATGCTTATGATGTATTTTCAAAACCTACACACAAAGAAACCATAGAATCAGTAATAACAAATGAGGGCTCCACAATGTGAGCCCTAAGAAATTACAACTTAAAAACCCTAGTTATAGCAATGCAAATGTGAACAAAATAAGACAATATGAAATATAATAACATAAATAGATTTACCTTGCTCTTGCTTACTATTCATTGATAGATGGATCTATTATAGGTCGATGGCAAGGGAATGCCCTAGAAACACCTGAGGATATCGTTCATCATCAAAATAGGGCTCTAAAACACCCGCAGGTTATCTAGGAGAGCAGCAGGTCACTTGGGAGGTCTACGAAGAGCAATATGATGCTCGGGAGGTTGGTAGAGAGTAGCATGGTGCTCTGGAAGTCTACAAAGAGTAGCAGGGCACTCGAGAGGTATGCAGAGAGCAACAAGGTGCTCGGGAGGGCATATGCAAAAGAAAATAAGATGATGGTGAGGGATGCGTTGATGGTGACAACGAGCGAGGTGATGGGAAAATGATGAATGGAGTAGGGTTAGAGCACTAAAAGCTCAGTTGGAACTCTAATGCACTTAGGGTATTCATAGGAATTTCAAGGATTCAATCACTTTGAAATAAGGCTAGCTATTGACTCAGATAGGATAAAATCCATTCTAACCATTCCTCTACCACTAAACAAGAAAGGGCTTTAGTCATGTTTTAGGTAAATTAACTTTGTGTGTAAATTCATTTCATACATTGCTCAAATAGTTAAGCCTATGACTGAGATGTTGAATTAGGAAGTGGATTTCAAATGGATGTATGTCCAGAAGAATTCTTTCAAAATTATTAAAGAAGCAATATCGCAAGCCCCTATCCTCATTAATTTGGACTACTCAAAAAAGGAAAGAAAACAATGAGCAACCAATAGCTTTACTGAGCCAAACCTTGCATGATCATGAAGAAAGGTATAATTTTATTGAGAAATATGTCTATGTAGGAATAAAATATTTGAAGAATTTTAGACATTTTGTTCCTCAAATCAAGACCTTGGTATATGTGTTGCATATGAATGTTCGAAACTATGTAGTTCAAGGAGATTTGGGTGACAAAAGAGCTAGTTGGGTTACCAAGATTCAAAAATATGATTCTGATATCAGGCCGCCTAAGCTAATAAGAGGCAGAGCCCTATGTCAATAGTTATCATAATATGCATTATAAAATGCCAATATACTAAATGGGGAAGAAAAATATACTGAGCCAAAAAGGGTACAAGTGCAACCATATTGATCAATTGAAGAATTATTCAAGTCAGGTAGATGTTTGGATGGCCTAATTGCATCTCAAACACGTAGATATAGATTACATGCTAGGAAGTATGTACTAATTTAAGGTGTTCTATATTGAAGAAACTTTGATGGAGTGTTTTTAAAATGTTTACATCCAAATAATACGGAAGTACTTGAGGAATTTTAAAGTGGTTTTTTAGAAGGTCACTATTTTGGATAGAATACAATGACAAAAATCCTAAGATTTGAATACTATTGGCCATTAATTTTCTCAAATGCATTTAAATTAGCCAAAGCATGTGAAAAATACCAATTATTTATGGGCAAAAGCAAGCATATGATGATGCCCCTTCAACCAATTACTACGGAATAACCCTTACAACAATGGGGATTGGATTTTAATGGCATCATTAATCCTAATTCATCTACCAGACATAAATATATCCTGATAGTGATGGACTATTTCACTAAGTGGATAAAATTTGAGACCACCAAGAATGCTGATCAGGAATTGGTGATTGAGTTTTTGGAAATATTGATTACAAGATTTAGAATCCTAGTCACCATAATGTTGATTCCTTCATAGGCACCAAGACTATTGATTTTGTAATAAAATACAATATCTACTAGAATGCATATTCAAATTATAACCCCCAGGGGAATAGTCTTGCAGAATATACAAAAAATAATCTATTTAAAATAGTTAAGCACAATATTGAAGATAATCCCAGAATTTGGTACCTATTGTTAGATCAAGCATTATGGGTTGATCAAATCACAATCAAGAAATCACTGAAAAATCCCCTTACTCCTTGATGTATGTAAAAGAAGCTATATTGTCTTTTAATTTGAGGCTTCTTATGCTAAAGATCATAAATGAAATATGCACAAAGAAGTTGCAACCAATGGACAAAAAGATGGTAGAGTTAATCCAATTAGAAGAAAGGTGTGAGCAAGCGTATAACAATATCTGCCACCACAAAAATATTTTCAAACTTTTGTTTGACAAGAAAACTACACAAAAGACATTTAATGAAGGTGACCTAGTTCTCAAATGGGATGTGGATAGAGCAAATCCAGGCTCACATGATAAATTTTATTCAATGTGGTCCAACCCATACCCTATTGAGAAAAAAAAGGACCTAAATGTGTTTGAATTGCTTCACTTGGATGGTAGCATGTTACCAATTCTAGTAAATCACCAATACTTAAAGCATTATGCCTAAGCTAAGTGTCATCCGTTTTGTACATATGTAAATAGGACATGTGTACATTGTTTGTATTAAAAAAATTTAATTTTTTGAATGGTTGTCATCATAATTGGTTTACAACATGGGAGATCATCTGTTGATTTTTACTCGATAGGATACACCCCTTTTGTGTTGCAAGTCCACTAGCATGCCAATTGTAGAACTATTTAATGATTAAAATGATTAGTATGTTTTGAAAATGAGTTGCCAGTTGGTAGGTTTCAAATAGCGCAATCCACTTATTTTTGGTAATTTTTATATTTCTACTGGCCAAAGGAATTGTAAAGTTGAGCATGCTTTATTATCGTAACAATGAATGATGATCCCCAACAATATTTGCCTTGATTAATGTAATTACCCAGGTTTGTGAAATGATGTAGCAATAATTATTACTATCAGTGGTAGTTATTTTAGAAAGTGCCTTGAGGAATGAACTGGATCATTTTTGGCCAATAGATTTTGAGTATGATGAAATTTCATTGGTTGATAGTACACCTCCCAAGAATGTGTGTTAGATATTTCTAAAAGGTGATAATTCTTGAGCAAATCCTCCTAGGTATGCACAATATTTCATATGTAATCAATAATGACTATGAACCAGCTAAACCCATAGACAAATGTTATAAATAGAGCTCCATATTTGAGCTTACCACCTTGCTAAAATTTTAATTGCAATGTGGAGGTCAAGAATCTGGTGAATTAAGGAGAGCAATCACAGTAAACAAAAGCATAATTCAAAGATATGGCCTGAGTAAAGGAAAATGTCATTGTACAAAAGACATCTAAAGAGCTGCAAGATAGGATGGCGGGCATACACAATACAATAATAATAGTAAAATAAAAGTAGAAAATATTTTGAGAGGGGTCTGAGGATAAAGGGAAGATATTATCGACAAATCAACCAGCTACTGCAACATGGCATTTAGGGCTAAGTAAATTCATGTTCATACTAGTGCATTTGTGCCCAAAACTCATATAGGCAGTGGTGAAGTATTACGACCCCAACACAATTATGATTTACAATTTAGCTTTGGAGACACTACTTAGCATTAGTAAAAAATATGTGGCTAAAGCATTTTCAATCAAACACATCCCTATATTTATGTCAAAGAGAATCAATTTGGGGGAGTAAAGGCTATACTTAAAAAAGATATAGTTTAGACTTGGATCATCGAGGTGGTAGGGAAATTACTAGCAAATTACATGACCAAGACCAAAAATCTAGGAGAATTTAGCTCACATGCACAACCAATTTTATCAATGTTGGAAATAATATTGGGTTTAAGGGTGGAATCCATCATACAACCATATCATATGGGTATGGAAAATGCAATAATAGAAGCCTTTTCCTCCATAATACTAGACTAGACCAAATTTTTGGCTAAAAGTATACACGAACAATGGAAATCCATGAATAACAAACATTGTGAATTATTACATACCCATCATACTTGGCCTAGCTTATCTTTTTCTATATAACCCTTGATAAACATGACATCAAGGTGCAGATGATAGATGAGAAGGGTTTGGCGCATCCTGTAGTAGATTGGACCCTTGTTATGAGGGAAAGATCCTCATATCTAGATTTTAAAATGCAATTTATAGGACATGCTCTGATATTAATATGTGGTAAATACCTCCACATCATGCTCAAATCTGAGCATATATTAAGAGAAAATAAGTGAGAATTGGAAGTGGTTCTTCCTGGAGCAAGGTACTATTATCAGGTTATACAACTTTCCAAAATACCCATATCTGCTACCATACTATATCACCAATTTGCTTTTCAGACTAGAGTATTATAGATAAATATATGTAATAGATAAAAATTTTGGCCTAGGTGTTAAGAAGACTATAATTTTTGGCTCCCTATGATATTTGAATGCATTACTATGTCAAAGAGAGAATTGGAGCAATATCACAACCCAAAGTAGCAGTTGCACTGGCATAGGTTGAGCATACAAAGGAGAGGGAGCTTAAGGGAAAAGAAGCCAAATTCATCTAGATGGAGGAGCCAAAGTGGGAAGCACATGAATAAGGTACGTTCCCTAAAACCTTGTCACCATCTCCTCAAAGTCCCTCATCAATTAAAATTCTAGCCTCTCCACCCCCTCAAATCCATTCATAACCATAAATTATCCCTACTATTATAGAGCTTCTATCATAATAACATCCCTCATCATTCATTCCATTCTCCCTCTCAATTACTCCACCAACTAAGTCATTCATTCCATAATAATCAATCACTCTACCATCCACAATCCAAAAGTGCCAAGAATTGTAGGAAAACATATTCCCTACAAAGACAATTATTTCTTACCCTCTTACTCTATTACCTACATTTCTCTCTACTCCCATACTTCCCCTCACTAATTAAAACCACTCTCAAAGGTCTTTTCCACCATATAGACTGTATAAGAGAACCAAAAAAAGTGGAGGAAAGAAGAGTAGCAAGAGCAGCTACAAGAAAATGAGGAAGCAGACACCATGGATTATGAAACGTTGGATCCAATTAAGAGAAAAATAATAAAGATGACTACTCATCTGGAGGTCAACAAGCCAACCTCCCAAATGAGATCAAAATACAAGCAAATAGAATAACATAGTATATGTCTTCAAGATATACAAAGAAAAAACTTTTTGGGCTATTCATATAGAGGTGAATTCGCTATTTGTAAAGTCTAGGAGAACAAACATAAATATAGAAACTGCTAAAAAGAATATTGAAACTCTAGAAATAAAACTTGTCAGATAGAAGGTATATTAAGATGCACTCAAGAATAAAATCAGAATATTGAAAGGGATCATTGATGAAGCCCCTTTTAAAAAGGAGTTGTAATAGAAGGATGATAAAATTAAGAACCTGGATATAGAATTGCAAAGCACACAAGGCACAATGCAACAATGAGATTTAGAGCTGCTAAAACTTCAAGAAAAACTACAATAATAAGAGGATGCCTTGGCTACTACCTTGAATGAATTATAGCAAGAGAAATATAAGCCCCATGGCCCAAAACTCTTAAAGTATAAGCTCGAGCAAGTCAAGAACCAGTACTGAGGAAGGATAAAATTATCAATCTTATAAGCTTTCCCTCCTTTTTGTACTAAATTGTGAGAGATTGTTGTCATATATTTAAAATTTAAGAAAGATTTTGATAGAGAAAAGAAGGCTCTGGTGAGAAAAATCTAGGAACCACAGGGAATCAAAAATGTTAAGAAATATTGAAAAGTATCTCACTCTACAAAAGTAGTCTAACAAATGTGTAGAGGAATGGATATTCCTAGCTCATTAGGTATATCATGCAACTAAGTTGATCTACCAAGGAGAAGAGCTATTTGCTTCTCTAAAAAATAAAATTTATGAAATGGGAAAAATTGTTAAGGAGGTCAAGGCTCTTGGTGCACCACATTTGTGGGATAACAACACACACTTCCACAAGGTAGAAGTGATCAACCAATTGTTAGACCAATAGATCCAATATGAAAGTGTGGTTGCATCGCTATCAAAAACATTGGAAGTAGATAATGTTTTTGCACTTTTCTATAAAATTTTCCAAATATTAGCCAAATCAAAGGAAATTGCTAGAATATATATCAATCCTCCATATAGGAATATTTATTAATTATAAAATATTATCTCTAAACTTAGGGAGATTCTAGGGACTCCCTTGAAAACTTGGAATAAGATGTGCCAAGATCTGCACATTCCCACGATATCTCAAGAAGTCTCACAATAGGATGAATTATCAGAGGTGGCCTCAAAAAGGTAACCCCACCAGCAAGAAGAGACACAAAACCCCTTAGATAAGGGGGGTGATTAATGCTTTTCTTGTACTATAACAATTTCATACTTGTAGAGTATTATCATAGTCTTTTTAGTAATTATGACTTCGAAGCCCAATGGATCATATTAAAAGAAGAAGCAAGTGATGATGACATAAGCAATATTGACATACAAACAATAAGGCAACTACAATGCATTCGATGAGGATGAATGAGATAAGCCCAAGTATTGAATATTGAATTCACATCAAACCAAAAGGGTTTTCAGATAAAGTTATCCAAATTATAATTATGATATAGTTATCAGTTGGAACAAGTTGGACTCAGGGATGAGTCCTATTTAAAGGTATCATCTAAAGAGTATCCCTCATTTTTAAGAATAAGCTCGATGAAAATAAAGATGAAGAAAATAGGATTGATGGGAGGAAGGAGCAAGAGCTAGACATTTTAAAACATCAGAATGAAGTTCTTACTTGGATGGGTTAAGAATAAAGGAAGAGAAAAGGAATACAACAAGTAGAAGAATGGTGATTTCCTAAAATGCTTGACCTGGAATTGAAGCAGCTATTATCTACAGTTAGAATTACTTATGGAAATTCAATTTTGTGGGGGTGTCCCATTTTTTAGGTGCCTCTATTTTTTAATTTTGCTTCCCTTTTCCATTTTTTCCATATTTACGTCTAAATACTATACCAAAAATTTTATTTTATGCATTTGTGTTTATGTTTTCTAGGAGTGTCCTATTCCCCAAGTTTCCTTGTGCACCATTTTTTTTATTACTTCCATTCCATGTTGTCTTACCACCTATAAAATTTGCTCCAAAGTCCACCATCCATTTTGTTAGTATTTTGTTTTTTCTTTTCTTCTTTTTGTGCTATGTTTATGATAGTCTACACATATCAATATAAGCATTTCATGTTTCTATTTCTATAGTGCATAATCATCCAATCTGAGTTCCATTTTTCCATTAAGAAAAAGCCCATGTAAGTTACCAAGAATGTGGGTACTTTTGAACATTACCCACATGCACTTTGGTAGAAAGTGTAAAAGAGCATATTAGAGGCTCAAACAACCAAATCAAGAGGAGGTCAAATACTTTGGTGTAGGCATGGAAGAGATGGATCCTCAAAAACCTTGATGCTAGATGAAATATGATGGAGACAAACTTTGGTTGTCCTAAGAGTGTTAGACATTTTATACCTCATCTAGTAGCAAACAGGTATCAAAAATCCATTGCCCGTTAGTTTGCAAAAAAAATAATAAATGGCTAAGTCATGAACCTGTTGGAGAAATTACCCCAAAATTTAACGTGGGTGGGTACCAAAAATCCATCACTTAATGGCATACAATGGACATCGTCGAAGGTTTTACCCTTGCAAAAAAGAGAACTAGTTACAGAAAATTTGTCGATGCAAAAGGTTTGACAATTTGCATAAGTTGAAGGTCAAAATTGGCTAAGTCCTAGATCCATAAAAAATTTGTACTAGGAATGGGGAAGCAACAATACCATAATTTTATCGCCTTTTTGAATAGAAAAAGAAGATGAAAATTAGCTAAGTCCCAAACCCACTAGACATTCTACCCTAGAGGTTGAAGTGAAGAGGTACCAAAATTTTGTCACCCGTTCAAAGAGAAAAAATGAAAAAATTGGCTAAGTTCCAAACCTACTGAAACTTTTGTACTAGGAATGGGGAAGTAGCGGTTTCAAAATTCCATCACTCACACAAAGAGAAAAAGAAGATAAAAATTAGCTAAGTCCTAGAACCATCAAAAATTCTATCCTAGAGGTTGACGCGAAGAGGTACCAAATGTCCATTTCTTGTTTAGAGAGTAGAAATGAGAAAATTAGCTAAGTATTAAACCTGCTAGAACTTATGTACTTGAATTAGGTAGGTCGAGGTACCAAAAGTTCATCGCCTGTCCATAGAGTAGAGATGAAAAATAAACTAACTCTTAAACCCATAAAAACTTTTATATTTGTATTGTGTAGGTAGAGGTACCAAAATTTTATCACCCATTTGAAGAGCAAAAGAAGATGAAAATCGACTAAGTCCTTAATCTATCAGGAATTTTTGTACCCAAACTAAGCAAGTCAAGGTACCAAAATTTTATCGTCCATTCGTAGAGTAGGAATGATAAATCGGTTAAGTCCTAGAAGCATAAAAAATTTTGTACCTGAACTAAGAAAGTCAAGGTAGAAAAATTCCATCACCTATTTGAGAGAAAAAGAGGGCAAAATTTGGCTATCTCAGAAGCTTTAGAACTTTTGTACCTATATCGGGTAGGTTGAGGTATCAAAATTCTATCGTCTATCCTAAGCCTTGTTATGTACTCAAAAACCATGGATTGGTAGAGGTAAATCCAATTATATATCTGGTAATAGTTTTTCAGTACGTGGGTGGTCACCATATCATTTTTCCAACATAGTAAGATCACTTTTCAGACGATCTTAACAATGAAATCTCTACCTATGCGATCATGTATATGTTAAGGGTAGCTCAACAAAAATGTTAGAAAAGTATCAACAAACCAGATGTAAACAAGGCCAATACAACTCAATATAAATTAGGTTCCATCCAGATTAGCAAGCCATAACTAGGTGGTTAGAATAGGCATATCATTGAGTATCTTAACAAACTGGTGAATCTTCTGACATAATCACAATCCACCTCTGAGGCAATGATGCCATGATAACCGAATGCATTGTAAAAGGCTATAAATACTAGAATGTAGTATGTAAAATGGTTGAATCTTAAGCTTTTAAAATTTACATATATGAGAGCACATTGAAAATAAGAAATGTAAGACATATTGTTGTTTGGCCTCTAGTTCATTTTCTTGTAGAACATGTATATATGAATTGTTTATTTTTAGTATAGGCTAGTTGAATGAGCATAGTATTAATTTTTCTCTCTAGATTTTTGCATATGTTCATTTTCCAGTTATCAAATTCACAATCCATTGGATTTTAAAACATAGAAGATATTTTTTGTGATTAATAAAATCATTTGGTCTATTAGGTAATTTGACTAAATTCTTGATTACATAGCTTTTATATCCTTGTATTTTGATGTGGCTTATCTTACACCATTATAAATTCTATCTTCAACTTCTTTTGTCTCTTTCAACACCCTTTTCCCCCATATTTTAGGAATAACTAGTTAGTACTACATAGGAACCGACCTCCTATGAAGATTGACCACTGAAACCTCGTAACTTCAAGGTCATTCAATATCAATCAAGGTCTTTGGGAACACAATCTTACCATAGGCATATTTTTAGACCAATAGTTAGGACCCTTTATCATAACTAGATAGATTTGGGACCTACCACCTAGCCACATTAGATGACAAAGAATATAAATAACAAATCAATATCATGCATCTCAAAAGATATTATGCACAAAATATTGCATTATTTTCTTGTTCATATGATTGAATGCACAATCGTCTGCATAAATATTATATAAAAACAACACACTACATACCTTGCATGATTGATTGGTTTTCTTGATCATACCATATATTCAAGAGGATTTTTGTGATTATGCAAACATAAATCCTTCACCCTTTACATAACTTATTTGCATTGCATCCACATAGGAAAGCCTCATGTTGAGCAATCCTCCCAATCCGCAAACCCTTATTTCTTCTAATTCCCTCTTATTATCTATCATATTTCTTCTCTTCTTCTCCCTATCTTGGGTTAAGTGATGTATGACACGATCATATGCAACCTTTAAGACCCAACCTCTCTCATTTCTTTTATCCCAACCTTGGGACACCCAACAATAATAATAATCAATTACACCTATTTCTCGTATATCTCCTTATTTCTCATCTATCACATTTCTTCTCTTATTTTCCCTCTCTTGGGTTAAGTGATGTATGACGTCATAATTTGTGTGACCTATCCCTTCCATTTATTATGTTCCATACATTTTACATCAACACTTCCAATACTTTACATTGACACTTTCAACATGTTATATCAACAATATTTTCAAAAAAACAAGTCATTCACTTCTACTATCATGATTATTTAATAGGCCCTTATGGAGTATTACTTATCCTATAATTTATTGCAATCCTACTATTCTTTGTAAGTATGTCATACACCATAGGATAATTTTAGCACTTAAGCACGACCTATCAATCTATCATAACATTTATTTATCCATTTCCTCAAACATAGCTTACTTGATGAACCACCCAGGAAAGGAAGCCTTATTCAACCAATATCTTGTGGATCCATAATTATTTATGAGTCTCACTTGATATTGGTTGCATGAGGTTATCTTTCCTGATTGGTTTACTACCTAAGCTTACAAATTGCACCTAAATAAAAATATCATCAAAATCCTACTTGCTTGATATATCACATGGGTTAAGCCCAATTTATCAATTTATTGTAGATCTACAATTATTTGTAAATCTCACAAGGGATCTGATAAAAAGGGTCATATTTCTTTTTCAATTTACCATATAGCTTGTATTCAAAGACAAATTGAACTCTCACAAATTGTTTTATCAATAAATTAGTTGGATTGAAAAGCTTCATTGATAACCTAGGTGTTGAAGAACACAAGCTTATACTGAGAGGGGGGGTGAACAGTATAAGACCACTTTTTACTTTTCTTCTCAAATCAATATTATGTAGTGTATAGATAGCAGTATCAATAGCAGTAATCAAAGCAATGCACAAAACTCCACACACAATAGAGACACAGATTTAACGTGGTTCACCCAATGTGGGCTACCTCCACAGAGAAAATATTTCTTCTAAATATTTCTCAAATAATCTCTTGGGAATATTTCCCAAATTACAATGTTTATGGACCTCGGTCCAAAGGAGATGTTGATCCCCTAAATCTCAAGTTCGTGGATCTCTTCCACAGGAGAACTCTTTCCCCTTCTGCTCTGGCTAGTGATCTTCTAGAAGACTTTGTCTCTCTGCTACACTGACTTGTGGATCTCTCTCCACTTGAAGACTCCTCACTCAGATCTGTCTTCAATTGTCCTGGCTGTTGGATCTCTATCCACTGAGACTCTGTCCTCTATACTCTGTCACCTCCAAAGCTCTATCTCAATACTGTACCAAACACAGTTCAGTCGGTCTAGCATAGTTCTGCTCAATCTCTTGCACTAAACACAATACAGTTGGTCTAGTACAATTCTGCTCAATAGGTTCACTTAGAACCTACTCAAATATGCTCAACAGGTTCACACAAAACCTGTCCAAATCTGCTCAACAGGTTCACACAAAACCTGTCCAAATCTGCTCAACAAGTTCACACAAAACCTGTCCAAATCTGCTCAACAAGTTCACACAAAACTTGTCCAAATATGCTCAACAAGTTCACACAAAACTTGTCCAAATCTGCTCAACAAGTTCACACAGAACTTGTCCAAATATGCTCAACAAACCAACTCACAAGTTCACATAGAACTTGTCCAAATCTCTCAACAAGTTCATCACTAAAACTTTCTCAAATCTGCTCAATAAGTCCTCTCTAGGACTTGCTCAAATCTGCTCAATAAGTCCTCTATAGGACTTGCTCAAATCTACTCAATAAGTCCTCTATAGGACTTGCTCAAATCTGCATAGCAAGCTTTCACAAAATCTTAACTCAAAATAGTCCACAAGTCTTCTCAAAGACTTGTCTCAATCACATAGAATCATAAAGAGAATTGTTAGAGACTCAATATGTTCTAAGCTCAATGTACAATCAATATCTCAAATCAATCTCATAGAAGCATAAAGAGAATTGTTAGAGACTCTATATGTTCTATACTCAAATCCCAATCTCAACTCAATTTCAATCTCAACTCAAATCAACCTCAATCTCAACTCAAATCAGAATATTGAATAGTTTGTTTCTAGGAACTTGAACAACCACATGCATCCACTTGACTAGGCTTAATCAACTCAACTCAATCAATCACCTCAAGGAACAATCCTTTCTCACAAACCCTAGTCCAAGCATGTATTAACCAACTCAACTCAACCAATCACCTCAAGGAACAATCCTTTTTCACAAACCCTAGTCCAAGCATGTATTAACCAACTCAACTCAACCAATCACCTCAAGGAACAATCCTTTTTCACAAACCCTAGTCCAAGCATGTATTAACCAACTCAAAATTTTTCCAACAATGCTCAAGCACAAGTCTCACATAGCAATGATACTCATGTTCTTTTCTAACTCAAGTTCAAGTTCATTTCATCATCAATGGGCTTCAACAACAATGCTAATAAAACAAGGTTTAAATACAACTCACAAACCAGAAAACCTTGAAGCATTCAACCAATCATTTTCTCAAAGGAAACCACAATCAATCCTTTTCTCTCCAATGATATTTCAGAAATCAACCACCATAAACAATCAATAGGAGAATGTGCCCATACCTTTTTGATGCCAATAAGTTGTCCACAAAATCTGCCACACTTAAACACAACTTTCCTTTCCAATCTAAACAAGGGTTAATGGACTTCAAATAATCACAAAATAAAGCATTACTCAAATTACACCCTTTTTACTCCAAGTTAATAAACACATCCACCAAAGTCCCTTTTATTAAAACCCTTATAAAAAATAATAAACCTCTCAAAATTGCTTTTAAAAAACAACTCCTTATTTCTCCTAAAATTAATTCTCCATAACCATCAAATAAATCATAAACCAATTATGCTTTGCAATAATAATCACAACCCTAATAACAAACTTTAATTTCCATTAACTACCTTATAACTCCAAACTTTAGGGCTAATAAAAATTATTTAAATGCAAAACGTAATTACCTCCTCAAGGGGATTCGAACCCCCGACTTGCCACACCATGAGCGTCTTAGCCGTGGCTAAGATTCCACACGAGCTAGGCGCTCATTGGAAAGGCAAAGGCCCAAAGTGCCTTAAACCTTCCTCCACCTTCCGCAAAAGACAAAGCGCCAAAGCGCTTTCCACACGCCTTCCGAAATGTCATCCAAGGGATTCGATCCCTGGTGTTTGCGCTGCCTTGTCCCTTAGCCAAAATGATTTGCCAATGCGCCATGCTTCCCACCACATTTTGACTTTCCAAGCGCTGTCATTTTCTTTGTTGCTTCTCTTCTCAAAATTCGCACGAGCTCATAGACTTATTCGAATGCCAAACATTTATCACAAGAGCAAGGATAAAACTTTGATTTATTTACCACCCCTTTATATAGTGTTTAAAACACTTCGAAGACGTCGACGGAAATATGAATTTATGTTTGCTTGATGACGTCGATGGGAAACTTTGCATTTAAATTTAAATTTGAATTTAAATTTTAAATAATTAAAATTTAAACCAAATATTAAAACTCAAATAACTCCATCAC
This sequence comes from Wollemia nobilis, assembly GCA_028583015.1. Taxonomy (NCBI): domain Eukaryota; kingdom Viridiplantae; phylum Streptophyta; class Pinopsida; order Araucariales; family Araucariaceae; genus Wollemia; species Wollemia nobilis. Next base: position 3,670,193 of record JAQPPZ010016964.1, read on the forward strand.
CGGGGCACCTTTTTCGATGAAACGAAAGCCCAACTTGGGTTTTAAGAAAAACCCAGATCAAATCTGCTGTCCATGGTTTTAACTAAAACCTTTTATTTTTCCTGCCTTGGTTTTCACAAAAACCCTTCATAGATCCTTTTGACATTAAATGCTCTTTTGACATCAATGACAACATTTTAGCTTAGGGACTCAAAATGTCCAACAATCTCCCCCTTTGTCATTGATGGCAACCCAAATCCTTTTACTGAATTCTGACCTTCTTTTCTGCTCCCCCGGGAACTTTGCTCCCCCTGGCTCAATGCTCTCCTAGATATCAAATCTCTCCTCATATCCAAAAACTCTCCCCATAATACACAAATCTCTCCCCCTTTGACATCAATGGCAAAGGGTCACCTTTGGGGCTCGGGGCTAAGAATTAAGCCTCTTAGCTTAGCCCCTCCCCCACCTCCACATGAGGTGGTTAATTCTGGGGTGGGAGTATTTCTACTCCCGAAAGCACTGTTCTCTGCCTTTGTCTTTTCCTCTTCCTTTTTGTTGAATCCTCTCATTGTTTCTTTCCAAGTCATCATCCCTGTTCCTGTTCCTGTTCTTGTTCTCATCCATGTTCCTGTTCTTGTACCTGTTCTTGTTCTCATTCTTCTCTGAGTCTCTTTTCTTTTCTGAGTCTCTGTTCCTATTCATCTTCTTGTTTCTGTTCATGTTCCTATTCTTGTTCTTGTTCATATTCTTGTTCCTTTCCTGTTCATGTTCATGTTCCTATTCCTGTTCATGCCTATTTCTGGAATATTTGCTCTACACCATCTTGCTATGTGACCATAATTATTGCACTTATAACACTTAATGTTATTATTCCTTGGATGTGCAACAGTCTTAGGATTTCTCCTAGTGAAGCCATATCCTCTTCTGTCATGAATTCTGCAATTCATTGCCTTGTGACCAAACTCATTACATGAATAGCAATATCCTTGGAAAAGTTGTTCTCTTCCATATACCTGTCTTTCATGTGATCTACACTGTGAAGCCATATGCCCAAACCTTTGACATGAGAAGCATCTCCCATTGAAGCTTCCTTGCCTAGACCTCATTGGTCTCCTGTTCTGATTGTTGTTCCATCTGTATCTTCTTTGCCCATTGTCCCTATTGGACTCACTGCAATCTGACTCATCCTTAGAAGTTTCACTTTCACTTGCATCTGAGAATCCCTCTTCTGAAGTATCTTCTTCTGATGTTGTTTCTTCTTGAAGACTTGAAGTAGACTTTGCTTTTTCCTATTTCTTTCCAAAACCAAGACCTGTTGAACATGATGTTCTCTGCTGTCCACAAATGAACTTATCCAAGTTCTTAGAGCTATTTGTGAAACTCTTCATCTTGATCTTGGAGTCCTGTAAATATTTCTTTAGAGTAGCCACTTCTTGTGCTAACTTCTCACATTCCAAAATATTTGCTTCTAACTTATCCTTGAACTTACTTGCCTTAGCCTTTGACTTTTCTAAGTCCTCTATGAGCAATAATCTTTCTTCATCACATTCTTGAAACTGAATTTCAAGCTTAGAGTGTTGCTTTCTTACCTTCTTTACTGTGTCAAGGGCATGGATAAGTTCTCCCTTGAGATCATAACCATTCTCTATTGAGTAGTCCTCTATTTTTTTGCCTTTGTCCATATCATTTCTTTCTTTTGACTTGCTTTCTATAGGATCACTCAATTCTTCATCTTCTAAAGCCATTAGAAGATTCTCATTTGATCTATCAAGTGCATCTTCAAAATCATCATCACTGAAACTAAAACCATCTCTTGTGCAATCATCTTCAAGATGTCCAAATTTACCACATCTAAAACACTTAAGAATAACTGGAGTCTTTTTCTTAGTTTGATCCTTTTCTTCAATCATGAACAAGACTTCATCTCTATCATTGTCTGAAAAACTAGCATCACTATCAAATGAGTACTTACTTGCATTATCCGCATAGTAGCTTTTCTTTTGCCTTTGGAAAAACTTCTTTCCTTGTTTGTTCTGTCCATCCTTGCCTTTCTTCTGGTACTTGTGTCTTTCTGATTCCCTGTACTTGTGATCCTATTTTTCTTCATCACTATTGTACTTTGGCTCTTTGCACTTTGTTGCAAAATGTCCAAACTTGCCACAATTAAAGCACTTAACTGATCTCATATCTATTGGTCTTTTGAACCCTTTATCTCTTCTACCATAGTTAGCTTCTTCATCACTAGATGACTCACTGCTTGATTCTATTTGCTTTCCATTTTTCTTTTTGTCCACTTTGAAAGCAGCTTCTTTCGGAGGAATAGGATCTTTTGTTCTTATCTCAAAAGTAGTAAGCATACCAAGCAAAGAATTCCTTGTCAAAGAATCACTATCAATTGATGTTTCTATAGCAGAAACCTTTTCACTATACCTTTTTGGAAGAGTTCTCAAGATCTTATCACAAGCATCTGATTCATCAACCTTCATTCCAAGACCTCTCATCTCATGTACAAGTTCATCAATCTTACTAAGATAATCATGAATATTTTCATCATCTCTCATTCTTAAGTTCTCAAATTCTCCTTTGAGATTTTTGATCTTAGCTTTCCTGACACCTTTATCACCCTCATATATATCATGTAGTAGATCCCACATATCTTTTGTTGTTTTACAATCCATAACCTTCATAGATTCTGATCTACCCAATCCTTTTATAATTGCATTCATAGCTCTTGAATTTGCATGCATTAGAAGCTTACCTTCCTTATCTATCGGAGGATTGACTGTAGAATCATATCCAAGTTCCACTGCATCCCAAACTTCATTTCCAAGTGCCATCAGGTAAAATCTCATCAACATACACCAATACAAGAAGTCACTTCCATCAAATACTAGTACTACATTATTGAAGGACCCATCCTTTTGATCTTTGTGATCCATTGTGTTCTTAGACCACTTTTCCTTCAAGCTGTCAAACTCTTCTGAAGGAACCCACTCTGATACCAATTGAAGAACACAAGCTTATACTAAGAGGGGGGTGAACAATATAAGACCACTTTTTACTTTTCTTCTCAAATCAATATTATGCGTGTACAAATAGCAGTATCAATAGCAGTAATCAAAGCAATGCACAAAACTCCACACACAATAGAGACACAGATTTAACGTGGTTCACCCAATGTGGGCTACCTCCATAGAGAAAATATTTCTTCTAAATATTTCTCAAATAATCTCTTGGGAATCTTTCCCAAATTACAATGTTTATGGACCTCGGTCCAAAGGAGATGTTGATCCCCTAAATCTCAAGTTCATGGATCTCTTCCACAGGAGAACTCTTTCCCCTTCTACTCTAGCTAGTGATCTTCTAGAAGACTTTATCTCTCTACTGCACTAACTTGTGGATCTCTCTCCACTTGAAGACTCCTCACTCAGATCTATCTTCAATTGTCCTAGCTATTGGATCTCTATCCACTGAGACTCTATCCTCTATACTCTATCACCTCCAAAGCTCTATCTCAATACTATACCAAACATAGTTCAATCGGTCTAGCATAGTTCTGCTCAATCTCTTGCACTAAACACAGTACAGTCGATCTAGTACAATTTTGCTCAATAGGTTCACTTAGAACCTACTCAAATCTTCTCAACAGGTTCACACAAAACCTATCCAAATCTGCTCAACAGGTTCACACAAAACCTATCCAAATATGCTCAATAGGTTCACACAAAACCTATCCAAATCTGCTCAACAAGTTCACACAAAACTTGTCCAAATATTCTCAACAAGTTCACATAAAACTTGTCCAAATCTTCTCAACAAGTTCACACAAAACTTGTCCAAATATTCTCAACAAATCCTCTCTAGAACTTGCTCAAATATACTCAATAAGTCCTCTCTAGAACTTGCTCAAATCTGCTCAATAAGTCCTCTATAGGACTTGCTCAAATATACTCAATAAGTCCTCTATAGGACTTGCTCAAATCTGCATAAGCTTAACTCAAAATAGTCCACAAGTCTTCTCAAAGACTTGTCTCAATCACATAGAATCATAAAGAGAATTGTTAGAGACTCAATATGTTCTAAGCTCAATGTACAATCAATATCTCAAATCAATCTCATAGAAGCATAAAGAGAATTGTTAGAGACTCTATATGTTCTATACTCAAATCCCAATATCAACTCAAATCAACCTCAATCTCAACTCAAATCAATCTCAACTCAAATCAGAATATTGAATAGTTTGTTTCTAGGAACTTGAACAACCACATGCATCCACTTGACTAGGCTTAATCAACTCAACTCAATCAATCACCTCAAGGAACAATCCTTTCTCACAAACCCTAGTCCAAGCATGTATTAACCAACTCAACTCAACCAATCACCTCAAGGAACAATCCTTTTTCACAAACCCTAGTCCAAGCATGTATTAACCAACTCAACTCAACCAATCACCTCAAGGAACAATCCTTTTTCACAAACCCTAGTCCAAGCATGTATTAACCAACTCAAAATGTTTCCAACAATGCTCAAGCACAAGTCTCACATAGCAATGATACTCATGTTCTTTTCTAACTCAAGTTCAAGTTCATTTCATCATCAATGGGCTTCAACAACAATGCTAATAAAACAAGGTTTAAATACAACTCACAAACCAGAAAACCTTGAAGCATTCAACCAATCATTTTCTCAAAGGAAACCACAATCAATCCTTTTCTCTCCAATGATATTTCAGAAATCAACCACCATAAACAATCAATAGGAGAATGTGCCCATACCTTTTTGATGCCAATAAGTTGTCCACAAAATCTGCCACACTTAAACACAACTTTCCTTTCCAATCTAAACAAGGGTTAATGGACTTCAAATAATCACAAAATAAAGCATTACTCAAATTACACCCTTTTTACTCCAAGTTAATAAACACATCCACCAAAGTCCCTTTTATTAAAACCCTTATCAAAAATAATAAACCTCTCAAAATTGCTTTTAAAAAACAACTCCTTATTTCTCCTAAAATTAATTCTCCATAACCATCAAATAAATCATAAACCAATTATGCTTTGCAATAATAATCACAGCCCTAATAACAAACTTTAATTTCCATTAACTACCTTATAACTCCAAACTTTAGGGCTAATAAAAATTATTTAAATGCAAAACGTAATTACCTCCTCAAGGGGATTCAAACCCCCGACTTGCCACACCACGAGCGTCTTAGCCACGGCTAAGATTCCACACGAGCTAGGCGCTCATTGGAAAGGCAAAGGCCCAAAGTGCCTTAAACCTTCCTCCACCTTCCGCAAAATACAAAGCGCCAAAGCGCTTTCCACACGCCTTCCGAAATGCCATCCAAGGGATTCGATCCCTGGTGTTTGCATTGCCTTGTCCCTTAGCCAAAATGATTTGCCAATGCGCCATGCTTCCCACCATGATTTGACTTTCCAAGCGCTGTCATTTTCTTTTCTGCTTCTCTTCTCAAAATTCGCATGAGCTCATAGACTTATTCGAATGTCAAACATTTATCACAAGAGCAAGGATAAAACTTTGATTTATTTACCACCCCTTTATATAGTGTTTAAAACACTTCGAAGACGTCGACGGAAATATGAATTTATGTTTGCTTGATGATGTCGACGGGAAACTTTGCATTTAAATTTAAATTTGAATTTAAATTTTAAATAATTAAAATTTAAACCAAATATTAAAACTCAAATAACTCCATCATCGGGGCACCTTTTTCGATGAAACGAAAGCCCAACTTGGGTTTTAAGAAAAACCCAGATCAAATCTATTGTCCATGGTTTTAAATAAAACCTTTTATTTTTCCTGCCTTGGTTTTCACAAAAACCCTTCATAGATCCTTTTGACATTAAATGCTCTTTTGACATCAATGACAACATTTTAGCTTAGGGACTCAAAATGTCCAAGAGGTGTTGTAGGTGAGTTGGAGAGGAGAGGGTAATCCTACAAGGTAGGTCCCAGGTTTGAATCTCCACCCTACAAAAAGTTGAATTGGGTACCCAAAATCCAATTTATAATGTTGGTGCGGACAGGTTCGGGAATGACTTCCAAGTGACTTTGATGGTGTAGAACCACCTAGTCATGATCTCTCAGACCAATATGGCCCCGCAAGGGGTTTTCGCTTAAAAAAATATTCATTGATACAATATCTTGTAGAACTATAATTATTTATAAGCCTTACTAGGGACTGGATAAATCGTATCTTTACTTTCCACCTGATTTATTACATCAGCATGCAATCATATGCAAATCAAAAACCTCAGTGGCTACTTCTCAAATAAGCCATGCAGGCTAAGAAACTTTATAAATCTAATATTTTGTAGACCTACAATTATTTGATAGCTTTACCAAGAACTATTTCTATGAGGTCTTCTTATCCATCTAGTTTACTGTATTAGTATCTTATCAAATACCAATCAAATATCTCACAAGCTGCTATTCAAATGAACTATGTGGACTTAGAAACTCTATCGATCCAATGCCTTGTAAGCCTATAATTATTTATAAACCTCATTGGACACTGGATCAATGGTGTCTTCTTAGCTGCTTGGTTTACTACAACAACAATAGATCAACAAATAATACTCTCATCACTAACTACTTGTTTAATAAATCATTTGGGTTGCAAAGTTGTGTGAATCTAATATCTTGTAAGTCTACATTTACTTGTAAAATTTACCTATTACTATATTTACATAGCTTTGTTCCCCAACTGGTTTATTATACAAGTATGCGATCAAAAATAAATACTAAACAATCTACATGATAGAAAAACACATGGTACCAAAGTGCCTATTAGGACAAGTAGATATTCTCTATTTATTCATACAAACATTCACATGCCAATTAATGGATAGAGAACTTATCCCATATCAAATGGCACCATAGACCATTGTTTCTATCATAACCATTTTTATATTCCTCATATATCAATGGAACCTCTAACTGTTCATGTCCCTTCCATCACATACATGCAATTCTTGCATGCATGTCAGACAAAGGATGTGCATGGCCGACAACGACTACTGATAAATCAAGAAATTCATAATACAATAATCTCAAAACCCTTCCTCTCAAATTGGAAATAATTACAACATATTATTATATGGACTTAAGTCCCTCGTTTGAACACATTGCATATATACAAGAACTTTGCATAGATACTAGGTGACAAAAACAAGGGCAATGAATCCATTTGTTGATATGCTAAACAATTCAATTCCAAATCAGCATATTTCAAAATCTTCTCCTCAATGTAGAACTCAACAAATAAACCCTCATCAACAACAAAAAATATCTTCACTGATTTGTAGACTCTTAGGAGACATTGAGACTTTATGATCAACACTTTACATATCCATAATCATTTACGAATGCACCAATTAGTATATTATCAAATATTTGTGCTTATTAAAGGTTTACAAACTAGTGGAGATATTATCTTCACATTGACAAGTCTTTCAAACTAGGGCCCATGTTATCATATGAACCTCCAAGAAAAGATGATTACTTTTTTCCATGTTTTGCACATATACAATTTTGTATACATATGTCGAACAAAGGAGAAGGGATTCTTATTTTCTAATATTTTACATATGGAAGTGTTACCCTTAGTCTGTAAAATTTGTTGTCACATAGATTCTCAAATATTTCAACACATCATATGTGCTTTTGGGTACCAAGACCATTCCTCATGTGTTTGTAAATCTTTGCAAACGTGTTAGGAAAAGGACTTGTGACTCAAAAGTCCCATCTTATGCATTCAAAAATTCAATAAACCAAAATATAGCAAATATTTCATTTGCACGACCAAAAGCATAACCTATTGTGCCTTTTAAGAAAAAAATTTTATCATACACACCTAAACCACATACTCACAATTACATTGTGGATACGATCGTTGGGGGCATATGATTTCAAAACAACCTCTATTGACATATTCAACAATGCACTTTCATTCAAATCTAAAATTTCTTTACACATCAGAGGTGGCAATGAGTATTAAGTCTAATTCCTCACATACACATAAATTTTTGCATATACGTTACATAAAAGACTTATATACCCTTGTTACCCTCACTTGTATGTCAAGAAATTTAAGATACTATCTAAAATTTCAACTAAACATCTATTTAATCAGGGAACAACCTCCTCCAAAAGCATACTAGTTTCAAACTATCTACAATCAATATGCATTTGCAATCTTCAAAAAACAAGTCATATTTATCATTATACATACTTCAAACTTCTACTTAGGAAACACCTATTGAGGCAAAACATACAATTACTTATTATCTTATTTACATAAAATCCTTGGGTATGCCTATCAAAGCATGCATAAAATCCTTTGCGTATGTCTCTTAAATAATGCATAAAATCCTTCAGGTATGCCTCTCAAAGCATGTATAAAATCCTTTAGGTATGCCTCTCAAAGCATGCATTACTAACTAGAAACAATTAACTCTAATAACAACGATACATACATTTTGTACATATTATAGGTATCTCATCATGTCTTAAGTGCTTGTCTTTTATATGATATCATAGGGCACCATTTAAGCATGATGATATTATGTTTCCATTCGTGTAAGTAGGAAAGTATTATTTGGGCTCAAAAGATAACACTTCATGCCAAAAGTTGTAAATGAGTTTTTGTCTTTATTAGGTCTAGAGACCATCACTCGCACAAGCAAAAAATAAATGAGTTATTGTATTTTATTTAGGTCTAGAGACAAAAACTCATACAAGTGATATACATTTGAGTGTTTATCCATTTATCAAACCCTTTGATCATCACTCAATAGAGTAACTACTCTCTTTGAGCGTTTTTCATCATCTAACTCATAATATCATCACTAAACAAAACATCATCATCCAAATACATACTATCAATCAAAATAACATCAAATTAGGATCATATCAAATTATCACAAATACAATCACCACACAAAGAATTCAACACCAAGCATAATGCCATTACTATATATATGATACCTTAAAACCATACATGTCATTAGGAAAGGTGTAACACAAAGATAAAATTGATACACTTAGCCTATGAAAAATAGGGTGTACCACATCCCAAATATAGGTACACTCACTTAAAGATCCCCAACAACTTGTTCTTATGTCTCCTCTGTATCCTAGTGGAGGAGGAAGCACATGAAAACCAATTGATAATTGTGAGTAATGGCTCACAAATTATGTCCTAGATTGAGTTTGTGAGGGTGGAGGATGGTGTCACTCTACAGGTACAATGATGTGATACAAATATCGATAATACTTAGTCTTGTTCCTCTCTCTCTCTTTGATCTCACCTCTACAAGCCATAACTCCTATTGTAACCTATCCAAGTCTACTCATGATATATCATAATCAACTCTAACTCTATCCAAGTTAGCCCTCATCCTATCTAAGTTAACCTTGGCTCTTTCTAAATCCTCTCTTGCTCATTCTAGCTAATGCTCCAATGGGCCCATCATTGTAGCTACCACATCAAAACTCATCCCTTGCCCAATATTTGAGAGAGCATCATATCTCTCCTAATCCACCCACTCTAAGTATGACTGAAGACTAGTAATGGCATCTTTATCTATTGCCCCCTTCATAAATTGGGCTACCTTCTATTCACCTCTAGTAGTCTCACCCTTAGCTATTTCTAGCTACCCTCCCATGTCCTTCAAGCTATAATAAATGACCTCAAACTTTACCTCTCTCCACTCTGCAACTATCCTACTGGGTCTCATCCCATTCGATCTACTAGGTCTTGCACCTATGAACACTAATGATAGTAATAGGATCATATCCAATGAGAGCACATCTAAAGGAATGCTTGCCACTGCAGTCATCTACCTCTCCTAGCCACCACCTCTAGCTTCTTACCTTGTATCCATGTTATCCTTCCACCCTCTCCCATGTCATCGTCTCACTTCTCTCAAGATATTGACCATATCATGCATACCTTGAGCATGATCCCTCGATGGTGCCCTTGTTGTCAGTCTAGTAGGCCTAAAATAGGTGACGTTCACAGTACATAATATATAGAGGTTCACGGTTTTTCCTCTATCCTAAAACACATAGTGGTGTCAAAATACAATGGGCCAAAACCATGGGTTGAAACCACCCATATGCTTATCACGTTCTTTTGACAAGTGTTTTTCACCAAGAAATACGATTAAATTTTCAATAAAAATTTCTCCATCAACAATATTTAATGGTAATTAAATATTTAATGTTGCCCCTTGGAACCCCGTTCAGGGGCCTATTGTTGATTATTGCCCATCAACAATATTTAATGGTAATTAATTCCTTTATTATCAATTTGGCTCCATTACCAAACAATAACAAAGTCAAAATTGAAGTCCTACTACTTACTTTTGATGCAATATCACAAACATCACATCAAAATTGGGGTAAAATGTAGACACCCAATTTGATGCACCCTCAAAGCAAAAGACACCAAACAGGTCACCCAACATCAACAAAAACTCAACCATCCCAAACCTAAAAATTTGAGCATCATTTTTTACCTCTGTCAAAATCACCAATGACATTTTTTATCACGAAGTGGAATTTTTGTAAAAAATCTAAAAATCAAACCTTGGAACCTCAAACTAACCTTCAATGACAATTTTTAAAAATTTTCAAAATATTTTGGCATGAGCTAAGGGCATGCAAATTCCTTTGCCTCACTACCTCCTTGACCTCGCATGCTCCAACAACGAACCATACCTACAAAGTAAAAAAAAACTTTACCAATTATCCCTACCATTCTCTCATCCAAATCATATATAAGTAGGCATTGGGGCAAAGACTCATTAGCATATTTCTTTAGTATCCTTCTTTAGCATCTTCTATCAAGCATCCTTTAGGGGTAAGTCAAGCAACACAAAGGAGAGATTAGGGGCATAATTATTAGGTCATAGAATTCCTAGCATCTCTTTTCTCTTCATCCTCTTGCTTCTATTCATTGCATTTACTCTCCAAATTTTGGCCTTGCTAACTTGCATGTTGGGCACTTATTTGCTACCATTTTACTTCATTTTTTTACTTCCATGCACCTAATATCTTCTTGTGCATGTCTTACTCTCTATTTTTAGTATCTAATCTCACTTTTGCAAGTCTCCTTTAGGATTATAATTTTAATTTTAAGTCTCTAACATCTTCTTATAGGTCCATTTGAGCCTATTTTGGCTTGTTGTCCTCATTTTGATCATTAATCCCCTTTGTTGCAAGTTTTATTTTATTCCCTTTTGCTTATAATATCTTAATTTTTTGTTGTTCTTTTTTTTTACAATATAATTTCCTTTCATTATCAACATAGTAATCCATTTCTTCCCCTCCATACACACTTAATTTTAGTCTATTATCATTTGCAAGCATAGAACTCTCTTACACTCCCTTTTCGTTGTACATTAGATACTATTTTCATGCTTTAGTCTTATTTTTTTTAAATAAAGGGGTAAAAATTTATTGATAAAAAGTCTGGATTACAGAGTACAACTAAGCTTCCAACCAGGACTCAAATAAATAGCCAAACAGGCTAAAACCACTAGACTAGAATGACACCTAAAAAATACAACAAGAATAAACCACATTAAGTTTGTACATCCTTGTGGATCAACTCCCACAAGCGTTGAGAGTCCCTATATGGGAGACTCTCCCAATTATCGATACTCCAAGGATCCAGTAGCTTAGAAGCCCTTTTGGCCAGGTAATCAACAACCACATTCTATTCCCTTGGAATACACACAAAGGATATAAATTCAAACTCTTCACTCATTCTGAGAATCTGAATGTCTACAGAGGCCAACTGCCAATTAACTTCCTCCACCCTTTTACTATTCAAAATATTAACCACAATTTGAGAGACAGACTCGTAGATAATCCTATTCCAACCAAGAGAAAACCCCCTCCTGAAGGCCTCAATAATTGCAAGAGCTTCCATAAAATTGTTGGAGTGAACACCTTTATAAATGGAAAAGAAAAAAACTAACACCACCAGTAGAATCTCTCCCAACACCACCAATGCCAGCATGTCCAGGATTACCCCTGGACGATCCATCAGTATTAATGTTTAAAACTCCTCTAGGGGGTGTCCTCCACCTACCATCTCTCCTAACCTTAATGCTAAGTTGAGGAACCCTACTAGGGCTAGAATATTTCACACCATCCCCAAAGATACCAAGGTCTTGTTGTACCGTCTCCTCCCTAGAATCCAAAAGAGGGTCCACATCACATTTGCTATGGATGGTTTCTTGAACCATATATAGGATCCTTTTCCAGATCTGTTGACTAGCCAAATAACTGCCCTAAAATATGTGATGGTTTCGTTCAAGCTAAATTTTCCAGATGATGCAAGAAGGGCCCAAATTCCAAGCCACCCGAAGGAAGGGGGTCTTGGCCGGAGGCCTGCCCAGACTACTCCAAAACTTCACCAAGGATAGCACATGAAAACATGGATGGTTCTAGGTGCTCCACCAACGGTGCCAAATGTCTCTAGCAAAGGAGCATTGGAAAATACATGAGAAGAGTCATCCTCATTCTTACTACAAAGGACACAAAAAGAGGGACCCTGAAATCCCCTCTTCCTCACATTATCCCAAGTGAGGCATTTATTACGAGCTACCAACTACAGAAAGAAGTTACATTTTGGCCAGGAAAATTTATTTCACATATTTTTCCACCAAGTGACAGGAAGACTCCCATACTTTTGTTTATCAAGAACCTGATAACCATAGGCTACCGAGTAGGTTCCCTTAGGATCAGGGTTCCAAGATAGAATATCTTTACCCCTCAATTAATAACAAGGTATCCCCATAATAATAAGAGCAAGCACCTCTCTTTCCTTGGCCAGTCCCCCCTGGGGCCATTCTTGCAGATCTTTCCACCTGTACATCTCCATATTTCCAAAAGACTAGATTTTTTAAATTCCTCCACACGAGACCAGTCTGCTTCCAAGAAAAAAATGCTTAGGGAACATAACCTAGGATATTGATTCAAGATAGGAGGGTGGCCATCCCAATAATCCTCCCAAAAAAGAGCATTTGATCCCCGATTGCAAATCTAGAACAAACCCTGCTTGATTAAATTATGTCCTCTTTTCAGAGTGTCCCAGTATAACCGAACCTTTCCCAACCAAGTTGACTCTAGGGATTTCAGCCTCAGAAATACCTCTCAAGTATTTACAAGATAATATTTTAGCCCAAATATGATCTTGAGAGGTACACCATCTCTAATAAATTTTTGTAGCCAAAGCCTACCCAAAAAGAGCTATCTATCGCAACCCAATGCCTCCCTCTTGCATCGGCCTTAATATATAATCCCACCTAACCAATCTCCATTTAGATTGATCAAGTTTTCCAGACCATAAAAACTGTCTTGACAAAGCATTCATGTCCTTGATGAAGTGTGCGGGAGCTATTTGTACAAAACATCTATAAATGGGTAAAGCTTGAACAATAGATTTTAAAAGCAACACTCTACCTGCAGTGGATAGCCATCTGAAAGTCCAGTGATTCACCTTCATTCTAAACTTATCAAGCATAGACTTCCAAGAAGATCTAGGTAGATGGTGAGATGAAATTGGAATACCAAGATAAATGAAGGGGGGAGTCCCAACCTGGAATCTTATAATGCAAGCAATCCTGGCTTAAATAAGAGGAGGGGTATTGAAGAAAAAAATAGAAGACTTATCCTGATTAATCAACTGTTTAGAAGCACCAAGATATATGTCAAGATACTGTCTAATATTGCCAGCTTCCCTGATAGTGGTAACTCCCAACAAAGCAATATCATCAACAAATTGATGGTGGGAAAGAGGTGGCAAACTACTATCCCACTTCCACCCCTGAATGATACCCTGCATGACTTGAGACTTGAGCAATCTTCCCAACCCTTTCACCATAATGATAAACAAATAAGGATATAAAGGATCTCCTTGCCTCAATCCCTTTAAGGCCTCAAACAGCTCTGATGGCTCATTATTAACAAGAATAGAGAATGAGTAAGAAGAAACATAGCTCATCACCCATCTAATCCATTCCTCCTCAAATCCAAAAGCAGCAAGAAATTTCTAAAAAATGGACCATCTAACCCAATCATAGGCTTTGACCATGTCCAACTTAATGAACATAGTTTCCTCCATAGAAGTTTCCATCGAGTGAATAGATTCTGTAGCAATAACAACCCCATCCAAGAATTTTGACCAGCAACAAACCCTCCTTGCTCCTCAAATATGATTTTGCTCAACCATATCTTCAACCTCTCAGCAATAATTTTTGTGATGATCTTATACACAACATTGCAGAGAGCAATAGGCATGAACATATCCAAGGAATTTGCTCTCTCTTTTTTGGGTATAAGCACCACAAAGGTAGCATTTAGGGCCCTTAGCATATGTTTGTTCTTTTGGGACTCATGGACCACCTCCAAAAGATCAAATTTGATTAAATCCCAAAAATCTTGATAAAACTCAATCGTAAATCCATCTGGACTTGGGGATTTTCCTTTTTCATCTTGAATACAACATTTTCAAATTCCTTAAGGGAAATTTGACCCATCAAATGCTCATTCATCTCTCTAGAAACAATCGTTGGAATACAATTTAGAATAAGCTTTTCATTCTCATCATCTGATAGGGAGTCCTCCTTGAAGAGAGAGGAAAAATGCCTCTTAGTCTCTTTTGAAATATCCCTGAAAGAAGAGAGCAGGGCACCCTAAGAATTCACAAGACAGGTAATCAGGTTACCATTACGGTGGGCCTTAACTGAGTTATAAAAAAAGGTTGTGTTCCTATCCCCTTCCTGAAGCCAATCTACTCAAGATTTTTGTATCCAAAAAATTTCTTCCCTTAGTTCCCATTCAGTAAGGTAATTTGTAGCCTCAGATTCCTCAACAAGAAGCTCCTTTGTGAATCCCTGATCTCTAATATTCCTTGAATCTTCTTCCATCCTCCTAAGAGCTACCAACTTAGCCAAGGAAAGGTTCCCAAAATTTAGTCTATTCCATATCTTCAATTTATATGCTTTAGTCTTATATACTTGCTCTCCTTTTACTATAATTTATTGTGGTTTTGGATACAAGACTACTATCATCTTGTTGTCCCACCATCATCACTACTTCATATTTTATTTTATGCAATTATTCTTCCTTATTGTTGTAGACTTCAAGAATTTATAACAACACTTACATTTTCATAGCATTTTGCATTATTTCATATTTATTTTCACTAAGTTGCTCTACCTAATGGTTAAATGGATTAATATATTGCATTTCTAACTCTTTTGTAAGAATTTTGGATTCTCTTGCACTCCCAAAACCTCTCAATTGCAACCATGTTGGTGACTTCCCAATCACTTTGCACATACACTAACTTCAATCACTAATTTATAAGATTTTGGAGCTATGATCTCAAATTTTGTGAACCTCAAACCTAGCAGGCCTATCACATAGCATTTTATTTTTATTTCATTACAAAAAATTCCAAAAACCACTCCAAATTTGATCCTGAAGCCATCTCAACCCTGCTTCAAGGCAAAATCTCCAATTACTATAGCAATTGGTAATTTTGACTCTCTAGAATACACAGAGTAAAAATACCAATTGCTATCAAAATTACCACTAGCAATTTTGCAACTTAGTGGTATTTTTGATAGAGCTCCATTTTCACTCCAAGGAAGGCACTCACACTCATTTTTATCATAAATAGGGAGTCTGGTCAGCTAAAAAGATAACAATTCATCTTTCCAACACTCAGATAGACCTCCTAAAATAGAAAACCCTATTTTTTTTGGTCTTCTTGTGCAAGTTGCAAAAGCACCTATCAGTAAAAATACAAGTGACAATTATGCACAAATGTGGCAATTTTGATCAAACACCAATTGAGGCAATTCTCCACTTGGCATTGCCCTAAACCCGTTTTTTTAGCATTTCTTGCATTTTATTTTTTATCTACAACTATTTTCTATTGAAATCATATCTCTTTTGGAAAATTAATAAATCTTAATGTAGGTTAAATTTTCCTTTCAAAACACATTAACAATGGGCTAGATTTTAGGAACCCTAAATCAGATTTAAAACTCTTTACATTTTCCAATACTTAGGCAAAAACCATAAAAGCATATAGTTGCATCCTATGCTAGTTTTTCTTCTTGCATCATTCCTTGTTTGCCTTGAAAATAAAAACATCTCCTTAGCTTATTTCATCATTCAAACGAAAAATCATCTTAGGTTAGTTCTTGTTTTCTTGTATTTATGTGATTCAATCTTAGCATTCATTTTTAGTGATCTTCGTCTTAATTTTATATAAGTTTTTATGTTTAAAAAAGATTCATATTAGTGATCCAAAACCTCAAGTATTTGTTGAATAAAACCCATAAAACACCATTACAAGCATAATATCAGCATTGACACCTTAAAAAATTACATTGGGTAGAGCCTACCTTTGGAAAGAGACCCTCAAAATATGAAGGAAGGGTTCTAGTGAGTGCCCTCCATGCATGCTTGGTATGGTTAGGTTTCCAAATATACAAAGATAAATTATTTGTAGAAGCGAAAGAGGAGAAGTCAATCGTAGAAGACAAAGTGGAGAAGTCATTTGCAGGAGATGAAGTGGAGAAGCCATTCCTAGCATCCAAGTTGTGAGGAAGACGAAGGCATGAGTGGAAGTTGGTAACGAATTTCAAGAGCTTCCTGATATTTTTGACAAATTAGACCTAACGAAGAACGTTGTCTACACCCTGATAGTTTTTAACCTTGAAAAGACATTTGACCAAGCACAATTTAAGTTAAACTCTTTTTCAGACATTTGAGGTGCATTTAAATATTTTATGTTGATTACTGGAGTTATAAGGTGATAATTGTAAATTTTTATTGTTGCGAATTATTATTTTGGAGATATAAGCTAAACATTAATGAATGGAGAGATAAGTAGTTAACTAACTAAATACATTAATTAATTAATTGGGAGTTGAAAGGAATCAAGTTGGAATGGAATGAATTAATGCATGTGAGATATAAGAAAATAAAATATTTGAAATTAAAAATTGAAAATTGAATTAAATGGAATGATAATTAAATTGAAATTTGAAGGTGGATTTGTAAAAATATGAATTAAATGAGGAGATATAAGAGTTGAATTTGATTAATGAATAAAGAATGAAACAAATGAATGAATGAATTGAATATTGATTCATTAACACTAAAGGAAGGATTATGAAATTGAATTTGAAATTTTAGAGATAAAAGGAGATTAAAATTTTTTGAAATTTGATGAATTGATATTTGTGATTTGAAATTTGAGTGACTACTTGATGAAATTGAAAGTTGATGAAGAAATCTGACATTTAAAAATTGAATAATTTGAAATTTGAAGAGGAGATAATTTGAAATTAATTTTTGGAGTTATAATAAGTAAATTGAATTAATTGTTTGATTGAAGAGAAATTATTGATTTGGGAACAATTGTGAGAGATTGAATTGTGGGGAATCATCATGGAAGAAATTGTATAAAATGCATTGAGAAAATATTGTAAAATTAAAATATTATGCACAACATCCGATGGATAATTTAATGAAAAAAAAATATTCCAACCAAATTAAAGAAGAGATTATCTTTATTTCTAAAATATGCCAAAGATGAAAAGTTTATTGCTTTTGGGAATTATCTTCATGAAGAAATTTTTACAACAAAAGGACATTATATGGATGCTATTATACTTCCTACTAATGTAAGCATAATCATGTACATGACATTGCTTACTTTTGATATCTATCAAGACAAAAGACAAGAAAAACCTGAAATGAAAAATGTCAATCGTGATACAAATGATCTGGATGCAAAAGAATAATGTACAAATAGTGAGAAAAATAATATGTTGATACATTCAACATATGTTAAATTCAATATAGAGTTTTTGAATTCCAATATTCATAAAATATATTATTGTGATGACTTCAATGTCCAAAGTTAACATCAACAAGACAATGACATGATCAAGACTAAGAAGAATAAAGAAAAAGATCGAAGAAATAAGAACATAGGATGAAGATTGAAGACTAAAAGTCTTCACACTAAATAATGTAATATGAGGGGGTGTTGGAGATATTACATTATTTGGTAACATTAAAGTACCTTGGGGTACATTTATAAATATTAGTTTAGGAGTGTGTTTATATATTTTTGATGCAAGTGTCAATGTTTGAGGAGTGTCCATGTGTTATGTAATAAAGTGTGCAAGTGTAAGGTGTGAGGTGTGAGTTGTGAGAGTGAAAAGTGTCAAGTGAGTGAGTGAAGATTCATAGGTGTTAGGTGTCAAATATGCAAGTGAAGAGTCACATGAGATGTGGCAAGATGTAAAGTGAAGAGTCATACATTTTTTGTCTCAATATGAGAAATGTGAAAGGATGCATCTCCTAGATGTATAAGAAGAGCAATTTTTGAGAGTATTGAAGTCATTTGTAAGGTTATATAATGGAGACCAAGATCCATGGATTGTAATGGACTATGGAATATTGAATATTGTAATAAACTTTTGTATCAGATTATAATTTATGAATATAATAGTGAGATTTATTATTGTGAAATATTGATGTTATTATGTAATTGATATTAAATCCTATGATATTGAATTTTGAGATAATCTAGCAGAATTGCCATCAAATAATTACTTAGAAATTTTGAAAGTCCATCCTAAATGCAAAATTTTAAAAATTCAAAAAAAAAAATCAAGAGATGTTATTTTTGTGCACATGATCTCATAGGATTTTTGTTTCTCCACCATCGAATACCTCTATAGATGAGATTGAATCTTGTATTATTTTCTATGCTTCAAACATTGGAGTGATGATGTTTGAACAATTATGAAGATTGCAAGCATAGTCACAATTATCTAGTTTGAGGATAAGAGTAACCTCTTTGAACTAAATACATTTTTACAATTATTCCAACAAAAAACTTCAACAAACAGTGAAGGTCTTACACCAAATTTGACTTTCTCAAAAATACAAATGTGATATCCTCTTGCTCTAATTCCATTAAAAAAATATTTATATTAGCAATACAACCATCTTTGGGGCTTTCTTCACAAGGATTTGATTAAGCTCACTAATAATGAAATCTTTTTCTAATGAACTGGATGATGAAAATATGCATAGATATTTTGATAGGCATTTATTGGCTTCTAAAATAATCTAGTGCTCAAAGTGTTAGTCTAAGCAAAATCTGGTTCCTTGAAAAAACTATGTCCAAAAGAGTGACTTTTAAATCAAGAACAAAAGACAGTAACTTTGATGCTAAATGGAACCATAAGAGGAAATAAAAAAACTTAAGCTTCGCTTGGAGCCGTGCCACATTCCAATGGTATCATCAATGAAACATTTATATAAAAATAAGATTGCCCACATTAATAGTACTAAACAATTGCAACTCCAAATGACAAGGACACAAACAAACATAAACAACAACAAAATCACTGCCCATTGTAGTTCCCCCTTTTGTCTGTAAATTCTAAAATATTGGATCAACACCATCTTAGCTAGTTTAATAGCAAAACCTTTCTTCACATCATCAAATTCACCCCTTAGAAAATCATGAAGAGCAATCAAACCATGATCAATGGAATGCTAGGATAATATAAAGGTGTAATTACAATGGAGCGATCATTGGTAAGATCATAGTAGAGAAACTTGAACTTGGAAAGGCCAACTTGGATCTTGGAATCGAGACTTGGGTAAAAAATCGCAAAAAACTCAACAAAAACTTGGCCAAAAAGAGAAAAAAATGCAAATTTCCATTGAAAAAATAATTTTTCATGCATATTATAATAATTTAATATTCTACAAATAAAAAATTAAAACTGTAAGTAATACAAGCTTCAACTACACATGAAAGTGACAAAATACACTTCAAATAAAAAAAATTTAGTTCAAAAATTCAAATATTTTTATATTACTTATAGTATATAAAAAGTACAAATTACAAAATGGGTGATGACAATGCCTCAATATCTTGCAATGCCTTTGTCCTTTGTCCTACCATAACATCTAGTCTCCCTTTGTGGTTATGCGGGTGCTTGTGCCTCTTCCTATGCCTTGGTTGCTAATGCCTCCGCTAGGTTTTCAAAATGGAGAAGAGAGGCTCTTGTTGGTGTTCTTGCTTTGGCTTTGTGATCCATTCAGATGATGGATCAATCTTATCTAGTTCAATGTCCTTGTAAAATGATCCCATATTTTTTTTGGGTGGAGGCAAAGGTTATAATAAACAAAAATAAGATCATTCAACTTTTGTTATGTGAGTTGTCTGTTCAGAGTGTATATGCTCAAATATACTCCAGTTGCACTCACAAATTGAAGCATTGTATGGGTACATAAAATTTAATGGCAAAGCACTATAGATTGGGCATATATGCACCAAAGTTCTCTTGTTATAAATTTAAAAAAAGTTAAGTAAAATAAAGTTTAATAGTTTACATGTAAAATTGCAAATTAAGATGATTTTTTAAAACAAAATCAAAATACAAAACAAATAATAATTCAATGATTGTTACTTGACCTTAAATTTGACCTTGATTGATTGCATTAAGGATGTGAAAATGGCGCCCTCACATCTCTTATAATCCTGCAACTCATCCTATATTTTACTATGGATTTGCTTATCAAGCACCATGCAGTCAATGCATTGTTGAAGGCCCAACATCACCTCATAGTTGGCCTCAAATGAATAAAATAAATAAATAAGTGGTTGAGGTAGTACCTTACTACACGAAGAGGGTTATGGAGCTAAGATGTACATCATTGGTCAATAATTTTCCAAATGGGATTGTTTTTGGAATGAGAATAACTATAAATTAAGGCATATATATATATATATATATATATATATATATACCATTAATGATTTTTATCCATCAACAAGATGGAGAACCCTCACTATAGGCTCTGACTTGAAAAAAAAAGGAAAAAACTTTTAAAAATGTACAATTCATAATTCACAAACAAAAAAATAATAATAGAATAAAATAAAAACTTAGTCTTGTATCTTGATCTCATCCATGGCTATCTCGAAGGAATCCTCAAAGATATAGTCATAGACCTTTTGCCCTTCACTGAGAGTTGATATCTAGTAACATATTTGGCATTTCACTCCTCGCTCAAAAACATTCTCTTCAATACCCCATTTGTATTAAATATGTTCTACATTGTCACGAAGTTTGTGGCAACTAGCTCATTCCCACTAGTAAATTGCCTTATCAACTAAAGCACCAATATATGGTTGTAGATAAATTTCACAATAGATTTGACCTTCTGTATAACCTTTGACATCCAAAGTAATTTACCAATATATTCAAGTATCAATTCAAGACAATGGGTTGCACATGGTGTCCAAAAAAGGGTGGGGAATCTCTCCTCCAACATCATGCCAACTATCACATATGCCACAATGTTGTTTGTGATGACTTTGACAACATTCTCCTCTCTCACCTATAACACAATCTTCTCCAACAATTGTGCAAGAGTATCGATACTCTTAACTTGTGTTGATGCATTCATTGACTTGAGGAATACAACTCCTTCTATAGAAGTAACTAAAAAACTAATTGATGTGTGATTCTTCCCATTGGTCCACCCATAGAACATGAAAGTTCAACTCCCCTTCCTCCACACTTTACGTTGCTTATCAAGAAAAACTTGAATATCATAAATAGATTTACAAAGGAGAGGGCCCCTAATATTCTCATAAGTTGATGGCTT
Source organism: Wollemia nobilis (assembly GCA_028583015.1). Taxonomy (NCBI): domain Eukaryota; kingdom Viridiplantae; phylum Streptophyta; class Pinopsida; order Araucariales; family Araucariaceae; genus Wollemia; species Wollemia nobilis. The sequence continues at coordinate 3,691,943 of JAQPPZ010016964.1, forward strand.
AAAATTTGCACCACAAACTGTTAGTGCATCTACCATTCCCTACCAGTATGGAGACCTTGCCACATCGAAGAGAAGGTTATAAAAATACAAAAATCCTGTAACAACCTTCCTTGTTGCATTGTTCTTCTTGTTATGCACTATCATATCCTCTAGTGTGCGTTTTGACCCTTGCATAGAACGTTCCACAAAATAGGACTCTTTCGTCCTACTCCCTGGGTGTGCAATTTATGGACAGGAGCCATTTTGGTGGTAAAAATAGCTATAAGTGTTGTATTTACCATTTGCATGAGGTCGAGAATGGAGGATTTCCATGGTCTCACTTATTCTTCATTTGAGTTTTTTTCTCAAAGTATTTTGAGAGGATGACATTGCATTCTCTTTCAATGTTAGTCCACACCTTTGAGCATTACTTGACATCATTCCTTTTTTTCCTTTCCAAGTGGTATTTTATGGCTCCATAATTTTTTTCCCCACGTTAATGGCATAAAAACTTCCCTTTTAATCCCCTTCCCTTGCATAATTCCATTTTGGATCTCTTTCTCTTGTCATTTTCATGTGGTTGTGCATGGAAACAACAAACAATTTCTCACGAACTTATAAAAAAAGCCTTAGGATTTTACCCTAGAATAAGCATTGGAAGTTGAAAAAAATTTCTCTAGCTCAAATGCAACAATTGCAAGGTTGTTGCAATTAGTTTGAGTATTAAAAAAAAAGACTAAAACTAAAAAAAAAAAATAACAGCTAAAAAATGTTTTTCTAGCTCAAACACAATAGTTGTGTGGCTATTGTAATTAGTTTGAATCTTAAAAAATAAAAGAATGTTTGAAATTGAAAAAATGATAGTTGAAAAATATTTTTCTCAATGAAACAATTGGGTGGCTTTTAGATTCCTTCAAATTGTAAAAAAATGTAGTCTTAGAATGCAATGCAATTTGTGTTTTCTTTGGTCTAGTAACAGGTAGTCTCTGCTCTCTCTGCAATTTGCAATAGCAAAAATGAGGTTAAATGAAAAAAAATTATGCTTATTCCTTGAACTCATGCAATGTAAATAGAGTGTTTTTTGGGACTCAATGAGTTTTGCAAAAACTCTTGAGTCCCTATTATTCGTCAAGTTTTAAAAAACTTGGTTGAATTTTAAAACTTGCCAAGTCGAGCTCAAGTGAATTGACAAGTTTTTTAAAAACTCGTCGAGTTTCACTACTATGGGTAAGAGAACAAATGATAGACCATAGAAGAGGAGGAAAGACATGTTTGCGAGCAGGATTAGAGCTAGATAACTTATTTTCTAGAAGATGTCACATATTGAAATAATACACTCCAAATAATGATAGGCTTGGGGGGGCTACAAACTAGGATTGAGAACTTTAAAAGGATCGATTAATTTGGGATGTTTTGGACAAGCCCCCTTAGATCCAAAATTTTAATTCAAACAAAGACGTTTTGCAAAGAGATTTTTATTTGTTTTTCTTTCATCCATTGATGAAGAAACTAGAATAAATTTAAGATCAAGGCTGAGAGCCTCAATCTCATTCAAGGAAAGCATCTGAGAAAATTTGCATGAACATCAAGATTTCTAATCTTGTCATCAACAAGCCACACAAGACTTTTGTACAAAAAGTGACAACCAAAGCCACAAGGGCTAAAACTTGCTAACCAAACATTTATCTTGGGTTTCTATTCTCATTTTTGAGATGAAATATCTCTGTCCTTTCTACTTAAGAGCAGGTTGAGCAAAATCTTGACTTTGTTGCTTATAAATAGAGTTGTGGGAATTCCTTCTAGCATTCTGTTGTGATGGTTGCTATGCAGAGAAAGTGTGGTTTTAATTCAAACCGGGTTGATATTGATGTCCCCTCCTTCATTAATGAGGAGGGCCTTGGTATTTTAAATACCAGTTATATTATTGTTGTTGATTTTGTTGTGGAGGTTGTTGATATTTTTTTTTCTACAAAGGTCTCTATCACCTAGGGTATTGATGCCCATTAGTAACTGGATGAGGTCATTGGTTTGGCCTTTGAATTCCACTATGTCGATGAGTAGAACCTCCTTACATCTCCATAATAAATTTTTATAGATAATTCATTTGTTTATTGAGGGGATCCATCTCCTTATTAATAAGATCAGAAACACCATTACCAAAATCTACTATACTGACCTTCAAAATCTTTGTGCTGCCCCTTGACCTTACAAGGGGGATTCCAATCCTTGGCGTCCAACACAAGGGATGGCTTGTTAGGTTGGTGATGCAAATTATTTTAGGGAGTGGAGTGAGCAAGTGGAGAATAATGTGTTGTTAGCACCAAGTTGAATTAAAGCTAGTTATAGAAGATGTTTAGAATAGGAAAAAATAAAAGAGCACGACAAAAGATTCTAGTATATTGTTTCTATCTTTAGTGTTCAACTAATGTGTTGTTAAGGATATCGACAAGTTTATAGAAGGAAATAAATATAGAGAGATACATGTCACATGAATGATTAAATCAATGAATGAATAATTGTATGTATGTTTAAGCCTAGGAATATATATGTGCAAATGTATGCATACAAAGTATGTGTCATTATGTTAAGTGGGAGAGGATTGTCATACTATATTAAGTGGTGAATATTTGTAATAATGTGTATGTTATAAGGTACTTGTAATAATATAAAATAATTATATATTTTAATGTTTTAGGTCTTTGTGTAAAAGATATAAAAAATATATGTACACATGATGTTGTTTGACGATGTTGTTTGAAACATATTTTTGAAACATATTATTATCAAAACATGATATATTACATATAATTGATATACAAGATATATTATATATACAGTGTATCTATTTATATTTTTAATAATATAAAATAATTATATATTTTAATGTTTTATATAAAAAAGTAGTTTCAAATTAGTTAGATAGTTGTCAATAGTACACCGATACTGGAATGTTTATAAATAAATTTCTAGGTGGAAAGTGGAAGATGTAAAAGAGGTATATGCACAAATGTTGTTTAAGGTATATTATTAGTAAATTATTAATGAGAATATGATACACATATATATATTTTTTTTTTTTATATACAGAAGCAATGGTTACAATCACGATTTTTAGTAACTACCAGCACAGCTGGTAGGGTTCAAACTATCTACGAAGGCTCCCAAGACTTCCAACATCTCAATACATGGTAACCCGGCCTGAGAATATGATACACATATATAGTTACTATGGGATTCGTATGTTTATTAAATGTACACATGTTGTTGTTTAAAGTATATTATTAGTAAACTATTAATGGCTAGTTGCCCTAGTGGCTAAGATGATGGTTGTTTTTTAAGTGGTTTTGTGTTCAAACCCCTTGAGGGTGGTTGTTGATGTAATTTGTAAACATTCTCCTAAAAAAAAAATATGATACATATATAATTACTATGGGACTCTGGTATGTTTATAAATAAATATCTGAGTGAAAGGTGGAATATGGAATAGAGGTATATTTTTATTATTAGTAAATTATTAATAAGAATATGATAAATTTTATATATATATATATATATATATATATATATATATATATATATATATATATATATATATATATATATAAATATAAATAAGTACTATGTCCAGTATGTTTATAAATAAATATCTAGTTGGAAGGTGGAAGAGAGGTGATATTGGTTTATGTATATTATTAATAAATATTATATATTACATATATAATTACTATATATTCAGGTGAGTGTGGTTTATTCATAAGAAGGTAATTTACATTATGGATAATATAATTAGGATTCAATTCCTACTATAGATGTTTATAAAAAATATTATTAAAAATATATGTATATATATTAATATTATTAAAAATATATGTATATATATTAATATTATTAAAAATATATTAATAGTTTGAAACATATTTTTGAAAAATATGATATATTACATATAATTAATATACAAGATATGTTATATGCAGTCTATCCATTTATTTTATATTTTTAATATAAAATAATTATATTTTTTAATATTTTATATAAAAAAGTAGTTCCAAATTGGTTAGGTGGTTGTCAACAGTACAGCGATACTGGTATGTTTATAAATAAGTTTCTAGGTGGAAGGTGAAGATGGAAGAGGTATATGCACACATGTTGTTTAAGGTATATTATTAGTAAACTATTATGATTAAACTATTAATTAGAATATGATACATATATAATAACTATGTGATATTGTATGTTTATAAATAAATATCTAAGTGAAAGATGGAATAAAGGTATATGTTTTTTTATTATTATTAAACTATTAAATTATATATATAAAGTATTATGCGATACTGGTATGTTTATAAATAAATATCGGTCGAAGGTGGAAGAGAGGTGATACTCGTATGTTTATGTATATTATTAGTAAATATTATATATTACATATATAATTACTATATATTTCCGTGAGTGATTTATTTTTAAGGGGATCACTTACATTGTGATTAGGGTTCAATCCCCTATAAATGTGTATAAAATGTATTATATATATATATATATATATATATATATATATATATATATATTATAATTGCATTGTGTTATATTTCATTTCTTCATAATTTTAAATATGCATCTAAATAATTCTACTCATTCAATTTCCACAGGAATTAGAATACTTTAGAAAATTTCTGAGTATAGAAGTTGCAAGTTTTAGGACAGAGGGTGAACAAAAACATTTCATTCACAATCCACATTCTGCTCATTCAAAGAAAATGCCTTAAAAAAAATTAATCAATTCCCGTGGAGAGAAGAATGCCTTAGAAAATTTTATCTATTTGAAGATAGAATTGATCACATTGAATTACAGACAGAATTCCAAACATTCAATTTCCGTAGAGAGAATTCTGCACATTCAATTTCCGGAGAGAGGATTTCGCACATTCAAATTCTACAAAGAGAATTCCATACACTCAATTTCTGCAGAGAGAATTCCGCACATCCAATCTCTACAGAGATGCCTACGAAAACTTGAAGTATGTGGGTTGCCAAGGTAAAGGAAAAGACTCAACTTTAGTTTTCCTGCATCTTTAAAGTATTTCGAAAAATTAAAGAGGATTGTGGACTGTGGAAAGCAAAAACTTAGAAATCAAACCGGATGACTTTACATTGCTTGGACATTCGGCTTCTCTTCCGCAAAGGAACCATGACTTGGCCATTTTTATAGAACTTTGGGCTATGGAAACTCAAACCTTTGAAAACTCAAAATACGTTGTTAATGAATCCAGAGTGTCAACTTTTATAGAGACGGAGAACTTAAGTAAATTGGAGCCATTGTGAATTACAGAACTGCAGGACCTGAGGGGCCCGTATTGAAGAGATGTTACTTAATCAAGACTTCGGGAGAAATTTCAATATGAGAAGGCTGAGGACTGCAGAAACCACCGAAACCTTAAAAACAAAGGCATGTCTCTTTTGTGGTAGAAGTCTCTACTCTCTTAAGAATAAGGAATTTGTTTTTTTTGGTTTGGGTTGTGTGGGGAATTGCAAGTGTTTTGCTTATTGTTATTATGTGATTATGATATGAGTGGATATGTCTTAATTTTATAAAATTAAGACAATTATATAAATAAAAATATTTAAAATAAAAGTTATATATATATAATTTAAATATTTTAAAATAAATAAAAATATTAAAAATTTATATTTTTTTTATTTGGTTATTGTGAGAAATTTTTATAATTAATGTATAGGGTTGAGCTTTCCTCCAATTATGACCCTTTTAAAGTCGAACTATGCTTATCAATAAAAAATTTAACATACAGCCACTATACTCGCCTAAAAGCAATTTTAAAAATATATTTTTGATTTTGATTTTTTATATTTAATAGTTTATTACAACCTATAGCTCATTGGTAACCCTAGACAAATGCGTCTTTATAATATATTAATACCTTATATTTTAGGTTACACGTTGCAAAGAACATTCTCCTCTTTGATTTTTAGGCGCGGTTTTAAAAGTATACTTTTTATTTTGATTTTTTATATTTAATAGTTTATTACAACCTTATAGGTGATCGGTAACCCTAAACAAATGCGTCTTTATAATATATGAATACCTTATATTTTAGGTTACACGTTGCAAAGAACATTCTCCTCTTTGATTTTAAGAAGTATTATTTTTTTTTGTTATATACAAACGGATACATATATCTATCTTTTTACGCATTCATCCACGCTGTGTTTTTGCTTTGAACCGTTCCCCTCAGACTTTAAAAACAGTTTATTAATAAAATGGTCTTCAATTGTAAGATATACATAAAAATAAGTAAAAGAATATACCATAAAAAAACAAGTCAAGTAAAGGAAAATAAGATGAAATGTTTTATTGTTAGGTTCTTTTATTATCAAATTTTTAAATTTTCATTGTTATAATTATTTAGTTACTTTAGGTTTTTCACAATTTTTACTTGCAATTATTTTTTAAAGTTTTATATTTCTTATAAATATAAAATATTTTATTTCAAAAATTATAGTTTAAATGTCACAATCTAAAAGTTGTCATTTCACTCAAAGTTTATTTTTTTATTCTAATCTTTTATCAAGGAGTTAACCTACGTTTAAAGCATCATTTTGTTAAGGAATATTTTCTTCTTTAAATGATTGTCCACTTTTTTCTTTTCTAGGTACACCTATTCCTACATCTTATATATTTATGGCTATGTAAGTGTACTATGTGTAAATACTTTATTTACAAGTTATCATTTTCATGCTCTTTCAATGAACTAGCTTTCCTTTTTTCATCCTCTTGAAAGAAGCATGCTTTCATTCTCACACCTAACGAGTCCTTCTATGTAAGTATTAGGAGCGTATTGGACTCGATTATCCTTCCCATCTCCTTGATGAGCTAGTCATTCCATTGATATACCTCACTTCAAAACTTAACGTGGAATCATTGACTTCGGTTTTCCATTACCCAACTTACCACTGAGTTTAACTATCTCGCAATATTAATCTTGTAGAACCAAGATGTACCTCTAGCTCTCTTTCTATTTATTTGAGTTATCTAATTGTTTCACCTATCAAGGTCCTTCACGATTATATGAGCATAATAACTGGCTCAATTCATTTCCATTGTGTATGGTGAGTTACCAAGTTTGTATTATTCTAGCCATAGAGTTAAAGACAAGCATTTCACCATGTGAGAAGAATCCATAATGAAGAGTCCATTTATCAAAGATGATTAGGGTTTCTCCAACATTTTCAAAATTGTATCCACTCAACAAAATTGAAGTGTAACTACTCCACATGTAACAGCAAAATAAAGCATACATGGCTCACAATCAGTCCATGGAATTCAATTCAGATTTTTGAAGCATAATCAAACTGCAATATCTCATAATGATTTACTTTTTCAAAAACATTCAGGATCATAACGAAATCCATTAGCATAATGCAACACACTACCATAATGATAGAAACACAACAAGTTTGCACAAGATCAAATTTACCATGGGAGAAATCCTAAAGGAAAAACTCAACCATAATCCATCTTTCTTTATTAAATTCATTCGGAAATTGATTTCATACATCAAACTAAAGGCTTCCTACTTTGCTTCTTCCCTTCAATAAATGAATTTTTTCCAATATTCATAAAAATGTAATGTGAATAAGTCCTTCTATTCACAAATATCACAACTTAGTCTCAACAATCATTACACATTGTAGTGCCTTGATTCCAACATAAGAATTTTTCTAACCTTATGTCACTACGAAGAATTAAAAATCTTTGTTTACAAATATAAAAGTTTCTCCGCCAAGTATATCTGCATCATAGTGATCTATAGTGCTAGTCTTAACTCTTTCCCATAATTAAAGGTATAAATATCTATGTAAACACTACAGTATATGGAACTGTGTCCTTAACACAACGTGTTTTAATAATACACTCTTTGATTCCCTGAGAGATAATCGTTTTTCAATGAATTGATTTTGTATTCGATAGTCATTCTAAAGGTATTTCAAACTGATTAGACAAGTTGATACCATTTATCCATAATAGTCTTTTGCTATATCCAAATTGTATACTTGTTTTAACGACATGACATATACTCATCAATGCATATCTTAATCCTACCCTAACCAAACCAAGCATGTATCCATCATACAATACATTCATGCCAATTTTATCTTAAGTAAATTCTTTATAGCATATAGTGAGTTTTGTTTCAAATTAGAGTAATAGTTAACATTTCCAAATGGTTCAAAAGACTTCCACAGACCCTATCAACAATGATATAGTGCTTCTCGATCCGCATGCAACATAATTCCACCCTCTCTTCTAGATTTATTAGTCTCGAATTCAACACTCATTTAAATGTCCTTGACCTCTTTCCAACCACAAAACTACAATAGAAAGTTCAACATGACATCTAGCATAGTAGGGAAATTAATACAAATATCTCATTTGAACGCAATCTAGTCCAATGATGCTTCAGTGTCGATATTTGATTACAAAGAATCATCAACCCAAGTTGACTAATATTGCAAACACAAATAAGCTTTCCAAAATATTACTCACATGAGTCACCTCGTCATACTATAAATTAATAAATCAATTTAACATAAGCATAATATTTTTCCATGCAAAACTACTCCACACATGTCTGTAGACCAAAACCATACCTTCATTTAAACGACATTTTCATATAGTCATCAAATTCATATATAGTGGGGTTATGACTTGAATTGAACACATACCACACCATTATATCAATCACATATTTTCACCAAACAGTAAAGATAAGGTTATGAATTGAATTCTCACCATTAATTCAATAACATCATGGCAAACACAATATCACCATTCAATGATGTTATAAAATCATCTTTCTAGAGTGTTTCTCTTATCTTCGGCAACAACAAAAATACTCTAATCTCTAATCACTAGGAGCATATTTTTTAAATATATATATAAAGATATTTATATCAATCTTCAATCAGATATTTTCATTTGTGACAAGTAAACCTTTTAACACAAAATGGATTTATTAATCCTTCTACTAGTTATTTCTTTTCAATGAAAAATTAATTGATATAACATCATCAAATTCAAACATCATAGTAACTCAACATCCTGCCAAATGCTACTTTCCAACTACCAAGCCACAACTCTATCTTTGTTCATGAAAATCAATAACAAATGTTTCAAGTGACACTTATAGTTTTTGGGCGCAATCAAGGCTAAAATTCAATATTGTTTCACATCACAATTTACCTCAATCGTCCTCCACAAGCTCATGCACCCTCCTCCAGATTTTTCCTCCTATCTTTCCCCAAGCGAAAAAAACTACTTTGCCCCTCCTTTTTTTCTGATTTCATTATTCGATGGTAGAAATGCACTTCCCACTCCATTTGTCATTCTCGTATTCTCTAACCTCCTAACCACCCATACTGTATCTTCCTGTAATAATGGCCATGTCCATTTAGTGGTTATAAACATGAATAAACTCAACCATTATATTGATAACTTATTGGACACATCAACAAAACCATAACTTGGATTAATAGTACGTATAAAGTAAGTGTCTCCACCATGAAATAAATAAAATATTATATTTTTACAAGCATTGCACATCAATATCTTACAAAGATGTGCAAAAATATTTATCCATCATTTAAGTTTCCTCATTTTGAGCAATCACAAGGTAAGACATTAGTCCATTAATTTTAAGTCAAGATATGCTTAAAAAGTTAGCAAGAGTTCATAAGATAGGTACCAAATTAGTTTCAAGTACCCTACAAAACTCAAATGAAAGTAAAATATCATTTTCGTAAATCATGTCTTACATAAACTAACACATGGAATAATCCATCATTCCATCAATAAAATACATTATGTTTTCCATAAAATATATGTTTTGCATAACTAGTCATGAAATAGTCAATCTATCCACCAACAAAACATCACAATAATACATAATTTTGTCCACATAAAAAGTCTGCCAAGGGAGGGTCATGACATCCTACCTCCCTTAGGCTTAACACAATCCTTTGTGTTTCATATTAGTTCAAACATAAAATAACAATTACATAGCATTTTCAAACATAAATGGAAAATATCTCTGCATATCTGCTACTTTCTCCCAAGTAGCATTTCTCTCAGAGTAGCGGTCCCACTGGACCTTGCATTTCTCCAGAGTCCCTTTCCTCATCAATTTGGATCGAAACTCAAGGATATTTACTGGTCGCACCTCTATAGCCTCTGGATTCACCATCTACAAATTAGAAAAGTCCCACACATGATCAAGATTAGCAATATATTTTCTAAGAAATGAAATATGAAAGGTATCATGAATATTCAACAGACTAGGTGGTAAGGCAAGTCGATATGCCATAGGACTGATCTTCTCTGTAATTTTAAAGGGTCCAACAAAATGAGGATCTAGTTTTATGGACTTAATAGCACTCTTCCTTGGTCTCACCCTCAAAAACACTTTGTCACCTATAGAAAACTCTCTTGGTGATATTTTAAGATCGACATAACTTTTTTGATGATCCACGACTTCTTTAAGCCTTTCCCTGATCATCCTTAACTATTGCTCCATTTCCCTGACCATATCTAGTCCAAGCACAACCTGGTCCTCTGGATTATCCCATGATAATGGTGTCCTACACCTCCTACCATACAGAGCTTTGAATGGTGCCATGCCTAAGGTCGAATGGTGATCATTATTGTAGGTAAATTCTACTAGGTGTAGGTAATATTCCCATTGGGTCTTATGATCCATACAATACATGTGAAGCATATCCTCTAACACTTGGTTCACCCTTTTAGTTTGCCCATCAGTTTTTGGGTGATAAGCAGAACTGATGTTTAGCCTAGTACCAATGGCACGATGTAAGGCTTACCAAAACTCGGAGGTGAACCTTGAGTCCCTATCTGAGATAATCACTTTCGAAAAACCATGAAGCCTGAATATTTCTTTGGAAAATCTGTTAGCCACAATCATGACATCATCCTTGGTATTCCCGGGTATAAAATGTGCAACCTTGGTCAGTCTATCGACCACAACTAGGATTGTGTCATGTTGGAACTTGTTCCTAGGCAACCCTACAATAAAATCCATAGAGATCACTTGCCATTTTTGCATAGGTACTTCATGAGGATACAATAGTCCTATAGGATGTCTATGTTTCACCTTGAATTTTTGGAATTCGAGACATTGGGCAACAAATTCATTGATGTCTCTTTTCATTCCTAGCCAGTAGAAGGTTTTCTTCATATTCTCTCTCATTTTTACCCCTCCTAGGTGAGTAGAATATGGAGATCTATGTGCTTCATTCATGATCATTTTTCTCAGATCATCGGCCTTAGGAATTACTACCCTATCTTTAAAGCATAAGAAACCATCCTTGATGCTAAAATCCTTGTTTTCATCTGGTTTCTTTTCCATATTTTCCCAAATTTGGTTGCAATACATATCCTAATGTTGCATTTCCTTGACTTGTTCCATCAAGTCTACATGAATGTGAGTCAAAACAACTATGTGTCTTCTCCTACTAAGTGCATCGATGACTTTATTTTCCTTCCCTTTGATGTACTCGATATCAAAATCATACTTAACGAGAAATTTCATCCACCTTCTCTACCTAGCATTTAGCAAAGGTTGAGTAAATATGTATTTCAGACTTTGATGGTTTGTCCTCAACTCAAAGGGTCTTCCCACCAGATAATATCACCAAATTTTGAGAGAAAATACCACTACTACCAATTCTAGATCATGGGTTGCATAATTGACCTCATGTCATTTCAGTTTCCTTGAACCATAGGCTACCACTGCTCCATCCTATGAGAGAACTCCTCCCAAATACTTCCAATGATGCATCTGTACAAATAGAAAAACTACCTTGAGGGTTTGGTATCTTTAATATGGGAGGTGTAGTGAGTTTTTGTTTGAGCAAATCAAAATTTGCCTCACATTTATCCATCCACTTGAACTCTTTTCCCTTCCTCTGAAGGTTAGTTATTGGAGAGGTTATCTTGGTGTAATCCTTCACATAACGCCTATAGTATCTAATCAAACCCATGAAACTCTAGACTTCCATCACATTTGTGGGTGATGACCAATTTAGTATAGCTTCTATTTTCTTAGGATCCACCACGATCCCTTTTGCTAATACAATATGCCCTAAGTATTGCACTTTCAACACATAAAATTCACACTTGGACAAATTCCTGTATAACTGATTCTTTCTTAGCATCTCTAGCATGATCCTAAGGTGTCTTTCATGCTTTGTCTTATTCTGAGAATATATCAAAATATCATCCAAGAACATAAGAACAAATCAGTCCAATTGCTTCCTAAAAATGATATTCATCAAATTCATAAATGTTGTTGGAGCATTCGTTAGACCAAAAGGTGATACAGTAAACTCATAATCTTTGTAATGACTAATGAGTTTTAAAGGCTATCTTATGGGTATCCTCTTTGTGGATCCTTAGTTTATGGTATCCCAATTTTAGATCAATATTTGAGAATATAGTGGCATCTCTAATCTAATCAAAGAGATCTTCGATTCTAGGTAGAGGATATTTATTCTTAATGGTTGCCTTGTTCAGCATTTATCTATACATAATCATAAGGAACCATTATTTTTCTTAACAAATAGAACAGGTGCACCCCATGGTGACACACTTGGCCTAATTAATCCTTTCTCTAGCAACCCTTGTAGCTACACTTTCAACTCTTGCATCTCTATGGGATTCATTCTATAAGGAGCCCTATGTATAGGCTCTATTCCAGGTTGAAGCTCAATTGTGAAATCAAATTCATGTTTAGGTGGTAATCTAGGTAAATCCTCTAGAAATACATCCCTAAACTCCTAAAGTACTGGGTGTTTCCCAAACACCTCCTCCTTTTATTTTTCAATTTCATTTATCTTAACTACATAAATTATTCCTCCCTTTTTAATGGCTTTCTTAAGTTGCATTGTCAAGAGGATTTGGGGTTGAAATGACCCTTGTAGGCTATACACCCTTTGTACTTTCCTACCATATTTCATGTACTCAATCCATCTCTCCTAAAAATTGATCACAACCTTATGTGCTTGTAACCAATCCATTCCTAGGACTACATCAAAAGCATGTAATGGTGCTACATATAGGCATCCAATGGTTGTACCACTAGGTAAGTAATTTCCATCATAGGATAACATTTGTTTATAGAGTAGGTTTATCCTAAACCATACTCAACCTTCCACCCATGTGCCAAGATTCTTGGCCTTTCTGGTATATCCTTAATTAAGCTAGTGGAAACAAAACTATCTATAGCACCACTATCAATTAGAATTTTAATATTTCTACCAAATATCTTACCCTTTATCAGCAGAGGAGTGGCTTGCCCTTCCAGATTCTGACTCTCTGTCACTGCATAAATCTTGTGTGCAGGTTCCTTATGTGCAGGTTCTTTGTAAGCTGGTTCTTTTCCTTTCAAACTTGGTCCTACTCTGAGCGGGTAATTATTGGCATAATATGATCCACCATAATTAAAACATCCTGTCTTGGACCCTAGATGTATTTTCTATTTCTATCTATCTTCTATTTTTATTGCTTATGGAAGGTTAGCATGTCCCTGCGATGGTGGTCTGTTATTCCCATTGTTGCGATTGTTAGGATTACGATTATTTCCTTGGAAATTTCTCCTAAACTTTCCTTGCTTCTTATCATTTCTTCTATCATGCTTAGAGAAGATTTTGTTTTCCTGCTCATTTTCCCACTTCATGAAACCAAGATTTTTTCTTTTTCTTAGTACCTCTTTGTCCTCAGATGCCCCTTCATAATCGAAATAGGGCTTAAGATAAGTTTCAACTTTCCTGGCTATATCATAGGCCTTCTGAAGAGTACTAGGTTCCCACATGTTCACTTTATGCCCTACTCTAGGATCTTCTCCTAATATGAACTTATGAATCTTCATCTTCTCATTATACACAAGCACATACTTTAGCAGTTTAACAAACTTCTGGTAGTATGCCTCCATTGTCTTATTTCCCTATCTAATATTGGTAAATTCCTCAAATTTCTTAGTATAAAAATTTTTGTGAGGAACCTTTATTTAAAATCTACTACAAAGTCTACCCATTTTAGATCAATTGTTTCTTCAATCCCTTGTTCCCCACTAAATTTTTCTCACCAATCCAAATTGACATCCAATAAGTGTAGAGTGGTATAAGATGTTCGGGTCCCAGGATTAGTGATTCATATTTCTTAAAATATCTATCTCCTTCAACCAAGATTCGACTACATCACCATATTCCTCTCCCTTGAACTTGGAAGATTTTAGATGCTTCATATCCTTGCCCAATTCTACCTCAAGTCAAATTTGGGCTTGGTGTGCCTCTGAAAAAGGTTCATTAACTTATCTCACTCTAGGGTTTCTAGCCTGTGTTTCCTCATAAAACACAACTTCCAACAACTACTTATGTATTTCCACTTGTTCACAATGTAAAACAACTACATTAGGGAGATGTTATCTCTTATTTCTAGGATTATTCATACCCACATCGGTTGTCTTGACCTCTACATTAGTTTACTATATCTGCCTCATCATTGAAGCAACACTATCTGTTCTCCTCTTTGGCGGTATTGTCCCTGGCCACACACAAGAGAGATAGTAGGGATTAGTTCTCAATTACTTTCTTGAATTGGTTCCCCTACTATTAACCATATACCTAGTTATCTTAACTAGATGGTCAAGCTCTATTTTCAGCAAATTCACTATTCATGTAGTATAGTCTCTATGTGGTGTGCATCCTGTAATACACCTATGTCTATTCTTGTGCAAGGAAAGTTGTATCCCTATGAACCAAGAACTCTGATACCAAATATCACAATCCAAAAATTTCTATTTCACTAAAAGTTTTTTTATCCTAATATTTTACCAAGAAGCTAACCTAAGTTTAAATCATCACTTTGTCAGGGAATCCCAATTGCAATGTATTCTCTTCCTTAAATTATTGTCCACTTTTATTTTTTTTGAGGTACATCCATCCCTAGTTTTTACATATTTTCGGCTATGTAAATGTACTGGGTGTAGATACTTGATTTACAAGGTATCCTTCTTATTTTCTTTCAATGAGCTAGCTTTCCTTATTTCATCCTATCGAAAGAAGCATGCTTTCCTTCTCACACCTCATAAGTCCTTCTATGTAGGTGCTAGGAGCATATTGGACTTGACTATCCTTCCCATATACTTGATGAGGTAGTTGTTCCATTGTTATGCCTGACTTCAAAACTTAAATCATGGAATCATTGATATCGGTTTCCCATTACCCAACTTACCATTGAGTTTAACTATCTCACAATATTAATCTTGTAGAACCAAGATGTTCCTCTAACTCTCTTTCTATTTATTTTATTTATCTAATTGTTTCACCCATAAAGGTCCTTTATGATTGTATGAGCATAATAAACTGGCTCAATTCATTTCCAATGCGTATAGTGAGTTACCAAGTTTGTATAATTCTAGCCATAGAGTTAAATACAAGCATTTCACCATGTTAAAGGAATACATACTAAAAAGTCCATTTATCAAATATCATTAAGGTTTCTTCAGTATTTCCAAACTTGTATCAACTTAACAAAATTTAAGTGTAACTACTCTACATGTAATAGCAAAAGAAAGCATATGTGGCTCATAATCATTCCATGGAATTCATTTCAGATTTTTGAAGCATAATCAAACTACAATATCTCATAATAATTTACTTTTTCAAAAATATTCAAGATCATAACAAAATCCATTAGCATAATACAACACACTACCATAATGATAGGAACACAACAAGTTTGCACAACATAAAATTTACCCTGGGAGAAACCCTGAAGGGAAAACTTAGCCTTAATCTGTCTTTCTTTATTAAATTCATTTGAAAATTGATTTCGTACATCAAACTAAAGGCTTCCTACTTTGCCTTCTTCCCTTCAATAAATGATTTTTTCCCAATATTCATAACAAATCAATGTGAATAAGTCCTTCTATTCACAAATATCACAACTTAGTCTCAACAGTCATTACACATTGTAGTGCCCTGATTCCAACGTAAGACTTTTCCTAACCTTGTGTCACTATGAAGAATTAAAAACCTTTGTTTACAAACACACAAGTTTCTCCGCCAAGTATATCCACGTCATAGTGATCTGTAGTGCCAGTCTTAACTATTTCCCATAGTTAGATGTATAAATCTCTATGTAAACACTACATTATATGGAACTGTCTCCTTAACACAACATGTTTTAATATTACACTCTTTGATTCCTTAAGAGATAACCATTTTCCATTGAATTAATTTTGTATTCGATATTCCTTCTAAAGGTCTTTCAAACTGATTAGACAAGTTGATATCGTTTATCCGCAACAGTATTTCACTGTCTCCAAATAGTATACCTATTTTAACGACATGACATATACTCATCAATGCATATCTTAATTCTACCCTAACCAAACCAAGCACGTATCCATCATATGATACATTCCTACCAATTTTGTCTTAAGTAAATTCTTAATAGCATATATAGTGAATTATGTTTCAAACTGGAATAGTTAACATCTCCATATGGTTCAAAATACTTCCATAGATCACGTTAACATTGATGTGGTGCTTCTCGGTCTGTGGGCAACGTAACTCTACCCTCTCTTCTGGATTGATTAGTCTCGGTTTTTATGCTTTTATAAATATCCTTGACATCTTTCCAACCATAAAACTATAACAGAAAGCTCAACAAAACATCTAGCATAGTAGGGAAATTAATACAAATGTCTCATTTGAAAGTAGTTCAGTTCAACAACACTTCAGTTTCGATATTTTATTACAAATAATCATCAACCCAACTCGACTAAGATTGCAAACACAAATAAGCTTTCCAAAATATTACTCATAGGATTCGCCTCATCATATTATAAATTAATAAATCTATTTGACAGAAGCATAATACTTTTCCATGCAAAACTACTCCACACGTCTTTGTAGACTAAAACCATACGTTCATTTCAATGATATTTTCATAAAATCATTAAATTCACATATAGTGTGATTATAACTTGAACCGAACACATACCATACCATTATATCAATCGCATATTTTTACCAAACAGTAAAGATAAGATTATGAACTGAATTCTCACCATTAATTTAATAATAACACGGCAAACACAATATCACCATTCAACGATGTTATAAAATCAGATTTCCAAAGTGTTTCTCTTATCTCTGACAACAACAAAAATACTATAATCTCTAATCACTAGGAGCATATTTTTTTAATAGATATAAATATATTTATATCCATCTTCAATCAGATGTTTTCATTTGCAACACAAGCAAACCTTTTAATACAAAATAGATTTTCTAATCCTTCTACTAGTTATTTCTTTTCAATAAAAAATGAATTGATATAACATCATCAAATTCAAACATCATAGTCACTCAGCATCCTTCCAAATGCTACTTTCCAACTACCAAGCCACAACTCTATCTTTGTTCACTAAAATCAATAACAATCATTTCAAATGACACTTATAGTTTTTTTGGCATAGTCAAGGCTAAACTTCAATATCGTTTCCCATAAAAAATTGCCTCAGTCATCCTCTGCAAGCTCATGTGCCATCCTCCAAATTTTTCCTCCTCTTTCCCCAAGAAAAAAAAACTATTGTCCCTCTCCTTTTTTTCTATTTCCATTCATCGACATAAATGCACTTCCCCACTCTGTCCATCATTCCCGTCTTCTTTAACCTCCTAACCTGCCATACTATTTCTTCCTTTAATGATGGCCATGTCCATTCAATGGTCGCAAACATGAGTAAACTCAACCATTATAGTGATAACTTATTGGACACATCAACAAAACCATAACTTGGATTAATACTACGTAGAAAGTGTCTCCACCATGAAATAAACAAAAGATTGTTTTTACAAGCATTTCACATCAATATCTTACAAAGATGTGCAAAACATTTATCCATAATCTAAGTATCCTCATCCTAAGCAATCAGATGGTAATACATCAGTCCATTAAGTCTAATTCAATATATAGCAAGATTTCATAAGATAGGTACCACATCAGTTTCATGTACCCTGCAAAACTCAAATGAGAGAAAAATATCAATTTTGTAAATCATATGTCTTACATAAACTAAAACATGGAATAATCCTTCATTACATCCATAAAATACATTACTTTTTCCATAAAATATGCATTTTGCATATCTAGTCATGAAATAGTCAGTCTAACCACCAACAAAACATCACAACAATAAATAAGTTCATTCACATAGAAAATATGCCAAGGGAGTGTCATGACATTAAATTATATTTAAATGCATCAATACATGGATACAAAATTCTGATAAAATTAATACATTTGTATAACAAAATTTATATAATAATGCATTCCATGTCTAATAATGAGTTGTTTTCATAATAATTTTGAAGTCATTTCATCTTCACTCTAAATTAAAGTTTATTAAAAGCAAATTCAAAATATGAGTAAATTCTAGCAGCAGAGAGCAAATCACTTAGTTCAAATGCAAGAGATAACAGAAAGGATACTATCATAACCTATCTCTTAATATATTCTTTACAAAGAAATTATTTTTATGTACGAGGAAGAAAAGTTAGACAATAAATAGGAAGCCTATTCGAGACAATGAGCAAGAATAACTTGGTTGCAAGAGGGAATAACAACACCAAGTTTTTCTATCACTCGACCACAATACGCAATCACCATAATTGGATTGATGTCTTATTCACATGGGGATGAAACATGGAAACTACTACCCTATGTATGTAAGAAACTACAAATAAATTCTTTTCAACTTTGTTTACTGCAGATCCACACCTATCCACTCAAAACTAATAAAAAATTCTAGGAATCATACCAATGTTTATATCACATAATAAAAATGAGGAGCTCTTAAGAGATATTAGAGAGGATGAAGTTAAAGAAACAATTTTTGTCATGCTAAGAAGGTGTAGACACCAAAATCCAGCCACTTGCAAGTCATCTATACCTTCCTGTCAGCCACGTGTCGGTCATCCACCTTCCCGCCATTATTTGGCCCAAATCCACACTTTCCCGCCATTATTTGGCCCAATTTCACCTTTCCCGCAATTTTTCATCCCCAAATTTATTTAAACTATTATTTAAATATATATATTAAAATATTACATCTGTATGTACTCCGCCTCGCTGTGGCCCCGACCCACTACCCATCTAGCCTGTCGTACCCGTCTCAGATGCTCTCCATCCCCGATCCACCTTGACTCCTGATAGGGTCTCCAAATGACTTGGGCATCTGTCAAGTCTACCCATAAAATCCTATACCATTGCCCCGATCTCACGGGGCGGCTCGGCTGTCTCTCCTCCGCCACTAGCCATCTCCCACCATAAGCCTGGCTCATGTCCCAGTAAGCACATGGCAACCCCTCCGATCGGGCCACTCTGAAGTGCTCCCAGCCCCAGCACTGGAGAACCAAACTGTAGCCTAGGCCCTTTCGGCCTCGTATTCGAACCTCATACAACTCCCGGTACACCTGCGCCAATAAAGCGGGTGCCCAGGCATACACTACCCTATTAGTGAGCATCTCGCTCACTACACCCATCAGGTTCCATGGAAACCTGCACCCGATGCTGTTTGGGTCCACAATGTTGGTCAACACGAACATCATCAGAGCCTCCACCGCTACCAACTCCTTGGCCGTATACATGGCCAAGTATGGGATCCCCCCGCTCTCCGTCCGGATCTCTCTCCAGTCATCCCCAAACAACTTGGCCATCTCCGTGGCCCTATCTCATCCAACCTCCACCCGCGCCCCCTCCACGGGCACCTTGAGGATGCGGTATACATCCTCAAGCGTCATCGTCATCTCTCCAGTCGGGAGCTGGAATGTCCCCCGATCTGGATCCCACCTCTCGGCCAAAGCCAAGAGGTACCCCTCATCTGCCCGAACTACCTCCAATCGGGCTGCCTCCGCTAGCCCTACTACCTCCAATATCTCCCAGTCTGCCTGGGACAATGACCTCCTCATCCCCGGAATGATAGGGGAGAATCGGTGTCATGCCTCTAACACCCTAAGCTACAAAACAACAAAAAAAAAATTGGTTACAAATTTTTTCCAAAAAAAAAACTGCAAAAAAAAAAATAAAAACAAATAAAAGTACTTGATTAAATAAACAAATACCTCAGCTGGCTACACTAGCGCGTCCTCTCCCATATCCTCCATAGCTCCCGCGTTCTTCACTCTCCCACACAACCTTTCACTTCACTTCACTTCATTCCACTCCCTCAGACGCACTCCTCTCAAGCTCGAACGCACAAATGAGCAAAATTCTCGCTGAAACTGTTTAAATAGCTGGTTTTGGCACCCTGAAATGTAGTGGGGCATTTCATGGTGCATTCAGACACAGTGGGGCATTTCATGATGCATTCAAACACCGGTGGGCGTTTCTGCCACCTCCAAATGCATACCGACGTTTGGTGTCAGTATTGAATAAAAGAACAAAACTTACAAAATTGAAGCTTACCTCCTCCAAATTTCATCAAATTGCATCCATCCATTCTTCTTATCATAATAAAACATTTTGTGAAGGTTACAACAGTTTTGGAAACAAATTTTGTCATTTTTCTCAAAAAGTGCATCATTCATCATTGATTTACAAATTGGGTTAAAAACATTCAAAACCTTCACAAAATTAACAACATTCATCAATTCTTCTGATCTATCGTCAATTTCATTCATTCTTCTTTCATCATGCATATTTTTTCCAAATTAAATTAAAGTAAACCTCGTATCTAGTGGTATATTCTATCACCTTGGCGATTGCAGCGATTTGCATCCATGCAATTCGGTAAGAGGATTAAACCACCATAAGGACACTTACCATTTATCATCATCAATTATTTCATTGTTTGAAAATTGAAAATCAATTTTGGGTATCCTACTTTTCAAGTGACCTCATACCAAGATTAATTTGCTCAACGATTGTCATTGATGACCTAGTTCATGGGGCCTTAAACGTGGACAATCTTCAATATTATCATTATTTTGAGTCTTGCTAGAGATTAAGGCTACCTAGGTTGATTGGTTCCGACCCAAGGAATTATCCATACAGTCACTAGGAGCATATCTGAAGTTCTGGACTCTTTCATATTGCATCTCTGCATATCAATGGCGCCAACAAGGCAATTTCATCAACAGTATGGATTCACCCACAGGAGTTGGGGCATCCGTTATCAATTTTTAACTTTCCTAACAATAGAATTCATCTTACATGATCATGGAATTTAAAATTTGGAAAAAATCCCTTTCTAACCGTTGGGGCAGAAAACGGTTCATCTTTCACATCACTCATATTGTCTTCAATCATATTCTTTTCTGGTTTGTACACCAACCCCTTTTCTGTTGGGACATAAACAGATGGTTCATACACCAACCCCTTTTTCACCGTTGGGGCAAAAACGGTTCATTTTCTTTCGAATTTCTTCCAATTGGCTCGTGAGAACCATTCTCGCTCTCCAATTGAGGGGGTAAGCTGATAAATTTTAAATATTATTTTATTCTTTGGTCTTCAAAGTTGTGCTTTAGTCTTGAGAGAGAGTTGCGTCTGATCCAGCTTTTCGGGTGTCCTAAGTTTTTGTGCTGCATTGTGTCTTCACACAAAGTAGCTCAAAAAGGGCATCTGTAGACACCAAAATCCAGCCACTTGCAAGTCATCTATACCTTCCTGTCAGCCACGTGTCGGTCATCCACCTTCCCACCATTATTTGGCCCAAATCCACACTTTCCCGCCATTATTTGGCCCAATTTCACCTTTCCCGCCATTTTTCATCCCCAAATTTATTTAAATTAATATTTATATATATTTTTTTTAATATTTTAATATATATATTTAAATAATAGTTTAAGTGATTTAATCTGAGCCGTCCGTCCTTCATTTAATCTCATCCGTCCATCCATCTTAATCCATTTCACAACCTAGATTTATTCTCTACCCTTAGATCCACTTTAATCTTAGCCACAAGTTCAAAGTGTCGTTAAAACCCTAAAGTGTGCCCTAAGAGTAGATTATAAATTGAGTCACCTTGATGGCTCAAACCCGATATCTTTTGTGACTTCTATCCTGGATCTTTTCTATCTTCTTAACTTCTTCTATCCCTTCATCTATCTCTGCTATCTCGGATTCTAATTCTTCTGCTACCCTTTCGTCGCATCTATCGCTGTCCTTTTTTGTCGCTTCCGTCGTCGCTTTCGTCGCCATTCCTTCTGTAGCATTCTGCAGAATCTCCCATTCCTGTCGCAAGTGCCCGCGGGCGTTTACCCCTTGTCGCAAGTGCCCACGGGCATTTATTAAGTGCCCGCGGGCGTTTATCCACAGCCACAGATGCAGACCGGCGTCTGTAACCCAGATCCAGAAGCACGCGGGCGTTCAGCGAGTGCACCAGGGCACCTTTCGTAGCCGATTTGACAGCCACATTACTTCCAGGTGTCGCCTCGGTCTAGGCTGCGTTAACGAGAGAACAGGTATAAATTAGTTTAAAGCAAGTAACTTCTTTTCTTTTATTAATCTGTTGTTGAATTCTTGCATTCTATTTTTCTAGGGTTTTAGATTGTTTCTGAGGGCTCACACAGTGGAGCCCTCTTATTAATTTCTAACTCCTTGATAGTGTTAATGTGTGCAGGTTTTTAACGACAGATCTGGTTTATTGATGGCAGCTGTTTAAGCTGGAGTGGTCCAAGCAAGGGATATAACGAAGCCCACTCGTTCTGTTGAGATTGAAGATACATTCTTCGGAGATGCCACCATTTGTGCCAGCTAGGGTTTCGGAGAACCCTAGCACGAATTGTAATCTTGTATCACAAATAAAGGGTTACAGGCCCAGTTGTATTCAAAAAGGAGTTTTTAAACTCCATCGATTAATAGAAATCGTTTGTTTTGTGCAACTATTCTGTACTCTGTTATTGTGATTTTATTTTATTTTTTTTGTTTGGCGTGTATTTTTAATCTACAGAAGGAAGGCCCCAGGTCTATATGGATTTCTAGTAAAGTTCTATAGAGCCTATTGGGATATAATAGAAAAGGATTTAACCCAAGCAATAGAAGAACTTAGAACTAGTGGAAGAATCCTTAAAACCTTGAATCATTCCTTTTTGGCTCTGATTTTAAAATGTGGAGATATGGATAATATTAATAACTATATACCAATTACTCTTTGCAACATGGTTTATAAGATCATAACCAAATTGATGGCAAATAGGCTAAAACAGGTCTTACCATGGTTAATCTCTCCAAAACAAGGGGGATTTGTGCAAGGTAGACAAATTTTGGATGGGATTGTGATAGCATAGGAAACTATTCACAAGCTTTGCCAAAAGGGGAACAAAGGTATGTTCCTTAAGCTAGATTTATCCAAGGATTATAATAAAGTTGAGAATTTTTAACCTAAATATTGAAGAAATTTGGTGTTGGAAATTTTGAGTATATTGTGTTGTCATTGATGTCAAATGATTGATGTCATAGGTTGATGTCATTGGTTGTCATTGATGTCAAATATTGTTTGCATGGAAAAATATAAGGTTTATAAGTTGGTTAATTATGCAAGGCAAAGTTCATCCCAATACAAGGAAATTGATAAAAAGACAAAAGTTATAATATTTACTTTAAATATTATAAGCCAAAGAGGTTTGGAATAAAGTTCTAAGTGTTTGGTTAAAATGTTGAAGGCCCAATTTTAAGACCATGGTTAAAAAAGAAAGCAAGTGACTAAGGCTTAAAATAAATAATATTATAATATTTTAATATTATAATATTTGGGACAAAAGTTTGAAGACAAAGGTTTAAATGTTGCAAGAAAAGTCAAAAAGTTTATTATAGTATTTTTAAATTATAATTTAAACCTAATATGGGTTTGGCGCCAACATGTTCGAAGGTTTCAAGTGAAAATTTTAATATAAGTGTCGACATCAAGAAAGAAGGTGAAATCCATATAAATATGGATTAAAATCATTTACTTGTTGTATGGTTTTTGTGTAATGAAAATTGATCTCCCTTGTGTGCAAATGTGAGAAGGAAAGGAAGGGAAAGACAAAATTTAAAAAAGGAGAGAGGATGTGTGAATAAAGATAATATCATGGGCATTTATTCTCAAGCGGGCAGCTGGCCTAGCGGTAGTCTAGGCAGCGCTAAGGCACAGGGCAGGCAACAGGTCTTAGGGTCAAAACTCGACGGTGACAGTTTTGTTTTGTTTTTGTTGAAATAGGATTCATCTAAAGGTTAAAACATAATTAGTGTATATTCATTTCTGTGTAGGTGGCAACCCAAGTGGTGCTAGCATGTAGGAAGATAGGAGGTATCATGGTCGATTCTCACCCGCAATGGTTTTGGTAAGTGCAAAAATTAATTTTTGTTGACTAAGGTTGAATTATTAAAAGGCATAAGTTGGGTTTAGTCATTCGACTTAGGGAGTCATAAGGGCAATAAGTTTTTATTTTGGCAAATATTTTAGTAGAAATAGAAAGGGGGAAATTGCAATATTTTAAGGTGTATGAAAGTGGATTTAAAATTTGTTATGTGACTTAGGGTTTTGGTTGATAATATTGAAATTGCTTGTGGGTTTTTACAAGTAGGAGTTATAAGGTGTGTTGTGGTTGGTTATTGTGTGTAATTTTTGCATGGTGAAAGAAAGGTTGAAGGAGTTGTAAACCAATATTATTGTGCACAAAAGGTTTTCATGTGGATGGTTGAAAAAGTGCTATGCTAACTAACCTTTGAAGTGGCATAAGATTGAAAGAACATTTTGAGATAGGTTTTGAGGGATATTTTTCATCAAAGCAAATTAAGAGGTATGTTGACATTATTCCTTCTCTAAGATGTTTGGTTGAGCAAATATTTCTGAATCATAAGGTGGAGATAAAAGGTTTGATTAGTGTGTATTATTGGAAATATTTGAGCTAGGGTTTGTGAAACAAATTGTGCATCATTGTTGAAAGTAAGTGGAAACAATTTTATTAGGGTTTAAGATCTATATGTGCTTCATTGTTGAAAGAAACCTAAAATACTTGTGCTTGGATTGAGACCAAGTTTGTACATCAAATATTTTGAGCATTGGTTTGAAAGACATTGAAAATAATTATGAAGTGTTTGAGATCAATCTTGTGAAGTAAATTTATGAATTACTGTGTTTGATCCTTGAGATCAAATTTACAAGAAAGATAGACCAGTTTTGTGAAGCAAACATATACACTAGTTTGATTTGACTTGAAAGGGATTTTGCAAGAGGTAGATATTGGATTGTTTGTATGCAATATTAGAAGGTTTTGTAAGCAGCATTGAGGTATATTTGAGCAAGTCTTGTGAGAAGACTTGAAGCAGCATTGAGGCATATTTGAGCAAGTCTTGTGAGAAGACTTGAAGCAGCATTGAGGCAGATTTGAGCAAGTCATGTGAGAAGACTTGAAGCAGCATTGAGGTAGATTTGAGAAAGTCTTGTGAGAAGACTTGAAGCAGAATTGGGACGGATTTGAAAAAGTCTTATGATAATACTTGAAGCAGCCTTGTGATGAGGATTGGTGCATATTTGAGATAGAGTTGAGAGCAGGATTTAGAGAAGACCAAAGCAAAGGGGATAGAGTTCTCTTATGAAAAGAGATCCACAAACCAGATCAAGAGGGGATAAAGTTCTCCTATGGAGAGAGATCCACAAACCAGAGCAAGAGGGGATAGAGTTCTCCTATGGATAGAGATCCACAAATCAAAGCAAGAGGGGATAGAGTTCTCCTATGGAGAGAGATCCACAAACTAGAGCAAAGATGATAGAGTTATCTTGTGGAGACAGATCTACAAGCCAAAATGGAGGGGATAGGGTTCTCCTATGGAGAGAGATCCACAAACCAGGTTAAGATGAGATAGAATTATCCTATGGAGAGAGATCCACAAAACAGTGTATAGGGGATTGATTTCTCCTTTGGAAAAAGGTCCACAAACACTGTAATAGGGAATTTATTCCCAAGATATTTGTTGAGAAGATTTAGAAGAAATATTTTCTCCATGGATGTAACCCACATTGGGTGAACCACGCTAAATTTGTGTCTCTCATGTTTGTGATAATTTTTGCATTTCTTTGTTATTGTTATTGATATTGCAATTGATAACATTGGATAATATTGCTTGGGAAAGAAAATTAAAATTTGATCTTATATTGTTCACCCCCCTCTCAGTATAAACTTGTGTTCTTCATTTGGTTTCAAAGAAGAATGGATAAAATGGGTTATGGAATGCATCTCTACTATCTCTTTTTTAGTGCTCATTAATGGTAGTCAATCCGAACTATTCAGATATTCTCGAGGCATCCGACAAGGGGACCCACTTTCACCATATTTGTTCATATTTTTGTAGAGGGCTTGGGAAGACTCATACATAATAGGAGAGTAGAGAACAACATTTCAGGGGTGAGGATAACCAGGTACATAAAGCTTACTCACACCTAGTTTGTAGATGACACGGGAATATGGGGGGAAGCATCAATAAGATAAGTGACCAATATGGGAGAAGTGTTGGAGGACTACATAGCAACTACTGGATAACTACTAAATGAAGAAAAATAAAAAGTAATTTTCAATGTGAAAAAAATATTAAGAGAAAAAATAACCCACATCCTCATATTCTCAGAGGCATCCTTACCCTTAGAATAGTTGGGTATCCCCTAACAAAGAAGGGCCTTAAAAATAAAAATTAAAAATCAATAAGAGATAAAATCCACTCAAAAATTTTACACTGGACCTACATGTGGCTAAGTTTTGGAGGAAGAGTAACATTGCTAAAATCAGTTTTACAAGAAATTTGTGTGTACAAATTATCCATTATGGCAACCCAAAGAGTGTCTTATAATATTTGGACAAGATGATGAGACACTTTATTTGGCCTAGAGTGTAGGGTAATAACACAAAAGCACTAATCAAGTGGTACAAGGTTTGTAAGCCAAAGGAAGTTGGAGGTTTAGAAATTAGAGCAACAACAACAAACAACCAAGCTCTAACAACCAAGCTATATTGGAGATGGTTAACTCATTAGGACTAACTTTAGAGCCAACTATTGAAAGCTAAATACTATCCCTCACAAAATACATAAGATCTTCCTCATCTTCTAGTAACAAGAAAGGTATCAGAGACCTAGAAAGCCATAAATAGAGGGGCATCACTTATCAAAGAAGGGTTATCATGGAAAGTAGGGGAGGGTAGGACTACTATACTATGGGAATATTCATGGAAATATGTTTACCCTATATTTTATTAGTATCTGTAGACACGAAAAATTGACCCACTTCAGTAGGTAATCTTCCTTGAGCCCTCTCGGGGACCCCTTAGACTTGCTTAGGGAAAGGGTAAGACTCCTTCCCCTATTTTTTTCCCTTTTTAGCTCTTTATGCAAAATTGCATCCTATCCTTGACGGGGTGTGACTTCACATTACGACATCATAGTTGATCTTGATGGGGCATAATTTTATATTTTTAGGTTTTGGTACATTGAAGCCCTAATTTTTCAAGGTTGGCATGTTTTACATCGACCCTCCTTGATTTTCCCACTCTTTTCACCTTCAAATCCACTATATAAGGAGGGTTTGAATTCACTTTTTCACACATGCTCACATAATAGAAATTCTTAGGATTGATGATTTATTGCTCACTAACATTTGATTTCTCAAAAAGTGTTTTACTTAGTCTGTATCCTTCTTCTTATTTCATAAGTGACTTTTGGAGCGTGAAGTTTGATTGATTGTTTGTTGCATTGGATTGTTGATTGTTGTTACTCGACCTTGGTGGATTTGTGTTAGAGCCCTAAGGAGAGATCAACCATCTAGGAGGTCTCAACCCTTCTATTTTGCTTCTGCGCTTTCTACCAGGTGAATTTGCTCTTCTACATGCATATTTAATCTTTATGAATGACATTATCAAGCTTTTGCAATTATATTTTATTTTTTGCATAGTTTATGCAAAATCGCAGCCAATCTGCTATGGGGGGCTACTTCACCTTGTGTTATTGCAATCACCTATTATGGGGCATGATTTTGCTTGAGTCAAATTTGGGGCAATAAGTTGTTCCAATTTTCATCATTGCATTCTATACTGCATTTAGAGCATAGTAGCATATTATGTTTTTGTGATTTCATCATTCTTCTGTGCTATATTGTATTATGTTTGTTTTTCTCCAAAGATCAATTTTCGCTTTTAGTTATCAAAGGTCAGCTAAAAGGACCTAGGGGGCTTGACTATTGCACCTCCAAGCATTTTTATACAACAGTCTAAGTATCCTCCCTAATGCTAATACTATCTTCAAGTGTTTATCAAATTATTTTGTAGGAACAGTGATTATTGATAGCATTGGATAAAGGAATAAAAGCAAGGATAAATCACTGGATAAGCTAAGTATTCTAATTAATATTTAGGCTATTTGTTGGGTGCTTTATATTTCTATTGTAAACCCTAGATTTGATTTTAATAGAAATATATCTAATTAATTCTAGGCATTGAAAGGAAAATAACATATAGTGTGCATTTAGGGATAATCATGTTTGTGCATTATTTCTTGAGCCCTTGCTTAAAGGTTGTCTATTTAGAACCCTAGGTTAGAGAAGCATTTAAAGAGAAGAATCATTCTAGGATTAGCTCTTGTATTCCTACATTTTTGTATTTCTACATTGTCCTTTATCTTTTATAGCATAGATCTAGAAAGGCCAAATCTAGGTGTTTGTCTTGAATCTAATACATCAAACATTCCTAAAATTCCTATGGCCTTGGAGTGAGTCCTTAAAGTCATTCCTGGTGAACCCTTCCCCCTAGCACTGAGTATAGAGAACAAAACTACCCCCATGGTTCACCCCAAAATCTTCTCTTTTATGGATCAAGGTTTTCAGAATAGTATGCGATAGGGCAGTTTCCCCCCTCTATATCTTTGGTGAACCCTAGCCATAAAGGCATTAATGTCCCTAATACCTCAATTTGCATGCAAAAATTGAAAGTGTTTGGAATAACATCATTTTTGCATCATCCATTTCTTCAAAACTATCCACCCCATTTTTGTTCTTCATATTTTTTTTGCGAGTATTTACATATTTTCTTTGACACATTTATTAGTCCATAAATGCGTCAAAGAGGGAGAAAAATGTAGACACAAAAAATTGACCCACTTTAGTGGGCAATCTTCCATGAGCCCTCTAGGGGACCCCTTAGACTTGCCTAGGGCAAGGGTAAGGCTCCTTCCCCTCTTTTTCACATTTTTCCCTCTTTATGTGAAATCGTGCCTGGTCCTTGATGGGGTGCAACTTCACATTGCGATATCATGGTCGGCCTTGACGGGGCATGATTTCACCATTATAATGCTTGACACATCAAAATCCTAATTTTTTGAGGTTGGTGTGTTTTACGTCAGCCTTTCTTGGTTTTCCTACTCTTTTTGCCTTCAAATCCGCTATATAAGGAGGGTTTGAATTCACTTTTTCACACACGCTCACATAATCGACATTCTAAGGATTAATGATTTATTGCTCGCTAATATTTTATTTCTTGTAAAGTGTTTTACTCGATCTGCATCCTTCTTATTCTTCTTCTTCTTCTTTCGCGAGTGATTTTTGGAGTGTGAATTTTGATTTATTATCTGTCGCATTGGATTGTTGATTACTATTACTCGACCTTGGTGGATTTATGTCGGATCCCTAAGGAGAGATCAACCATTCGGGAGGTCTCAACTCTTCTATTTTGCTTCTGCACTCTCTACCAGGTGAATTCACTCTTCTACATACATATTTTAACTTTCTAAATGATGTAATTGAG
Organism: Wollemia nobilis; assembly: GCA_028583015.1. Taxonomy (NCBI): domain Eukaryota; kingdom Viridiplantae; phylum Streptophyta; class Pinopsida; order Araucariales; family Araucariaceae; genus Wollemia; species Wollemia nobilis. Next base: position 3,721,781 of record JAQPPZ010016964.1, read on the forward strand.
ATTTTGCACTTGTCTTTTGCTTTTCACATAGTTTATGCGAAATCACGCCTTACCTATTGTGGGGCACGACTCCACCTTGTGTTATCACAATCACCTATTATGGGGCGTGATTTATCCTGAGCCAATTTTTGGGGTAATCTACTATTTTAGTTTTCATCATTGCATTCTATACTGCATTTAGAGCATAGTGGCATATGATTTCGTCATTCTTCTATGTTTTATTGTATTATGTTTGTTTTCCTCCAAAGGTCAATTTTTACTTTTAATCATCAAAGGTTAGCTAAAATGACCTAGGTGACTTGACTACTACACCTCCAAGTATTGTTATACAATGGCCTAAGCAGGCCCCCTAATGCTAATCCTATCTTCAAGTGTTTGTCAAGTTATTTTGTAGGAACAAGGATTATTGATAGCATTGGATAAAGGGATAAAAGCAAGGATAAATCATTGGATAAGCTAGATAAGTTTTTTGGGTGTGTTATATTTATGTTCTAAATCCCAAATCTAATTTTAATAGAAATATATCTAATTAATTCTAGGTATTGAAAGGAAAGCAACATATAGTGTGCATTTAGGGATATTCTTATTTGTGCATTATTTCTTGATCCCTTGCTTAAATGTTGTCTGTTTAGAACCCTAGGTTAGAGAAACATTTAAAGAGAAGAATCATTCTATGGTTAGATCTTGTATTCCTGCATTTTTGCATTTTTTAATTGCCCTTTATCTTTTATAGCATAGATCTAGAAAGGCCAAATATAGGTATTTATTTTGAATCTAATACATCAAATATTCCTAAAATTCCTATAAACTTGGAGCAAGTCCTTAAATTCATTCTTCATGAACCCTTCTCCCCCTAGCACCAAGTGTAGAGAACAACACCACCCCTGTGGTTCACCCCAAAGGCTTCTCTCTCTTGTGGATCGAGCTTTTGAAAATTATATGTGGTAGGGCAGTTTTCCCCCTCTACATATTTGGTGAACACGACGTGAACACCTCCTTTTATTTTAAAAATGTAAGCAAGATCATTAAATTTGTTTGTGTGGTTGGAGAATCTTAATTATATATTAAAAAAACTTTTTGTTTCTATTGTCAGTTTTCTCTTCTATCCTTTTCCTTTTCTAATGGCTCGTTTCCTTAGAAGTCAACAAAAGCATCTTGAATATGATTGTATTCCTTTGAAATATGATTATATTGATAGAGAGGATACTAACATATATCCATAAGAACAAGACAACATGGATACTGAGATGATTTTTGATCCTTATGAAGGACATAATGGTAGCTTTGTCTTTTTATCATTTGAACATTTTTGGGGATTTATGAAAGCTAATAGGGATAGAATATTGGAAGGTATGGAGTGAGGAGTTCACCTCGAAAGAGATGAGACTCCTCCACCTCCTCCAATAACCCCTATGCTTAACCAGAAAAACTCCTTTCCTAAATTAGTGCATCTTGATAATTTCAACCAAACTATTGATACTACTACAACCACCAACATTGGAAGGAATATGCAAGCTCCTCAAATTAGTAGTGTCACTCAAAAGTGTTTTCAATTTCTTCCACAATATTCTAATATCAACACTTTTGCTTTTGTTTTACTCAATGTTAGAGACTACTACTATTACATATTTTGATCAAGCAATTAATTTAGCAAGAAAAGTAGAACAAGCTCTCATCAGGAGAGGCCAACTCAAGGTTAAAGAGGAAAAACCTACTAAGTCTCAACACCAGAATAAGCACATAGGAGGTTATAATAGAATGGATAGTAGGAATGTAAACAATGTTACTAACAACCTATAGAAGATAGTACTTTAGAAAAATCCACAAAGAAATTTTACAAGGCTTAATATGTCTATGTAAGCAGTTTTGAAATAACTTTTAAAAGCTAAGGCAATTGAGTTACCTCCTATTAGACAACCAAATACTACAACTCATCAGTATAAGGTAGGTCATCATTACACATATCATAGAGTGGAATGACATTGGACGAATTCTTGTAAGAAGCTAAAACATGTGGTTTAAAATTTTATTGATGCAGGATGCATTGACTTAAGCAACTCTCAAGTAGTGAGTAATCAAGTACATGTCTAACAAAATGTGACTACCAATCAAGATATGGGAATATTTAAAGATCCATTACCAAAACATAATCAACAGGCAACAAATCAGGTGACTTATCAGAATGAGCCTCCCCCCTATGATAATATGGTTGGCATGGTTGGGATAACTACAAGAAGACAAGCTCAAACTCAACATCATCAGCAAAGACAAAATTGTGTATTACAACCAGATTCAATTTTGAAGAATAATCAAGGAAAAGTTTCAAATACAGGGACTCCACCTATTGCATTGAGACCACAACCTAAGGTTTCATTTGATCTTCGAAAGCATTTGGCTAGTACTCTAGCAAAGATAATAGTTTTAGAACTCCTTAAAACTTATACCAACCATAGAGATGCTTTGATGGATTTTTTAAAGCAACATTCAATCCCTTCAAATATTTCACCCAATGCCATAGTTGGTGTCTTAGGTTCTCTGGGATACATCATATCTTATTCTCGAATAATGATAAACTTTCCTCAAACTTGCAAGAAGATACTTCACTTTACATCATCGCACTTATTAGGGATACTTTTTTCAAGCAATTTTTTATTAATAATGGTTCTTCCCTCAATTTGTGTACATATCAAATCTTTCAAAATTTTGGATTAAAAGAGGAAGACTTAACAAAATCTGATATCATTATCAAAGCTTTCAATAATGAGTCCCAAAAATTTTGTTCTTGCAAAGAAGTATAAACTTCTCCAAGGTTCCTTTCATTTTAATGTGTGCATGGAATACTGTAGTGTTCTACAAAACAACTGTTAACAAGGGGCCTGTGCTGGGGTCATTTTAGTATGTTATGCTATTACTCGTTCATGAAACTGAAAGGGAAAATAACTATGATCTTGAAACTGGGGAGATGATCCTTTTATTTTGCATCAAACATGGAGATTGAATAAGCTTGAATGACTGATTTGTAGCTCTTCTATTCATAAATAACCTTCTTTAATAAAATTGATTTTTCATGAAGAAGATTCAACTTATCATTTTCTGAAATGTTCAATAAAACCAAACCCCCTTTTATGAAATTAGAATTTTCAAGAAGGAGAAATGATCTATTGCTTTTAATATGAGGGCTTCTGGAATGTCAAATAAATTACCTCCTTTAAATGAAGTTGAAATTTTCATGAAGTAAATCCATTTATATATTTTAATGTAATGGCCTATGAGATGGCAAAGAAATTACACCCTTTTGTATGAAATTGGGATTTTCGTAAAAGGAGGCTAATATACGTCCTTAGAAAATAGCCTTTAAAATGATTTATAAATTATCCCCCTTTAAATGAAATTATAATTTTCACAAAGGGAAACCAATTTATCATCTACAAGTGAAAATGCAAAAAACTAAAAATTGCAATCTCCTTCAAAATCAGAAACCATGCCAAACTAGAAATGCAGAATTCCTATTAACCATATGAACCTTAAATCATTTCAGAATTTTACCTTTGCTTTGAAACAAAATAAAAATTGCTTTAAATAAAATTTTAAAGCTTATTCTTAAATCTAAGTCATTATTTTTGGATCTTTTTATATTTTTCGATTTTTTTTTTATATTTTATTTTGATGATTTTAAAATAAAATTGAAAAGACAAAGTTTGAGAAATAAAATAAAGTAAAATGATAGAAATAACTAAATGTTGCAATCCTGAACTTCACCAAACCCTAAAACGTTAGTATCCTGCAAATGAAACCAGTAATAATGGAATCTGTGCTTATGCAATCCAGCAATTATTATGGTGTGATCTCCTAGGGAAAAGGTTACCAAAAATTGAAAATAAACACATAAGTGAACCAAAATCATGCATAACACTCACTATTTTTCCAATATTTTGCAATGGTATGATTTCTCAATACATTTTCGAAACAAAATGTAAAATATCCTATTACAAACTGGCATCCATGGTGAAAGATGTAGACCCAACTAAGTGGAAAGAAAATCTCAAAAGCAGACCCAGTGCCAATATTGTTAACTGTAGTCCTATTCCAAAATTTTCCAACCCCTAAAACTATCTTTGATCCATTTTTATCATTTTTCTTTCCTCCATTCTTTTCTTTTGATTTTCAAACTTTCATTACTTTTCGTAATGTTTGAGCAGCATCCAACGAATCTTCCATTGATCTTTCCTCTCTAACCTGTCCACTTTAATAAAATGCTTCTCCTTTTGTTCCATTCCTTTTTAGTCAACCATTATGAAAAAATGCTTATAACCCCCCAATACGCTCAAGCACCCTCTCATTAAGCATAGTTTAAAAATCAAAATATTAAAAAAATAAACACAAACCCTTTTAATCAACATTTCAATATCTATCCTATGCTTAATGTTTTCAACAACTAGAAATGCCTTTGGAGCTATTGAAAGTTCCTGGTGTCGTTAGTACCATCCATGTCATGTCGCTTCCACGTGAATGGCATTCATGTCAGGTGTCGTGACCATGCTACGTTTTTTCCCATAACGGTGACCTTCTGGCCATGTAACGCTACTATCTACGTGAATCATTTGGCTGTCATAGCCGCATATCCACGTGCCATCTCCGCTCGCCTATCCATTATCTCCCATGATGTCTGCATCGGATGGTACACTACTACTCTGCATTGTGGTGTCATGTCCACCACGGATTCAAGCCACTAAAGTCTCATCGTATACTGTGTAAGAACCTCACATTAGCGAAGTATTCCATGTCTACTCTCTATTATCTCAAATATGTTTGTATTCGAATCTAGGACCTCGGGATTTTATGGATCGATGTAAACACACGACAATCATAAACAATTCCACCTGCAATTGATGGAGGAAATATGTTATGATCTAATACAACATGAAACTATTATTTTCGACTCACTCTGCGCCCTCAAATGTCATCTAGATTGCATCACCATGGTATTCTCATAGAGCCACTCGATGTCAAAGGGAAGATCCTGTGCATCAGTGGATCATCTACCGCATTTTGAAGATGAATTCTATATCCCATTATCCATTTTTCTATAGTGTGTATCACCGATTTTTGCCCTTCACGAGGTATGGATACCTCCAAGTCATATCGTAGCCCTAATCCATAGAAATTGAACGTATATGGCAACTTGTTTGCTGATAAAAACATCCCATATCATCACTTTCATAGGTTATACAGTCAATTCTGTCACGACTATCCGTCTACCTGTAATTCTATTAGCATCACTACCAATTTTGGCTCTGATTTCTCGGCATCCAATGAACCATTACCACCTTTTCGAATGTCCACCTCGAGATAGGGAAATTTCCACATTTTCTCTCGCCATCCATCCAATTAAATACCCATGAATCATGCCCCATGTATGACGTCGCCCTCGTTATACTGCCTACATCAAATAGGAAGCACTACTTCATCTGAATGGGTCCGCCTGATACACTGCATCAATGCCCTGTCATCCTCGGCATCCAGGTCGATGTGTTGTTGGTCCCACCTTTGTTTTTGCAGCATCGTATATCCGCTGCGTTGAAGCTACCAAATTTGAGAAATTTTGCCTCTGCTTGTTTGGTGATTCCTATTCTTATTTCATCAACCACTATTGCATGATGAATTCTCTAAGATCTTTGTTGATCATATGGATTATAATGAACGAATTGATTTTATCATCATTTCAACTGCTATTCGATCTTCATTGCTTTGGCAAGTCTTCAAACTTAGCCTCTCTGATATCAATCCCCACTGCTAGCATCTATGTACACCTTTGGCACTTTTCAAGTGTACCCTCGATATATGCTCACACTGGCACTGTTTAAGTTTGTTGTGCCTACAATCCATGCATCTCAAATCCATGCCACCTTGACCTGTGGTTCAAAACCACTATCCATTGCCGCTATGCCGTTGGTCGTCCAATCACCATCGATATACTATATGCCACAAAGGCCTTCTATGTATTCACGCCCCGCCATGTGGCCAAATCTGTAAACCGTGACCATGTGGACATCTCCCGTCATCGTTGAGGTTTGGTCGTTGGATTCCCTTCCGCTCCATTGCATCTGCGTAGATATCTTGTAATCCAACAAAACAACAAACATTAAAAACGATATTAAAACAATAACTAAAGTAAAATATAACATACCAACCCTATAATAAATAACTAAAGGGAAAAAGAAATAAAAATAACGATTAAGCCTAACAATAAGAATAATGATAATGAAATACATTCCATAATTTTTTTATTTTTTAATTCTATTTTTATTTTATTTTTTATTTTTTTATTTTTATTTTTTTTATTATATTTATATATATAAAGTATATATAAATATATTTTATTTTTATTATTTTTTTTTTTTAACTTTAATTTAATAAATTTCAAAGGTTTGAAAAAAAATTAAATCAAGCATTACAATACTGAAAATCAAACACATGAAAAAAAGGGATTAACCCTATGAACTCATTCAAAATACCAAGCATGCTAAGAGAGCGTGCAGGGAAAAGCGAATCCACGAGGAACCTTAGGACCATCAAAATTATCACCCAAAAATAACCCAAAACACCACAAAACTAGAATTTTAAGGTGGGTCCCCAAAATTTGGGGATAGTTGCGGAGAGGCCACAACAAATGGTGACTCTAATGGGGTATGCTCCTAAGCATTTCAGATGAAACCTAGAATCTCCGGTTCTGAAACCCAACAAAATGAAGATTGGAAATAAAATTATTTAGCATCATCAAAGATGATGGGGATAAATACCTTCAACTGAAACACATGAACCCTTTCTTTAGCCAAGTGTGTGAAAGTGTTTTCATTCTAGCATTCTTGACACTATTTAGAATCCATCACATGATTCACATTAGGCTATAAATATTACTCATAAAAGAATATGCATTTGCATTGCTCCACAACCAGTCAGGTGTTTATATCCCAGGTGGAGATGTCATCACTTACCTAGATATCAAGATAAATTTTTATTTACCTTTTTTACAAACATTGCTACACTGCCAGCCAGGCGTCTATAGCCCCGGTGGAGATGTCCTAAGCCTTTTGATTAGTTTGGCTTTTCTCTTTTTTCTATTTTTTTTCTTTTAAACTTTTTTTTTAGACTTTTATCGTTATATTGCTTTGCAAATTTCACCTGCCACCTGGGTTAGAGATCAAATAAGGTTAAATATTAAGCGTATAAAAAAATTTCACATTGATTTGCAAACCAAATAACTTCATCCTTCAAGATTCTAAGAATACCCCTTAATATGATGTGTTCATGTGTAGCCTTAGCAAAGTGGTTCATGGTTCCCAAAATTCACTATCTTAATCCCCAAAATCTAGGAACAATTGCTAAATAATTCTATCTCACATGATATGTAATTCATCCTTCAAGAGTCCACAAATTAGTAGCTATCATAGAACACAACCACCAATAGAGGAACCATCTCACAACTCAAAACCTGCAAACCAAAACCTGAAAACGCATTCAAAACTCACCAAAACCAAAATTTGAGACAAAACTCAAAACCAAAACATGAAAACAAAACTTTATATACCATAATATACAATATGATGCAAAAAAATTTGGACCATCATTTCCCTAGGTCCCAAACCCGATTAGCACCCTTTAAAGCACACCAGTCATGATATGTGAGCCAAGCCTTACAAGAATTCCACCAAAGCAAGATTGGACCAAATAATGCAATAACTCTCATCTTGCCTCTCTCACTTAACCACTTAAATTCAAGTTTATTAGTCATTCTATGTTTAGCATTTAATTCCTTAAACTTGCAAGTGAATACTTGATTTTCAATAATATTTTGCTTATTCAATGAGATGCAAATTTCAAAATTCAAATTATTTTCACAAGCATGTATGATTTCCTTCAAATAGGAGGCTATTTGTGAAAATTTTAAAGCAATATCATCATCTAGGTCCTTAGGCCAATCATATTCATGCAATAATTTGCAAGTATCTAGGATATCTACTAAATGGGGATCATTATAATCTTGTATCCTAGATTTGATTGTTAGTTGTTGGTGAACCTGATTTAACAATTCAAGCATATCAACTTCTCCCTTATTTAACAAAGCAATATCATTAATTTTATGATCAAAGATCCACTCTAAATCTTCATTCACTTCTAGTAGATAGCATTTGAATCTAATAAATGATTAGATACATTTTCACCTGAAGCTTGGATATTTGGACATAAAATGTTAGATTCTACCTCATGCACATTTTCATTTACCAATACTTGGTGATCCATTGTGATCTCTTCTTCTTCATGGGCTTCATCATCTTCATCTTGTAACACTTCATGTGATGTATTTATTTCAATCTCCTGTATACCAAATGATACAAAACCTTCATTAGTAGAAAAGTGAGAAACTAATAAGTTTGCATATCTTCCCCATCCATTATAATAATCATCTTCTAAACCCATGGGATAGAACTCTATCATGTCTTCAAATGGCATATGATTCTCTAAAGTTTTATAAATTGTAGGCTCTTCATGTAGTATAACATATTTAGAGTCTTGCATATGAGATAAAGAAATTTTTTATCAGAATATGCAAAAGGAACACATTCCTCATGTTGTTTCCAAACATCATCATAATTATAAAATATTATAAATGCTTCTATGTAATATTTAGGTTCAACTATTGATTCACCCTCTTCAACTTCAAATAATTCCTCTTCCTCAGATTCATCCTCCTCAGCTTCAAAAAATTAATCTTCCTCAGATTCATCTAATGGTGGATCAAGGGTTTCTTCCATGGGATCCATTATTGTATTCAAACTTCTAAAGTTATCCCAATACCCCTTTGTAAACAGTGATCCTAATACAACCTCTAGATTTTGATCAACTTGATCATCACCATCCTCATTTGCTTGATTTAAGACTACTAGGTTTGAAGGTTGGTGTTGGTTGGAATCCACTACTCTTGAAACACAATCCATCATAGGAGAAGGTGGTTCCTCAACTAGATTCGGTAGACTCTTTGGTACTAGTAATCCCCAAGGTTTGGTATGCCCTACAAGATCCTGAACTACCTTAGGACTTGGTCAAATTGAAAGACCTTTGGTCCCTCCTTCTCTGTAGTTGGCCACTTGATCCTCCTGATCCTCACCAGCTTTGTCCTATCCTCAACTCATCCTAGATGTATTCATCAGGGTCACCATACTATCTTAGCTTCCCTCAACTCGTCTACTATCCACCTCACTAGTGGCAGTGCCTAGTGTAGGTTCTCGTGATCTACTCTAAGGATTTGGACCATCTATATTTTTTTGGTAACTCTAGTTCAAGCAATGGTCCTAGCAGTGCATCTGATATTTGCACCACTATGTGCTCCCAGCTTCGAACCTAACTCTCTAGTCATGCATGTCTACCACTACACCTACCACCACCCATGGTAGATGTTGCCTGCTAGTATGGCACATCAGCATGTCTGCAACCACCCCATAGAGCATAATTTTCAATGGGTCCACCCCATACCGTCCCACTAGGTCGTCTATGAATATGGTGCTCTCACGCACCTGGTGGGTCCAGCCTCTCAAAAATTTCTACAAGATCACTGGTATCCCTCATGCTTTGTAAACTATGGTCCCTCTTATAGGGATGTATAAGATGTGCCACACATCCTCCAGTGTGATGATCATCTCTCCCATGGGTAACCAAAAGGTAGACAACTCTAGGTACCATATCTCTACTAATATTGTAAACAGAGCCCTGTTTGCCCCTACCCGAGGCAGTCCAGCTAGGTGGTCTAGCCCCATCACTACTAGTGTATCCCTCTTTTCCTGTTCGAGTGCCTCTAGCTCCACCTCAAGGGAGTTGGATCTCCACTCACGGCTCTTGATTACCTTAAGATGCAATACCAGAAAAAAATCCATTAGTAAATTTAATTAAAAAAAAATTAAAAAAATAAAATTAATTAATTAATTAAATTTTAAATCTCCAAAGTTTTATTGCATCCTTTCTTCCTTTCCCTTCTTCCTTTCTTTCTTTCTTTTTCCTCTTTTTTCTTCTATTTTTCTTTTTCTTGCCTTTTCGATGAAATTGATGCCAGTTTTCCATGGGCACAATTTCATCGAAGTGAATTCGCACCCCGCATTTCAAGGTATGATTTCGTGAAATCATGCCTTGTTGTTTTATCCACATGATTTTATCGCTACTACCCAGGACAAAATCATGACCTAGTCATGAGAAACCTTGCGTAGACCCCATTTTGGGGTCTAGGCAATGACAAATGGGGAGATTGTTGGACATTTTGAGTCCCTAAGCCAAAGTTTTCATTGATGTCACCAGATGAAGTCATCATTAATATCAAGGAATTCAGCAAGAAACAAAGTTGTCATAAATTGTTATTTGATATCCAAGAAGAAGTCCAAAGATCAAGAGAATCAGTGCAGAAGTTAAAATTTAAAAAGGAGATATAATATTTATTTTATAAATTATTTAAATTCAATAAGAACTTAAATTTTATAGAGGGTCAAGCTCAAACACCATAAAATAAGAAGCATCAAAAGAAGTAAGTAAAAGAGAGAGTGAGGCTTCTAAGAATAAGTTGGACAATAAAAATTTCAACAAGGAAAGGAACAATGCACAAGTAAGAAACAGATGGAACAAGAAATAGGTAGAAGAGACTAAGAGACCAATGGGGTCTAGGCAAGGTTTCTTCAGTGGAATATGCTTTTCATGTCATAGGTTTGGGCTCATGTAACAGGTTTGGGCTCATGGCTTCACAGTGTAGGACACATGAAAGACAGGAATACGGATATGGACAACTTTTTAATGGGTATTGCTACTCATGTAATTAGTTTTATCACAAGGCAATGAATTGTAGGGTTCATGACAGAAGAGGATATGGCTTCACTAGGAGAAATCCTAAGACATTTGCACCTCCAAGGAATAATATCATTAAGTGTTATAAGTGCAATAATAATGGTCACACAACAAAGTGGTGTAGAGCAGACATTCCAAAAATAGGTATGAACAAGAACAAGAACAAGAATAGGAACATGGATATGAACAGGAATAGGAATAGGAATATGGATGTGAACAGGAACAAGAACAGGAATAGGAACATGGATGTGAACAGGAACATGAATAGGAATGATGACACAAATAGAAACAGTCAGAGGAATCAAAAAATTCAAAAAATAAGGGAAGAGGATAAAGGCAAAGAACAATGCCTTTTGGGAGTAGAAATACTCCCACTCCAAAATTAACCACCTCAAAAGAAGGTGGATGAGGGGCTAAGCTAAGAGGCTCATTCTTAGCCCCGAGCCCCAAAGGTGACCCTTTGCCATTGATGTCAAATGACAAGATATTTGTGTAATTGGAGAGAGATTTAATATTTAAGAGAGCATTGAGCCAGGGGGAGCAGAATAAAATAAAGGTCAAGTTTTGGTAAGAAGAGTATGGGTTGCCATCAATGACAAAGGGGGAAATTTTTGGACATTTTGAGTCCCTAAGTCAAATTTTTCATTGATGTCACCAGATGAAGTCATCATTAATATCAAGGAATTCAGCAAGAAACAAAGTTGTCAAAAATTGTTATTTGATATCCAAGAAGAAGGCCAAAGATCAAGAGAATCAGTGCAGAAGTTAAAAGTTAAAAAGGAGATATAATATTTATTTTATAAATTATTTAAATTCAATAAGAATTTAAATTTTATAAATAAATATTATTTACACCATGGTATGCAGTGAGAAGGAAGCAATTTATCCAAGGCATCAAAAGGATATAATATTATAATAATTGTTATTATAATATTAAAGTGATATGGTGAAAACCCCAAATAAAATATTTATAATTTCCATTATAATGTTTTATAAATCAAAGTGGGTTTTATAAAGTTTAATTATATTTCATAAACCCAAAGGTTGGGTTTGGAAGAAAAGGCATTCAAAGCACCTTTAAAATCTTTGCCGACGTCATGGAAGGAAATTGGGGAAGTGTCGACATCTCCCAAGGTATGGAGGAAGCAATATAAATACATTGCCCAAAGTCTAAAACATTATCCTTGCTCAAATTTTAATTGGCATGTGAAAAAGAATAAGAGCTCGTGAGAATTACGAATTTCATGGACAACAAAGTGTTTTAGGAAGGAAGCATTAATTTTTGAAGGCACATAGGACAGTGTGGCCTAGTGGTGAGTTGGAAAGCATGAAAACGTTTGTTCATGTGAGGGCCTACGTTCAAAACGTGGTGGGTGCATTAGAGGTCATGTTGGTTAAGGTTCCTAAGGCACACATTGTTTTTGCCAAGGTTAAAGGGAGCAAGACTTGCATGTTGCTTCATTGGTTTTAAATGAGCGCATAGCTTGTGCCACGGTTGAGGCCTCTAAGATGCACGTCATGGGTAGAGTAGAGGGTTTGAATCCCTCCAAAGGTAAGGTAAATATTTGCATTAAAATTTTATTATTTGCCTAAGTTGGGAGGTATAAGGATTGTTTAGTGGAATTGTTTAGAAAGGTTGCTTAGTAGATAAGTGGTGGTAATTGAGAATTATCACTTGGAGTTATAAGAAGATTTTTGGTTTTAATTTTTAATAAAGTCTTAAATTGCTATATTGGTATATTGGAGGATTAAGACTTTTTGGGTATTGTTTTAATTTGAATAAAATGTTTTTATTATTATTGTGAGGGTGTTGATTATTAATTAAGTTGGAGTGATAAGGCGTAATTTTGATATTATTTTTGGGTTATATTTTGTTGAGAAAATTATCTTCTAACCCTTATTGAGATTGGCAAAGAAGTAATTGTGAGTGTGGTAGATTTATGAGATCAACTCCTTGTCAAGCAAAAAGGTATGGGAAAATTCTTCTTTGGTTGAGTTGATTGAATGGCTTTCTAGAAAATAAATTTTGGAGTGAAAAGGATTTTATTAGGGTTTCCTTTTCAAAAGTATTTGAGTTAATGCTTCAAGGTTTTATGGAATTAAGAGTTGTGATTAAAACCTTGTTTTATGAGCATTGTTGTTGAAGCCATTGGATTGTGCAAAGAACTTGAGTTAGGGTTTTGAAAATAACATGAGTATCATTGTTATGTGAATATTTATTTATGATCATTCTTGTTGAAGTGAGTTGTTGTGCAAAGAACTTGAACTAGGGTTTGGAAAGAATATGAGTATCATTGTTATGTGAGATTTGTTGTTGAGCATTGTTGGAAATATTTTGAGTTGGTGTTTACATACTTGGACTAGGGTTTGTGAGCAAGGGTTGGTTCTTGAGTAATTGGTTGAGTAGAGTTGATTGAACCTAGTCAAGTGGATGTATGAAGTGTTTTTAAAGTTCCATAAAAAAAACTATTCTATATTCTGATTTGAGTTGAGAAAGTGAGTGATTTTTGAGTATAGAACATATTGAGTCTCTAAAAATTCTCTTTATGCTTATATTTATTTGAGTTGAGAAAGTGATTGAGCTTTGAGTATAGAACATATTGAGTCTCTAACAATTCTCTTTATGCTTCTATGAGATTGATTTGAGTTGAGAAAGAAATTGAGCTTTGAGTGTAGAACATATTGAGTCTCTAACAATTCTCTTTATGCTTCTATGATATTGGACAAGTTCTGTGTGGACTTGTTAAGCAGATTTGAGGTAATTCTTTGAGAAGACTTGTGGACTGATTTTGTGTGAGCTTTTGTGGAAGCTTACAATACAAATTTGGTTAAGTCCTAGAGAGGACTTATTAAGAAGATTTGGACAAGTTCTGTGTGAGCTTGTTGAGCAGATTTGAGCAAGTTCTAGAGAGCACTTGTAGAGCATATTTGAGCAAGTTCTAGAGATGACTTGTGGACAGATTAGTGTGAGCTTTTTTGGAAGCTTACAAGGTAGATTTGAGACAAGTCTTTGAGAAGACTTGAGAGCAAAGTTGATTGATTTTTTCAAACCTTAGTTAAGGTTTGGGTCAGATCTAGCAAAGTTGAGTCAAACATTGAGTTAAGGCTTGTGGATAGAGATCAAGGACAAATTTGTGCTAGATCGATTGGACTGTGTTTAGTGTAGATTTTAGAGTAGATTTTGGTGCAAATTTGAGGATAGGTTTATACCAGACCAGAGATGGATATTGAGTAGATATGTGCTAGACCAATTGGACTATGTTTAGTGCAGATTTGAGAGCATATTTTGATGCAAATTTGAGGATAGGTTTATACCAGACCAGAGATAGAGATTGAGCATATTTGTGCTAGACATACTGGACTATGTTTAGTGCAAATTTGAGATAGAGCTTTGGATATGACATAGCAGAGAGGACAATAGTCTCCAATGGATAGAGATCCATTAGTCAGGGCAGTGAGGATAGGTCTCTAAGTGGGGACAAGAGTATTCAGTGGAGAGAGATCCATAAGCCAAAGCAGTGGAGGCAGTAGTCTTCTAGACGATCACTAGCCATAGCATAGGATAAGGAGTTCTCCTGTGGATAGATATCCACAAAATAGACTCAAGGGATCAACATATCCTTTGTACAGAGGTCCATAAACATTGTAATAGGGAAAGGATTCCCAAGATATTGATTGAGAAAATTTTAGTGAAATATTTTCTCCGTGGAGTAGCCCACATTGGGTGAACCACATTAAATTGGTGTCTCTATTGTGTGTGATGATTTGTGCATTGCTTTGGTTATTGCTATTGATATTTTCATTGATTATATTGTATAATATTGTTTGGGGAGAAAAAGTAAAAAGTGATCTTATACTATTCACCCCCCCTCTCAGTATAAGCTTGTGTTCTTCAAATTTTATGTTTATTTATTCATTTCAGGTTTATTATATAGTTTTTTAAAACACTTTCTTTAGATTATTTTTCCCCTTAAATTTGATAAATGTGATTTTTTTAATTTTTGCTTTCAGGTACTTCACATGTAAGGAAAAACTAGTGTTTAATTTGGTGGAAGATTTTTTTTTCTAAATTAATGTATTGTGTATGTGATTGAACATTGATATAATATTATAATAACTTGGTGTGGTGTAGTACATTGTTGATAGTGTTTATATATATATATATATATATATATATATATATATATATATATATATATATATATATATATATATATATATATATATATATATATATATATATATATATATATATATATAACTTTACACTAAAAGTTTGGATTTTTTTGTTTCTAACATTATTACTACAAAAAACATGAGATCTTTATAATAATACACCAATGTTTTAAAATAGTTATAGGTTATTGCTTGTACTAAGATACATTCTTACCAAAGAAAACATTATTTAATAATTAGTACTTAAAAGAGGTTATAATTAGTACTTAAAAGAGGTTAAGTGGTTGATATTGACCCACTTTCATGAAGACACATTCTTACCAAGACATTCAAAATTAAAATATTATTAAAATAATAAAATAAGTCATAAAGTTATTTTGTAAGACATAATAAAAAAAAAAATAATAGCTTTCTATGTGAAGCTCTAGTTAAGTGTATGAGGTGCTCAATCCTAGGTAGAATAGATATCATATAATATAAAGAAAATGGTTAAGTGGTATTAAATAAGAAAATTAGTCATAAATTTATTTTGTAAGATATAATAAACAAACTAAATAATAGCCTTGTGGATTAGGTTCTATATATGTGTGTACATGAGGTGTTCAACCCTAGGTAGAATAGACATCACATAATACAATATACAAAAAAAATTACTGAATAATTACTACTTAAAAGAGGTTAAACCATTGAGACAAATCATCTTTTATGAAGACATATTCTTACTAAGACATTAAAAATTAAAATGTCATTAAAATATGAAAATTAGTTGTAAAATTATTTTGTAAGACATAATAAACAAACTAAATAATAGCCTTGTGTGTGAGGGTCTATGTACATGTGTGAGGTGCTTGACCCTAGGTAGAAAATATATCATAGAGTAAAATATAAATAAAAAGAAAAGATATCATAGAATACAATATAAATAAAAAGAAAAGATATCATAGAATACAATATAAATAAAAATTTATTTAATAATTAATACTTAAAAGAGGTTAAGTGATTGAGATAGATCATCTTTTATAGAGACCCACTCTTAAAGGGCATAAAAACTATGTATGTGTGAATAGTACATGTTGACCTCCAACCAAGTTATTTTATAAAATCGATAATATTCAATTAAAGGTATATTTAATCTCTAAATCTATTATTAAGTGTTAAAAGTTTAAATTTTGAAATTTGGATTATCTCATTTGTCCATATTGCAAAACATGCACTTAGGTTATCTTTTAGAAATCTTGTAGTTTAGAAGGCTCTAGAACGCTTTAGCGCTTTTAGGCTTTTCCAACCCTGTCTTTAAGAGTCCTTTGTGAGAACCTTATGGTAAGTGTGTTGTCATTAGAAATGTTTCCTCTTTACAAGTGGCTATATTTGGTGAGTTAACTCTTGGAACCTCATCATTTAGAAAAGTCATTTAGGTTCCAAATGTCGGACCTAATATCCTTTCTAATTATTATATCACTCACACTAAGGTGGAATTTTGGCCTAATAGACGGGTAATTAAGAAAATTGATGATGGGTTTTAATATAATGACTTCAAGGTATTATGATAATTTTAATTAAATATATAATATTGTTGAGCAGCCTTTCTCTCCTTTTTCTTGCAAGAAGAAAGGTTTTGTTGTTATAATGGCTAAGATATATGATATCAATTGGTATCATAGGCTTGGGTGCGTCAACTATGGATCCATTAGGCACATGATTTGACTTAAAATTACAAAGGGTATTCTTCCATCACTTTCTCTAATTATGTTTGTGAGGAATGTGCTTTTGAGGAAGCATAATTGAGATCCATTTTGAAAGGGAAAGATAGTGACATGTATGGACCAATGGCTTATCATTCTCTTTTTAGAAATATATAATTCTTCATATACTAATGATTTTTCTAGTACTTAGGGATCTACACCTTTCACACAAAGGAAAAATATTTTGGAATGTTTAAGACCTTTACAAATCTAGTGGAGAATTAGTTTATGAGGAAAATCAAATGCCTTCAAACTGATGGTGATGGTGAGTCTTTTAGTATTCTTTTGTTGATTTTTAGCACTTAATAATATTATATTTTAGAGGATTATTCAATATACTCCCAAGAAAAATAGGGTTGTTGAGCAAAATAATAGGATCATTTTGGATATGGTGAGTTGTATGTTGCATTCCAAGAAAATGGAGTCCAAGTTTTGGGATGAAGTTGTGACTTGTGTTGTATATATAATAAGTATGATTTTGACTCTAGTAGTCTAAGGTATGTACCTCTTGATATATTAACAAAAATGGAGCCTAATGTTTTCCAATTTTGTATTTTTGGGTCTATCATATGGGCTCATATTCCCAAAGATGAATGGGATAAAATCATGCTCAATATTCATTATTGCATCCATGTTGGTTATTGCGATATTTCCAAGGTTTATTGTCTTTATGACCAAATCAATCAAGATATAATCATTCAATATGATGTGGTATTTGATTGGATTTTCAATCAACTCCTTCTAGTTTATGTTTGATGCTTTTGGCAAATGATCCCATCCTACATTGTTTTTGTCCTCCTCTAAAGGTTCTTATTGATTATTCTATAACGAATTTAGCTTCTTAACCTATCAATTCAAATCCTCTAATGAGTCCTAATGATATGGTTATTTCTATTCCAAATCCCCCATAAAAATTTATTTTAACTATGGATCATACTTTAGATGAGCATGATCCCCCTATGCATTGTGCAACAGTTCTAGATGATGTGATAAATTTGAGCATGCAATAGATTCTTTAGTTTATTCTTATGATGTTGTATGTGTACAAGATGTGTCATATATGGATAGCCTAATGCCCTAGTGGGATTGAATCCTCCTTTAAGATGCTCAATCTATTCTTTCTCAGGAGTGTCATCAAGAGCCCCTCTTTCTCTTAAGCCTTCATCTTGAAGGTTGATAATTTTGGATATCCTCTCACTTACTTCCAAACCAAGGAATGTCCTCAATGGAAAGATGTCATGTTGGTGAGGCATGAGTCCTTTATGAAATTTTAGACACAAGAGTTTATTTTTTTGGTCAGGACAATAAAATACTAGATGTAAATGGGTCTACAAGACTAAGTACAAATTAGATGATCAAGTTAAGAAGCATAAGGTACACCTCATTACTAAGGATTTATCTCAAAAGGAGGGAGTTGATTACTCAAAGAATTTTTCCTCTATTACATGGATGGATTTTATATAGATCATCCTCTCTATTATTACTTCATATGGATGGGAAGTTCATAAGATGGACATAAAACTGCATATCTTCATGGAGTTCTCTAGAGGATATCTATACATAGTAGCCACCCAAATCTGATCTTGATGAGCCTATCTCTTAGTTTGTCCTCTTAAGAAGACCTTGTATGGTATTAAGCATGTTCCTCATGCTTTGTATGAGCAAATTCACTCTCATTTTTTCTCAATTATGGCTTTTGATAATACAGATAAAAGTATGATATTTACATTAAATATTAGGATGGATAACTTTTGGTGATTATGTTATATGTCACCAATATTCACATGGGAAACTCAACTTCTTTATCTAGGACATGAAGTCATAAATTTATTATAATTTTTAGATGATATATTTGGGGCTTATTTACTATTTCTTGGGGTTTCAAATCAATTAGTTACCCTCCAAGATCATTATTTTATATCCTAAGTATACCTTGGATCTTTTGCAATGGTTTTGGATTATCCCTTTTTGTTTAGATTTAAATATTTGAGTGGATTGTTTCACTCCTTGGGTGGATTCCACCTTATACCACTCTCTTATTGGGTGTCTTTTCTACCTCACATATTCATTTGTATATTTGCCTTCACTTTTAGTTATTGTTCCAAGCATATGTTGTCACCTTGTGAGAGTCATTGTACAATGGCCAATCAAATCCTTCAATACATAAAGGTGCCTACCATATGATAATTCTCTAGTAAATTGAGTATCATCTAGTGTAGAGGAGATTCTTTGATGCAAATTAGGTAAGTTATCTTAACTAGCATCATTTAACCACTAGGTTTATGTTATATCTTGATTTTGAATCATTCTCTTGGAATTTTTTATAGCAATCCACCATATTTCAATATTTTATGGAAGTTAAGTATTGTGTTTCTAGTGAGGTCACTGAACATATTTGGTGGATGCTCATGATTCTTGAGTAGTTATGTGTCCCTTCACAATTTCTAATGACTCTTTACTATGATAATTTGGGTTCTATCGAGCTTGTATAGAATCAAAACACAATGAGGTGCGGATGTAATATTTTTAATGGCTTCATGCATATGGAATGGTTAACCTAATCTATGTGTATTTAGTGGATCAGATAATAGATATCTTGACCAAGGTCATGCTCGAGGTGCATT
Source organism: Wollemia nobilis (assembly GCA_028583015.1). Lineage (NCBI taxonomy): Eukaryota > Viridiplantae > Streptophyta > Pinopsida > Araucariales > Araucariaceae > Wollemia > Wollemia nobilis. The sequence goes on from JAQPPZ010016964.1 coordinate 3,741,204, forward strand.
TTGTGTGATTGTAGGAATGTCTTGAAATAGGACAATATCCCTTAAGAGGGGATGATTGATAGGGGTCTATCTTTGTGTCTCTTATTAAACTTAAGGGGGTATGTTAAAATATGTGGTGTTAATATTCAATTGAGGCCACCATTGACCTTGTATTGTATTCAATTGTATATTACCTTCTAAACCAATTTAAACCATCTAGAGGTGGTCTTATTATAGTATTATAATAATTAACCTTATTATTGATTCTTTAACAACAACCTAAGATCACTTGTAAGTTGAGGATTTATATCCCTTGTATCCTACAATTTCTTCATCGATTGGAGATAATTCTTCATTTATTAGTGTTATTTTCTGGTTTTTAAGGGTGCATTTGCATATTGTGTTGTTTTTATATGAGATTTATGTTTCTTTTTTGAGTAGTATGTTGATTTCATTTGTTCCTTAATACATTGGTAAATTTAGCACTATCATAACAAAAAAATTATGAGGAATAAAGACACTATTTAAAAATATAAATGTATATTTAAATAAAATATCATGTAAAGTTTATATTAAAATAGTATGTAATGGACCTTCTAGAAATATTTGGTCAATACATTTTCTAGATCTTTCCATTCTTCTAAATATTTCTCCCTCTCTATATCTTTTAATTCCTCTAAATATTTATCTCTCTCTATATCTTTCCATTCCTCTAGATCTTTCTCCCTCTCTAGATCTTTCCATGATGGGTCTACAAGGCCTATAAATATGTAATAGTTTTTTTATGGCAATACAATTTGAAATTGTGAATCTTGTTTCTGGTTAAAAGGGCCCCATATCAAATTTTATGTTACTTGCATTCATGATTTAATATGATGAATGACTACTATAATATAGTGTAGTTACAAAGCTAGATATGGAAAGCTCATATGAGGAAATTATGGGAAGCTTACATGAAAATATTGTAAGAAGCTTGCATAGGATGATTGTTGGATCAATATTACCATAAGAGGAATGTTGTGAAGATATCACACAATAACTCCCATAAAAATATGTTTTTAATATAAAAGTGCCTAGGATTACTGTAAAATCATGTTTGGTAAAAGTAAAAGGGAATGAAGTAAAAATCATGGGTCATAGTAAAAAGTAAGTGCATTGTAAAAATTATGAGTAAAATCAAGGTCTAGGTAAAAATGTTTTAGTAATAATGTCTTCATTATATTGAATGTGTCATGTAATAGTGGGATTATATATAAGGTAAATATGTCTGGTGAAAGTAAAGTGTAAAATATATGAGCAATAACTCCAAGAATTAGATGTATAAATTACTATTATGTATTTGTCTTATATTGAAAATTTAGTAATTCAATATTTTTAGTAAATATTCACATGGGAGTTAAGTCAAATCATGTAGGAATCAAATATTAGTGTTAGGAAATCATATGGTGGTTTTTTTAAAGTCACATGTCAAGTATCACAAGTTAAATACAACTACTTGGACTATCACATGGAATTGTCTACAAGTCGAATGTAAGAGTCCTAATTAATTATTTACAAATCAAATATAAATATTTGAAAGATCACATTAATATATCTACAAGTAAAAAATGATAGGAAGAACAATATAAGATACAAGGAAGCATCTATCAATCAAGGATATATGGTAGATAATCACATGCAACCCTTGTAAACCCTATAAAAAGATAAATATATTCCTCACTTTAAGTATGGTAGCATGGTATGATTCTAGAATTACATCATCATAACATTGTACCATTTTATTAAAAAATTATTCTAGTATAATTTTTTGTAAAATTAAAAGAGTATGTTGTATAGAGTTATGAGGAAGAATAGAGTACTTGCTTGTATTTGTATTGCATGTTTCCCTAGTGAACATGGGTATTTATAGTTGGATAAATACAAAAAATGGTGGTGAGTCCCAATAGATCCATGAACCACTCATTGGATAGTGTTTCTCTATTACTTAAATAAAACTCCTATATTTTTTTCCTATTGTGTTATTTTGCATTTGGAATTATTTTATAAATTATTTTTACCATATACAGTCCACATTAGAATGTTGTGCATCTAGAAAATCATAGTAGGAGGGCTTGGGTAAAGACTTGTTAGTACTCAGTGATAAGACTCTCCCTTCATGATCAAAAGTAAAAAAATCCATTCAAGGACTTATTGAAGGTAAAATGCATTGTAGTTAACATCATAAATATTAAAATATTAGAACAATGCTTTTAAAATTCTTTGAGCTTGTATTTTCTTGTTGCAAAGGGAAGGCCTTTGAAATTCCAAGAAAAAAATAAAATACATAAAAAATAGCATTAAGATAGCCTCATTAAGGACCCCATATTGTTTTGTCAAGTTGCCCAAGTTGGTCTTCTTTAGGATTCTATTTATGGTAGATCTTGGTCATTTCTTGGTTGGTTCTAGACTAGTCTCATCAATTGTACCATCATCACTATAACATAGCAAAAAGGCTTGACCATCGATGCTCATCTCCTTTTAAGAGGAGGGAGAAACTTATCCCAAAATATTACACTTCTTCACTTCCCTCTAGTCACTATTAGGGCATTATCAACAACTAAAGAGATCTCCCAAATAAAATTATGAAGGGATTGGATCCCTAAATAACTTGCTTAGAATAAAATCTAGAAGTAGGATATTAAAAACCCTTTAAAAGTTAGAGTTTCATTCAATGGCTCTTTCACTGACAACCACCTCAATGTTTATGTTCTTGTTGGCCCTTCATGACTAATCCTCAACTCCTTATTTTCTTCCCCTTCAAGGTTTAAACTAAAATTCATGGGTGCAACAACCTACATATCGAATGGGTTAAGGATTCATAAAACTTGTGTGCATATATAAGGGTAGGCATTGAATCCCATCGACACCATAACCATTTAAGATAAAGGAACACCTAGTGGATGAGGAGCAAAAACAAGTGAGCTAAGAGCAAAAGGATATTTTTTCTTAAGAAAAAATTCAAAATATAATAGTGTAATACCAAATTTTTTATGTTCTAATATGGATGGATCATCTGATCCTTGTTAAAAAACCCAAGGGGTCAAGAATGAGCTTAACTAAATAAAGAACAAACATGAATTGGGAATCATCACAATGAGCCAAATGCAAACCCTTGAAACTATGATAAATATAGAAGAGTAGCCATCCATGACATATGTTTGATCTTCACGGTAAAAAATAAATGCAAGTTCTTTTATTAGTACATAGTTGCTTGTTAAGCTTCTACTATGATCACGTTTACCTTGAATCTTATGATTGTCACTTATTATGCATTCTAGATCTTTTTTGATCAAATTTACATGAGATTTATTTGTGTAATTTCTTACACCAAAATAGACTTGGATTGGCTTGAAACAACAATTCTCTAGGATATACTACTTCAATTATCATAAAAAAGATCCTTTATCATAAAGGTAATGGGCTTCCCTCACATACTTGCTTTTTGTAGGTTCAATTTTTTAGAATTTTACTCAATGTCAACTTGCGTGGTTGAGAACCATAAAGGTAATAGCCTTTCAAAGTTCACGAAGGTCATTAAGTTATTGGACCCTACCATCAATTTTTTGTCTAATAAAATATTGTATGGCAAAATTTTATTGATAACTCTATTTTATAATGTTTTGTGATGGTCTCCATTAAAAATCTTATCATAATAAAGATACTCTTATAACGGATGTAGTTGTTAGGGAAGAAAGACCTAACAACAAGTAAGATATTAATTCTTACTTCATAAACACTTTTTAGTGTTTTATTAAACAACGATATATAGTAATAAATTTATATATATATATATATATATATATATATATATATATATATATATATATTATAAATGTTGATATATGTCATTGTATGTTAAAAATATTGGACATCAGATAGATAGATAGACATATATATATAAAAATAATAGAAGAGATAAAATATAAGCATAATATTTGTAGGTCTATAATACATCATGGGGATTTAACGTAACACTTACACAAAGTTATAGAAGGTTTATATATATCAAAGAAATAATATATTAAACTAAAAAGATAAAAAAATAACACTACTAAAACGTTACCTATACATTTTTATAAGCTAAATTAACACCACGTAATTTTAATAAAAGTTTCAATTTCAAATGTTTAATTATAAACCCTTTTCATACAAATATATGAAACTTAGTACTTTTATAATATAGGGTTGTTAATTAAAATTAAAATACAAATTCACGTTATGGGGGAGATGTTTTTATCTTATAAAATTCAAGTTAATGATGATTTGAATCGGACTAATATTTGGGAAAGATGGAAGAGGGGTAGATTTAAATCTAAAGCTCTTTGTCTTGGTTGGGATCTTGGATTAAACTTCATTTGGTGGCAAGGGTGGTTGGAGAAAAATGACATAATTTTTAGAGAAACATTTTCATCTTTAGATGGAGTTTGGCAGGTCATTTGGAGAAAAATCACATAAATTAACTATGGTAGTGCATGCTAAAGAGGAAACTCAAGTTGTTGTTGGGACAATCGAGAAGGAAGTTGAAGTGCAAAAGGGGCAGGATAGAGCTAGTTGAAAATCACTTCCAAAATGTTGGATTAAAATAAATACTGATGGAGTTGCAAAAGGTAATTCAAGTAGAGCTGGAATTGGAGTGGTTTGCAAGAATCATGTTGGGACAGTGCTCTATTAAAAACAAATATTATGATGGACTGTTGTGCTTCGAATTTCTAGAGATTGATCCTGTTTACCTAAGAGACTAGACTAAATATTATAAAAGTTTTTTTAAACAAACAAAAAGAGACTAGATATTATAAAAGTTTTTTAAACAAACAAACAAAAAGAGACTAGATATTATAGAAGTTTTTTTACACAATCAAAAATAAAAAACAAGTATTGTTTTTTTATTGGTAGGAAAGTTGGTTATAACCACACTATTTTAAATTTTTGTGGTTAGTGTGATAAACCCTTAGGATCGATGCATAAGGCTGAGCAATAAAAAACAAATATTGTTACTTTTATTTTATTTAAAATAATTTTTGTATACAAACACAAAGACATAAGACAACAAAATCTTTGTAGAGTGGCAAACAAACGACAACCACTACAAAGAGTTAGTTTTACTTTCACCATTTAATATGTTCCAAAGTTTTACTTTAGATTCAAGTAGGAAGACAACATTAGTTTTATTTCCACCATTTAGACTTTCACCATTTAATATGTTCTAAAGTTTTATTTTAGATTTAAGTAGGGGAACAAGGTTGTCTTTGAGGTTCAACATCTGTTAACTCTGTTGGATTATTGGATAAATGTTTCTTACAATGTGGTTCGGGTTTCGCCCTCTTCACCTCATCAAAGACATTCTTCTTATTAGTAATAGGATCGAGGTTGCAGAATTTCAACTGCTTTTAAATCTCGTCCATAGGACCAATGTACCATGAAAGAATTGTGCTTTGTACCACAATTTTACTATTAAGACTCGTCATATGGTTGAGCTACCACTTTACCTCTGACCGTACATGACACTTTGAAATTGCAGGGTGACATCCTGGATGGGATTCGGTTCCCATAGACCTTGATCCTCCTATTGGTTGGAGAGATCTTTTTGATAAGGACCCCTCCCTATGTTTGTGCTACTCTTATAACAACTTGAATACTTCTACTCTTTCCTTTTTGTTGATATATTAATTATTTGAATTATGGTTTTCTATAGATGTTTAAGGTGTGCTTCCAAACCACTACCACTTTACCTCTGACCGTTCGCGACACTTTGAAATTGGAGGGTGACATTCTGGATGGATGGGATTCGGTTCCCATAGACCTTAATCCTCCTATTGGTTGGGGAGATCTTTTTGATAAGGACCCCTCTTTATATTGGTGCTACTCTTATAACAACTTAAATACTAGCCAGCCTTTTCCCCTTTCTTTTTTTATATGTTAATTGTTTTATGATTTTCCATAAATTTTTAAGGTGTGCTTCCAAACCACCATTCTTTTTGTGAATGATATACTCTTATTTATTTAATAAGATCACTTTCAACAAGAATTAGGGGGCGCAATTGATTCTCCCCGTTGCGTATCCACCCGTAGTGCATTTGGAGCGTTCATAGTGCAAGCAAACTAATGACACCAACATTGTTCTCACATTAAGCATGTAATAAACATGTATTGGATTACGCTAATTTGACCATCCAAAAGTTAAAAATATACATACTTCAAATTTAATTTTTAACGTTTAGACACTTCCTTGCACTTCACTTGAATTAGAATGATGTCAATCAGCTTTCGATCCTCAATGGGCCTATAAATTAGAATGATGTCAATCAGCTTTCTTTTTGTTATCGGTGAACGATCCTCCTCACTATCTGTCTGTCTAAATTAAGATGAAAATCATCGGTGATGTTAACCCGTGGAGAACAGGGGTAATTTCCCTTTCTCCAACTCATTCGTAACGTCAGACTTCAGACTTCAACCTGCCTCATAAGGTAGACAGATTGAAAAGCACATTTAAGTCATTCTAACCCTCTAAAAAGTCTTTTTGAATTAGTTCATCTTACGTCTGTATAACATATTTATCCCCGATGGATTATTATAAGAATCATCGAAATTTAAGGAAGAAAAAAACCATCAAAATTAAGGACATGAGAGTTGCAGAGGTTTTAATTGAGGTCATACCATTCCCTACAACAAACTTTCGTGTATGTGATGACTTCCATTTAGGGTCATGAAATCCCCAATTACCTTACCATAAGGATACGTAGCAGTTGTATACGTATATAAACGAACCCGGATCCACAACAAGCTTTTCAGCGTGGGATCGAACCTTTAGAAAGCCTTCGGGTGCGAATCACTCCTTTAAAGCATATGCAATTCAGAATGCTTAAATGAATGGGTTCCTGCCTTAAGATCTCTAAGCTATGTTTTCCAGCGGTTGGGTCGACTCCGGCTTCAAACCTGAAGGAGTCGAGTCACTAAATGTTGTTGCCCCTATCATATTAAAGCGAGATCTCTTCCCTCGGCTCTAAAACCTCAAGGAGTCGAGTCACCAAGACATATATATATTTATTGCAGCGCTTATAATAAATAATCCGGGAGATCTCAAGCTGTTCCCTCTGCTTCCGAGTTGAGTCGGTTTTAAAGGTATAACTTGCAAAACTCTTTCTCTCAACACGCACATCCGTCATCAACTTCATCATTCAGAAACCTCCTCACCATTGTGGGCAACTTGCAACGAAAGATTCAGATTCACTAAATTCAAAGATCAACAAAGCTTGACGCGGAAAAATAGCAACTTTTGCCAAGAAAGGGGACCTCTGAATCGACTGTTTCTATTATAAAACATCTTGGAAGGAAGAGCGAAGCTGGATATGCCCTGCGAATCAATGTGTAGATTATATTCCGCCAATCTACAAACAACTGTTGAAAACGACAATACAGAGTGAGAGCACACCAAAATTGAAAACACTGAATCTAGATTTCACACAGGAACACAGGAGGTGAGAATTTAACTTAAGAATAGAAGAATTGCAAGGAAGCAATCAACGAACGAGGCGAGAAGTGCGAAGGATACATTCGCGGTTTCCCTCAAGTTGAGAAAAAAAATTTATTACAGAGGTCAATTTTTTTTTTTTTTAATAATATATAAAGGAATCAACTACTTTTCCTTTGGTTAGGGTCAAGTTTGCGCGTTGTAACTTTCTGAATTTGAATTAATATCAAATGTTTTATTCTGCCTTACAAGCTGGCCGTGCGCAGGGCTCGTAAGGCGTAGTCCCGCTGAAAACTGAATTCAATTTTAAACCCCCGTCCAACTGCACATGAAATGCCTGCGACGTCGGGCTGCGGAGGATGAAATCCGCGACTTCGGGCGGATTGGGCTGGGTCAATGCCCGAGTGCGCACAAAAATAGTGCGCAGTCGGGCTGCGCACTTCAAACTTTGCGCAAATGGGCAGAAAGACTTAGCCAACTTTTTGGCTAACAAATTTTTTCCCCATCGCAGGCAAACACGTAAAAAAAATAATGCAAAAAGAGGCCCGCCGGGAGCGCAGAGAAAAGAAGTTTCGAAGTCAGGCTGCGGAGGAAAAATTTCTCGAAGTCGGGTGGAGGAGGAAAAATTTCACGAAGTTGGGCGACGTGAGGTCTTCAGCACTTAGAGAAATTTCTCTAAGTGCTCCAAATCTGCATAATCCAAACACGCCAGCGGAATTCCTTGTGATGTCGGGGACTTGGGAAACTTTACAAAATCACTCTCTTTAGAAGACGAATGATGAATTTTCCCGAGAGCTGTCAACGAGGATTAGCAGCCAACAAGTTTTGAACTATGGCTGTGTTAAAACAGTACCAAGTTTAAGCTAAGATGGAGAGGAGCAAGTAATAATGAAGCATAGACAAAATAAGTTGAAACCCTATGAAATGCCAGAAAATGACAGAGTTTATTTAATACAGAAACTGGGTTACAAAAGATCCTGAGGATATACAGACTTCTGCAGACGAAACTGCAGGATAAACTAGAAAGATTGAACTCGCGAGACTGCTACCCGGAGTCTAAACAGATGAGCCTGTTTGCTAATTAAACTACTCTGCAAAATGACTGCTCCTCCAGAATCCCCCACTTTCTCACTCGTTTTCTGAAGACCCGAACTGCCTTAGGCGCGGGAAGAAGAAGATATGGCTTATCTTCTAACAAGTTTTGACAGACCCTAAACTAGAGTTTTTGACCAATCGCCTAACAGACATTAACTCAGCATGTTTGGCAAATGGCGGCAATCAGAATTGCAGCGATCGGATCACTTCGCGAACGCAGTCCGGCGTCGCCCAATTTCGCAGTTGGGCAGACGAAGTGAAATCAGGATTAATATTTCTAACACCCGCGTGGCCGCATGTCGTGGTGTTCGGATGCCGCGGAGGTTCGTTGGGCCCAGAGGAGGTTACCGACTCCTTCTGGAGGTGGTCGTCATCGGTGCTGAAAACGCGGTTCGTTACTTATCACGCAACCAGTCTATGTATCTCTTCTTCTTCGACGATGTTTTGGAGCAATTCAGAATCTTTTGGCAAATTCGAGCAATTCAGAATCGTTTGAAAATTTGTTCTCAGCAGTAGAGCAGTAGTTGAAGACTTGCAGAGCGTCGGTCGTCACTTTTGTGAAAATAATGATGTTGTCGAGCAGTGCGAAAACATCATCGAGGTTTTTGGCCTACGAGAGAGGAATTCATCAGAGCGATGATGAAAGAGAGGTTGATAACGACGTTTTCCATATTCCCAGCAAGGGAGCGCCGTTACGGAGACTCGAAAAATGGCGAGTAAGTCCTAATAAACTTAATTTCCCAACGTCCTTCGTAAATTTCAACAAAAAGAAAAATCGTTAGTTTGTTTGAGTTTCATTTGCTAAGATATGAGAATGCCTTTGTTAAGTAAATAGCGTATTTGTTTGCAGCAATAGTTAGTTTTATTTGACATCGTTGCGGTTTTGATTGATTTTCTAATCAAGAAAACTTAACTAAATTTTATAGAGTAAAATCTGATGATTGTATCGGATACAACTTGGGGTCCAATGTTGTTTCACAATTTAATTGCGAAGAAAACATTTGTTTCGTGTTAATACTGGTCCGATATCAGTAGTGTTTGTTGATGTTACTCAACTAGCTACCTGTCCTCTTATATTCTAGGGCATTGCATTGATGCAAAAGTTTGCCAGGGAAGTAACCGCTTATGTTTTCACAAGTCAAATTGCATTCCATTAAGCAGAGCGGTTTCCACGAGAATATAGGTTATAGGGTATATCAGATTATGTTTTTTTTTAATAAATATAGTATATAGTTTTATTTTATTTTGAATTCATACATTTTTTATTAAAAATTTTAAAATGTTCTAAACAATCAGTTTAATCAAATTACATTATATAAATTATTGATTAATAAGATAAATTAAAATTGATGTATATTTCGTGGCTACCATGTAAATTAAAAAAAAATTGATGTATATTGTAAAACTAATAGATATTATTTATTTATACTATAGAAACTATATTATATGACAGAAACCCAAGTTATCACATTTGAATATTGATAATTATAATAATAAAATTATCAAATATATATATATATATATATATATATATATATATATATATAATACAATAGTATAGTATATTTAAAATAATAAGTAAATCGCATTAGCTTAACATGATTTCAACTCTATATCTTAAATACAAGATCTATATGCTTAGAATGACTTTAACTCTATTACGTGGGACTAATAGTTTGAAGCTCTCTCTCAAACCTTGGGTTCTTTCTATTGAAGCTCTCCCAATGATAGCATCAATCTTGTACGACACTTGTCATTTGTATGATAATCTATTATTCTACCATACACACCTTTTGTAGTTTGTTGTTCTCGTCTCTACAATGTTTATCGTACGTGTCCTATTGTACGATCCTTCATTAGCGTCAACAAATACATTTGCATTATCATTTGGTTGCATTTCATTGCTATTGTTGTGCATATTTCCAAGTGACTTGCTTCTTACAACTCCATGTCACTAGGTTGAACCCAACTTCGTATAGGCAACGACTCCAAGATGTAGAAATGGAATACAATATACTTTCTCACATCCTTGTGGTAGTTTATCTTCCATCCACCTCTCCAAGTTTCATGTGGCACTAGATTCGAACTTTAAACTACAATGAGAACAACGCCAACTGTAGAACAATGATTTGTAGTCCAACCCTTGAAGGATCAATTTAATGTATTGCAACCTTTGGTTTGCAACATTCACCCTGCATACAAAACTTGGAAGAAACAACACATAACCATTTACTACAACAATATCACACATAACACATCTCTCACACTATTAAAAAATGAATGATTATTATATTATTATGCTTGCATGACAATAGCATTACAGGATTGTCTACACATATAACATTACATATAGTCAATTGATTACAATAATGCACTCTCGTACCAATGTACTCTTCAGTCTCTAGTACTCTCTAGTATTAACATCTACTCATGCTTCTTAGTACTCTCCTTTCACTGTTAACCACCATACTTTAGCCAACAATACCCACAACTTCTTATCAAACATATCGACCAACTCCACAACCATTACATGACACAACCATACCCTCTGAGTGAATGAGGCAAGGGACTTTTTTATACAACCAAGAGGTAGTTGCATCCTCCAACTACTCGACACTTATCATTTTTCTAAATTACATTCCTTACGCATTTAACTCACATTTACATTCCATTTCCTACCTCACCTTATGACTTTGTCGTACATATTAACATTACATATTTATTAATGTAATAAAGTATGTACATACATTATTACATCGTGACTTTATTAATTATACGTACGTACATTTCATCAAACACTTTGCGTACAAACTACAAAATAACATAAATTGACAAAGCTTATTCACTAAACACAAACATATCGATTTGCCTACCTATATTGGCCTCCAATATCATGGAGTTGTATACTACACTTTGGTGTTACTCAATTTCCAAATGGTTCCCAAATTTGCTTCAAATATTGTATCTCTCATACAAAACCAAGTGCAACGCTATTTGAAAGTGTCTTATCTACACTAGTAGCAAGCATCTTAGCTTGTATTTTATTCAAATGATGAAATCAATACACTTCACTTTCTAACATAATTCACCTTCCCCTTCAAGTGGACATACCTTGCTTGTTCATGGCAACTATGTAGTAGCCCTTGGCCCATGTGATACAATTAAGGATGCTTCTTCAATGCCCATGTAGTTTAAAGCTTAGTTGCTCCAATCTTCCTTCATTGCTTCATTTGGTTGCATTATTGTACTCTACCTACATGTGAACAACACTTGGCTTACATAAATTGTGTTGTAATTCCCTTGATGTGAAATTCAACAATCCTTCCCAATGGAGTGTATTATTGGTTGAATTCCTTCTTGATTGTAGCTTCTCTTTGTTGGATGAACTTGAAACACCTTATGATGGTGCACATGGTTGAAAGCCTAAAAATAATTACTTTCCATTGCTTTGTTTTGTTATTCCTTGATGATATTATTATTTTTGGGGTTTGAATTGACATCAAGGAGAACTTAAACTGTGGCTATGAATCTATGACTTTGTTGGAGGTGCACACCTACTAATCACAACTCAAATCCCGATATTGGATGGATCAAAGATTGCTTTAATCCAACCTCTAGAGTAGGTTGGTATACCTTATCAACTTGTTGGTGCTGACTCAATTTAGCTCAATTAAAAGTATAAATTTAGGAAAAAAAATGAGGTAAGGGTTAGAAGACAATTGAATGAATAATGGTCGAATAAAGCTAACATTGACAAATATCAAGAATATTCTGCTCAATCACATTTCCAGTATGCCACACTTAAGACTAATAAAATTTAAAACTATACATATTTATCATTAAAGAATAATATAACACTTAGACAACTATTTCAAACATCTGAAATGTTAATAATTTAAATAGCAAAATTAGATCAACCTTTAGACTAACAAAAAAAGAAGCTTTCTACAATATTTTTTTAGGCATGAACCATTCCATTTTACTTCAAATTAGCAATTCAATATTAGCATAATTTAATAATCATAACAATAGTAGCAGAAATGAATTCGTAGAATAAAATCACATAGATGAAGACACAAGCCTGAGGCAAACATCCAAGTAATGCTCCTTCTATTGATTATCAGTAAAATTATAGTAATATATCAGGCAAACACTTTAGAGTCAGCCCTTAAAAATGAGGGTTCAACATCTTTATATAGATTTTACAATAGCAGTAAAAGAATGGAAACATTACAACGAATTTCATGTCAGATCAACAGAATGTTGAGGTGGCGGGCTCTTATTGGCTTTCAAAAAATAGAATGGAGCTACTTCCATGAACCCTACAATTCTGAGCTCTACAAGTTGCTCGGTCCTCAACTAAATTTGATAGTTGAACTGGTTGTAGGTTGATCTAGATCGTCCCCTGTTCTTAATAGAGATTTTCATCTATAGATCTATAACTAAAACATGGAAAAATATTGATTTCAACAATGCTTGGTCTCCCTTGCTTCTTTTCGTTGGTGTTCCTCAGGTTTCACTGCATTCTATTCATCTTTGAAATATACTACTCCAAATTTCATTGGGTTAGGTTTGACCAGTTTGATTGAAGAAATGGAGATCTAGAGTAAACTGCATCATCCTCCAAAATCTGCTACTTCGAATTTAGTTGGGTCAGGTTTGACCAGTTTCACTGCAAAATGAGAGCTCTAAAAAAATCTACGATGTCCTTCAAAATTTTCTACTTCATTTTCTGTTGGGTTAGGTTTGACCAGTTTGATTGTGGAATGAGAGCTCAGTAACAATCTATGTTGTCTTATGAAATTTGCTACTTCATTTTTTGTTGGGCACTGTTTGACCATGTTGACCACAAAACTTCGCATATGTGTTGGTTTTGGGTGGACTCTAACACTGTTTTGCTTCTTTTTATCCAAATTTTGCTACTTCATTTTTCGCTAGGTCCTGTTTGACTACGTTGACTATGGATCTTGCACTTCGACGGATTTTAAAATTACCAATACCTAGCATATTTTCCATCCAACACTCTATCGATTTTAGCCAACCTACTATGCGTGTGGCCTTCCACTATGGAAACTAACCTTGGGCTGAAATCACTCTTCTGAATTCTACTACTCCAATTTCTGCTGAGCAAAGTTTGACTGTGCTAACTGTGGATTTTGCATCTTAGCGGAATTTAACACCTCGCTTGAGGTTTTTCTCAACACTTAGCCAATTTTACAAAAAATGTCTAAGTATGTAGCCTTTTTGGGCCTACAATTCCTTTATGAATGATGATGCTAATAACTACAGTTTTCCTTCTTGAAAACACCTTTTATCATATGTGGCTGCTTATACTACATGAGAATGTTTGTCTGTCATATTTATGGTTTTCTTTCCTCTTCCTTATGCAATTAACTAATGGGTAGTCTTTCTACTAATGCAAAGTTGGTAAACATCCTCACAAGAAAAGCATTACATGACCTCTTCTTCTGAAACAAGAACAAATATAAATAGGGGTTTTTTTGCATGTTCTTGGACAAACATATTGTTCTTTCCCTTGCATCTCTGTCACATCCCCACTGCTAGTGATTAATTTTCTTGAAAGAATGTGATTCTGTGTTTAGTGTTTGTGGTGCAAGTGCAAGATTCGGGGCGGATAGAAAGAAGAACACCCACCCCATTAACCGACGTAGTGGATCATAAACGTTGGGTAAGTGGATATGATGTTGTGCCTTTGGCACCTTGGTCTGTGGGTACATGAACGCCCATAGTAGGGTTGCATTACATTTTGCCTATCATAATTGAATGTATGTTTGCATGTTGACGTTTGCTTTCAAAAGTTTGTCGTTATGTGTTTGTTGCCATTTAAAATGGCAATTTTTCAAAATATATATATATAATAATAATGTATATAATTATTCGAGCTTAAAGTACATAAAAATAATAACAAGAAAATAATAAATAATATAGAATCAAATAAATTGTAACTACATAATTATTTATAAGAATAATAATAATAATAATAAGAGATAATAACATCAATTAATTAAAAAATAATAATTAAAATATATAAAGTATATCTTATTTTAAAAATATATATATAATAAAATAATAAACCTAAGTGTTGGCAATATTAAGGACCAACAAATCTTAAGTTAAGATTTGGCTAAAGAGCCTACGTATTCTAAAATAAACATGATTAAGGAACCTATAAAAATTATAATCCTAAACTAAACAAAATATTGCAAAAGAGCCCTAATAAAATAATAATACCAAAGTATTAGATTATATAAGCTAAACGCATTACATGGAAGACATTTGGATGTTTTATCTGATAATTTGAGTGAATTGTCCATTTCCTATTAACCACCATCTGTTATATAAGGAAAACATTTTGGGCATAAGAGATGTGTGAAGGGTGCGTAGAATCGAAGGAACTCTCTCTCTGAAGCAAAGCAAGTTTGATATATTTTCACTGAAGTTGACATCGCGATAGAAGGGTCTGTAATTTCATGAGAAGAAGATCAGATTCATACCTTGCTATTTTGTGGAATGTTATCTTAATCTCTAACGAAATAAGTGACTTACATGTAAGAGTTAATTTTTTAATGTTATTTTTACCAGTTTACGTTGGAAAAGAAATCAATTAGAAATGCAGAGATATATGGCGTACAGGTCGTGTTCTTGCTTTAGGAGTGAATGTTCAACTTGTATATAAGAAAATATTAGAACAAATATGGTAATAATAAATGGATAACCCAATTGAATGATGTAAGGATTATTGTGAAAGTTGTCTTGAAAAGGTATTTTTGTAGTAACGTTTGAAATTACGACTATAAATGAAAATTTTTAAAAATATATATTTTTTATGGTATTTAATATCACATGAAAACTGCAATGTATTTGTTGTTGTAAGCTTCCATTCTGCCCACATTTGTATACGAAATATCCAATTTTGTAAGCATTCATTCTGCCTGCACTTATATACGGAATACTCGGTTGCTTTGGTAGAGGTAGAACCATTGCTATGCATTGACAATGCTGAGTGAGCATAGGCATTTACATTAAACACAGTTGCATGGTTTCCTATCACTTCGTTTTAAGTTGCATGATGCTAGGTACACATGTTATAATTGGTATGCATGTTATGGCTTGTATGTGAGTATGTCATGTAGTCATAGAGGGCCAAGTCTGAACCTGTATACCCGTCTTTGTATCTTGTCGGTTGATGTGGGTGGGCGAAAGGCGTGAAATCTGTCTCCAAGATAAAGTGTGTGATGGTAGTTACTCTGGAACGGCAGATCTAGACTTTGCTGAAAAAAAAGAAGTTTAGAGATAACCTAAAGAGTCTTAGTTTTTATTTTCGCAAAGCTATGGAGGAACAACAAGGTTATATTTAAATATAATTTAGATTTAAATAAATGTTAAGGTGTGAGTCTTGACTTTAATATCTTAGCTTACATCTCCTGGAATCTCACCCAAGTAACGATATTACTTAAGATGTTAAAGAACTATTTTTTTTACTCTATAGCATATGCTTAGAGCCATATTTATAGAATTTTTATGATCGTATATTGAAAGAGAAACTGCGTGATAGTTGGGAATAGTTTAGAAGAAAATAAAAGTTTGTATTTCAATTAATGATTTAGGCTTATAACATGCTTTCACGTAAATAAAAGTTATTTACTATTAGCTAGAAATCATTTAAGAGCTATATTTTGTTGAGATTAAATATCGTGGAATATAAGGGACTTGATTCACGTATTTATTGTGGTGAATATTATGAATATTAATTAGAGGAAGTGGGAAATGCTTGGAAATGATATTATAGTTTTACTCTACTTTGTCTAGAAAGTTAGTATGAGTTACATTTACGTTTTAAAAGTATATTTAGTTAAATATAAAAGGAAGTTAGTAAGAGTTGCACTTTCTAAACTAGAAGTAGCTTTACTTCATTATGACATAAGTTTTAAATTCTTAATATTTCCTTTAAAAATGTGCTATAGACTCTTAGGTTTACCTTAAGTGTGTTGAAAGTTCTTCCATTTAAATGAAATGTAATTTGTCTTATGTTATGACTTTTGAACTATAAAGGTTATTTTCTTAGAGATATTTTTAGCATAAAAGAAGAAGAATTAAAAATACTACCCTAGAGTGACATTGAACTTTCTTACCACCCGAGATAAACCATTGGCTTCTAAGATGAGAAATTTGAGTTAGGACTTTCTCCACCCATCCACATTGAGTCATGAGGTGACTTGTGTGAGGCTGAATCACTGTACTCCGACAATTCAAGGGCAGAGGTCCAAGCCGTTGAGTGTAACGAGTGGCGGTATGGGACATCGCTCTAGGTGATCAGTCTGTTGGTGGTGGTGGTAATCGTCTTTCCACTCGAACTAGGGAAATACCAACCTAGCCAGTGGGCTCCTTGTGGTATTTCTAACGACAGATGGTTATGGGCAACATTACCGTCAGTTTCGGAGAGAGAATACGATTATCTATCCCAAAGGCCATGTGATGGCGGGCTCTAGTCAAACCTTAGCAGAAGGTTGTTGACTAGCACCGACATATGAACACTAGTTCCAAAGTATTGAGTTGAGTACTCAAAGGAACTATGATTTCTTTTGACTTTGGACAAGGAAAATAGCGTACCCCGCTTAGGTGATATGGACCCTAAACGAATAACCCTTCACTAGATTCTAGGAGGACTCATGAGAGGAGTCAAAATATTTCATGGTGAATCATAGGATTTGGCCAGTCCCGAGCACTTAAGAAACCAGCTACAGTGGTGTCAAATCTTGAAGTGTATATACTTGTATGCCTGAGCTAACATTATGATGGGTTGCAAGTAATGTGTTCATGTCATACTGTTAAAAAAAAAGTTATAAATTTTGGGTAGTTACAGTTGGTATCAGAGCCTAGGTTTACGAAATCCTAGCTAACATATATGTTCTAAAAAATTATTGTGATGTTAGTTATGGCAGGTAACTTGAGGAGGACTTGCCTGAATCTGCAAGAAGATATTGCAGAGGTCCCAAGAAAAGGATCTAGAAGACTCATAAAGGAGTCGAAAAGAACACAAACTACTGAACCATCACAGAGAGTGGTTAGAAAATACAAAGAGTCGTTGGCAGCAAAAGCAACTTTCGATGATGGGATTATGGCTCGCATGATGCAACTGATGCAAGAATAGCTTAATTAGCAAAAAGAGCTGATGGAGAGCTAGAGGGCTCAAATGAATGATCATATGGAACAGCAACGGGTACAGATAGCCCAACAATAAGAACTTATTACTCAAAAGCAAAAATTTATTGAGAACTTGACACAGAAGAAAGCAAATAGTAATATAAGTCAGCTACCTAAAGGGTCTACTAAAATAAATGTAGGGGAAGAATTACAAAAAGAATTAAAAAAACTAGATATCTCCAAATTTGATGGGTATGGTGATGGAGAAGTGACCTTGAACTAGTTAAGTGAGGCTGAAGTGTACTTTGCCATTCAACCCCTTAGTTCAGAAGGAAAGACTACATGGGTTGTGGCTCATTTGGAAGGTCCTACCAAAATATGGTGGACCACTTATAAGAAATTCGTACAGAAAGAGGTAACAAATATTCCATGGGAAGTATTTGTGAGAGACTTTAAAAGTCATTTTCTTGCTGAACAGATCTTTATTGAAAAACATGCAGATTTTACAAATCTACGACAAGGTAACATGTCAGTAGTTGAGTACTATCACAAAATTATGCAATTACAAAAATATGCCCCTAAATTTGATGATCAAGAAAAATTCAAAGCACATAAGTTTATTTTGGGTTTGAACCCAAAACCCAGTCAACCTGTAGGAGGAAAGACACCTCAGAATTTAACAACTACATATGACGCTGCCCGATATTTTGAATCTAGTCAGAAGGAGATAAGGGTTTTTTATCAACAAGAAAAGGATAACTCAAAGAAAAGGAAGAATCCTGAGTCGAGTCATGGTATAGACCAAAACCACAAGTAAACCGAAGCAAGTTTGACAATAAAAGTAAAAATAGAAATCAAGGGTATAAAGGGCAGCCAGATCAAAGGAGAAACCAAGAGAGGAAAAACACCCACAAAGAGCAAGGCAGAAATGAGAATCAAGGCAAAGAATATGAGAAACAAAAGAATATTGTACCCAATGCTTGATTTGTATGTGGGACCTAGGATCACTATGCCAGGCAATGTCCAAAAAGAGTTGATCACGAAAACCCTTCTGGAGAATCCTCCCACAAAATTTATGCAACCACAGGTAACCCTAATCTTGAGGGATAAAGCACTCCATTTTTTATTAAAGGAAAAATAAGCATGAGAAATGTGAATATATTAATAGATAGTATTCAAATAATATCTTGAGGGATATACCTGTTAGACCTGGGATCATGGCAAATGGATGGCAAGTAGAATATGGCTCAGGACAAACCTATTTAGTGAACCAATGTCTATTTGATTCAATAGTAGAATTACCCCAAGGAAAAATTAATTGGCACTTGTATGTGGCCCCTTTACATGCATTTGATGTAATTCTGGGACTAGATTGGCTTAAGGCACATAAGGCTATACTAAATTTTGAGGAATGGTGGATGGATTACACTAATGAAGCCAATCAAAGAATTTGCATCCACTATAGTAGAGCCTCCTTTGAACCCCATTTGATAAGTAGTATGCAGGCTAAAAGAGCTTGGAAAAAGGGATGCAGATTGTATGTAATCAATATGAATAGGAAGGAAGAATCAGACCCAAGCTCGACAATATTCCAGCAATACTCAGTGCTAGGAGAATTTAGGGACGTGTTTCCAGAAGATCTACCTGGATTGCCACCAAGTAGAGAATTTGATTTCTCTATTGAATTAGTTCCTGGAGCAACACCAATAGCTCGGACACCATATAGAATGACACCAATGGAGCTACAAGAACTCAAAACCCAACTATAAGATTTATTGGAAAAAGGGCATATTAAACCCTGTGTGTTGCCTTGGGATGCGCCAGTTCTCTTTGTCAAAAATAAAGATGGAACCTTGAGATTGTGCATTGATTACATAATGCTTAACAAAATGATGATCAAGAACAAATATACCCTACCTAGAATTGATGATTTGTTTGACCAACTCAGGGGTGCTACCATATTTTCTAAAATTGATCTTAGTTCAGGATATCACCAATTAAGGATCCGAAATGAAGATACCTATAAAACTGCCTTCAGAACAAGATATGGGTACTATGAGTTCATAGTGTTACCTTTTGGTTTAACCAATGCACCAAAGCAACCTTCATGAACCTGATGCATAGTGTATTCCATGAATAGCTAGATCAATTTGTGCTTATATTCCTAGAATAGCTAGATCAATTTGAGGCTCTATATGGGCGTAGGTGCAAGACATCGTTAACGTAGGACAATCTAGATGATCGAGAGACGATCGGTCCTAAAGTTGTTAAGAAAATGGAAAACCAACTGAAAGAAATCTGTCAGCGATTGCATGAGGCAGCTGACTGACAAAAGAGCTATACTGACTTAAAATGAACAACTCAAGAATTTTCCGTAGGATTCAAGGTCTTTATTAGAGTCAAGCCTACTAAAAGTTCTATTAAGTCTACCAAATTAAGCTCTAGGTTTGTCGGACCATTTGAAATAACAGCCAAACACAGTCCTATTACATATAAGCTTGACTTGCCGCCCAATTTGTCAAAGATCCACAATGTATTTCATGTATCCCTACTTCGAAAATATGTTGCTGACCCAACCCACATCTTGGATATTGTTCATTTGCAAATGTCGGACCCGCAGCACATTGAGGTGCGACCAATTAAGATTTTGGGATTTAGAACCAAACAACTCAGGAAAAGAGTTGTGGACCAATGTAGAGTGCAGTGGGACCAATTTTTTGAAAGAAATGCCACTTGGGAGGATACCACAAACATGAAAAATCAGTTTCCTTACTTGTTTGAGACATTAAAAAAAACTGGAAGCAAAACGTTGACAAATTAGAAACTTTTATAATGATGTATTAAAAACTTGCTGCATACATATGTATCTGATGTTTTGATATTTTGTTGTGTACATTTTCTTTTATATGAAGTCATGAAGAAATTATTGCTTATATGTTGATAATAGTTACTTGTATTTATACATAATTTAGTATGGATTTTGATAATAAGCTAACACAAGGACTGTGTTAAATCTAAGGGGGGAAGTATGTCACATCCCCATTGCTAGTGATTAATTTTCTTGGAAGAATATGATTTTGTGATTAGTGTTTGTGGTGTAGGTGCAGGATTCGGGGCGAATAGAGTGAAGAACACCCACCCCATTAACCGAGGCAGTGGATCAAAAACGTTGGGTAAGTGGATATGATGTTGTGTCTCTGGCACCTTGGTCCGTGGATACATGAACACCCACAGTAGGGTTGCATTGTATTTTACCTGTCATAATTGAATGTATGTTTGCATGTTGACGTTTGCTTTCGTCGGTTTGTCATTCTATGTTTGTTGCCATTTAAAATGACAAATTTTCAAAATATATATATATATATATATATATATATATATATATATATATATATATATATATATATATATATATATATATATAATGTATATAATTATTCTAGCTTAAAGTACATAAAAATAATAATAATAAAATAAATAACATAAAATCAGATAAATTGTAACTACGGAATTATTTATAAGAATAATAATAATAAGAGATAATAACATCAATTAATTAAAAATAATAATTAAAACATATAAGGGATATCTTCTTTTAAAAAATATATAAATAAATAAAATATATATATAATAAAATATTAAACCTAAGTGTTGGCCATATTAAGGACCAACGAATCCTAAGTTAAGATTTGGCTAAAGAGCCTACGTATTCTAAGATAAACATGATTAAGGAACCTATAAAAAATTATAATCCTAAACTAAACAAAACATTGCAAAAGAGCCCTAATAAATTAATAATACTAAAGTATAGATTATATAAGCTAAACGCATTACGTGGAAGGCGTCTAGACGTTTTATCTGGCAATTTGAGTGAAATGTCCATTTCCTATTAACCACCATCTGTTATATAAGGAAAACATTTTGGGCAGAAGAGATGTTTCAAGGGTGCGTAGAATCGAAGGAACTCTCTCTGAAGCAAAGCAAGTTCGATATATTTTCGCTGAAGGTGACATCGCGATAGAAGGGTCTGCAATTTCATGATAAGAAGATAAGATTCATACCTTGCTATTTTGTAGAATGTTATCTTAATCTCTAATGAAATAAGTGACTTATATTTAAGAGTTAATTTTTTAATGCTATTTTTACCAGTTTACGTTGGAAAAGAAATCAATTAGAAATGCAGAGAGATATGGCGTACGGGTTGTGTTCTTGCTTCAGGAGTGAATGTTCAACTTGTATATAAGGAAATATTAGAACAAATCTGGTAATAATAAATGGGTAACCCACGTGAATGATGTAAGGATTATTGTGAAAGTTGTTTTGAAAAGGTATTTCTGTAGTAACGTTTGAAATTACGACTATAAATGAAATTTTAAAAAATATATATTTTGTAGGTATTTAATATCACATGAAAACTGCAGTGTATTTGTTGTTGTAAGCTTCCATTCTGCCTGCATTTGTATACGAAATACTCAGTTTTGTAAGCATCCATTCTGCCTGCACTTATATACGAAATACTCGGTTGCTTTGGTAGAGGTAGAACCATTGCTATACATTGACAATGTTGAGTGAGCATAAGCATTTACATTAAACACAGTTGCATGGTTTCCTATCACTTCGTTTTAAGCTGCATGATGCTAGGTATGCATGTTATAATTGGTATGCATGTTATGGATTGTATGTGAGTATGTCATGTAGTCATAGAGGGCCAAGTTTGAACCTATATACCCGCATCTGTATCCTGTCGGTTGATGTGGGTGGGCAGAAGGCGTGAAATTTGTCTCCAAGACAAAGTGCGTGATGGTAGTTACTTTGGAACGGCAGATCCAAACTTTGCTGAAAAAAGAAGAAGTTTAGAGATAAGCTGAAGAGTCTTAGTGTTTGTTTCCGTAAGATTTAAAGAAATGTTAAGGTGTGAGTCTTGACTTTAATATCTTAGCTTACATCTCTTGGAATCTCACCCAAGTAACGATATTACTTAAGATGTTAAAGAACTAATTTGTTTTACTCTGTAGCATATGCTTAGCGCCATATTTATAGAATTGTTATGATTGTATATTGAAAGAGAAACTGCATGGTGGTTGGGAATAGCTTAGAAGAGAACGAATTGTTTTGTTATGTTCTTTTAAAGTTTGTATTTCAATTAATGATTTAGGCTTATAACATGCTTTCACGTAAATAAAAGTTATTTACTATTAGCTAGAAATCATTTAAGAGCTATATTTTGTTGAGATTAAATATCGTGGAATATAAGGGACTTGATTCACGTATTTATTGTGGTGAATATTATGAATATTAATTAGAGGAAGGGGGAAATGCTTGAAAATGATATTATAGTTTTACTCTACTTTGTCTGGAAAGTTAGGATGAGTTACATTTACTTTTTAAAAGTAGATTTAGTTAATTATAAAAGGAAGTTAGTAAGAGTTCCACTTTCTAAACTAGAAGTAGCTTTACTTCATTATGACATAAGTTTTTAATTATTAATATTTCCTTTAAAAATGTGCTATAAACTCTTGGGTTTACCTTAAGTGTGCTGAAAGTTCTTCCATTTAAATGAAATGTATTTTGTCTTATGTTATGACTTCCGAACTATAAAGGTTATTTTCTTAGAGATATTTTTAGCATAAAAGGAGAAGAATTAAAAATACTACCCTAGAGTGACATTGAACTTTCTTACCACCCGAGATAAACCATTGTCTTCTAAGATGAGAAAGTCGAGTTAGGACTTTCTCCACCCATCCACATTGAGTCACGAGGTGACTTGTGTGAGGCTGAGTCACTATACTTCGACAATTCGAGGACAGAGGTCCAAGTCGTTAAGTGTAACAAGTGGCGATATGGGACGTTGCTCTAGGTGATCAGTCTATTGGTGGTGGTGGTAATCGTCTTTCTGCTCGAACTGGGGAAATGTCAACTTAGCTAGTGGGCTCCTTGTGGTATTTCCAATGACATATGTTTATGGGCAGCATTACCGTCAGTTTCGGGAGAGAATACGATTATCTAGCCCAAAGGCCATGTGATGGCGGGCTCTAGTCAAACCTTAGCAGAAAGTCATTGACTAGCATCGGCATACGAACACTGGTTCCAAAGTATTGAGTTGAGTACTCAAAGGAACTGTGAGTTCTTTCGACTTTGGACAAGGGAAATAGTGTACCCTGCTCAGGTGATATGGGCCCTGAACGGATAACCCTTCGCTAGATTCTATGAGGACTCATGAGAGGAGTCAGAATCTTTCATTGCAAACCGCAGGATTTAACCAGTCTCGAGCACTTAAGACACCAGCTACAGTGGTGGCCAATCTTGAAGTGTATATACTTGTATGCCTGAGCTAACATTATGATGGGTTGCAAGCAATGTGTTCATGTCATACTGTTAAAAAAAAAGTTGTAAATGTTGGGTTGTTACAATCTCTTCACATTTGTCTTGGAGTTGAATCAATAATTCCTACTAAATGCCAATTCTTGTTGTAATTTCTCAAGTCTTGTATTCATTTTCCTTTGAATTGTGCTATTCTGTCACAAGCAAGGCTACTTCTGGACCTTGATCTCTATATCTACAAATTTTTGCCCTATTGTTGCAAGGAATGATTCATGATCTTGAAGCTTCAATTACAACTCTTTGTATTGCTCTTTAGACTAGAGATCTCTTGTCTTGCAACTTTCTTTCGTGGAACTCCTATAAGCATTCCTCAACCTTCTTCATTTCATGGATGGTCATAAAGTAAGCTTTGCTATTTCCAATAGTTGTGTTGACTTGGTTGGTTAGCCTTTGGGCTTATACAGACCTTGCAAGGATCCATTCTGATCAACTTAAGACTTACTGCTCTCTACTTACTAAAAAGTTTTGAAAGACAAGCTTGCATTTATATATTTTTTTCTATAAAGCCATATATAATGAAATCCCAGTAATAGTCAATTTGCCAAGAGCGTTTTCCATAAGCGAAGTAGTTAAGGCAATTTTTGAGACCTGAATAGCTATCATATGTAATGAAGATTGAAATTTAAAAATAAAAAACATCCCCAGACTAGAAGAATTCAAATGCTTCATTTCTTCTCTATTCACTTTACTACTGTTCAGCACTAGGTAAGCTTCCATACTTATTGGTGTTAATAACTAGAGGATAAGCGTTATGGTAGATTCGTATTGTATCATTCTTTGTTTTTTGCCAGTTAAGCATTGGGCATAGGCTTGTGGTTTGAAATGAGATGACCGGCAATCTCAACGCAACAAGGTATCATAATACATTGCAGCATAGAAATACACTTGAAACTAAAATAAAGTTGAAGGTATTCAAAGACCACCTTTAGCATTGCATGGAATTCCTTTCTATCACAATATCCTTTTGTCTTAGACTGATTAAGCAACATCAAGGGATTAAGTTTTGTATTATTTCTCACTTATATTTATACTAGCGCCTTAATGGATATAAGAAACCAGATACACTTGTCCACGTCTTTCTCATTCCTTTAGTGTTTCTAACAAATGCTTCATATTGTGCATATGCAGAAAGCAACATTAGCTCTAAATACAACTCGTCGCTTTAGGTATACGTTGAATCTTAGAGAAATATTCAATTGCAGGTGCATATCCTGTTGCCATCTGCCTCTTTGTTAGAAATATCTCTCTCACATACACACACGGGCCCGCGCATGCAGGGGAAATGCATCAAGTTGACATTTCAGTCTTGGATTTGATGCTATTTTGCATTGTTTATTCAGGTTATTCGAGGGGAAGAAGATTAAAAGTTTCCATATTTGATCTTGTTGTTGGTGATATTGTACCTCTAAATATTGGTGATCAGGTATATGTGAAAACTGACTGCTATAACTATGCTAGGGATGAAAGAGATGTCGTCCATTCTGGAAATTGGACAATTGTTTTTTAAGACATTCATCTCTTCTTTTCAGGTCCCTGCAGATGGAATTTTAATTACAGGTTACTCCTTGTCAATTGATGAGTCTAGCATGACTGGGGAAAGCAAGTTTGTATGTTTCTTTTTCTTATATTATACTCTTGGCCTTTTATTCAAATTTATCAACATTTTGTAAGTTTCTGATGCCAGTGATCATAAGATTTTTCATCAGCGATAACTACTGTATTTTGTCCATAGGTTTATAAAGATCAGAAAAATCCTTTCTTGATGTCTGGATGTAAAGTGGCAGATGGCTATGGTACCATGCTGGTAAGTTGTTATGTCTGGGTATTCGTATGGAAAATTTATTTTTATGCATTCTGATTGTGATTTATTAATCGGAAATGTCTATTTCCATATTTTTAGGTGGCTGGTGTTGGATTAAACACTGAATGGGGTGTACTAATGGCGAGCATATCAGACGATAATTGTGAAGAAACTCCACTACAGGTTTGTCCTGAACTCTACTGTCTCTGTAGTGTCCACGATGCCCATATTTTTACTGTTAGTATTGCATTCATATTTCAAATACACATGAATGGTTCCTCTTTATACAGGTACGTCTCAATGGCGTTGCCACATTTATTGGCAATGTAGGACTTGCAATAGCCATTGTAGTACTAATTGTCCTTGTGATAAGGTAAGTCAGAGTAATGTTTGGTTCTGTTGCAAATTACTTGTCTTTTGGTCTTCCATGCCTTTTTTTTATTGTTTGTGTTATATTTTCCTTCAGATTCTTTACCGGCCATACAGAAAATGCAGATGGAACTCCCCAGTTTAAAGCAGGCAAGACAACGGTTGGAGATGCAATTAATGGGCTTGTTGAAATCTTTGGAATTGCGGTGAGCCAGCATTTGGTAATTTTAACTAATTTTGTGGCTAAATCTTTCATTAATTTGTCATTATAAAGCGGGTGATCTCAAAAGATAAAAAGAAAAGAAAAGAAAAACTAAACTAAATTTTGTAGGTGAACTTTGTCGATAAACACTTTATTTATCCACATATTTTTTCTATAAAGATTATAATCTGCAGAAGGTTGAATCTTGAAAAAAAAATCCCCTTCTTTCTTTGGTTTATAAATTGTAATACTGATTAAAATTATTTGTGGTCAGGTCACAATTGTGGTTGTTGCCGTTCCAGAAGGGCTTCCTTTGGCTGTCACCTTAACGTATGATTGATTGCAAAAGTTTAGCTTGCTTATTTTAATTTTTGGTAACAATTATGTTCTTATTATGGAGCACTATTCCTTGTTTGATTTAACACGTTCCTTCTTATGCTACTTCCAGTTTGGCTTACTCAATGAGAAAGATGATGGCAGACAGGGCTTTGGTGAGTATTTAATTTGAAGAGTTGTCTGCTATTTGTGTGTATTTATTGGGCTCTAAACATCATGAAAATTTGTCATTATAGGTGCGAAGATTGTCAGCGTGTGAGACCATGGGCTCTGCTACAACAATTTGTAGTGATAAAACTGGGACGTTGACATTGAATCAGGTTGGTCATAGTAACTAATTGATCAATATCAATGGACTTGATTCGTTATAATCTCCAGAAAGATTCCTGTTGTCACGTGATAATAGTTCTTATTATCAGCTATATTTGAACCTTAATGCTGGCATCTTACAAAGCATGATTGATTTGCAGATGACAGTTGTGAAGGCATTTGTCGCTGGGGAATGGAGGAGCCATCAGAAAGTGAATCTGCTGCACACTCTCTTCTTATTGAGGGCATTTCACAGACTACCACGGGCAGTGTCTTCATATCTGAGGTAAAACATGGGATTTATTATCCAAATATGAATGTAACTAGAACTGCCAATAGCTTTTGGATTTGTTTCTGTGCTCCACTGCCCCACTGTTGGTGGTGACAGGGGAACAAAGGGAGATGAAAAGAGAACTAGAAGACACCCCCTAATTTCATCCAAAAGGAGTTCCTATTTTATGCCAAAAACTGGATTGTTGACCCAACACATTGTAGAATCTGCTTCCTTTCTGTGATACTTAGGATGTTATAAACCTATTTAAACTTACTGAACCCAGGAAGGTCCCAAGTGGAAAGAGGTTAGATGAGTTCTGAATATTTGTCATGTTTCATGTGGTGTTATATGTTTGAGGAGATCTAATTAGATAAATGCTATGGAAAATGGAAAGATATAGACAATATGCATTAATTTTATCTTTAAATATACCTGATTTTGATATGACATCATTCACATATGTAGCAAATATGGTTGTATTTTGTAGGGAATTAAATAGTCGTGCCAATTTCCTTTGAATGATAACTTTTTAATATCCAACCAATAAATACCAAGTTTGCAGCATTTCGAAGTGCAGAAGGCTGCCAACACCAGATTTTTATTTTATTTTTTGTAAATTATATTTTTGATACATATTTATCTTAGTAGTAAGCATGTATTCTTATGCTTTGTAATCACTTTTTTAGTTCCTCTTTTTTAAGTAGGGTGAGAGCAGGGAGTGCAAAAGAATTCATCTTATATGACACCAAAGAGCATGAGAGTTACATCAGCTGAGAAGAGTGACATGGAAAGCTTCATCCTGTGGAAGTTAAAACACTGGACAGGCTAACATCTGAGCTCGTCATAAGAAGCAAAGAGTCTACATTCTTCCAAAAACATTCAATTGTTGCTTTTATTTGCAAAGCTGGATTCCCTTAAACAATTCAGTTCTGGTAAGCAGAGCGGGGATTTTTCTCTAGTCATGTGTCCCCTAAGAGAGGGCTATGCCAATGTGGTTGAATTCTGCATGCAGCCATGCCCAAAACATCGTGTCAAATGGATATTTCCATCATCTTGATTCATCTCTTATAAACAAGACATCAGATATGTTAGCCTTACTGATTCATCTCTTATAAACAAGACATCAGATATGTTAGCCTTACTGATTCTTGTTTTGACCACGATCCCATTGGTGAAACACTAAGCATGATAAAGCTTTGTGTTTGGAAAAGGTTAACTTTCAAAATTTCTGAAATCGGTGTTGCTGTCCTTTAGCAGCACATGCATCCCATCTTTAGTATGAATATGGATCAATAGAGGATGTTTGTCTTAATCAAATGTACAAGTCTTTTGTGTCATAGTTAGAAGGGGACTTCCTATTGATACACTTCCAGTCTCTCCAATAAGGTCCAAAATCTTGAATTTGCAGCTTGAATTTCCAGTCTATCAAAAAATAATCTTACAAAGTGTACATTGCTTGCATAGTGCATTCTTTGAACATGGTGTAATTACCTCCATGTGTGCCATGATTGTAGTTTCTGATTTCAAAGATCCTTAAAATAAAAAAGACCGGCCCTTGTGAAAATTCGGACATAATAGATAAGATTCTAAGCTGGCTGTGTGAGGAAGAGAACATCCAAATAGGCTATCATCCCAAGTCCCATGCATCAGGTGGCGCCTCATATCTCCAGTGACGATAATTTATAATAGATTGATAAGTTATCCAAAATTCTCTTAAGCTGTGATGACCTTGAGATTAAAAACGTGTTAAAAACCTTTATGTTTCCAATTATATTGCTTGGTTTGAATGGACCCCTGATTCTTTGAGTGTATTGAGTGGGTAAAACATAGAGTCCTGAAATCCTTTATATTTCCTATTGTATCACATTTGGACCCTTGATTTTTTGAATATATTTAGAAGTTAAAATTTGGTTCCAAATGAGAACTTGCCATGCATATATCTAACCACTGACCTTGCTATTTATATTTCTTCAGGACCACCTTTGTACCTAGGGAAAGTAAAGATGTCCCAGGCTACAAGAAATCCTTTCTTCTCCCCTTGCTTGCCTTGTAGAAAGCTTTGCAGTATAATCTCTAGTCTTTTTCAACATTTCTAAGGGGAGGAGACACAAGAATTAGTAACTTCTCTGTTGCAATGGTTTTGTAGATACTTTTGGTTTTTCCAACTAATGGGGGATCCTAATTATTCCAAGCTTGGTGCTTTATTTTTTAAGTTCAGCTAATACACACCCAAGTATATGATGATTTCACTGGGCTTTTCTAGTCCCTGCTTTTTGCAATTTTTGGGAATAAGGCAGTTGAAACTAGATACTCCATTGAGTCTTTTTCCATGCCGTCTACTTGCACAAGAAATTCCAGATATTTATATAGATTACTGGTAGTTTTTTCCTATAATAGAACCAAACAATTCAAGATCTCACACGTTTGGAATCTAACTTTTCCTATGGAATGATTTAGAGAAGCAGATTTTGCCATATTTGTTGAAGTTCTTGGTGCCATTTGAACCATGCTATGGAATGCTTTCAGCAGGTGAATAGTATTATAAAAATCAAACTAAAAATCCTGCCTGGACTCAATATTGTAGTCTTGAGTCCCACTAACCTTTTTTGGTCACTTGTATGGATAGTAGTTTTTTAGCATCAGGTTCTTGATGTTTCTTTTGTTAGTAGTTTCCATCTATGATTTAATGATTAGGTTTTGAACGTAAAATGATAGTAGAGTCTCTCTAAAAGAAACAATGTCTCTTGGAATTTTTAATGTTTTTTAAATCACCTTGCTATAATATGTTTCCTTATTATGACTTTTGGATCTATATTAGGGTGGTGCTAAGATAGAAGTGACAGGTTCTCCAACTGAGAAGGTTATTCTTTCTTCGGCATTGAAGGTTTGCTGTTTGGTTACATCTTTTATTTAAAAAACATTGTTGATTAAATTGATTCAATATTCCTGAGTTCTTTGCTTTTGTAACATGTTAAGAGTTATAATGTGCTCATTGTGTTTTTTTATTAGTTTGAAATGAATTTTGATGGTGAAAGATCAAAATCCTCCATCTTGCAAGTGTTCACCTTCAACTCAGAAAAGAAACGTGCAGGCATTGCTTTGAAGAAGGTACTAATTGGTTTCATTTCTCTCATTGTGTTTATGTTTAAATTTCTTTCTTATTCATAAAGCCAGCTGTAGGTTTAATGTATAAATATGTAACATCTTTTTAATTAAATATGAATACATAGTTGCAGTCCCCATTTGAAGTGCACATTCACTGGAAAGGAGCTGCAGAAATAGTATTGGATCTGTGCAGTACATGGTTGGACAGGAATGGTTCAGTGCAAGAAATGAATCCTGCTAAGGTTTTGTGTTACTTATCTTACATGTATTTTTTGTTGTGAAATATCAAATATCATTGTTTTTTTTTAATTATTGTCATTTTCCTTGTGCGACATGGGCATAGATTAATCCACACCTTTGTTGCAGAAAGATGAGTTTAAGAAAATCATTGAAGGATTAGCTGCTGCTTCGTTGCGTTGCATTGCATTTGCTTATAGGAAATGCGATATCCAAAGCATGCCTAGTGATGAAGACCAACGCCAGTCATGGCAAATTCCTGAAGACAATCTTACACTTCCAGCTATAGTTGGTATAAAGGTAATTAAAGGCATTGATGAATCAATTTACATAAAATCCATTATCATGGAATGGGCTTAGTGTTCCCTGTCAGATTATGATTTGAGTGCACAACATTCTAAACTGAATTTCAGGAGAATATGCAGCATTTATAGTAAATTTTTGTCTAGATGCCAAGTTTAGTACATGTCAAAACTGAATTTCGAGAAATTATGTAGCAATCTGAACTTAAAAACTTATAAAGCAGGGCCATTTTCATGTTAGAGATAGTCCATGCTATTTTTTTATGATCAACTGCTTATAATTACATTTATCCTACTGTTGAATTGTTATACCATTGTAGGTTGGTTATTCTTGTGCTTTGCTAATGACATATTTCATTTGCAGGATCCATGTAGACCAAATGTAAAAGAAGCTGTGAATTTATGTCAAAAGGCCGGTGTAAAGGTAGGAGCCAAAGATCCTTTCTAGCATGCATGCTTGAGGAATCAACATTCTAAGGATTATTGCTTGCTAAGAAAGTATACAGTACTTGATTTGTGTTTGAAATTGTAATTGCGAAGCCAATAATTTGTTGATAGAATTGCCCATTACATGCCCATTAGCAAACTTTCTGTATACATAGTTACAGGATTTGTGTTTTTCTATATCTGAATTACCAAATTGCCCAAATTTTCTTGAGCAATTGTACCTTTTATTTGGATAGGCAAAACAGAAAAATTTATATTAGAAAAATACATGGTAGTCTGAGGACGTGTAGTGGGGAATTGGTGAGTTTCAGGTTTCCCATTTGGGTTCAAATTTAGTGCTCTCTGGCAAAAGGGACGAGGAAGCCTGCAAGTCTTGGGTGGATCTTTGCATAATAGAAATCCCTCAGACTTGGCCGTTAGCAAAATAGAATGAATATAATTCCATACTTGTGGTGCAGCCTGTGTGTGACAATGTTTCAAGTATCATTTGCAGCAAACTTATTTGTTTAAATTATGTGTGCTTGTACACATGCGTAGTTAGGTCACAGGCATGGACAATATAACAATGATGGGGGTCCTCAAGACAAGCTATTAACCCTGATGACAATCCCCAGGGCATACATGCCTTGTTGAGCATTTCAAATCCAAGACTAATAACAAGTCACTGCTGAAATGAAGATTTTCAGGCCTCACCCTATCAGGCTGCTAAGCAGTCAAGTAAAGGCCAAAGAAACAGGCCATGTTGGCAGGTTTCTGGTCACATCCCCAGCTTACTTTCATTCTAAGCAGCAATTATATAAGGCTGAGAAGCAAAACCCATGAAATTAAACAAAAGCATGAGAGTTGCAGAGAAGCAACATTCAACAAGGTATATTACTTCTCCATCCATCAATATCATCAGGTTCAGCAGCTTCTGCTGCTTCACAGCTACTGATAGGTTTAATATTTAACATTCCTGAGGCCATATAGCCATATGGGACCATGTTTTAAGCAGTATGTATTAAGCCAGGCGGACTCTGGCACCAGAAACTGCTGCACAAACGCTACCCTCTCCTGGATTTGAATATTGGACCTCCTATTTGGAGTATCCAAGCCTTCATGGTCAGGCCACTCAAGCTGTGCATTTTTACAGATGTCAATCAGTCTTTGCTTTAACTAACTCTCTCTGTCACCTTTGATGCCTAATTTTCACCATGGTCTTGATGCACATAAATTCATGTACATTCTCCATCTGATGTATTCTGCATTTATATTTGGACTCTCTTGTAGATTTCAATAGTTGTTGTATGAGTTGAGTACACCTCAATGCCAATGATACTAGTTTCTTAAAAAATGCTAAAGCATTAGGTCAAAAGTATATTTTATGTTTCATTTTATTGTGCGTGTCATGATCCCTTTATTATAAAACTATTTTTTATTACTGATTTATTTAAGGCTTATGATCCCTTAAAGATGCTTGGTTTTTGTTTTTCCTTTTGCTTCTTTAAAGCTTGTAATGTAATTATTGTTTTGCTCAACGAAGATTGACTTGGAATTTTTACTGCAAATGATGTAAGTTTTGTGGATTGACAATTGAAACATGTCTCAAGTTATGATGCAATCGTTTGTTTCATACTGCTTGATGACTTCTAAGGGGTATGCTTGGAATTTGTACAAATACATTGATTGGTTGTTTGACTTTTTTACTCATCTTGTGCTCTCGCTAATTTTACAGGTTCGCATGGTTACTGATGATAACATCTACACGGCCAGAGCCATAGCTCTTGAATGTGACATACTTAACATAGCTTATGATGTGCCAGATGTTATGGAGAGGAGGGTTATTGAGGGGAGTGTTTTTTGTAATTATACAGAAGAAGAAAGGATTAATATTGTGGACAATATTAGTGTAAGTATGCATGTAGCAGTGGTTCTTTTTCCTATTGGTAATATAAATGGTTCATCTTGTCACATTGCTTGTTGGCCATTTTTATGGCAGGTAATGGCAAGATCATCCCCTACAGATAAACTATTGTTCGTACAAGCCCTGAGGAAAAAAGGTCACATTGTGGCTGTCACTGGTGATGGAACAAATGATGCACCTGCACTTCATGAGGTATGGATATTTATTGGACGGTTCATCTGCTGGTATCCATAGCCCATGAGAGTGTTACAAGTGCTACAAAGTTCACTTGATGGAACCAGTTATGTGATTTCTTTTTTGTTCTAGGTGTTTAGGCAGATATAGGTCTCGCAATGGGTATTCAAGGAACAGAAGTTGCGATAGAAAAGTCAGATATCATTATTCTAGACGATAACTTTGCATCTGTTGTAAAGGTTTGCTTAGAGACATGGATATTGTTTAATTTGTAAAGATTTCATGGTTTATTTCAGAAGCGACAAGCTAATTCCACTTATATTTCCATGTTTTCTAGGTAGTTCGTTGGGGGCGTTCACTTTATGCAAACGTTCAGAAATTTATTCAGTTTCAACTTCCTTTAAATATTGTAGCATTAGCAATTAATTTTGTTGCTGCAGTTTCATTTGAAAATGTGTCTCTGAATGCTGTGCAGGTTAGTTTTAACTTTTAAGATTCAGTTGTTGTCTGGAATTTACCATATACATGTCCTATTACCTTTTGTTCATAGTTCTGGATGCTTTTGTGCACCTCTACAGCTTCTTTGGGTCAATCTCATCATGGACACACTTGGAGCTCTTGCATTGGCAACCGAACCTCCAACTGATCACCTCATGCACCGACCTCCAGTAGGACGTAGGTAGGAATTTGTTACAAACCCAAACGTTGCCTGTAGCTATGGCAATTTAAAATTTGTAGCCATTGCACATACTTTTGCAATAGAAAGAATGATCAAAGGTCAATGTTACCTAAAAAGCGGATCAGGTGGCAATATATCCTTAGGAGTGATGGAAAGATTTTCAACCACTAAAATTGAGTTATCTATAACTAAAATTAGGAAGCAATAAAACCATAAAGGGGCGCATGAACCCAAAGAAATAAACCCTAGATAAGTAGCAAGCTAGATAAACGATTTTTCAAAAGGTGCCTTGCGCATGGTTCTTCCTCGTTACATATAGAAAATATGTATTCTCTCTTCTTTTGGTGGGTTGATTGCTTTTACTTTTATTACAAATAGCTTTTGGAGTTTGTGGGTACTTGCATCCTTTTGGCTTAATATTAATTGTCTTTTTCAAGGAGCCGCTTATTACAAATGTAATGTGGAGGAATCTTATTTTTCAAGTATGTATTTTCTTCTTTTGCTGTAGTAAATGGCAATTGCAATATTAATTTGAATCATGATTGCACTGATTACTATTGACTATGTTGCAGGCTTTGTATGAAATTGTTATCCTCGTCAAACTTACTTTCAAGGGCAAGGACATTTTAAAACTAAAGGATGACAATAACAATGCAAGCAATGCAGACACACTTACAAACACAATAATTTTTAATGCCTCTGTGTTGTGCCAAGTAAGTCTGAGATCCTCTTAGTTTACATTGTCAGCTTCTACTCTTCCTCCATCCGTGTTTGGAGAATTGCTTGAATTGCCTTTGTTCATAGAGTTTTTGCATTTTTGTGGTTTTTTTCATTGACATCGTTTTGACTTTTCCGAAATGCTCACATGAACAGATATTCAATGAATTCAATGCAAGGAAGCCAGATCAAATTAACATCTTTCAAGGACTACATAAAAAACCATTTGTTCATTGGCATCATAGGTGCTACCCTTGTCCTTCAGGTAAGGAGTTACTTTATATGGTAGTTTGGAGTTCCACTAATTGTTCTCATTTGTTTTGTTATTTGTATTGGTGTGCATTGATCCATTAGCAAAGGTAGGCATTTGAACACAAATCTAGTATGTTCAATTCAAAATCAAGGATATTTAAATGCATGTTTAGTGAGAGTAATATTTGGTGCTCATCATTGGTGTTATGAATTCTCTACTCTAACCAAAATTCTATCTCATGTGCAGGTTATGATTGTTGAGTTTCTTAATAAATTTGCAAAGACCACACGACTTAATCCAATACAATGGGTCATTTGTATTGTGATTGGTTTTATAAGGTTTGGAAAATTATTCTTATTTATTGTGGCAACGATGACAATGTTTTTTCCATTTCTTCGAGGATGATCATTTGGCATTGATTTTGATTGATTTCATATTTTATTATTGTGAAACAGTTGGCCACTTGCGGCTATAATCAAAACCATTCCTATGCCTGAAAGACCATTCAGTGAATATGTTTTGGGAAATAAATTCAGGCTAATGCGTCATTTAGGTAATTTATTCCTTGTTTCGCAAGTCAATGAAGCAAAATTTCACTACTTAGTAACGGAGAGATGATAGCGAAAACATTCTTTTGATATATTTCATAAAATCTAAGTCCTTAAATTGCAAGATTTAAAAATGATTCTTCAATTGACCATTTTTTTTCCGCAAAAATAGTCCCAACAAATGATGGAGAAGCCATAGCAGATCAAAAAACTCTAGAAAATGAATCACAAGAGCAAGAGATACAAATTCTTTATAGATAACATTGATTTGGTCAAACATCAATCAAGTTCAAAAAATGGTCCCACACGAGCAATAGCACATAAGGAGGTTGGTCTTGTGATATATGAGAAAGATGTGACCAAGAAAGCCAAACCAATGGATGGGTTAAGAGGTTAAAGGGAAAGAATCATTCATTGTCTTGGAAGGCTAGGCTAAAAAAATGGTTATCAAATCTATAAGTATAATGATATGTTTGCATCAATTTCCTCCAAAATTATTGTAGTATGTTATATTTATTTGTTTTAGTTCCTAATGGTTATTTGGCCATGATCAACTTGGGCCCTCTTCACTTTGTGAAGTGATTCATGTAATTAAGCAACAAACCAATAAGGTTTGAGCTTGTAATGTTCTTGGGTGGGAGTAAAAATAACTTTACTCACAAGTCATTGTAAGTGTATTATTTTTTTTTATGTTAATGAAATAATGGTATATATGAACACCACCCATGTGTTGATTTTGTTCTATTCTCTTGTGAATTTTTCCATGGTATTTGAGCTTAAAATATTTTGGTTAGTAAATTGGTTTCATAAATGCAGTTTTAGGATTTTCAAAAGAACTTCCTTCCACTAGTTTGTAAAAGGGACAACTCTTGATAATTATTTTTTCGTTATTTTTTTGGAAGTCTTAGACATAAAAGATTTATTTTTGGTAAGCTGGATTTTGAATTACTTAGAGGGTTTTTTGAGAGGATCCCAAAACCTTATAACATCGCAGGCCATAATCCTGGCATATACAGAAAGCCTCATGGGCTGGAGCAGCACAAAAACCTTGCTTGACACTTTACCAAAATATAGAAACAGATGCCCATATGGCTACATACAAGATTATCCCTAACGGGAGGTAGACATAGTTTAAAACCTAAAAAACCAAAACCGGTTATAACCCACACATCCATCATCAACAAAACAAGACACTTCGGGGAACCTCCATCAGGCTTTAGTTTCCTCCTGGTCGTCCTGGGCCTGGCGCCCCTTGTAACGCTTCAGAGCTTTGACAATCACATTGGTGGAGGCCAAAATGTTAGCTGCCATGTCCTCCAAGAACTGAGCCAATCTTACCAACCTCCGCTTTGGATATGCGCCAATATGACGAGGAGACAGGTGGTTTAGACATAAAAGATTCAATCAAAAACCTAAATAGCATTTTTGTAACCTAAATAGCATTTAGACAAAAATGAGTTTAAGAGTTTAAGGACCACAATATACAACCTAAAGCAGGGATTCAAGAAAATAACTTGTATATAAAATAATTATATGGATTTTTTGGAGTATTTTTCTATAAAATGGAGAATAAAAGACTGAAATTTGAATATATAAAAACTAGCTAGTAAGGATGGAACTTTAGATAGTAATATGCTTCTCAAAGCGTATATGTATCCATGATCAATTTTGCAGAATTTTTTCCATACCCAACGTGCAAATGGGAAAAAAAAAAGATTCATAAGGAGAAAAAAGAAAATTTCAAAAAGTTTAATCAAGTTAGACTTCCATAGAATTTCTACCATAGTTATGGGGTATAGTTTAGTTCGGTTTGGAAAAGTTGAAATGATATATATGCACCTCATACAAAATATTTATAAATATATGCAAAGAAAACATAGACAAAACCACATTCTTTTATACTTTCTAAATTCAAGTATATCTTATACTCAATACTTAATGAGCCTTATTTTATGTTTGAATATATAAAAAAACTTTTCAATTTCAAAAATAAAAAAGAAAAATAAAACATGATTGAATTAAAGTGAACTAGTTTGGATTCTTGGTCCAGGTTTGGATGAACCTTGTAACTATGTTGAGTTTCTACCAAGCTATTCAAAAGCATTCAAACATGAAGTAAAATTATGTAAAGATGATATCTTCAACACAAAAATATAAAAAAGAATAACTACAACACATTCAAGTATTATGACAAATGTCATCAACTCCATATTTGCATTTTATAGAAGAAATTCCACATAAGTTTGAAATACTCCTTCTACAAGCTTAAGGATATTTATCTTAGTGCAAATATCAAAGTGAGCAACCTTTTTAGGTTGATTTTTTTTTTTTAAATTTATAGCTAAAGGTGAGATATACATTTCTAATTAACATCCACAACTATTTTCTAAATAAAATTCAATAACTTAGTCTGTGAAGGCTAGGTGGATTGGTAAGACATTGGGCACTTACCAAGAGAAGACCTAGGTTCAAACCTTGGGGGCATGCCCAATCTGGGCAAAGGTAGTAGTTTGACCTGAGTTTGCTGAGTGTGTGTCAGCTTGATGACGACAGTACCAACCCCAAGCTACTGGGGGTTCCCCTTGTTACAATGTGCGGGTGTTGCATGATTTTCTTGTTTAATGATGGAATCTTCTAGAAAGTTCATGAAAACCTCTTTTTTGGAGAATCTTCTAGAAAGTTCACGAAAACCCCTTTTTTGGAGACTATGTTTTTTGGTATGACCTGGAAGATTCTAGAAGACTAGTAAA
Source organism: Wollemia nobilis (assembly GCA_028583015.1). NCBI lineage: Eukaryota > Viridiplantae > Streptophyta > Pinopsida > Araucariales > Araucariaceae > Wollemia > Wollemia nobilis. The sequence continues at coordinate 3,779,737 of JAQPPZ010016964.1, forward strand.
CCCTAGAAAATTCCAGAAGATTGTTTGGGTGGGAAAATTAGAAAACCCTCCCATTTTGTGATTATAAAAGAGAGTTGCATGTATGTAACATAGCATTGGAGAGTTCCTCTGAATAAATATATGTTTTTCTAAAAATATTGAGTCCTTTTATCTGTTGTTCATGTTTTTGCTTGTAGTTTTTATTCTATGTTTGTTTTAGCATATGCTCTATTTTTCTTTTCATGGTATCAGAGCACTATAGTAGAAGAGAGGCAGTTGTATATGCTTTGGTAGTGAATCGTGCTCTCCCTCTCTACAACATTGGTTGTTGTGTCTTTATTTTGGAGTGCTCCTGAGGGCTAGTGCATTGTTTCACAGTTTGAGTGGGAGAAGAGAATGATTTGTAGAAAATGAGCAACAAACTGGAGATTGAGAAGTTCAATGGATCGAACTTCACATTGTGGAAGATCAAAATGGAGGACTTATTGGTGGAAAGGGACTTGTGGGTTGCAGTCACTGGAAAGCCCACTAGGATGGCACAAGAGGAGTTTAATAAGCTGGATAGAAAAGCAATGGCCCTTATTAGACTGAGTTTAGTAGACTCTATGATTTTAAATGTGATAGAAGCATAATCTACTCAAGATATGTGGAAAAAGTTGGAGAGCATCTACGCTTCCAAGTCAATAGTGAACAAGTTAATGTTGCGAAAGAAGCTAGAAAATCTCAAGATGAAGGAGAATGGTAAGTTCTCAGACCACTTGAATGATTTTAATATGCTAATGAAGCAACTAAACTCCATTGGTGATAAATGGAGTGATGAAGATCAATGTATGGCATTATTAATCAGCATGCCAGACTCATGGGAGAATCTTATTACTGCCATAAGTGTTGCTTCTGACAAGTTGTAGATGGAGTCAGTGGTTAGCCAATTATTGAATGAGGAGACAAGAAGGATATATGTTAGTGAAACATCCACTCTAGAGGTCTATTTAGCATGTGGATGCTCAAAGGAAAGAGGAAAAGGTAGATTCAATGAGAGAAGCAAGTCTAGAGGCAGAGGTAGATCATCCAACATAGGAAAGAAAATTTTTAGCAATGTGGAATGCTACTACTATCACAAAAAGGGGTATATCAAGTTTCATTATCCCTTGTTGAAGAAGAAGAATGAAAAGGTAATAGAAGAAGAGACAATTGATAAAGTTGTAGATGAAAACTCCTCCATGTTTCTTGCTTCTTCTTATCTATCAATTGAAGGGTGTCCTAAAGATTGGATTATAGATTCAGGAGCTTCTTTCCACATGACACCACACCATGAGTGGTTTGTCAATTATAAAGAGGTAAATGGTGTAAAATTTTATATGGGTGATAATGCCTTTTGTGATGTAGAAGGAGAAGGTACAATTCCTATGAAGGATTTAGGTGGAAAAGTCAAGTATTTGCAAAAAGTTAGATATGTCCCTCAGTTGAGAAGAAATCTTCTCTCAATTGGACAACTAACTAAAAAAGGAGTAATAGTTACCTTCTCAGATGAAGGATGCAAGCTCACCAGAGGTGCACTGGTGCTTGCAAAAGGAAAGAAGAAAGGCACTTTGTTTAAACTAGATGTCAACCCTTGTGAGAAAAGCCATTGCAATGTTTCCTCTATAAAAGAAGCTAATGCAACTGAGAAAAATGATGAAGCAGATGTTGGAGATTATCTTATTTGGCATAGAAGACTTGGCCATCTGGGAGAAACTAGCTTGAAGTAGTTGGTCAACAAAGGCATGGTGCATGGCCTCAAGGATATCAACTCCAACACTCTTAACTTTTGTGAATCATGTGTGATGGGCAAACAAAAAAGGGTAAGCTTCTCTTATCACCCACATAGAGCTAAATCTACTTTGGATCTTGTTCATTCAAACATTTGTGGTCCTATGGATACTCCATCTATTGGTGGTGCACTATATTTTACCACTTTTATTGATGATCATAGTAGAAAAGTATGGACTATATTTTTGAAGAAAAAGAGTGACATACTTGATCATTTTAAAAGGTTTGTTGCTAATGTAGAAAGGTAGACAGGTAGGCAACCTAAGATATTGCATAGTGACAATGGAGGAGAATATTGTTCTACTAAATTTGAAGAGTTTTGTAGGTAGAAAGGCATCTCTAGACAAAAGACTACACCTTATTCTCCTCAATAAAATGGAGTAGCAGAGAGAATGAATAGAACACTACTGGAGAAGATGAGGAGCATGTTGTCAGATGCAAAGCTCAATAAAGGGTTTTGGGCTGAAGCAATTTCAACTACCAACTATTTGGTTAATTTATCACCATGCACTGCTTTGAATGACAAGACACCAGAAGAGGCCTGGAGTGGGAGAAAACCATCAATCTCTCACCTGAGGGTTTTTGGTTGTGAGGCCTTTATGCACATTCCTATTGAAAAGAGGAAAAAGTTGGATGAAAAATCTAAGAAATGCATTCTTGTTGGTTATGGAGAAGTTGTTGGAACAAAAGGATATAAATTATGGATTCTGGATGAACACAGAAGTGTTTTCAGTAGAGATGTGATTTTCAAAGAAATTAAGATAATTGGAGATATTCAACAACAAGAATTACAACAATAGTTGAAAGAGAAGGTTAGTGTGCATGAATGCACTATGACAGGTCAACCTTCAAGTGAAGCACATGCTCAACCCTATCAACCTCAAGAAACAATATCTTTTGACATTTTAGATAGAGTTTCTAGCCTACAAAGACCTGGTGAAGATTTGCCTTCTTATGTACCTGAAGAGGTGCATCAAGAGGATCAACAAATTATGCATACTTGATTCTCCACCTTGCATAGAAGAGGTCCAAGAATCAATGGAGCAGTCTAGAAGAACTAGAAGGGAGAGACATCTTCCCAATAGGTTTCAAGATTATTTCTATGGATTTACAATTGCTTGTGATGATCCTCTCACATTTGAAGATGCCATGAATAGTCTAGAGAAAGAGCATTGGAAGAAGGTCATGCAAGAAGAAATAGATTCAATGAAGAAGAACCATGCATGGGATTTAGTTCAACAACCTATTAGGAGAAAGATAATAGGCAACAAATGGGTGTTCAGAAAGAAGTTAAGGCCTGATGGGTCTATGGAAAGATACAAGGCCAGATTGGTTGCAAAAGGGTTCTCTCAGATCCTAGGTATCGATTTTCATCAAACTTATGCTCCCACTATGAAGTTATCTTCTATTAGACTTTTGCTTGCATATGTTGCTGCTTTTGATTTAGAAGTTGAACAAATGGATGTAAAAACTACATTCCTGCATGGAGATTTGAAGGAGGAAATATACATGCAACAGCCTGAAGGTTTTGAAGTAGGAGGTGCAGGTGTTGTTTGTAGGTTGAAGAAATCCCTCTATGGATTGAAGCAGTCTCCTAGAGAATGGTACCAAAAGTTTGATAGTTATATGTTGCAGATTGGATTTTTTTGTAACCCTGTAGATCCATGTGTGTATTACAAAATAAAAAGTAAAAGTTTTGTAATTTTGGTTTTGTATGTGGATGACATCCTCCTGATTGGAAATAATAAACAATTGATTTCAAAAACTAAGGAGTTGTTGTCAAAGAACTTTGATATGAAGGACTTGGGTCAGGCACGCCATTGCTTGGGCATTGATATTGTAGAGATCGCAAGAGTAGATAATTATGGCTTTCCCAAAAGGATTACATTAACCATATTTTGAAAGAATTTGGAATGCAGGATAGTAAACCTACCAAAACTCCTATGCAACCTGGAGTTAAATTATCTGCAAAAATGTGTCCAACTACAATTGAAGAAAAGGAGAGGATGAAGAAAATTCCATATGCAGAGGTTGTGGGCTCATTGATGTATGCAATGGTATGTACCAGGCCTGATATTGCTCATGTTGTTGGTATGGTCAACAAATATATGTCCAATCCTGGAAAGGAACATTGGACTATTGTAAAAAGAATTTTTAGATATTTATAGGGTACTAAAGATCATGTTTTGTGTTATCAACCCAAGAAGAATGAAGAGTTTTGTTTGCAGGGACATGTAGACGCAGATTGGGTAGGTGACTTGGACAACCGTAAGTCAACAGGAGGATATGTCTTCACTTTGTATGGTGGTGCAGTGAGCTGGAGGAGTAAAAAGTAAATTGTTGTAGCTTTGTCAAGTGTTGAAGCAGAATATATTGTTGATCCTGATGTTGCAAAAGAAGTTGTTTGGTTGATGAGGTTGTGCAAAGGTTTGCATTTGAACCAAGAATATGTTGGAATAAAATGTGATAGCCAAAGTGCAATAGCACTTGCATATTCTTCATCATTCCATGAAAGGACAAAACACATTGCAGTGAAATATCATTTTGTGCGTGATATGGTGGAGAGTGGAATGATCAACCTGATCAAATGCAAAACCCAAGAGAATGTAGCAGATGCACTTACTAAGGTTGTCACAACTCAAAAGCACCAATTTTGCAACAATGAGATTGGGATAAAAGATTGTAAAAAAATCCTGCATCAAGTGGGAGTTTGTTACAATGTGCAAGTGTTGCATGATTTTCCTGTTTAATGATGGAATCTTCTGGAAAGTTCACGAAAACCCCGGAGAATAATTTGGAAAGTTCATGAAAACCCCTTTTTGGAGACTTCATGTTTTTTGGTATGACCTGGAAGATTCTAGAAGACTAGTAAGCCCTAGAAGATTCTAGAAGATTGTTTGGGTGGGAAAATTAGAAAACCCTCCCATTTTGTGATTATAAAAAGAGAGTTGCATGTATGTAACATAGCATTGGAGAGTTCCTCTGAATAAATATATGTTTTTCTAAAAATATTGAGTCCTCCTTTTATCTGTTGTTCATGTTTTTGCTTGCAGTTTTTATTATGTGTTTGTTTTAGCATATGCTCTATTTTTTCTTTTCATTCCTCACTTCGGGTCATGTTTACCAAGGTGAAATAGGGGTTATAATGGTAGCACCATGATTTGATGCTACAATCGGAGGCAATGTGACTTGACTCTATGACCAGTTGTTAAAAAGGAAAGGTAGTTAACAATTCCTCTATGTATATAAAAAAAAGTCAATAACTTACCAAACAAAATGTGAGCTATACCGAGGTTCTTTTTAAAATAAGGAGCCCCTTCCTTTGTTAATGTTATTTTAATCGCAATTTGAGTACTAATGGACCTTTTGTCCTTTCTTTTTGGTTGTTGACATATTAACTGTTTTATTGTTATCCAATACTTTTTTTTAATTCCAAATTAAGCTTTACATAAGCTTTTAAGATGTGTTTCTATACCATTTTTAATAAGATCAAATCACTTGGAACAAAAATTAGGATTGCATTTGATTCTCCCGTTGGCGTGTCCACTTGTACTTTATTTAAGCGTTCATAGTGCAAACACAAACCTTGTTCTCACATTAAGCGTGTAATAAACATGTATTGGACTACGCTAATTTGACCATCCAAAAGTTAGAAATATACCATACTTCAAATTTAATTTTTAACTTTTAGATAATTCCTTGGACTTCACTTGCAATGGGCCCTATAAATTTGAATGTCTATCAACTTTCTTTTTTGTTATCGGTGGACGATCCTCCTCACTATCTGTCTTGTCTAAATTAAGATGAAAATCATCAATGATGTTAACCCCTGGAGAACAGGCGTAATTTCTCTTTCTCCAACTCATTCTTAACCGCAGACATCTACCTGCCTCGTAAGGTAGACAGATTGAAAAGCACATTTAATTGTTTGTCAGTCTACCCTCTAAAAAGTCTTTTGGATTAGTTCATCTTGCGTCTGTATAATATACTTATCCGCGACGGATTATTATAACAGCCACCAAAATTAAGGACATGAGATTTACAGACGAAACCTCATTAATTGAGGTCATACCATTCGCTACAACAAACTTTGGTGTATGCGATGACTTCCACCTAGTTAGGTCATGAAATCCCCAATTACATTACCATAGGATAGGGAGCAGTTTTTAATACGTATATAAACGAACCCGGATCCACAGCAAGCTTTTCAGCGCCACCCTTTTAAAGCATATGCAATTCAGAATGCTTAAATGAATGGGTTCCTGCCTTAAGATATTATGTTTTCCAGCGGTTGGGTCGACTCCGGCTTCAAACCTGAAGGAGTCGAGTCACGAAGGCATATATGTATATGTTGTTGCCCCTATCATATTAAAGCGAGATCTCTTCCCTCAGCTCTAAAACCTCAAGGGGTCGAGTCACGAAGACATATATATTTATTGCAGCGCTTATAATTATCCGGGAGATCTCAAGCTGTTCCCTCTGCTTCCGAGTTGAGTCGGTTTTAAAGGTATAACTTGCAAAATTCACTCTCTCAACACGCACATCGGTCAGCAATTTCGTCATTCAGAAACCTCCTCACCATTGTGGGCAACTTGCAACGAAAGATTCAGATTGACTAAATTCAAAGATTAACAAAGCTTGATGCGGAAAAATAGCAGCTTTTGCCAAGAAAGGGGGACCTCTGAATCGACTGTTTCATCGTTCAGAAACCTCCTCACCATTGTGGGCAACTTGCAACGAAAGATTCAGATTCACTAAATTCAAAGATCAACAAAGCTTGACGCGGAAAAAATAGCAGCGCGTGGGTAGTTAGGATTTTAAAGACGGTTGTGGCCGTGATGCTAATGTGTAAGGGCGGAAGCCCGCTTATTTAAATTCCTCACGGTGCCGTATAATGGGGGCTGACAAGTTTGCGCGTTGTAACTTTTTGAATTTGAATTAATATGAAATGTTTTATTCTGCCTACAAACGATGACTATTGTGTATTGTATGTTTTACGAGGTTTCTGTGTTCTAATGGTGAATGTTTTAAACTCCGAATCGATCGCACTTGTGACACTTCCGCGAATATCCAAGGCTGTAGACCTTGGCCATGTGCAGGGCTCATAAGGCGTACTTCCCGCGTGGCCGCATGTCGTAGTGTTGGGGTGCCGCGGAGGTTCGTTGGGCCCTGAGAGGAGGTTACCGACTCCTTCTGGAGGTGGTGGTCGTCGCTGTTGAAAACGCGGTACCTTACTTATCACGTTCGTAACTTATCACGGAACCAACCAGTCTATATATCTCTTCTGCTTTGAAGATGTAATAACGAGTTTTGGAGCAATTCATAATCTTTTGGCAAATTCGAGCAATTCAGGATCGTTTGAAAAATTGTTGTCAGCAGTAGAGCAGTAGTTTGCACATTGTTGAAAGACTTTTAGAGCGTCGGTCGTCACTTTTGTGAAAATAATAATGTCGTCGAGCAGTGCGAAAACATCATCGAGGTTTTCGGCCTACGAAGGAGGAATTCATCAGAGCGATGATGAAAGAGAGGTTGACAACGACGTTTTCCATATTCCCAGCAAGGGAGCGCCGTTACGGAGACTCGAAAAATGGCGGGTAAGACCTAATAAATTTCAACAAAAAGAAAAATCGTTAGTTTGTTTGAGTTTCATTTGCTATGATATGAGAATGCCTTAGCTATCGTTAATTTGCAGCAATCGTTAGTTTTATTTGACATCGTTGCGGTTTTGTTTGATTTTCTAAACAAGAAAAGTTAAGTCAACTCTATAGAGTAAATTCTGATAATTGTATCGGATAAATTGGAAGAAACAACAAATAACCATTTAATGCAACAATATCACAGAGAACACATCTCTCACACTATTCAAAGATGAAACATTATTATGCTTACATGGCAATAGCATTACAGGGTTGTCTACACATGAAACATTATTATGCTTACATGGCAATAGCATTACAGGGTTGTCTACACATATAACATTACATAGAGTCAAATGATTACAACAACGACTCTTGTACCAATGTACTCTTCATGCTCTATAATATTCTTTAGTATCAACATTTACGCATGCCTCTTAAGACTCTCTTCAATGATAATCACCATACTTCAGCCAACAATGCCCACAACTACTTATCACACATACCGATCAACTCCACAACCATTACATGACACAACCATACCTGCGAGTGGATGAGGCAAGGGACTTATTTATACAACCAAGAGGTAGTTGCATCCTCCAACTATTCAAGACTTCATCATTTTCCTAAATTGCATTCCATATGCATTTAACTCACATTTACATTCTATTTCCTACCTTACCTTATGACTTTTCCGTACATACTAACATTACATATTATCACATATGTTATTACATCATGACTTTATTAATTATATGCACGCACATTTCATCAAACACTTTGCGTGCCGACTACAAAATAACATAAAAGCTTATTCACTAAACACAATGTCATGAAGTTGTATGCTACACTTTGGTGTTTTTCACTTTCCATATGTTTCCCAAATCTACCTCAAATCTTGTGTCTCCCATACAAAAATAAGTGCAACGCTATTTGAAAATGCCTTATCTACACTAGTAGCAAGCATCTTAGCTTGTATTTTAGCCAAATGATGGAATCAATGCACTTCACTTTCTAACATAATTCACCTTCCCCTTCAAGTGGACATACCTTGCTTCTTCATGGTAACTATGTAGTATTCCTTGGCCAATGTGATACCAATAGGGGCGCTTCTTCAATACCCATGTAGTGTAAAGTTTAGTTGCTCCAATCTTCCTTCATTGCTTCATTTGGTAGCATTATTGTCCTTTGTCCACATGTGAACAACACTTGACTTGCATAAATTGTGTCGTAATGCCCTTGATGTGAAATTCAACAATCCTCCCTAATGGAGTGTGTTAATGGTGAATTCCTTCTCGATTGTAGCTTCTCTTTGTTGATTGAACTTGGAACCCCTTATGACGGTACACATGGCTGAAAACTTACAAATAATCACTTTCCATTGCTTTGTTTAGTTATTCCTTGATGATATTATTCCTTTCTAAATAATGATGCTAATAACTGAATTTTTCCTTCTTGAAAACATCTCTTCAACACCTTCCCTCATATGTGGCTGCTTATACTACATGAAAATATTTTTGTCTGTCATGTTTGTGGTTTTCTTTCCTCTTCCTTCATGCAGTTAACTAATGGGTAGTCTTTCTATTAATGCAAAGTTGGTAAACATCCCCACAAAAAAAAGCATTACATGACCTCTTCTTCTGAAACAAGAACAAGTTTAAATAGGTTTTTTTTTTTTCATGTTCTTGGATAAACGTAATGCTCTTTCCCTTGTAGCTCTTCACATTTGTCTTGGATTTGAATCAATAATTCCTACTAAATGCCAATTCTTGTTGCAATTTCTCAAGTCTTGTATTCATTTTCCTTTGAATTGTGTTATTCTATCACAAGCAAGGCTACTTCTGGGTCTCAATCTCTATGTCTACAAATTTCTTCCCTACTGTTGCAAGGAATGATTCATGATCTTGAAGCTTCAATTACACCTCTTTGTTTTGTTCTTTAGACTAACAATTTCTTGTCTTGCAACTTTCATGGAACTCCTAGAAGCATTCCTCGACCTTCCTCAGTTCATGGATGATCATAAAGTAAGCTTTGCTATTTCCAATAGTTGTGTTGACTTGGTTGGTTAGCCTTTGGGCTTCTACAGACCTTGCAAGGATCCATTATGATCAAATTAAGACTTACAGCTCTTTGTTTACTAAAAGGTTTTGAAAGACAAGCTTACATTTATATATATTTTTTCATAAAGCCATATATAATGAAATCCCAGTAATAGTCAATTTGCCAAGAGCGTTTGCCATAAGGAAGTAGTTAAGGCAATTTTTGAGACCTGAATAGCTATCATATGTAATGAAGATCGAAATTAAAAATTAAAAAACATCTCCAAACCAGAAGAATTCAAATGCTTCATTTCTTCTCTATTCACTTTACTACTGTTCAGCACTAGGTAAGCTTCCATACTTACTGGTAATAACCAGAGGATAAGAGTTGCTGCAGTTATTGGTTTAACTTGACACAAAATATGGCAGATTCATATTGTATCATTCCTTGTTCTTTTGCCACTTAAGTATTGGGCAAAGGCCTGTGGTCTGAAATGAGATGACAGACAGTCTCAAAGCAACTAGGTATCATAACACATTGCAGCATAGAAATACACTTGAAACTGAAATAAAGTTGAAGGTATTCAAAGATCAGCTGTAGTGTTGCATGGAATTCCTTTCTATCACAATAGCCTTTTGTCTTAGACTGACTAAGCAGCATCAAGGGATTAAGTTTTGTATTATTTCTAACTTATATTTATACCAGCACCTTAATGAATATAAGAAACGACATACACTTGCCCATGTCTTTCTCATTCCTTTAGTGTTTCTAACAAATGCTTCATATTGTGCATATGCAGAAAGCAACATTAGCTCTAAATGCGACTCGCCGCTTCAGGTATACATTGAATCTTAGAGAAGAAGCAAAAAAGGAAGAGCTAAAAAGCAAAATCAGAGCCCTTGCTCAAGTTGTAAGGGTAAGTTGCATGCTGTTATCAGTATTATAAGGCTTACTCCTACAAAGGCTACAAGTTCCTAAGCATACATCATTCTTAACTTTTCCATCTCCATTCTTCCAGGCAGCCCATCGCTTCAAGCAAATGAGGAACAGTAGTGCCGAGGGTATGGAAGTTTTCCTTTTTTGTTTGACCTGGGTTCAATCCTTAATTTATAGGTCACAATATAGTTTCAATATCTTGTACAAGTTAGCGAGAGAAAATATGTAAGCAGTTACAAGATGCTTCGGATAATTGTTGATTATTTTAACTTACTTGTTCATGTTTCAAGAGAATTCCTTATCTCTGTTGAATTTTTTTCCGACTAAGAAAAGAGAGAATGTGTGTCTCCAAAAGAAGAAATCATAGCTCATTCTAAGAGTGTGTATTAATATATGAATATAAATTCAGTGTGTTTTTTTTGTTTTTATTGTGCAATAGCTTTTTAAAAATCTTAAAGTTACAAAGAATTTCCAGGGGAGCGAGCGTTTGAGACATGAAGGGGCTTAGGGCTATTTTATCTTGACTGTTCATATTTAGTTTAGATTATGCCATCATGGACACTTTAAATAATTTAATTTATATTGAATTTTAGTGAATTGATGGCACTCGGTGGTTGTTTCATTACTTTTCTCATGTGATAGGGTAATATTGAGTTTAACTCTAATCTCTGTGTACATAAGCAAAGGCAACTCTTTGGCATGTTTTCCACCAAGTGCCAAATCTACGTATACTCTTTCTGTTGTCAAGTTCTTGAGCCTCAGTCGCATGAATGTGCTTCAAAGATATTGCAATTAACCTTTGTAACATGTATTCGAATAGGCTAATACATTCATATAAATGATTTGCAATTCTGTTACAATGATATTTTTCTATACATTTTTAATGTACATTTTGATGTTTAGTGAGTGGTTTGTTATGTAGATTTTTAATTTGATGAGTATATCCTGAGTACAAGTCCAAGTCATATTCTTCAGCTTAGTTAAGTCCTTGCTGAATACAAATCATGTGACATTGCGTGTAATATGAGGCTACAGGATAAAGTTCCAATGAAGAATGAATATATTGGAACAATCTTTTTTATTTTCTACACACCTTGATTTTAATCTATTATTATTATTATTGCGTATAAAAAGAACATGATATTATTATTGCGTATAATCTATTGACCAATTCCATGGTAAAATACATTACTGTTTTTCTATTGGCAGATGTTCTTCCGGAAGGCTTTGGAATTGGGATAGAAAGGCTTGCTCACTTGGTTAGAGAAAAGGACTATGATGGTCTACAGCAGATGGGAGGGGTAATTAAGAAATTGATTTTGATCTTGAGCTTGTTTTTCAACATGATATTGTGGGTCATAATTTAAAAAGAAAAAGAAAACAAAAAAAGAAAGTGCTTGTTAAGGTAGTCATTGTAGTAATAGTCTGCAGTGCTAACAGGTAAATGAGGTAGCCAAGCAGTTAGACACTGATCTTGACAAGGGTATCAAGGAAGGACCTCAAGAAATACAACACCGTAAAAACACATACGGAGAGAACAACTATCCACGAAAGGCTGCACGCAGTTTCTTTGTAATCTTTACTCTACTTGTTATAAATACCTTTGTCGTCAATTACCTTTTATGGAATTGAAATTACAATTATTAATTTGTTAACTATTGCTGTTTAGGTTTTTGCTTGGGAAGCTTGTCAGGACACAACATTAATAATTTTAATGATTTCTGCGGCATTGTCACTTGCTTTGCAAATCAAAACTGAAGTAAGCTATACCATCTTTTTATGTCTTTTGGCCTAAATGGCCTCTGCCTCGGGCTTATCTGTTGCTACTTGCATGTGATGTGAACTTTTTGAAATCTTATTCTTTTTAAACCTGAATTTCCTTGATGAATTCGTATAGAATTTTTTTCTGATCCAACTAAAGTATGTTGCTTCAGTTGTTCTGAAAGATGTATATTGATTATTGTTCCTTTTCAATGTGAAATCCGCAGGGCATCAAGGAAGGCTGGTATGATGGTGGAAGTATAGCATTTGCAGTGATCCTTGTAATTCTTGTTACAGGTAGGATTCTGTATTGCGTAATTTTACTTTAATATTTTTCACTAGATAGAATGTGACAGTTCTTTGAAGAGGAGCATACTTATGTTTGTATTGTCCTTTTCACACTTAAAAGGTAAAATTTCTTGAATTTGGATTTAAGACATTTCTGAAGACTTTCGGTTTTATATAGGGCACAAACAATTCTAGTTACCAAAATGGTCAAAGTAGTCTTCCAATGAAGCATATACAGTTATACTTTAACATAGAATTATTCATTTCTCTGGTTTTTCTAATATTATTGATGTGATACTCATCATATTTTCAAGAACTACTTTTCATGCAAATTTTTTAATTTGTTGGACTTTATTTCAGAAATAAGTTCATGCCTGGTCTTCCTGTTTTGCAGCAATAAGTGACTATAAACAGTCTCTTCAGTTCCAAAATTTGAATGATGAAAAGAGAAACATTCAATTGCAGGTGCATATCCTGTTGCCATCTGCCTCTGTGTTAGAAATCTCTCTCTCTCACATACACACACACACACAGGCACGCGCACGCAGGGGAAATGCATCAAGTTGACATTTCAGTCTTGGATTTGATGCTATTTTGCATTGTTTATTCAGGTTATCCGTGGGGGAAGAAGATTAAAAGTTTCCATATTTGATCTTGTTGTTGGTGATATTGTACCTCTAAATATTGGTGATCAGGTATATGTGAAAACTGTCTGCTATAACTATGCTATGGATGTTAGAGATGTCGTCCATTCTGGAAAGTGAATTGTTTTTTAAGACATTCATCTTTTGTTTTCAGGTCCCTGCAGATGGTATTTTAATTACAGGTCACTCCTTGTCAATTGATGAGTCTAGCATGACTGGGGAAAGCGAGTTTGTATGTTCCTTTTTCTTATATTATCCTCTTGGCCTTTTATTCAAATTTATCAACATTTTGTAAGTTTTTGATGCCAGTGATCATAAGATTTTTTGTATTTTGTCCATAGGTTTATAAAGATCAGAAAAATCCTTTCTTGATGTCTGGATGTAAAGTGGCAGATGGCTATGGTACCATGATGGTAAGTTGTTATGTCTGGGTCTTCGTATGGAAATTTTATTTTTATGCATTTTGATTGTGATTTATTAATCGGAAATTTCTATTTCCATATTTTTAGGTGACTGGTGTTGGATTAAATACTGAATGGGGTGTACTAATGGCGAGCATATCAGAGGATAATGATGTAGAAACTCCACTACAGGTTTGTCCCGAACTCTACTGTCTCTGTAGTGTCCACGATGCCCATATTTTTACTGTTAGTATTGCATTCATATTTCAAACACACGTGTATGGTTCCTCTTTATACAGGTACGTCTCAATGGCGTTGCCACATTTATTGGCAAGGTGGGACTTGCAGTAGCCATTGTAGTACTAATTGTCCTTGTGATAAGGTAAGTCAGAGTAAGTTTGGTTCTGTTGCAAATGACTTGTCTCTTGATCTTCCATGTGTTTTTTATATTGTTTGTGTTATATTTTCCTTCAGATTCTTTACCGGCCATACAGAAAATGCAGATGGAACTCCCCAGTTTATAGCAGGCAAGACAAAGGTTGGAGATGCAATTAATGGGCTTGTTGAAATCTTTGCAATTGCGGTGAGCCAGCATTTTGTAATTTTAACTAATTTTGTGGCTAAATATTTGATTAATTTGTCTTTATAAAGCGGGTGATCTCAACAAAAAAATAAAAAAAAACTAAAAACAAAACTAAATTTTGTAGGTGAACTTTGTGGATAAACACTTTATTGATCCACATATTTTGTCTATAAAGATTATAATCTGCAGAAGGTTGAATCTTGAAAAAAATTTCCCCTTCTTTCTTTGGTTTATAAATTGTAATACTGATTAAAATTATTTGTGGTCAGGTCACAATTGTGGTTGTTGCCGTTCCAGAAGGGCTTCCTTTGGCTGTCACCTTAACGTATGATTGATTGCAAAAGTTTATCTTGCTTATTTTAATTTTTGGTAATTATTATGTTCTTATTATGGAGCACTATTCCTTGTTTGATTTAACATGTTCGTTCTTATGCTACTTTCCAGTTTGGCTTACTCAATGAGAAAGATGATGGCAGACAAAGCTTTGGTGAGTATTTAATTTGAAGAGTTTTCTGCTATTTGTGTGTATTTATTGGGCTCTAAACATCATGAAAATTTGTCATTATAGGTGCGAAGATTGTCAGCGTGTGAGACCATGGGCTCTGCTACAACAATTTGTAGTGATAAAACTGGGACACTGACATTGAATCAGGTTGGTCATAGTAACTAATTGGTCAATATCAACGGACTTGATTCGTTAGAATATTTATAAAGATTCCTATTGTCACGTGATAATAGTTCTTATTATTAGCTATATTTGAACCTTAATGCTGGCATCTTACAAAGCATGATTGATTTGCAGATGACAGTTGTGAAGGCATTTGTCGCTGGGGAAATGGAGGAGCCATCAGAGAGTGAATCTGTTGCACACTCTCTTCTTATTGAGGGCATTTCACAGAATACCACGGGCAGTGTCTTCATATCTGAGGTAAAACATGGGATTTATTATCCAAATATGAATATAACTAGAATTGCCAATAGCTTTTGGATTTGTTTCTGCGCTCCACTGCCCCACTTTTGGTGGTGATAGGGGAACAAGGGGAGATGAAAAGAGGACAACTAAAAGACACCCCCTAATTTCATCCAAAAAGGGACAGTGAAGGGGATGACTCTATAAAAATATTAGAATTAAAGAAGATTTAAAAAGTAAAAATTGCAAATAGAAAAACATTCAACAACAAACAAGTTCTTGGTAATCAACAATTTTCAACTTATTAATGATAGACAAAATGAAAGTACAATGATATATCATAGTTCATGTTCTGCTCTGAATGCATCAATATATGCTACATAAATTTCAGATTTAATGTTGTGTATGCAAGCTGAAATTTTGTCAAGTAAGAAATTTTAGGTTGAAAATTGTTTCTGCAAGTTCAAATGTCATCTAAAGTGTTTAAAAATAATTTTAGGTCATCTTTAAGGTTGTTGAAACCTTTAGGGTTAGTTTTCAAGATTTCTTTTCCTTATGAAACTTGTGTGGCTATGCATGGGATACCTACATGTCCTCTTGCCATCTTCACTGCCCCTGCATGTGGATGGGAAAGGGAATTCTAAACAATACTAGATTCCACAGGGATCCATCGTCATACATGCATACTTGTGGTAATGTGTCCACACCTGCATACCTGTGTCAATATGTCCCCGTAAGAGGGATGGAGGGATGTAGTGGGGACGCCCCCTAGATATCCCCTTTGAGAGGGGAGAATTAGAGCAAAGGGAATGTTTGGGAGAGTTCCTATTTTATGCCAAAAACTGGATTGTTGACCCAATGCATGTTGTAGATTCTGCTTCCTTCTTGTAACACTTAAGATGCTATAAACCTATTTAAACTCGTGATTTCCTACTGAACCCAGGAAGGTCCCAAGTGGAAAGAGGTTAAATGAGTTCTGAATATTTGTCATGTTTCATGTGGTGTTATATGTTTGAGGAGATCTAAATAGATAAATGCTAGGAAAAATGGAAAGATTTAGACAATATGCATTAATTTTATCTTTAAATACACCTGATTTTGATGACATCATTCACATATGTAGCAAATATGGTTGTATTTTGGGAATTAAATGTCGTGTCAATATCCAACAAATAAATCCCAAGTTGGCAGCACTTCGAAGGAGAGAAGGCTGCCAACACCAGATTTTTCTTTACTCATTTTTATTTTATTTTTGTAAATTATATTTTTGATACATATTTATCTTAGTAGTAAGCATGTAATCTAATGCTTTGTAATGCCTTTTTTTGTTCCTCTTTTTTAGTAGGGTGAGGCGAGTAGGGAGTGCAAAAGAATGCATCTTATATGATACCAAAGAGCATGAGAGTTACATCAGCTGAGTAGAGTGGCATGGAAAGCCTCATCCTATGGAAGTTAAACACTGGATAGGCTAACATCTGAGCTCTTGTCATAAGGGGCCAAGAGTCTGCATTCTCCCGAAAACATTCAATTGTTGCTTTTATTTGCAAAGGTAGATTCCCTTAAACAATTCAGTTCTGCTAAGCAGAGCGGGGAGTTACCCTTGTGAAAATTTTCCATACATTTTGTCTTCAAAAAGAAATAAATAGCAAACAATTTTACTCAATTCTCTCTCTGGATTTTTCTCTAGTCATGTGTCCCCTAAGAGAGGGCTACGCCAATGTGGTTGAATTCTGCATGCAGCCATGCCCAAAATATCGTGTCAAACGGATATTTCCATCATATTGATTCATCTCTTACAAACACATCAGATATGTTATCCTTATTGATTCTTGTTTTTACCACGATGCCATTGGTGAAACACTAACCACAATAAAGCTTTGTGTTTGGAAAAGGTTAACTTTCAAAATGTCTGACATCATTGTTGCTATCCTTTAGCAGCACATGCATCCCATTTTTAGTATGAATACGAATCAATAGAGGATGTTTGTCTTAATCAAACGTACAAGTATTTTGTGTCATAGTTAGAAGGGGACTTCCTATTGATACGCTTCCAGGCTCTCCAATATGGTCCAAAACCTTGAATATGTAGCTTGTGAAGACAGCTATCAAAAAAAAATCTTACAAAGTGTACGTTGCTTGCATTGTGCATTCATTGAACATGGTGTAATTACCTCCATGTGTGCCATGATTGTAGCTTCTGATTTCAAAGATCCCTGAACTAAAAAACACTGGCCCTCGTGAAAATATGGACATAATAGATAAGATTCTAAGCTAGCTGTGTGAGGAAGAGAACGTCCAAATAGGCAATCATGCCAAGTCCCATGCATCAAGTGGTGCCTCACATCTCCAGTGAAGATAATTTATAATAGATTGATAAGTGATCCAAAATTCTCTTTAGTCGTGATGACCTTGAGATTTAAAATGTGTTAAAAACCTTTATGTTTCCAATTATATTGCTTGGTTTGAATGGAGCCCTGATTCTTTCAGAGTATCGAGTGGGTAAAACTTAGAATTCTGAAATCCTTTATATTGCCTATTGTATCACATTGTTTGAATGGACCCCTAATTCTTTGAGTGTATTTAGAAGTTAAAATTTGGTTCCAAACGAGAACTTGCCATGTATATCTCTAACCACTGGCCTTGTTATTTATAATTCTTCAGGACCACCTTTGTACCTAGGGAAAGCAAAGATGTCCCAGGCTACAATAAATCCTTTCATCTCCCCTCGCTTGCCTTGTAGAAAGCTTTGCAGTATAATCTCTAGTCTTCTTCAACATGTCTAAGTGGAGGAGACACAAGAAATAGTAACTGCTCTGTTGCAATGGTTTTGTAGATAATTTTGGTTTTACCAACTAATGGGCAATCCTAATTATTCCAAGCTTGGTGCTTTTCTTTTTAAAGTTCAGCTATTACACACCCAAGTATCGGATGATTTCACTGGGCTTTTGTAGCCCCTGCTTTTTATAGGTTTTGGGAATAAGGCAGTTGAAACTAGATGCTCCTTTGAGTCATTTCCATGGCCTCTAATTGCACAAGAAATTCCAGATACTAATATAAATATAGATTACTGGTAGTTCTTCCTATCACAAAACCAAACAATTCAAGATCTTGCACATTTGGAATCTAACTTTTTCTATGGAAGGATTTACAGAGGCAGATGTTGCCCTATTTGTTGAAGTTCTTTGCACCATTTGAACCATGCAATGAAATGCTTTCAGCAGGTGAATAGTTTTATGAAAATCAAACTGAATATCCTTCCTGGACTCAATATTGTAGTCTTGAGTCTCACTAACATGTTTTGGTCACTTGTATGGATAGTAATTTTTTAGCATCGGGTTCTTGACGTTTCTTTTGTTAGTAATTTCCTTCTATGTTTTAATGATTAGGTTTTGAAGTAAAATGATAGTAGAGTCTCTCAAAAAGAAACACCGTCTCTTGGAATTTTTAATGTTTTTTAAATCACCTTGCTATAATACGTTTCCTTATTATGACTTTTGGATCTATATTAGGGTGGTGATGAGATAGAAGTGACAGGTTCTCCAACTGAGAAGGCTATTCTTTCTTGGGCATTGAAGGTTTGTTGTTTGGTTATATCTTTTATTTAAAAAACATTGTTGATTAAATTGATTCAATATTCCTGAGTTCTTTGATTTTTGTAACATGCTAGAGTTATAATGTGCTCATTGTGTTTTTTTATTAGTTTGGAATGAATTTTGATGATGAAAGATCAAAATCCTCCATCTTGCAAGTGTTCACTTTCAACTCAGAAAAGAAACGTGGAGGTGTTGCTTTGAAGAGGGTACTAATTGGTTTCATTTCTCTCATTATGTTTATGTTTAAATTTCTTTCTTAGTCATGAAGCCAGCTGTAGGTTTAATGTATAACTGTGTAACATATTTTTAATTAAATATGAATACATAGTTGCAGTCCCCATTTGAAGTGCACATTCACTGGAAAGGAGCTGCAGAAATAGTATTGGATCTCTGCAGTACATGGTTGGACAGGAATGGTTCAGTGCAAGAAATGAATCCTGATAAGGTTTTGTGTTACTTATGATACATGTATTTTTTGCAGTGAAATATCAAATATCACTGTGTTTGTTTAATTATTGTCATTTTCCTTGTGTGACATGGGCATAGCTTAATTCACCCTTTTGTTGCAGAAAGATGAGTTTAAGAAAATCATTGAAGGATTCGCTGCTGCTTCGTTGCGTTGCATTGCATTTGCTTATAGGAAATGCGATATCCAAAGCGTGCCTAGTGATGAAGACCAACGCCAGTTATGGCAAATTCCTGAAGACAATCTTACACTTCTGGCTATAGTTGGTATAAAGGTAATTAAAGGCATTGATGAATCAATTTACATAAAATTCATTATCATGGAATGGGCTTAGTGTTCCCTGTCAGATTATGATTTGAGCGCACAACATCCTATACTGAATTTCAGGAAAATATGCAGCATTTATAGTAAATTTTTGTCTAGATGCCAAATTTAGTACATGCCAAAACTGAATTTTGAGAAATTATGTAGCAATCTGAACTTAAAAACTTATAAAGCAGGGCCAGATAGTCCATGCTATTTTTTTATCATCAACTGGTTATAATTACATTTATCCTTAACTGTTGAATTGTTATACCAGTGTAGGTTGGTTATTCTTGTGCTTTGCTAACGACATATTTCATTGTGCAGGATCCATGTAGACCAAATGTAAAAGAAGCTGTGAATTTATGTCAAAAGGCCGGTGTAAAGGTAGGAGCCAAAGATCCTTTCTATCATGCATGCTTGAGGAATCAACATTCTAAGGATTATTGCTTGTTAAGAAAGTATAGAGTACCTGATTTGTGTTTGAGAATGTAACTGCTAAGCCAATAATTTGTTGATAGTATTGCTGATTACATGCCCATTAGCAAACTTTTTGTATACATAGTTACAGGATTTGTGTTTTTCTATATCTAAATCACCAAATTGCCCAAATTTTGTTGAGCAGCTGTACCTTTTTTTTTGATAGACAAAACAGAAAATATTTATATTATAAAAATACGTGGTAGTCTGAGGACATGTGGGGAATTGGTGAGTTTCAGGTATCCCATTTGGGTTCAAATTTTGTGCTCTCTGGCAAAAGGGGTGAGGAAGCCTGCAAGTCTTGGGTGGATCTTTGCATAATAGAAATCCCTCAGACTTGGCCGTTAGCCAGATAGAATGAATATAATTCCATACTTGTGGTGCAGCCTGTGTGTGACAATGTTTCAAGTATCATTTGCAGAAAACGTATTTGTTTAAAATATGTGTGCTTGTAGACATGCGTAGTTAGGTCACAGGCATGGACAAAATAACAATGATGGGGTCCTCAAGACAAGCTATTAACCCTGATGATAATCCCCAGAGCATACATGCCTTGTTGAGCATTTAAAATCCAAGACTAATAAGAAGTCACTGCTGAAATGAAAATTTTCAGGCCTCACCCCATCAGGCTGCTAAGCAGTCAAGTAAAGGCCAAAGAAACAGGCCATGTTGGCAGGTTTCTGGTCACATCCCCAGCTTACTTTCATTCAAAGCAGCAATTATATAAGGCTGAGGAGCAAAACTCATGAAAGTAAACAAATGCATGAGAGTTGCAGAGAAGCAACATTCAGCTAGGTATATTACTTCTCTAAGGATTGTATCCATCAATATCATCAGGTTCAGCAGCTTCTGCTGCTTCGCAGCTACTGATAGCTTTGATATTTAACATTCCTGAGGCCATACAGCCATATGGGACCATGTTTTTAAGCAGTATGTATTAAGCCAGCCGGACTCTGGCACCAGAACCTGCTGCACAAACACTACCCTCTCCTGGATTTGAATGTTGGACCTCCTATTTGGAGTATCCAAGCCTTCAAGGACAGGCCACTCAAGCTGTTCATTTTTACAGATGTCTATCAGTCTTTGCTTTAACTAACTCTCTGTGTCACCTGTGAAGCCTAATCATCACCATGGTCTTGATGCACATATATTCATGTACATTGTCCAGATTGCATCTGATGTATTCTGTGTTTGAACTCTTTTGTAGATTTCAATAGTTGTTGGATGAGTTGAGTACACCTCAATGCCAATGCCAATGATACAAGTTTCTTAAAAATGCTAAAGCATGGGGTCAAAAGTATATTTTATGTTTCATTTTATTGTGCATGTCATGATCCCTTTATTATAAAACTATTTTTATTATTGATTTATTTAAGGCTTATGATCCCTTAAAGATGTTTGGTTTTTGTTTATCCTTTTGCTTCTTTAAAGCTTGTAATGTATTTATTGTTTTGCTCAACGAAGATTGACTTGGAATTTTTACTGCAAATGATGTAAGTTTTGGTGGATTGACAATTGAAACATGTCTCCAAGTTATTATGCAATTGTTTGTTTCATACTGCTTAATGACTCCTAAGGCGTATGCTTGGAATTTGTACAAATACATTGATTGGTTGTTTGACTTTTTCACTCATCTTATGCTCTCCTAATTTTACAGGTTCGCATGGTTACTGGTGATAACATCTACACGGCTAGAGCCATAGCTCTTGAATGTGACATACTTAACCTAGCGTATGATGCCCCAGATGTTATTGAGAGGAAGGTTATTGATGGGAGTGTATTTCGTAATTATACAGAAGAAGAGAGGATTAATATTGTGGACAATATAAGTGTAAGTATGCATGTAGCACTGGTTCTTTTTTCCATCGGTAATATACTGGTTCATCTTGTCACATTGCTTTGAAGTGATGCATTTATGTTGGCCTCTTTTATGGCAGGTAATGGCAAGATCATCCCCTACAGATAAACTATTGTTCGTACAAGCCCTGAGGAAAAAAGGTCACATTGTGGCTGTCACTGGTGATGGAACAAATGATGCGCCTGCACTTCATGAGGTATGGATATTTATTGAACAGTTCATCTTCTGGTATCCATAGCCCATGAGAGTGCTACAAGTGCTATTAAGTTCACTTGATGGAGCCAGTTATGTGATTTCTTTTTTCTTCTGGATGTTTAGGCAGATATAGGTCTCGCAATGGGTATTCAAGGAACAGAAGTTGCGAAAGAAAGCTCAGATATCATTATCCTAGACGATAACTTTGCATCTGTTGTAAAAGTTTGCTTAGAGACATGGATATTGTTTAATTCGTAAAGGTTTCATGGTTTATTTCAGAATCGACAAGCTAATTCCACTTATATTTCCATATTTTCTAGGTAGTTCGATGGGGGCGTTCAGTTTATGCAAACATTCAGAAATTTGTTCAGTTTCAACTTACTGTAAATGTTGCAGCATTAGCAATTAATTTTGTTGCTGCTGTTTCATCTGGAAATGTTCCTCTGAATGCTGTGCAGGTTAGTTTTAACTTTTGAGATTCAGTTGTTGTCTGGATTTTACCATATACATGTCCCGTTAACTTTTGTTCCATGCTTTTGTGCACCTCTACAGCTTCTTTGGGTCAATCTCATCATGGACACTCTTGGAGCTCTTGCATTGGCAACCGAACCTCCAACGGATCACCTCATGCACCGACCTCCAATAGGGCATAGGTAGGAATTTGTTACAAAGGCAAACCTTGTGTGTAAATCTGGCAATTTAAAACTTTTACCCGTTGCACATACTTTTGCAATCAAAACAATAATCAAAGGTCAATCTTACTTAATATGTGGATTAGGAGTGCTGGAAAGAATTTCAACCACCAAAAATGAGTTACCTATAACTAAAATTACAGAGCAATAAAACCACAAAGGGGGTGGGTGAACCCAAAGGAATAAACCCTAGACAAGTCGAAAGCTAGATAAACAATCTTTCAAAAGGTGCCCTGTGCATGGTTCTTCCTCATTACATATAGAAAATATGTATTCTCTATTCTTTTGGTGGGTTGATTGTCTTTTCTTTTATTAGAAATAGCTTCTGCAGTTTGTGGGTACTTGCATCCTTTTGGCTTACTATTAAATGTCTTCTTCAGGGAACCCCTTATTACAAATGTAATGTGGAGGAATCTTATTTTTCAAGTATGTATTCTCTTCTTTTGCTGCAGTAAATGGCAACTGCAATATTAATTTGAATCATGAATGCACTGATTACTTTTGAATATGTTGCAGGCTCTATATCAAATTGCTGTCCTAGTCACACTTACTTTCAAGGGCAAGGACATTTTAAAACTGAAGGATGACACTAACAATGCAAGCGATGCAGACACACTTAAAAACACAATAATTTTTAATGCCTTTGTGTTGTGCCAAGTAAGTCTGAGAATTCCTCGTAGTTTACGTTGTCAGCTTCTACTCGTCCTTCATCCATGTTTGGAGAATTGCTTGAATTGTCATTGTTCATAGAGTTTTTGCATTTTTTGTGTTTTTTTTTACATTGACACCGTTTTGAATTTTCCGAAATGCTCACATGAACAGATATTCAATGAATTCAATGCAAGGAAGCCAAATCAAATTAACATCTTTCAAGGACTACATAAAAACAAATTATTCATTGGTATCATAGGCGCTACTCTTGTCCTTCAGGTAAGGAGTTATTTTGTACGGTAGTTTGGAGTTCCACTAATTGTTCTCATTTGTTTTGTTATTTGTATTGGTGTGCATTGATCCATTAGTAAAGGTAGGCATTTGAACACAAATATAGTATATTCAACTCAAAATCAAGGATATTTAAATGCATGTTTAGCGAGTGTCATATTTGGTTCTCATCATTCGTGTTTAGAATTCTCTACTCTAACCAAAATTCTATCTCGTGTGCAGGTTATGATTGTTGAGTTTCTTAAGAAATTTGCAAAGACCACACGACTTAATCCAATACAATGGGTCATTTGTATTGTGATTGGTTTTATAAGGTTTGCAAGATTATTCTTATTTATTGTGGCAACGATGACAATGTTTTTTCCATTTCTTTGAGGATGATCATTTGGCATTGATTTTGATTGATTTCATATTTTTTATTGTGAAACAGTTGGCCACTTGCGGCTATAGTCAAAACCATTCCTGTGCCTGAAAAACCATTCAGTGAATATGTTTTGGGAAATAAATTCGGGCAAAGGCATCATTCAAGTAAGTAACTCATTCCTTGTTTCACAAGTCAATGAAGCCAAATTTCACTGCTTAATAATGAAAAAATCATAGTGAAAGCATTCTTTGATATATTTCATAAAATCTAAGTCCTTAAATTGCAGGATTTAAAAATGATTTTTCAATTGACCTTTTTTTTTTGCAGAAATAGTCCCAACAAATGATGGAGAAGCCAGAGCAGATCAGAAAACTCTAAAAAATGAATCCCAAGAGCGAGAGATACAAATTGTTTGATAACATTGATTTGGTCAAACATCGATCAAGTTCAAAAAGTGGTCCCACAAGAACAATAGCACATAAGGAGGTTGGTCTTGTGATAAATTAAAAAGATGTGACCAAGAAAGCCAAGACAATGGATGGGCTGGGAGGTTAAAGGGAAAGAATCATTCATTGTCTTGGTAGACGAGGCTAAAAAAACCGTTGTCAAATTTGTACGTATAATGATATGTGTGTATCCATTTCCTCTGTAATTATTGTAGTATGTTAATTTATTTGTTTTAATTCCTAATGGTTATTTGCCCATGATCAACTTTGGCTCTCTTCACTTTGTGAAGTGACTCATGTAATTAAGTCAAACCAATAAGGTGTTAGCTTGTAATGTTCTTGGGTGGGAGTAAAAATAAATTTACTCACAGGTCATTGCAAGTGTATTATTCTTTTTTGATGCTAGTGAAATAATGGTATATATGAACATCACTCGTGTTGATATTGTTCTATTCTCTTGTGAATTTTTTCATGGTATTTGAGCTTAAAATCATTTGGTTAGTAAATTGGTTTCATAAATGCAGTTTTAAGATTTTCAAAAGAACTTCCTTCCACTAATTTGTAAAAGGGATGACTCTTGATAATTATTTTTTGTTTTTTTTGGAAGACTTAGACATAAAAGATTCAATCAAAAACATAAAATAACACTTAGACAAAAATGAGTTTAAGGGTTTAGGGACCACAATATACAACCTAAAGTTGAAATTCAAGAAAATAACTTGTATATAAAATAATTATATGGATTTTTTTCGAGTGTTTTTCTATAAAATGGAGAATAAAAGACTGAAATTTGAATATATAAAAACTAGCTAGTAAGGATGAAACTTTAGATTATAATATGCTTTTCAAAGCTTATATGCATGCATGATCAATTTTGCAGAAAATTTTCCATACACAAAGTGCAAGTGGGAAAAAGAAAGATTTATAAGGAGATTTTTATTTTATTTTTTAAATTTAATCGAGGTTAGACTTCCAATAGACTTTCTACCATAGTTATTGGGTATAGTTTAGTTTGGTTTGGAAAAGTTGGAATGATATATATGCACCTCGTACAAAATATTTATTAAAAAATATATAAATATAAGCAATGAAAACATAGAAAAATCCACGTTCTTTTATATTTTCTATATTCAAGTATATCTTATACTCAATACTTAATGAGACATATTTTTTTTTTGGAAATATAAAAACATTGTGTCTGCAAATTTTCCTTTTTTCTCTTCCCCTGCGCTCTCCAAGAACCAACAACCCCACTTCCTTTGCCTAGCTTTCCTTTTGGGCATCAAGAATGAAACCGCCCCGCCTTGCACTACTCCACTACTCCATCACCTTACATCTTGGGAGTCCAACGTGGGTTGTCACAACCCGTTTTCTCTATCCATTTTTTGAAGTCTCAGATACAAGGTAAATCCCCACCTTAATTGTTAAACTTACTCGAGGCACATCCATTCCTACATCATGCATAAGTCTGGCTACATAGATGTATTAGGTGCAAAGCTATAGATTACAAGTTATCCCTCTTGCTGGCCAGTCAAGCTAACTTGTCTTTCCTTTCATTTCACCGAAAGAAGCACTTTGTATGAACATCATTTACTTCTCAGGTCTATCGAAGAAGAGTTAGAGTGTATAATACTTGACTATCTTTCTCATCTATAAGATAAGCTAATCAATACTTTATTTACCTCGACATTTCCTTTTAATGTAACCCCTCCCTAGATTTGCTAGAAACAAACATTGTCATCTACAAAGGGTAGGAAAGTAACCGAATTTCTAATTGAACTAGCTCATCCATATCTATCTAGATGAGTGTGATTCAAACCCTTAGTCTTTTTACAAATCGATAACTCTCAACTTGTTATCCAAGCACACCCATCTAAACTGTTAAGAATCGTAGTATTATTTACCTATTCAACCTTATGTTCCATTAAGCAAACACTTGACAACACGAGGTTTAATCCTCCTTTAAACTTGATCACTACCATCCCTACCTTTATCTCCTTTTTAAAGAGAGCATAAATTAAGTTTGTTCACATCCTTTTAAGTTACTTAGATTACTCCATTTAAACATCAATATAAAGCTTTGGTCACAACCACATTAAAATATTTAGCACAATAATATTCCTTTAAAAACAATCTTTATTTTACCAAGAATTATCCTTTACCAAGTAACACAAGAGTTTCCTTTTTCCTCTACCACCTTAATAAATTAATCAACTCATTTAGAAGCTCGCAAAGGAAACCATGTCCAATGTAAATATCCACATAAAACCACACAAGTCATAATCAACACATGGTTTATCCTAGGAGAAACCACGTGGGGAAACCCAGTCTCAAACAATCATTAAATTTATTATTCAACCTATTTTCTTACATTGCAAATGGACAACCCATATTATCCGAGCTTTAACTAGAGAAAATCCTATCTTAAAATTCAAGTCCCTTTTTATGAGATAGTCCATCATCACATAGGGTTGTTGTGCTATCTACGTCTTGGAACTTGTTCCTATCTCCAAACATGTCATCGTGGTAAAGTTGAAATATGTAGATCTCACTCAACAAGCGCCCAAGGCAAACCAAAAGACTCTTACCTTCCAGCCTAGCACATCACTTGGCTTAACAGGTCCATTAATTAAAGGTACATCAACTGCACCAACCAGTTGCCTACTGTCCTCCAACAAGATCAATACGACGACTCCCAATTAGAAGTCCTTCTTTAACATGGACGTAGTCATTTTCCCCCCAACCGAGATAGTCATAACATAAGTTCTCTTAACTAACCAAGCAAAATGTAGAACTGGAACTAATATCTGTTTCCACCAAATCATTTACGCACTCTATTCATGATGAAACTGGAATGCAATCAATTCTTAAGTTCATCTACATTATCCAACATAAAGAGACCGGTATCAAATAACCATTTCAGAGCATAATATAGATGCTATCCACCATATAGCAATTTGGAACACATCCATTTCTAGATACATTTATGCCAACCACATAAAGAATGAACGTAAAATCAATTCACAAGTCTTTCTACTATCATATAAACCAGAAATGTGAATCATACCTTACATTCACCTATGCCATCCATATAAAGGAATCAAACATAAAATCAATACCAAATATTTCATGCTATCATATAAAACCTGGAATGCAAATCACTTCTTACATTCATCTATACCATCCACATAAAGAGACGAACATAAAATCAATACCAAATATTTTATGTTATCATATAAAACCTGGAATGCAAATCATTTCTTACATTCATCTATACCATCCACATAAGGAGACGATCATAAAATTAATACCATATCTTTTATACCATCATACAAAACTTGGAATGCAAAACCACATCCTACAAGGGCTTTCTAGAATTACCTAGATTCTAAGTGGTATAAGGCCACAACCCAGACTTCCCTACAAGATACAAAACAAATTCTATCATTTGGGACGAAGGTCAACAACCAAAGTATGATAGTAGTGGTACTTTCCAAAGGTAATTGGTGTCCGAAAGAAGGCGTTCGACACTAAAGATAACTCTTCACAACATTTACAAAAGCTTAGATGTATAAGAGTAACATTTTTCCAACCCGCAAGAACCCCAACCGAAACGCATGTAGCGGTTGAACAACTCACACAAACAACTCCTCCTTAACGTCCAAAAGACGATCAGTCAAACTACTGCTACACCTCATGGTGAGACTTGACAGGAGTAAATCCTATCAATAATTTTATCAGCTCGATTGAGCAAACTCTAAGATTTATTCCCTAAATAAATAAGTCATCTCTTCGGATCGAGCACACACCATTCACTGGAACAATGAGTGCGATGAAAAGAAAACTATTGTTATAAAGACTAGCACTTCTATCAGAAGCTTTAAATTCTCATCTTCAACCATAAGAAAAAGATAAAACAATAGTTTAACAAAAGTGAACCTACCTGCAATTGATGGATGTGCAGTAAACCAGTCATTCACTTGGTGTCACCTTCCAAATCCTCCCACAGAGCGTCTGCAACTTTTCTTTTTTCTCTTCCCCTCACACTCTCCAAGAACCAACAACCCCACTTCCTCAGCCTAGCTTTTTTTTTTGGACATCAAGAACAGAACCGCCCCACCCTGCACTACTCCACTACTCCACCTTACATCTTGGGAGTCCAACGTGGGTTCTCAACTAGAAAATAACATTAAGTTCATTTACCTTGTTCTCGTGTCTACGCTGGGTTCCACATCTTCCAAATTAGCAAAAATATTCTTTTTTTTAAACCAAACATTAGTTTTATACAAAGGGAAAACCAACCAAAATATATAGTCTAAAAAATGAAATGATGGAAACAACCTCATTAAATCATGCTTTGCCATAACTTCTCTTCGTACTCTATTTTTTTATTTGAAGGGATAATATTTAAGAGCATAGTAAGACTTAACATAACCACTAAAGAATTTATGATCAATAACCATGCAACAAATTTGAACTACTTTCGTATGAGCAAATTATGCTTTAGTCACTTTGTGAGAAGAGAGCATCTATCTAACTGCTCTTCTGCCAAGAATATGCCTTTTTATAAGACAACTCAATCCTGCAATAATACAAATTTGTTAGCAACATAATACTTTATCATTAAAACCCATACTTGCAGAAATTGAACATCTATTTTCCAATAATTTCTTTGGTTAGAAAAAAGGTATGTAGTTGAACTAGATGTATCCATCATACATATATTTAACATTCTACCAATTAAAAGAAGTCTGCCAAGAGAGGGTCATGACATCCTCCCCTTCATAGGCTTAACATAGTCCTTTGTGTATCATCAAAGTTCATAGTCATTACTATCATTCAAATTACATTTTTAAATAAGAATGGAAAATGATTTTGCATGTCTGCTACTTTTTTCAAGTAGCATTTGTTTTTTAGTAGCGGTCCCATTGGACGTTGCATTGCTCCAAAGTTCCTTTTCTCATCATTTTGGATTGGAACTCAAGGACCTTTACTGTTCAAACCTCTATGGCCTTGAGGTTCGCCATATGCAAATTGGAAAAGTCCCACACATGTTTAGAATTAGCAATGTACTTTTCAATCAAAGAAATGTGAAAGGTGTCGTGAATCTTGAACAAACTGGGTGGTAAGGCAAGTTGGTACGCCACAAGACTAATATTTTCTATGATTTCAAAGGGTCCAACAAAGCGGGGGTTTAGTTTTATGGACTTAATAACACTCTTCATCGGTATCACCCTCAAAAACACTCTATCACCAACAACAAACTCATGTGGTGATCTCTTCAAGTCGACATAACTCTTTTGTTGATCCACGACTTCTTTCAATTGTTCCTTGATTGTCCTTAACTATTGTTCCATTTCTTTGACCAAGTCTGGACCAAGTGCAATCCGATATTTTGGATTGTCCCATGACAAGGGTGTCCTACACCTCCTGCCATAAAGTGCTTTATAAGGTGTCATACCCAAGATGGAATGGTAACCATTATTATAAGCAAACTCCACCAGATGCAAGTAATCTTCCCAATTGGTCTTCTGATCCATACAATACATGTGAAGCATGTCTTCTAACACCTGGTTCACTCTTTCAGTTTGACCATCAATTTTTGGATGATAAGATGAGCTTATATTCAATCTAGTACCGATGGCACGATGCAAAGCTTACCAAAACTCGGATGTGAATCTTGAATCCCTATCCGATATAATTACCTCTGAAAAACCATGAAGTCGAAATATCTCTTTAGAAAATATATTAGCCACAATCAGGATGTCATATTTA